>CM060365.1:94474821-95806999 GCA_030545235.1 Helianthus tuberosus | reverse complement strand
TTCAGTAAAATATAACGAGCCGAGCTCGAGCCTAGTCGGGCTCGGGCTCGACTCGGCTCGTTTACACCCCTAACGGTGACAATGTGTGTGTCTTCATCAAAACGCCATGATCTAATGACTGGGTTCATTTTTGCATTTGCCTTGTTTGGTCCAAATTTTCTGGTTAATCTTCTTATAACCGTATGTGTTTTATCACAGTGGTTATCAATAGGGACGCCAAGTGCTAGGATCCCCTTCTGTACTTCTTCTTCCATGTTCAATATGGCTTTGATTGTTTTAACAAACACTCTTCTTCTGTTGTTAAAACGGATCACGAATCTTCTGATTCTGAGGGTGTATCTCCATGAAACGATGGTTGCCATTTTTCTTCCTTTCAAAGTTTTTTTTTTTTTTTTTGAAATTTGGCGTTTTGGTTAAAGATGACGTTTTTAGTATGTTTACACATGTTCTAATAATTATTACCAAGTTGTTTGAGTGTTAAAACATAATTTAGAACACCTACATCATAAGATTATAACTTTTATAAAATCTGACCCGTTTAACTTTTTAATGTATTAAACTTTGACCCGTCAATTGACCAAGCAAACGTGATTTTCAGGAGGTGCCCTTTTGAGGGATTAACACCTACCTAATTATGATCACGTAGCCATGTTCGTCTCTAACAATGGCTGGACCATTAAGGACTAAACCGAAAGTCAAAGCATTTATCGAAAATGCTTGACTTTTGGCTTTTAAAAGCCTAATAAACGAAAATAGAACTGAAAGGAGCACTTACTTGTGGTCCTTGAATGAAAATGCACTGAGTTTGGAAGTCCCTTTTAGCTAGGAACCTCCAGAGATGAGAGAAATGTGATAAACAAGAAGTGAGCAAGTTTTGAAGTGTTGCAACACTTCCATTTATAGTGTAGGAGGATTATGGAGGTGATACCAGGTGTAATGGAGGGTTAGGAGGTGCTTACAAGCGTCTTCATACGTGTCCTAAACTAGAAAGCAGTCCATGGTATCGAGTATGAAGTGTTTTGGCAGTTTGTGTGGCCTCCAAGGAAATTTTCGAAGCTGGGCAAGATTTACGAACCGTATGGTCCTGATTTGCGGTCCGTAAAGGGCTTCGACCCACAAAATCATTTTTAAACTTTGACACATTTGGCCCCTTAACTCCCATACTCTTATGTATTATCATTTCAAGCATATAGCCCCTTATGGCCAATGCTAGGTACACCCGAGAGCATGACCGAACATCATTAAGCTCCTGGTTCGTTAAAAGGTCACTCAGAGGTATAAATTTACATGTTGACGCCTTTAGTCCTCCAATTAACAAACTTCCACATAACTTCACAAACGGTCTCTCTCATCCAACAAGTGGCTTATTTGAGAGTACGAACACCGTTAAAGGTCACTCAGAGGCATAGTTTCAACATGTTGACACTTTTAGTCCCTCCACATTCATACTTTTCACAATTGGCAAAAATAGTCCTTCCTAGCCAACATTAAGCATAAATAGGAATAGGGACACGTGTCAGAACATTACTGGACACGATTTTACGAGGTGTTACAAAACATAAACGAACATAAAGTAATTTTTTATATAAATTTTTGATTAATTACGATAAATTCCATTGCAAAACCCATTTGTATTACTAGAAAGCCAAATTACCAATTAGTTATATTTATATAAGTAGTTAGAAGTTTCGTTTTATGTTAAATAGTCATATAAATAGAACTACTTATGTATTTAAATTGAAACGAACATAAGTCAACATAAATGAACGAACAAAACATGTGTTCATGTTCATTCGTTTAATAAATGAATAAGAAATTGTGTTCATGTTCATTCGTTTATTAAATAAACGAACTTCCCGTCAAATAAGTTCACAAATAGTTCATGAAGGTTCACTAATAGGCCGAGTATGCAACATGATTTTCAATAACCATTCACATTGAATATGTGTATAACCCAAAAGACCATGTGTAATGATTTCACTAAAAAGTGAAAAAGTGATTGACACATTGGTAGGATAGCTTTCACTCATTTATATTTATCTAAATGTGTAATGCTTTCACATGAAAAAAGTAAAAGAAAAAGACTAAATTGTGAATTGGTAGCATATGATAAGTAAAAATTGAACCATACCCCCACATTTCCGCCCCTCGCTCATGAGTCTCCTCACGCCCTGTATCGCCGGGAGAGGTGGTTTCCATGCCTTAACCAACTTAGACGTCATGGGGTGTTAAACATATACAAAAAGAAAGAGCGTGCGAGTCTTTTTGTATTTCAATTGTCTACTATTGAAATAACAATAACAATAATAATTCACTAAAAACACACGACAAGGACCAAACGTGTTACAACAAAATAAACAAGGATGAAATTCACAATCTCTAAAAACACAAAGGATGAAAGTTGACACATACAAAGTGTGTGTTTATATTTAGGGTAAGTGGGAGTGAAAAACAAGACTTTGAAAAGAAGAAAAAGAGGAGGGGCAATGGAGGGAAAGAGAAAATATATCGCGCGCAGGTGATGCGAAAACACCGCCTTCTCTCTCATCACCACCATATCCAATTTTACTTTCTCTCTCTTACATCCTTCATCGTCCCCGGACTCCTTATCGTAACCACCACTTTCTCTCTCTTTATCACTTCCAAAACCCTAGATTTCTTTTTTCAGACGCCGAATTGCTTCATCTTAAGATCTATTTCTGTTTTTGATCGAGGTAAGCTCTCGAGCTCATTTCAGCTCACTTTAGAAATAAACTAAAATTTCATATGTATGTTTTATGTATGTTTTATGATTATGTGAATGTATATGTTTTATGATTATGTGAATGTATATGGTTATGATGTAGTGTATTGGCCTCTAATTGACAATTGGTTGTGAATTATTTGATGTTTGGGAGCTTGAATTGGAGTTTGCACATATTTTGTTTAGATATTTTGCTGAATTAGGGCATTATGAGCCTTAATTTTTAGGAAATAAGTTGAATTATGATAAAAAGAACTTATTTGAGGTTAGTGGTGATTTTTTATTCATAGCTGGTGACAAATTTTCAGTTTTGGGAGTTTACTGTTTAAGTGTTATGTGTATTGGACACAGTTTAAATTACATAAACAATATCCTGATTCAAGTCGTGTTAAAAGTGTAAAACAACTTGAAAATTCCCTGTAGTGTCATACTATGTGTTCGCACAAAAATTCACGGTGAAACTAGAATGTCGGTTAGATTTATAGCACATCAAGATTTTTTACGGTGTCATGTGGCGCCAGGATGTTAGGTATCTTTGGATAGCAAACGACAACCAAACAATCACATGCATAAGCCGATGTCAAAAACAGAATGCAAGATTTGCAAGGTTTGGTAGGTGTGACCTACATTCACAGGCTGCAACTAGCGGTATATTATTATTTAGGTGCTAAAGGATTTACAAGTACAGAGATCAGTATTTATAAAGATTAGTTCTAGGGTGAACGGATTAGTTAGGGCCGGGCTAAAATAAATTTAGATTTCTGCCAAAATAAAAACATATGTGCTGACCCAAGTTCCTTTGTCGAGCCTCCACAACATCAACACAGTACTCAATACTCACGTACACAAGAATGCACATAGATAAGGTACTAATACAAGTTTTTTTCTATTATTGTAGGTTGCAGAGTTTCCTACAGCATTATTTTTACTTAGATTTTTTGGCCTTAGAACATTAATTTGTGACCATGGATGATAAAAGCTTAGCCACCGGGGAAACTGTGTCTGATTTAAATTCCACATGTGCGTCCGATGAAAAAGTTGTTAATAATCATGAAAATCCAGAAATTTTACCGGATGGTTCATCAAAAGGTTCAACTCTCGATCCAATAAACGCAACTCAGGAAAATGAAACCAAGGTAATAAGTCAAACACCAGGTCAACGTAAGCGTGGGCGACCCAGAAAAATACAAACTGCGCCTGATTTGAATTCCAATAATCAAGAAATTTCAGAAAATTTACCCAATGGTCCACCAAGTGGTTCAAGTCTTGATCAGTTAAATGCAACTCGAGAAAATGAAAGCAAGGGACTAAGTCAAACACCAGGTCAACGTAAGCGTGGGCGACCCAGAAAAGTAGTAACTGTTTATGATTTAAATTCCAGTTGCGCATGTGATGAAAAAGTTGTTAGTAATCACGAAAGTTCACAAAATTTACCGGACGGTCCGTCAGGAGGTTCTAGTCTTGATCAATTAAACGCAACTCAGGAATACGGAAGTCAAACACCAGGTCGGCGTAAGCGTGGGCGACCCAGAAAAAACGAAAGCATGATTACTACAAGTCAAGAAAATAATGAATCGGTTGATGATTCTCTACAAGAACCAGATAGCAAAGAAAATAAGGGGAGGGAGATTAAGAAAAGGATGAATAAAGAACATAATAATGAATTTTCAAAAATAAAAACACATTTAAGATATTTATTAAGTCGAATGAAATACGAGCAAAACTTCATTGATGCGTATGCTGGTGAAGGATGGAAAGGGCAGAGGTTTGTTACTTTGTTCTTCAACTCAAAAACATTTACTTTGGTTGTTATTGTTAATTTATTATCCATGTTTTCATATATATAGAAAAAGTGTATCGTACATTTTGCAGAACTCTAATAATTACAGAACTTTCAAAACTCCTAATAAACATTCTTTTAATTTATATATTTTTATATTTAGGGTACTTTTATCATTCATTATAGAGTTAATTACATAGTTAGTCCCTGTGGTTTGCACAAAATAACATACATAGGTATTCGAATAAATTTAAACATGTACCTTAAATTTCTAACATTGTATTCGAATAATAATGATAAGTGTAAGTTTTTTCTTTTTAACTTTGCATTGTTTTTGACCAAGTTCTTGCAGTTTGTTCATCGTATATATATTTGTAATATGCTTATAGGTGTGCATTACTTTTTGACATGCAGTTTAGAAAAACTAAGACCAGAGAAGGAGCTTGAACGCGCCAAATCAGATATTAACCGTTACAAATTGAAAATACGAGATTTATTTAAACGGGTTGACGCATCATGTGAGGAAGGAAGGATTCCAGAGTCATTATATGATTCCGAAGGGCTAATCGACAGTGAAGATGTATGGCATGTTTTCACCTTTCACAATAACTTTGGTCTTTTATTCCACTTTGATATTAACGGCATTTTACTTTGGTAGATATTCTGTGCAAAATGTAGAAAGATTGAAGTCTCGCTTGACAATGATATTATTCTTTGTGATGGTTCGTGTGAACGTGGATTCCATCAGTTTTGTTTGGATCCACCTCTACTTAAAGAACAAGGTAGCATTTGAAGTTTGACGTGTTACCTAGGGCTGCAAACGAACCAAACGTTCAGCGAAAACCGTTTGGCGAGAAGTTCGTTTGTGTTCGTTAGTTTAATAAATGAACTAGCACGAACAAGAAATTTCGTCCGTTTAGTTAAACGAACATGAATAGAGGTCGCGCTCGTTCATTTATGTTTGTGAACGTGCTCGTTTATGTTCGTTTGTGTTTGATAACTCATTAGCGTTTTCAATTTTTATGTTTTATTTAAATACTTCAAATTCTGACATATAAAATATTTAATAAATATCAATGTATTATACATTATGTTCGTGAACGCTTGTTTGTGTTCATGAACATTGGTTTGTGTTCCTGAACGCCCGTTTGCATTCGTTACCTAAAGTTAACAAACAAACACGAACATGTTCATTTTCTTAACGAACGAACGCGAACAGATAATCTTGTTTGGTAAGTGTTTATGACCAGTTCGTGAACACATATTTTCTTAACAAACGAACACGAACAAGGTCGTTCAGTTCGTTTGCAGTTACCTACAAAAGGGTCAAATTTGGCTTTTTATCTAATGGGTCAAATGAGTTAACTGTATTGTATATTATACGTAGTTCCTCCTGGCGATCAAGGGTGGCTTTGTCCTGCTTGTGATTGTAAAGCTGATTCTTTTCGTTTACTTAATGATTCTTTCGGGACCGATCTTTCTATCGAGGATAACTGGGAGGTCAGTTATGTAATTTAATCGTTTGCCATTTGGGCCTATAAGCCCTTATGATATTGTTCTGAAATCTCACATTATATATATTTTTTAAACGCAGAAGGTTTTTCCCGAAGCTGTAGCTTCTGGGAATAAGTTGGATGATAATTTAGGACTTCCATCTGATGATTCAGAAGACGATGATTATAATCCCGATGGTCCACAGCTAGAAGAAGAGGTAGATGCAGAGGATTCTAGCTCCGACGACGCTGATGATTTGGCGGCTGTAACAAATAATGAACAGTTAGGAGATTCTTCTGATGATTCAGAGGATGATGATTTCAACCCTGATAGAGTAGATTCAGATGACGATGAAGATGTTAAGATGAAAGGTTCCGGTTCAGAGTTTACGTCGGATTCAGATGATCTTGGTGACGTAAAGAACGAAGTGGCGTCGACTGAAGTTCAAGGGGTTGATACATCTGGAGATAAAGAAGAGTTGCCGGAACCAAATATGGAAAATGACGATTCTGCCCCCATAACTGCAAAGAGGAATGTTGAGAGATTGGACTACAAAAAACTGCATGATGTGCGTTTAAAACATGTTACATTTTTAATACTAACTTATGTTAATCTTTTGTTTTTGGCTTAATAACGTTCTGCTACCTTGTCTTTACAGGAGGCGTATGGAAATATTTCTTCGGATTCAAGTGATGATGAAGATTTTTATGATTCTGATGCACCAAGTGGACTGAAAACGACCACTAGAAAAGAGAACCAAAGCGTAACTACACCCGTAAGAAAAGCTAGTAAGAAGTTAGATGTTGAGGGCACAAGTGATAAAAGTGGAAATACATCGTCGAATAGAAGAATTGGGAAAGCTGCTACTCAGGTATGTATGCTTGTAATTCTCGTCATTTAAAATTGTTACATTGCTAAAGTTCGGAGTAAAATGCCATTTCCATCCCTGAGGTTTGGCCAGTTTTGCGACTTTCGTTCAAAGGTTTGTTTTTTCGCATCTGGATCCAAAAGGTTTGAAATTTTGTCATTTTCATCCGGCTCATTAACTCTATCCATTTTTCCCCGTTAAGTCAGGGGTATTTCCGTCTTTTTGTTATCTTAAATGGCAATTCGGTCTTTTCCACATTATGTACAAGCATTTAGCATAATGTAACGTATTCAAAAGACCGAATTGCCCTTTAAGTTAACAAAAAAGACGTAAATACCCCTGACAAAAATAGATAACGAGCCGGATGAAAATGGCAAGATTTTAAACCTTTGGACGTCAATGGCATTTTACTCTAAAGTTCATTATGTTAGAGCCATACCAGCTATAAACTATAAGATATTCATTTTATTTCGTTTTTATATCTTCTGTAGAGGCTCTATGAAGCTTTCAAGGAAAACCATTATCCTGACCGAACCGTCAGAGAGAATTTGGTCAAAGAGTTGAATCTTACTCACAGTCAGGTCAGCATCACTAATTTTACTCAATAGACGATATTATTGTGTTTTTACGCATGTTATTATCATCATTTGACAGGTCAGCAAATGGTTTGGAAATGCACGATGGAGCTTTAATCATCCAGAAGGGCGCACTAAAATAGTTAAGTCGCCTAAAAGATAGCGACACTCATCCTAAAGTGCAATTATATTTCATCTCAAGTTTTGATCTTTTATGAACGATTTGATGACAAGACTCGCCGAAAGGCCAACATTGATGGATCTTGAAGGTGAGTTGGATAAAGGGTGTTGTTCACCTCAAATATATTATCTTACCAAGAATCAGGACTTTGAAGTTGGTGAGTACGTGTTATCTAATCGAGTGGATTTGATTCTAAATTTGTTTTAATTTGGCGGTGTTGTAGCGGTTGTAACTGCTTGTCAGAATTTAGTTATATTTGAGGAAAAGAAAACATGTTTTTGTTATTACAAATAGACATTTTTAGAGATGTGTATGCAGACTAATTCATAAACTTTCAATTTTAAAGTAATTTTAGTTGATTTGTATGATCGCATATGAAGGTTGATGTTTGGTTTGCGTGTGTCTAGATTGTAGTTAGTTTTGTGCTTTAGACGTTTGCTCATGTCTAGCTTGTAAGTCCCACATAATACAGGAATAAAAGAAATTTGCTGTTCAAAAATAACTATTATAATATATATAAAATAAATATCTAACATAATTAAAGTAAATAAATACATAAACAGAATTAAATAATTAACAAGCTAAGCAAGCACCGAGCTTAACTTTTAAATTTATTTATGGATCAAGCTCAAGCATCGTAAGATTTTAGAGAAATTAGGCTTGGGCTCTCTTAAAGCTAAATGAACTAAGCTTAGACAAGTTCAAAGTTGGCTCGTTTATATTATTGCGCAAAACACCTCTTCGACATCCGATATCAACAACACACAGGTTTATAATTTTTTCTGGTAAATGTTTAAATTCAAAACAATAACTCAGTATTATAATTCCGAATGTAATAAATGAAGTTAAAGAGAATATAAGAATTAAAAGCTATCTAAAACCAACCAACCAACCAACCCAGTCTTTAGGCTGGGCAAAAGTATCTGAATCTTATTGTCAAAAAAAAAAAAAAAAAAAAACACACACAAATTGCTCCAATGGATCAAGCTACTTTCCCTTAAACACACTCTGCAAATCTTTCATAAACCAAATTCTCATCAAGTACCTGCATCACAACAATTTCATAGTGTTAATATTTAAAAAAATAGAATATATAAATCGTAAGTTCTGCGCATCATATGAAAAAATTAGCAGTTGAAATTAGTTGTTGGGATACGTAATCAAACCCAATAAATTGACAATTTCATGTTGGCATCCGAATGCAATCAGAAAATATTACTTTCTTTCCAAGTTGAGCTAACATAATCTAGTTATAAATTTAAAACAAAGGAAAAAACTTACACGAATGCTCTTTGTGTTAAAAAGTTGTGTTATGCAGCATTGTAAAAGTTACAAACAAAGGTTACAAAAAGGAGGAAAATTTTGAGAAACCTACAATGTTGTATGCCTGTAGTGCCATTTGATGCTTGAAATTTCTGGATATCACCCATCTTTTCCATTCAACCCTACCAATAAGTAAACAAATCCTAATCCCGCTGCTTCTTATCAATCAAACTAAGCAGAAATATTTACCCAAACAGCTTACAGATCAATCAATTTAACAGAAAGCATCACACAACTAGTTACACCCGTTAAAGACAATTCAAACTAATGTTGTATGGGCTTTAACAAGCGCTTCGTGCTTCATACGCTAAATTTGATGGGGTATTTTCAGCATCATGGCTATCTAAGGAGTAAGAACGAGCACACTCTTTATGTAAAGAAGACAACTACTGATGATATTATTTATGTGTGTTTATACGTAGATCATATTATATGTGCTAGCTCTTCTCAACACTTGCTGCTTGAGTTTGAAAGGGGGATGATGGATGAGTTTAAAATGATGTACAACAAGTCAGATGATATAAGATTATCAGGATATATAAACAGCGATTGGGCCACTCCCTGAAGAGATGATAGAAAAAGTATATACGCCAATGTGTAACTCTAGAAAACGAAGCAATATCATGGAATTCAAATACGGAAAACACAACGGCACTGTCTAGCACTGAAGCTGGATGTACATCATCTACTACAAAAACCTATCAAGCCTTTTGATTAAAAAGAATGTTAGAAGACTTCGAGTTTCAAAAAGGAGCAATGGTAATCTTCGGTGATAACAATTCCACTCTCTTCTTGTCATATAATCTTCACAGCAAGACCAAGCATATAGAGTTGACATTTTACCAAGGCATTATAAAAGAAGAAACTTGTGTTCTTTAGACTCAAACTAGGAGTCCAGAAGTTTAAATTAGTGTCTTTTTTAGTCAAATGAGTTGTTTGCTAGCCGTTGGTCTATAACAAATCCTTCCTTATAGTTAATTACTTTGTTCAACTTCCTATTTTCCTATTTAAACCTTTGTTTGTTAATTTCATGCATTGAACAATAGCAACAACAACATTTAACCTACAGATCTATATACCTAAACACCTAATCAAACAAAACAAAATCAGTATGAATCACAATAAGCATCAAGTATGTAAAATTAGTAACAGTACAAGGCTCACTACTAGCGATCCTGACAAGAGCGGCAGAAGGTACCATTCGACAGCTCGCAAAACGCGCGCACATTAACCGTCAAGTGTGACGTCATCCGTGCTCCGGCAATCGTCATCAGAGACTGCGCGCATCCTAATTCTCCCAACATCCTAAAAACAACACATACAGATCCAAAACAGGAATATTAACATTACAACAACAATATTTGAAACAATTGCTGATAAACTGATAACAAATCGAAACCTAAAATGGAGAAATTAGGGTTTAACCGTACCTAGGGTTGCCGAGGCGGCGAGAGTGGAGACGGGGAGCGGAGACCGGAGGAGGACGGAGGCGGGGGAGCGGGGCCGTGGATCGGAAAGATGAAGATCTTGCGGTGGACATTAAAGTTCTGGAGATTGAACCTCGCCATGCCATTTTTTGTTCGAGTTCTGGTGCAGGGATGTTGCTAATGGAGACTAGGGTTTTAGATTTGGGGATTATAGGGTTTCTTTCATTTTGTTAATCGGGATATTTTTAAATTAAAATATTGAAATATTTGATTTTAGAATAAACTGCAATTTTACCTCCTGGAGTTGTATATGATTAGCACTCTGACACCCTACATGGAAAATATAGCTGTCTGACCCCCCCAATGTTGTCGATCTATCGCAATATTACTCCCTCCGTCCTTTCAACGTTATTATGACCGTTTAGAAGCGATGAAATTACCATTATACCCTCCATCCATCTTCTTCCTCATCAAATATATCCCTAGCTCCCCCAATTCTTCAATCGCTCCATCTGCTCTTCTTCCACCCTCAGATAGTTAACTTCTTCAACCCCAAAATCTTCAATCGCTCCATCACATAAACCCTAGCTCCCCCAAATCTTCAATTTCTCTACATTTAACTCCTTGCGTTGAAAATGTCTAGCTCTTCTTCACCGTGTTTCGATCGAAAGAAAAAATGGTGAATACCCAACCCTCAGACATTATCTGTCCTTGTGGTGGGCAAACTGCTTACAAACAGTCGAAAACAAAGGCAAATCCTGGAAGATGGTATCTGTGATGTGTAAGTGATTTCTGTTTTATGCATATTGAATGTAGTTGTGGGATAATTACTAAGTTGTGGTGTTGATATTGATGTCCGATTTTAGATTGGAGGATGTGGATTCCTTAGATGGGCTGATGTTGGTGAAGAACAGGGATGTCCAATTTGTCGTGAGGTAATGCCTGCTTTAATTCAAAGTATCAAAGATAAGGATGAGTTGGCTAAGTGCAAAGACAAATTGGCTCAGTACAAGAATGACGATGTGTTCAATTGGAAGCTGTACTTAGGGATTACTTGGGTCTTGATTGTGCTAGTTTATTTGCTTAAGTAGTTAAATGTAGAGAAATTGGATTAGTATTTGTATTTTTCTACTACTTGTAACTGACTTTCCAGTTATTACAATGGTAAATTTTCCTTTTTCAAGTTCTTACTATTTGTTTTAATGTTATATTGGTAGCCTGGATGTAATCCTAAAGCTATTGCTGAGAATGAGAATGAGAATGATAAGGATGAAGATGTCGTTACAGCTGAAGAACCAGACAGTTATGTATACTTTGAGGATCAAGACTCTGAGGTACTCAGACCTTATTTGGAGGAACAAACAGAGAATGAAGTGACACTCGAAGATCCGACAAAAGACTATGACCCTGAAGTGCTGCAACATGCGTGCGATTACAGTTATTGGGATGAAGAGGATGATTGGTACCACAATCCATATGAAGGGGAGCATGGTTCTGATTCGGATTAGTCTTGTTTGGATGATTGTCACTGGAAATAGGCTAGAAACCAACATCTAAATTTTTTGTATGTTGTATTTTGGACCACTAAATTATGGAATATGTACTAAAGCTTGCAATGTAATCGAATTACTTTCTGTCAAAATTTTGTTTGGACACAAATATGAAAATACTGAAATTCAACCATATAAAGCTCTTTTTCCCCAAATGCCTTCTTTCGCTTCTTCTTTGGTCTTCCAACCTGTGTATAATGCTTTGGTGGGATAAGTGTTGTTGGACATTGAGAAGGAGTCCACATCTCCCGCCCACTGATTGGCTCTATGACATTCTCATAAACCTTCTTCCATGTTGACAACCAATACACATCCGAAACCCACTCTTCTGGTATACCAGCATCAATGTTATTCCTTGACATATCCCATATGGCCGCAACAACATGTTTGCAAGGCATCCCTGTCAAGTCCCACTTCCTGCATGCACAAGTTTTATTTTTAACATTCACAACACACTGTGATCTCGGACCTGTTACTTGATACTTGTCTGTATCAACCATTAAAACAGACAAGTAGTGGTGGATTACTACCGAAACACACTACTCTATACCTTAACTGTTAGGCCCTAAAGTGTGAGACTGACGCATCAAATTAATACAACGAGCTATGGTTACGAACTGGGCCTTACCGGGTTAGTTTATATTAGGTTTTGGACCTTTATAGGTCACTTGGGCCAAGCTTTAGGCCATGTGGGCCAAGCAGGCCCAAGGGAAGCCCATGTAGGGAAGTAGGCTTGGGTAAGTATATAAACAAGTTTCTAACTTGTTTTTAGGTTGGAACCTCTATGTTACAGAAATTCTAGAGAAACAGAGAGTGGGAGGCGATTTGGTTGTGAGCACTTGTACTAGACGGTTTTGCTAATTCATAGTAATAGAATCGTGTGCAAGTGTTTAAAAGGTGATTCAGTATTGTTCTTTGTTCTTCGTATTTTCTAATTTTCGTGTTTATTCTTGAATCTCACCAAGTTTGGATTCCGCACAAACTTGGTGATTGTTTGATATCATAGAAAGATCCGTTTTCGGGACTTACATTAACAACTCGTTTTTAGGATAAATACGTCCCTCCTAGCCTTAAGAGCATAGTTTTTGACCATCTCGTTCATCTTACTCTTTTCATCGATAAGCTGACCAACATAGAAGGGTACATCATCTGCACCCCTCTCTTTGATAGCAGCCTTCCTTTTCCTCCTTATCTTCCTGGCAACCATATCTCTAAGTGTTGTATTGTCATCAGACCCACTTTCAATGTCCTCCCAGGTCTACAGGAATATGACCTTCTACATTTCTCTCATCATCATGATCCCCATCACTTGAACCATCTAGTTCTTCCCTAGTAAATTCTACATTAGCCCTGAACCTCTTCATATCGACTTCTATTTCATAAACCATATTATCTTCCTCAACATACTCATAATCAGGATCACATTCTTCATCCTCTTCATTCTGATCTTCATTTTCTTCCTCATCTTCATTCTGACTTTCATTTGCATTTTGTATTAAAACTGATGCTGGAACAATTTCTCTACATGGCCATGTTTGAACTTCATAGGACTCCATCAAGATTGTTGACCTCCGGTGTTCAACATACATGTCTATCAGGTTGACTCCTTGAAGCACATGATCAAACATAGCTTCTAAATCAACATCACATTTTAATGTCCTAAGACCAAAATCCAAAGACATGTAAGGTTCCTTGTAATGAATGCAGAAAAAGAGACCATCATCGTAGCCTATTTTCTTAATCATCTCCTCTAAAACATCCGTAGTCAATACACAAAAATCTACATGATCAATGTAGTTGATCTTTAAGTATTCCCTATTTGGGTTTTCTACAAAATTACCTCCATGGTGTAATTTAATTGTAAATTGTCTCTGAGTGTCACTTGTAAACAAACATCAACAACATATTAACACAGCAAAAGGTTCAATTTTTACCTAAATCAGACCCTGTGAGCTTGCATGTCACTTACAATACATCTCGTTTGGTTTGAAATACTAATCTTCAGCTCTAATCTTCCATAATCAAAGATTCATACTGGTAACAACTTGGATTTCGCTTGTAATTGTTCAAATGTGTAGGATCGCCATGTACAGAGATTGATGATTTTAGAACTAGGTTAAGTTCAGGGTTTCATACTGAGGAAATGTGAAAGATAAAGGGATGTAAGTAAGGATTAGGGTGAAATTACCAGTTTGCCCTTTGACCGTTTGAAGATAACGTTGCAAACTAACGGACACAAAGGTCAGAGTGCCAATCGCATACAACCCCTGAGGGTAAAATTGCAGTTTACTCTTGATTTTATTTAAATATTTGGTTGTTCAATCGGGATATTTTTAAATTAAAATATTGAAATATTTGATTTTATTTAAAACTTTGGTAACTATAAAATCTATTTAAACCATGAGGTGTGATTTCAAGGGCATAATGGATCCTAGTTTTGGGGCGTGGGGGAGGTGTGTATGCCATGTCGGTGGGGAATGAAGGGATGGGCGTGATTCTAACCACGTGAAGGGGCGACATGTTTGCAACGTGGCGTGGGGGCGTCAATGTGGTGGGTTTATTATAGATGTGGGTGGTGGCCATGCCCTGGGCGTGAAACGGCAACAAATGATCTTAGAAGGTGGGATTTAGCCATTGAAATATAGTGTAAGTATCAAATACAAATAGGTCTTGACATATAAAATAACCTTAACATGAGAAATGAAGAAAACCCTTTTTTTCGATTTTTTTTCATCTATTTAAGTATGATGTTTAATTGTAAAATGTAAACACAAAAAATATTTGTGTTTTTACACTAGTATAGTAATTATGTAATTAGTGTAGAATCACAACTTTTTTTAAATTCTGTGTAACACCCGAAATTTTTTAAACAAAACTAATAAATAATAACGTATTAAATATTACGGATATAATATTGGAAGGAGTTTTGAGAAAATTTAAAGTCACATTTTTATATATATTTAAACGTTATATGAACAAAAAAAAGCAAGTAACGAAAAAGAAAATTTTATTAGTTATGTGTGACAAATACTTGTTATTATGACAAAAAGTAAACGGTTATAATAATTTTTTTCAAAATCTAACAACACAACCACCTAAATCTTATATTTAGAAAATATATATACTTCACAAAATATAGTATAAGTTATCGGATTAATAAATTATATAGAAAAGAAAAACCAAAGAATTATAAACTAAGAGATAAATAAATTAAAAATTATAATTATCTTGAACTCATACGTGGAGTTACCATATTGGAAGATTGAGTACTCATATGAAAATGAGGTCACAAGAAAGCTGAGTCATGAAATGAAAACTTGTTTTCCTTTGATAGTCCATCTGTTGAGTAAAACCTTCCATGAGAAGGAATTGAATCCTATAAATAAGAACTAGATTTTTTTCATTTGGATACAACACAAGAATTTATACAACCAAAATAAGCAATACTATATCTTCAGCCATACTCACATAAATCGACGTTCGTGTTTTTCCTACGAAACCCTTCCATTTCGCTTTAAACAGGTATCATCACTCTTCGTTATTTTCATGCATATATGTCTTGTTAATTATCCTATATATTAATAAAGGAAGCTTATGAATAGTAGTTTACACGCTTTCAATACTGTATATATAGAATTGATGTTTGATTTACGATGCATATTAGTCATTAGTAAACTGGTTGGTTGGGACTATGTGTATCTTGATGAGCTTGAGTTCGACTCACGTATCCCTTTTTTTTAACAATCTTTTTGCCATTTAGGTATAGCATAGAAGGAGACCTTTAGAGAGTATGTAAAACGTTATCAAAAAATCCTTCTTCTCCCAGACCCTAACCCACCAAAGAAAAACCCCATTTTCTCTCCTCTTTCAAAAGGCCGATCAGCTCAACAATTACCGGGTCTCGGTGTTTAAAGAAGGCCTTCTGCCTCTTCGATAAGGACTGCGATGGTATCTTTTACGCCCCTTTTTCTATGTCTCCTTCGATTGATTTGTTTCGTTATTGATTTCCGCTTAATTGATTCTGTTTGACGTGTACGTATTTTCTTACGTATCTGATTCTAGGTCATCGATTTGGGGTTTTTATAATCGGTTTAGGAGCAAATTAGCTAATTAATGTAGCTAATTAATGTAATGCAAATGAGCAAATCATGTTATTATTGTTGAAACTATCTGTGATTAGAAGCTGATTTTGATGAAACGATTGTTTTATAAGTTTTATTTCAAGTTTTTCATTTTGCATCCTTTCAAAATAATAGAAAAAATTAACATGGATATATCATTTCCAGAAGTATTTTCATCTAGGTTAGCACTTTTAGATGGTAACCTTCTTAGGAGTAAAGATTATCAATTAGAGAACTGAAATGGCTGAAATGAGTACATATTGATTTAATAAATCTATTCGATGCATTGTTTATTCAAGGAACATGTATACATTGCTAAAAGTTTGGTTACGTTGAGATATACCTGTATTTTGAAAGATTGTTAATCATAAAATAATGTTTGATTTGAAATTATATTAGGTAAAAAAGAAAAAAAAATGGTTTCTTTGTATTCAATAAAAATCAAGCTTTATTGGGCTTAAGTATGCATATTTGTTAGGCCTAAAAATTGAAGTGTTGATAGAATTTTCGCTTTTTTCGTTCAACAGCTACGTGTCACCAATCTAGAGAATGTAACTGAAAAACCAATAATTTTCAGGTCCTATTTACCTTAGTGGAAAAAGAGTGATTCAGTTCACCTACAAATGAGTATGGGTAGTCTGGTGTTATACAATTGCATGTGTTTTTATTATGAAAGGTTGGTTTTGTGTAGGGCTGGCAATTTTACACGAATACACGACACGAACCTACACGACCTTAACATGTATCGTGTTGACCTTAACAGGTAACAGGTACTAAACAGGTAGACACGAAAATACCTGTTAATTTTCGTGTCTAAACAGGTTAGATACCTGTTTACCTGTTAGATACCTGTTAAGACATGTTAAGATTTTAATTTTAATTAAATAAAAAATATACCCCTCATTTACTCAAATAGTCAAATATAGATGGAAGTATGGAACGACCCTGTCTTCTTTAGTTCAAAAAAAAAAATAAGAAAACCCTAACTTAGATCTCTCTTCTCTCAAGTCCTGCCGACGCCCGACATCATCATCATCAAGATCCACGGCAGTTCGCCAGTTCGCCGGCCTCCCCTGTCCGCCTGCATCCACCGTCGGCCTCCCCTGTCCGCCTGCATCCACCGCCGCCAGTTCAAAGTAATTAAGTAAGCATAACTTCCGAAACCCTAACTTTGTTCACACATCGTTCAGTTTAGATTCGCACATCTTCCGATACCCTAACTTTGTTCGACTTCAAAATGCAGTCCAAAGGTTTGTTCAGCTACTGATTATATACATATCTCTTCACATCGTTCAGTTTAGATTCGCACATCTTCCGACACCCTAACTTTGTTCGACTTCAAAATGCAGTCCAAAGGTTTGTTCAGCTACTGATTATATACAACTCTAGGTTTTGCGATCTGTGTATTATTTTTGTGCTCAATCTTCGTGTAGGTTCTAGGTTTGATCTCATTTTCTAATGATTTATTTTGAGGATATGCAGATGATATGAATTATTATAATCTCAAGTTTTGAAGCTTTTTTTTGTGCTTTGTTAAAGTTTGATTTGTTTGTTGTAATTGAGCTGATAATCATGTATTAATTATAGATTACTGAATGCTGTTTGGTTGCTTGTTTTCATTACTGCAAATTGTTGTTATTTATTTCAATTTAATGTCTAAAGAAGAGCATCTAAATATGTGATTATTTTAGTGTTCGTTAACAGGTATTAACAGGTAATTTTCGTGTATATCGTGTCGTGTTCGTGTTTGGAAAAAAGGACACGAAATCTTATCGTGTCGTGTTCGTGTATGGCCTTTCGTGTATCGTGTCTTATCGTGTGGTGTCTTATCGGGTACGGGTATACACGATATGCCAGCCCTAGTTTTGTGTCTCAATATTTGAGGAAGTTGCAGTGGCTTTGTCTTTGTAAGGAGGAAGTCATATCTTTTTTTGTTAAGTTATCACATGAGTGTCTCTAAATACAGTGATGATCTTATTTGAAATATGAAGATGAGTTTCCAAAAAAAAAAAACAAGTAATATCGAAGTCTAACAAATATGTATGCTAATTTTATTTGTATTAGGAATTTGTGGTATTCGCAAGTTGCCGAAAGATGGATTTGGAAGCTTCGAATTCGCAAGTCGCTGAAAGATGGATTTGGAAGCTTCCAACCATAGGGAAATTGTAGGCATGATGGTCAACCTTCCTTTTTAATTACATAATAGCGGTTTAATACACTAAAAATACCCCTTTTGCAGACTTTATTGGAATCTACCTTGGCATTAAAGACATGGTTAGTAGGCACGGCAGACCTGTATTGTCCTTACGCTAAGGGACATCAGGTAAAACTTAAATGCATACTTAAAATAAAGAGATATATAAACCTGCATAAGTGAAAAAAAATAGTTATGGTTCGTCTAGATAGATTGCCTATTGAATTGTGTTGCGCTAAGTTAATCTAAACACATATCAAACCAACTTGTGCCAGCGTTATCCTGGGAACTTGACTAATTTATTAGATATACTGTTGTGAATATATATTTCAAATGTTTCTCGCTGAGACGTGCGTAGAGTGAACAAGATGTATAAGTTTTAATTAAATATAGGGCTGCACATTATGTATAGTTGCTGGCCGGTTACATCTGACTGAATCTAATCACATGTCAAGCCAACCTGTGCGGGCGTTATCCTGCTGACTTGATTAATCTAATGCTTTCCAAAAGTTACCTGCTGAGGCGTTCAACGCTGTATCAAGATCGTGTCTGGTGGTTGACTGTTCAGAAAGCACGAGATATATAGTCTTTTATTTAACGTTAGGATGCATCTAACGTATCGTTGATAGGTTGTTATGTTTTAGGTTGCACGCAGATAGGTAAATTCAAACTAATATAGATAAAGCTACAAAGATGTGCATTGCCAATACAAAACCTTGCTTCACGTTGGCTGTTCGTTTAGGATGCACAATTATATTAGTCAACCTTTAAGACGGTTTGAAGGCAGTTAGTTAGTCTGCGCCCCGATACTAATTGTTGGAACCTTTCTCACAACTACAGATGCAAACTAAGCCGGTTTCAACTGTATAATCCTTTATAATCTATTAAGACTTATGGATAGTTGTTACTACTGGAACCTTTCATAATATCAATACTTGAATTCTGGTAACGATATATGCAGGTACTGAATCATAGCACGTGTTTCAGATAACACAGGTAGCATCGCAGCAGTCATTTTTGACCATGCCGGCAAACAACTTTTTGGTAAGACGTGAAGAGTTGGCTGCAACTAAAGACTCGATGAAAACATTGTACTTAGTAATGGGGAAGGTAGCATGTTTTTATTAACAAAAAAAAAAATACATTACACAAACAAAAAATACGATAATGACATCAAGCATGTTTTCGCTTGCAGACACCAATGCACCATCAAAAAGGCCTGGCAAAGGCAATTTGACCGATCAAAACTGAACTCACTGAAGATGTCACTTTTGTCCACCTAAAAGAAGAAGCGAAGGCGGGATGCAGCCTAAAAGTAGAATCGCTAAAAGCATACCTTACTTTAGAACTACTTGTAACTAATTTGTAAACTGCATACTAATGCCAGCAGTGTGTATGCCTAGACATACTGTATTTTGTATGCTGTGTCTACAAACAGCACCGTGATTAACTACTGAAAAGTCGTTATTAACATCATCAATGTTTGCAACCGTAAGCAAATTAATCTAACATGTAATGTCGCGCAACGTGCGACACAGCGAATACCCCTAGTTATATTTAAGAAGAACTAGATTTAAAAGCAAATTGTATTTTTCTGTGTAAGTGTTGAGGAAGATGATGACAGAGTAAGACATAATAGTTTATCTTTAAAACCTACTCTAATTAACATGATATCCTTTTTATAAATTCTTACTAAATGGTTTATATATTAAATTTTTTACTGGAGCATTATTACTAAATAATAATATTTTTATCTAAGTTAAAATTTTAGTGTTAATTGAAAAAGAAAAGTATAAGTTTGTTTAACTTCTACACAAAAACTTAAAGTCGATTGATCATATATCGCCAATAGTGTTAATTTATGTTTCTTAACTGGTATTATTATTATTATTATTATTATTATTATTATTATTATTATTATTATTATTATTATTATTATTATTATTATTAACATACAACTATTGGTAACGTCTATAGAAGTATATTTAAAATATCATTTTGTTGAACTACAACAATATTTAAACTTACTGAAATTTATATTTTTATACCATATGATAATGTATAGTTATCTCATATTTTAAACTCTCGAATGAGAAGATTGATAGCATGTCTAAATTAAGATACGACGACGTTGTAGGCTTTTGAGAAGTGTCTCGTCGCAATCTAAGATTTATTTCGATTTTGTGATCATCGCTAAAGGTACGGATAGAATCCCTTCCTTCAAATACATGTCATTTGGCCTTTGGGCATCTGATTCTTGATTTTTAAATTATGCAACAAGTTTATATTATAAATGTTACGAGTTTATAAAGTTTACGTGTTTATAAATTTACAAGTTTAAGGTTATGTACATGTATTATGTTACCCAAGTCAGTCCCTTTTTTGTGAGGATGACCACAGACCCATCATTATGGCATAAAATGATGTGGCACCATCCGTGACGGTGAGTTGAGTTCATGGCGTCTCTTCTGTTTCAGTCTATGGACTTCTGTTAGTCTACGGACTTCTGTTCAGAGGCGTATAGATCGATCCTAGGAAAAAGTAAATAAAGTCTGATATCTGGTGAATGGTCGGTGTGATTTGCCCACACTCTATTCATGTCTGGATACATGGGCTAGGTACCCTGTATCAACCTCTGTAATAAAATGAACCTTCTGGACTTCGGGTAAATCTGTAAAACAAAGGATTTTTGAAGAAATTAGCCTTTTTCTCAAATAAAATAAGCCTTTTTGTTTCCCTCTATCCGCACACTGGGCAAAACTTTCAAATTTTGCTCAGATGTACGTTTTTGTGTTTTCTTCTTTACGTCAGGTTATCAAGATTACTGGGACGAGATATGGAAGAGTGCTCGAGTGTTTGGAAAAGACCGTAGAAATAAATGTACTGGATTAGATATCATATTTCCATTAACTTATAAAGCCTTGTAATACATTTAAGTATTAATGGAATTATGTTTTTAATCTGACACTGTAAAAGTGACACGTCGACCCGTTCTGGGTTGGGGTGTTACTGTTATGGTATCAGAGCAAAGGCTCTTTCCTAGAGAAAACTTAAACATAAGTTAAGACTTGTGAGATAATGGGTAGACGTGGGCTAGGGAATCTAATCTTCCGCTAAATCATTATCGTCATCCTTATGTATTTTTTCCTCTCAGATGTCTCGTCCAAGTCACTCCCGGCGGAAATCAAAGTCTTCTAAACGACGAAGCTTTGACAAGGCAGTTCAACGTGCTTTTGAAAAGATGCTTCCTAATATTCTACAAACTTTCGATCAACATATTCATGATCAGGAGAATAACGTAACGCCTCCACCACCTCCACCTTCTCCGCCTTCACGTTCTCCCACACCTCCTCCATTACCTCCACCGTTTCCACCACACATCTCACCACCCAAAAACGATGTATCGTATAACAACACGACTATGTCCCCGTCTGTCGAGATCTACACTTGGCTCGCAAGATTCCAAAAGCAGAAACCACGTTCATTCAGTTCTGCGAGTGTTCCAGTAGAGGCACAAAACTCGATAAACCATATCGAAAAGATTTTCGAAGTTATGGGGGTCGGTGATGAATTCAAAGCTAGGCTAGCTACATATAAGTTAGAAGATGATGCCCAAAGTTGGTGGGGAACCGTCAAGCATGCACGAGTAGGAGATTTTTATGTCGCTACACTTTCGTGGAACGATTTCAAAACTTTGTTTTATCAACAGTATTTCCCTTCTGCCCGTAGAGGAGAATATGAGCGCGAGTACGCATCTATTAAACAAAGGGAAGATGAGCCTATGGTCGAGTTTATGGCTCGATTCACGAGATTGGCTAGTTTCGTGGGACCCGCTGCCGGAACCCCAACGATGCAAGCCGACAAACTAAAATGGGCTGTATCTGAAAAGATCAAGTGGTTAATTGTAAATCAGGAATTTAAGGATATCACAGAGGTTGCAAATGCTGTACAAAAATTGGAAATAGCAAACAAAGACATGAAGCTACAATATGACGAGATTCACAAGAAAAACCAAACCTCATCCACTAGAGATCACAAGCCCCTTTTCAATCAAAACAGTAACACCCAACACCAAAACTGGCAACAAACACATCAGAATCCTAAAACTTCTAATCATCCTTATCAAACCAATCACAAGTCTCCAAACCAAAACCAAAACCACTCTGGTCCGTTATGCAACACTTATGGGAAATTTCATAAAGGTGTTTGTTTCAAGGCCACAGGTAATTGCTTCAGGTGTGGGCAATCTGATCACATGGTTAAAAACTGCCCTAAGCCGCATGTAACACCCCGTGTTTTCGAAAAGTCAAAGTCAAGTCAAGGTCAAAGTCAACGACCGATTTCGCGTAACTTGACTTGGAGTAAGTGTCAATAATTACAATAATCGATGTATGTTACTCGCAAACTATTCGACTTACGACTGTGAACAATAGGAAGTAACAATGCGATAAAGCTAAACGATAATCAAACTATGCTAATCGAATCGACTTCGAATCGCAACTCGAACTACATATTTTAATTATTGTTATACGTGTGTGTGTGCCTTATGTGTTACTTGTGCATGTTCATTTATGTTATGTGTGAATCGCAATCGAACTCGAAACGCAATCGAACTCAATCAAAATCAAACTATGATAGATATAGTAGTTGGGATTAAAAGTAATTTGACTAGGAAAATCTATCGCATCGAATCGCTCGCAACCGAAATTGAAACAGTAAAAATCGTCGCGCCAAACACCCAAACCAAGTGCCATCCGGCCGGATTGCCATCCGACCGGGCTGCCACTTGATTGTGGTGTCAGGTCGTCATCCGACCGAGATGACATCCGACCGGACAATCATCCGGGCGGGATGCCATCCGACCGACCCACACTTTCCCCTTTTGGAATCCTATAAATACCCCTGTCATTGTCATCATTTCCACTTTTGGAAATCCTCTGTCCGAACAGTTCGTGCTCCCCACCTTTTCTTCGATTTCTCTCAATCCAGGTAAGATCTCGCCCTAAATCTTGTACTTTCATGATCTACACGCACTCCTACACCTTTCTATATTTTAAATCTTAACTTTTGACCGTGAAATCACTAGATTTGAGGTGTTCTAGGATGATGTCATCATGAGTTCTTAAAGAACTTCTTGTTTTGGCCTCAATCCACCAAGAACAACTTAGATCTAATAGATTTCCACACAAATACACAAAGATCTCATGTAGATCTAAACTTAAATATAGTGAAAAAGGATTGAAAGATGGTTTCTAACCTTCTTTCAACTCTTTTACACTCAATACACTCAAAACCGATAGGATCCGACCCTGATCTAGTCCTCTACTCATTATTAGTGTTGTGCTAGCTCAAGATCCGGATTCTACCCACGAGACCACCGATTTCGGGTTAAACGAGAATAATCGTCTTGAACCGGTTAACTGTCCGAACTAGGGTGATTCCTGGTCGATCAGGTTACTTGGATCAAGATGGGAATCTGTTGGTTAACACGTTGTTAAAACGTCTCGATAAAATGACAAACAATTAAAACGACCAAGTGTAGGACGAACGGAACAATCGGGACGGAATGCTGTCCGAGCGGATAAACCACCCGAACGGAGTGTTGTCCGAACGGATAACACCTTGGGTCCCACACTTAATCAACTCCATCTAAAGTTTGAGTATTGAACGAATTGCCATCCGATCGGACTACCATCCGACCGGATTACTCTTCGGATCATGAGATACTAGGACTTTAAAGACTTAAACAATTTTCAACATGTTCATTAACAGGGTTGCCACCCGGTCGTATGGACATCCGACCGAGTGACTCTCCTGCTGTGAATTTGTTCTCACAAAGTAACCTCATCACTAGAGTCACCGTCCGACTGAACGGATTGTCGTCCGCATGGCTGACCGTCCGATCGACCGACTCGAAGGATAGAGATACTTCAATGTTTTCAAAATACTACAACGAAAACTTCAAAAGACAAGCCATCATACACAAACACATCCTCATCATAGGAAGAAACAATCCACTCGAATAGTCATCCGACTGGACTACCATCCGACCGGATGACCATCCGAACGGATTGTCATCCGCACAAACAAGCCGTCCGATCGGATTACCATCCGACCGAACTGCTATCCGACCCATTCACACTTGATATCGTTTTACGAGTCACTATCGACTCGCATTTTATCTATACACGAAGGAGAATTATGCCAAATCAGGAGTGAGATCCGTATTTTGATGAATAATCTCCTCTATTTTATCAAAACATGAGCGAGTTGTTAAGCCAGGGGTGAAACCCTAACCTTGACGATTTGTTCCGTTCATTTTACGAACTCTCACCAAAGTCTCAACGGACTCCAACGACCTGAAGTCACAATATGACTAACATGATATGTGCCAAACGCCCAAGAATCGAGGTAAAAGCATAGCCCTGAAGGTCGAATGTGCACAACAGATCCTTGCGAATAGTTGAATCACTTTGGTTAGTCGAAGTCTACTAGCCGCAGACAATGTCATCTGGATCCCGTCATCCCTTACTTTCTCGTCAAGAAAAGATAGACAAACACCTTGCTGCCATCATCGCTAAAAGTGTAGCAAAGGCTGTGAGTGAGGTCTACGAGAACGTCAGCAAGTCGTCTGAGGAGTCGAGAACCGAAGCTCCTAAAGCTACCACGAAAGCTCCCTTCAATTTCAAGCAATTCAAGTTTTGTGGGCCAAAAGAATTCACTGGTGAGGGAGGCCCCACAGCGTTGTTCCAATGGTTTGACTCCATTGAGGTCACTCTACGACAAAGCGGTTGCCCTGATGACCTCCGTACTCTGAACGCTACCGGCGTCTTTCAGTCCCGTGCTCTAGACTGGTGGACGGCCGAGAGGAACAAGCGAGGGAACGATGCAGCCTACGGCCTGTCGTGGGACGAACTCAAGAAAGTCATGCTGGAAGAATTCTATCCTCCTCATGAACGTCAGAAGCTAGATGATGAATTTTGGCACATATAACAAAAGGATGGTGAAAATGCTGCGCCCACTGCTCGCTTCAAACAGCTCAGCATCATTTGTCCCGATCAGGTCAAGACTCCAGATATGGCAATCAAGAAGTATATCCGAGCCCTGCCTGACCGTGTTGCCGATTTTGTGCAAGTGGCTAAGACTACGACGATCGAAGAAACTTATCTACTGGCCGCTGAAATCAACGACAAGCGGGTCAAGGCTGGTGTCTGGGATAAAACTTCAAAGCACCTGCATCAAGCTACCACCGCCGCACCAACTGCTGAAACCACCACCTCATCGAGCAACAAGAGGAAGAACAAGAGAAAGAACACCTCCAGCAACAAGAACTGTGCGATCACTGCTGCACCGATACAAGCTGTACCAGCCAAACAGCATCAAGTAGCGGCGCCTGTGGCAAATGCACTGCCTGCTAAGCGCGCATACACTGGGCCACACCCGCTCTGCCCTACTTGTACCTACCACCACCCGACTACCATTGCTTGCCGTTTTTGTGCTCATTGCAATATGTACGGACATTTCACTACCAACTGCCGTGCCCGACAAGCTCCTGCTCATCTAGCCCTACTCACCGCCCCTCAGGGTCAAAAAGCTCCTCCGGCACCCACGGTCAACGCCAGAGCCTACTTCGCATGTGGCGATCCTAACCACTTCGCCAATATGTGCCCAAACAGGGTGGTAAAACAAGAGCCCCAGCAGCAGTAGCCTCAGCAACAACAGCAACAGCAACAAGCAGCACGCGCACGGACTTTCAACATCAATGTGCGTCAAGCCCAAGCCGACAACAACGTGGTCAATGGTACGTTCCTTGTGAATGGAATTTATGCTTCGTGTTTATTTGATACTGAAGCCGATAATTGCTTTATGTCGTACGAATTCGAGAAGCTCCTTAGTCGTAAACGCTCCCTACTCTCCTCGACGTTTGATGTGGAAGTCGCTACCGGAAGAACCGTCGTCGTTAATTCTGTTCTTCGTGATTGTACTCTTGAGCTCAACAATCACATTTTCCCAATCGACCTTATTTCGATGCAACTCGGAAGTTTTGACGTCATAGTAGGCATGGACTTTCTTCGCGAAAACCATGCTGAAGTTGTGTGCTTCGACAAGATGATTTGATTCTCGCTCACGAATGGCGATTTATTGTGTGTTTACGGTGAAACCGCTTCGAAAGGTCTCAAGCTCTTGTCATGTGTCCAAGCTAGCAAGTATCTCCGCAAGGAATACAGAGCTTTCTTGGCTAACATTGTAGTAGCGGAGAAGGAAAAGAAAGAGAAGAAGGAAGTGAAAGACGTTCCCGTTGTTCGAGAATTTCCTAACGTTTTTCCAGAGGATCTTCCCAGTCTACAACCAAGTCGTGACATCGACTTTCGTATCGACCTCATTCCTGGAGCCAACCCTATTGCCAAAGCTCCCTACCGACTCGCACCGTCCGAAATGCGCGAACTCTCAAACCAACTCCAGGAATTACTTGAAAAAGGCTTCATTCGCCCGAGAACCTCTCCTTGGGGCGCGCCAGTCCTTTTCGTCAAAAAGAAGGATGGGTCGTTCAGGATGTGTATCGACTATCGGGAATTGAATAAGCTAACTATCAAGAACCGTTATCCCCTACCTCACATCGATGATTTGTTTAATCAATTACAAGGTGCTACGTGTTTCTCGAAGATCGATCTACGCTCAGGCTATCACCAGCTACGCATTCAAGAGGAGGATATACCCAAAACCGCGTTTCGCACTCGTTACGGCCACTACGAATTCGTTGTTATGCCCTTTGGTTTAACCAACGCACCCGCGGTTTTCATGGATCTGATGAATTGCGTGTACAAACCATATCTCGACCGTTTCGTCATCGTATTCATCGATGATGTCTTGATCTATTCCAAATCGAAATCCGAACACATGCAACATCTACGTTTGGTTCTCGAGCAACTCCAGGGGAACCAACTCTGTGCCAAGTTCTCCAAGTGTGAATTCTGGTTGGAGGAAGTTCAGTTTCTGGGTCACATTGTTAATAGTCAAGGTATTCACGTCGATCCTGCGAAGATTGAAGCTGTTAAGAGTTGGATTACACCTAAGAACCCGTCTGAAGTTCGTTCTTTTCTCGGACTAGTGGGCTACTATCGACGATTTATCGAAGGATTCTCAAAGATCGTTGTACCCCTTACCGCTCTCAAGCATAAAGACAAGCCTTTTGTTTGGGGAACTGAACAAGAGTCTGCCTTTCGAACCCTCAAGCATAAGCTTTGCAATGCTCCTGTTCTCACTTTGCCCGACGGAAATGATGATTTCATTGTTTACTGTGATGCTTCCAACCTTGGTCTTGGTTGTTTTCTCATGCAACGGGATAAGGTTATAGCTTACGCATTTCGTCAGCTCAAAATCCACGAGAAGAACTATACAACTCATGATCTCGAGCTAGGCGCAGTTGTTTTTGCGTTAAGATTTGGCGACACTACCTGTATGGTACCAAGTGTACGATCTTCACCGATCATAGGAGCCTACAACATATCTTTAATCAGAAGGAACTTAATATGCGTCAACGCCGATGGGTAGAACTTCTCAACGATTACGACTGTGAGATTCGTTATCACCCAGGCAAAGTAAATGTTGTTGCCGACGCACTTAGCAGACGGAGTTATCTGCTTAGCACTCATCATGTTCAAGCCCAACACGATCTCGAAACCCTCATTCGCAAAGCTCAGCATGCATGTTTTAATGAACGCACACTGAAGAAGGAAAGAATCTACCACGATGGAGCCCAGCTTGTGAGCAAATCAAATGGGATATTCCACTTTCTGGACCGAATTTGGATCCCCAAACGAACCGATTTGCGACAGATCTTGATGTACGAAGCCCACAAATCCCGGTATTCTATTCATCCCGGTGCCGACAAAATGTACCAGGATCTTCGCTACAAGTACTGGTGGTGTAAGGACTCTCAAAATTTGTTCCAAAATAACCCATAAGGGAAAACCCGGACCCCTGAAACACCACTGTACATGAAAAACTAAGAAATCAGAATTAGTGGGTTTCAGGCGGGCCGCGTAAGGGTTAGCTTAGCCTTACGCGGGCCGCGTCAAGATGTGGGTTGACCGGATAAGTGTTCCCGAGACACGTAGCCTACACCTGTTGAACCTACTCGTGACCAATCAGACCTACGCCTAGACTAGGCGGCCACGCGGGCCGCGTAAAGATCGGTCGGAGGCTCACGCGGGCCGCGACAGGCCTATTTTTCACCTATAAATAGCTTTGAGCAGGGGCTTTCATCCTGTGTCGAAACCAAAACTCAAAAACAAAGTTATACTGCTCCAAAGTCGAAAATTCAATTATTATAGCGAGGCGCTGCTACGATACCGGGTATTAACTTGATCGCTGCTACGATTCAATGTCCGATCGATTTAAACTATCCAATGAATGTTTAAGTGCTGCTCAAAATTGGGTTTATACTTTGTCATTCATCGTGAATTCGATGGATGTTTAAGTATTGCACTTTGTCATTCGTTGTGAAGGTTTTAATCTCGTGAGTTATCATAAATGCTGTATTAGTTATTGACCTCGTTCGTGTGCATTGTTATTTAAATTAGGTTATCAGGCTAATCAGTAGACTAAAGCTCTGCCCGTATAAATCTGCAATGTGAGTTATTCTCTTTTTACCAAAATTGCTTTCAAAATCATGGTTGTTTTCAAAGTTATAATTACAGGGATTAAGTCTTTGTAATCTCCAAGTTACAACCGGTATGTGGGGTTTTGTATACAATACTTGATAACCGTCACCATTGGACAACGGGTTAGCCAAGGGGTGATATGACCATAATCACAGACACCATTGGACAACGAGATAGCCAATAGGTGGTCGAGTGATAAATACCGTGGGTAAATGGTTGATATGGAAACATTGTAATCGCTCTTAATACTGTAAAATTATAACAAATGCGTCGTTTTTAGTAAAAAGAATGATTCACTAGAAATTCCCCGCTGACAAAACCTTTTTCAAACATGTTTCAGGTGATCTGTTGTGATCCAGGAAAAGTGCCGCGAAGCACTACAAGCTTAAGGAAGTGGCTCAATATAAATAAAGAAATATGTTTTGTAAAATAAAGATTTCCCAGTGAAATCACATTATTGTAAACTATCAGGGTTTTATCCTGAATTATGAAATTAAAATAATCAGGCATTTTCTGTTTTAAAAAGATCCTGATAAAATCTTCCGCTGTCAACTCAATTAAATAAATACCACGGGATTTTCTGTCCCGAGACTCCTAAACCGGGTCAAACTGGGCCGGGGGCCATGACAGAAAAAGGTGGTATCAGAGCCACTGATTTAAGCCAATTAAGTATTTGGAAAATACTTAATTTTACTGATTGCCATTTTTGTGATTATGTGTTTTATTATTTGAATATTTGTTTACAGTATGGGTAAGCAAAGACTTTCGGATATCTACCATAAATTAGATACTTCACCAAAAGAAAAGGGAAGTTCATCCCAATCAAATTCCTCAAGATACTCAGTAGATACTGAGGAAGGAATATTTGTTCGAAATGCACAATATGAGGAACCACTTTCTCCTAATAAAATAAGTTTGATTATTAGGAAAAGTCAGAAGAAAATAAAGAAATCACAACCAAAAGAAAGGAGAGTTAATCAGGAAACCCATGATCTAGGCAGTAACCCACCTTGGGAAGACAATTTAGATGAACAATGGGCAGATCTCTATATGCTAGCCACTGTAGCAGTAACTACAAATCTTTAAATACCCTGAATCAATTCTAGCACCCATATCACCTACAAGCCAGAAACTTTACCCAGTAAATAAATAAAGTTTACAATAAACCCTAGTATATTTTAATTGTCAGTTGTCCTTTGTATTAAATTAAGTCATACGGTGTGCAATAATACTTGAATGTTTATCTGATAGATTTTTATTATGAAATTTTAACTTAGCATTTTGTGTGCATTTTTGCATATATGCTAAACAACATGAATGAGTTATCTGAAGCCCTTCAGAATCTCAATCTCTATCCAGTGAAAATAGAAGTTTCCAAAGACTTTACTGGTTATATACCCGATATAGAAGAACCTATAGAATTCAACGCTTCAACTCCGGAGAAACCAAAACCTAAGAAAAGGAGAAGATTTGTAGGATGGAGGCGTGTACGCAGAAGGAAACCAGCAACTAGGAGAATTCCCAAAATAGAGAATCTCATAGATAAAGGAAAAGGAATTGCAATGGGGGAAGATTCCAGGCAAGCAGAAATGGAAATTGGGGAAAGTTCTAAGCAAGTCGAGGAGTTGCCTTTACAGGAGGAATTGGATCGCATACTGGCAGGCTGTGATATCATTAGCCCTATCAATACCAACCTTTACCCTTATCCTGCTGAAACTCAACTTCCAATAAATTTGGAACCAGCCATCCCAGAACCTTTAATCCATACTCAACCTCTAGGAATGGACGAGTGGTGGACCAATGACTGGCAGTTTCAAAACCTCCTAAATAATCCTTATACCTTTTTCCTTCAGTTCGACCCAGAACCTATACCAAACCCAACAATGAGCAATGAAAATTTAGCTGAACTCCGCCATTTTGGCGAGGAACTGATAGGTGCAGGGAATAGGATTCGGGAAGTAGGAGAACAGATCTCCTGGAAGTACGACGAGAGGGAACGTCGCTTCTAAAGTACCCAGGGATAGGATGGTTGTGAAGCTGTGATTGTATAATAATAATGATAATAATAAAATAAGTCTGTAAAATAACCTACAAATAAAATCTTTGTAAGATAACGGTGTGTAATGATGCATAATATATATATAATAGGAATCGAGAAATCGATAATTTTGGCTATATGTGTATTGTGAAATTTGCATGATTGTTTTGTGTATAGTTGTTATTTACTCTATACTAATAAATTATATATATTAATTATCAGATGGAAAACGCTAATAATGAACCAGTTAACGAGGTTAACCAATCTGAGCAACATCAGGAGGATCAATTTATGACTAGGCAAGATATCGAGAATATCGTTGCTCAAGGAATAGCCAATGCTATTCCAGCAATCCTTGCTGCTGCCCAGAAACCTGTTGAGCCTCAATAAATCATTCCTAGTAAACGTACCCAAGAAGATAACTTCAGTAATAGTGTAAACGGAGGCGGCAACCATATTAATCACGATAATGATCCACGGCAGGCCCCACTCCCTAAGAAAATGAAAGCTGCAACACCTGGTTGTACTTACAAAGAATTCCTTGCTTGTAAACCAGCTGAATTTGCAGGCAATGAAGGGGCGACTGCGGCACTGCGTTGGTTGGAGAAAACCGAAGCAGTAATTACAATAAGTAAATGTGCAGAAGAAGACAAGGTCATGTACGCGTCGAATCTTTTTAAAGAAGGGGCATTAGAATGGTGGAATACGGTATTTCAAGCCAAAGGAAGAAATATGGCCTATGCCATGAGTTGGGAGGAATTTACGCAGTTAATAGAAAGAAAATTCTGTCCCGAATATGAAAAGGAACAAATGACGAATAAGTTCCTAAACCATAAAATGATTGGTGTAGATTGTCGAGGATATACTTCGACATTCTTCGAATATGCTAGAGTGGTACCAACACTGGCTTCGCCAGAACCGGTACTTATTTCTCGCTATATTTGGGGATTGATTAGCGAAATCCGTAATATTGTTAAAGCTGCGAGACCTCGCACTATTGACGATGCGGTAGAATTAGCTAACACCCTAACTGATGAGCTGATACGCACAAGAGATGGAACCAGGAAAAAGGAACTGGCTCAGAAAATTACCCAAGGATTTCGTGTGGGTAATAATAGCAACTTCAAGAAAAGAGGAACGGGACAATCCTCAACTCCGCCGTTCTGTAGAAATTGCAGAAAGAAACATTTTGGAAAATGCAATGTAACCTGCAACTTTTGTAAAGTTGTAGGACATTGTGAAGAAGACTGCAGAAAGAAAACAAGAATATGCTATAACTGTGGAGAAGCTGGACATTTCAAACCAGAATGCCCTAAATTGATCAAATCAGCAGACAATAAAGCTAAACCGACCGACGGAACTACCAAGAAGAATGTTCGAGCATTCCAATTAACTACTCAGGAGGCAGAACTCATTCCAGATGTGATAGCTGGTACGTTCTTAGTTCACAACATTTACGCAAAAGTATTATTTGACTCTGGTGCAAACCAAAGTTTTATCAATACTTTATTCTGCCAAGCTCTTAATTTACCCTTAACCAACCTTAGGCAGATTTTTACAGTCGAAACGGCAAATGGGAATTTTGTTAAAATAGATAAGGTTTTGCAAGAAGGAAATATAGAACTTTCAGGTCATAAATTTTCTGCAAACCTATTACCTATGAATTTAGCAGGATTCGATGTGGTGTTAGGAATGGATTGGTTAGTAGCCAACCATGCTCGAATCCTTTGTGATAAGAATTCTATAGAGATTCAGGCACCCACTGGAGAAGTGATCATGATTACAGGAGATAAGCCACGTAAACCCATGAAGTTCATTTCAGTAATGAAAATTGCTAGTTATGAACGAAAGCAAGGAGTAGTGTATATGATTTCAGTAATCATTAACACTAAAGGTAAGAAACTTAAGGAAATTCCAGTAGTATCAGAATACCCAGATGTATTTCCGGAAGAACTACCTGGATTACCACCCAACAGGGAAGTAGAATTTAGGATTTATCTAATTCCGGGAACTACACCGATAGCCAAGGCACCTTATCGGTTAGCACCCACAGAAATATTAGAACTGAAAAAGCAATTAGATGAATTGCTCAGTAAAGGATTCATACAACCTAGTTCATCCCCTTGGGGAGCACCAGTGTTGGTCGTAAAGAAAAAGGATGGTTCGATGCGAATGTGTATCGATTATAGAGAATTGAATAAGGTCACAATTAGGAATCGATACCCATTACCTAGGATTGATGATCTTTTTGATCAATTGCAAGGAGCTAGATACTTTTCTAAGATCGACTTACGCTCCGGATATCATCAATTGAAGGTACAAGAAGAAGACATACCTAAAACTGCTTTCAGAACTAGGTATGGTCATTACGAGTTTACAGTCATGCCTTCGGATTAACAAATGCCCCGGCAGCATTTATGGACATGTTGAATAGAATATGTAAACCGTACTTGGATAAATTTGTAATTGTCTTCATCGACGATATACTTATTTATTCCAAAAGTCAGGACGAACATTGTCAGCACTTGCATGCACTCTTAACTTTGTTAAGAAAAGAAAAGCTTTACGCCAAATTCTCAAAGTGTGAATTTTGGTTACAGGAAGTGCAATTTTTAGGACACATGGTGAACCACGAAGGTATTCACGTAGATCCTACTAAGATAGAAGCGATCACCAAATGGAAGGTTCCACAAACAGCTATGGAAATTAGAAGCTTTTTAGGATTAGCTGGATACTATAGACGGTTTATTAAGGATTTTTCCAAGATAGCTGTACCTTTAACTAAGCTAACCTGTAAAGCAGTTAAGTTTGAATGGGGACCTAAGCAAGAAGAGGCCTTTAGGATTCTGAAGCAAAAGCTAACAAACGCTCCAATTCTAGCCTTACCAGAAGGAACTGAGGATTTTGAAGTATATTGTGATGCCTCTAAATTAGGATTAGGATGTGTGTTAATGCAACGCAAGAAGGCAATTGCGTATGCTTCAAGACAATTGAAAAAGCACGAAGAAAACTATACGACTCATGACTTAGAGTTAGGAGCCATAATTTTTGCCCTTAAGATTTGGAGACATTATCTGTATGGAAGTAAGTTTACTATCTATACGGATCATAAAAGTTTAAGGTATATATTTGGGCAAAAAGAGTTAAACATGAGACAAAGGAGATGGATAGAAATATTAAGTGACTACGACTGTGATATTCAGTATCACGAAGGAAAGGCAAATGTAGTTGCAGATGCCTTAAGTCGTAAGTATCATGAGAAACAACGACGGGTTCGTGCTCTTAGATTAAATCTACAGTTAGATTTAATGGAACAACTAAAGAATGTTCAAGAAACAGCAATCAAGGACGATGCTGAAGGAATGAAAGGACGAATAAAAGAATTAGAGCAAGGAAATGATGGAATTTGGAGATTCCATAAGAAAAGGATTTGGGTACCTAAGCAAGGAGAATTAAGAAATAAGATTCTAGAGGAAGCTCATAAATCTAGGTATACCATGCATCCAGGAAACAATAAGATGTACCAAGATTTAAGAAATAATTTTTGGTGGATAGGAATGAAAAAGGACATAGCCAGATATGTTTCTAAGTGTCTTACTTGTTCACAAGTTAAGGCGGAAACCAGAAACCCTCAGGTTTACTACAACAATTAGAAATGCCAGTATGGAAATGGGAACTCATAACAATGGATTTTGTTACTAAGTTACCCAAAACCAGAAAGGGTAATGACGCGATTTGGGTAATTGTGGATCGATTAACCAAATCAGCTCATTTTCTACCCATAAAGGAAACCTTTAGCATGGAAAATTAGCCAAGTTGTATGTAGATGAAGTCGTATCCTTACATGGAGTTCCACTCTCCATTGTATCAGATAGGGATAGTCGTTTTACTTCCCACTTCTGGACAAGTTTCCAGAAAGCAATGGGAACACGACTAAATTTAAGTACGGCATATCATCCACAAATAGACGGGCAAAGTGAAAGGACAATACAAACACTGGAAGACATGCTCCGAGCATGTGTGATAAATTTTGGTGGAAACTGGGATGACCACCTATCCTTAATTGAATTCTCCTATAATAATAGTTATCATGCAAGCATTGAAGCTGCCCCATTTGAAGCATTATATGGACGAAAATGCAGAACTCTAGTTTGCTGGGCAGAAATAGGAGAAAGTCAATTATCAGGTCCTAAAATAGTGCAAGAAACTACCGACAAGATTACTCAAATCAAGGAAAGATTGAAAACGGCTCGAGATCGTCAGAAGAGTTATGCCGATAATCGACGAAAGCCACTGGAATTTCAAATCGGAGATAAGGTACTTTTGAAAGTTTCTCCTTGGAAAGGAGTAGTTCGATTCGGTAAGAAAGGAAAGCTAAGTCCAAGGTACGTGGGAGCATTTTCAGTAATCCAACGTATAGGACCAGTTGCTTATCGCTTACAACTACCAGAAGAGTTAGCAGGGGTACATGATGTGTTTCATGTATCCAATCTAAAGAAATGTTTATCTGACGAATCCCTGGTAGTACCTCTTTAAGATATAGAGGTAAATGAAAAGTTAAAATTCGTAGAAAAACGGATTCAAATAGAAGACAGAAAGATCAAGTTTCTCAAGCACAAGCGATTGGTACTAGTCAAAATCAAGTGGGATTCGAAACGAGGACCCGATTACACTTGGGAACTGGAATCAGAAATGAAGCGAAAGTATCCTCACTTATTCCAGTAAATCTCGAGGACGAGATTTTAAATAAGGTGGGGAGAATGTAAGGACTCTCAAAATTTGTTCCAAAATAACCCATAAGGGAAAACCCGGACCCCTGAAACACCACTGTACATGAAAAACTAAGAAATCAGAATTAGTGGGTTTCAGGCGGGCCGCGTAAGGGTTAGCTTAGCCTTACGCGGGCCGCGTCAAGATGTGGGTTGACCGGATAAGTGTTCCCTAGACACGTAGCCTACACCAGTTGAACCTACTCATGACCAATCAGACCTACGCCTAGACTAGGCGGCCACGCGGGCCGCGTAAAGATCGGCCGGAGGCTCACGCGGGCCGCGACAGGCCTATTTTTCACCCATAAATAGCTTTGAGCAGGGGCTTTCATCCTGTGTCGAAACCAAAACTCAAAAACGAAGTTATACTGCTCCAAAGTCAAAAATTCAATTATTATAGCGAGGCGCTGCTACGATACCGGGTATTTACGGTGAAACCGCTTCGAAAGGTCTCAAGCTCTTGTCATGTGTCCAAGCTAGCAAGTATCTCTGCAAGGAATACAGAGCTTTCTTGGCTAACATTGTAGTAGCGGAGAAGGAAAAGAAAGAGAAGAAGGAAGTGAAAGACGTTCCCGTTGTTCGAGAATTTCCTAACGTTTTTCCAGAGGATCTTCCCGGTCTACCACCAAGTCGTGACATCGACTTTCGTATCGACCTCATTCCTGGAGCCAACCCTATTGCCAAAGCTCCCTACCAACTTGCACCGTCTGAAATGCACGAACTCTCAAAACAACTCCAGGAATTACTTGAAAAAGGCTTCATTCGCCCGAGCACCTCTCCTTGGGGTGCGCCAGTCCTTTTCGTCAAAAAGAAGGATGGGTCGTTCAGGATGTGTATCGACTATCGGGAATTGAATAAGCTAACTATCAAGAACCGTTATCCCCTACCTCGTATCGATGATTTGTTTAATCAATTACAAGGTGCTACGTGTTTCTCGAAGATCGATATACGCTCAGGCTATCACCAGCTACGCATTCAAGAGAAGGATATACCCAAAACCGCATTTCGCACTCGTTACGGCCACTACGAAATCGTTGTTATGCCCTTTGGTTTAACCAACGCACCCGCGGTTTTCATGGATCTGATGAATCGGGTGTGCAAACCATATCTCGACCGTTTCGTCATCGTATTCATCGACAATGTCTTGATCTATTCCAAATCGGAAGCCGAACACACGCAACATCTACGTTTGGTTCTCGAGCTACTCCAGGGGAACCAACTCTGTGCCAAGTTCTCCAAGTGTGAATTCTGGTTGGAGGAAGTTCAGTTTCTGGGTCACATTGTTAATAGTCAAGGTATTCACGTCGATCCTGCGAAGATTGAAGCTGTTAAGAGTTGGATTACGCCTAAGAACCCGTCTGAAGTTCGTTCTTTTCTCGGACTAGCGGGCTACTATCGACGATTTATCGAAGGATTCTCAAAGATCGTTGTACCCCTTACCGCTCTCAAGCATAAAGACAAGCCTTTTGTTTGGGGAACTGAACAAGAGTCTGCCTTTCAAACCCTCAAGCATAAGCATTGCAATGCTCCTGTTCTCACTTTGCCCGACGGAAACGACGATTTCATTATTTACTGTGATGCTTCCAACCTTGGTCTTGGTTGTGTTCTCATGCAACGAGATAAGGTTATAGCTTACGCATCTCGTCAGTTCAAAATCCACGAGAAGAACTATACAACTCATGATCTCAAGCTAGGCGCAGTTGTTTTTGCATTAAAGATTTGGCCACACTACCTGTATGGTACCAAGTGTACGATCTTCACCGATCATAGGAGCCTACAGCATATCTTTAATCAGAAGGAACTTAATATGCGTCAACGCCGATGGGTAGAACTTCTCAACGATTACGACTGTGAGATTCGTTATCACCCAGGCAAAGTAAATGTTGTTGCCGACGCACTCAGCAGACGGAGTTATCTGCTTAGCACTCATAATGTTCAAGCCCAACACTATCTCGAAACCCTCATTCGCGAAGCTCAGCATGCATGTTTTAATGAACGCACATTGAAGAAGGAAAGAATCTACCACGATGGAGCCCAGCTTGTGAGCAAATCAAATGGGATATTCCACTTTCTGGACCGAATTTGGATCCCCAAACGAACCGATTTGCGACAGATCTTGATGGACGAAGCCCACAAATCCCGGTATTCTATTCATCCCGGTGCCGACAAAATGTACCAGGATCTTCGCTACAAGTACTGGTGGCCCGGCATGAAAAGGTATATTGCCCTCTACGTTGGAAAATGCCTGACATGTGCAAGAGTCAAGGCTGAACATCAAAGACCCTCTGGCTTACTCGAACACCCACCAATCCCTATGTGGAAGTGGGAGAGTATAGCTATGGACTTCATAACAAAGCTACCACACACGTCATCAGGTCACGACAGCATTTGGGTTGTGGTTGACCGTTTGACTAAATCTGCTCACTTTTTTCCAATACGGGAAGACTACAAGGTAGAACGATTAGCCCGAATCTAAACCGATGAGATCATTTGTAATCATGGTACGCCTCACGACATCATCTCTGATCGTGATGCTCGGTTCACCTCGCGACTGTGGGAAACGTTTCAAACGGTACCCGGTACATCGCTTAATCTAAGTACCGCTTTCCACCCTCAAACCGACGATCAGACTGAAAGAACGATTCGTACTCTTGAAGACATGCTCCGTTCGTGTGTCATAGAATTCGGTGGTAATTGGGACAATTACCTGCCATTAGTCGAATTCCCGTATAACAACAGTTATCATTCCAGCATTCAAATGGCACCATTCGAGGCTTTATACGGAAGAAGATGTCGATCGCCTATTGTGTGGCACGAGATCGGGCATTCGCAATTAACCGGTCCCGAGCTACTGCAAGAATCGACAGACAAAATTTTCCAAATTCGAGACAATCTAACGAAAGCTTGGAATCGACAGAAAAGTTATGCCGATAGACGACGCAAGCCCCTTGAATTTGACGTTGGTGACTACGTACTCCTAAAGGTATCACCTTGGAAGGGTGTGGTCCGATTCGGCAAGAAAGGCAAGCTCGCGCCTCGATATGTTGGACCTTTTAAGATTCTGGATAGGATCGAAAAAGTCGCCTACAGACTCGAACTACCGGAGGAACTTAGTAACGTCCACCCGACTTTCCACGTTTCGAACCTCCGAAAGTGTTTGGCTAAGCATGATCTAATTGTACCTCTCGATGAACTTCAAGTAAATGAAACATTACACTTCGTGGAAAAGCCTTTCGAAATCATGGACCGCCAAACCAAGTAGCTCAGACGCTTGCGCATTCCTATTGTGAAAGTCCGATGGGAAGGAAAACTAGGCGCAGAGTTCACTTGGGAACTCGAAAGCGACATGAAGGCGAAGTACCCGTAGTTATTTAAAGAGAAAGTCTAGAGAGAGAAAAGTGATTCACGGTGGTATACAACTTTCAGTCTAGAGAGAGGTGTTCTAGGATGATGTCATCATGAGTTCTTAAAGAACTTCTTGTTTTGGCCTCAATCCACCAAGAACAACTTAGATCTAATATATTTCCACACAAATACACAAAGATCTGACGTAGATCTAAACTTAAATATAGTGAAAAAGGATTGAAAGATGGTTTCTAACCTTCTTTCAACTCTTTTACACTCAATACACTCAAAACCGATAGGATCCGACCCTGATCCAGTCCTCTACTCATTATTAGTGTTGTGCTAGCTCAAGATCCGGATTCTACCCACGAGACCACCGATTTCGGGTTAAACGAGAATAATCGTCTTGAACCGGTTAACTGTCCGAACTAGGGTGATTCCTGGTCGATCAGGTTACTTGGATCAAGATAGGATTCTTTTGGTTAACACGTTCTCAAAACGTCTCGATAAAACGACAAACAATCAAAACGACCAAGTGTAGGACGAACGGAACAATCGGGACAGAATGCTGTCCGACCGGACTACTGTCCGAGCGGATAAACCACCCAAACGGAGTGCTGTCCTAACGGATAACACCTTGGGCCCCACATTTAATCAACTCCATCTAAAGTTTGAGTATTGAACGAATTGCCATTCAATCGGACTACCATCCGACCGGATTACTCTTCGGATCATGAGATACTAGGACTTTAAAGACTTAAACAATTTTCAACATGTTCATTAACAGGGTTGCCACCCGGTCGTATGGACATCCGACCGATTGACTCTCCTGCTGTGAATTTGTTCTCACAAAGTAACCTCATCGCTAGAGTCGCCGTCCGACCGAACGGATTGTCGTCCGCATGGCTGACCGTCCGATCGACCGACTCGAAGGATAGAGATACTTCAATGTTTTCAAAATACTACAACAAAAACTTCAAAAGACAAGCCATCATACACAAACACATCCTCATCATAGGAAGAAACAATCCACTCGAATAGTCATCCGACTGGACTACCATCTGACCGGATGACCATCCGAACGGATTGATATCCGCACAAACAAGCCGTCCGATCGGATTACCATCCGACCGAACTGCTATCCGACCCATTCACACTTGATATCGTTTTACGAGTCACTTATCGTTATGTTATCAAACTATTCAGGCTAACCCTACTCGCTAAGCGCTCCCTTCAATCCATCAACCGCTGTGAGTATACTCGATCCCTTTTTGCTTTAAGCACTTTTGGGTGTTACATACGTTACAACTATTCAAATCACATCAAACACACTACTCAATACTATTTGAACGCTAACCGTTAATGCATGTTATACGTGACTTATGAATGCTTGTTTGTTATGTTTACACATGGAATGTTGTCTACCTGCCTTAGCAACGATAGTACTATAGTTTGGACTCAGCACCCGTTCACACGGGGGTTGTTAAGGACAATTACTTGCATGGATTACGGTGGTAATCATGTATTGCGAACTGCCTCGGGCAGTCAACCCGCAGTCATTGGTATCGATGGATCTATGTCGATAACTAACGTGCTTCATTTCTCTATGTGTACGTGCTGGTTATGCGTAAACGAATTCGAACTCTATATGCTAGTATCAAACTTGTATGCTCACCTTTACATTATATGTATTGACTTTATTTTAACGTATGTGACAGGTGCTTAGGATGCACACATGATAGGAAGTCGAAGCTAGAATAAAGCTTTAGAGCCCAACAAATAGTTATCTGTAGTAAATGAATCAAGGGTCTCTAGAAGCAGATAAACAATTGCTCTATTTTAATCTGAGTTGTCGGAACATAATTATTTGCCTAGATTTTATCTGTAATAATTTGTTTACTGTTTGAGGCATGGTATGGGACATGTTATTTTAAATTGAATAGTATTGATAATTGTTATGGAAACTTCTGGACAATCTGTTTCGCTCAGTGCCATGCCCCTATGATTTCGCCATCCGTTGGGGTGTGACAGATTGGTATCAGAGCCATAACTATAGAGAATTAGGCAAGAGTCGACCGAGTCCGGGTCGATATCTTAGATACCTAGTCTATAGTTAGGAACTAACAGACCGACTTGTGCATATCCAGTAGGGACTATGTACGAGCTTATTTCTCACTATTCTCGCTACACTATCACTGCACTCGAATTTTCAACCATGAACAAGCAATTAAGTCGAGATTAGGTGTGAAAACCACAAACACTCGACTAAAGTTGCTTAATCGACTCGCATTTTATCTATACACGAGGAGAATTATGCCAAATCAGGAGTGAGATCCGTATTTTGATGAATAATCTCCTCTATTTTATCAAAACAAGTGCGAGTTGTTAAGCCAGGGGTGAAACCCTAACCTTGACGATTTATTCCGCTCATTTTACAAACTCTCACCAAAGTCTCAATGGACTCCAACGACCTGAAGTCACAATATGACTAACAGGATGTGTGCCAAACGCCCAAGAAACGAGGCAAAAGCATAGTCCTGAAGGTCGAATGTGCACAACGGATCCTTGCGAATAGTTGTATCACTTTGGTTAGTCGCAATCTACTAGCCGCAGACAATCTATATATCGATTTCTATGTGTTTCAATTTTGGGCTTACAACTGCCAGCTCTGATGTTTCGTCGATTTTATGTGCTTATATATGTGTTTACCTGTTTATGTGTTTAAATTTTGGAGATTTACTCGATTTTTGCTTTCACTTCGATCAACACATACGACTCGCACTGCATTTCTATCTCAAAACATTAACAAATCGCTGAATCGTGGACGACTTTATGCTACGATATACGCTTATACTACGCTAATCGATATACTAGACGGGAAGACTAAATCTGCTCACTTTTTGCCAATACGGGAAGACTACAAGGTAGAACGATTAGCCCGAATCTACACCAATGAGATCATTTGTAATCATGGTACGCCTCGCGACATCATCTCTGATCGTGATGCTCGGTTCACCTCGCGACTATGGGAAACGTTTCAAACGGCACTCGGTACATCGCTTAATCTAAGTACCGCTTTCCACCCTCAAACCGACGGTCAGACTGAAAGAACGATTCGTACTCTTGAAGACATGCTCCGTTCGTGTGTCATAGACCTCGGTGGTAATTGGGACAAATACCTGCCTTTAGTCGAATTCTCGTATAACAACAGTTATCATTCCAGCATTCAAATGGCACCATTCGAGGCTTTATACGGAAGAAGATGTCGATCGCCTATTGTGTGGCACGAGATCGGGCATTCGCAATTAACCGGTCCCGAGCTACTACAAGAAACGACAGACAAAATTTTCCAAATTCGAGACAATCTAACAAAAGCTCGGAATCGACAGAAAAGTTATGCCGATAGACGACGCAAGCCCCTTGAATTTGAAATTGGTGACTACGTACTCCTAAAGGTATCACCTTGGAAGGGTGTGGTCCGATTCGGCAAGAAAGGAAAGCTCGCGCCTCGATATGTTGGACCTTTTAAGATTCTGGAAAGGATCGGAAAAGTCGCCTACAGACTCGAACTACCGGAGGAACTTAGTAACGTCCACCCGACTTTCCACGTTTCGAACCTCCGAAAGTGTTTGGCTGAGCATGATCTAATTGTACCTCTCGATGAACTTCAAGTAAACAAAACATTACACTTCGTGGAAAAGCCTGTCGAAATCATGGACCGCCAAACCAAGCAGCTCAGACGCTCACGCATTCCTATTGTGAAAGTCCGATGGGAAGGCAAACGAGGCGCAGAGTTCACTTGGGAACTCGAAAGCGACATGAAGGCGAAGTACCCGCAGTTATTTAAAGAGAAAGTCTAGAGAGAGAAAAGTGATTCACGGTGGTATACAACTTTCAGCCTAATTTCGGGACGAAATTCCCTAAACAAGGGGAGGCTGTAACACCCCGTGTTTTTGAAAAGTCAAAGTCAAGTCAAGGTTAAAGTCAACGACCGATTTCGCGTAACTTGACATGTAGTAGATTTTCTTTTGGATATTTTAGTTGTATTAAGTGGAGTAAGTGTCAACAATTACAATAATCGACGTATGTTACTCGCAAACTATTCGACTTACGACTGTGAACTATAGGAAGTAACAATGCGATAAAGCTAAACGATAATCAAACTATGCTAATCGAATCGACTTCGAATCGCTACTCGAACTACGAATTTTAATTATTGTTATACGTGTGTGTGTGCCTTATGTGTTACCTGTGCATGTTCATTTATGTTATGTGTGAATCGCAATCGAACTCGAAACGCAATCGAACTCAATCAAAATAGAACTATGATAGATATAGTAGTTGGGATTAAAAGTAATTTGACTAGGAAAATCTATCGCATCGAATCGCTCGCAACCGAAATCGAAACAGCAAAAATCGTCGCGCCAAACACCCGAACCAAGTGCCATCAGGCCGGATTGCCATCCGACCGGGCTGCCACTTGATTGTGGTGTCAGGTCGTCATCTGACCGAGATGACATCCGACCGGACAGTCATCCGGGTGGGATGCCATCCGACCGACCCACACTTTCCCCTTTTGGAATCCTATAAATACCCCTGTCATTGTCATCATTTCCACTTTTGGAAATCCTCTGTCCGAACAGTTCGTGCTCCCCACCTTTTCTTCGATTTCTCTCAATCCATGTAAGATCTCGCCCTAAATCTTGTACTTTCATGATCTACACGCACTCCTACACCTTTCTATCTTTTAAATCTTAACTTTTAACTGTGAAATCACTAGATTTGAGGTGTTCTAGGATGATGTCATCATGAGTTCTTAAAGAACTTCTTGTTTTGGCCTCAATCCACCAAGAACAACTTAGATCTAATAGATTTCCACACAAATACACAAAGATCTCCCGTAGATCTAAACTTAAATATAGTGAAAAAGGATTGAAAGATGGTTTCTAACCTTCTTTCAACTCTTTTACACTCAATACACTCAAAACCGATAGGATCCGACCCTGATCTAGTCCTCTACTCATTATTAGTGTTGTGCTAGCTCACGATCCGGATTCTACCCACGAGACCACTGATTTCGGGTTAAACGAGAATAATCGTCTTGAACCGGTTAACTGTCCGAACTAGGGTGATTCTTGGTCGATCAGGTTACTTGGATCAAGATGGGATTCTGTTGATTAACACGTTGTCAAAACATCTCGATAAAATGACAAACAATCAAAACGACCAAGTGTAGGACAAACGAAACAATCGGGACGGAATGCTGTCTGACAGGACTACTGTCCGAGCGGATAAACCACCCGAACGGAGTGCTGTCCGAACGGATAACACCTTGGGTCCCACACTTAATCAACTCCATCTAAAGTTTGAGTATTGAACGAATTGCCATCCGATCGGACTACCATCCGACCGGATTACTCTTCGAATCATGAGATACTAGGACTTTAAAGACTTAAACAATTTTCAACATGTTCATTAACTGGGTTGCCACCCGGTCGTATGGACATCCGACCGAGTGACTCTCCTGCTGTGAATTTGTTCTCACAAAGTAACCTCATCACTAGGTCGCCGTCCGACCGAACGAATTATCGTCCGCATGGCTGACCATCCGATCGACCGACTCGAAGGATAGAGATACTTCAATGTTTTCAAAATACTACAACGAAAACTTCAAAAGACAAGCCATCATACACAAACACATCCTCATCATAGGAAGAAACAATCCACTCGAATAGTCATCCGACTGGACTACCATCCGACCGGATGACCATCCGAACGGATTGATATACGCACAAACAAGCCGTCCAATCGGATTACCATCCGACCGAACTGCTATCCGACCCATTCACACTTGATTTCGTTTTACGAGTCACTTATCGTTATGCTGTCAAACTATTCAGGCTAACCCTACTCGCTAAGCGCTCCTTCAATCCATCAACCGCTGTGAGTATACTCGATCCCTTTTTGCTTTAAGCACTTTTGGGTGTTACATACGTTACAACTATTCAAATCACATCAAACACACTACTCAATACTATTTGAACGCTAACCGTTAATGCATGTTATACGTGACTTATGAATGCTTGTTTGTTATGTTTACACATGGAATGCTGTCTACCTGCCTTAGCAACGATAGTACTATAGTTTCGACTTAGCACCCGTTCACACGGGGGTTGTTAAGGATAATTACTTGCATGGATTATGGTGGTAATCATGTATTGCGAACTGCCTCGGGTAGTCAACCCGCAATCATTGGTATCGATGGATCTATGTCGATAACTAACGTGCTTCATTTCTCTATGTGTACGTGCTGGTTATGCGTAAACGAATTCGAACTATATATGCTATTATCAAACTTGTATGCTCACCTTTACATTATATGTATTGACTTTATTTTAACGTATGTGACAGGTGCTTAGGATGCACACATGATAGGAAGTCGAAGCTAGAATAAAGCTTTAGAGCCCTACAAATAGTTGTCTGTAGTAAATGAATCAAGGGTCTCTAGAAGCAGATAAACAATTGCTCTATTTTAATCTGAGTTGTCGGAACAGAATTATTTGCCTAGATTTTATCTGTAATAATTTGTTTACTGTTTGAGGCATGGTATGGGACATGTTATTTTAAATTGAATAGTATTGATAATTGTTATGGAAACTTCTGGACAATCTGTTTCGCTCAATGCCATGCCCCGATGATTCCGCCGTCGGTTGGGGTGTGACACCGCAAGGATATGTTATAGGAAATTATGCTGAGCCCGCCAGTGTTGTACCACGCACAACTAGCGGAAGGGTGTTCGCTTTAACCACCGGCATTGCATCAACGGAAGCGGAGCTAGCAAAGAAACGTCTTAAGCATCATGAATTGATTGGTCGAGAACCTTGAGAGAAGATGAGAAGTTTTTACTCTGCCACTTTTGAAAAATGCAGCAAGTATAAACCTATCTATTATCTATAGAAATAACTATATCATCTAATCATATGTTTATATCGTTAGAAAATTTGGTTTTAGTTTATGCTAAGTTATGTTTTCCTAAAACATATGTGATCTAAAACCATGTTACCATCACTATATATGAAATAATAATCAGTTGTTTACTTAATATGTTATGACTATATATATGTATCAATTTCGAGGATGAAATTTTTTTAAGAGGGGTAGATTTGTAACACCCAATTTTTTTTAAACAAAACTAATAAATAATAACGTAGTAAATATTACAGATATAATATTGGAAGGAGTTTTGAGAAAATTTAAAGTCACATTTTTATATATATTAAACGTTATATGAACAAAAAAAAAAGCAAGTAACGAAAAAGAAAATTTTATTAGTTATGTGTGACAAATACTTGTTATTATGACAAAAAGTAAACGGTTATAATAATTTTTTTCAAAATTTAACAACACAACCACCTAAATCTTATGTTTAGAAAATATATATACTTCACAAAATATAGTATGAGTTATCGGATTAATAAATTATATAGAAAAGAAAAACCAAAGAATTATAAACTAAGAGATAAATAAATTAAAAACATATATTCTTATAATTATCTTGAACTCATACGTGGAGTTACCATATTGGAAGATTGAGTACTCATATGAAAATGAGGTCACAAGAAAGCTGAGTCATGAAAACTTGTTTTCATTTGATAGTGCCATATGTTGAGTAAAACCTTCCATGAGAAGGAATTGAATCCTATAAATAAGAACTAGATTTTTTTTCATTTGGATACAAGACAAGAATTTATACAACCAAAATAAACAATACTATATCTTCAGCCATACTCACATAAATCGACGTTCGTGTTTTTCCTACGAAACCCTTCCATTTCGCTTTAAACAGGTATCATCACTCTTCGTTGTTTTCATGCATATATGTCTTGTTAATTATATTTAAGAAGAACTAGATTTAAAAGCAAATTGTATTTTTCTGTGTAAGTGTTGAGGAAGATGATGACAGAGTAAGACATAATAGTTTATCTTTAAAACCTACTCTAATTAACATGATATCCTTTTTATAAATTCTTACTAAATGGTTTATATATTAAATTTTTTACTGGAGCATTATTACTAAATAATAATATTTTTAAGTAAGTTAAAATTTTTGTGTTAATTGAAAAAGAAAAGTATAAGTTTGTTTAACTTTTACACAAAAAACTTAAAGTCGATTGATCATATATCGCCAATAGTGTTAATTTATGTTTCTTAACTGGTATTATTATATATTATTATTATTATTATTATTATTATTATTATTATTATTATTATTATTATTATTATTATTATTATTATTATTATTATTATTATTATTATTATTAACATACAACTATTGGTAACGTCTATAGAATTATATTTAAAATATCATTTTGTTGAACTACAACAATATTTAAACTTACTGAAATTTATATTTTTATACCATATGATAATGTATAGTTATCTCATATTTTAAACTCTCGAATGAGAAGATTGATAGCATGTCTAAATTAAGATACGACGACGTTGTAGGCTTTTGCGAAGTGTCTCGTCGCAATTTAAGATTTATTTCGATTTTGTGATCATCGCTAAAGGTACGGATAGAATCCCTTCCTTCAAATACATGTCATTTGGCCTTCGGGCATCTGATTCTTGCTTTTTAAATTATGCAACAAGTTTATATTATAAATGTTACGAGTTTATAAAGTTTACGTGTTTATAAATTTACAAGTTTAAGGTTATGTACATGTATTATGTTACCCAAGTCAGTCCCTTTTCTGTGAGGATGACCACAGACCCATCATTATGGCATAAAATGATGTGGCACCATCCGTGACGGTGAGTTGAGTTCACGGCGTCTCTTCTGTTTCAGTCTATGGACTTCTGTTAGTCTACGGACTTCTGTTCAGAGGCGTATGGATCGATCCTAGGAAAAAGTAAATAAAGTCTGATATCTGGTGAATGGTCGGTGTGATTTGCCCACACTCCATTCATGTCTGGATACATGGGCTAGGTACCCTGTATCAACCTCTGTAATAAAATGAACCTTCTGGACTTCGGGTAAATCTGTATATCATATTCTGATAATATTTGTTATATTCATTTAGTATATTTTGAATTATGAAAAATTAGCGTTTTTGCTAAAACAAAGGATTTTTGAAGAACTTAGCCTTTTTCTCAAATAAAATAAGCCTTTTTGTTTCCCTCTATCCGCACACTGGGCAATACTTTCAAATTTTGCTCAGACGTACGTTTTTGTGTTTTCTTCTTTACGTCAGGTTATCAAGATTACTGGGACGAGATATGGAAGAGTGCTCGAGTGTTTGGAAAAGACTGTAGAAATAAATGTACTGGATTAGATATCCTATTTCCATTAACTTGTAAAGCCTTGTAATACATTTAAGTATTAATGGAATTATGTTTTTAATCTGACACTGTAAATGTGACACGTCGACCCGTTCCGGGTTGGGGTGTTACAGTTATGGTATCAGAGCAAAGGCTCTTTCCTGTAGAAAACTTAAACATAAGTTAAGACCTGTGAGATAATGGGTAGACGTGGGCTAGGGAATCTAATCTTCCGCTAAATCATTATCGTCATCCTTATGTATTTTTTCCTCTCAGATGTCTCGTCCAAGTCACTCCCGTCGGAAATCAAAGTCTTCTAAACGACGAAGCTTTGACAAGGCAGTTCAACGTGCTTTCGAAAAGATGCTTCCTAATATTCTACAAACTTTCGATCAACATATTCATGATCGGGAGAATAACGTAACGCCTCCACCACCTCCACCTCCACCTTCTCCGCCTCCACGTTCTCCCACACCTCCTCCATTACCTCCACCGTTTCCACCACACATCTCACCACCCAAAAATGATGTATCGTATAACAACACGACTATGTCCCCGTGTGTCGACATCTACACTTGGCTCGCAAGATTCCAAAAGCAGAAACCACGTTCATTCAGATCTGCGAGTGTTCCAGTAGAGGCACAAAACTCGATAAACCATATCGAAAAGATTTTCGAAGTTATGGGGGTCGGTGATGAATTCAAAGCTAGGCTAGCTACATATAAGTTAGAAGATGATGCCCAAAGTTGGTGGGGAACCGTTAAGCATGCACGAGGAGGAGATTTTTATGTCGCTACACTTTCATAGAACGATTTCAAAACTTTGTTTTATCAACAGTATTTCCCTTCAGCCCGTAGAGGAGAATATGAGCGCGAGTACGCATCTATTAAACAAAGGGAAGATGAGCCTATGGTCGAGTTTATGGCTCGATTCACGAGATTGGCTAGTTTCATGGGACCCGCTTCTGGAACCCCAACGATGCAAGCCGACAAACTAAAATGGGCTGTATGTGAAAAGATCAAGTGGTTAATTGTAAATCAGGAATTTAAGGATATCACAGAGGTTGCAAATGCTATACAAAATTTGGAAATAGCAAACAAAGACATGAAGCTACAATATGACGAGATTCACAAGAAGAACCAAACCTCATCCACTAGAGATCACAAGCCCCCTTTCAATCAAAACAGTAACACCCAATACCAAAACTGGCAACAAACACACCAGAATCCTAAAACTTCTAATCATCCTTATCAAACCAATCACAAGTCTCCAAACCAAAACCAAAACCACTCTGGTCCGTTATGCAACACCTGTGGGAAATTTCATAAAGGTGTTTGTTTCAAGGCCACAGGTAATTGCTTCAGGTGTGGACAATCTGATCACACGGTTAAAAATTGCCCTAAGCTGCATGTAACACGCCGTGTTTTCGAAAAGTCAAAGTCAAGTCAAGATCAAAGTCAACGACCGATTTCGAGTAACTTGACTTGTAGTAGATTTTCTTTTGGATATTTTAGTTGTATTATGTGGAGTAAGTGTCAATAATTACAATAATCGACGTATGTTACTCGCAAACTATTCAACTTACGACTGTGAACAATAGGAAGTAACAATGCGATAAAGCTAAACGATAATCAAACTATGCTAATCGAATCGACTTCGAATCGCAACTCGAACTACACATTTTAATTATTGTTATACGTGTGTGTGTGCCTTATGTGTTACTTGTGCATGTTCATTTATGTTATGTGTGAATCGCAATCGAACTCGAAACGCAATTGAACTCAATCAAAATCGAACTATAATAGATATAGTGGTTGGGATTAAAAGTAATTTGACTAGGAAAATCTATCGCATCGAATTGCTCGCAACCGAAATCGAAACAGCAAAAATCGTCGCGCCAAACACCCGAACCAAGTGCCATCCGGCCGGATTGCCATCCGACCGGGCTGCCACTTGATTGTGGTGTCAGGTCGTCATCCGACCGAGATGACATCCGACCGGACAGTCATCCGGGCGGGATGCCATCCAACCGACCCACACTTTCCCCTTTTGGAATCCTATAAATACCCTGTCATTGTCATCATTTCCACTTCTGGAAATCCTCTGTCCGAACAGTTCGTGCTCCCCACCTTTTCTTCGATTTCTCTCAATCCAGGTAAGATCTCGCCCTAAATCTTGTACTTTCATGATCTACACGCACTCCTACACCTTTCTATCTTTTAAATCTTAACTTTTAACTGTGAAATCACTAGATTTGAGGTGTTCTAGGATGATGTTATCATGAGTTCTTAAAGAACTTCTTGTTTTGGCCTCAATCCACCAAGAACAACTTAGATCTAATAGATTTCCACACAAATACACAAAGATCTGACGTAGATCTAAACTTAAATATAGTGAAAAAGGATTGAAAGATGGTTTCTAACCTTCTTTCAACTCTTTTACACTCAATACACTCAAAACCGATAGGATCCGACCCTGATCCAGTCCTCTACTCATTATTAGTGTTGTGCTAGCTCAAGATCCGAATTCTACCCACGAGACCACCGATTTCGGGTTAAACGAGAATAATCGTCTTGAACCGGTTAACTGTCCGAACTAGGGTGATTCCTGGTCGATCAGGTTACTTGGATCAAGATGGGATTCTGTTGGTTAACACGTTGTCAAAACGTCTCGATAAAACGACAAACAATCAAAACGACCAAGTGTAGGACGAACGGAACAATCGGGACGGAATGCTGTCCGACCGGACTACTGTCCGAGCAGATAAACCACCCGAACGGGGTGCTGTCTAAATGGATAACACCTTGGGTCCCACACTTAATCAACTCCATCTAAAGTTTGAGTATTGAACGAATTGCCATCCGATCGGACTACCATCCGATCGGACTACCATCCGACCGGATTACTCTTCGGATCATGAGATACTAGGACTTTAAAGACTTAAACAATTTTCAACATGTTCATTAACAGGGTTGCCACCCGGTCGTATGGACATCCGACCGAGTGACTCTCCTGCTGTGAATTTGTTCTCACAAAGTAACCTCATCGCTGGAGTCGCCGTCCGACCGAACGGATTGTCGTCCGCATGGCTGACCGTCCGATCGACCGACTCGAAGGATAGAGATACTTCAATGTTTTCAAAATTCTACAACGAAAACTTCAAAAGACAAGCCATCATACACAAACACATCCTCATCATAGGAAGAAACAATCCACTCGAATAGTCATCTGAATGGACTACCATCCGAACGGATTGATATCCGCACAAACAAGCCGTCCGATCGGATTACCATCCGACCGCACTGCTATCCGACCCATTCACACTTGATATCGTTTTACGAGTCGCTTATCGTTATGCTGTCAAACTATTCAGGCTAACCCTACTCGCTAAGCGCTCCCTTCAATCCATCAACCGCTGTGAGTATACTCGATCCCTTTTTGCTTTAAGCACTTTTGGGTGTTACATACGTTACAACTATTCAAATCACATCAAACACGCTACTCAATACTATTTGAACGCTAACCGTTAATGCATGTGATACGTGACTTATGAATGCTTGTTTGTTATGTTTACACATGGAATGCTGTCTACCTGCCTTAGCAATGATAGTACTATAGTTTGGACTTAGCACCCGTTCACACGGGGGTTGTTAAGGACAATTACTTGCATGGATTACGGTGGTAATCATGTATTGCGAACTGCCTCGGGCAGTCAACCCGCAGTCATTGGTATCGATGGATCTATGTCGATAACTAACGTGATTCATTTCTCTATGTGTACGTGCTAGTTATGCGTAAACGAATTCGAACTCTATATGCTATTATCAAACTTGTATGCTCATCTTTACATTATATGTATTGACTTTATTTTAACGTATGTGACAAGTGCTTAGGATGCACACATGATAGGAAGTCGAAGCTAGAATAAAGCTTTAGAGCCCAACAAATAGTTGTTTGTAGTAAATGAATCAAGGGTCTCTAGAAGTAGATAAACAATTGCTCTATTTTAATCTGAGTTGACGGAACATAATTATTTGCCTAGATTTTATCTGTAATAATTTGTTTACTGTTTGAGGCATGGTATGGGACATGTTATTTTAAATTGAATAGTATTGATAATTGTTATGGAAACTTCTGGACAATCTGTTTCGCTCAGTGCCATGCCCCGATGATTCCGCCATCGGTTGGGGTGTGACAGATTGGTATCAGAGCCATAACTATAGGGAATTAGGCAAGAGTCGACCTAGTCCGGGTTGATATCTTAGATACCTAGTCTATAGTTAGGAACTAACAGACCGACTTGTGCATATCCAAGAGGGACTATGTACGAGCTTATTTCTCGCTATTCTCGCTACACTATCACTACACTCGAATTTTCAACCATGAACAAGCAATTAAGTCGAGATTAGGTGTGAAAACCGCAAACTCTCGACTAAAGTTGCTTAATCGACTCGCATTTTATCTATACATGAGGAGAATTATGCCAAATCAGGAGTGAGATCCGTATTTTGATGAATAATCTCCTCTATTTTATCAAAACAGGAGCGAGTTGTTAAGCCAGGGGTGAAACCCTAACCTTGACGATTTGTTCCGCTCATTTTACAAACTCTCACCAAAGTCTCAATGGACTCCAACGACCTGAAGTCACACTATGACTAACAGGATGTGTGCCAAACGCCCAAGAATCGAGGCAAAAGCATAGTCCTAAAGGTCGAATGTGCACAACGGATCCTTGCGAATAGTTGAATCACTTTGGTTAGTCGAAGTCTACTAGCCGTAGACAATCTATTTCTCAATTTCTATGTGTTTCAATTTTGAGCTTACAACCGCCAGCTCTGATGTTTCATCGATTTTATGTGCTTATATATGTGTTTACCTGATTTTATGTTTAAATTTTGGAGATTTACTCGATTTTTTCTTTCACTTCGATCAACACATACGACTCGCACTGCATTTCTATCTCAAAACATTAACAAATCGCTGAATCGTGGACGACTTTATGCTACGATATACGCTTATACTACGCTAATCGATATACTAGACAGGACTGTTATATTCGTACAAATCGCAGACTTTAAATGATAGGTTTCTGTATTCAGACCGCCTCTGTGATTACATGCGTATGTGGTTATGTGTTTCTATGCTCTACGTGCTTATGTGTTTATGTGATTATGTGATTCTGTGTTCTACATGGTTATGTGTCTATGTGTTTACATGATTATGCGTGTTCCTGAGCATTAGTAAGTAGTAGACGCCTGAGGTGAGATTCGAATACAATGTGTTGAGTCCTGTGACGATGTCTGTTGCATACAATGTCATCTGGATCCCGTCATCCCTTACTTTCTCGTCAAGAAAAGAGAGACAAACGCCTTGCTGCCATCATCGCTAAAAGTGTAGCAAAGGCTGTGAGTGAGGTCGACGAGAATGTCAGCTAGTCGTCTGAGGAGTCGAGAACCGAAGCTCCTAAAGCTACCACCAAAGCTCCCTTCAATTTCAAGCAATTCAAGTCTTATGGGCCAAAAGAATTCACTGGCGAGGGAGGCCCCACAGCGTTGTTCCAATGATTTGACTCCATTGAGGTCACTCTACGACAAAGCGGTTGCCCTAATGACCTCCGTACTCTGAACGCTACCAGCATCTTTCAGTCCCGTGCTCTAGAATGGTGGACTGCCGAGAGGAACAAGCGAGGGAACGATGCAGCCTACGGCCTGTCGTGGGATGAACTCAAGAAAGTCATGCTGGAAGAATTCTGTCCTCCTCATGAACGTCAGAAGCTAGAGGATGAATTTTGGCACATACAGCAAAAGGATGGTGAAAATGCTGCGCTCACTGCTCGCTTCAAACAGCTCAGCATCATTTGTCCAGATCAGGTCAATACTCCAGATATGGCAATCAAGAAGTATATCCGAGCCCTGCCTGACTATGTTGCCGATTTCGTGCAAGCGGCTAAGACTACGACGATCGAAGAAACTTATCTACTGGCCGCTGAAATCAACGACAAGCGGGTCAAGCCTGGTGTCTGGGATAAAACTTCAAAGCACCTGCATCAAGCTACCACCGCCGCACCAACTGCTGAAACCACCACCTCATCGAGCAACAAGAGGAAGAACAAGAGAAAGAACAGCTCCAGCAACAAGAACTGTGCGATCACTGCTTCACCGATACAAGCTGTACCAGCCCAACAGCGTCAAGTAGCGGCGCATGTGGCAAATGCACCGCCTGCTAAGCGCGCATACACTAGGCCACACCCGCTCTGCCCTACTTGTACCTACCACCACCCGACTACCATTGCTTGCCGTTTTTGTGCTCATTGCAATATGTACGGACATTTCACTACCAACTGCCGTGCCCGACAAGCTCCTGCTCATCAAGCCCTACTCACGCGCACGGACTTTCAACATCAACGCGCGTCAAGCGCAAGCCGACAACAACGTGGTCAATGGTACGTTCCTTGTGAATGGAATTTATGCTTCGTGTTTATTTGATACTGGAGCCGATAATTGCTTTGTGTCGTACGAATTCGAGAAGCTCCTTAGTCGTAAACGCTCCCGACTCTCCTTGACGTTTGATGTGGAAGTCGCTACCGGAAGAACCGTCACCATTAATTCTGTTCTTCGTGATTGTACTCTTGAGCTCAACAATCACATTTTCCCAATCGACCTTATTCCGATGCAACTCGGAAGTTTTGACGTCATAGTAGGCATGGACTTTCTTCGCGAAAACCATGCTGAAGTTGTGTGCTTCGACAAGATGATTCGATTCTTGCTCGCGAATGGCGATTTATTGTGTGTTTACGGTGAAACCGCTTCGAAAGGTCTCAAGCTCTTGTCATGTGTCTAAGCTAGCAAGTATCTCCGCAAGGAATACATAGCTTTCTTGGCTAACATTGTAGTAGCGGAGAAGGAAAAGAAAGAGAAGAAGGAAGTGAAAGACGTTCCCGTTGTTCGAGAATTTCCTAACGTTTTTCCAAAGGATCTTCCCGGTCAACCACCAAGTCGTGACATCGACTTTCGTATCGACCTCATTCCTGGAGCCAACCCTATTGCCAAAGCTCCCTACCGACTCGCACCGTCTGAAATGCGCGAACTCTCAAAACAACTCCAGGAATTACTTGAAAAAGGCTTCATTCGCCCGAGCACCTCTCCTTGGGGTGCGCCAGTCCTTTTCGTCAAAAAGAAGGATGGGTCGTTCAGGATGTGTATCGACTATCGGGAATTGAATAAGCTAACTATCAAGAACCGTTATCCCCTACCTCGCATCGATGATTTGTTTAATCAATTACAAGGTGCTACGTGTTTCTCGAAGATCGATCTACGCTCAGGCTATCACCAGCTACGCATTGAAGAGGAGGATATACCCAAAACCGCGTTTCGCACTCGTTACGGCCACTACGAATTCGTTGTTATGCCCTTTGGTTTAACCAACGCACCCGCGGTTTTCATGGATCTGATGAATCGCGTGTGCAAACCATATCTCGACCGTTTCATCATCGTATTCATCGACGATGTCCTGATCTATTCCAAATCAAAAGCCGAACACACGCAACATCTACGTTTGGTTCTCGAGCTACTCCAGGAGAACCAACTCTGTGCCAAGTTCTCCAAGTGTGAATTCTGGTTGGAGGAAGTTCAGTTTCTGGGTCACATTGTTAATAGTCAAGGTATTCACGTCGATCCTGCGAAGATTGAAGCTGTTAAAAGTTGGATTACGCCTAAGAACCCGTCTGAAGTTCGTTCTTTTCTCGGACTAGCGGGCTACTATCGACGATTTATCGAAGGATTCTCAAAGATCGTTGTACCCCTTACCGCTCTCAAGCATAAAGATAAGCCTTTTGTTTGGGGAACTGAACAAGAGTCTGCCTTTCGAACCCTCAAGCATAAGCATTACAATGTTCCTGTTCTCACTTTGCCCGACGAAAACGACGATTTCATTGTTTACTGTGATGCTTCCAACCTTGGTCTTGGTTGTGGTCTCATGCAACGGGATAAGGTTATAGCTTACGCATCTCGTCAGCTTAAAATCCACGAGAAGAACTATACAACTCATGATCTCAAGCTAGGCGCAGTTGTTTTTGCATTAAAGATTTGGCCACACTACCTGTATGGTACCAAGTGTACGATCTTCACCGATCATAGGAGCCTACAGCATATCTTTAATCAGAAGGAACTTAATATGCGTCAACGCCGATGGGTAGAACTTCTGAACGATTACGACTGTGAGATTCGTTATCACCCAGGCAAAGCAAATGTTGTTGCCGACGCACTCAGCAGACGGAGTTATCTGCTTAGCACTCATAATGTTCAAGCCCAACACTATCTCGAAACCCTCATTCGCGAAGCTCAGCATGCATGTTTTAATGAACGCACACTGAAGAAGGAAAGAATCTACCACGATGTAGCCCAGCTTGTGAGCAAATCAAATGGGATATTCCACTTTCTGGACCGAATTTGGTTCCCCAAACGAACCGATTTGCGACAGATCTTGATGGATGAAGCCCACAAATCCCGGTATTCTATTCATCTCGGTGCCGACAAAATGTACCAGGATCTTCGCTACAAGTACTGGTGGCCCGGCATGAAAAGGGATATTGCCCTCTATGTTGGAAAATGCCTGACATGTGCAAGAGTCAAGGCTGAACATCAAAGACCCTCTGGCTTAATCGAACAACCACCAATCCCTATGTGGAAGTGGGAGAGTATAGCTATGGACTTCATAACAAAGCTACCACACACGTCATCAGGTCACGACAACATTTGGGTTGTGGTTGACCGTTTGACTAAATCTGCTCACTTTTTGCCAATACGGGAAGACTACAAGGTAGAACGATTAGCCTGAATCTACACCGATGAGATCATTTGTAATCATGGTACGCCTCGCGACATCATCTCTGATCGTGATGCTCGGTTCACCTCGCGATTGTGGGAAACGTTTCTAACGGCACTCGGTACATCGCTTAATCTAAGTACCACTTTCCACCCTCAAACCGACGGTCAGACTGAAAGAACGATTCGTACTCTTGAAGACATGCTCCGTTCGTGTGTCATAGACTTCGGTGGTAATTGGGACAAATACATGCCTTTAGTCGAATTCTCGTATAACAACAGTTATCATTCCAGCATTCAAATGGCACCATTCGAGGCTTTATACGGAAGAAGATGTCGATCGCCTATTGTGTGGCACGAGATCGGGCATTCGCAAATAACCGGTCCCGAGCTACTGCAAGAAACGACAGACAAAATTTTCCAAATTTGAGACAATCTAACGAAAGCTCGGAATCGACAGAAAAGTTATGCCGATATACGACGCAAGCCCCTTGAATTTGACGTTGGTGACTACGTACTCCTAAAGGTATCACCTTGGAAGGGTGTGGTTCGATTCGGCAAGAAAGGAAAGCTCGCGCCTCTATATATTGGACCTTTTAAGATTCTGGAAAGGATCGGAATAGTCGCCTACAGACTTGAACTACCGGAGGAACTTAGTAACGTCCACCCGACTTTCCACGTTTCGAACCTCCGAAAGTGTTTGGCTGAGCATGATCTAATTGTACCTCTCGATGACCTTCAAGTAAATGAAACATTACACTTCGTGGAAAAGCCTGTCGAAATCATGGACCGCCAAACCAAGCAGCTCAGACGCTCGCGCATTCCTATTGAGAAAGTCCGATGGGAAGGAAAACGAGGCGCAGAGTTCACTTAGGAACTCGAAAGCGACATGAAGGCGAAGTACCTGCAGTTATTTAAAGAGAAAGTCTAGAGAGAGAAAAGTGATTCACGGTGGTATACAACTTTCAGCCTAATTTCAGGACGAAATTCCCTAAACAAGGGGAGGCTGTAACACCCCGTGTTTTCAAAAAGTCAAAGTCAAGTCAAGGTCAAAGTCAACGACCGATTTCGCGTAACTTGACTTGTAGTAGATTTTCTTTTGGATATTTTAGTTGTATTATGTGGAGTAAGTGTTAATAATTACAATAATCGACGTATGTTACTCGCAAACTATTCGACTTACGACTGTGAACTATAGGAAGTAACAATGCGATAAAGCTAAACGATTATCAAACTATGCTAATCGAATCGACTTCGAATCTCAACTCGAACTACGTATTTTAATTATTGTTATACGTGTGTGTGTGTGTGTCACACCCCGATATTTCCACGTATTACCGGTGGGCCCGGTGGGGAGTATCGTGACGTAGTTGATATCATTATAGTCAAACAACACAATTTAAAGGCACAACGGAAGCAAAAGATAGATTCATTTCAACTTTAATAAATTGTAATATTAAGTATCACAAAATAGTGGAAACAGATCCACAGGCGGATCGAAATAAAAAGGAAACATTGTTCAACAGTTTTATGACATCCAAGCTCGCGAGACTTATTGTGGATGCTAGGAGAAAGCCAGCCTATTACGAGTAGTACCTGCACTTAACCTTTTTGGGAAAATACGTCAGTTTACACTGGTAAATACAATTAACTGACTCATTTTGAAAAGGTTTAATAAAAATTGATTTGAATGCACGTGGCACAAAACTTTTATAACTTGGGATAATTATTTAAATATAATCTTGTAAAAGAATTACATGTTTCTTATGCGTTCAGTAGCCCGGGCTGAATACCGGGTTAAAGATTAATAGACACACCACATGATATAGTCCCGCGGCGGGTTATTCCCGAACCCGGCGGTTATACCTCATTATTTATTTATTTATTCACTGTCGGGTGTACGCCTACACCCCGTGCTTAGGTCGTGGCCATTTCGTAAAATGATGCCAAGGATATCCGGGTCATGGTCATTAACCCCCCAAAGGCTTTAACCAAACAAAACAATTTAAACGGGTCATTTCAATGAATTAACCTCTATTCGATTAAAGATTCAATGCCCGACCAAGCGGTATTTTATATACCATACCCAAAGCCCGTATAGGGAAAATAAGTTAAAAGTATTTACCTTTGCAAGTAATAATCACAATTAGCAAGTGCACGTAGCTTTTACCGGGCCTCCTATTCTGGAACGAAGGTTTATAATAACCTATTAGAATCCTAACGGGTCTTTAATTAAGTTTAGACTTAGACCGGTTAGTCTTCAAAAAGGAAGACACGGTTCAAACGCATGATTAAACGAAGACCGGAATAGAATGTGATTTAGACCTGAAAAGTTTGAAGACTTGTATAATATGGGTAAACTAAACACATTCTGGATTTTGAGATTAAAATAATAAGGTTTGACCTGCTTTGGTCAATTTATGCAAACTAGTTACATAAACCGAACCGAATACGAAGAATGCGTAACGGGTAACCATAAGAGCCATATACAGGTTTCCTAAGTTAATATGCCTTAGATATGTTGTGACATCAGTAAGATATCTTCCATTATGCCCAATACGGATTTAAACTCAAATTACGCCCCGCAGGGGTATTTTGGTCATTTAAAAGGTTATAAAAGAGTTTAAATAATAATCTGAGTTACAGGTATGATATAATCAGTAGAAATACTCATTTTTATAAATCATAACAGTAGGGTACTAAATATACGTGAAATTTATCTATTATAACCAAACTATGCACCGTAGGGACATTTTGGTAATTTCACATAGCCTTTAAAGGTCAAATCTGGAAATCTGAGTTTAAAACTTTAGCTTACTGTTAAACTATAAAAATATAATTAAAATATCAGTAGGTATCAAACCTTATATGTTTAAAATAGTTTTAATACATACTATGCGTTAAAAACGCTTAAAAAGGCGATTTGGAGCCATTTCCGGGTTTTCAAAGGAAAGCTGATATTTTTATTATTCCAGAAGGCTCAAAACATTTTATTTATCATATTAGATCAGTAGCAAAAGGTTTGGTGCCAAAATATTTGTAAAACTCATTTTATAGCCCAAAAACCGACAATAACCGAATTAAGCTTAAAACTCTATGTTATGCTCAGCCTAAAAATAAATAAAAATCTTTAAAAATCCCAAAATATTATTTTATATCAGTAGGTAAAAAGTTTGGTGTAAAAAATTGGGCTTAAATGGGCTATATGCTAATTACGCCATTTAATTACTAAAAAGCTTTCTAATTACGCTAATGAGCATAACTCTTAATCTAGACCTCAAACTGATGTCAAATTTTAGGTGCAAGTTTATAAATCAGTAGTGAAAGTTTCTACTCTTTTACTTTTTCAAAAAAATCATGTTTTAAGGTCATATGGGCATAATGGTCAACATTTAGGCACTTATCGGAAGCATGCATTTGAATCGGATAACTTAATGAACCAAGTTGTATAATCTCAGAGGGTTATACTTACAGGTAACTTGGTCCTAATAAAGCTCTAAGGCATTCCTAAACTATGCTCTAACGGGTCAGAACTGAAAGTCAAAGCAAAAGTCAAATTATGCGACTTTCGGTTCTGATCCGAGTCTAAACTGAAAATTGTCGGGTGGAACATGTTTAGACATGTTCTTACATTGATTACCAAGTTATATTAATGATAAAACAGGTTGCATGGCTTCTACATTGCTAATTATGCATTAATTTGAATTTAAGCTTTCTGTTGACTTTTTAATGTCAAGTTTGACCCGACAATTGACCTAGTTAGAGTGGGAATTAGAGAGTACCCTTTTAAGGGTTTATTACCCACATAATTACCAACTTATAGGTACTTTCAATTCGAGATTTTACTGAATAATTATTGATTAATCTCGAAGTCAAACCTTAATTACGACGGTTTGACTTTTAGCTAATTAATTAAGCTAAACTAAATTAGGAAGGGTTAAGGACACTTACAATAGTCCTAAGTATAATTAGGGAGCCTAAGAAATCTTGGTTGCTGACCAGAGAGCTCCAGAAACCAACTTGAAGTGAGTTGCAAATGAACAAAGGAATGTTGCAACAAGAGGTCTCTTTATATAGTGAACTAAATGCCACAAGATGACCCCAACAAAGTCTATAAATGTTGCAAGATGATCCCAGGTGTCCCTATGATGCCAAAAACCAGTTTCCAAGTCCCTGATTTCGAAAAACACTCATGTAAGGCGGTGCAACAGGCTGAACAGGCAGCTGTCCATTTTCTGCTGCCAGCGACGGTCTTACGGACCGTAAGCTCTTGGCTTTGCGGTCCGTAACTGACTCTCCTCTGATGTGCCCAGATACACCTCTTACGGACCGTAAGCCTAAGCAGATACGGTCCGTATCCGATTGTTAGATTTTGAAAATTTGTCCATTTCTCATGTTTTGACCATGCAAACTTTTCAAGCTCGAATCTTGTGTCATTTTCCTTGTAGAGGGGACCATGTATCAGACTTGCATGCCTTTGCATATGAATCCATGCATGATAAAGTTCTTGGATGTATCGAGAATTCTTTTAAATGGACTTTGTGGCATTTTTATTTACAAGATCAATTCCTTAGCAATATAATTCATCATTTAATTTAATATCCAGATTTGAAGTAGTTCTTAGATGTTTATAAATTATTCCAAGACTTGCATCTTTTATCAAAAAGGTCACTCAGAGGTTAATAACATGTTGACGCTTTTAAATCCTACCGCACATCTTTCAACTTGATCTGGATTTTTGTAACACGATTGCCTTATATGACACGTGTCTTTATTTTATTGGGCATGAATTTACGAGGTGTTACATCCTCACCCCCTTAAAAGAAATCTCGACCTCGAGATTTACTGGAACAAATGAGGGTACTTTTCCTTCATGGTAGACTCTACCTCCCACGTATATTCGGGACCTCTGCGGGCATCCCATTTAACCTTTACGATAGGTACATGTTTCCTTCGAAGCTTCTTAACCCGTCGATCCTTAATCGACAAAGGTTTTTCCACAAATTTCAAGCTCTCATCTATGTGCACATCTGTATGTGGTATGACTAGCGATTCATCAGCTAGACATTTCTTTAGATTGCAGATGTGGAATACATTGTGAATACCACTGAGCTCTTCAGGTAAGTTCAACTTATAAGCCACTGCTCCTACACATTCGATAATCTCGAATGGTCCTATATACCTTGGGCTTAACTTACCTGTCTTACCAAATCGCATCACCCCTTTCCAGGGTGATACTTTAAGCAAAACTTTATCACCAACCTCAAACTTTAGAGGTTTTCGCCTTTTATCAGCATAACTTTTTTGCCTATCCCTGGCAGCTTTCAGGCGGTCACGAATCTGGACAATCTTGTCCGTCGTTTCAAGGACTATATCAGGTCCTGATAACTGAGCTTCTCCTACTTCTGCCCAACAAATAGGTGTTCTGCACTTCCTACCATATAATGCCTCAAAAGGCGCAGCCTTAATGCTCGTATGATAGCTATTGTTATAGGAGAACTCGATCAATGGCAGGTGGTTATCCCAACTACCACCTAAATCAATCACACATGCACGAAGCATGTCTTCCAAAGTTTGGATTGTACACTCACTCTGTCCGTCCGTCTGAGGATGGTAAGCTGTGCTAAAATTCAAGCGCGTGCCCAAAGACTGTTGGAAACTTTTCCAAAAATGTGATGTGTATCTGGTATCTCTGTCTGAGATAATTGACACTGAAACGCCATGCAGAGATATAATCTTATCTACGTACAATTGGGCTAACATGTCGGAGCTATAAGTCTCCTTAATGGGTAGGAAATGTGCTGACTTAGTCAGTCTATCTACTATCACCCATATAGTATCATTTCCTTTCTTTGTCTTTGGCAACTTGGTGATGAAGTCCATTGTCACCATCCCCCACTTCCATGTGGGAAGTTCAGGCTGTTGTAGAAAACCTGACTGCTTCTGATGTTCAGCTTTGACTTGCGCGCACGTCAAACATTTGGCTACATAGGTAGCTATAGACTTCTTCAAGCCTATCCACCAATAGTTTGCCTTTAGATCCTGGTACATCTTATCAGCTCCAGGATGAATGGAGTATTTAGAACTGTGGGCTTCCTGGAGGATAACATCCCGAAGTCCTCCATAAACTGGAACCCATATTCGTCCATTTAACCTTAGGATTCCGTCCTTGCCATAGGATAACTGCTCTTCAGTTACTCCTAGCTTTTCATCAGGATAGTTAGCTTCCAACACAGCTTCCTTCTGTGCAGCTAACAACCTTTCGTTCAAACTATTCTTTATCTCAATGCTCTTAGCATTGATTCTTATAGGTTTCACTCTTTCCTTCCTGCTTAAGGCATCAGCAACCACATTTGCCTCACCTGGATGGTATCTTATCTCACAGTCATAACCGTTCAAAGTTTCCATCCAACGTCGTTGCCTCATGTTTAAATCCTTCTGATTAAACAAGTGTTGAAGGCTCTTGTGATCTGAATAGATCACACACTTGGTTCCATACAAGTAATGTCTCCACAGTTTTAGTGCAAATACAACGGCACCCAACTCCAAGTCATGGGTGGTGTAGTTCTTCTCGTGCACCTTTAACTGACGTGAAGCATAGGCAATAACTTTTCCTTTCTGCATAAGCACACATCCCATACCTGTGTGTGATGCATCACAATATACCACAAATTCTTCGATTCCATCAGGCAATGTTAGTACAGGAGCGTTGCTCAACTTCTGCTTCAAAATATCGAAAGATTCTTGCTGCTTAGGCCCCCAGTCAAACTTGTTATTCTTGCGGGTGAGTAGAGTCAGGGGTGCTGCAATTCTTGAGAAGTTCTCAATGAATCGCCTATAGTATCCTGCTAGCCCTAGAAAGCTACGAATCTCAGTGGGCGTCTTTGGCTCTTGCCAATTCATAACAGCTTCCACCTTAGCGGGATCCACTTGGATACCACACTCACTAACCACATGTCCAAGGAATTGGACCTCTCGAAGCCAAAATTCACACTTCGAAAATTTGGCGTAGAGTTTCTCATGATGTAGAAGTTTAAGAATACAGCGAAGATGTTTCTCATGGTCAGCTTGGTTCTTCGAGTAGATGAGGATGTCGTCAATGAAGACGATGACAAATTTATCCAAGTAGGGCTTGCATACACGGTTCATGAGGTCCATGAATGCCGCTGGTGCATTGGTAAGCCCAAAGGGCATCACTAGGAACTCGTAATGACCATAACGAGTCCTAAATGCAGTCTTGTGCACATCTTCGTCTCTAACCTTCAGTTGATGACAGCCTGACCTACTAAGTCGATCTTAGAGAAATAACTTGCCCCTTGTAATTGATCGAACAGATCGTCGATCCTGGGTAAAGGATACATATTCTTGATAGTGACCTTATTAAGCTCATGGTAATCGATGCACAGACGCATCGATCCATCCTTCTTCTTGACAAATAGAATTGGCGCTCCCCAAGGAGATGAACTAGGTCTAATGAAACCTTTGGCTAGCAATTCATCTAGTTGTCTCCTCAATTCCTTCATCTCTATTGGTGCCAACCTATAAGGCGCTCTCGCGACAGGTGCTGCTCCAGGGATTATGTCAATTCTGAATTCTACTTGTCTATCTGGTGGTAAACCAGGTAGTTCTTTAGGGAACACTTTGGGATATTCAGAAATGACGGGGATATCCTCAATCTTAGGCTTCGGCTCATCAATAGTCACTTGTGCCATGTAGATGACACAACCCTTCTTCAAACACCTAGAGGCCTTGAGCATAGACAGTTGCTCAGGCAGTCCATACTGGGTATCTCCCTGAATGGTAAGTGATTTACCAGATGGAGTCTTGATCACCACTTGCTTTTTGTTGCAGACCATCTGGGCTTGGTTATGGGATAACCAGTCCATGCCTATAACTATATCGAAACCGGCTAACTTCAAAGGAAGTAGGGACAATGGAAAGGAGTGGTTCCTAATGGATATGAAACATCCATCTAACACGGTTGAGGCGGTTTCTAAGGTACCATCAGCTAATACCACCTCATATTTCACACTTAAGGTTTTAATAGGTAAATTCAGTAACTTACAAAACTTATTATCTACAAATGATTTATCAGCTCCTGAATAAAATAGCACTCTTGCATAAACATCATTTATGAGGAAGGTACATGTGATCACATTGTCGTCCTGAACAGCTTCCTTTGCATCCATTCGGAAAACCCTTGCATTGGTCTTTTTCCCATCCTCAGTTTTCTTGGCGATCTTTGGGAAATTGGACTTGATGTGTCCTTTTTCACTGCAGTTGTAGCACGTAGCATCCTTGATTTTCTTACAGTCTAAGGTCTTGTGCTCAGAAGACTTGCAAATCCCACAAGCTCTTGGCTGTGACTGGGATTTCGACTCGAATCTGCACCTCCCAAAATGGTGCTTCTTACAAACCTTACACTTGGGTTTATCACCCGTCTGTTGACCATCCTTTTTCGTTCCTGAACTCTTTTTGTGGTCATGGTTTCCTTTATGTCTCTTGTCTGAACGTCGTGAGTTGTCATCCTCACGCTTCCTTTTTTCGGCATCGGTGTTCCTCAGCGATCTCTGCCTGACCGCGTCCAAGGTAAGGGACAATGATATATCAGCTGCAGACCGAAAAGTAGCTGGTCTAGAGGCCTTCACACTGGCCTTGATTTCTGGGGCTAAACCCCCCGATGAAACGAGCTATTCTCTTGGGTTTCAGCGTCACACGATAAGGGACTAACCTTGACAAAGTGTTGAAGCTCGTGAGGTAGGCTTGACAATCCAGGTTCTTCATAACAAAGGATAAGAAATCAGATTCAATCTTCTCAACCTCATGCTGAGGGCAGTAGTTTTCCTTGATCAACGTCACAAACTGCTCCCAGGTCAGATTGTATAATGGGATTTTCCCTATAGCTTGGATCAAAGATCTCCACCAAGCTAGTGCCTCGCCTTTGAATGACTGAGATACAAACTTTACCACATCCTTATCAGTACACCCGCTGATATCTACCACAGTGTCCATTTCATCCAACTATGTCATGCAATCAACTGCCCCTTTTTCCCCAGTAAAGTCCCGGGGCTTACAAGAAACAAAGTATTTATAAGTACAGGACTTGGTACGTGGTTTATCATCAAATACTATCATCTTGGATGGAACACTGTTTTGGTTTGAGGAATGTCGATCATCATCTTTCTTAGGCTCTTCTTTCTTAGAGGGTGGCTTGCTGTGAGCCTCTGAATGAGTCTTAGGCTTGGAATGTGGTACGGATAGGGTCCTGCTTTGAGTACCGCTCGACTCACTATACTGCCTATCCAAGGCTTTTGTAATAGCATTGTCAATTAATGCTTGGAGCTCTGCACCCGTTACATTGATCCTGGTGGCGTCATGATTCTCCTTTGGCCGACTGTTGACCTCTTCAGACTCGGCCATGTAGTTGGATTGCTACATAAGATGATGACAATGATTCATTTAGGAAATTATAATAGGTTTGTCATCTTGATAATTTATTAACCATGGTAATTAAAGAACCATATTGGTTAATTTGTTAAGTAATTTCATTCGGGACTTTTCATTAGTAACCCTTAGTTCTAGAATAAAATGTAATAATGGCACAATAGGCCTAGTCACATGGACATTTCTAAATTATAGGTCAAGATCTTATAGGATCTAGTTATTAAGGTTTGAATCAAGGTTCATTACCTTTCTTGACAGGGAGTTTATAAGCTACGACTGTCTTTTGTCTTATATGACAATAATTATAGCCCGTAGGCATTACATCACAATCGGATGTTTAAATAATAATAAAGAATTGGGATAATTCAACACAAGGGTGACATGAGTGATTTTGCGGATCACATAAGCCAAGAATGTTAACATGTTTGCAGATGTTAACAGAGATTTGAATCTTTTTAAACAGGTTTTACCATATTGGCCAGGTCTTATAATGACATACAAGCTAGGTTTTACCTTTTAAGATTCTTTTTAATATTCAACGCAGAACAATCCTAAATTGAGATGTTAATAAGGATCTGAATCTAATTGGGGAACTACCGTCTTGGCCCTATTTTAAAATGACACAAAGGCTAGGTCTTGTCCCTTTAGATTTTATCATTTTAATATAATGATAGATCTTGTAAAAATATTGTTATTATTTATTTTATATTTTTGTTCATGCATATAAAAATAAGATTTAAATCTAACCATTCCACCACAAGAATTTAAAATACGAGTCTGCCCTGAACAGGACTTCCAAATGAAACATCATGCCCACGCAGGGGCTAAACAACACGACATACCCACGCAGGGGTCAACAGAAAGACGTGCCCATACAGGGGCTTAACAAACAAGACATACCCACGCAGGGGTTAAAACAGAAAAACAGGCCACGCAGGGGCTCAACTGAGAATAAGGAAATACAACCAACAATTAAAGGATTCAATGGTCTTTTTTGCTTTTTCCTTTTATTAAACTCGCCAATCCCTTAAAGAATCCCTGGTTGTTTCTTCGGTCCTCATGGACTACCCTTTCCACTTGGCTCAATCTTTGGAGAATTTCCTCATGTTCTGGCGGGGAAAACCGTGGTACCTGCGGCTGCGGCTGATGTGGAGGTCGAAGAGGCGGTTGTTGTTGGTATCCATAAGATGGGTATCCAACTCCCCAAGGAGCTCTGTAGGGCCCTTCGGGGTTAAGAGCATTGTAGTTCCACGCCGCCAGGTACGGGTCGATCTCAGCATAATTGAAGCTGGTGTGAGCCGGCTGCTCAAAGGGATTATACGCTGCTGAGCCAGTGTACGTGGGAATTGGGTTGTCAAAGCCCACTGGTGGTGGCACGACAGGTGCAGAGTTCACTTCCGAGATGGGGTTTGAAGCCCCCCCATCTGCTGGTTTTCTTGGAGCGGCGGGTAGTGGCTGCCACTCGATGGTTGAGGGGTGCTGATATACACTCCTCCTCGCACGGACATCTGTGCATTCGATCTCCTTCGCCTTGGTGGCTCAGGAGGCTATTGCTGAGGTGGTGGTGGTGGCGGGGTAACTGCCACGAAACGTGAATCCTCGGAAGGATCCCGCTGCTGCTGCTGATAAGGCGATGAATGGTGAGAGGGTGTAAAATACCACTCAAGCTGGTTGAACCTTGCTTGGTAGCTATCTGGACCACGATAAGGTGATCCATGAAAAGATGACCCATCAGAAATTTCTATGGGATGTGTGGGGGTACCGGTCGGTGGTTCGGTAGGGTCGGTATCCTCATCCATATCCATGGCGTGATCTCCAGAAAAGTGATCTTCAGGTCCCAATGGGTTAACACCCATTGGTTCTTCGAGGAAGTTCGCCGGGTTGAACCGGCTTCGGAAGATATGTGACGGGTAATCAAAGGAGTGATGAGAGTTGGACCTCTGGAGAGGGATAAATGAAGGCTGTGGGTTTTCGGGTTCATTTTCTGATTGGGGTCCAAAGGAGTGAAGATAAGACGGTGACGAGCTTAACGAGACGGACCGCCTCGCTGGCTGTAGATGTGCCCTCCAGTCCCCCTGGGGACTTGTACGCATGTTGACGGGTGAGGTTCGTCTTTGAGACGGCCCGACCTCATGGTCGTGGCCTGCTACAGGTGCCTTTCCCTTTCTTCCAAAGAATCTTGGCGACATATTTAAACCTGTCAAAATAAACAAAGATAACAACAAAGAGAAATATAAAAGACAAAAATAAAACAAAATCAGGATTTGTCCTATGATCTTCGTCTAGACTCAAAAATTTGAGGAATGTGCAATTGTGTAACTGAGATTAAACACAAAAGGACAGTGTTTAATTCGCTCAGTGTTGGCTCTGATACCAACCTGTCACACCCCGATATTTCCACGTATTACCGGTGGGCCCGGTGGGGAGTATCGTGACGTAGTTGATATCATCATAGTCAAACAACACAATTTAAATGCACAGCGGAAGCAAAAGATAGATTCATTTCAACTTTAATAAATTGTAATATTAAGTATCACAAAATAGTTGAAACAGATCCACAGGCGGATCAAAATAAAAAGGAAACATTGTTCAACAGTTTTATGACATCCAAACTCGCGAGACTTATTGTGGATGCTAGGAGAAAGCCAGCCTATTACGAGTAGTACCTGCACTTAACCTTTTTGGGAAAATACGTCAGTTTACACTGGTAAATACAATTAACTGACTCATTTTGAAAAGGTTTAATAAAAATTGATTTGAATGCACGTGGCACAAAACTTTTATAACTTGGGATAATTATTTAAATATAATCTTGTAAAAGAATTACATGTTTCTTATGCGTTCAGTAGCCCGGGCTGAATACCGGGTTAAAGATTAATAGACACACCACATGATATAGTCCCGCGGCGGGTTATTCCCGAACCCGGCGGTTATACCTCATTATTTATTTATTTATGCACTGTCGGGTGTACGCCTACACCCCGTGCTTAGGTCGTGGCCATTTCGTAAAATGATGCCAAGGATATCCGGGACATGGTCATTAACCCCCCAAAGGCTTTAAGCAAACAAAACAATTTAAACGGGTCATTTCAATGAATTAACCTCTATTCGATTAAAGATTCAATGCCCGACCAAGCGGTATTTTATATACCATACCCCAATATAGGGAAAATAAGTTAAAAGTATTTACCTTTGCAAGTAATAATCACAATTAGCAAGTGCACGTAGCTTTTACCGGGCCTCCTATTCTGGAACGAAGGTTTATAATAACCTATTAGAATCCTAACGGGTCTTTAATTAAGTTTAGACTTAGACCGGTTAGTCTTCAAAAAGGAAGACACGGTTCAAACGCATGATTAAGCGAAGACCGGAATAGAATGTGATTTATACCTGACAAGTTTGAAGACTTGTATAATATGGGTAAACTAAACACATTCTGGATTTTGAGATTAAAATAATAAGGTTTGACCCGCTTTGGTCAATTTATGCAAACTAGTTACAAAAACCGAACCGAATGCGAAGAATGCGTAACGGGTAACCATAAGAGCCATATACAGGTTTCCTAAGTTAATATGCCTTAAATATGTTGTGACATCAGTAAGATATCTTCCATTATGCCCAATACGGATTTAAACTCAAATTACGCCCCGTAGGGGTATTTTGGTCATTTAAAAGGTTCTAAAAGAGTTTAAATAATAATCTGAGTTACAGGTCTGATATAATCAGTAGAAATACTCATTTTTATAAATCATAACAGTAGGGTACTAAATATACGTGAAATTTATCTATTATAACCAAACTATGCACCGTAGGGGCATTTTGGTAATTTCACATAACCTTTAAAGGTCAAATCTGGAAATCTGAGTTTAAAACTTTAGCTTACTGTTAAAGTATAAAAATATACTTAAAATATCAGTAGGTATCAAACCTTATATGTTTAAAATAGTTTTAATACATACTATGCGTTAAAAACGCTTAAAAATGCGATTTGGAGCCATTTCCGGGTTTTCAAAGGAAAGCTAATATTTTTATTATTCCAGAAGGCTCAAAACATTTTATTTATCATATTAGATCAGTAGCAAAAGGTTTGGTGCCAAAAGATTTGTAAAACTCATTTTATAGCCCAAAAGGGCAAAACCGACAATAACCGAATTAAACTTAGAACTCTATGTTATGCTCAGCCTAAAAATAAATAAAAATCTTCAAAAATCCCAAAATATTATTTTATATCAGTAGCTAAAAAGTTTGGTGTCAAAAATTGGGCTTAAATGGGCTATATGTTAATTACGCCATTTAATTACTAAAAAGCTTTCTAATTACGCTAATGAGCATAACTCTTAATCTAGACCTCAAACTGATGTCAAATTTTAGGTGCAAGTTTATAAATCAATAGTGAAAGTTTCTACTCTTTTACTTTTTCAAAAAAAATCACGTTTTAAGGTCATATGGGCATAATGGTCAACATTTAGGCACTTATCGGAAGCATGCATATGAATCGGATAACTTAATGAACCAAGTTGTATAATCTCAGAGGGTTATACTTATAGGTAACTTGGTCCTAATAAAGCTCTAAGGCATTCCTAAACTATGCTCTAACGGGTCAGAACTGAAAGTCAAAGCAAAAGTAAAATTATGCGACTTTCGGTTCCGATCCGAGTCTAAACTGAAAATTGTCGGGTGGAACATGTTTAGACATGTTCTTACATTGATTACCAAGTTATATTAATGATAAAAACAGGTTCCATGGCTTCTACATTGCTAATTATGCATTAATTTGAATTTAAGCTTTCTGTTGACTTTTTAATATCAAGTTTGACCCGACAATTGACCTAGTTAGAGTGGGAATCAGAGAGTACCCTTTTAAGGGTTTATTACCCACATAATTACCAACTTATAGGTACTTTCAATTCGAGATTTGACTGAACAATTATTGATTAATCTTGAAGTCAAACCTTAATTACGACGGTTTGACTTTTAGCTAATTAACTAAGCTAAACTAAATTAGGAAGGGTTAAGGACACTTACAATAGTCCTAAGTATGATTAGGGAGCCTAAGAAATCTTGGTTGCTGACCAGAGAGCTCCAGAAACCAACTTGAAGTGAGTTGCAAATGAACAAAGGAATGTTGCACCAAGAGGTCTCTTTATATAGTGAACTAAATGCCACAAGATGACCCCAACTAAGTCTATAAATGTTGCAAGATGATCCCAGGTGTCCCTATGATGCCAAAAACCAGTTTCCAAGTCCCTGATTTCGAAAACCACTCATGTAAGGCGGTGCAACAGGCTGAACAGGCAGCTGTCCATTTTCTGCTGCCAGCGACGGTCTTACGGACCGTAAGCCTTAAGCCTTGCGGACCGTAAGCGTCTCTTACGGACCGTAAGCTCTTGGCTTTGCGGTCCGTAACCGACTCTCCTCTGATGTGCCCAGATACACCTCTTGCGGATCGTAAGCCTAAGCGAATACGGTCCGTATCCGATTGTCAGATTTCGAAAATTTGTCCATTTCTCATGTTTTGACGATGCAAACTTTTCAAGCTCGAATCTTGTGTCATTTTCCTTGTAGAGGGGACCATGTATCAGACTTGCATGCCTTTGCATATGAATCCATGCATGATAAAGTTCTTGGATGTATCGAGAATTCTTTTAAATGGACTTTGTGGCATTTTTATTTACAAGATCAATTCCTTAGCAATATAATTCATCATTTAATTAAATATCCAGATTTGAAGTAGTTCTTAGATGTTTATAAATTATTCCAAGACTTGCATCTTTTATCAAAAAGGTCACTCAGAGGTATTTTAATAACATGTTGACGCTTTTAAATCCTACCGCACATCTTTCAACTTGATCTGGATTTTTGTAACACGATTGCCTTATATGACACGTGTCTTTATTTTATTGGGTATGAATTTACGAGGTGTTACAGTGTGCCTTGTGTGTTACTTGTGCATGTTCATTTATGTTATGTGTGAATCGCAATCGAACTCGAAACGCAATCGAACTCAATCAAAATCGAACTATGATAGATATAGTAGTTGGGATTAAAAGTAATTTGACTAGGAAAATCTATCGCATCGAATCGCTCGCAACCAAAATCAAAACAGCAAAAATCGTCGCGCCAAACACCCGAACCAAGTGCCATCCGGCCGGATTGCCATCCGACCGGGCTGCCACTTGATTGTGGTGTCAGGTCGTCATCCGACCAAGATGACATCCGACCGGACAGTCATCCGGGCGGGATGCCATCCGACCGACCCACACTTTCCCCTTTTGGAATCCTATAAATACCCCTGTCATTGTCATCATTTCCACTTTTGGAAATCCTCTGTCCGAACAGTTCATGCTCCCCACCTTTTCTTCGATTTCTCTCAATCCAGGTAAGATCTCGCCCTAAATCTTGTACTTTCATGATCTACAAACACTCCTACACCTTTCTATCTTTTAAATCTTAACTTTTAACCGTGAAATCACTAGATTTGAGGTGTTCTAGGATGATGTCATCATGAGTTCTTAAAGAACTTCTTGTTTTGGCCTCAATCCACCAAGAACAACTTAGATCTAATAGATTTCCACACAAATACACAAAGATCTCGCGTAGATCTAAACTTAAATATAGTGAAAAAGGATTGAAAGATGGTTTCAAACCTTCTTTCAACTCTTTTACACTCAAAACCGATAGGATCCGACCCTGATCTAGTCCTCTACTCATTATTAGTGTTGTGCTAGCTCAAGATCCGGATTCTACCCACGAGACCACCGATTTCGGGTTAAACGAGAATAATCGTCTTGAACCGGTTAACTGTCCGAACTAGGGTGATTCCTGGTCGATCAGGTTACTTGGATCAAGATGGGATTCTGTTGGTTAACACGTTGTCAAAACGTCTCGATAAAACGACAAACAATCAAAACTACCAAGTGTAGGACGAACGGAACAATCGGGACAGAATGCTGTCCGAGCGGGTAAACCACCCGAACGGAGTGTTGTCCGAACGGATAACACCTTGGGTCCCACACTTAATCAACTCCATCTAAAGTTTGAGTATTGAATGAATTGCCATCCGATCGGACTACCATCCGACCGGATTACTCTTCGGATCATGAGATACTAGGACTTTAAAGACTTAAACAATTTTCAACATGTTCATTAAAAGGGTTGCCACCCGGTCGTATGGACATCCGACCGAGTGACTCTCCTGCTGTGAATTTGTTCTCACAAAGTAACCTCATCGCTAGAGTCGCCGTCCGACCGAACGGATTGTCGTCCGCATGGCTGACCGTCCGATCGACCGACTCGAAGGATAGAGATACTTCAATGTTTTCAAAATACTACAACGAAAACTTCAAAAGACAAACCATCATACACAAACACATCCTCATCATAGGAAGAAACAATCCACTCGAATAGTCATCCGCACAAACAAGCCGTCCGATCGGATTACCATCTGACCGAACTGCTATCCGACCCATTCACACTTGATATCGTTTTACGAGTCACTTATCGTTATGCTGCAAACTATTCAGGCTAACCCTACTCGCTAAGCGCTCCCTTCAATCCATCAACCGCTGTGAGTATACTCGATCCCTTTTTGCTTTAAGCACTTTTGGGTGTTACATACGTTACAACTATTCAAATCACATCAAACACACTACTCAATACTATTTGAACGCTAACCGTTAATGCATGTTATACGTGACTTATGAATTCTTGTTTGTTATGTTTACACATGGAATGCTGTCTACCTGCCTTAGCAACGATAGTACTATAGTTTGGACTCAGCACCCGTTCACACGGGGGTTGTTAAGGACAATTACTTGCATGGATTACGGTGGTAATCATGTATTGCGAACTGCCTCGGGCAGTCAACCCGCAATCATTGGTATCGATGAATCTATGTCGATAACTAACGTGCTTCATTTCTCTATGTGTACGTGCTGGTTATGCGTAAACGAATTCGAACTCTATATGCTATTATCAAACTTGTATGCTCACCTTTACATTATATGTATTGACTTTATTTTAACGTATGTGACAGGTGCTTAGGATGCACACATGATAGGAAGTCGAAGCTAGAATAAAGCTTTAGAGCCCAACAAATAGTTGTCTGTAGTAAATGAATCAAGGGTCTCTAGAAGCAGATAAACAATTGCTCTATTTTAATCTGAGTTGTCAGAACAAAATTATTTGCCTAGATTTTATCTGTAATAATTTATTTACTGTTTGAGGCATGGTATGGGACATGTTATTTTAAATTGAATAATATTGATAATTGTTATGGAAACTTCTGGACAATCTGTTTCGCTCAGTGCCATGCCCCGATGATTCCGCCATCGGTTTACTCTTGATTTTATTTAAAAATTTGGTTGTTCAATCGGGATATTTTTAAATTAAAATATTGAAATATTTTATTTTATTTAAAACTTTGGTAACTATAAAATCTATTTAAACCATGAGGTGTGATTTCAAGGGCGTAATGGATCCTAGTTTTGGGGCGTGGGGGAGGTGTGTATGCCATGTCGGTGGGGAATGAAGGGATGGGCGTGATTCTAACCACGTGAAGGGGCGACAGGTTTGCAACGTGGCGTGGGGGCGTCAATGTGGTGGGTTTATTATAGAAGTGGGTGGTGGCCACGCCCTGGGCGTGAAACTACAACAAATGATCTTAGAAGGTGGGATTTTGCCATTGAAATATAGTGTAAGTATCAAATACAAATAGGTCTTGACATATAAAATAACCTTAACTTGAGAAATGAAGAAAACCCTTTTTTCGATTTTTTTCATCTATTTAAGTATGATGTTTAATTGTAAAATGTAAACACAAAAAATATTTGTGTTTTTACACTAGTATAGTAATTATGTAATTAGTGTAGATTCACAATTTTTTTAAATTCTGTGTAACACCCGAAATTTTTTAAACAAAACTAATAAATAATAACGTATTAAATATTACGGATATAATATTGGAAGGAGTTTTGAGAAAATTTAAAGTCACATTTTTATATATATTTAAACGTTATATGAAAAAAAAAGCAAGTAACGAAAAAGAAAATTTTATTAGTTATGTGTGACAAATACTTGTTATTATAACAAAAAGTAAACGGTTATAATAATTTTTTTCAAAATCTAACAACACAACCACCGAAATCTTATATTTAGAAAATATATATACTTCACAAAATATAGTATAACTTATAGGATTAATAAATTATATAGAAAAGAAAAACCAAAGAATTATAAACTAAGAGATAAATAAATTAAAAACATATATTCTTATAATTATCTTGAACTCATACGTGGAGTTACCATATTGGAAGATTGAGTACCCATATGAAAATGAGGTCACAAGAAAGCTTAGTCATGAAAACTTGTTTTCCTTTGATAGTGCCATCTGTTGAGTAAAACCTTCCATGAGAAGGAATTGAATCCTATAAATAAGAACTAGATTTTTTTCATTTGGATACAACACAAGAATTTATACAACCAAAATAAGCAATACTATATCTTCAGCCATACTCACATAAATCGACGTTCGTGTTTTTCCTACGAAACCCTTCCATTTCGCTTTAAACAGGTATCATCACTCTTCGTTGTTTTCATGCATATATGTCTTGTTAATTATATTTAAGAAGAACTAGATTTAAAAGCAAATTGTATTTTTCTGTGTAAGTGTTGAGGAAGATGATGACAGAGTAAGACATAATAGTTTATCTTTAAAACCTACTCTAATTAACATGATATCCTTTTTTATAAATTCTTACTAAATGGTTTATATATTAAATTTTTACTAGAGCATTATTACTAAATAATAATATTTTTAAGTAAGTTAAAATTTTAGTGTTAATTGAAAAAGAAAAGTATAAGTTTGTTTAACTTTTACACAAAAACTTAAAGTCGATTGATCATATATAACCAATAGTGTTAATTTATGTTTCTTAACTGGTAATAATATTATAAATATTGTCTTTTAAGGTTTTATACAACAATAATTATTAAATCTTAATTATATATATTTTAAATTTATGATCAGAATTAGTAAATATGTAATACTATAATTATATATTATTATTATTATTATTATTATTATTATTATTATTATTATTATTATTATTATTATTATTATTATTATTATTATTATTAACATACAACTATTGGTAACGTCTATAGAAGTATATTTAAAATATCATTTTGTTGAACTACAACAATATTTAAACTTACTGAAATTTATATTTTTATACCATATGATAATGTATAGTTATCTCATATTTTAAACTCTCGAATGAGAAGATTGATAGCATGTCTAAATTAAGATACGACGACGTTGTAGGCTTTTGAGAAGTGTCTCGTCGCAATCTAAGATTTATATCGATTTTGTGATCATCGCTAAAGGTACGGATAGAATCCCTTCCTTCAAATACATGTCATTTGGTCTTTGGGCATCTGATGCTTGATTTTTAAATTATGCAACAAGTTTATATTATAAATGTTACAAGTTTATAAAGTTTACGTGTTTATAAATTTACAAGTTTAAGGTTATGTACATGTATTATGTTACCCAAGTCAGTCCCTTTTCTGTGAGGATGACCACAGACCCATCATTATGGCATAAAATGATGTGGCACCATCCGTGACGGTGAGTTGAGTTCACGGCGTCTCTTCTGTTTCAGTCTATGGACTTCTGTTAGTCTACGGACTTCTGTTAAGAGGCGTATGGATCGATCCTAGGAAAAAGTAAATAAAGTCTGATTCTGATAATATTTGTTATATTCATTTAGTATATTTTGAATTATGAAAAATTAGCGTTTTTGCTAAAACAAAGGATTTTTGAAGAACTTAGCCTTTTTCTCAAATAAAATAAGCTTTGTTGTTTCCCTCTATCCGCACACTGGGCAAAACTTTCAAATTTTGCTCAGACGTACGTTTTTGTGTTTTCTTCTTTACATCAGGTTATCAAGATTACTGGGACAGGATATGGAAGAGTGCTCGAGTGTTTGGAAAAGACCGTAGAAATAAATGTACTGGATTAGATATCCTATTTCCATTAACTTTTAAAGCCTTGTAATACATTTAAGTATTAATGGAATTATGTTTTTGATTTGACTCTGTAAAAGTGACACGTCGACCCGTTCCGGGTTGGGGTGTTACATTCTGGGACTAAAATATGTGATAATAAGATGAGGAAAAATTAAAAAAAGAGAAAAAAATATCTCATTCCCTTCTCACGTTAAGCCAAGTTTTATATTAAGATTCATTTGTACCGTAACCTAACCATTGAAATGTAACATACATTTATATATAAAGGGTGGGATTTAACCATTTAAATGTTGTATACATTTATTTTAGAGGGTGGGATTTAGCCATTGAAACATTTTAAACATTTATATGTTAATTGCTATGGTTGGTTGGCTGAAAATCTTACAGAGTTAGGAGATTAAAGTTTGAGTTTTGAGAATAACATAATAATGTTTATTACTAAAATCTAGTTTTGAACGAGGCAAGTTTTGAAATTGCTAACATTGGCGGATTTTTGTAAGTGAAGTTGCTACCGGGTAACTGTGCTTTATCAGTTCTGGTCAACTAAGTCAAAGGTTCAAGTCAAAATTAACGTCAAAGATGTTGAAGCATGAGGATTCCGGATTACAAGGGTAAACTCGGAATAGTGGGTTCCGAGTTTGCAAGGCTTGTAATATTCCGAGTTTATAAGTCAGTCATGTAATTCCGAGTTAAATTGTTAAACTCGGAAGACTTTAGTATAATGGGGATTCCGAATTTATAAGTTAAACTCGGATGGGATTTCTTGTGCTTGTTAAGTACGAGTTTGTTAGTGGTAAACTCAGACAAGATTATTTAATGTATCCCGGACAATAAGTTTTGTCCGGGTTTAGTCTCTAGTCTATATATATATGTGTTGTATAGCTTAGATTAGGGCAAGCCTTTGTAATTCTTGGGAAAGTTGTGTGCACATTCGAGAGAGAGAGAGAGAGACTATGTGTTAGTGAGAGAAATCTAGGGTTTAGATCTTAGTGATCTAAACCAGCTTATGCAGAAGATGTATACTCGTTCGGTAATGTAAATCTGTGTTGATTGTTTTGAATGAATGAGTTACTCCTACATCTTCTTCTCTATGTTCTATGTTTATGAATCAAGGGAAATGTTGATGTTCGTCATCGATCCAATGCTCTAACAGTGGTATCAGAGCATGGTTACCGATTCGGGATGGTCTAACTGCCTTCCGAATCACCATTGCTCTTGATTTGATGTTTGTTTCCGCTAAATGTCATGAAGACGTGAATTTTCCGCATAAAACTTCAAGAAATCTGGGTGATTTTGGTTCAAATATGAAGAAATTCGAGCTGTTTTTGGACAAGAATTGCTAGGTTTTTGTTAGATCTGGGTTTTTGATCCATTTAGGCTCTGTCCGAATTTTTGTAAGTGTTAAATTGTTCCGAATTTATTCCTTCCGAGTTTGTACTTCTGGATTATCAGTGACCTTTATGTGAAGTCACGTATTGGTAGATAATTCGGAAGAGGATTGGTAAATGGGATACACAACAGTCCGGATTTCCTGATTCCGAGTTATCCAGAATCCGGAAAGGATTGTTCTGAATTTGAAGTAATCAGAAATAATGTTCCGAGTTTGTCCAAGTTCCAAAGTTTTAGTTTTTTCCGGATTTGTTTGGACTCTGAGCTTCGGTATTCCGAGTTTAAAGGTTTATAGTCCGGAATATGTTTCAGGGTTTATAGTTCGGAATATGTTTCAGGGTTTATAGTTTTGAATATGTTCAGGGTTTATAGTCCGGAATATGTTCAGGGTTTATGTAAGTCAGGAAGATATGTTTAGGTTTTATGATATCTTGCCCATTGACGTGAGGTCAAAGTCTCACTTAAAAATAATCCAAATACACTAAATAGCTAGTGGTAAATGGGTATCGAACACGGAAGTTTGTGGAAAATGTATTATCTAAGCAGTTCGTGAATTACTAAATTAAAACTAAATTGCAGAAAATTAATCTCAAAGTTTTGGTTGTTTAGTTTATAAAATTAAAGTTAACTAAATTATCACTTATCACAATTTGATTCAGAAATGAGAAGAAATGTGTTCCCCCGGTTTCAGGTTTTTCTATGAATGTCAATCCCAAAGTTTAACTTGGAAGAACTACATAGAGATAGTTCATGAAAGTGTGTTTGATTGTGAAAAAAGGGACTAAGTGCTTGGATTACAAGAACGCAAGAATGTCACCCGATGATCAGTTACATATAGCCAACCCTAAATCCCTCCCAATAAATCATGATTGCCTATGGCACCAAGAACTGATGGTTCAGAATAAGAAATTTAACAATACAAACATTTACTAAACAAACATATAATCACCATAGCAATATAATCATAAAGATCAAACTACTATCCCACAAATGATATAAACAATGTCAAAACATTCAATATAAAACCTTACAATCCGGGGAAAAACATAAAAGAACTTAGCCACACATAAAAACCTTACAATCCGGGGAAAAACATAAAAGAACTTAGCCACACATAGTTCGGTTGATCGTCACTTCAATTCCAATGGTCATATGGATCAAAGATGGAAAAGCAATGATTCAAAATCCCAAAATAGTGTTTTGTCTAGGGCTGGCATATCGTGTATACCCGTACACGATAAGACACTACACGACACGATAAGACACGATACACGAAATCCCATACACGAACACGACACGATAACTTATCGTGTCCTTTTTTCAAACACGAACACGGCACGATATACACGAAAATTACCTGTTAATACCTGTTAACACGATTGTTCGACTCTTATACACAAAAATTACCTGTTAATACCTGTTAACACGAACAAAAACACAAACATGACATGCTATCTGAGAGTTACAGAGGGAGTTTAGGGTTTTTTTTTTTTAATTGAGTGAGGAATGAAAATAGAAAGGAATTAAGGAACCCACACGCACATGGCTGATGAGTTTTATTTAATTTAATTTCTTATCGTGTACTAACGGGTATTAATAGGTAAACATGTATTTAACCTGTTTATACACGGAAATTAACAGGTAATCTCGTGTTACCTGTTTGGTACACGATACCTGTTAACTTCGTGTAGGTTCGTGTCGTGTATTCGTGTAAAATTGCCAGCCCTAGTTTTGTCACCTAAAATTCGCCCCTAACCAGTTTTGAAATGGAGATAATGATAAGGATGTCCAAAAGTCATAACCACCAACACTAAACAAGGAGTTACAAATTTTGTGCCTGGCTCCACCGTAAGCCACAGGCCACCGTAGCTTACAGTGGTCTTCAAATGGCCTACGGTGACTTCTTTCTGTCTTACGATGGGAATTTTTGTCAAGTCTACCATAGCTTACGGTAGCTACCGTAAGCTACGGTAGTCTTTAGCTAAGAAATTTTGTATTCTTCATAACTTTCTCGTTTCAACTCCGTTTTCTTCGCCGTTTTCACCCACATTCTCGTAATTTCATCCTCTATCATGTTATCTTCTTAATTATTCAATTCCAATAAATTATTTTATTCATTTATGCTCCGTATTCCTTCCATTTTAAGCTCCAGTTTGTTCCATGCTTCTTCTTTACACCTCCTTAGCTCCTTTAACCTGCAATCATCAAGTTCGTCGTAGTCAACTAGATTCACCAATTTAAACATCAAATACATCAATTTATTTCTTATTTAGTGAACTTAAAGATCCTCCTACGGTTCACCCGTCACATCCCCACATTTAACCGTTGCTTGCCCCCAAGCAACTCATTCAAAAAAATCCACCACAAAATCAACTTCAATAACAAAATGATACAAACCACATAAGTGCCCGTCAGCTTTTACAAACTTTTCATTATTAACCACGCAACAACCCCTCACAAAACACTCCTCTCGGTGATAAATGATAACTAGCAAAGATGTGCTAGAAAACACTCAACGCAAATGTGTGATTATGCAATAATAAGCTTGCGCAAAAATCGAACCTCCACCAAGATAAACGCTTAAGCATGCATATAAATTAAACGGACTTATAAAGTTGTAATGAGGCTAAGTGTTAAGTTAGGAAATAAAGGGATATAAGTAAAGTAGCGCAATGATTCAACCCGACCTTTCTAGTACATCTAAACAACACAACTAACTAATTATGACATCTTACAACTTTTTATTACATCTAAATAATTTATTGTTTGGATAATAAATTAAAAGTGTATTTTATTGAATAATAAAATAATGTCAAAATAGTTTTGACTAGGGGTTTAATATTAGCAAACAATAATTGTTATTGAATGGAAATGGAGAATGGTTTTTATTATATAACAATTAAGGAGAGTAGTTGTATTATTGGATAATAAAAAAGGTTAAAGAGTTGACCGGTAATTACTAACTAATCTACGATTATTTACTTGGAGAGAAAGCAAATATTTAATGGGCTAAAGTGTAATTATTGAATCTATAAAAGGAACCTTAATCGCAAACCCCAATTGCATGACAACACAAGAGGCAAGAGATAAGATGGAAACCGTAGCCTCTCTCTCTCCTCTCTCCCTCGTCGGCGTCGCGACCCTACCACCGCCTTCCGACATCCGCCGCCGGCCACCGCCTCTACCGCTGCATCGCCGTCACCACCACCATCCGTCGTCTCGTGTTTTGGTGATTCAGATTATATCCGTCTTGCGTGTGGAATCTCGTGGTGTTCTTGGAGATTTGTGATTTGGTTTACTAGCAGAGCCATTCGTTGCATCCATCATGCGAGTCTTCAGTTTTCGTCAAGGGATAACCCTGAACCCGCCATGGTTGTGTTTTATTTTATATAATTATCTGAATAAATTGTAACTGGATCGTTGGTGGGATACTTTATCCGTGTTTGTGTTTTATCAACACTTCCGCATCTGAACTAAATAATATAGTGTTATTATTAATATAAAATCGGATTTTATAAATTAAAACGGATACCCTAGATTTCCAACAGATAGATCATTGATGAAGTGATTAAGTAATAAACAAGAAAGAAAAAAGTGTGTCCTTAGGCTAGTGGGTATGGTGATGGACCATCCTTGGAGGATGATCCACCACGTAGGCGCCACGTCATAGTCCTCCCAAGGATGGTCCATCCTCCAAAACTAGAGGGCATGGGAGGATGGTCCTAGTCATAATTCTCCCCACCACTTTTATGTTTTTTTTTAAATCTTCCACTTTTTTTATTTTTTAAATCTTCCATTTTAAGTTTAAAAAAATTAATGAATATCCCAATACCCTATTATCCTCCACCAGATCTACCTTCTCCATCTCAAAACCCCCAAATCCTCCATTTTTATTTTTCACCCTCACATCTCAAAACCCCCAAATCCTCCACCAGATCTACCTTCTCCGATCCAGATCTCCGATCATGGCGGCATCACGGCGGCTCCGGGACCTCCAATCGCAACCAAGCAACAAAATCTCCGATCATGGCGGCGTCACGACGGCTCCGGGATCTCCGATCATGGCGGCGTTCAGAAATCCCGATGATGATAATCAGAAGACTTGTTCATATCTGTTACAACTTGATAAAAAGGGGCCCACCATTTGGATCGTCCTGAACGTCTGAAACTCGACGGAGAGGACGATGACTGGATCAAGACGGGGGGGGGGGGGGCATGGAGAGGGGGACGGCGACAGAGCTGGACGGTCCCCATACCGTCCAGCCTTATTAGTCGGCCAAAGATGAAGTCTACGCATTGGCATGGGGTGGGTCAGTAGGTTTAGTGGTCAAGTTGGTTCAGTGAGCTATCAAGTCAAAGGCAGAAGTCACCTGATGGCGCGTTTGTATGACACATTTGATGTCCTTATTGGTCAGTGTTCGTGGATCGGGCTTATATATGGCGAACAGTGCATGTCTATCGATCATGACTATCAAGTTGGTTCAGTGAACATACTAAACCTGTTGCCAAGAGGCATTTGGCCTAATGGCATTAGTGAATATCCCTCAATTAAGTAGTGAAGGTTCAAACCCCATTGTAAGTAATTAGGTCAAATTCATGTAGTGTGAAATTAGAGAGTGTGACCTCGTTAAAAAAATATACTAAAACCTGAAATTTTTTAAACATATCCACATATGTTCCATCATGCAATAATAAACTTGGTATGAAGAGTATGTATAATGCTGCATTTTTTTGGACGTATGAAGTTTATATATTAAGTGAAAATTGTAATATCGCTACAATCATGTACTTGAAATGTTTTCTTCAATTGTTGTTGGATCCTTACTTTTAAATTATCATGAAGATCTTTAGAACCTCCAACCATATCATTTATACCTCTAATTACATGTTGGATCCTTTTTTTAATGATAAATTTGGATCACCGACACATCATTAGAATGTCATCGTGTCACGATCGGAATCATCCGATCATATCCATCTCCACTAGACAATAATGTCTATACACCAATTTAGGAAAAAACTCAATAAATCTGAGAAAACCCTGTTGGAATCAATCGGATAAAAAACGCAGCAACACAATGATTTTGTGAGAACTCCTCACGACTCTTTTATATATTAATAAAGAACAAAGCAAAACATCCAAGTAATTACATAACCTAACCCATCTATTTATACTAAACTAATTACTTGCTAAACAAGCTATCCTAAACCAATACCAACTCTAATACTTAATTAACCAATAAATATAATAACTAGATAAACCTATATTAAAACTCATAGTTATCGCTAAACAAATAACTAATATTTTGTTATTTCCTCCTCTTTATCAATTCACTCATCTTTATCTTTTCTTCCGTTTTATCTCGTTCCATAATTTTACCCGAACTATTAGGATTAACTCTTCATACTCCCCCTTAATCCTAATATGTTCCTCCTAAATCTTGAATACCAAGTAATGCTCTCATCTCTTCAACCTTAATTATTGGACCGACCTTCTTTCGTTCAATCACCCGATCCATTCCTTGATCACATAGTGATTTATTTCCACCGCCAACACGCGGCCTTCTAGACGCTCTTGGTCCATTTGAAAACGCCCCAATTGTACACGTAGCAACCATCATTAAGATAATTCGATGCAACCAATAAACACAATTACTAATTTTTTCCATGCAACTCATAAAGAATACTTGAGTTCAATTATCTTATGTTCTTCCTTTTCCCTTTCTCGCTACAGATCAACACAATCAAATCCCTTTAAACCTCCTTTTCTTTACGCAAACAATATATCATGTAAATTCAGTTTTCTATTATTGGAGAAAAATACCACTTATGATCCTTTATCTTCTTTTAATTCTACCTTCCAACATAACCTCTCTTTTGTCTTTTGTACGTACGCGCCCAACAATAAAATCACTCCATGTAATTGATGAGAATGATTCACATCCCTCAAACGGAAGGATGCAATCCTTAAATAGATAACAAAGTTACAAACAGGTACAAAAGAATAGAAAAAATTACAAAAATAAACACAATACTTTATACATTAACATCCCCCCTCAAGCGAAACGGTGGTGGACGAATGCCCAGTTTATCACGAAAGAACTCAAATTGGTGACGTGAGAGACTTTTAGTAAAGATGTCCGCAACCTGGAGCTTGGTTGGAATAAAGCAAGTATACAACTTGCCTGATGTAACAAGTTCTCTGATGAAGTGATAATCAAGATCAATGTGTTTGGAACGTTTATTGGAGACCGGATTTTGACTGAGGAAAAGAGCACTTTTATTGTCACATAAAAGGGTTGGTCGATCAGGCGGTAGAGCATTAAGCTCTCGTAAAAGGTGAGATATCCAAACTAGTTCAGCAGCGGTGCTAGCCATCGCACGATACTCTGATTCACAGCTGGAGCGAGAGACAGTGGATTGCTTTTTAGCGCTCCATGATACAAGATTGCCTCCCAAAAAAATAGAGTACCCAAACGTGGAACGACGAGTGTCAATACACCTAGCCCAATCAGCATCCGAGTAGCCAATAATGTTTGTGTGATGCGGGCGAGTGAATGAAAGACCAAACGTAGCTGTCCCTTTAACGTACCTCAGTATGCGTTTAACATTTGTGAAATGCTCAATAATGGGGTTTTGCAAAAACTGACTAACCTGATTAACAGCATACGAGAGATCTGGTCTGGTGATAGTCAAGTACTGAAGTGCACCAACAAGAGATCGATATGTAGTTTGGTCTTTGAGCGGAACCCCATCTTTGGTAAACGATGTATTGGGAGATAGAGGAGTGTGAGAAGGCTTGCAATCAAGTAGACCCGCACGTTGTAGAATATCATGAGCATATTTAGTTTGACTTAGGAACAACCCATTAGGCGTGTAAACAACTTCAAGCCCCAAAAAGTAATTTAACTGGCCAAGGTTCTTGATAGCAAACTCCTTGTTAAGGCTGGCCATGAAGTTGGAGAGGACGGAGACTTGATTCCCTGTAAGTATCAAGTCATCAACATACACTAGAAGATACATAATGCATGCATCACGTTTGAAAATAAACAACGAAGTGTCGGCTCGACTACAAGTAAATCCATTGTAAAGAAGAAAGGTGCTTAGCCTATGGAACCAGACTCGAGGTGCTTGTTTAAGGCCATAAAGGGCTTTATTGAGCCGACAAACATGATTGGGGAATCGAGGATCAATGAACCCAGGCGGTTGCTCCATAAGTATAGTCTCATTGATGTGGCCATGCAGAAAGGCGTTATTGACATCCAACTGATGCAGGGGCCAATTGTTTATGACAGCAAGGGATAACACAATACGAATTGTGGATGCTTTAACAACCGGACTAAATGTATGATGAAAGTCCAAACTCGGAATCTGGCTAAAACCTTGAGCAACAAGACGCGCCTTGTAGCGATCTATACTTCCATCCGCTTTATGTTTGATCCGAAATAACCATTTAGACCCAACAACATTTTGATGGGTAGGTCTGGGAACTAGAGACCAGGTATTGTTTTTGGCGAGAGCCGATAATTCATCATTCATATCATCGTGCCAGAGCTTGTGTTTGAGGGCACTTTTATAGGTTTTAGGAGTGTCTTCAGAAAAAAGTGTGGAGTAAAAGGGGTGTGATTGAGTGTGGGCTAGGTAATTCCGATGTTTGGGTTTAAATATACCTGACTTTGATCTGGTTGTCATAGGGTGAGAGGAGGTAGTGTGGTGAGGATCAAGCGGAGTGGTGGTGTTGGGCTGAGGTGGAACGGATGGAGCCTGATCTGAGCCAGTGTGGGTTTGGGCCGGAGTGGATTGGGCAGCAGAGTATAGAGGGTGATGGGCTGATTGCAAAGTGGTGGAAGGGGCAGATTGGGCTGCTGGGGGTTGGGCCGAAGGAGTGGAGTTGGTGGCAGGTGGGGTGGGTGGGGTGGGTTGAGGATTTTGTGTTGTTTGAGAGTTTTGGGTAGCTACAGTGGGTTCTTCACAGAGGCCACATGGAGGGTTTTTAGGTAGGGTAGGTGTAGTATTGGAAGTAACAATAGGTGTGTCATTGGTGAAAGTGTACCAAGGTAGAGTGTCAACATTATTTGAGGTTGAGCCAGCTTTAAATGGGAATGCTTGTTCATCAAATCGTGTGTGCCGAGTAATGAACGTGCGAGAGGTGGTTGGTTCAAGACATTTATAGCCTTTATATCGAGTGTCGTAGCCTAAGAAAATACAAGGTAAACTTCGTGGAGATAGTTTGTTTTCAGAATAGTCACGAAGATAGGGATAGACACGACACCCAAACGGTCGAAAATTTTCATATGTCGGAGGCATGTTGAATAATTGTTCAAATGGGGATCGGCCATTCAATACATAAGTAGGAAGCCGATTAATAATGTATATGGCAGTGCAAAAGGCATCCAAACAGGAGGATGCAATCCTTAAATAGATAACAAAGTTACAAACAGGTACAAAAGAATAGGACAAATTACAAAAATAAACACAATACTTTATATATTAACATCCCCCCTCAAGCGAGAATGATTCACATCCCTCAAACAGGAGGATGCAATCCTTCAAACAGGAGGATGCAATCCTTAAATAGATAACAAAGTTACAAACAGGTACAAAAGAATAGAACAAATTACAAAAATAAACACAATACTTTATACATTAACATCCCCCCTCAAGCGAAACGGTGGTGGACGAATGCCCAGTTTATCACGAAAGAACTCAAATTGGTGACGTGAGAGACTTTTAGTAAAGATGTCCGCAACCAGGAGCTTGGTTGGAATAAAGCAAGTATACAACTTGCCTGATGTAACAAGTTCTCTGATGAAGTGATAATCAAGATCAATGTGTTTGGAACGTTTATTGGAGACCGGATTTTGACTGAGGAAAAGAGCACTTTTATTGTCACATAAAAGGGTTGGTCGATCAGGCGGTAGAGCATTAAGCTCTCGTAAAAGGTGAGATATCCAAACTAGTTCAGCAGCGGTGCTAGCCATCGCACGATACTCTGATTCACAGCTGGAGCGAGAGACAGTGGATTGCTTTTTAGCGCTCCATGATACAAGATTGCCTCCCAAAAAAATAGAGTACCCAAACGTGGAACGACGAGTGTCAATACACCTAGCCCAATCAGCATCCGAGTAGCCAATAATGTTTGTGTGATGCGGGCGAGTGAATGAAAGACCAAACGTAGCTGTCCCTTTAACGTACCTCAGTATGCGTTTAACATTTGTGAAATGCTCAATAATGGGGTTTTGCAAAAACTGACTAACCTGATTAACAGCATACGAGAGATCTGGTCTGGTGATAGTCAAGTACTGAAGTGCACCAACAAGAGATCGATATGTAGTTGGGTCTTTGAGCGGAACCCCATCTTTGGTAAACGATGTATTGGGAGATAGAGGAGTGTGAGAAGGCTTGCAATCAAGTAGACCCGCACGTTGTAGAATATCATGAGCATATTTAGTTTGACTTAGGAACAACCCATTAGGCGTGTAAACAACTTCAAGCCCCAAAAAGTAATTTAACTGGCCAAGGTTCTTGATAGCAAACTCCTTGTTAAGGCTGGCCATGAAGTTGGAGAGGACGGAGACTTGATTCCCTGTAAGTATCAAGTCATCAACATACACTAGAAGATACATAATGCATGCATCACGTTTGAAAATAAACAACGAAGTGTCGGCTCGACTACAAGTAAATCCATTGTGAAGAAGAAAGGTGCTTAGCCTATGGAACCAGACTCGAGGTGCTTGTTTAAGGCCATAAAGGGCTCTATTGTGCCGATAAACATGATTGGGGAATCGAGGATCAATGAACCCAGGCGGTTGCTCCATAAGTATAGTCTCATTGATGTGGCCATGCAGAAAGGCGTTATTGACATCCAACTGATGCAAGGGCCAATTGTTTATGACAGCAAGGAATAACACAATACGAATTGTGGATGCTTTAACAACCGGACTAAATGTATGATGAAAGTCAAAACCCGGAATCTGGCTAAAACCTTGAGCAACAAGACGCGCCTTGTAGCGATCTATACTTCCATCCGCATTACGTTTGATCCGAAATAACCATTTAGACCCAACAACATTTTGATGGGTAGGTCTGGGAACTAGAGACCAGGTATTGTTTTTGGCGAGAGCCGATAATTCATCATTCATAGCATCGTGCCAGAGCTTGTGTTTGAGGGCACTTTTATAGGTTTTAGGAGTGTCTTCAGAAAAAAGTGTGGAGTAAAGGGGGTGTGATTGAGTGTGGGCTAGGTAATTCCGATGTTTGGGTTTAAATATACCTGACTTTGATCTGGTTGTCATAGGGTGAGAGGAGGTAGTGTGGTGAGGATCAAGCGGAGTGGTGGTGTTGGGCTGAGGTGGAACGGATGGAGCCTGATCTGAGCCAGTGTGGGTTTGGGCCGGAGTGGATTGGGCAGCAGAGTATAGAGGGTGATGGGCTGATTGAAAAGTGGTGGAAGGGGCAGATTGGGCTGCTGGGGTTTGGGCCGAAGGAGTGGGGTTGGTGGCAGGTGGGGTGGGTTGAGGATTTTGTGTTGTTTGAGAGTTTTGGGTAGCTACAGTGGGTTCTTCACAGAGGCCACATGGAGGGTTTTTAGGTAGGGTAGGTGTAGTATTGGAAGTAACAATAGGTGTGTCATTGGTGAAAGTGTACCAAGGTAGAGTGTCAACATTATTTGAGGTTGAGCCAGCTTTAAATGGGAATGCTTGTTCATCAAATCGTGTGTGCCGAGTAATGAACGTGCGAGAGGTGGTTGGTTCAAGACATTTATAGCCTTTATATCGAGTGTCGTAGCCTAAGAAAATACAAGGTAAACTTCGTGGAGATAGTTTGTTTTCAGAATAGTCACGAAGATAGGGATAGACACGACACCCAAACGGTCGAAAATTTTCATATGTCGGAGGCATGTTGAATAATTGTTCAAATGGGGATCGGCCATTCAATACACTAGTAGGAAGCCGATTAATAATGTTTATGGCAGTGCAAAAGGCATCCAAACAGGAGGATGCAATCCTTAAATAGATAACAAAGTTACAAACAGGTACAAAAGAATAGGACAAATTACAAAAATAAACACAATACTTTATATATTAACATCCCCCCTCAAGCGAGAATGATTCACATCCCTCAAACAGGAGGATGCAATCCTTCAAACAGGAGGATGCAATCCTTAAATAGATAACAAAGTTACAAACAGGTACAAAAGAATAGAACAAATTACAAAAATAAACACAATACTTTATACATTAACATCCCCCCTCAAGCGAAACGGTGGTGGACGAATGCCCAGTTTATCACGAAAGAACTCAAATTGGTGACGTGAGAGACTTTTAGTAAAGATGTCCGCAACCAGGAGCTTGGTTGGAATAAAGCAAGTATACAACTTGCCTGATGTAACAAGTTCTCTGATGAAGTGATAATCAAGATCAATGTGTTTGGAACGTTTATTGGAGACCGGATTTTGACTGAGGAAAAGAGCACTTTTATTGTCACATAAAAGGGTTGGTCGATCAGGCGGTAGAGCATTAAGCTCTCGTAAAAGGTGAGATATCCAAACTAGTTCAGCAGCGGTGCTAGCCATCGCACGATACTCTAATTCACAGCTGGAGCGAGAGACAGTGGATTGCTTTTTAGCACTCCATGATACAAGATTGCCTCCCAAAAAAATAGAGTACCCAAACGTGGAGCGACGAGTGTCAATACACCTGGCCCAATCAGCATCCGAGTAGCCAATAATGTTTGTGTGATGCGGGCGAGTGAATGAAAGACCAAACGTAGTTGTCCCTTTAACGTATCTCAGTATGCGTTTAACATTTGTGAAATGCTCAATAGTGGGGTTTTGCAAAAACTGACTAACCTGATTAACAGCATACGAGAGATCTGGTCTGGTGATAGTCAAGTACTGAAGTGCACCAACAAGAGATCGATATGTAGTTGGGTCTTTGAGCGGAACCCCATCTTTAGTTAACGATGTATTGGGAGAAAGAGGAGTGTGAGAAGGCTTGCAATCAAGTAGACCCGCACGTTGTAGAATATCATGAGCATATTTAGTTTGACTTAGGAACAACCCATTAGGCATGTAAACAACTTCAAGCCCCAAAAAGTAATTTAACTGGCCAAGGTTCTTGATAGCAAACTCCTTGTTAAGGCTGGCCATGAAGTCGGAGAGGACGGAGACTTGATTCCCTGTAAGTATCAAGTCATCAACATACACTAGATGATACATAATGCATGCATCACGTTTGAAAATAAACAACGAAGTGTCGGCTCGACTACAAGTAAATCCATTGTGAAGAAGAAAGGTGCTTAGCCTATGGAACCAGACTCGAGGTGCTTGTTTAAGGCCATAAAGGGCTTTATTGAGCCGACAAACATGATTGGGGAATCGAGGATCAATGAACCCAGGCGGTTGCTCCATAAGTATGGTCTCATTGATGTGGCCATGCAGAAAGGCGTTATTGACATCCAACTGATGCAGGGGCCAATTGTTTATGACAGCAAGGGATAACACAATACGAATTGTGGATGCTTTAACAACCGGACTAAATGTATGATGAAAGTCCAAACCCAGAATCTGGCTAAAACCTTGAGCAACAAGACGCGCCTTGTAGCGATCTATACTTCCATCCGCTTTATGTTTGATCCGAAATAACCATTTAGACCCAACAACATTTTGATGGGTAGGTCTGGGAACTAGAGACCAGGTATTGTTTTTGGCGAGAGCCGATAATTCATCATTCATAGCATCGTGCCAGAGCTTGTGTTTGAGGGCACTTTTATAGGTTTTAGGAGTGTCTTCAGAAAAAAGTGTGGAGTAAAGGGGGTGTGATTGAGTGTGGGCTAGGTAATTCCGATGTTTGGGTTTAAATATACCTGACTTTGATCTGGTTATCATAGGGTGAGAGGAGGTAGTGTGGTGAGGATCAAGCGGAGTGGTGGTGTTGGGCTGAGGTGGAACGGATGGAGCCTGATCTGAGCCAGTGTGGGTTTGGGCCGGAGTGGATTGGGCAGCAGAGTATAGAGGGTGATGGGCTGATTGCAAAGTGGTGGAAGGGGCAGATTGGGCTGCTGGGGTTTGGGCTGAAGGAGTGGGGTTGGTGGCAGGTGGGGTGGGTTGAGGATTTTGTGTTGTTTGAGAGTTTTGGGTAGCTACAGTGGGTTCTTCACAGAGGCCACATGGAGGGTTTTTAGGTAGGGTAGGTGTAGTATTGGAAGTAACAATAGGTGTGTCATTGGTGAAAGTGTACCAAGGTAGAGTGTCAACATTATTTGAGGTTGAGCCAGCTTTAAATGGGAATGCTTGTTCATCAAATCGTGCGTGCCGAGTAATGAACGTGCGAGAGGTGGTTGGTTCAAGACATTTATAGCCTTTATATCGAGTGTCGTAGCCTAAGAAAATACAAGGTAAACTTCGTGGAGATAGTTTGTTTTCAGAATAGTCACGAAGATAGGGATAGACACGACACCCAAACGGTCGAAAATTTTCATATGTCGGAGGCATGTTGAATAATTGTTCAATGGGGATCGGCCATTCAATACACTAGTAGGAAGCCGATTAATAATGTATATGGCAGTGCAAAAGGCATCAACCCAAAAGGATGGTGAGATGTTGCTGTTAAATAGAAGCGCCAGTCCGGTCTCGACCACATGTCTATGCTTTCTTTCGGCACGCCCATTTTGAGGGGGCGTATAAGGACAAGATAGACGATGGAGAGTGCCATTATCTTCCAATAATTTTTTAACACGATTATTTGTAAATTCCGTGCCCCCGTCGCTTTGAAATATTTTGATTTTTCTAGAGAATTGAGTTTGCACAAAATTGATAAACACCATAAATATGGAGGCAAAGTCAGCCTTGCTTTTTAATGGATATAGCCATGTAAACCGTGACGAATCGTCAATAAATATGACGTAGTAGCGATAGCCGTCAACGGACATTATGGGTGACGGTCCCCAAAGGTCACAATGGACCAAGTCAAGAGGATTAGTAGCACGTTTTTCATTTAACTGGTAGGGCATGCGCTTACTTTTAGCCATTTCACAAGATGAGCAAATACCAGGTTTTGGTAAAATAGATGTAAGACTTAAACACCCTTTTTTATTAAGAAGCAAAATTGTATCTAATGATACATGGCCCAAACGAAGATGCCATAGTTCAAAGGATGCTTTTAAAGGAGAACTTGAAGCAGCAACAAAAGACTTCGGTCCATTATTTAACACATAAAGGCCATCTTCACACCGACCTTGGGCGAGCACCCTTTTCGTCACCCGATCCTGAATATAAAAGTTGGGTTGAGAAAACAAAACATCCACATTATTGTCAATCGTAAGTTTACTTATAGAAAGAAGGTTGCGAACCAGATTCGGTACAACCAAAACATTATTTATATGAATATTAGGTGTAATGGTGCTATGACCTTTGAGGGTGACGGGAAGGGATTTACCGTTTCCGAATGTAACATTAGTGCCGTGAGGAACTGGAGTGGCATTGCTTAAGTTGTTGGAATTTTTATTAAGGTGATCAGTTGCACCGGTGTCTGCTGTCCAATCCGGTATACCCGGAATGACATTACATTGGGCATGAAAGGCGCGTGCAAGATCTTCATTAAGATTATGGTTCATGCTCTGTGAAGCAAACGAGGCCAAGTTCGGGCAACGATTGGCAAAGTGACCATCGACACGGCATAGTTGACAATGTGGACCCCTTCTTGCACGACCACGGTTCGAACCCGAAGAAGATGTTGACCCACGGGAGCGACCCCCTCGACCCCGAGAAGGAGTGAAGCGATTAGTTTGGGATTGGTATGCAACAGTAGGGGTGTTCGACGCGCCGTGGATGGACCGAAGAAAGAGCTCATGGCTTTCGGCCTGAGCAAGCAAATCACGAAACTGGGGTGCAGGTTTGGAAGCCCTGACAGCAGTGGAGAACGTCTCAAACATAGATAACAAAGTTACAAACAGGTACAAAAGAATAGAACAAATTACAAAAATAAACACAATACTTTATACATTAACACTCCAACAACAAATTCAAACGTCTAACTTCAAATATATTATCACCGACTTAAAGAGGATTGATTTCGCCGTTCTTGTCAAACTAAAAAAAATCTCCCCCACACACAATAGTCGTTTTTCTTTGATTGCTTCACTAAGATTGCAACCTACCTTCACACCTCTCCGTCGATTCACTTAGATTTCGACCGCTTTGCTCGATTCACTCAGATTTCGAGTCTTCGTTCTTCTCGTTGTCGATCCACTTAGGCTTCGACTTCCCTGCTCGATCCACTTAGGTTTCTAGTCTTCTTCTCTCTGTCGATCCACGAAGGTTTTCGACTTCTTTCTCCTTGTCGATCCACGAAGGTTTTCGACTTCACCGGGTTGATTTGCTTTAGTTCTTCTTACTCCCCCTTGATCGTTACACGCTCTGATACCAATTGTTGGAATCAATCGGATAAAAAACGCAGCAACACAATGATTTTGTTAGAACTCCTCACGACTCTTTTATATATTAATAAAGAACAAAGCAAAACATCAAAGTAATTACATAACCTAACCCATCTATTTATACTAAACTAATTACTTGCTAAACAAGCTATCCTAAACCAATACCAACTCTAATACTTAATTAACCAATAAATATAATAACTAGATAAACCTATATTAAAACTCATAGTTATCGCTAAACAAATAACTAATATTTTGTTATTTCCTCCTCTTTATCAATTCACTCATCTTTATCTTTTCTTCCGTTTTATCTCGTTCCATAATTTTACCCGAACTATTAGGATTAACTCTTCAAACCCCCCTTATGAGAATCGAACCCAGGTTTTAATGATCCCTAAACCTTATCTCGCCCAACATGTTGGATCCTTACTTTGAATAATACGAAAATATTTAGATCCTCCAACCATATCATTTATGCCTCTAATTACATAACAAAGAGTTCGTTCTCGAAATAATTTAAGTTTAAACTCTCATATATTAAACAAGTTAACCTACGGTGTAGGCTACTCACTTACCATCCAAATCAAACTATTTCACAAAAATGATTTAGAAACTTCATTTTTGAAAAAAAAAAACAACTTCTTTTTAATAAGTTATTATTTTATTAAAAAGGTGAAACAAAAAAGTAACCAGCACGGGTCAACCGGTCATAAAAAAAAAAAAAAAAAACTCATTTGATTGGATTCTACTTATGTTATTATCACTTTTATCAAGTCTATTTACATTTAGTGTTTTAAAAGGAAGAGACGGGCGCCCCGTTATGAAGGGTTGACCACGCATGGTAGTCCGTGATACACTGCCGCTGCCCATCTCTACAACGCGTCAATCTTATAACTCGTGGCCACCATTACGCGTGAAAGTTTGAAATTTGGAGCAATGTTACCGTTTTTTACCGTTGAATTGCATATAAGAAAACTGAAAATGAAGGAAAAAGTGACCTGAGATGGAGGACGGCGGCGTGCCTCTTTCTTTCTCCAGAGAAAAAAAAAAAAAAACAAGTATCAATGGGTTTGGCTGGGCTAATAAAATTGTTAGATTAAAAAGTAAACTTCATCAAATAAAAAGAAAAATACATAATTCAAAACAAACTAGTGATGTTTAGTTTTTTAATTTGCAATGTTTAGTTTTTTTTTCAAGTTTGTAATTTAGGATTTATTTAATGTAAAATGTTTAGTTTTTTTAAGTTTGTAATTTAGGATTATTTAATGTAATTTTTATTCATATGAAATTGTTATTGTTAATTTATAATTAAAAAAAAAGAGTAAATTACAAGTTTTGTCCTTTATCTTTGTAACAAATTTCAGACGGTGTCATTTATCTTTAAAATTGATGAGTTTTGTACTTAATGTTTCTAAATGTTACATGGTTTGTCCTTTAGCACTAACCTAGTTAATTTATATTGTTAAATTAAATAAAAGAGGGGTATTTTAGTCTTTATATTTATTTGTTTAAAGATAATCTATATATGTAAAAAAAAAACTGAATGAACAGTAATTTAATAAATAAAACAAACATCATCATCTTCACTCATCTCCAGCCCACTTTTCATTTTCCCCAGCTTATACCAACCAAAACCCTAGTTTTTCTCCCCCTTCTCTCTGTCACCTCTCACTCCTATCGCCACCCCTACACCACCTGCCACTGCAACCACCATTCCCGTCAACCTCCACCACCACAATTCACCCTCCCTTCTGTCAACACCATCAGCACACATTACACACAAACAATAAAACTAAGAGCAGCAACAACATTATCATCAATCATCATCAATCGTCATAGCCATGTTAATTGGAACAACAGAGCAGTAGGAACAACAACATTATCATCAATAATCAAAACCCAAACCAACAAAAAAAATGGGAACAGAAGCTACCGTCTTTGTCGTCGCCGGAGACCAATCCGACCACCCCACCTCCGCCTTCAAGCAAGTAGGCTTCAAAAACTTCATCCGTACCAACCCCTATGTCGGACAAATTCACCGTCAAAATTTATTAACAACATCGAGTTCTGGTGCTCCGACGCCACCAACACCGCCCGCCACTTCCCCTATGTCGGACAAATTTACCGTCAAAATTTGTTAAAAACTTCATCCGTACCAACCCCTATGGTTCGTTGATGTATTTGTTCTTGTTCGGTGACATCTGTCATGGCGATTTGGTAGATTTGGGGGTGATTAGGTGGTGGGTTTTTTATGGGTTCAGTGCAATCTATTGGGAAATTTGGGGAATTTTTGATAGGTTTTGTGTGGGTTAATAGACCTTTATTATTCTGGTTGTGGGTGTCAATTGAATGATGTGGTGGTGCGTCGGACATAGTGTGGAGGTGGAGGTGTTTGTCTGCAAGAAGATGGTGGGGGTATTTATTTTAAGTTAATTACATAAATTTCCCTAAAAAACGAAATTACAAAAATGCCCTCATGTGTCTTGCACATGATCAGATTTTAAATTTTTTTTTTTAACTTGGTTAGGACTAAAGGACATAACGTGCATGATTTTGAAACATTAAGCACAAAACTCATCAATTTTAAAGGTAAAGGACAACGCCTGTAATTTGGTACAAACATAAAGGACAAAACTTGTAATTTACTCTTAAAAAAAACCATCACCAGTTATGGGCACCCCTAGTAAAATCCATCACTAGTGATGGAATCAAGCTCTTGCGGACAATTATTGGATGTTGTGAGTGATGGAAAACAATCACTAGTGTAGCGCCCATACCCCTAACACAAGATGATTAATCAAAATTCACATGAATGACAAGATGCTGTTATGTTCCTAAGACCGGCCCACGATGACTTAGCCATAGCCATGCTCTTGTACGTGGGCAATATTGTTATGGGTCTAAGGGTTAAATCAAGTGAAGCAGGAAAGGCATGTTGCCATGCAAAGGGAATTATAAGTTGATTATTATTGGGTTTATTATGTTTGTTTTATTTATTTTATTTAGGAAGCAGTTGTTGACTTGTTCAAGTTTGTTTATCGTTGTATTCCTTGAAAACGTGGAGTTTGTTTTTTCCATGTTTAGGTAAGTGAGTTCGTGGGTTGCTATTACGATTCGTTGCAAGTTTAAAAGGGATCTTCTTCCCTATTGTTATGATATGCAAAAAATTAGTCTCAAGTATCTCACTAAAATTCTATCAAGTTCTTTTCTATTTTCTTAGGCCAATCGATTATCAGTTGGAACCACAACAGATGCATATGTATTTCCACAATGAATTAGCCTGTTTGTTAAAGCTTAAACCCTAATAATATAGATGTTGTGATGCACACAACTTATAAAATCATATGTCACGAGCAGGGGCGTAGGATTTAAGGGGCGGGGAGGGGCACCCGACCCCCCGAACTTTTCGGTCAGTAGTATTATATATGTACGTTTCGTATAGGATTTTGTAGGTATATACGTTTTCGACCCCCCGGTTTTAATTTTTTTTTTATATAGCCAAAATAAAATATTGAGTAAACCTCAATTTTCGTCCCTGTGGTTTGCTGATTTTAACACTTTCAGTCCAATAGTTTATGAGTTACATTTATCATCCATTAGTTTGCTGATTTTAACAGTTTCAGTCCATTAGTTTCCTGATTTTAACAGTTTCAGTCCACACCAGTGTTAGTGGTGTGGACTGAAACTGTTAAAATCAGGAAACTAATGGACTGAAACTGTTAAAATCAGCAAACTAATGGATGATAAATGCAATGTTTAAACTATTGGACTGGAAGTGTTAAAATTAGCAAACCACAGGGACGAAAATTGAAGTTTACTCTAAAATATTTAATTAGCCCAAATATTATAGCCCAAATCATTATATTTGGTAGAATATTAGAATGTATATTATATAACCCAAATCAAATCATTATATAGCCCAACTTAAAAGCCCACCCTATAAAAAAAAACCCAAATTCGTTTACTTTGGGACATCGACCAGAAGAACAGAAGCCACAAGCCAGAACTGTAGAAGGAGGGAAAAACGCAGGTTCCAGAACTGTTCGACTTTAGCTTCTTGTTCGAGACACCAAAACGTTGCTCGTTGTTGTGGTCTTGTACTCTTGTTCGACTTCTTCAATCTTCATAAGGTTAAAGGTATGTGTTTTTTATCTTTAAGTTTAATTTAGGGCTGCAATTTATGTGATTTAGGTTGAAATTAGGGGTGAAATTGGTCTGAATTTTTGCCCTAAACTTGTTGAATCTTTCTGTAACTATGGCTAATTTTATTTGTTTAATCTTATTGTGATTTGATTTAGATAGAAACTAGTTTAAATTTAGGGTGACAGGCAGGACTATAATTCTTCATCCAGGAGAACCGGGTACCCACCTTCCTCTCTCCCTTTTAATGTTTTGGTGTCTTTGTTCGTTTGTTTGTTAAACAATGTTTACGTTTTAATGTTTGAGAACATTTTTTATTTGATATTAATGTTTGAACTGACCCGAATCGAATCACCGATGTTCGACCCGAACACACACCTCGAAACTACGCGATAGAAAAAAAAAATTAGGTCCGTTACCTTCCGACCCCCCGAACTTTTTTTTCAAGCTTCGCCACTGGTCACGAGATACTAGAAACTATATTAACAACGTTCTATATAAACATAGCTAGTTTTATTTATTAAACACCCATGATTTCAATTGACACCTTAGTATGCACCAAGAATCAACGGCAAATCAACCTCGTCACACCATTCCACACACCTGGTTTCGAAATATGAACTCTTTACCTCATTTGGGAGGTAACTAACCCAAACTTGACCCCCAATCCTCCATTTCAACACACTCCCTTCCATTTCCTTGTTTAATCTCCATTTTGCCGCTTCTAACCCTTCAGAAAATACCCAATTTCCGGCTTTAGTAAATGTTCTATTTGCCCCTGTGTATCGTTTCTGAAAGCTCTGGCCTACTTGATCACGGTCCACATGACCATTGGGTCCAGCATCATCACCAGCATGTGGTTGCCATGTCGAGACCTCCACGCCCGTCATGTTGTCACATAGTGTAGTGTCGAAGATCGCCACATGTCCATCCGAGTCTTGGTCCAATCTCCATGACCTCGCCTTTGTCCTTGCAGTCGTTCTAGTCATCGCCTTCATCTTTGGAACTTTCGTTTCTCCAAAACTACCCTTCAATACCTTCTGTGTTTCGGTCTCTTTTTCGATATTATCGGTGGATCGACCTAAGGTCAAACTAGACACATAACTAGCCCCGGCTTCTGGCCCGACCCAAACCCGAACCCGACTTGGGAAATGCTTCTCATACATGTAAACATTGTTCTCTTCACCCTTACCAAACCCTAATTTTGCCACATGGACCCTTATATTGTCCACACGCGCCTTAACCAAAATAAAGCTTTCTTTAACTTCAACTGAATATTCCAACTGTATCACAACCTCAATCTGCTGGTGGGCCAGCGCGTACTTTAGCACAGACTCCTTAGTTTCAAACACAGGAGATACGCTGCGTGAGCCGGCGCGTGTCATCGCCATCAGCGGCGCGTACCCTTTCAAAACCCACAACCCATGTGTCTCCGCCGCGTAAGAAAACCCTAAGTTGTTATACGACGGCGTAAGCAGCTGTAAACCTACACCCACCTCTCGTAACAACAAACACTTCGTTAACATGTACCCAAACGTGCGCATGATAGCAAGCTCCACGTCAATACCGGAAGAAACAAAGAAAGCCCGCAACACCGGCGCGTGAGCCGACGAGAACGCTTCAAGGTTCGGAGCCAGCATGGCGTTGAAGTACAAAGACCCCACTTCCGACGGCGCGTCGCATGCACACAGCCAGAACAACCTCGCTAGAAAAATAAGGTTAAAAAAGTTCGAAAAGGATTCCGGCGCGTGAGTGTCGAGGATCCATGAAACCGCGTCAGGCTTCAGTTTCTGGAGCTGGGAACGCGGGCATGCTGCGGCGATGCTATCGTGCGCCGTAGGTGAACGGGAGATGATTTCTTGGAGGAGTTGAAGTACAAGAGGTAAGAAAGGTTTTTCCGAGTTAACCTGACACGTGTCAGACACCCAGAGGGCCTTTTCGTCATGTGAGACATAGAAGGTGATCGCTAAAAGATCTGAGTTAGATGAGAATTTTCTTCTTGCTTTGAGTTGGAGTGACTCGGATGAACTCGCTAACTGGAAGGTGAGTTCGGAAGTGGAATCGAGTGACCACTCGTCCGAGTTTGGTAACTCAGATATCCATGACCATAAGTCCATTTTCATGCAAACTAAATTAAACTTTGGGTGTGTGAGAGTTGAAGTGTATAGTATGATGACGGGTGATGGAAATTTATAGGGTAAATGAGTGAATGAAAATTGGATAACTTGGAGGTGGTTATGGCCTCAAAAGGATGTTATAAAATTGGTGAATTTCAGTCACTTGTTTTGTGTTTGGTTTCATGTGCATTTAATGGCTGCGATTTTTATTATATTTAAAAAAAGGCGTTAACAACAACCTGAAACACAACCAAAAGAGTTGGTTACAAAGGGTGCTAGAGATAATTATAAACTTTGCCAAAATGGGTTATAGCTTGTGATGATTAATGGATTATAAATGAGCTGATTTGTGGATTGAAGAGGAAAAAGATTTTTAAATATAAACTTTAAAAGAATTGATGAACGTATATGGTTTTCAAGCTTTTATACAAAACTAAAAGAAATGTTAATATTTCTAATAAATTTGAATTGATTGACTTTTTAATATTACTTTCAAGGGCAATTAATACTATAAAAATTCCATACACTTTTTGTTTCTTATATTCAGTAAACTAAAATAAACCTAGCCGAGGAAATGATCAACCCTCATTGGCTCGGGCTCGACTCGGCTACAAACCGAGTTAGTCTGGCTCGGTTTTGAATTGAGCCACTTGTCAACCTATTTTTGAAACACACTTATTGTAGGAAATAGGTTCACTTTTTATTAAAAATATTAATAAAATAAATAATAACGAGACTCTCGTTATTTGTGGGAAATTCTTATAATACAATACTGGTTACAAAAACTAAATAAACGAATATAAAATACAATATAATTGTACCAATCTTGATTCAAGTCGACGTATTTGAAAGGACTTCAACCGTATCGTTTTGTACGAACCTCCGCTGCAAGAATGAACAAACTGTTGTTGACGGTTTTGGTTGAGGATCGTGTTTGACACGGGGCCCTTAAAACAGATTCTGCGCCTCCTCTCAGACGGTCTGTTTCCAGGATACAACAACCGAAGCAGTAGTTGTACTGCCGGAGATGGCTCTCACGCCCAAGATTACACCGGGTATAATTTGGTGTTCATACAATAGGAAAATATGAAGTTGAGAAAAGAATAATGTAGAGAGTACTCCTCTCTAAATTACCATGGAACAAAAAGACATCTTTTGTGTATTTTTTCTCTCTTTTTCCAAGATTATGAACTACCATGTTCATATATACACACATCAAGATTAATGTCATTTAATCTTGTAATGAAACAAGACATTCAATTTGTAATAAACAAGATATTAAATCTTGTAATTAACATGACAATTAATCAGGTTTTAATCTCGAATTAAATGGACTTAAGTGGTTAGTAAAAAACGGTCATTTTCATCATGGCACGAATTAAATGGTTTGAAACAACTAGTTTGACTAGGTCCAACTAGATCTTCTATTACTGTTGCAAACCTGCGCGCGCTAGAACTGATCCGCTAGTCTGCGCGCCACGCTTCAAGGATCTCATACCACGCCATATGGAGTCGCGCGTCACACGGATGCCACTACGCATACCAGGACGCCACTTGGTCATGCGCCTGCCATACTCGTGCGTTACCTGCACTCTCCGCCCTAGCCAATGACGTGCGCCACGCACCTAAGGAACTCGTGCCGCATCGACATGCCATGGCATCCGCCTACGCCACCCAAGGGTGCGCCATAAGCGGACCCGCCATGTATCTGACTACGCGCTCATGGGCAAAAATACAAAGGCGGTGTGCGAAGTTCAAAGTGCACCACATTGTGCCTATAGCCCACGCCACGCGCGCATATATGCGGGTGCGATGCACCCTTTTGGATCCCCACTAGTGTTTGCCTTTAAGGAAACAATTTACAAGGAGTGCTCCTCCTTATATAACACTTTAAGTTTTGTCATCCCACCTATGTGGGACAAGTTGACAAAACTAATCCATTTTATTCATCTTTGTTTGTTCCAAATGTTAATGCACTTTAGGTGATAAGTGCATGTCTCCCATTCTATAGGGTCTTTATTGTACATTTGTTGAAAGTTAGTCCTAGTTTTATCCTAGGGAAAGATTGTCCCAACTTTATCCTAGGGACATTTGTCCAAGTTTTATGTCTAGGAAAAAGGTCAGAGGTTTTTGTTAGGGACTATAGTCAGAGTTTTGTATGTGTAGTTTTTGTTGTCCGGGCTTTCTAGTTTGTCTTGAAAGTCCGGGTTTTACCTTGTATATATACCTTTATGTGGAATAGACAAGGCGGCGATTCTGTGTGAAATTCTGTGCACCTAACCCTAATCATTGTGTGTGTGTGTCTGGCGGCTAGTGTGTGTGTGACGTCATTCATCTTCTTCATCAAGAATACTCTGTGTATTCTTGATTCCTCTCACAAATCTTTGCATTCTAGTGTTTCATCTACAGTGGTTGATCATCAGGTGGATTCCGCACACCTGTTGGTTGCATTAGCTGAGTGAGATCTTGGATTAGGAGGCCTTACAAGTGGTATCAGAGCAGTGTGCTCATACTACTGTAGGTGTTTCTTAGTTTGAAGGTTTTTGTGAGAAAAGTTCAAACTTTGATAGGGTTTAGTGAGAGTTTAGTGAGTTTTTGTGTTTTATTCATGATTCTTCATTCATATCTAGTGATTTGATGATGGATTTTGAGTAGTTTGGTGTTTTTTTGGTGTTGTTTTTCATCTGGGTTTTACAGGGGTTTTAGTTCTTGTTCATACAGAGTTTGAAGATTGGAAAAGATTCCTGAGTTTGATCTTTGGAAGATTTGTCCGTAGTTTAAATTCTGTGTTTGTGTCTCCGGGTTATTGTTGAACCAGTGTGAAGTCACATTGGGGAGATAGTCCGGGGATTGGTTCTTCTGAGTTTTGAACCTGTTCTGAGTTTCAAATCTCTGTTACCTTGTCCGAATTTTGTTCTTAGGTTATAGTCTGAGTTTTATTATCTTAGGTCCGAATTTTACCCTAGTTTACTTAGGTTCGAGTTTTGTTTCCTCTTGGTTTAGTCCGATCTTTACCTACCTAGTCAGAGTTTTTACTTAGTTCCTTTGAGTCTGAGTTTTTTTGTTGAACTTTGAGTCCGAGTTTTAACTACATTACACTATATTGTGAGTCCGACTTTTCTTCACACATTGAGTCCGAGTTTCAGTTTCAGACTTGGTCCGAGTTTTAATTTTTATTAGGTCCGAGTTTTAGAGTCTCCTTGTTAGTTTCTATTAAGTCCGAGTTTTTTAATTGAAGTTTGAGTCTGAGTTCTTTATTTGAGTCCGAGTTCTTTCAAGTGAGTCCGAGTTTTAATTAAGTGAGTCCGAGTTTAAGTTTGTTTTTATAGAGTCCGAATTTTGTTTAAAGGTTTAAGGTGCCCGATCTATTGTCCAGTTCTGTTTTGAAGTTTGTGAGTCTGAGTTTTTAAGTCCGAGTTTTAAGTTCATTTCCTTTGGTCCGAGATTAAGTGCTAGGTAGTCTGAATTTTATTTTGGTCCGAGTATTTAAAATTCGGTGTCTGAGACCGAGTTTAATTCTCTTAGTGTTATCTTAGTGTTGATCCGAGTTTTGTGTGTTTATTCAATCCTGCTTGTCCGATCTTTAAAACTCTAAGTGTGTGTCCGAGGTTTGGGATTTATTTCAGGTTCTGATCCGGGTGTTACTTTCTGATAAAAGCCTCAGACATTTCACTCCGTGTTTTCTCTCCGAGTTTGAACTTAGAAAACCTTTTCAGTGACACAGTTCTTGCTTGGAAACCTACTGTTGTTTTCTGTTAACCTTCTGTTTCATTCGAACATTGTTCAAATGGCGAACAATCTTACTGCAATGGTTCAGAATCTCAAACACAATGCTGAGGTAGGGAGTAACGACAAACCTCCTTTGTTGATAAACGAGCTTGATTTTCCTGAGTGGAAGGAGCGTTTCGAAAGATATGTACGAGCAAAAGACATCAAAATCTGGTTGTGTATCGTTAAAGGATGTGGAGCTACTCCAGTTCGTACGTTGACGATCGATACGTATTTGGCACTCACTGACGACCAGAAGAGATTTTTTGACTGTGAAGAGAAAGCTATGTCAATGATAACGATGGCAATGTCACAATCTATACTTCATACGTTCCGTAAGAGAAATAGCTCGAAGGAGTTGTGGGATAGCATGATCGAGCGATATGAAGGAAATGCAATTTACAAGAAACGATGACTCGAACGGTTGAAGACTCAATTCGTTGTGTTTAAAGCGTTAAAGAATGAATCATTTGATGACACTGTGAACCGATTTTATCATCTGTTGAGCGAACTTGATAGAAGTCAAGAAGGTATCTACACTGAATTTGAGAAGGTTGAGAAGTTTCTGAATTGTCTTCCCAGAGAATGGAATATGTACACCGCATTGATTAGAGAGGGTGTTCTCTATGAGGAGCTCTCATTGGAAGAAGCTGTTCAAAAACTGAAGGGTTATGCTTGGAATATGGAAGATCAAGCATCTGATTTCGAGAAGCTCCAAGATCCTCAGTTATATAAGGCTTCGAAACCAACGGAGAAGGGTGGTAACAGTGGAGTCGGTGTTGCTTTGTATTCGGAGAATGAAGGTTCTTGTAGGTCCGGCTAGGGGAGGATCTAGTCGCCTAATCCTTGTTATCGAACACACCCGGTTGTGCGGAATCCAACCGGAGATGCAAACCGAGATCGAGAAAGTGAACAATACGTAAAGATATCAACGATTAACAGTTACGTGTATTGATTTCGACAAAGTTTCGGTACAATATTTGACAAATACAAAGCTCACCGGAACTTTCTCTCACTACACTCTCTCTCTAGTTTTCTACCCTCTGTTCTCACACACTACATGGATATTTATATCCATCACAGCACGTCTGGTCGAAGGATCAGAATTACTGATCGAAACATCATCTTTCGATCATGCATCCATCGAAGGATCCACATATGCTTCGAAGGATGGCATATCCTTCGAGTTATCCTTCGAGCTCATCCTTCAAAAGGTTTATGATACGAGCTCATCGAAGGATCTTTGGCCTGTGCAATTGGCTTGTCAAAGGCCCAAGTTAATGGCCCAACAACCTTTCTATACGTAAAATACATGCAGATTGAAGGTTTGAGATGTTTAGCCAACTTAGTCAACATGATGACATCATCATGACATCATCATGATGATGTCATGATGATGTGGCAGCGGGAAACATCCTCGGCTCTCCGTGCTTCGCGTGTCGAACTCTGGGACGCACGACGGAGGAATGTCGTGACGTCTGGCTTGGGCCGAACCTATCCGGGTCGAACCGAACCGAGTTGAACCGAACCAAGTCGCGTCCACATAATATGTATCAACAAACTCCCCCTTGGACGCTACTCGTGAGGTTCAACTTCCATATCTTCAATGTCAGAGGATCTTCAAAGTCTTCACGTCTTGAAAGCAGAAAGTGTACCAACAAACACCCCGTTTCATGTAGGAAGTGTGTTGACAAACTCCCCCTTAACATAAGCTCCCCCTTGAGTTATGCTCGTGAAATACTTGTTCTTTATGAATTGAGATCCTTGTGGTGTTGATGATGGTCAGCGGCAGCTCGATCATCTTCGTCTTTTGAGTGCCTTCACGTCGTGTCTTCATTCCGAAGCTTGTCATCGACCATGTTCTCCTTGCCTTTAGAATCTGCACATGCAAGAAATCTAAACGCGTAATGAGAACAACTGCTTGGAATATAATTAGTATAAACAAATGACACACGTATGACCATATTTAATCAAACACCGTCCGACAGTTTGAAAGTTTAATAAATTTGTCAATTTTAGTCTTTAACTTTCATAACTTGCAAATTTCGACCGTTTATGAAGATTTAGTCATTTCGGTTTTCGTTCAGGTTTCAGGTAACGAAGACTCGAGCTCCAACATCGTACGATCGAAAATAAAATAGAAATAAAATCTTTTTGGCTTTTATAAAGTTTATATTAAAACACACCTAAAATCTTTTTGGTATTTTTGAATATTTCAAATGTAAAGACTGAATGCCGTAAATAAATATATACAAAGATGCAGAAACTGAAAGCATTAAATAAATATTTACAGATATCCTTTTTGCGAGTTTCGAGGGTAAGAGAATCATATCAGTGTACGGTCATGTCAAAACGCTCTCTTTGTTCAATTAGTTAACATTAAGATAAGCATCCTATAACAATTATCGGTATTGTTGTCCACATAAGCTCAACTTATCAGATGTAATCATGGCGAGGGGATACGTTAAGGTATGATTTATACTTACCGACCGGTGTTCATCCACATCACGACACATTCCCGTATCAAGGTATGCACGAGGGTTCATCTTACCGGTGAGTATACCGATTATCATCTGTTTGACCGTATATGATGTGAGATTCTCACTTATTTTGTTTGAAAACAAGCCCTATGTGATAGAATCACTTATTGATGAGGAACTTGATTTTCATATGCATGAGGGCACAGGAGCAAGTCCGTGAACAGGTCAGTACTTTCGTACAGCAGAGAGACGAACTTGACTCCCGGAAAGAATTTGTGATATATTATCACTTATTTTGAGGGACATGTGATTGTTTATCACTTATTGAGGTCGTATGCAATATGTACACGTATGTATAGTATCATGGAAGATCTAGACTTGCGTCCCCGTTATTTTTCGGTAAAAGATACAACCATGATACCCAGATGATAAGCAGCATAAAGACCGAATATCTCAGAACCTCGGCAATCTCTCAAACGAAATTTCGGTACCAAGACCATATGCCAATGAATGGTTCCCACCCAGTCTTCAGTCGGATTTAAGTTTATATCACCCTGCACACTTTAAAATGATTGTGAGCCTACCGATACATCTTATATAGAGCTGCTTATCGCTTTTTCATTTTAAGGTTTAAAGAGGTTTAGACAGACCACTGATGTACTATCATTTTCTATTTTTCTCGCCAGGAAACTCATTTTTGCTTTTCTATTGTTTTTGTGTTTTTGAAATTTTTCGATGTTTTTGGATTTTCAAATTTTGGATTTACTCCCCCTAAAATCAATAAACTAAGATAACTTGAAAACACAAAGGTATTTACAAAAATGATTTTCCGATGTTGGTTCTACTCTTGCTTGACCTTAATGCCGTTTACCAAAAATAAATAGTCAAATCTTGATTTGTCAAATGCTTTGGTAAAAATGTCGGCACGTTGGTCATCGGTGTGGACCATGACAACATTGATGAGTTTCATAGTGAAACAATCACGTGTGAGGTGATATTCGAGATCAACGTGTCAGGTCAAAGAGTGTTGTACGAGATGATAATAATTCATAAAGCAGCTTAAACATCGACAAGTACAGGAGAGATTAGAAATTCAAAACCGTATCCTGCAACTGCTTCGTGCATTGCAAGGAATTTGAGTGTTCTCCCAAACTGGATATCCACCCGGTGTGGACTTCAAAGTCGATTTTTGTAGCTACTGAGAAATCTCTTCACAGCAACAAGATCATAGACCTCTGGGTCCGGCTGGTCTTCCACATTGCACCAGCGAAGGCCTTTGTCTTTCTCTTTCAGAAGTAGTGTGCGTTGTTCAATCCATGCCAAGGCATCCGCACACCCGCTTGGTTTGTTCAACAAACACATTTACTTCAATCACACTGCGAAGAAAAGTACCCTACACATTCATCTTGTGGACTTTGAACTTCTTGTGGAAGAAAAAAAAAATCCATGAATCTTCGAAAAGCTTCAGACGTGCTACAGGCGCGTACTTTTCATTGGAATCTTTCCTGAGGACCCGATCAAAAACCATAACAACCAAACTTTGGCACATATCTCAACTGGTCGAATTTTTCAACTTCATTCAACCACATTCTTTCACCATCATTCCTTCATCGGAATGTTTGTCTTCTTATCTTTTTCCTTTCTCTCCATCAAAGGCAACAACTCCTAGATATAATGATGTTTCGGAGTCTGGTGTCGCCGATCTTGTGCATGGATGCTCCACTATCAACAATCCTAAGACTATCAATAGTTCCTCCTGGAACATCCTGCACTCTCATTCAGAGATTAGTTGGAGAGGGGGACCCAAGCCTTCACAGACTTGGGTCGTCCGTCATCATCGAGGATTGTGACATCCATTTCCCGATGATTCGGAATTGATGTAGCTCCCCCTGAAACAATTTCCAATTTTGGTTTCCAAATCTGTTTTTGGTTTTCAAGTTTAACATTTGATTCAACAGATTTTGTTTGGACAACGTCCGGTTTTAAAACCTTTTCAACATTTTTCCGTTGTTTCTTTCTCTGTTTCACTTCTTGTTGTTTAACAAGACGAGGGTCCTGTTTTGGTGAAACAAATCTCTTATGGTAACTGTTACCATGGGGGGAATCAACTTTGGCTTTTTGTTTATGAAGATATGGACAATTTCGAATGATATGTCCAATTGTGCCACATTCAAAACATGATCTTCGTTCAACAAACCCCGAAGTATCATGTGATCGTCTTGCCGATAATGATGAACTTTGTGATCTCGAGGTACTAGGTTTCGAACAGTTTGGTTCATTTCTTTTCAACACTGTTGCTTGTTTAACAAAATCTAAGTTAGATTTGTTTTCAAACGTTTCGATTTTGTCCGTTCCCTTTGATTTCACAAAGTTTACCTTCTTGTCCTTTTTCTTGTTTTGGCTCTGTTTGCCTTTTCCATTTCCTTGGGCAGCTTGATTTTGCTTTCGTTGATTGTTTTGTTTTTGCAATTTTTGATTCCCATATTTCTTTCTAACTTCGGATTTTGGGATAGGAGCACACTGAGTTACTACAACTCCTGGGCTCGACTTTCCCAAAAACTTACTGGTAGAATCTTCGAAAACTTTATCAATCAAAGATTGATTGACATTTTTGATAGGGAAATCCTTGTCTGAATATATTTTATCAGATCCAATCAACGTGTAAAGCAAGTTCACGCTTTCACAGCTTCCAGATGAGGATTCAACAGACTTGGTTGTAGCAGTCACAGACGGTTTTGCAGGTGGATCACAAAGAATGTGATTCTCAAGAGGTATGTCCTCTTCTTTTATCACCGCATCAGACTTTGCTGAATCAGTATCATCAGATTCATCATCGGAAGAATCAGCATCCTCAATCACAACTGGAGGATCCTGATTCTGTTCAGCAGTTACAAAAGTATCTGCTGACACATCCGAATCTGATGATACTTCTTTCTTGTATCCAAGCCCTGTTGCAAATTCCTCAACGTCCAAAGGAACAGATGGCTCAAAGTGAGTCCTATACTCCTCATCAGGCATGGCATCATAATTGTTTCTCACAGGTGGTGGACATTTCTTATAACCTATGCATGTGACATCCCGTTTCTCTTTCTGAACGTCAATGATGTGATCCAACACATAGCTAGAGCTCAAATAACTGTCTAACTTGAGTCGGATCGCCTCACTTTCAGTTTTAACACAAGCCATTTCCTTTTGCATTATTTCAAGACGTGTGATATACAAATTTATGTCAGTTTGTTTTCTGGAAACCATTTTTGTTAGCTCGGTTTTATCTTTCTTTAATTTTTCAATCATCGATTTAAAGTCCTTTTCATGGTTTTCATAAAACATGTTGGCTTCAGTGCACTTCGAAAGATCAACAGTCAATTTCTGATTGTGGATGAATGTCACATCATATTTCTCTTGCAAAGCCTCGTGTTTGCTTTGCAATTCACACCACTTATCATTCAATGAAACATGTTTGTCTTGCAAGTCAAACAAACTAGCTTGTAAAGCATCATGTTTGCCTTGCAACTCAGACATGTTTGCCTCTAAATCAGCACATTTAACACGCAAACTATCACAGTTATCACAACTAACAGCAGTGGGTTCATCGACACATACCTGACTGGAATCACTCTCAGATGTTGACCTTTCTGCATCAGAATCAACAACCTCCCTTGATGATTCATATTCAGATCCATCCTCGCTTGAACTTGAAGTTGTATCATCCTCAACTGAAGTTGAAACATCTTCATCTGAACTACTGTCATGTTCAGAACTGTCATTATTTCCCGAGGATTCACCATTGCTGGCATCTTTGACAATTTCAGCATACAACGCCGTTTTTGTCTGACTACAGTTCCTTGTATCAAGAGATGATGGTGCTACCGTAGAAGGATGGCACTGTGAGGCAACTGTTGGAGGAACTAGTTGAAGCGGATTTCCGTACATATCTGTTGTTCTGATAAGTCGTTGGCTTTGCTGTTGTGGTACTTGTTGAGGAACTGGTTCAAGCGAATTTCCATACATGTCTGTTTTTGGAGGGACCGGAACTTGGATTGGAGTGCCAAAACAATTTGTGATTGTGACAAACGCCGTTGGTCTTGAGGAAGCTGTATCCGGAGTCGGAGTTCCATAATACATATCCGTATTTATCGGAGTACCCCAAATCGGATTCATTTTTTATCAAGAAAAATAATACTTTAAACTTGTGTCGACGAAACAACTAGGCAACCAATTCTGTCTTGGACTTTAAAATGACGAAATAGGGAGCCCAATCCTAGTCGACGAAACAAACCCACTTATGATTTGGGCTTCCACTCGACGAAACAAGCCCACAACTCAACTTAGATTAGAGCCCAGTTGACGAAACAGACAAGTCCAAGCAAGTTGACGAAACCCAAATTCTGTTTCGTGAAGTAGTATGCGATGAAATGAAGCTTTTGTTTCGTGGATGTCTGTTTCATTGAAAAGTGGTTAAGTGGGTTGGTCAAATTATTCAAACTCCACACCCCTTTTTTTTTTAACCTCAACTAATATGGTGTGCAATATTTTAATCTATTACAATTACCAATTCACAAACATGTGGACAAGCTTTCGGCTTGCTTCTAATATTTTAATCCTTTCACAACTTTCAAACACAAACAACTTTGACAAATATTCTTTCTCTGACAAGTGCTTTCGGCTCAACACATGGTGCTTTCCACCAAACAAGTAAGGTTTGTATTATTTTAATCCCTTATCACTTTCCAATACACTAACACCTTTCACATATAATTTTAAGGATCAAAAAGGTGAAAACATGAAGAACATCTTGAATATGTCAAGAACACTATGAGTTTTCTGGAAAAACTATGAGTTTTCCAGTGACCCGAAACTGCCGAACACGAGTTTTTGCTTGAAGCTTCACTCTAAACCCACTTATAACATGTGAAAATGATAAACAACAAGGTTTTTATAGGAACTTCCAGCAAAACATGCAGATTTTCGAAGTTTTAAACAGAAAATTTCCAGAAAATACAAGCTTTTAAAACCCGAAAAACAACCCGAAAACGCTCGGTTTTAACAAGGAGAAGAGCCAAAGCTCTGATACCACTTGTAGGTCCGGCTAGGGGAGGATCTAGTCGCCTAATCCTTGTTATCGAACACACCCGGTTGTGCGGAATCCAACCGGAGATGCAAACCGAGATCGAGAAAGTGAACAATACGTAAAGATATCAACGATTAACAGTTACGTGTATTGATTTCGACAAAGTTTCGGTACAATATTTGACAAATACAAAGCTCACCGGAACTTTCTCTCACTACACTCTCTCTCTAGTTTTCTACCCTCTGTTCTCACACACTACATGGATATTTATATCCATCACAGCACGTCTGGTCGAAGGATCAGAATTACTGATCGAAACATCATCTTTCGATCATGCATCCATCGAAGGATCCACATATGCTTCGAAGGATGGCATATCCTTCGAGTTATCCTTCGAGCTCATCCTTCAAAAGGTTTATGATACGAGCTCATCGAAGGATCTTTGGCCTGTGCAATTGGCTTGTCAAAGGCCCAAGTTAATGGCCCAACAACCTTTCTATACGTAAAATACATGCAGATTGAAGGTTTGAGATGTTTAGCCAACTTAGTCAACATGATGACATCATCATGACATCATCATGATGATGTCATGATGATGTGGCAGCGGGAAACATCCTCGGCTCTCCGTGCTTCGCGTGTCGAACTCTGGGACGCACGACGGAGGAATGTCGTGACGTCTGGCTTGGGCCGAACCTAACCGGGTTGAACCGAACCGAGTTGAACCGAACCAAGTCGCGTCCACATAATATGTATCAACAGTTCTACAAGTGAACACGCCTTTATAAGCAACAATGTCAATTCAAGTGGAACAACAAATTCCAATCAAGGAATGTACTCTTCTGGTGGAGCTCAGAAATCTCAAGGAACAAGTTTGAACATTCCTAAGATAGATGCAAGCGGTTTAAAGTTGATTGAAGAAAACATGAGCCTTTTGACGTCCTTCATGACTGCCTACGAGAACTTCTGTCTTGGAAAGCTTGTTGAACCGTCAAGTCTCGATGAGGACTTCGACCAGATAGACCAAGACGAAATGGAAGAACTTGATCTACAACTCAACATGGCACTCTTAGTCCGTAGAGCGAAGAAATTTCTGTTGAGAACGGGTCGGAAGTTCATAGGAGGTCAGACAAAGACTCGAATGGGAGTCGACATGTCAAAGGTGAAATGTCACAACTGCGGCATCTACGGGCATTTCGCACGTGATTGTCGGAAGCCGAAGATGGAAAGATCGAACAGAGAAAACTACTCTCAAGGAAACAACTCATGACCTCACAATAATTCAGCAACTACTTCTAACTCAAGTGCTCGTCCAAGTGGTTCTGAAAATCTTACACCTTCAACAAACAATGCTATGGTGGCTCAATCTTTACAAAAAGTGACTGAGCCTTACGACTGGGGTTGTGCATTGGAAGACATTTCAGGAGCTATTGTGTCACAAGCCTTTATAGCTGAAATTGTCAACGAAGAAGTGTGTGAAGAGATTGTCGAATAGACTAGCATTGAGGAATTTGCGGTTGTAGCTGAAGAAGTGTGTGAAGAGATTGTCGAAGAGACTAGCATTGAGGAACTTGCAGTTGTAGCTGAGGTTCTTGGGGAAGAGTTGGATTCGGGAAATGTTTCTGAGAATGAAGATTACCCGAATGAAGAGTCTGTTGCAAAGGCTAACAAAACAGAAGATGGAGAAAAAGGAGAACGCTTTGAATTCAACATCTCCACAGCTGAAATGCAGCAATTTGCGGATGCAGAAGCTAAAAGGTTGGAAGAAAACTCCGTAGAAAACGAGGCTTGTGCATTCATGGCTGGCATTGAGGTAAAATCATCTTCTGTAGATAAGCGATGTGCTAGATTTGTTGAGTTTGTGACTAAGATTGATAGATATGCACTTCATAACACAAACTTAATTGCAGACTTAGAAAAATCCAGAGAACTCATTGCTATTTTGTCTAATTCGGATAAAGAACACCGAATTAAGATAAAAGCGCTGAAAAATGATATCTCTGAATTTGAGAGACGTGTGGCTCAGGGAACTGTTAAAAATCAGGAATTAAAATCTGAACTTGAAATGAACCAAAATTGTGTTTTGGAAAAGAACAAAATTATTTTGGAAAAAGATAATCTGATTTTAGACTTGCAACGAAAAATTGAAAAGTTCGGGGATTCATCTGAAGTGATGAATTTCTGTATTAACAGCCAAGGTCTCAAAGAATCTGAGGAAGAAATGTTCGGCATCGGTTATAAGAAAGTGCCTCCTCCGGTAAACCATAATTATACATCGATGCCAAGCATTGATCCTGAATTGGCAAATTTTGTGCCAAAGACCCCTCTGACGGTTGAACCGCAAAGTGAGTCAGAATCTGAGCCAGATGAAGTTACTGACTCAGATCAGTCGAAGATGAGTGGAGTTTCAAAGAAAAATGAAGTAAATCGTGAAAACATTGAAAATTTGATAAACAATAAGATTTTGGAAATGTTTAATCAAGTTCAAAATGTGAAGTCAAAACCAAAGTCACGTGGGAAATCTAAAAAGTCTTTGAAAAATATCCCTAAAACTGAGTTTGTTAAAGGGGAGGATTTTGTCAAAGAAGAAGTAAAGATCGAAACTGGTTCCAACTCTCAGTTTGTGAACCAAATTTTGAAAAATTCCACCAACGACTCATCATCTTCGACCACTCATGAGGAACGTCCAAAGAATGCTGCGAAAGTTCGCAAATGTTATAAGTGTCGTGGGAAAGGACACTAAGCAGCAGATTGTCCAGATGACAAGGGTAAATCTCTTGTTGATCCTGATCAAAAGAAATCTTTTGTTGAAAAACCACAAAATGAAGCAGTTAATGTTGAAAAGAAAAACGGTAAAAATCAGAAGGTTGAGACAAACAAAGTGATTAAACAAGAAGTAAAACCAGTTGTCAAAACAAATGTTAAATCACAACAAAATCAGGATCACGGGAAGAAACCAGTTGTTATAAATCGTGGTAAAGGATCGGAAAGTTCATCTCAAAAACATGATACTCGTGAGAAAACCCCTCACAGACGACAAAATCATGTTACTTTCCAAACACATGAGAATGACCAATGTTCTGGAGGTTCAAACAACAAGTATGTTAGACCTCATGCACAAAACAGATTCGTGAATGACCGAAATGCCTCACCCCCTCGATTTCCAAATCAAAGACAGCATTCGGATAATCATCCACGATCATTCTCAAGACACGATGATGTTCCTAGATTTGGTAGGAATTTTGAGCCACCCAGGAATCAAAATTACAGTTACCAAAACTATGGAAGCCGAGGTTATGGAAACTCTGGTTATACCAACAGATCGTCAAATCCGTATAATCCACGATTTGCGGGGAGTCATTCCAACAATTTCCGAAATGGAAATGGAGGACACGATGGCAATGATGGTTATTTCAAAGAGTTTTCTTATGTTGATGAATCGGGACGACCCAAGACCATCATGGCTTGGGTCCCACACTCTAACTAAATTTTCTTGTTAGGGAGTGTAGGAGCAGCTGAAAAGAGCTATCTATATTTGGTATATCGATAGTGGCTGTTCCAGACACATGACAGGAAATAAAGAGTTATTCAACAATTTTAAACAAATTCGTGGTGGTTATGTGAATTTTGCCGGTGACAAGGGTGGATACATCACCGGTGAAGGTTCTGTGTCAAATGGAAAAATTACACTGCATAAAGTGAACTACGTTGAAGAACTGAAGCATAACTTGATGTCGGTTTCTCAAATCTGTGATAACAAGTACACAATGCTGTTCACTGATAAAGCTTGCTTCGTCTTGCGTCCGGGATTTGTTGTTCCTGAAGATTGGATCGTTATGAGGGCTCCAAGGGTGAACAACACATATGTCATGGACATGCGCCCGTTGGTTAACTCGTTTGCTCCAGTGACTTGTCTACTCTCAAAGGCGACTGAAGATCAATCGTATCTCTGGCATAGGAGAATGGGCCACGTGCATCTGCGAAAAATGAACCACTTAGTGAAAAAAAACTTAGTGTTGGGGGTTCCTTTACGTAGTTTCAATATGCACAACAAATGTGAATCATGTGAAAAAGGAAAAATCAAACGAAAGCCTCACAAACCAAAAACTGTTAACTCAATCCAAAAACCACTTGAATTACTTCACATGGATCTTTTCGGCCCGATCCATGTTGCTAGCATTGGTGGGATGTCTTATTGCTTAGTTGTCACTGACGATTTATCACGTTATTCATGGGTATTTTTCTTAAAAACAAAGGATCAAACTGCTAGTATTTTAAGAGACTTATTCAAACAACTTGAGAAAAATTATTCACTTCCTATTAAGAAAATCCGAAGTGACAAGGCTCTGAGTTTAAAAATCATTACATGGATGAGTTATGTCGGGAAATGGGAATAGTTCATCAGTTCAGCGCTCCATATGTTCCTCAACAGAACGGAGTTGCAGAACGGAAGAATCGTACCCTAATTGAGGCGGCCCGAACTATGCTTTCTGAATCAAAATTGCCAATTTTCTTCTGGGCCGAGGCGGTAAACACTGCATGTTATGTGTTAAATCATGTGCTTACGGTCAAAAGAGAAGATAAAACGTGTTATGAATTGCTTGAAAACAAGAAACCAAACTTATCTGGTTTTCAACCTTTTGGGATCAAATGTGTTATCAAACGCACCAAAGATACTCCTAAAATGGGGGAAGTTGGTGAAGTTGGGTTCTTTTTGGGTTATGCCAATGGAACTCCCAGCAAACGCGTTTATAACGTTAAGAAGCGTACAGTGGAGATCGTGTTTGATATAACTCCTTTGAGTTACGATCCTCCACCGTCCGAATTCGGTCCCAAAAGTGGTTATGATTATGATAAACTATTTGATTCATTTGATCTTCCTGATGTTTCAGAAGAAGATTCGGAGGTTGTCTACACACATCTTGTGAACAAAGATGAAGTGGATGCGAGCTGGAGAGCAAGTATCCCTACTAATGTGTCTTCGAATGTTCCAGTCGCTGATTCTAAAATCGTGAATGAAGTTGTTACTGAGCAGATCCCCAATGCAGCTGCTCAAACTACAAGTGGTGATCTTTACGTTGATTTTTCAGCATATCCAAATGTTAATGTGTCTTCTGGAAATGCTCAAGCTTCTAGTAGTAATGCAAATGTTGAGGGGGAGATTCAATCGAATTTGGGAAACAATCTTCAAGCTCCAGCAATTCCAGTTCCAAGAACAAATATTCATCATCCTGTTGATAATATTATTGGGAATCCAAATGCGGGAGTGCAAACGCGAAGGAGTATTTCAGAGATGCAATGTCTGTTCTCTGCTATCAAGAAAGAAGAAATCTACAATCTTAGCCTGCATGAATGTTTTATCTCTCAGATAGAGCCGAAGAACTATCAAATGGCTCTGAAGGATAATTCTTGGTGTGAGGCGATGCAAGAAGAGTTAGCTCAGTTCGACAAGTTAAAGGTGTGGAATTTGGTCGATCTTCCAAAGGGCCAACATGCAATCAACACGAAATGGGTTTTCAAGTGCAAGAAAGACGATAAGGGTGTCGTTATCAGAAACAAAGCACGGTTGGTTGTTCAAGGGTTCAATCAAGAGGAAGGGATTGACTATATCGAAGTTTATGCTCCGGTGGCAAGACTGGAAGCTATTCGTTTGTTTCTAGCCTTTGCTGCACACATGCGTATCAAAGTCTATCAGTTGGATGTGAAAAGCGCCTTCCTTTACGGGAAATTGCATGAAACTGTGTATGTGTCCCAACCACCGGGTTTCGAAGCTCCAGGGTTAGACAACAAGGTCTATCTGTTGGACAAGGCTCTTTATGGTCTCCATCAGGCCCCTCGAGCATGGTACGAGACGTTGTCAAAGCATCTTTTGGATCATGGGTTCTCGCGTGGTGCAATTGACTCCACACTGTTCATTTTGAAGAAAGGGGGAGATTTTCTGATCGTGCAAATTTACGTTGATGACATAATTTTTGGTTCTGTGTCGTGAGTTCGAAGCGGTGATGAAGTCCAAATTTGAAATGAGCGCGATGGGCGAGTTATCTTTCTTTTTAGGTCTTCAAGTGAGTCAAGGGAAAACCGGGACGTACGTGCATCAGACAAAGTATGTCCACGAGATTCTCAAAAGATTTGGATTGGAAGATAGCTTACCCTATGACACGCCTCTCCCGACAAATATCAAGCTTTCATCCGATGATGTGAAAGATCCTGAAGTGGATCCGACTCTATATCGAGCAATGATAGGTTCATTGATGTATCTTACTACTTCACGACCAGATATTATGTTCTCTGTTTGTTTGTGTGCTAGGTACCAATCAATTCCGAAGGAGTCTCACTTGAAAGCAGTCAAGCGTATTTTCAGATATCTGAAAGGGACGCCTAAGCTTGGATTGTGGTATCCAGCTGAAGGTGGTCTGGATTTGATGGCGTATGCTGACGCAGATTTCGGAGGGTGCCGGACGAACAGAAAGTCAACCTCTAGCGGCGCACAACTTCTTGGGAACCGTCTTGTCTCTTGGCAATGCAAAAAGCAAGTTTCCGTTTCTCTATCCACGTGTGAGGCCGAGTACATTGCTGCATCAAGCTGTTGTGCTCAGGTCTTGTGGATTCAACAGCAAATGAGGGACTACGGTTTGAATTTTACTCGAACTCCTATTCTTGTCGATAACAACTCTGCCATTTCCATAACTAACAATCCAGTTAATCACTCACGCACTAAGCACATAGATGTTAGGCATCATTTCATTCGCGACTGTGCTAAGAAGGGTTTAATAGAAGTGGTAAGGGTAGACACCTTGGATAATCTTGCCGACCTGTTTACGAAGACATTCGATCGGGCTAGATTTGAAAATCTGGTCCGAATGATTGGCATGATCAACCCCAAGTAAAATGCTTTTCAAAACTCGCATAGAAACTTTATTTTATGTTTTCTGTACAGTTCTTACCGCTTTCCAAAAATTGAAAAACTCCAAAAGTATTTTACTTAGTTGTAGGATAAATTTTAAGAAAAATACAAAAACATTTGAAAAATATAAAATGAAGTCGTGTTGAGATATAAGGGAAATGATAGTACATCGGTTAGTCGTATCTGGTGCAGGATTATAGTAATATATAAAATTAACCGTTAACTGTAACAGCTTCATTATACGTTGCTTCGGTAGGTTTTACGCGCCAATAAGAACCTGTTTTTGGTATATAAACATAATGAACTGCGTAACTTGTGTGGTACATCTCTCGGATATATGGTCTTGGTACCGTAATTTCGTTTGATAGATTGCCGAGGTTCTGAGATACGTGGTCTTTATGCTGTTTATCATCTGGGTATCATGGTTGTTTCTTTTACCGGAAAACAACGGGGACGCAAGTCTAGATCTTCCATGATACCATACATACGTGTAAATATCTTTAATACATGATGCATTCGACCCAAATAAGTGATAAACAATCACATGTCCCACAAATCATGCGGGAGTCAAGTTCGTCTCTTTGTCTGTACGTTGGTACTAACCTGTTCACGGACTTGCTCCTGTGCCCTTTGCATCTGAAATTCAAGTTCCTCCTCAATAAGTGATTCTATCACAAAGGACTTGTTTTCAATACCAAATAAGTGAGTATCTCACATTAGCTTATACGTCAAAACAGATGATAAATGGTATACTCACCAGTAAGATGAACTCTCGTGCATACCTTGATACGGGAGTATATTCTGAGGTGGGTAAACATAGTTACTGTCAGCTTTTAATACACTTAATTCCATATCTCGAAAACAGTGTTCGAAAGCGTGCTAAAACTTAAGTGGACCACAATACCGTTGAACGTCTTGAACTGTTAATATCATTCTAAGAGCTTAAACTGATAATCTATGTTCTTGTGTTGGATATTGACAGAAAAACCGATATGATCTCTTTGCTCCGATTTCACAAAAAGATAATTAGTGTAAATACGTTCGTAGGTTTAATTTCTTTATTCAGTAAAAAATTCAAAAAAAAAAATCAAAAATATTTTGCTTTCTTGTTTCTATGTGCGAGTTATCTTTTTGAAAATTCTCTAAGGGTTGTGAACATTCTTTAATAAGGTGTTAAACATCAAGTTAGGTAATCTTAAAAATAAGTCTTTTTGTATAAAAATCGGTCGTGCAAGATCCATCTAAGTGTGTGGGTAATCACGTCATTGTAAGGTGTTTCGGTAAATCTGCTTCCAAGTTGTGATATTTTTCCAAAAGTATAAGTTTTGAAGTAAGTTGTTCTGAGTGATCGTGTTTTGAAATACAAATTATTAAATATTGGTTGTTTAATATTTCAATTGTTGATTCCGGGGTGTTGGAATTATTTTTGGATCCAGGTTTGGGCTGAGTATCTCCGGGGTTAAGGTTCTTAATCCGGTGTTAAGTGTTTCAGGTCTGGATCGTTCATCACAAGATGGAAGATTTGAAGAAGCTGTGTGCATCTGGATCATTCATCTCAAGATGGAAGATTTCAAGAAGCTGTGTGCGTCTGGATCGTTCATCTCAAGATGGAAGAGTTGAAGAAGCTAAGACGTCTGCCGTCGCATTCCTTTGAAGAAGATCAACCGTTAGCTGATCAATACATCAAAGTCGTGTAGTTCTGTGTGAAAAACCAGGCAGCGAGTTCTCGAAGAAAGGATAAAGATCTCAAGTCCAATGAAGACCATGCACTGATCAAGGGGGAGTTTGTTAATGCACTTTAGGTGATAAGTGCATGTCTCCCATTCTATAGGGTCTTTATTGTACATTTGTTGAAAGTTAGTCCTAGTTTTATCCTAGGGAAAGATTGTCCCAACTTTATCCTAGGGACATTTGTCCAAGTTTTATGTCTAGGAAAAAGGTCAGAGGTTTTTGTTAGGGACTATAGTCAGAGTTTTGTATGTGTAGTTTTTTGTTGTCCGGGCGTTCTAGTTTGTCTTGAAAGTCCGGGTTTTGCCTTGTATATATACCTTTATGTGGAATAGACAAGGCGGCGATTCTGTGTGAAATTCTGTGCACCTAACCCTAATCATTGTGTGTGTGTGTCTGGCGGCTACTGTGTGTGTGACGTCATTCATCTTCTTCATCAAGAATACTCTGTGTATTCTTGATTCCTCTCACAAATCTTTGCATTCTAGTGTTTCATCTACAGTGGTTGATCATCAGGTGGATTCCGCACACCTGTTGGTTGCATTAGCTGAGTGAGATCTTGGATTAGGAGGCCTTACACCAAACATACAACTTCAAGCTTCGATATCTCATTCATCTTAGCTCTATTTGGAGATAGTTTGAACACAAACCATAAATAATTATTTATATAACACATATATAAATATTATTGATGTCGAAAATATTTAGTGAAAAACTCATTTTCACTAAATATCCAACAATCCCCCACATGAATGGAGATCGATTAAAACACACAAAATTCCCCGATGAAAACTCGACAGTCGAGTATTGCAGGATAGGTAGGTGTAGCCTTTGAACCTTCCTTTGTGAAGCATACTTAGCCTACTAGGGTTTTGTAGACGTGATGTCCTTGAACAACCCCCCATTTGTGTAAACGACAATATACATTCACACAATACTTTCCCTAGCCGGGCCATCTCCTCATTTTCGTCTCCAATGGTCATGGAGCACTTTCCTGGTTCTGCAGGAGCTCTAAGAATTATGCCCTAATTCCATTCGAAGCGACCACACTTCTCTCCAACATAGGTGATTTCCCTTTAAATCATTAAAAGCATTAAGGTTTACTATGATTTACACAAATCATTAAACCACATATTATGCTTAACCTCACAACAATGTCACTGAATTTTATAGGAATGGACTAAGATGTAATTAAACACCCTTTTATAGTTTAGGGGGATATATAAATATATATACTAGCTTATATATAAACATATATATTAGTTTTGCCCCCACAGTGACTACCATTCGGTTCATGATTAAGTTGTCCTATTGAACCTAGATCTTGGGATCTTCAGTCAACTAGGTTAGGTTTCCCTCATGTCCCTTTTTCCATGGCTTTAGTCCAATTCCACTACCTGATCTCTTATCAACCCACTGGTTGTTGGATCCAAAATTATCTTTGACTTTGCTAAGTCACCAACGATAATTTAAATTGCGATCAGTTGTTCTAACGTGTTCTTGACTCGCTAGTCACTTTTGCCTTTTAGTCGATTCATAAGACTTATAACTCGTGATCTCAACCTGGATCCAGTTATGTACCTTGTCTTTAGAATGACATGAAACTCAATTCATGGCTAGACACGTTTTCACCATGCCTTTGGTGTGTCATGACTGACCTCTTACTAGATTTTGAATCTAACCAATTAGCATTCGAGTCCAATCTACTCGATTGACTCCATATAACCATTGTGTACTCCACTTGGTCATGCGTTTGCAATATTTGCAAGTCACCCCCACATTTAAGTGTAATTGGATAGCATCCAAATGGGGCGATGAAAGGTTCTCCCTTTCATTTCGATTTTGAGAAAACTTCTCAACTACCATTTCACATTCAAATGCAAGTCACCCCCACATTTAAGTGTAATTGAATAACATTCAAATGGGGTGATGAAAGGTTCTCCCTTTCATTTCGAGTTTTAGAAAACTTCTCAACTACCATTTCCACATACCCTAAAGGGGTTGTTTCTTAAATGGCCTCCTCCCCCCACATTGCTTGCATTTTAATGAAGTTATATTTATAGTTTTGTTTAGCACAAAATTCGTTCTTGTGTCATCACATATTTTGAATGTTTAAAGTTAATTTAATCTCCGTCGAGCATATAAATTAACAAGTATTAGTCTAGCATGCTTTAGACTACAATACTCTAGCATGTGAACAGAAGATGCATCATTCTGATTCTTCACAGCCTTAAGAGATAACGCACTATCTCTTCCGAACATTCGTTTCTTAGTTTAGACACAATAATGAAATTTTATTTCACCATTCCAAAACCATCGGTTTTTAAGAAGGCCTCAAAACCATAGTTAACTTCATCCATTAGGATCATAACTCGTTTGCCTTTTTATCTCCAAGGCTTCACCATTGACTTCCTAAAGACTTAAACATAAGTCTTAATCCAAGTCACTTTGATGAAAGATCTTTGTATAAAATCACTTGAGTCATGAGATATAGCCAATTAGATTGACTCTCAACAACAAAGCATTCACGTATGCCTATAGTGATATATACATTTACGTTGTTGTTTCATTAATACCATGTATTGGGATACTCTCCCAAATTGAGGACCAAGCCTCCACATAATTTAAACAACATTGATGGTGGTAGAAGCATCTACAAGTCCATCACTATTGTAAATTTCCGTTAATAAATTTGCTAAATTTATTAAAATGATTTACAATAATAACATATATTTCTTTCATATGTTATATTCTTTGAAAGCTTACATGTGCATTTCCATGTTGATGCTCTAAACATTAGATGACATATCTTGTTTTCATGCATTTCATCTCAAACCATGCACCACGTTTCTCACGAACTCGTTATACATCTGATGTTTGATTTGTGACTTATTACATAAGTCATAATCACAACCCGCTCGTTGTGTCCGTGTAAATTAGTTTTTACACTTTGTATCAAAATGTGTATCCTTTTGACAACTTATTAGTAGTCCAAACTAACGGATACACCAATGATATCTAAACATCAAATTCCAAAGTGTTATTATTTTCAACACACTTTAGAACGAAATAAACGCAATTACATCGTTCTGTCATGTTTTGAGGTACTCCCTCAATGGAACACGTATAACTTGTTTCGTCTTGAAACTCTAAACTTGAATAATCACAAGTTGTCCAAAATATAAAGTTGTTTACAATTAACTACTCGCAAGTAGTTGAGCAACTTATTATATTTATAACAACATCGAGTTGTTTTTCACCAAATAGTCTTTCCGAGACTATTATATGGTTGAACACGTTATACTTCTCGTGGAAGTAACGAATCACTTGTAATTCGCAAAGACATGTTTTATTCGTTCAAAACATTTATCGTTTTTGCAAGTGTTTTAAAAATAAACTATATATTTTTTTATGTTTTGATTACAAATCAATACAATAAACCTTATAATAGTTTATTTAATAAAACAGTTTCAAACTCGCTCATTTGAAAAAATAAAATGAATACACATCGTTTTAATAGTTGGTTTATCATATTCAAACCATTTCTAACCGCTGTTAGATAATAACGATTACCAATCGTTAAAATGAGTGGTTTGTATGATAACCAATTCTAATATGCTAATTAGAATTTAAACGTTTAACAAACATTCAAAATATTCGGTTTTATAAAGTAAACCGCTTCTAACGCGCTCGTTAGAAATAAAACGAACACATTTATTCACTTTTGATTTATTTAAATGAACGTTTTCTAACACGCTCGTTAGAAATGAACACAAATCTTTTCTAACAGGCTCGTTAGAAAATATATAAAACGATTACAAATCATCTTAAATAGTTTATCATTGTTAACCCGGTTCTAACCCGCTCGTTAGAAATTAACGATTGCAAATCGTTAAAATAGTTGGTTATAAGATAAACTAATTCTAATACGCTCATTAGAAAATTAAGCGATTATTTATTGCCATAAGCCGTTTTTGGTTTATATAAAATAAACGTTTTCTAACCCGCTTGTTAGAAATAAACAATTATCAAACTCTTTAAATCGTTTCTAACACGCTCGTTAGAAATAATCGATTACTAAATTTGTTTCGAAGTTTAAAAAAAAAATATAAACTATTTCTAATATGCTCATTAGAAATAAACAAATAAAAATCGTTTAAACGTATGTGGAAAAAATCCGTTTCTAACTCGCTCGTTAGAAATTTAATAGTTTAGACGAAACCGTTACAAGGTTTATTATCCAAAATAATTGTCTCTAACACGCCCGTCGGTAATTATTTGAAATAATAATATTTTCTAACATGCTCGTTAGAAAATCTAATCGTCTTTTAACAAGTTAGTTTTACACAATCATCGTATCTAACACGCTCATTAGATATAAAAGATGATATTAAAACTTATTATTCTATAAAATTCTAACACGCTCGTTAGAGATAAAAAGTTCTAATCTTGTTATTCTTCAAGCATCAACGTTTCTAACACGCTCGTTAGAAAATATTAAAACTTGTCAAAATAATTACTTTCTAATATGCTCATTAGAAAATATAAATATTTAAGACTTTTAAAAACCAACATTAATATGTCAATTATGGTTACTAAAAGCTTATTATTAAGAAAATAAACGTTATAAACACATTTGAAGGGGTTACAAAATAAAATTTTCTAATACGCTCATTAGAAAATTTAGTATTTCAAAAACCTATTGAAATACATATTATTTTGTATATGGTTCGGTTTATCTAAACACGAACAAAAACCCATGAACTCCAAAACTTGAATCAAAACGTTCGTTTTGTAATACGGTATTCGGATTAAAGATTGTACTCCAATCATCAAAATTAATCCGACTCGTTTGTACTAAATAAATATTTCCCAAAAAATTTATAAAATTTTAGCAAAATCTCAATTAAAATTTTAACTTTCGTGAACCTAAATCCGCGTAGAGAAGAGATTTAAGATTGTAGCAACAATCTTCACGAAAGTTTGTTTTAAGATTGTAGGAAATTGGTCCATTTTTATTAAAAAATATTAATAAAATAAATAATAACGAGACTCTCGTTATTTGTGGGAAATTCTTCTAGTACAATACTGGTTACAAAAACTAAATAAACGAATATAAAATACAATATAATTGTACCAATCTTGATTCAAGTCGACGTATTTGGAAGGACTTCAACCGCATCGTCTTGTACGAACCTCTGCTGCAAGAATGAACAAACTGTTGTTGACGGTTTTGGTTGAGGATCGTGTTTGACACGGGGCCCTTAAAACAGATTTCGCGCCTCCTCTCAGACGGTCTGTTTCCAGGATACAACAACCGAAGCAGTAGTTGTACTGCCGGAGATGGCTCTCACGCCCAAGATTACACCGGGTATAATTTGGTGTTCATACAATAGGAAATATGAAGTTGAGAAAAGAATAATGTAGAGAGTACTCCTCTCTAAATTACCATGGAACAAAAAGACATCTTTTGTGTATTTTTTCTCTCTTTTTCCAAGATTATGAACTACCATGTTCATATATACACACATCAAGATTAATGTCATTTAATCTTGTAATGAAACAAGACATTCAATTTGTAATAAACAAGATATTAAATCTTGTAATTAACATGACAATTAATTAGGTTTTAATCTCGAATTAAATGGACTTAAGTGGTTAGTAAAAAACGGTCATTTTCATCATGACACGAATTAAATGGTTTGAAACAACTAGTTTGACTAGGTCCAACTAAATCTTCTATTACTGTTGCAAACCTGCGCGCGCTAGAACTGATCCGCCAGTCCGCGCGCCACGCTTCAAGGATCTCATGCCACGCCATATGGAGTCGCGCGTCACACGGATGCCACTACGCATACCAGGACGCCACCTGGTCATGCGCCGGCCATACTCGTGCGCTACCTGCACTCTCCGCCCTAGCCAATGACGTGCGTCACGCGCCTAAGGAACTCGTGCCGCATCGACATGCCATGGCATCCGCCTACGCCACCCAAGGGTGCGCTATAAGCGGACCCGCCATGTATCTGACCAGGCGCTCATGGGTAAAAATACAAAGGCGGTGTGCGAAGTTCAAAGCGCATCACATTTTGCCTATAGCCCACGCCACGCGCGCATATATGCGGGTGCGATGCATGTAACAACTCTCATCAAAATTCATATTTATTAAATTAATTGTCCAATAGAAAACCCTAATTGAGACACCCAAGTGATTATACACAAACCCTAAAATTTTCAGAACAATCAGAATCAGGATCAGGGCCCCTAAAACTCAGGGGGGGGGGGATAAACCCAAGTTACGATTATCCAAATAAAATGCTGTCAAAATCGAATATCACAATTTCGTCGACTCAGCAAGCCTACACACACACGGGGCTACCCTATGATAGGGTATGACCCGTCGGGCCACGCGACGCCCCTAGGGGTATCCCTCGCGTCACGCGAGGGGGGTCAAAATTTATGTATAAATAGTGGTGTTTGGGACTTGAATTCTGAAGTTGAAACGACGTAAAAACTCATTATATACACTGAGTTACGCTCTGTTTACTATCAAAACACACACGAATCACAAATCGTTGCCGCAATACAGGGTAATAACTCGATCGCTGCTACGATTCAATGTCTGATCAATTAAACTATCTAATGGATGTTTAAGTGCTGCCCACATTAGGGTTTATGCTTTGTCATTCGTTGTTAATTCAATGGATGTTTAAGTATCGCACTTTGTCATTCGATGTGAGGGTTTAATCTCGTGAGTTATCGTAAATGCTGTATTAGTTACTAACCTAGTTTGTGTGCATTGTTATTTAAATTTAGATTAAAAGGCTAATCAGTAGGCTAGGCTCTGCTCAAATTAAATCTGCAATGTGAGTCATTCTCTTTTTATCAAATTACTTTCAAAATCATGTTTACTTTCAAAGTTATAATTACAGGGATTTAGTCTTTGTAGTCACCAAATTACAGCCGGTATGTGGGGTTTGTATACAATACTTGATAATCGTTACCATTGGACAATGGGGTAGCCAAGGGGTGATATGACCATAGTCACATACACCATTGGACAATGAGATAGCCAATGTGTGGTCGAGTGACAAATACTGTGGGTAGTTGGTTGATATCAGGAAACATTGTAATCGCTCTTAATACTGTAAATTATAACAAACGTGTCATTTTACTAAGAAGAATGATTCACCAGTATTTCCCGCTGACAAAACCTTTTTCAAACATGTTTCAGGTGATCTGTTATGATCCAGGAAAAGTGCCGTGAAGCACTATCAGCTTAAGGAAGTGGCTCAGTATAAAATAAAGAAACATGTTTTGTAAAATAAAGATTTCTCCGTGAAATCATATGAATGTAAATTACCAAGGTTTTATCCCGAGTTGTGAAATAAAATAAATCGGGAAATTGCAGTTTTAAAAAGATTCTGAAGAAAACTTCCGCTGTTAAATTAATACCACGGGATTTTCTGTCCCGCGGCTCCTGAAACAGGTAAAACTGGGTCGGGGGCCGTGACAGAAAAAGGTGATATCAGAGCCACTGATTTAAGCCAATTAAGTATTTAGAAATACTTAATTTTTTTTTACTGATTGCCAATTATGTGATTATGTGTTTTATTAATTGAATATTTGTGTACAGTATGGGTAAGCAAAAGTTGTCAAACATCTATCTTAAATTAGGTAGGTCATCCAACGAGAAGGGAAGTTCATCCCAAACCAATTCCTCAAATCACTCTGTAATTCCTGAAGAAGGAATATTTGTGCGAAAGGCACAATATGAGGAACCACTTTCTCCTTATAAAAGAAGTTTAATTTTAAAGAAGAGTCAGGAGAAAATAAAGAAATTCCGAGAAAATAAGATTAAACAGGAAACCCATGAATTAACCAGTAAAACACCTTGGGAGGACAAGTTAGATGAGAAATGGGCAGATCTTTATTTGCTAGCTACTGTAGCAATTAATGCAAATCTTTAAGTAATTTGACTCAAGTCTTAGCACCTTTATCAACTACAGTCCAGAAGCCTTATTTCAGTAAATAAATAAATTTACAATAAAACCTAGTGTGTTTTAATTTTCAGTTGTTTTATAGTTACCCAGTCTGAATTAATATTTAAAGGTTTTCTATGAAATTTTGTTATAATTTTTAAATTAGTAATTGTGTGTATTTTGCATAACAGCATGAGCGACTTGTCTGACGCCCTTCAGAATTTAAATCTCTATCCGGTAAAAATAGAGGTTTCCAGAGATTTCAATAGGTATATACCTGACATAGAAGAACCTATTGAATTCAATGCTCCACCTCCGGAGAAACCCAAGCCCAAGAAAAGGAAGAGATTTGTAGGATGGAGGCGTGTGCGTAGGAGGAAACCTGTCACTAGAAAGATTCCCAAAATAGAAAATCCATTAGACAAAGGGAAGGGGATTGAAGTTAGGGAAGAGTCTAGGCAGATGGGAATACAGTTTGAAGAATATTCTAAGCAAATAGAAATGGAGATTGGAGGAGGATCTAAACAAACCCAAATAGAAATGGGAGAAAGCTCTAAACAAACCCAGGAAATGACATTGCAGGAAGAGTTAGATTTTATATTGGCAAGCTGTGACACTATAAAGCCTGTCAATGAAAATGTTTTTACTCATTCTATTGAAACACAACTTCCAATGAATTTGGAACCAGCAATCCCAGAACCTATAATTCATACCCAACCTTTAGGAATGGACGAGTGGTGGACGAATGATTGGCAGTTCCAAAACCTGCTCAACAGTCCTTATTCCTTTCTTCCTCAATTCGACCCAGAACCTATACCTAATCCACCTATGAGCACTGAAAATTTAGCTGAACTCCGCCACTTTGGTGAAGAACTGGTGGATGCCGGAAATAGGATCAGGGAAGTAGGAGAACAGATCTCCTAGAAATACGACGAGAGGGAACGTCGTTACTAAAACACCAAAGGACGATGGGTAGAAGGGTTATGAAAATATGGTTGTATAATAATAAAAATAAATTAATATCTTGTATAATAACCTAAAATAAGACTTTGTAAAATAAAGGTATGTATGGACGCATATTATAAATATATAAAAATGGAATCGAGAAATCGATAGTTTTGGTTAAATTGTGTTGTGAACATTGTATGATTATTTTTGTGTAAAAAATGTTATTTATTCGATACTAATAAATTATATATATTAATTATCAGATGGAAAACGCTAATAATGAACCAGTAAATGAGGTTAATCAATCTGAACAACACCCGGGGGATCAATATATGACTAGACAAGATATAGAAAATATCGTTGCTCAAGGGATAGCCAATGCTATTCCAGCAATAGTCGCTGCTGTCCAGAAACCTGCTGAACCTCAACAAATTATTCCAAGCAAACGTATTTCTGAAGATAACTTCAGTAATAGCGTAAATGGAGACAATGATCATATTAATCACAATAATGAACCACGACAAGTTCCGCTCCCTAAGAAAATGAAAGCTGCGACGCCTGGTTGCACTTACAAGGAATTTCTTGCTTGCAAACCCGCAGAATTTGCAGGCAATGAAGGAGCGACTGCGGCACTGCGTTGGTCAGAAAAAAACCGAGGCAGTGATTACAATAAGTAAATGTGACAAAGACGACAAGGTTATGTACGCATCCAATCTGTTCAAGGAAGGAGCGTTAGAATGGTGGAACACAGTATTACAAGCAAAAGGAAGAATGATTGCGTATGCTATGAATTGGGAAGAATTTAAGGGTCTTGTAGAAAGAAAATTCTGTCCCGAATATGAAAAAGATCAAATGGCAAATAAATTTTTAAACCATCGAATGATGGGTGTAGATTGTCACGATTATACTTCGACATTCTTTGAATATGCTAGAGTGGTACCAACGCTGGCTTCGCCAGAACCGGTACTCATTTCTCGCTATATTTGGGGACTAATTAGTGAAATCCGTAACATCGTTAAAGCTGCGAGACCTCGTACTATTGACGATGCTGTGAAATTAGCTAACACCCTAACTGACGAACTGGTACGCACAAGAGATGAAAACAGGAAAAAGGAACTGGCTCAGAAAATCACCCAAGGATTTCGTACGAGTAATAATAGCAGTTTCAGGAAAAGAGGAACGGGACAATCCTCAATTCCGCCTTTCTGCAGGAATTGCAGAAGGAAACATTTTGGAAGATGCAATGTAACCTGCAACTTTTGTAAAGTTATAGGACATCGTGAAGAAAACTGCAGGAAGAAATCCACAATTTGTTACAATTGTGGAGAAACTGGACATTTCAGGCCAGATTGCCCGAAACTAGTTAAACCAGCTGATAACAACAAAGCCAAAGCTGCAGAAGGAGCTACTAAGAAGAATGTTCGTGCTTTCCAATTAACTACTCAAGAAGCAGAACTCATTCCAGATGTGATAGCTGGTACGTTCTTAGTTCACAACATTTACGCAAAAGTATTATTTGACTCTGGTGCAAACCAAAGTTTTATAAATATTTCATTATGCCAAGCTCTTAATTTACCTTTAACCCAACTTAAGCAGATTTGTACAGTCGAAACGGCAGACGGAAATTCTGTTAGTATAGATAAAGTTTTGCAAAAGGAAAATATAGAACTCTTAGGTCATAAATTCTTTGCAAACCTATTACCTATGAAATTAGCCGAATTTGATGTTGTGTTAGGAATGGATTGGTTAGTAGCCAACCATGCTCGAATTCTTTGTGATAAGAATTCCATAGAAATTCAGGCACCCACTGGAGAAGTAATTATGATTACAGGAGATAAACCACGTAAGCTCATGAAGTTCATATCAGTAATGAAAGTTGCTACTTATGAAGGAAAGCAAGGAATAGTATATATGATTTCAATAATCATTAATACTAAGGGTAAAGAACTTAAGGAAATTCCTGTAGTCTCAGAATACCTAGATGTATTCCCAGAAGATTTACCAGGGTTACCACCAGATAGGGAGGTAGAATTTAGAATTCATTTAATTCCAGGAACTATACCGATAGCCAAGGCACCTTATCGGTTAGCACCCACAGAAATGTTAGAACTGAAAAAGCAATTAGATGAATTACTAAGTAAAGGTTTCATACAACCTAGTTCATCCCCATGGGGAGCGCCAGTGTTGTTTGTAAAGAAAAAGGATGGTTCAATGAGAATGTGTATTGATTATAGAGAATTGAATAATGTTACAATTAAAAATCGATACCCATTACCTAGGATTGATGATCTTTTCGATCAACTACAAGGAGCTAGATATTTTTCTAAGATTGATTTACGCTCCGGATATCATCAATTGAAAGTACAAGAAGAAGACATACCTAAGACTGCTTTCAGAACTAGGTATGGTCATTACGAGTTTACAGTCATGCCCTTTGGATTAACGAATGCACCTGCCGCATTCATGGACATGATGAATAGGATCTGTAAACCGTATTTGGATAATTTTGTAATTGTCTTCATAGACGATATACTTATTTATTCAAAAAGTCAGGACGAACATTGTCAGCACTTGCATGCACTCTTAACTTTGTTAAGAAAAGAAAAATTGTACGCCAAATTCTCGAAGTGTGAATTTTGGTTGCAAGAAGTGCAATTTTTAGGACACATGGTGAATCACGAAGGGATTCATGTAGACCCTGCTAAGATAGAGGCAATTACCAAATGGAAGGTTCCACAATCCGAAATGGAAATTAGAAGTTTTATAGGTTTAGCTGGATACTATAGACGGTTTATTAAGGATTTTTCCAAAATAGCTGTACCATTAACTAAGCTAACCTAACCTGTAAAACAGTTAAGTTTGAATGGGGACCTAAACAAGAAGAAGCGTTTAGGATCTTGAAACAGAAATTAACCAATGCTCCAATCTTAGCTTTACCAGAAGGAACTGAAGATTTTGAAGTATATTGTGATGCTTCAAAACTAGGATTAGGATGTGTGCTAATGCAACGTAAGAAGGTGATTGCGTATGCTTCAAGACAATTGAAAAAGCACGAAGAAAACTATACGACTCATGACTTAGAATTAGGAGCTGTAATTTTTGCCCTTAAGATTTGGAGACATTATCTGTACGGAAGTAAATTTACTGTCTATACAGATCATAAGAGTTTAAGATATATATTTGGGCAAAAAGAGTTAAACATGAGGCAAAGGAGATGGATGGAAATCTTAAGTGACTACGACTGTGATATTCAATATCATGAAGGAAAGGCAAATGTAGTTGCAGATGCCTTAAGTCGTAAGTACCATGAAAAACAACGAAGAGTTCGTGCTCTCAGATTAAATCTACAGTTAGATTTAATGGAACAAATAAAGGATCTTCAAGAAATAGCAATCAAGGATGATGCTGAAGGAATGAAGGGACGAATAAAAGAGTTAGAACAAGGAGTTGATGGAATTTGGAGATTCCACAAAAGAAGGATTTGGGTACCTAAGCAGGGAGAATTAAGAAATAAGATTTTGGAAGAAGCTCATAAGTCTAGGTATACTATGCACCCGGGAAACAATAAGATGTACCAAGATTTAAGAAATAACTTTTGGTGGATAGGAATGAAAAATGATATAGCCCGATATGTTTCTAAGTGTCTTACTTGTTCACAAGTTAAGGCAGAACATCAAAAACCATCAGGTCTACTACAACAGTTAGAAATGCCTGTATGGAAATGGGAACTCATAACAATGGATTTTGTTACTAAGTTACCCAAAACCAGAAAAGGTAATGACGCGATTTGGGTAATTATGGATCGATTAACCAAATCAGCTCATTTTCTACCTATGAAAGAAACCTTTAGCATGGAAAGATTGGAAAAGTTGTATGTAGATGAAGTTGTATCCTTACATGGAGTTCCACTCTCCATTGTATCAGATAGGGATAGTCGTTTCACTTCCCATTTTTGGACAAGTTTCCAAGAAGCAATGGGAACTCGACTAAATCTGAGTACTGCATATCATCCACAAACAGACGGGCAAAGTGAAAGGACGATACAAACTCTGGAAGACATGCTCAGAGCATGTGTGATAGATTTTGGTGGAAATTGGGACGACCACTTACCTTTGATTGAATTCTCCTATAACAATAGTTATCATTCAAGCATCGAAACTGCCCCATTTGAAGCATTATATGGACGAAAATGCAGAACTCCAGTTTGTTGGGCAGAAATAGGAGAAAGTCAATTGTCAGGTCCTGAAATAGTGCAAGAGACAACCGACAAGATTACACAAATCAAGGAAAGACTGAAGACAGCTCGAGATCGTCAAAAGAGCTATGCCGATAATCGACGTAAGCCGTTAGAATTCCAAGTTGGAGAAAAAGTACTGTTGAAAATTTCTCTTTGGAAAGGAGTTGTTCGATTCGGTAAGAAAGGAAAGCTAAGTCCAAGATACGTAGGACCATTTCCCGTTATTCAACGTATAGGACCAGTTGCTTATCGTTTACAATTACCAGAGGAACTGGCAGGAGTACATGACGTATTTCATGTATCCAATCTCAAGAAATGCCTATCTGACGATTCTTTGGTAGTACCTCTTCAAGACATAGAGGTAAATGAAAAGTTAAAATTTGTTGAGAAACCTCTTCAAATAGAAGACAGAAAAGTCAAATTTCTTAAGAACAAGCGACTATTGCTAGTTAAAGTTAAATGGGATTCAAAGAGAGGAGCTGAATACACTTGGGAGCTGGAATTTGAGATGAAGAAAAAGTATCCCTACTTATTCCAATAAATCTCGAGGACGAGATTTTTATTAAGGTGGGGAGAATGTAACAATTCTCATCAAAAGTCATATTTATTAAATTAATTGTCCAATAGGAAACCCTAATTGAGACACCCAAGTGATTATACACAAACCCTAAAATTTTTAGAACAATCAGAATCAGGATCAGGGCCCCTAAAACTCAAGGGGGGGGGGGGTAAACCCTAGTTACGATTATCCAAATAAAATGCTGTCAAAATCGAATTTCACAATTTCGTCGACTCAGCAAGCCTACACACACACGGGGCTACCCTATGATAGGGTATGACCCGTCGTGCCACACGACGCCCCTAGGGGTACCCCTCGCGTCACGCGAGGGGGGTCAAAATTTATGTATAAATAGGGGTGTTTGGGACTTGAATTCTGAAGTTGAAACGACGTAAAAACTCGTTATATACACTGAGTTACGCTCTGTTTACTATCAAAACACACACGAATCACAAATCGTTGCCGCAATACAGGGTAATAACTCGATCGCTGCTACGATTCAATGTCCGATCGATTAAACTATCCAATGGATGTTTAAGTGCTGCCCACAATAGGGTTTATGCTTTGTCATTCGTTGTTAATTCAATGGATGTTTAAGTATCGCACTTTGTCATTCGATGTGAGGGTTTAATCTCGTGAGTTATCGTAAATGCTGTAATAGTTACTAACCTAGTTTGTGTGCATTGTTATTTAAATTTAGGTTAAAAGGCTAATCAGTAGGCTAGGCTCTGCTCAAATTAAATCTGCAATGTGAGTCATTCTCTTTTTATCAAATTACTTTCAAAATCATGTTTACTTTTAAAGTTATAATTACAGGGATTAAGTCTTTGTAGTCACCAAATTACAGCCGGTATGTGGGGTTTGTATACAATACTTGATAATCGTCACCATTGGACAATGGGGTAGCCAAGGGGTGATATGACCATAGTCACAGACACCATTGGACAACGAGATAGCCAATGTGTGGTCGAGTGACAAATACTGTGGGTAGTTGGTTGATATCAGGAAACATTGTAATCGCTCTTAATACTGTAAATTATAACAAACGTGTCATTTTACTAAAAAGAATGATTCACCAGTATTTCCCGCTGACAAAACCTTTTTCAAACATGTTTCAGGTGATCTGTTATGATCCAGGAAAAGTGCCGTGAAGCACTATCAGCTTAAGGAAGTGGCTCAGTATAAAATAAAGAAACATGTTTTGTAAAATAAAGATTTCTCCGTGAAATCATATGAATGTAAATTACAAAGGTTTTATCCCGAGTTGTGAAATAAAATAAATCGGGAAATTGCAGTTTTAAAAAGATCCTGAAGAAAACTTCCGCTGTTAAATTAATAACACGGGATTTTCTGTCCCGCGCCTCCTGAAACAGGTGAAACTGGGTCGGGGGCCGTGACAATGCACCCTTTTGGATCCCCACTAGTGTTTGCCTTTAAGAAAACAATTTACAAGGAGTGCTCCTCCTTATATACCACTTTAAGTTTTGTCATCCCACCTATGTGGGACAAGTTGACAAAACTAATCCATTTTATTCATCTTTGTTTGTTCCAAACATACAACTTCAAGCTTCGATATCTCATTCATCTTAGCTCTATTTGGACATAGTTTGAACACAAACCATAAATAATTATTTATATAACACATATATAAATATTATTGATGTCCAGAATATTTAGTGAAAAACTCATTTTCACTAAAATTTCCAACACTTATATGCATTTGTTTTAAGATAACTCGTATAGTTTAACGGATTATATATTTATTTTTTCTTCCTTTCAACTCGTATAGTTTAACAGTTCATATATTTATTTTTTCTTCCTTTCCTTATATTTATATACTCGTTTACAGTTAGTTTATTAGTCGTTTCGTGATATATTGTATAATACTTAAGTTAGTACTTAAATTAGTTTTCTTATTTGTGTAGTTATGGAAATATAGGGACCATTTCCAAAATTTTGGTCAACCACAGACACAATCCGTATACTTTACTCTAAATAGATCAGGCTCCAAAAATATCGAGTCTCAACCGGGGATGCGCCTCGCTCAATCATAAGCCGGCCTTGAACAGTTACCTACTTGTTACTCTTAGTCGTTTTAACAATAGAAAACTAAATTACAATTCCATAAAAATAGATGGGATTGAAAATTGAACATGTGGTGATAAAATATGCTAATAGTTTAAAACAAAGTCAAACTTAATGACAAGGAGAAGCAGCAAATTGCGTTTACTATGAAGATTAAATTTTTTATCAACGTATTTAACAATATAAATTTCTAATAGTTAGGGGGTGTTTGGGTTCCTTATTTTTCTGACTTTTGACTTATTGGTGGGTAAAAGGACTTATTTAGAGGGTGTTTGTTTTTTCTTCAAACATCTTCAAGGGAACCATTGTCTGCAGGCGCGCAGACATTTCCCTTGAAGACTGTTTGTTTTTTTTTTTTTTTTTTTAAACAGATCTGAAAATGGCTTATATCATCTTAAAATAAAAGCTTTGAACCCTTGCTTCATACATCTTCACCAATATCTCCAGCATCCTCTGCTTCTTCTTCTTCTCAGTTCCACACAAAACCATGAAGACCTCTTTGCCGGCCGTCGCCTCCGTCTGCCACCACCACCGCCCCTTCACCCACCACCGCTCCCTCTCCTTCCGCCCCTTCACCCACCACCGCTCCCTCTCCTTCCGCCCCTTCACCCTTCACCCACCACCGCTCCCTCTCCTTACGGTAGCTGACACATCTCCGACGAACGGAGTTTCGGTACCTCCAAATATGGGAGCCAATCCCGAGCTTGAAAGCCTGTTTCCTGAGAAAAAGCGAGTCAGAAATCCTTTTGTTCCAATCGGTATCATTTCTATTCTAAACCCTAATTTTTCTCACTTCAAATGTATGTTGTTGTTTCTCTTGTTTAATTGGTTGTGCTTTCAAAAGAGGATGACAATACCACGTACAAGCAGGATCTGTTTGTCAATATCAACAGATTTTCAAACTACCCTTTGAGTTTTCATAATGTTTAGATATGTATGTTGCTGTTTATATTGTTTAATTGGTTGTCTTTTCAAATTATATGATCATTAGTGTTTTGGTGATATATCTTTATTATAATCTTTTAATTTGAATATGCTGTGTGTGTGTAGTGTTTGGAAATGATTAGATTATATGCTTAACCATGTAAAGTAACGTTTCTAATTTCATAAGTTAGATGTTTGCTGGATGGTTTAGGATGTTTTGATTTGGAAAATAAAACAAAGTTCATGTAGTTTGTATAGACAGTATCAATTTATAAAAACAAACAGTCTTATATTTTCAGCTTGAAGAGCTTCAGACCACATCTTCAGTTGCAGACATGCAAACAGATGAAATCAGCTTGCAGACAGTTTATGTCTGCAAAAACAAACAGCACCTTAGTGTTTGGGTTTTCTGTTGTTGTGAGACAAGAAGTCAAGAAGTAAGAAATTCTTACTTATTTTGAGGGAAAAGGACTTTTAATAAGTCAGAAATAAGTTAAGCCAAACATGCCTTTACATACTTTAAATCATCACAGTACATTATTTAGAAAGTTTTACATCCAAAATCCGACATTACATATTAATATAATAAAACATCATATTTACTTTACAATACCCAACATGTATCACTATGGATCTTATTTCCAGCTTCACCTTCTCTATAATATTAAAAATGTTGGCAGCCATTATTTGTATAGAAAAAGATATTACCACCAAGCTGGGATGTTATATCAATTATTATATCAATTATGAAAGTAAGACCAGAGTGTTTGCCACATTTTCAAGATGAATCCTGAATCAAAAATCCTAACAAACATGCTCCTGATCTAAAGTCTTAAGTCTAAGACATAGCAATTGTACAACCATGATATTTAGGATCAAAGTACCAAAACAACTGTCCACTACCAACACTAGAAAAGAGCTAAAACATGAAATTCTAAAAACACAATAGTCCTTTTGGTAACTAAATCACTCAGGTGCTAACCCATGGGCTAACCGAAGCATCCATGTCAGGTTTTCCTCTTGAGTGGTCGCGTAGATCAGGATCATGGCTCGCTGGCGGCAGTTTCACTCTTTCAGGAGACCTGAGTACTCACGCCTGCAGGACAATGATCTGCCATGGCATGGCGATGGAGAGTGGGAGTAGTGACGTATAGGTGATCACCTGTGGTCATTATATCCGCCACCACCTCTACAACAACATTTAGCGTGCCATTTTTTAATAAAAAAATATATCTTTAAAAACCTTGTCTATTACACATGTTAAATTAATATAATTTTATATATTAAATAATAAAAAGTTATATATTTAAGAACCATGTACATTGTATAGGTTGAATAAATATAATTTTATATACTAAATAATAATAAAAAAGTTATATCTTTAAAAACAATGTGAATGACACAAGTTGAGTAAATGTAATTTTATATACTGACGAATAATAAAAAAATATATGTCTTTTAAAAAACTCCATTTATTGCATGAATTGAATAAATATAATTTTATATATCAAATAAAAAAATGTATTTTTAAAAACTCTGTGTATTACACGTGTTAAATAAATGTAATTTTGTATGATAAATAATAAGCACTTATATCTTTAAAAAAACCAATGTATTACACGGGTTGAATACATTTAATTTATGTATCATATAATATAAAAAAATATATCTTTAAAAAAGGCTAACGGATATACTCTATACGCGGTGGATAGGGTGATTGCGGAGATAATTCTTGAAAAGATGATATTTTATTTAATAAGCAAGTCAGCAACCATCTAAGTGATAAAATGTTGGTACCAATTACGACAATTTAATTTATAAATTGTATAATAAAATCGATGCAATATAATTTTTTAATATTGAAATAAAAATAAATAATATATTAATACAAAGTTTGTTTTCGTGATAAATAATAATTTTTATTTAAAAATATCTTAAATGAACAATTATATATAATATGAAAGAAGAGAACTTCTACAGTTATCTTCTATAGTGGTTTTTAATTATATTATATTATTATTATTATTACTATTTTTATTATTATCATAGTGTTGTATTATATCTAATACATATTTTACAAGTTTATCAATTTTTTTTGTATTTTATTTTATTTCATCATATCATTCAGTATAATTTTTTTCATTTACAACCCTTTAGATTAATTATTGTATTTTTTCTTTAACTTTAACAAAATTAATTTTCTACCAGTAAATAGTTTTTTACATTAATGTCGTTTTAGACATATTTTTTAATTTTTCTTTTTCTTTACTATAAAGAGTGTGGCAAAGTTTTTTAATATTTTAAACGAATACGCCGATACTCTTTTGAACATATTTTTTAATTTTTTTTGCTATAACAAGCGTGCCGAAACCGACCAAGTTTCTATCGTTTCTTTTTCGTTTACCTTATTTTTACCTTTGTTATTTACTAAATCATTTTACCTTTTATTATTATTTCGATGTTCAGAGATGAGTTACGACGCAAATAGCATAACCAATTAATATATCATTTTAATTAATTTTACAAATTTGTTTATAGGTTGTAATGATGTGCTCTACGTTCTGAATTCCAACCGCATCCCAGCGAAACCTGCGAGTAACTACAACTCTAGTTAATTTTAATGATAATATTTTATTAAAGTAGAATTAAATTATAATTTATTTAACTAAAATAAGAAAGTATGAGAGAGAGGCGGGAAAATAAAAAATTAGATACATCTAATTAGTGACGCGTGACAATGATTTCTTTTATTATATAGTACTAGTAGTAAGACTCGTGTGCAAACACAGGTGATTTTTAGAAAACTATCACTACTAGAAAACTTGGCAATTGTCATCAAAATTTGCTACCGAAAAAATCGGTGGCAAATTTGGCCACCTATTTCCCACGGATATGTAAATTAAGCGTACTCAGCATCGTTTGGTGGCAAAGCGGTGGAAAATTTTGCCACCACCTATTTTTGGTGACAAATTCGTGGAAAAATAAGACTAAATTCCCCAGATTATCCCAAATATACGCTTATTTTTTAATTGCTACCGTCTTATCGGTAACAAAATGAAATTTTAAGCCCAAATTTAATTAACTATGCGGGTTAATATCCCGCTCATCATTTAGGGTTTTGATTGAAAAACAAGGCCGGCTAGCGTGGTTACCAAAACTTCTCATCCTCCATCTGATACCTCCAGTTCTGAAGCTCTCAAATGGAAATGCAAGGTACATCCTCTCATCTCTTCCCATTCACAATGTATAGATCTTGCAAAAACCCTTAGTTGAATCAAAATTAGCTTCGGTTTAGGTCAAAATTACGTCACTGAATTATTATTGACTCATTGTATAGTTTTGTGATGAACGATGTGAACAAACTTTTAGTTGAATCGAAATTATCTTCGAATTAGGTCAAAATGACGTCACTGAGTTGTTATTGACTTATTGCATAGTTTGTGATGAACATTTAGTGATTCTGTTAGTCTTTAGAACGTTTTGCTCTTACAAAAACCATCGGTTGAATCTGAATTAGCTTCGAATTAGGTCAAATTGACGTCACTGAGCTGTTATTGACTTATTGCATAGTTTGTTAGGGTGAGGGGAGTGCTTACCTATTCCCAATAGGTAAACTCCCAATTCACCTACTCACATTGCGCCATGTCAAGTCACCTAATTCGTTTACCTAATACTCAAAAACGTTGGTTTACCTAATGGGGTTTAGGTAAACTATTTAAAAATAAAAAAAGGAAAAATGTGTGATTGGTTTAGAAGGAATGGACCCCACCACACACCCATCTCTCTCCCCCTTCCCTCCCTCTCACCGACTCGGTTACCACTCATCGATTTCGCCCCACCATTTCGGTAAACTTTGCTCGGTAAAAAGGTTGGCGGTGGATGGGGGTTCGGTACCGAGTGGGTTTACCGCCCCACTCCGCTCACCCTTATGAACTATGTGAACATTTAGGGATTTTGTTTGTATTTATAACGTATTGCTATTGCAAAAACCATCAGTTGAATCTGAATTAGCTTCAATTTTAGTCATCTGGTGTCTTTATAGCATCACTGGTGTATCTATAGTAGCCCCTGCCATAAATTATATACAAAATTTGGTATGATTTGTAACGCCCAGCATCCCTGAACTTTAGGCTCTTGTCAAGATTAGTCCCTGAAGTTTAACTTTTTGCTTATTTTTAGTCCTAGTCTATGTGGATTGCCTATCTTCTTGGAGTGTCTAAGTATACGTTTGGAAATGCCCAATTCTATACGATTTGAATGCCTAAATTTATGATTAGAATGTCTATTCGGAATGCCTAATGTTGAAATGCCTAAATGAGGAATGTCTATATGTGGGATTGCCTAAATTCTATATGGTTGGAATGCCTAAATCTATTTGGTGCCTGACTCCTTAGACTCGTGGAACTTGATTCTTTGTTGGACGAGAGACTGGAGCCTTGTCACTGACAGGATCTATTTAATCTTGTAAACCTTTGATGCATATGCTATAATCTAGTTATCCTATTGCCTAATACCACGCAACGCTTAATCTAACTCGCAAAACAATCAAGAACTGGAATACGGAAAGGTTGGGTTGGCCAGGGTGGCCATCCGATCGGATTGTCACCTTATCGGATGACCATCCGATCGGACTGCCGTCCGAACCAAACCACACCTTCCCTCCTCTTCTCCTTCACCTATAAATAGACCTGTCACATCACCTTTTCAGTGATGTGATAGCTCCGCTCGACCAAGACACGCTCACACGGCCTTTTCTTCATTCTCTCATCGATTTCGGTACGTTTTAGGCTAGATCTTTGTACTTTCTTGATCTACACATCATTCTCTACGTGATTCTCACTTGAAATCACATTTTTCACCATGAAATCTCTCAGATCTGAGATCTTGAGGATGATGTCATCATAGTGGTTGGTACAAAATGCCATATGACGTCATTCTTGGTGAGATCTAGCTAAGATCTAAGGGATTCCATGCTTATTTCCTCAAATCTAAGCTAAAACTAAGAGTTTTATACTAAAACTTGAGTTCCTTTTTCGAATTTCTGATTTACTTCGGTGATAAATGGGACTGAACGGACTGTAGACTAGATCGGTGGTGTAGAGTAGGTTTAAGAACGGATTATTCACTGATTAAGACGATCACGGGATGGATTCCGGCATAAACCCATCGCTAACAGACAACTGGTTGGACTGGGGTGGTTCCCGACCGATCATAATGGCTGTTAAACGATAAGTTACTGTTGTCTCAGTACGTGCCGTGACGTCACCATTAATCTTCAAACTTAGAATTTTTTTTTACAAATAATAAACAAGAGCAAGGATCGCCCGATCGAGCGGCAACCCGATCGGACAACCACCATATCAGGTGACACTTGCCTTTTGACATTTTCAAGTACTTGGTAAATAATCAAACTTGGAGTTCTGGTCGAGTGACAGCCCGATCGGACAGCCGTCCGATCGAGCAGCCGTCCGATTGGAACCTCTAGAATACCTACACTCGGATTAAGTAGGTAATCCGATCAGATTACCGTCCGATCGGACAGGCACCTTAGTCTTTTGTTCACAAATTTCACTCGAGTGGCAACCTGATCGGATGGCCATCCGATCGGGTAGCCATCGTTCCCTTGTAACACGCAGGCCACCCGAACGACCGGCTATCTGATCGGACAGCCGTCCGATCGGGCAGCCCTGCGACCCGATGACTGTTTCAACACTTTGTGCAACCTCGTTATTCTGCCCGACTCTTATCCTATTATAATCTAATCAGGCTAAACCTCAAAAGAGCTCCCTTTGATCCAATAACAGTTGCGACTGTTAAGCAATCACTGTGAGTATACTCGATCCCCTTTTTACTTTAAACTTTTGGGGTGTAACATGTATTCTATTAAACTAAATACTTCTGGCAATCTATACTCTATCCTATGTGTTTGTGAAATCTTGTGCATTCTAGTATTCTATTTGTGCTATGTGACGTTTAATCCAGGGTGTTTAGTTCCGCCTTAACAATAGTAGGGCTATAGGAGATGCACCTCTCTCATTATTCTCGGGGAGTATTGTTAGGAGGATTCTAGTTTACCTTGAGTCTTGGGTAAACACTAAAGCATCAGATACTTGGGCTATCACTGCGTGTACTGCGACACTAGCACGGCTGAAACCATTTTTGTTGCTTACACTGTGGATATGAGTTGTTTTAATCTATTATTCTATTATCAAACTTGTATACTCGCCAATACTTTTGTATTGATGTTTTACTAGATGTTGCAGGTTGATAGGTTGAGATGGATCATGGAAATCAAGCTAGGGGAATGCCTAGAAACGTTGCCTAGTGAACTTAGAAACTTTTGAACAATTTGAACAATCTTTGTTACGTTTTGTATTCGATATCTGATGTTGGATTTTGATTTAGATAAGTTTATGCATGAAATCATTTAATCTCTATTGTCACAATAGTGTTATGGAAATCTCATGAGCAATCTGAACGCCTAGTGCTCGCACCCCGATGTTTCCGCCATTGGTTGGGGTGTGACAGATTGGTATCAGAGCCATAACTATAGGGAATTAGGATAAGTAGAAATACTTGCCCTAGTCTATAGTTCTAGGAGCTTGATTCTCATATGTTGTTTAAGACTTATGCATTCTACCGTATCTGCTTCCTAGCAACGCATGTTCCTACTAAACTTACATGCCTTCCCTAAGGATGATACAATGAACACCTTATACTACGAAAACACTGTTACCCAGTGTTTGTATTTTGCACGAGTTTTGCCCACAGGATAGGGGTGACATCCGAACCTTGATGGGAAATCTCCGTATTATTCTAGTGGGTCCTGTCTGCGGATAAGAGCCCACAACATTTGGGGTACGATGTTGTCAAGTTAGAGGTGAAACTCAGACCTTGATAGCCAGTCCCACTCCGTGATGATTTTATGTCTCGCCAAAGTCTCGTAACTGCCAATCAATTGAGTACGTGGAATGACCAAAAGGACGAATATCGTAGGCCTAACATCGATGACGTATTTGTCAAAGTAAGTCAAGACGCGTTACCTCAATTCGAAAGGAGTTCGAACCACTCTGGTTAGTCGCCGTTCCTCTACCTGGAACAATCCTATGATTTAAAAGCCTATCTTGTTTTTATGTTATCTTGATTTTATGAATGTGGTTTAACTATGAGGTTTTGAACTTAATTCTTCGTTTGTTTTGAAATGTTTTTACACGAGTTTGTACGATTGTCCGCAATCTAAAACGTTAATTCTAATCTCGATCAAACTAAATTTCCAAAGTTTTATCCTATGTGTAGTCTACGTGGTAAACTTGATCGACTATGGTATGATATGTTGTGATGTGAAACACTAAGATGACATGGAAGTACGGGACAGAAGTGGTGTGTCCGAAGCATGGAGAATACGCCGCTGGTACTTCCTATATATAAGTGCTTCCGACATATTACCAACTTCCGTACCAAGTGCCATGCGAGGTTTAGTGTTTGCAGACCGGTGTGGAAAGTCTACGTAATCTACGGAATGTCTATGTAATCTCTGGAAAACCTATGCAATCTATGAGCAGACTATGTGATCTATGAGAATTCTAGCATAATCTATGGTTGATCTATTATGTTAATACGATCTAGCGAGTTAAACTATTTGAGCTAAATTATGTTAAAATATAATCTATGCAATGATCTATGATAATCTACTTGGGTATTCTACGCTAATCTATTTTGAGTATTCTATGTGATTTATTTGAGTAACCTATGAGTAATCTACGATAATCTATTAAACTACGTGAATATATGATAAAGATGTTGGGTATGTTGAGAGTTGCGACACGTAGCATGACACCGAGTACGCTGGGAGGCGATGTGCCCGAAGCGTGGTGGATACGCCGCTGGTACTTCCTATATATAAGCATTTCTGACATGTTGACCAAACTTCGTACAACGTGGCATGTGAAGGTCGTGCGTTTTGTGGTGTTAGTCTATCTCGTATCTTAATCCTTTAGTCTATCGTGAGTGAATCTTTATCATGGGACTTCGTAACCTAGACTTATATAATCCTTATGTTGGAACTCGTAGATGTCTGCTCGAAGACTCTCTGACAACCTAAGGAAATCAAGGGAGAAGTCCCAGAAAAAGATGATGTCATTCATGGCCGACCAGATCGCTCAGGCCGTGCCCAAGATTGTTTCTGAACTTCAAGGATCTACCACCCCTCCATCCTTTGTGGACTCTAAAGTAGAGAAGCCGACAGCTACCAAATTCAACTACAAACACTTCGTCTCCTGCAACCCCAAGCCGTTTACGGGCAGTGATGGGGTGACAGCTATGCTTGAGTGGTTTAACAGTATAGAAGTCACTTTCATCAACAATGAATGCCCCGAACAATTGAAAACCAAGAGTGCAACTGGAGTGTTTCAAGGTAGGGCTTTGAAATGGTGGGCTAAAGAGAGGAGCATCCGTACGAATGAAGCAGCTTATGCTCTCCCATGGGCTGAGGTACGTGAATTGATGATGCTTGAATTCTGCCCTCCCCATGAGCAACTCAAGCTCGAAGAAGAATTCTGGCATTTGAAGCAAGTTGGTGATGACAACATGGCGTATACTACCCGATTCAAGCAGCTAAGTTTTATCGTTCCTCACTTGGTATCGACCCCCAAGCGGATGATAACCAAGTATATCAATGGTCTGCCTCCTGCTATGCGTGATTCCATCGAAGCAGCTCAGCTAGAAACTATTGAAGAAGTCTACCGACTCGCAGCTAGTCTCAACAACAATCGTGTGCATGACAAGCAGTTTGCTACCCCTACTCCTTCAAAGTTTGCAAATCAAGTCACTCAGCAGCCAAGTGGCAGCAAGAACAAGAAACTGAAAGCTCAGGGCTCAGAATATAATGCTATTACTCCTACTGCTAACCCTGCAACGAAACCTGCTCCTACTCCTGCTGCTGCTAACCCTGCTGCTCCTGAAGTAAAGAAGCAATACACCGGGTCTTATCCCAAGTGTGCAACATGCAACTTTCATCATCCTACTACCTCTGCATGCCGATTGTGCACCATCTGTAACCGCTATGGTCACACAGCTCCTTACCGTCGTCAAGCTAACCCTGCCCCTCAAGCTCAGAAAGCTCCTGCTCCACCAGCTCATGCAGCTCTTCCAGCTCCTCCTCTACAGAACCCAGGACCGATCAATGCCGTTCGTGCATGTTTTCAGTGTGGGGATACTACTCATCTCCGTAACCGTTGCCCCCAGCTGAACCAAGAGCAACCAGCAGCCGCTCACGTATGAGCATTTAACCTCAATGCTAATCAGGCTCGCAACAACAATGACGTGGGGAATGGTATGTTTCTCGTTAATAATCTCTATGCTTCGATCCTATTTGATACTGGTGCCGATAAGAGTTTTGTGTCTGTGGAATTCGAGTCTTTGATAAGTTGTACATGCTCTAAGTTACCTGAGTCGTTCTCTGTTGAGGTCGCCAATGGTAAGTCGATTCTTGTAAATTCTATCATACGTGATTGTTCTTTGATCCTTAACGATCACGTATTCTCTATTGACCTTATCCCAATGCGTTTGGGAAGTTTTGATGTCATTATCGGCATAGACTGGTTGCGTAAGAAACATTCCGAGGTAGTTTATCACGATAAGCTCGTTCGTCTTCCTCTACCGTCCGGTGATATCTTAAACGTCTATGGAGACCGACCTTCTAAAGGACTAAGGCTGATGTCATGCACACAAGCGAGCAGAAGTTTACGTAAACAGAACCCTGCCTTCTTGGCTCACGTGGTGGAACAAAAGGGCAAGGGGAAGAACATAAACGATGTTCCAGTTGTGTGTGATTTTCCTGATGTCTTTCCTGAGGATCTACCCACTCTTCCTCCTCCCAGAGCTATTGACTTTCGTATCGATCTTGTACCTGGTGCGACTCCTGTCGCCAGGGCTCCTTACCGTCTTGCGCCTTCCGAAATGCAAGAGTTATCCAGCCAGCTACAGGAACTACTCGATAAAGGTTTTATTCATCCAAGTACCTCTCCGTGGGGTGCTCCCGTGTTATTTGTCAAGAACAAGGATGGTTCGTTCCATATGTGTATCAACTACCGTGAACTTAATAAGCTTACTGTGAAAAATCGTTACCCGTTGCCCTGTATTGATGACCTATTTGACCAACTACAAGGCGCGTCATGTTTCTCTAAGATTGACCTACGTTCTGGATATCATCAACTACGTGTTCTCGAAGATGATATTCCTAAAACTGCGTTTCGTACTCGTTATGGGCACTACGAGTTCGTAGTCATGCCTTTTGGCCTGATCAACGCACCTGCGGTGTTCATGGACCTGATGAACCGCGTCTGTAAACCTTATTTGGATCGTTTTGTGATAGTCTTTATTAATGATATTCTTATTTATTCTAAATCTAAAGCTGACCATGCTCGCCATCTGCGTCTTATGCTTGAATTGCTACGAGGTGAACGCCTATATGCTAAGTTTTCTAAATGTGAGTTCTGGATTGATGAGGTGCAGTTTCTTGGTCATATTGTCAGTAGTCAGGGCATTCATGTTGACCCTTCAAAAATCGAGGCGGTGAAGAATTGGTGTACGCCTAAATCCGTGTCTGAGATTCGTTCTTTTCTAGGGTTGGCGGGTTATTACCGCCGGTTTATCGAGGATTTTTCTAAAATCGCTGTTCCTCTTACTACTCTAACCCAGAAGGAGAAACCTTTTGTTAGGGGTCCCGAACAGGAGGAATCCTTTCTGACTCTTAAGAACCTTTTATGCAATGCTCCTGTTTTAACTCTACCTGATGGGAATGACGATTTTGTGGTATATTGCGATGCCTCAAACCGTGGATTGGGCTGTGTGCTCATGCAGCGGGATAAGGTCATTGCTTACGCTTCTCGTCAACTCAAAGTGCATGAGAAAAACTATACTACTCATGATCTGGAGCTTGGTGCGGTTGTTTTTGCGTTAAAGATCTGGCGACACTACCTGTACGGTACTAAGTGTGTGGTCTTCACCAACCATAGGAGCCTTCAACACATCTTTGACCAGAAAGAGCTGAACATGCGACAGAGGCGTTGGGTGGATTTGCTTAACAACTACGACTGCGAAATTCACTATCACCCTGGAAAAGAGAACGTAGTGGCCGACGCCCTTAGTCGTAAGACTCATGTCAAGACTTTACGTATATCTAGTGATCTGCATGTTTGTATTCGTGAAGCTCAGTATTCAGCGGCAAATGAAGGAAGTCTAGAAGAAGAAATTCACGGCGCTAGAATGGACCAGTTCGAAACTAAATCTGATGGCCTACAGTACTATCTAAATCGTATCTGGGTGCCAGATCGCGATAATCTTCGTGAGCTCATTATGATTGAGGCTCACAAATCTCGTTACTCTATCCATCCAGGCGCCGACAAAATGTATCAGGACCAGCGTACGACATATTGGTGGCCTGGGATGAAGAGGGATATTGCTGTGTACGTTTCTAAATGCCTTACCTGTTTGAAGGTAAAGACGGAACATCAGCGTCCCTCTGGACTTTCAGAGCAACCTAAAATCCCCGTGTGGAAGTGGGATAGTCTTGCTATGGACTTTATTACTAAGTTACCTCGAACACCTGCCGGTTATGACAGTATTTGGGTGATCATTGACCGTTTGACTAAATCAGCCCACTTTCTTCCGATTCGTGAAGATTATAAAGTGGAGAAACTTGCTAGGATCTATACCGATGAGATTATAAGTCGTCATGGCGTACCTTTGGATATAATCTCTGACCGTGATGGTCACTTTACTTCGCGTCTTTGGCAAACATTTCAGTCCGCTATGGGTTCGCACTTGAATTTTAGCACGGCCTTTAATCCTCAGATGGATGGACAGACCGAGCGCACAATTCAAACCCTAGAGGACATGCTCCGTTCTTGTGTCATCGACTTTGGTGGTAACTGGGACGTACAATTACCATTGATAGAATTCTTGTACAACAATAGTTATCATTCAAGTATTCAGATGGCCCCTTTCGAAGCTTTGTATGGACGAAAATGCCGATCTCCTCTCAGCTGGCATGAGGTTGGGGAAAAGCAGTTCACTGGCTCGTAAATTATTCAAGAGACAACGGACAAGATTCTTCAGATCTGTGATAACTTGATCAAGGCTAGGAGCAGACAAAAGAGCTATGCTGATAGAAGGCATAAGCCTCTGGAATTTGCTGTTGGAGATCGAGTTCTTCTTAAGGTATCCCCCTGGAAGGGAGTAGTTCGCTTTGGTAAAAAGGGGAAGCTCGCTCCTCGCTATGTGGGTCCTTTCGTGATACTTGAGAGGATTGGCAAGGTAGCGTACAAACTCGATTTGCCTCACGAACTAAGCAACGTGCACCCAGTTTTCCACGTATCCAACCTACGAAAATGTCTAGCCGATGAGGAACTGCAAGTTCCTCTGGAAGACTTGCAAATAAACGAAGTTGTTCAATTTGTGGAGAAACCAGTCGAAATCATGGATCAAGCTGTCAAGCGTCTAAGGCACAACAAAATTCCCATTGTCAAGGTTCGATGGGAGGGAAAGCGTGGTGCTGAATTCACTTGGGAGTTGAAAAGTGACATGAAGGCCAAGTACCCGCATCTCTTTGAACAGTCTTCTTCTAAGATTTCGGGGATGAAATCTCCTAAACGAGGGGAGACTGTAACGCCCAGCATCCCTGAACTTTAGGCTCTTGTCAAGATTAATCCCTGAAGTTTAACTTTTTGCTTATTTTTAGTCCTAGTCTATGTGGATTGCCTATCTTCTTGGAGTGTCTAAGTATACATTTGGAAATGCCTAATTCTATACGATTTGAATGCCTAAATTTATGATTAGAATGTCTATTCGGAATGCCTAATGTTGAAATGCCTAAATGAGGAATGTCTATATGTGGGATTGCCTAAATTCTATATGGTTGGAATGCCTAAATCTATTTGGTGCCTGACTCCTTAGACTCGTGGAACTTGATTCTTTGTTGGACGAGAGACTGGAGCCTTGTCACTGGCAGGATCTATTTAATCTTATAAACCTTTGATGCATATGCTATAATCTAGTTATCCTATTGCCTAATACCACGCAACGCCTAATCTAACTCGCAAAACAATCAAGAACTGGAATATGGAAAGGTTGGGTTGGCCAGGACGGCTGTCCGATCGGATTGCCATCCGATCGGATTGTCACCCTATCGGATGACCATCCGGTCCGATCGGACAGCCGTCCGATCGGACTGCCGTCCGAACGAAACCACACCTTCCCTCCTCTTCTCCTTCACCTATAAATAGACCTGTCACATCACATTTTCAGTGATGTAACAGCTCCGCTCAACCAAGACACGCGCACACGTCCTTTTCTTCATTCTCTCATCGATTTCGGTACGTTTTAGGCTAGATCTTTGTACTTTCTTGATCTACACATCATTCTCTACGTGATTCTCACTTGAAATCACATTTTCACCGTGAAATTTCTCAGATCTGAGATCTTGAGGATGATGTCATCATAGTGGTTGGTACAAAATGCCATATGACGTCATTCTTGGTGAGATCTAGCTAAGATCTAAGGGATTCCATGCTTATTTCCTCAAATCTAAGCTAAAACTAAGAGTTTTATACTAAAACTTGAGTTCCTTTTTCGAATTTCTGATTTACTTCGGTGATAAACGGGACTGAACGGACTGTAGACTAGATCGGTGGTCTAGAGTAGGTTTAAGAACGGATTATTCACTGATTAAGATGATCACGGGATGGATTCCGGCATAAACCCATCGCTAACAGACAACTGGTTGGACTGGGGTGGTTCCCGACCGATCAGAATGGCTGTTAAATGATAAGTTACTGTTGTCTCAGTACGTGCCGTGACGTCACCATTAATCTTCAAACTTAGAATTTTTTTTTACAAACAATAAACAAGAGCAAGGATCGCCCGATCGAGCGGCAACCCGATCGGACAGCCACCGTATCAGGTGACACTTGCGTTTTGACATTTTCAAGTACTTGGTAAATAATCAAACTTGGAGTTCTGATCGAGTGACAGCCCGATCGGACAGCAGTCCGATTGGAACCTCTAGAATACCTACACTCGGATTAAGTAGGTAATCCGATCGGATTACCGTCCGATCGGACAGCCACCTTAGTCTTTTGTTCACAAATTTCACTCGAGTGGCAACCCGATCGGATGGCCATCCGATCGGGCAGCCATCCTTCCCTTGTAACACGCATGCCACCCGAACGACCGGCTATCCGATCGGACAGCCGTCCGATCGGGCAGCCCTGCGACCCGGTGACTGTTTCAACACTTTGTGCAACCTCGTTATTCTGCCCAACTCTTATCCTATTATAATCTAATCAGGCTAAACCTCAAAAGAGCTCCCTTTGATCCAATAACAGTTGCGACAGTTAAGCAATCACCATGAGTATACTCGATCCCCTTTTTACTTTAAACTTTTGGGGTGTAACATGTATTCCATTAAACTAAATACTTCTGGCAATCTATACTCTATCCTATGTGTTTGTGAAATCTTGTGCATTCTAGTATTCTATTTGTGCTATGTGACGTTTAATCCAGGGTGTTTAGTTCCGCCTTAACAATAGTAGCGCTATAGGAGATGCACCTCTCCGATTATTCTCGGGGAGTATTGTTAGGAGGATTCTAGTTTACCTTGAGTCTTGAGTAGACACTAAAGCATCGGGTTACTTGGGCTATCACTGCGTGGACTGCGACACTAGCACGACTGAAACTATTTTTGTTGCTTACACTGTGGATATGAGTTGTTTTAATCTATTATTCTATTATCAAACTTGTATACTCGCCAATACTTTTGTTTTGATGTTTTACTACATGTTGCAGGTTGATAGGTTGAGATGGATCATGGAAATCAAGCTAGGGGAATGCCTAGAAACGTTGCCTAGTGAACTTAGAAACTTTTGAACAATTTGAACAATCTTTGTTACGTTTTGTATTCGATATCTGATGTTGGATTTTGATTTAGACAAGTTTATGCATGAAATTAATTAATATCTATTGTCACAATAGTGTTATGGAAATCTCATGAGCAATCTGAACGCCTAGTGCTCGCACCCCGATGTTTCCGCCATCGGTTGGGGTGTGACATGATTGGATTATTGAATATAGAAGACAAAAACATAAGATGATTGTAAAATGCTATACATTGGGACCGTATGAGTTGGTGTTCTTACAAATCATATAGTTGTATGAGGGGTTATACGGGTTTCATGGGTGTAATACTCATTATAATGTTTATATGGGCTGTATGAGTTGGTTACTTGGTTTCTTACATCATACGGGTAATAATGTTTATACGACCCGTATGACAATTGGGGGTAGTATATGTATAGTTCCAGCAGGACCTCCTCTATATATGTTCATTATCGTTCAATCATTGGTTATGCAAATATCTTGTAATCTCATAAAATCTTAATGATGGTGCAGAATATGGAAGTGCTATTAAAGCTCGAAAAGTATATTGGTATAACATCAGAACTAGCTCTTCCAGCCGATAAAGCTAGTTATATTCCAGTCGCCAAGAGAGCACCAATGACCGCACAAGTAATAATAGGCACGCCAGGCACGGTTAACAAATTGGTAGCAGCCAAGAAGCTTGGTACATATTTTTTGAAGATTCTTGTGTTTGATGAGGCTGACCATATGCTGGTAGAGGTGACAGCTGTCTATTTTAAATACGACACTAATTTATTAACTACAGTGTCAAGAATATAATTGTACAAAATGACTAATTAGGCTAAAAAGTTGATATACCCTTTGCTACTGTTTGTTCATGTGTGGCATATTCTCATTTTGGCCAATGTTACTCGGTTGGGATACAGTGGTACACGACGGAAACTTTTACCTGCAGTCATTTATTTTGCAACTAAATATCTAACAATTTGTGCAATATTTATATTACTTCACCAATGTAAAGCCTTACATTATTTGTTTGTCATTTTCTCTGATATATGGCTTATTTTGGTGCAAAGCGGTTTTAAAGAAGATTCTATGAGGGTAATGAAGGAAATTGTGAAGTGGAGTCCCAAATGCCAGGTGCTTTTTTGATTTTTCTGATTTTTTTTGAATTATTTTTTATTCTTTTTATTTTTTTAGATTTTTATATTTATATTTCGACCCGTACCATTTCGACCCGTACCATTTCGACCATTACCGTTTCGACCCCTACCGTTTCGACCCCTACCATTTCAACCAGTACTGTTTCGACCCGTACCGTTTCGAACCGACGCGAACCGTTTTGACCCGTACCTTTTCGAACCGACGCAAACCGTTTTGACCCGTACCGTTTCGACCAGTACCGTTTCGAATCAAAATGAAATGTGCAAAAACTTTCCTTGCGTTATTGAAAGATTGCACATGCAGATGAGAACTTATCAAGATGGTGCGAGTGGTAATTAACTATCTTTTTATTTCGTTTTGATTGATTTTTTTGGTTTCGGATTGGTTTCAATTTTGTCAGTATTTTTGTTTCGTTTCAGATCATTTTCGATCTTTTTAGTTCTTTTTGTGTTTTGTTTCGGTTCGGTTTCGGTTTTTTCTGTTCCTGTTTGGTCGTTTATTCGGTTTCGTTTCGGTTCGGTTTAATTTTTTGTTTCGTTTTGATCGATTTTTTCGGTTTCGTTTCAGATTGGTTTCAAAACTTTCAGTTTTTTGTTTCGTTTCGGTTCAATTTCGTTTTTTTTTGTTTCGGTTTAGTTGATTTCGTTTCCTTCGATTGCACTTGCAATAGGAGCAAAGTTTGTTCCATTAAGGAAGCTAAAAAAGTTGTCTGGTATGTTACATCTGTAACTTTTTGTGTATCAGAAAATGATATGGTTTGTATGTGTAAAAATATTGAGGTTTGGAAGTTATAAATACAGGTGAAGTGATATCAGAAAAATATGTATTGGAATATGGGTCAGATTGCCTTGAAATGCATTTTGGAAGTGCTATTTCTTCGACAATTTAGGGAAATTAAGCGCTAATGAGATACCAAGAGAAGGATTTGATTAGAGATTTAACTTTTAAGGTTGTGTTACGTCACAGATTTCTTAGACAAAGTTACATAAATTGATATGTGGTTGATTTATTGTGTTATGAGTTTTGTGAGATGCATTGATTGGTCTCATTGGTGCAGTGAGACTGAAGGAAAGAAGAAATGAAGGTGGTTCCACACAAAGATTATTTTTGTCTGGTATAACTAGTGTTAATATTTTAGGACTTCTGCCATTAAACTTCTTGTTCTATTTGTCCAGAATTGCAATTTCCTGGATGTTCATGGTAATTTATCGTTTAGGAAAAAGATATTCCCATATCAACACATTCATGTTACTATTTAGAAATCTGGTTTTACCTAGACGGTTTAGAAACTAGTTCCCTTTACCTTATCCATGTAATAATAACATACATCAACATAACAAAACCACCCAAATGGGAGGCAAGGGCATGGGTGTGATGTTTGATAGTTTGCACGGTACAAGTAGATATAACTGTTTTATATCGGCAGATAATACAACTGAAGAGGAGACTGAACAACTTAGGGCCTCGGTTGATTTCCTTGTGGAGCTATGTGATATTGTAAGACCGTGTTGGTCACCTAATGTCCATTCTAGTCATTCTTTCCATCATTCTGCTTAATTTATCCAACCATTTTTACCATTCTTTTTATACTATTGTTGCAGCCAGATGATGGTAATTTTGCAAACTGGTCACACCAAGCTGTAGACTTCATTTTGGGTATATCTTTCTCATTTTTATTTGGAAGTATATCTCTGGTCACCTAACTACTCCACACTGGATATCTTTTGTTACCATGCACAAATAGCATGTTTATATCACCTAAGCACATGACTTTTGGCAGAATCCTCCTGCTTTGCTCTAGCGTTGAAGCTCCACCGTTGAAGCTCGCTCTAGCAATGGCTCTTCTTCGTTCTAAGCTCGTGAACAAAACTTCTGAAACTTCTCATCCTCCATCTGATACCTCTAGTTCTGAAGCTCTCAAATGGAAACGCAAGGTACATCCTCCCATCTCTTCCCATTCACAACGTATAGATCTTGATTCTATTCATTGGTTGTTTTGTAGATTGAAAAGTTGAACTTAGTTATCAAGGAGCTCGTTAAGGAAAAAGATGAAAAAAAGAAAGGTTATGGAATTATTGCGGGGTTGTTGGCTGAAAAAGAAAAAGATAAGGTGGATAAAGATGCTATGCTTGATAGGATCTCACAAATTGAAGCTATGTTAACAGCTACAGTTCTAAGATAGGCTATAAACACTTGGTTTTGAATGTTTAGATGTTTATCTTATTAGGATAATTTTAGTTATTTTATGTTTTAGTTGGTATTTTTATATGCTTTTGAAAACAAGATGTTTTATATAATTTTGAGATTTTATTAGACTTTTTTTATATTATTTGTAATTTTATTGATATGTAATTTTGATGAAAATAGCAGGGAGAAAAAAAATATGAATTAGAAACCAATATTTCAAACCAAACCAATATTCCAGTAAAAAAATGGTGGCAATATTGGTGGCTAAATCGTATCAAAACTCGCAAATTTTGTAAAAAATGGTGGCTAAATGATGGCAATATTGGTGGCTAAATGGTATCAAAACAGTGGCTAAATGGTATGAAAACGCGTCACAACTCGGTGGCAAACAAGGCGGAGCGTAGCAAACATGAAGCGGTGGCAAATAATTTTGACCAATATTGTGGTGGTAAAAATAAGGTAGCAAAATATAAAAATGGTGGCTATTTGGTGGCATCAGGGCAATTGACACGGGTGTTTTTGTCACCGTATTTTCGGTGGCAAACTGGTGAGAACAAGGAAATTGCTACCATTTTCTAACAAAAAATTACATGACAAAAACCATGTTTTCTAGTAGTGTATGCATAAGACATTTAATAGAAAGTATAGATATGTATATAGATATTGTACCAAAAAGTGTTATGTATTATAGCTAATAGACAACTATAAACATAGATCATCGGTTAATATATCAGTTACATACGACTATTTCCATTCTCGTATCCAAAAAAAGGTAGTACCGACCTATTGACAATGTGAACTACTTATAGACATAAGTACATATAAAAGATGTCTAGCAAACTTAATAGAATTTAAATACACATAAATATATATATATATATATACATATTTAATGACAATCACTTTGAGTTGTGAGAATCATGATAACTAAGCCTTCTAAAAGGGTTTAAAAAAAATCTTAAAAAATCACTTGTTTCAACAAAAAAACAAAAAAAATAAAAAAATGACTCATTCAAAATTTTATATAAGGTGTAAAAAATTTATATCGGTATAAACAAATTTACAATTGACGTAAACAAATTAATTTTCATCAGACGTAACTAACGACTCAACAATTTTTTTTGTTTTTTTAAAGATGTGTTTATAACATTTTTGTCGAAGTTTGTGCGAAAAAATTGTGGCACAACTTGCGCAAGAAGAGGGAGTTCTCATGGTTCTCACAACTAATAGTAGTTCTTAATTGAACCGGATCGTGTGTGTGTTGTGTGTGTGTGTGTGCATATATATATATATATATATATATATATATATATATATATATATATATATATATATATATATATATATATATAGGGTTAGGTTAACGTACAATAGCTCTTATCGTACAATATGTACGTGCTCATCTCAGCCGTCCGATCTGGTGCGAATTTAATTTTGAACATGCGATTTATGCTGAAAAACCAACATGCGAAATTGCTTTATATATCAACATGCGGTTTCAACATATTTACCAACATGCGAAATTGCTAAAAAAACATGTGATTTCACTATATCGTACGTATTGTACGTTAAGGGATATTGTATTTTACACTTTCACCATATATATATATATAGGGTAAGGTTCATGCGAGAACCAATGTGAACACAAAATAAAATCTAAAAAAAATCAAAAAAGCACTCAAATTTTTTTTTTCTTTTTTTTAATATTTTTTTTAAAAAAATCGTTATATTTTGTTACCATAAAAAAAACTTTTTTTTTTCGAGTAACAGTTATCCATGTACATGTGCATATGTATCATTACTTTAACAAATTCGGTAATACATTATCAGGAATAGACAATTGCACTTTAATTTACAATACCATTAGTAATACACTACGTTTTACATTACCAATATTCAAAATGCACATGTGCATCATTAGGTATAACCATGATATAACGTGTTTTTAAACAAAAAGTTTCTGATTTTAAATGGAGAAGTAGACCCATATACATGTTTTTTGGTTAGTTATATCTAGTGGTTGATGGTTTGGTTATAGTTGTCAATTTTTTATGTAATATATTGATTGGATGGTATAAATGGTGTTTACATACATGTAATAAAATGGAAATATTGTTAATGGTATTGTATTATGGATGGTAGGAGGTAATGGTAGTGTATTATGGATGGTATGATAGATGAAAGGGAAAGTGTATTCAAAGTAGTGTACCAAAACACTTTATTTCATGTTGATACATATAAATGCACATGTGCATTTCTAATATTGGTAATGTAAAAAGTAGTGTATTACATATGGTAGTGTAAATGAAAGTGCAATTGTCTAATACGTGTAATGAATTACGGAATTTGTCAAAGAAATGACAAAAAATGCACATGTGCATGCTTGTGTATTATGGATGGAATGATAGATGAAAGAGAAAGTAGTGTACCAAAACACCTTATTTCATGTAGATACATATAGATGCACATGTGCATTTCTAACATTGTTAACGTAAAAAGTAGTGTATTACACGTGGTAGTGTAAATGAAAGTGCAATTGACTATTATTTGTAATGAATTACGGAATTTGAAAAAGAAATGATACATATGCACATGTGCATAGATAACTGTTACTCGATTTTTTTTTTGAATTTTTTTTATTTATTTTGTTTTTTTATTAACAAAATATAGCGATTTTTTCAAAAAAAATAGTAAAAAAAAAAAAAAAAAAATTTATGTGTTTTTTAGACTTTTTTAGGAATTACTGTTTGTGTTCACACTGGTTCTCGCGGTTCTCGCAATAAATGGTGGTTCCTAACGGATCTTTGTCCTATATATATATATATATATATATAGGGGAGGGTTTAAATGAGAACGCTAAATATTGTGAGAACCGTGAGAACAAATGAAAAAGACGCGAGAACTTGGTCAAAAACGAATCAAATTCAAAAAAACATTCTGCACTTATCATTATTATTCGAATACAATGTTAGAAATTAAATTTACACGTTTAAATTTACGTGAATTCGTAAATAAAGAAAATTTACACATGTGTAAGTTTGCCATTTACACATGTGTAAATCTGTTATATTTACACATGTGTAAAAAATATAAAAAGAGTGATTTTGAAAGGATAAATGAATTATTTGATGTTGTATCTTAATTACAATGAGGTTTATATTAAAAAAACTGGTTTTGATTGGTTTTTTCATTCGTTCATATATATATATATATATGGCTCGGTTTAAATGAGAACCACCATGAGTTGTGAGAACCATGAGAACTTTTTCTTCTCGCGTGAGTTGGGCCAAAAAAATTTTTACACAAACGTAGATGAAAAATATTATGAACATATCTATAAAAAAAGTAAACAAAAATTGTCGAGTCGGTAGTTTTGACTGATGCAAGTTTTTTTACACGCTGGTGTAAATTTTGTTTGAAATAAATATTTTTTTACGCCTCATGTAAATGTGGGTATTCGACATTAAATTTTTTTTTTTGCTGAAACAAGTGATTTTTTTCATGACTTTTGAGAAAACAAATTCGGAAAAACTTTTGGATGACATAGTTTTCACGGTTCTTAGAACTCAAGGTGGTTCTCATTTTAGACCATCCATATATATATATTTATATATAATCATTTATTTTTATAATTAACTGAAAGTCAGTGAAATTAAAATAAAACTATATTTTTTATTACATTTTAACATTTATTAGACATAAGAACATTAACAGTTATTGGATAAGATTATGAAGCCGAGTCATATCTTTATTAACTTTGACAATTTTTACTTTTTTACCGCTTAAATTTTATAAAAAATATAAAACTCATTTAGGGCAACAAATTAGGAGATAAACTTGGCTTTTCCTCAGTGCTACGCGGTGGGAGTTTAATCGTTTTTCCTTGTGGTACGCGACGTGATTTTTGCCGTTTTGTTAGGAAATGTGATCGTTGCGTCCTACGCGTTTAGATGGAAGTTTGAATAAGATAAAGACTAATTCGGTAGTAATTTTGTAAGAATATGCATAAGAAGAAGATTTCATTTCATACCGAAAGAGTATACATCATTTGGCAAGCAGGAGAGAGCATCAACACATCTCTCCAACTTGTATCCCTCACTCATGGGATTTTACAAACTTAACTTCTACCAAGCTCATTGTGACAACCCGAACTTTTAAGTTTAGTAACGTTTTATCTTACGATATTTACTTCTCGTTATCTCGCTTTAATGATCTGTTCTGTGATAACTCCATCGGTATAACGTAGAATGACTCAGTTAAGTGGTAAGACGACTCAGTTAATCTTGGGCAATACGTGTAGTGGGCTACTTATTCACGTTCTAAACAACCCACACTTCGGATCATTCTACCCGAGCCCAACTTGCTTTTTGAGTGTTTTGGTTCTATCCGGCCCAACTGATTATAAGCCCACTGTTTCAATAGTTAGACATGACTTATGTAATGGATGTAATTACTTAAAAATCTCCAATTGCAACATAATAACCCTACCCCTTCCTTTGTGCGACGGCCCAAATGGTTGGGCTGGAGCCCATCTCGGTTGTTGCATGGACCGCCCCAAACTCCCACATTATATGTATACGTAATAGTTGTTATTTGATGAGATGAAAACTCAAGATCCAAAACAAACCCTATCTCGATCAAGAATACGCACGGCACACGGCAACAGGAGATTTTCCCCCTCTTGAGACATCATCTTGTTCGACCTTGTCATTGGTTAGTAAACCCATACTTGTGCTAATTGTTAAGTGTTAGTGACTATATGTATGAATGATCTTGATTAACAAAGTTGTTGGTATGGGTTGTATACGTGAAGAACTTGTTTTCATGTTGATCATGTTGCGGTATGCTAAAGTATGTTTAGGGTCACGTGTTATTAAACTTGATGAACATCATTTAAACCGAACCTTATTAATTATTGAGTTAATGTTGTGACATGATCTACGTGATTCAAGAATTTTGAATGAGTTGTTATGTGAGCCGAATGAATGATGGTCACTAATGTTAGATTTTGTGATGATAATCATATGGTGGTTAATTGCCTAGGGTATAGAATTTGTATGTTGATAAACTGTTGATACATGATACATAATAGTGCACAAGTTCGTAGTGATTAACTGTTAGAAGGAGTTTTATGTTAACAAATTGTGTGAATCAAAGAAAGTGCTTAACATGTTTGACTATTGCAATCCGTAACTGGACTTTAAGGTTGTTGGGCTTGTATATTAATTTGTCTACATGTTAAGTAGCTGGGATAAATAAATGGGTGTTGGGCAGATGGTATATGTCTTCAGTACTTGGGCTGATATAAAAATTGAACTAATAAACTTATGTAAATAGGTTTGGGCCTGATGTTAATGAGGGGGCTGGAACTTATTATTGAATTGGGTAGTTAATGATGTTAAATGGGTAGTGGTGATGATTTTTATGTTAATTGCTAGCTGGGCCGATTGGGTTGGGAGCTACGGAATGGGTAGAGTTTAAATAAAGCATTGTGTTGTTTGGTCAGTGATGTTGCAATACGAAACCCACATGTTCCGAATGTAAATTGAACCACTTGTAATATGTTGTGATATGATTTGGTATTGCCTTTACATCCCATCGCTTGCTATGATCTGCGTTATATTATACGTGCTACTTATTCGTAAATTATGTAGTAAATGCAAGTACATAGATGTGTGTTCTTGTGACTGACTAATTCTGGTAACCACGGTAGGGTTTGGTTGACCAACTGTAAACGGAAACAAAGTAACTAGTCATACCGAGCAAACCAAGGTGAGTTCACACACTTTCTAAGGCATGGGATTCCCGGTGGTTGGGAATGGGTTAAAGAATTAAAACGGAACCTACATATCCTCCTTGGGTAGGATATGTACCGCCATCCTCCATGGGTAGGATGCGAATGTTAATCCTGCGTATTCTCCTTGGGTAGAATACGTACGTTCGTCCTCCTTGGGTAGGACAACAACCTTAACTTACTAGACAAAACTCTATCATGAAGTCCCTCATTTTTATATCGACTTAATCGCCGGGCCAATGGCGAGCGGGTCATTAGTTAATAGCGCTATTAGGGTTGACAAGCCTCACACCGTGCCGGTCGGACGGGCGTGTACTAATGGATCTGGGCACTTAGTCAATGACGATAGACATTGACGTATGGCACAACTATTGTTCGTCAGTTGTCGATATGGTAACGGTCTAGTGGTTCACATGGGGAAGCCCCCACTGATTATGGATATGGTTTGGGAAACAAAGATAATGGTTAACTCGTGGTTTATGAAACAACTTATGGTTTTCAAAACAAACTTTTAAAACTAAACTACCAACTGTGAACTCGCTCAACTTTGTTGTTTACTCGTTGTTACATGCCTTGCAGGTCTATATGCTTATATTAGTTGGAACTTGCTGTCTGGGAAGCTGGAGTGGTCATGGGTCGAGATACATGGAATCTCAATACAAGCTCAATGGTTTATGTACTCTTGGTTTACTAAACACTTAACAAATGATTTGTGCTTCCGCTGTACACATGAATGATATGTAACGTTTGTAACACTTTATGTTAATAAATGAAAGTTCTATTAAATATAATTATGAGTTCAATGTGATTGGTGGCTTGCATCCTGGTATGTCACACGCCCCGCGGTATTTCCACATGTGGTATTTTGGGGGTGTGACAGATTGGTATCAGAGCCATTTGTTATAGAGAACTTGGTTTTAAAAAGGGAAAAATGTTTTTATAAAACCAGACTATAACCGAACAGTTCTGAAAACGTGAATACGACCATGACACTCAGCTCCAGATTGCAAGGTTAGTCTTTCTTACTTGTTGCATACATTACGTGACTAGTACATATTTGTTATGACGAAACATACGAACACACACACTCATCACTATAGCATGATGGCATGGATTGCTTGCTTACCTTATGATGCGTTGATAGTATGCCGTAGTCCTTGGATTTTTGTGACCTTATTTCTTTGACGACCTCCGTTTGACATCTGAGTTGAGGAACCATTTGACATTAGTTAAGAACTGAGATGAGCATATAAATCGTAATATTATTGTGGGTGCACACATAATAATAATGTTGGGTGCATGTGAGTCCCAGTGAGGCTTAACAAGTGGAAAAGGGGTTCCGTTCCATTATTTGATCGATGTGAAAGATAACAAATCTATAGGGGTCATAGCAGTGATTGTCCCCTACTCGAACGTGAACTTTTCCTTCCTCTCTGGATCCTTTCGAATCTCGATGCTATCGAGTATTACCTGAATACCCATCTGAACGCCTAGTGAACCGTGTAGAATGTTAGGTACTCATACGAACGTCCCTGAGTTGGATGTCGCAGCGTCAAATGATTGATCGATACCCTTCTCACTCCTCTTCGTTTGCTGGAACTCATGTATTGACATCTTAGATCCCGAGGTGTGATCACTTCGGCAACACTCTCGCGACAGACCGTGTATTACTCAAACAACTTGCAACATCGATAGACAAGAGGAGGAGCGTAGTACTTTACCGACCTCAGTATTTGGACGAACCTGATTACCAGCAACGAACATCAACAATTTGACTCCAATCGAATCCTAAACCCCAGCCAGCGACTCATGGGAGTCAACTTTTACTAATTAATTGAGACATAAACGGTGACAATTGACCATGGTATGGAACGCGAAATTGCCAGCACCAGGGATATCGCCTTAGAACGTGGCACGGAATATGAAAAGATGGGCCCTGTCGATGAAAGATCGCAGAGCTCAGTTTCAAAAAAAAAAAAAAAGAACAGCGTTGGAGGCAACAGTTACGGCAACACCAAGGAACTTGAAATGGCAACCAACAGTATAGAAATGAAGGTGCCTACGACATGGAGTGGCTGTCGCTAAATCAAAACGACAACAACCAAGGAAACGACGGTCGTACTGGAAACCCTGATGTTTCTTGAAACCCAACCTGTGGTGGAATCGGCTAATGGCAAGACAATGGAAACCTCATATGATCACTGGGATGCAAACTCGACCATGTGGGACAAGTGTTCGACATCGACCTTTCTTCTGTGTTCTTGATAGATGTACCCTGTGAGGAGAAGATTTTACGTATCCCTCTCCTTAGTGGAGAATTGTTATCTGCCCTAACGCGTCGGAGTGGCGCAACGGTTAGCGTCATGTCAGCAATGAAGGCCCAGAAGTGTCTACGGAGGGATTACCCTGCTACGTTAACAACCGTTACTGATGTAAAGCTAAGGAAAAGAGGATCGAGGATCCACCAATCGTTCGAGATTTCTCTCGGTGTACTACCCAAGTAACTTTCAGGAGGGTCGCCAGAACTGTCAAAACAACTACCGGAACTGTTGGACAGGAGTTTTGTTTGATCTAGTTCTTCGCTTTGGGGAGCCCTGGTTATACCTGTGAAGATAAGCCTCTTTGTATGTATACTGATTATCCAGAACTAAGTAAGGTGACAGTCCAAAACTGTTTGCCTAGACCATTGTATTGGCAACCTGTTGACCAGTTGCAAAGGAAAAGCTTCCATTCGAGGATTGACGATCGAGCAAACTATCATCAGATGGAAGTCCAAGGGGAGGACGTTCCTAAAACGGCATATCGAATGCAACGCGACCATTTTCAGGAAACACAGGAAGAATTATTCCATGACCTTTTGGGCCAAACAACACACCAGCAGCCCTACGGATCACATGAATCGACCGTATTTATTGAGGACGTCCTGAATCACTTCCAGGAGAAAGGAACACCATGGGCGGCATTTGTATCCTATCTTAGAGATCCAGAGGGAGGGGCCACTACACGCGAAGTCTCGTTAAGGGAAACTTCTGGATTCGAGGGGTACATACTTTTCTTGGTCACGTAGCCGGCGAAGAGGGAATACACGCGGATCTCGCTAATACCCATTCTGTTAGAAACTGATCGACACCAAAGATTTCTTTGGGGATGCAGCAATTACTTGGTTTCGCTAGATACTATCGCAGATTCACCACGGAATTTTCGAAGATCGCACCGGTTAAATCTCTTCAGCACAGCAGGGTGCTGTGTTCGTGAAAGACGAAACAGGAGGATGTTTATTCAGCTTTCGAATTCCAACTCTGCAATGCACCGAGCATCGTCTTTACCTGGGGGTGCGAGTGATTTAGTGGTATACCATGATGGTCCGAATCAGAGTCCTAGTTACACACCGACGCAACAAGAGAGAGTGATGACTTACGTGATGGAGTTACAAAGAAGAACTGCACGACACACAACGGGAGGTGAAAAACCGTGGCCTTGGGATTTTTGATGGAGGCATTACTTGGACGGTACCAGATGCGTTATTTAGACCGATCACAAGAGCCTCCCGTGTACCTTGGCATTGACAGAGCTAAATCAGTTAATGGCATCGCTGGAGGGAACTTTAGGATGATTACGACTATGAAACTTGAGCATGTACGAGCCTTGCAGCTCACTATCGACTCTAACTTACCTTACCAGACTCGCTCTGTTCAACTGGAGAACTAAAGGAAGAGGATTTTCAAGTTGAACCCATTCGAGGCATGGGGAAGCAACCTTTGATGGGTCAGACGATACTCGTTACCTCATGGAATGAAGTTGGGTCTCATTATACGGCAACTGTAGGGAACTCGTGTTGAGCAAAGCACACCGGCTTCGATATTCTAGTCGTCTGGGTTTTGATGAGAGGTATTAGGATTTATAAACCTTGTACTGGTAATCGGGCATGAAGGCCCACCTAGCTAGGTATGGGAATGATGTTTGACTTGTGGGAAAGTCAAGGTGAAGTGTTAGCAACCAGAAACACATTTATGGAAAGCGAAAGTCTACTTACAACTCGAAACGGAAACAATATCACCTGGATGATCGTTGATTGTCTCACGTAACCAACACACTTTCTAGCCATCAAGGAAACATATAAGTTTTCTCCACTTGCAGTCATCCACCTGAAAGAAGTGGTTGCTAGGCACGGGGTGCCAACCTCCATTATCTCGGATCGCGACTCACGATTTACATCTGATTTGTGGAAAGTGATGCACAAATCCTTTGGTTCACATTTAGACATGAGCACGGCATATCATCCACAGACGAATGGGCAGACTGAACGCACCATCCAAACTCTTGAAGACATGCTTTGAGCATGTGTAATCGACTCTGGTAACGGCTGGAAGCGGCATCTACCTTTAGTGGAGTTTTCGTATAACCACAGTTACCACATCAGCATCCAGGCTGCTCCGTTCGAGGCATTGTACGGATGGAAGTGCCAATCACCTTCTTGTTGGGGCAGAAGTTGGAAACAGCCAAATCACTGGCCCAGAACTCGTCGTAGACACAATAGAGAAGATTGCTCAGATACGACAACGAATGGCGGCAGCTCGTGACCGTCAGAAAAGCTACACTGATAAGCGCAGGAAACCACTCGAGTTCCATGTTGGGGATCGAGTACTGCTTAAAGTCTCATCTTGGAAAAGTGTAGTTCATTTTGGTAAACGAGGCAAACTCAACCCGCGATATGTTGAACCTTTCGAAATCACGGAGAGAATTGGCAAGGTGGCCCTACAGATTGAATCTACCCCAAAGAACTCAGTGGAGTTCACAACGTATTCCATGTGTCGAATCTGAAGAAGTGTTTGTCAGATGAAACCCTCATAGTTCCTTTCAAGGAGCTCACCATTGACGATCAGTTGCGATTTTTCGAAGCACCAGTGGAAATCTTGGACCGGGAGGTCAAGATTCTCAAACGCACCAGGATACCTATTGTTCGAGTTCGTTGGAACTCCCGTCATGGCCCAGAGTTTACCTGGGAACGAGAGGACCAAATGAAACACAAATATCCCCAGTTGTTCGAAAACAATGAAACCACTATTGAGGCTGAAGCTACTGCGGAATTTCGGGATGAAATTCCAAACCAACGGGGGGATGATGTGACACCCCAGGAAAACCAGGAAACCATGCAACCTAACTAGCTTCCCCAGTAACTACATGCTAAATTTCGGGACGAAATTTCTTTCAAGTTGGGGATGATGTGACAACCCAAACTTTAAAGTTTAGTAACGTTCTATCTTACGATATTTACTTCTTGTTATCTCGCTTTAAAGATCTGTTCTGTGATAACTCCATTGGTATAACGTAGAATGACCCCGTTAAGTGGTAAGACGACTCAGTTAATCTTGGGCCACACGTGTAGTGGGCTACTTATTCACGTTCTAAACAACCCACACTTCGGATCATTCTACCCGAGCCCAACTTGCTTTTTGAGTGTTTTGGTTCTATCCGGCCCAACTGATTATAAGCCCACTGTTTCAATAGTTAGACATGACTTATGTAATGGATGTAATTACTTAAAAATCTCCAATTGCAACATAATAACCCTACCCCTTCCTTTGTGCGACGGCCCAAATGGTTGGGCTGGAGCCCATCTCGGTTGTTGCATGGACCGCCCCAAACTCCCACATTATATGTATACGTAATAGTTGTTATTTGATGAGATGAAAACTCAAGATCCAAAACAAACCCTATCTCGATCAAGAATACGCACGGCACACGGCAACATGAGACTTTCCGCCTCTTGAGACATCATCTTGTTCGACCTTGTAATTGGTTAGTAAACCCATACTTGTGCTAATTGTTAAGTGTTAGTGACTATGTGTATGAATGATCTTGATTAAAAAGTTGTTGGTATGGGTTGTATACGTGAAGAACTTGTTTTCATGTTGATCATGTTGCGGTATGCTAAAGTATGTTTAGGGTCACGTGTTATTAAACTTGATGAACATCATTTAAACCGAACCTTATTAATTATTGAGTTAATGTTGTGACATGATCTACGCGATTCAAGAATTTCGAATGAGTTGTTATGTGAGCCGAATGAATGATGGTCACTAATGTTAGATTTTGTGATGATAATCATATGGTGGTTAATTGCCTAGGGTATAGAATTTGTATGTTGATAAACTGTTGATACATGATACATAATAGTGCACAAGTTCGTAGTGATTAACTGTTAGAAGGAGTTTTATGTTAACAAATTGTGTGAATCAAAGAAAGTGCTTAACATGTTTGACTATTGCAATCCGTAACTGGACTTTAAGGTTGTTGGGCTTGTGTATTAATTTGTCTACAAGTTAATTAGCTGGGATAAATAGATGGGTGTTGGGCCGATGGTATATGTCTTCAGTACTTGGGCTGATATAAAAATTAAACTAATAAACTTATGTAAATAGGTTTGGGCCTGATGTTAATGAGGGGGCTGGAACTTATTATTGAATTGGGTAGTTAATGATGTTAAATGGGTAGTGGTGATGATTTTATGTTAATTGCTAGCTGGGCCAATTGGGTTGGGAGCTATGGAATGGGTTGAGTCTAAATAAAGCATTGTGTTGTTTGGTCAGTGATGTTGCAATACGAAACCCACATGTTCCGAATGTAAATTGAACCACTTGTAATATGTTGTGATATGATTTGGTATTGCCTTTACATCCAATCGCTTGCTATGATCTGCGTTATATTATACGGGCTAGTTATTCGTAAATTATGTAGTAAATGCAAGTACATAGATGTGTGTTCTTGTGACTGACTAATTCTGGTAACCACGGTAGGGTTTGGTTGACCAACTGTAAACGTAAACAAAGTAACTAGTCATACCGAGCAAACCAAGGTGAGTTCACACACTTTCTAAGGCATGGGATTCCCGGTGGTTGGGAATGGGTTAATGAATTAAAACGGAACCTACATATCCTCCTTGGGTAGGATATGTGTCGCCATCCTCCATGGGTAGGATTCCAATGTTAATCCTACGTATTCTCCTTGGGTAGAATACGTACGTTCGTCCTCCTTGGGTAGGACAACAACCTTAACTTACTAGACAAAACTCTATCCTGAAGTCCCTCATTTTTATATCGACTTAATCGCCGGGCCAATGGCGAGCGGGTCATTAGTTAATAGCGCTATTAGGGTTGACAAGCCTCACACCGTGCCAGTCGGACGGGTTTGTACTAGTGGATCTGGGCACTTAGTCAATGATGGTAGACGTTAACGTTGGGCACAACTATTGTTCGTCAGTAGTCGATATGGTAACGGTCTAGTGGTTCACATGGGGAAGCCCCAACTGATTATGGATATGGTTTTTGGGAAACAAAGATATTGGTTAACTCGTGGTTTACGAAACAACTTATGGTTTTCAAAACAAACTTTTAAAACTAAACTACCAACTGTGAACTCGCTCAACTTTGTTGTTGAATCGTTGTTACATGCCTTGCAAGTCTATATGCTTATATTAGTTGGAACTTGCTGTCTGGGAAGCTGGAGTGGTCATGGGTCGAGATACATGGAATCTCAATACAAGCTCAATGGTTTATGTACTCTTGGTTTACTAAACACTTAACAAATGATTTATGCTTCCGCTGTACACAATGAATGATATGTAACGTTTGTAACGCTTTATTTTAATACATGAAAGTTCTATTAAATATAATTATGAGTTCAATGTGATTGGTGGCTTGGATCCTGGTATGTCACACGCCCCGCGGTATTTCTGCATGTGGTATTTTGGGGGTGTGATACTCATGAGCCTAGTATATATAGGAAACCTCATGTGCATGAGGCTCATGCGTGAGTATAAGCACCTCATACGCACGTATGAGCTCACTCGTGCGTATGAGTGTTTTCTTTATCGCTCTAACACTCAAACTAATACACTATTCAACACACGCTCTATTTAGCCTATTCGCACAATGGCGAACACACATAATATGCACCAACACCGTTAGCGGCTCGATTCATTAGAACCCTAAAAGAAAAGATCGATAAAAGCGAATATCAATAGCGGTTTTGATACCAATTAAAAAAATGAAAAAAAGGTTTTTACCCTCACGTTACGCAGCGGGAGTTTGATTTCCTGAGTGGCTTGACTATGGTCATTATTGCCTCAACACATTGGAAAAACATAAATGAGAATATCGATACCGGGCTTTTCCCTTGCACTACACGGCGGAAAGATGATTGGTTTTCCCTGTTATTACCCGGGTCGTTATCGGCTCGATGATAAAAGTGAAAATTGATACCGGTTTCAATAAAGCCAATTAAAAAAACAAAAATAGGTTTTCCCCTTTGCACTACGTGACGAGAGTTTGATCATTTTCCTCTCATGCTACGCAACGTGACTTTGGTCATTTTAGGTTATATTCATTAAAAACCATAAAAACGAAAATTGATTAAAGTGAATATCAATACCAATTTCAATAATGTCAATAAAAATACCAATAAAGTAAAAACTATAAAAGACAAAAGAAATAAAAACAAAAAAACACACTATTGATAAGTGCCTTCTTCATATCTTATTATATAAATTTTAATAAAACACCAAATGTATTATTTAGGATTCAAAGGTATCACTCGAACTTCGAACAACATTTTTTTACATCTAAATTCCACCTAATCTTACACATACAGAGATTTGAACCTACGTTACTTTTGTAGGGACAAACACCATACATATAAACTACTAGATCATGGGTGTATCGCTTGAATAATAATCTAGTTTTATAAGAATTCAAAAATAGTGAGAATTAAGAATATTAGAATAACTGAAAGTAAATTCAAATATATATTTTGTTTCAAGAAATTTTTAGAGAACCAAAACTAAGACAATTATTGTTCTAAGTGTTTAAAAAGGCTTACTCATTTTCGTATCTATGGTTTGTCCAATTATGTTAGTTTAGGTCAAATTTCAAATTTGTACCATTTCCATCCTAGACATTTTTTAAACGTGCTACTTAGTAAAAAAAGTCAGCCTCCATTAATTTTGCCAGGGGTAAAAAGGTCATCGTGCATTTTTATTTTAGTTTACTATCGTTTTCGTCTATGTGGTTTGTCCAGTTATGTCATTTTCGTCCTTGTATTCATATATCTAGGGTTTAGCTTTCCGGCTACGCATATGCATTTGAAAACACAGTCAACACACTCACATAGATGTAGGGTTTTAGTGGTGGAAAATGATGGTTGGTAGTGAACAGAGAAGGTGGTCTGTGGTTGAGTGTGTAGTAGGGGTGGACAATGGTGGTGCAAATTTTGTGACGGAGATGGTGGTGGTTGAAAGGGTAGGTTGCATGCGGTAACAGAGGTGGTGGGACTGGGTAATCGGTGATGAGGAGTGAAGGCAGTGGTGGTTGCTAGTAGGAAGTGTATGGTTGCAAAAGGCGATGGTCTACTGGTGGGGAATTATGGTGAAGGTGAGGGACAATTGGTATTTGGTGGTCGGGTGGAGATCGAAGGTAGTGGTGGAGGTGGATTGAAGGTGGTCGGGTAGTGAAGATGTTGGTTGGTGTCTTTGATTGTGGCCAGTGGTTGTTGATGAAAGTGGATGATGGTGAGGTTAAGTAAATTAGGGACAATATTGGTACAAATTTAAAATTTCCCTGAACTACATAATTCGACAAACCACAGTGACGAAAATGATAGTTAACTCAAATTAAAATGTATAATAACCTTTTTACTCCTCATTAAACAGACATAATTAACTCATTAAACAGACTAAATTAATAGACGCTAAACTTTTGAACTGAAGTAGCACATTTCAAAAATATTAGAGAAGAAAATGGTACAACTTTGAAATTTGCCCTGCACCGGTATAACTGGACAAATCACTGGAACAAAAAATAACAGTTAACTTAATTAAAAACATTAGAGTGAATGTTTTTTTTAGTTACATAACATTTTAAGATTTTTTTTGAAATGGTTAAAATTTATAAACTAATGTACTAACTAAAAGAATTTTCATGACATTTACGTAAACAAAAGAAAAAGTTGCATACGTAGCCTTTACTAAAAGAATAAGAGAAAAATGCTTGGATCGCCCCTGTGGTTTTCACAGATTTCACCTATAGTCCTTACACTTAAAAAATTACAGCTATAGTCCCTAACTTTTGCATTTTCGTTCTCGGATAGTCCCTAGCATGGATGTGGGTTACTTTTTGGTGTTAAATAGGTGTGAAATTACTAAAATACCCTTCAATATAAAACAAAATATATTAAATAATTATATATATATATATATATTGTGGGACCCAATTATAAATTATAAAATGTATAATATATAAAAACATTCAGATGCTCTCCCTTTCTACTCTCTCTCTCTCTCTCTCTCTCTCTAAACCACCACCATCACCATCACCTTCACCTCCATCGCCGCCACCACCACAAGCCTCCCCCCAGACCTGTCATACCCCAACCGATGGCGGAAACATCGGGGCATGGCACTGAGCGAAACAGATTGTCCAGAAGTTTCCATAACAATTTCATTACCAATCAATTTAAATTAACATGTCCCATACCATGTCTCAAAAGATAATACAATTATTACAGACAAAATCTAGGCAAATAGTTCTGTTCTGACAACTCAGATTTCATTTGTACAGACAATTATTTGTTGGCCTCTAAGACCTTATTCTAGCCTCGATTTCCTAGCAGATAAGCATCCTAAGCACCTGTCACATACGTTAAAGTAAAAGTCAATACACATAGTGTAAAGGTGAGCATAGAAGTTTGATAATAGCGTATAGAGTTCGAAAGCGTTACGCATAACCAGAATGTACACAGAGTGAAATGAGGCATGTTAGTTATCGACATGAACCTATCGATACCAATGACTGCGGGTTGACTGCCCAAGGCAGTTCGTAATACATGATCACCACTGTAATCCATGCAAATAATTGTCCTTAACAACCCCCGAGTGAACGGGTGCTGAGTCCAAACTAATAGTACTATCATTGCTAAGGCAGGTAGACAACATTCCATGTGTAAACATAACAAACAAGCATTCATTAAGTCACGTATAACATGCGGTAACAGTTAGCGTTTAAAGTATTGCATAGAGTGTTCGATGTGATTTAGTATAAGTAACGTATGTAACACCCAAAAGTGCGTAAAGCAAAAAGGGATCGAGTATACTCACAGCGATGATGGATTGAAGGGAGCGCTAGAGAGTAGGCTTAGCCTGATCAGAACGATAGCATAACAATGAGCGACACGTAAAACGATGCAAGGTGTAAGTGGCTCGGACAACAGTTCGGTCGGATGGTAATCCGATCGGACGGCTGGTCGTGCGGATGACAATCCCTTCGGATGGTCATCCGGTCGGACGGTAGTCCGGTCGGATGACTATTCGAGTGGATTGTTTCTTCCTTCCTTTGTGTTTGTGTATGATGGTTTGACCTTTGAAGTTTTCGTTGTAGCATTTTGAAACATTGAAGTATCTCTACCTTTCAAGTCGGTCGATCGGACGGTCAGTCGTGCGGATGACAATCTGCTCGGATGGTTATCCGGTCAGACGGTGACTCGAGTGGCGAGGTTACTTAATGAGAACAAATCCACAGCAGGGCGGTCGCTCGGTCGGATGTCCATCCGAGCGGGTGGCAAACCTGTTGTTGAACATGTTAAAAATTGTTTAAGTGTTAAAGTCCAAGTATCTCATGATCCGAAGAGTAATCCGGTCGGATGGTAGTCTGGTCGGATAGTAACTCGTTCAACACTCAGACTTCAGATAAAATTGGTTAAGTGTGGGACCCAAGATGTAGGTCGTTCGGACAACCGGTCGCTCGGATGGCTGTCCGTTCGGACAGCAGTCCAATCGGACGGCACTCCGTCCTGGTCGTTCCGTTCATCTTACACTTGGTCGTTTTGATTGTTTGTCGTTTTATCGAGACGTTTTGACAACGTGTTAACCAATCCGAACCCCATCTTGGCCCAAGTGACCCGATCAAACAGGAATCACCCTAGTTCGACCAGTTAACCGGTTCAAGACAGTTGTTCTTGGTTAACCCGAAATCGGTGGTCTCGCGAGTAGAATCCGGATCTTGAGCTAGCACAACACCGCGAATGAGTAGAGGGCTAGAACAAGGTCCGATTCTATCGGTTTTGAGTGCATTGAGTGTAAAAGAGTTGAAAGAAAGTTAGAAACCATATTTCAATCCTTTTTCACCATGAATGTTAGATCTATGCAAGATCTTTGTTTACTTGTGTGGAAATCGGCTAGATCTAAGTTGTTCTTGATGGGTTGAGGCCAAAACATGAAGTTCATAAGAACACCATGATGACGTCATCCTAAAACACCTCAAATCTAGTGATTTCACGGTTAAAAGTTAAGATTCAAAAGATAGAAAGGTGTAGCAGTGCGTGTAGATTAAGGAAGTACAATATTTAGGACGAGATCTTACCGAAATTGAGAGAAATCGAAGAAAAGGTGAGGAGCACGAGCTGTTCGGACGTTAGTTGCCAAAAGTGGTAACTATGAGAGTGACATGGGGTATTTATAGGATTCCAAAAGAGGAAAGAGCTGGTCGGTCGGATGGCATCTCGCCCGGATGACTGTCCAGTCGGATGTCATCTCGGTAGGATGGCAACCTGGCACCACAATCAAGTGGCAGCCCGGTCGGATGGCAATCCGGCCAGATGGCACTTGGTTCGGGTGTTTGGTGCGATGATCTTCACATTCCTCTCGACGAGATTCAAATCGATGAAACGATGCACTTTGTCGAGAAACCTGTGAAGATAGTGGACCGTACATTCAAACAGTTGAAGAACAAACGAATTCGATTGGTCAAAGTTTGCTGGGAATCCAAACGTGGCCCCGAGTTTACTTGGGAACGTGAGGACCAGATGAAGACGAAATATCCGCATTTGTTTTCACAAGTTTCCTCTAAGTAAAAATTTCGGGACTAAATTTCCTAAAGTAGGGGAGACTGTGACATCTGTGTATTTTAACCCTTGTACTGTTTCGAACAACTTTGTATTTAATAAAATATGGTGTTTTAATTTCAATATTTGTTTAATTATTTGTGACATTAGCACGTTTTCAATCATTGTTCAATTCCGAACTCTCAAACCTGTTCTGGAAGTGAAATCATAAACCGTTACGTAAACATAATCAGTTTAACGCGACGTATGCTCCGAAACTGTGACATAAGCCAAACATACCCTAAATACCCTTTACGTAACTTAGAAATAAGTTTCGAAGGATTTCGGTATGACAAAAGCATGTTTATTCGAACTTTAGAACTATTTACGACAAAACTGCGAAACGAACGTTGGTGACCGCCCGGATAATATTTAAATCCTGAAAATATTCTGTTATGATTAAAATTTTATTTTTAATCATGTTCATGTTGAAAAATAAATTAAAACGCTTAAAAACGTTACTTTTCAAGTTTAAGCGCGTACCGCGTGTTACTGTTTAACACAGTGCTTCTACTGCAAAACCCAAACAACGCAGCCAGTCTCAGCAACTGAAATTTATTTCAGTAATATTTTGGCGAGTTTATTTTTATAGAATAATAAAAATAATTTAGAACGCCATAAACCTGGATTTAAACACTAGATTAAATACCCGGTATCTAGTTAAATACCTGTTTTATCTAATTTACCAATCAAAATTACACATTACCCCCCCCCCTTGATGTTCACGGTCACAAGGACCCACCAAGATCACCCCATATCTCAAAGATTTTATTTCATATTACATGGTGATCTTGCTTGATTTCTTTTGGCCAAGTGTTGTTGCATGCTAGCCCCATATCTTCCATATCTATTATATATCACTTCATATCTTCACAAGATCACTCCATCTCCTTCTCTCCTCTCTTCCAAAACTGTAAGCACCCACCACCACTCCCATCTTCATTTTGAAACTTTGTTCTTGAAGATCCAACTCCATTTCAAGCAAATTTCAAGTTGGTGTGAAGATCCAAAGGAGTTTCCAAGGTGTTTTCAAGTGATTTCAAGCTTCATATCATCAAAATCTCACCAAAAACTCACTTGAATCTTGAAGGTATAAAGTTTATGTTTAAATCAAACTCTTGATTCTTAGTTGTTCTTGATGATTGGAAGTTTCTCTTGAATCTTGGAATTTTTCACAAACTTGAAATCTAAAAAGAAATGGGTCTTGATACAAAATAAAAATGGTGGTATTTATGTGTGTATATAACCGTATACATATATATATGTGTGTATGAGATTTGAGTTTGATTTTTGATAAATACTTGTTTAGATGTTTACTTGCATGAACAAGGTTATATGCAATATGTAGAGATATAAAAGAGATGATTTAATCAAGATTTATAATTTGAAATAATGTTAGTATTTTGACATGTAAATGACCAAAAATTTATTAGACATATTTGAGAATTTTTAAGTTGTTACATGTTCTTGAATGATAGTTAAAATGAAAGTGTTTGTTGATTTGTGCATGATATGATAAATGTTCAAATACATCAGCAAATAAACATGAATAAGTTGCATATTGGATGCATTTAGATTCATATAAAATGATGATGATATGATAAGTGTGCTTTAGGCACTTGTACATGAGAATACATGTTGATTTAAAGCTCAAGAAATGATAAAAAAATGATTGTATGACAAAAATGTTTTAGAACAGATTATAAACACTAAAAATAACATTTATTTGTTATATTATAATGGCATGAAACTTTGTCATAGGTTTGATAGCTTTGCATGTTGTACATATAGCTTAGAAAGTGGTAAAATATGTGAAATTTGCATGATTTATGTGCTTTATGTGAGACCTGCACTATCATGAGTATAACCACTATTTTATTCAGTAAACAACATGGGTTATGTTAAAATATCAAGTCATTTCGATTTGGGATGGTTAGGGTAACGTTTGATGCGAAACTATGCGGTAAAACGGTTAAAATTCGGCTTTTCGGAGGATTTTTATAAAACTGTTTTAGATCAGTAACCAAACTAATATTTTTGATATAAAAATAAGTATTTTAACTTATATTAAGTTTACTTGGTGTTTGGTTAGTCATACGTGACTTCCGGCGCCCAAAAACGTTACCGAATCGCTAAAATACGTGTTTTTCAAAATACACGAGAATGGGTTATTCATGGGTAAGTTTTATGTGTTATGAGTTTTATAATTGAAGGGGTAAGGTCCCAAAAACCATGTAACAAGTACTTAGGACCATACCACAACCTTGTATTTCAGCCCTTTTGACCTTGCGCGGTCGCGCACTGGTCCTACAAAGAAGGCTTAAGAGACAGATAGCAGACAACGCTTGCGCGCCAAAAGGAAATCACAAATCCTTGCGCTTTCCTCCATAAACAAAGGATGAAAATCCTAAGTTAAACACTTCCGCATAATAATATCCAAACTTGGATATTATTTACCCAACTGGTGCCACACGATAAAGAGTCACACAGGATTATGGCAATAGCCTTCTAGAAGGACCCAGTCGTGCACCACTAAACGGTTACAACCGTCTGGACACGTGTAATCACCTCAGGCATCCCTAAAATCATGATGATAGCATGAAATTGGAGAGAAACCTCCACTTGATCATTTTCCATGTGGCAAAACCCCAGCCATAGATCTAAACAGCGATCCGTGTGCACTCACGTCGGATCGAGAAGCTTAACGGAAGGAAATGTAACCGATTACGAGGTTAGCATCTTCCGTCAGCATTTCACCAACAAGTTTTCCCTCCCAAAACTCTCGGCTATAAATATGAGAACAATTCAGGTATGAAATTCAAGTCACACACACTTCGTCAATACCTCTTCTTCTTCTTCATAAACACATACTTATTCTCACACCGGAGTCGGGTCAAGGAGAGAACCCCTCTTCTCCCCTTGACGAGGCTAATGGTGCTTTGTTTTGTAGAGTTTACCGGAGAAGAAGGTCAGTTGCATCGAATCAAACGAGAGAGAACAACCCCCTTTTATGCAGATCCAAACCCCCTAGATAATTCGATTCCGGTCAATTATCTAGTGTTTCTTCATTGGCGCCCATCGATTTCTCTGTCTCATCCTATTTTCTCTCGTTTTTTGATCTACCCTGTTGATTCCATTTGCATATGGAAGAAACGCCATCTCATCGGTAAATCGGCCTTCGGCCGAATTTTGGAAACAACTTTCAGGTTAAAGGAATTCCAGAGGATGCCTCTGATGACAACGAGGTGCAATTCAATCGTGTGAATGAACCTATCACCCCGGGGATACAGTCAGAAATCCCTGTTCACTCAATTCTGCCTCCAGGAGAAACTCCAATCTCCTGGTACGTCAGGTTTCAAGGGGCACTAAATGCAGTATACACACAGCTGTGTGCACAGACTGCTCCTCAAACTCAGTCGCGAAGGCCAGGATCTCATGCTCATGCTTCTCAACGTGAGGGCCCGTCTCACGTCAAAGACACAGAGGTATACTCCAGATCTCCGTCGAGGTATGAGTATACCCAATCTGGGAGTCATCGACGAGAGCATCGAGATGAGTCACATTCACACCGGAGAGCATCAGTTCACACTAGGTTGGGTTCTCAACAAAATACCTACACCAGTGAAGATGATCTAACCTATCGTATAGGTGACAACGTCAGTGTGTTTAGTCGGTTGAACTATAACAAGTGTAAACCCCGTGCGGTTTACAACCCCGAGGCTGAACACAACTATGATTTGATTTACCGCCCAGCGGAAGCAGAGGAAAATTCAAAGTTCATCATGAAAATAGCTTTGGCTCCGCTTGAGAAAGCTAAACTACCGTCCAACATGGGTAAATTTAATGGGCTGACAGACCCTGATGACCACTTGAGGGTTTTTACAAGCGTAGGGCTAGTAGGAGGCTGGACTTTACCATTATGGTGCCATCTTTTCGTACAGACCCTTACTGGCGTTGCAAGAATCTGGTTTGATAATTTACCCATCGGGAACATCACATCATGGAAAGATCTGCGCAAGAAATTTCTGACTCATTTCAGTCAGCAACGACGATCTATCCGAGATACATCAGATGTGATGAACATTTGGCGTCATGACGACGAAAGCCTAGAGGACTTTATCACCCGATATAACAAAGAAGTACTGGAGATCGGGGGAGTCCACGAGCAACTGATTCGTGCACAGTTCAAATATGCGGTCAGATGCGATGATATGATCAAGCTCCTGTCTGGGACAGAAGGCCTCCCGAAGAGTTGGGAGAAAGTGATGGCAGCAGCTAAGGTTTACGCACAAACAGAAAAGAACCTTACCACTAATAGGCCGCCACCACCACATAACCGACCCTCTGAATTAGGCTCAAGTGGCGGGAGGAAATTCAAGATGGGATGGCGCGATTCTGGCTCGGGAAACCATTCATCCGAGGATGCTCGGGCAACGATCAATAAACTTGCTTCGTAGAGGGAAATCAAACAGGAGAACAGGGAGAGGCAATGGACTCCCTTAACTAAAACCCCCGCGGAAGTTTTGAGCACTGAAGACTATCAGTTCAAGCCACCGATCCCCATGAAAAACAAGCGTGGACAAGACCCAGCCTAGTATTGCGAATATCACAAGGACAGTGGCCATACCACCAACAATTGCATTTCCTTGCGCACCGAGATTCAGAAAGCCCTTAAAAGCGGTGAGCTCACACATCTGCTACAAAACGTGCGCAAGGAAATAAAGCAGATAACTCGAGGCGAGGAAAGCCCGAGCAAAAGGGCGAAAAACTAAGAAGAAACTCTATGGTCTCCGCGCAGAAAGACACGATTTATTAAGACAAAGCGGGAGAATAGAGTAAGTTAAGTCTCGCATATTTATTAGCAAACTTTGTAATAGCCTCTGTGCCCTACCCCGAAATAAACAAGCAAAGTTTCTATTATTCTTGTTGTTGGTGCATGCGTCTGTCGACTTCGTCTTGTATCGAGTCTTGTTTGTATTTAGATAGATCAGGGCACGTTATACGAGAAAAATGTCAAAAATAGGATATGAGGTAAGTTCAAACGGAATTAGATAGTGTAATTCCGCTTGAAATTGTCATGATAGTTTCAAACAAAATTATCATGTTAATTCCGTTTGAAACTAATTCCGCATGAAAGTAATTTTGTTTGAGCCAGTTCAAACGGAATTAACTCTCCTATAAATAGTGATGTCTTGATTTCATTTGTAACGATTCCGGTTTCAGTACCGAACTGCTGCCGAAGTGTCGACTCGCTGTAAATTGTCATCAAATCAATATCGACAGTTAATGAGTATCTCTTGCTGAATTGAACTCAATACGTATGTTTCCGCCTTTCGTATTGAGAAAAACTCTTCTGATCGACTCGTTTGGGTCCGAAAACGATCCTACAAGTGGTATCAGAGCTCAGGAGGAAGAGTTCATACCAATTCAGCTGAAAATTCCGATTTCTACACCTTCTATTTCAAAATTAACAACTTTTCACGGTTAAAATCAGCTAAATTTCTCACATTATGTGTGCATCAGTGTTTTAACAAAGCCTTGAAAGTTTCAGACTTATATTCGATCTAAAATTGGTAAAAATTGGTAATTCCGTTTCAAAAACAGTTTGAGATTGATGACGTCAGCAGCATTTCATACGGAATTAGTGTGTTAATTCCGCTTGAAACCGGTATTCCGTTTGAAATATTGGTTGATTTCGTTTGAATCTGTTATTCCGTTTGAGTGATTTCGTTTGAAATCACTATTCCGCTTCAAAGTGTTGATTCCGTTTGAAATTTCAAACGAGATTAGGTATTCCGTTTGAAAGGATATTTCGCTTGAGTAGGGATTTCGCTTGAAGTTGTTTTGAAGTTGATTCCGTTTGAACAAGTAATTTCGTTTGAGAATATAATTTCGTTTGAAATTTTTAAAACCGAATCATGGAAGAGGAATTTTACAACGCATTTGCTACTCCGGTTACCCCGATTACTCTTGCACAGAACACAATGTTAGAAAATGAAATGGGGACTATGCAAAAACTGCCTGAACTCGTGAACATCGAGGAGTATAAAGGTTGGGAAGGACGTTTTGAAAACTGGGTTCAAGCAAATTATTTGGATGCTTGGGAATGTGTTGAAACGAAATATGTTAGACAGACGAATGATGACGAAGAGGAGGTTGCAATTAAAGATATGAGTGCTGATGATAAAAAGAAATACAAAAATGAAAAAATGATGTTAAGTCTACTACAACAAGCTGTGAAAGAAGATATCTTGGTTTTATTGCAACATAATGGAAGTGCTTATTCGATTTGGAAAGCTTTAAAATCAAAGTTTGTTGGAAGTAAAGAGATGGTTAAAAACAAAAAATCACTTCTGAAGAAAGAATTTGATCTGTTTCGTGGTTTGAAAAATGAAAGCACAAAGCAAATCATTGAAAGATATTGCAATTTGTTAGCAAACATGAGGAGACTGAGCATCACCAAAGATAATGAAGAGTTGATCGAAAAACTAGCTGATGCATTGCCACACGAGACTTAGGGCACATATCTCATGATGCTAAGGAACAAGAAAGGTTTTAGCAGTCTGACTCTAAGTAAATTCATTGAAAAGATTGAGGCTTAAGAAATGGAACAGAGAAATATCTCAAGAATGAAAGATTTCGATGGTGAACAAGATATCGGTCTTTACTACAAAGCAGGTATAAATGACAAGACCAACATGTCACCAAAGATCGAGACTGCATTCAATGCAAAGAGTTCTTCAGGAAGTTCATCCAAAGGATCAAACAGCAACACAAGTTTTTCATCATATCCATATTTTGATCCGAACATTTTAGCAACCAAAAATGGCAAGAAATTACAATGAAACATTGTATTGAATCTTGAAAATGATCAGGAATATTATGAAGAAGTTGCAAAAAGCCATATGTCTTTATTAGGGACTGTGTTAGAATCCTATGGAAGTTTTGTGGCAGGTCGGATTGGAAATCCAATGTTGACCAAAGAGGATTACGATCAGATTGATGCTGAAGAGATGGAATTGATGGATATAAAATGGTGTTTGACTAGCGTGTTAAGAAGAGCTGAGAAATTTAAACAAATCACAGGAAGAGATGACTTCCGTGATGCATGTGTTTCTAATTTGGGTTTTGATAAATCTAAAGTTACTTGTTTTCATTGCAGGGAAAATGGACACTTCAAGAGGGAGTGCACTAATCGCGAAGCAAGTAGAGCTCAAAATCCATTCAACAACAATGATTACTACCGTAAGGCCATCTATCATCAAGTTGCTCAACAGCCACATCAACAACAGATGCAAACTGCTCATGGCAGGAAGGAGATTGAAGATTCATCTAAGAGAGCACGTTTGGTGAATCAAGAAAATTTCAGCTGGGACAAATATATTTCAGCCGACATTAAAGCATGCCAATCAATCAAGATGATGAAAAGTTGCCAGAAGGTTTTTGCTGGACAAATTTCAATTGGGATGATTATGATCCAAACAAAACTTCAAATCACAAAGCGTTTGTTGCTCGAGTCGAAGAAGATAGTGATGATGATAATGATTATTATGCTAAAAGAATGGCAGCTCATTTGAAAATGATGGAAGAGAGTGACAGTGATGATGATAAAGCTAAAAAGAAAAAGAATAAAGTTAAAACACCCGTTAGCAGTGATGATGAGGAAGTTCCAGTGATAAAGAGAAAGGTAAAGGAAGTTCCAAAGTTCAAAGTTGATGAAGAAGCTGATGCAAGAGAGATTCCAGTGAATTGTGAAACCTGTAAGATCATAAAGAAGAAAAACAGCGAATTGATTAACAACATGAATAGGTTGAAAGAATCATACGATGTTCTGAACAAATCCATGAATATGTACAATGAAACAAGTGAAGAACAGGCAACAGCAATGAAGACACTTCAAGGAGCGTTCATGATAAAACGTAAACTTATGAACAATTATATCGAGAAGTGTGCTGCTCTGGAACAGAAACTGGAGATTCAAAGGATTGAAACTGAGAGAGTTAATCGTTTGTTAAAAAGTTACTCATGTACTTCTTATGTCATTGACAGGATTTATCAAACTGTTGAAGGCATGAAGTCTTTTGAAGATGAAGACTCCTGAAAAGAAGAAAGAAAAGAAGAAGGATACTGATGTGAAGATATCTGGTAAGAAACAAAGTGCCAGTTACAACAAGTGTCCACCCCCGCTTGAAAATGGATATTCGCCAAGAAATCCAAATTCAGAAAGAGTCAAAAAGGCAACCAACTTACAGTGGTAGTCGGAGTCTTCAGTTAACCTGCCAGAAAATATTGATGTTACGTTTACATCGTCTGACACTGATCAACAATCTCAATTGATGAAGAAAGTAGTGGATCATGTGTTAGATAACGATGAAATGGAGGAGTCAAAGTCGGAGTCTAAATCAGAGTTAAAGTCTAAGTCCGACATGTCAAGTCCTTCAGTCAAAAGGGATAAACGGGTTTACAATAATGAATTCCTATTATCAAAATCTAATTTGAATGATGAAACATTCAAAGTTGCATATACTTTGAATGATTCGGACAAATTATATTCTGATGAAGAATTTCCAATAAGAGGTGTCAAAACTGAATTGATCAAAAAGGTTTTCAAATTAACAGAAATTAATATTTCTCAGTGATATCTGGGGTATTATCCCGGGACTTCTGATTTTGCGGAAGCAATGGCCTAGTCCACGGAGAATACTTTCTGCTTGCTTGAAAAATAGCACCGCCCTCAGCATAAAAATGATGAAACATTGCAAAATGCTAATCATGCTGTTGAAGAAAAGATCCTCTAAAGGGGACACACCAAAAGTCGAAGCCGTCATCTCTCTGCTGAACGGAAGTTCTGACCTGAGCTCTCACGGCCCTCGCAAATTAACCCTTTACATATATCATCTGTGGTATACTCACCTGTAAGACTGAATATTGGGATCTGGATACGGGAGTATATTCTGAGGTGGGACACGCAAATAAGTTTAAGTCTCTAAAACATTAATCTCGTATCTCGAAACAGTTGAACTTTGTGTGAGAATTTAAGTGGATCAATATACTGACAATCTAAGTGAATCGTTTAGAACTTAAAATGTTTAAAGCTTAACTTGATGATTTGTCTCAAAAACTGATATGATCCTCTTACACAAACTCACAAAAATATTGTTTGTAAATTTTTTTATTGCATTCTATGTCTTTAAAATTCCAAAAAGATTTTAGTGTGTTATAGCATAAAATTTTGAAAAATCCAAAAGATTTTCGACAACTGGTGTTGGAGAGCTGATTTTCAAAATTCTGAGTGCTAAACATGATGAGCAGGTTTGGGAGAGTCTATTTAAATTGAGAAAAAGATTTTGAATATCTTTCCTACAAGTGGTTATCAGAAGTTTGTAAATGTTAAATTATGATATTTTTGCAAGTGGTTCATCAATGATTAACATTGTAAAATCATTTATTGATTTGTGTATACAAGTGATAAGCAGAGAATAAATTTGTAAAATGTTAAATTTGTGAAATTTATTTCTGGGTTAAGAATGTGCAGGTAGGCCAGGTTACAATTCTGGAACTGCTGATGCTGATGAACTTAAGGAATCAAGAGATCTGATCAAGAGAATGTAAGAGCCAGCTACAGATCTTGGGAAGATAGTAAACAAGAGCCAGATTGAGATTCTGAAATTGAAGATTAGATCAACATCCGAGGGGGAGATAAGTTGATAAAGAGAAGACAGAGATTGATGATAATTACAATGTCATATACTTTAGTAGATGAAATGACTGATAAAGACTGAAGATGCGAAGACTCGACACACTGAAGACTCGTCAACATTCGAGGGGAGAGTCTGTTGGTGCATGCATCTGTCAACTTCGTCTTGTATCGAGTCTTGTTTGTATTTAGATAGATCATGGCACGTTATACGAGAAAAATGTGAAAAATAGGATAAGAGGTAAGTTCAAACGGAATTAGATAGTGTAATTCCGCTTGAAATTGTCATGACAGTTTCAAACGAAATTATCATGTTAATTCCGTTTGAAACTAATTCCGCATGAAAGTAATTTCGTTTGAGCCAGTTCAAACGGAATTAACTCTCCTATAAATAGTGGTGTCTTGATTTCATGTGTAACGATTCCGGTTTTAGTACCGAACTGCTGCCGAAGTGTCGACTCGCTGTAAATTGTCATCAAATCAATAATATCGACAGTTAATGAGTATATCTTGCTGAATTGAACTCAATACGTGTGTTTCTGCCTTTCGTATTGAGAAAAACTCTTCTGATCGACTCGTTTGGGTCCGAAAACGATCCTACACTTGTGTTTTTCTTACAAAGTGCATGCAATTTCTTTTAGTAAGCGCAAAAACATTATGGTAATTACAAAACAAAGCCTCATGAACGGTCAGTGATTACGTCACAAATGACCATAAGTTCACACATGAGCTTTATACCAACTTCATTCGCCTTACTCAATCAAAGTAATTGTATTCATGCAAAATATTGTAAACTAAAAACACACAACATACTATTCTCGGCGTACAAATAAGCCTTAAAAACTATCAAACACGGCAGTGTTTTAGTTACTTGCGCAACAGCGCACCAACAAAGAAAGGGATATACATCCCAAATATTACAGAAAATTGTTCAATACAATTTCAAAAGAACCTACTCTAAATCTTCACCTTCATCCGGAAAGATTTCCTTTAGTTGTGCCACGTGATCATCAGATTGCAGCGCAACATTTATAAGATCCATAACGGGAAGCTGCAAGTTGTTAAATTCTGCCTTCAAAGCAGTAAGCGCAGCACCAGTATTAACGCCATAAGTCGCGGATTTGCTGATATCCCAATCAACCTTCAAAGCGCTATTCACATGCTGAGAACACTCAGCGTATCCTTGGGCATACCCGTCCTTTCGCGCAGCAACAACTAAACGCGCAACGGTTTTATCCAACTCCTCAGAATTCAACACTGATTCAGCAACCTGTGAAAAAAAGAAAGGGTAAATAACAAGAAGGCACAAAAATATTCCAGCAACGAAAAATAAGAAGCAACTTATACAGGCAATTCCACGATCTTTTAGCCACGCCATATCACTCTTTAAAGGTTCAAGCTCGCTTTCCGCTGTGGCCCGCGCCGTTTCAGAATTTTCCAATTTTTCTTCGGTTTCAGTCAAACGGCGAGAGGTTTCAGGCTTTTCGGAATGCGCAAGTTCCGGATCCTTTTTAAGTTGTTTCTGGTCAGAAAGCAAAGCAGTAAGTTCTTCTAACTCTTTATCTCTAAGAGCTAGAGTGGCGCAAGCTTGTACCTCTCGTTGCTCACTGCGCTCCCTATGAGAACGCGCTTCTTCTAGCTACAGCTTCTGCATCAGCCTTCTCCTTTTTCAACTTTTCTACCTCCGCATCCTGTTTCTTCAGTTTTTCAATCTCAGCCTTGAGATTATTGATGACATTGAGGAGATTTACCTTCTCAGCATTATCTTTTTCGCAAATTTTCTTCCAGTTTTTGCGTTCTTCAGAAAGGAGGGCAGCTTCGGCTTCCGCTTTCCTCTTCCAACCCGCAACAGACCACTCCTCAGTTTTACGATCAGCCTCAAACTTGGCTTGATCAACTTCCAATTTAGTTTTCAACTGGGCAATCCGGTTTTCATCCGCAGCAAATTTCTTCTTCGACACCTGAAAAGCATCCCACTCCTTATGCATGCTGCGCCATTCACGCACTATACGATGAGTGGTCGATGCATGAGAAGCAGCTTCCTCAAGGTAAGCATGATAAGTTTGCTCGTGAGATCGGCTTTCTTAAAACTTGATCTCCCCAGGCGGAAATATCCACTGCAACCAATCTCGGCACACACGCCAATCCGAGAAAGTATCACCTTTCTTCAAATTCCAAACAGGGGCATGAAGCTCGGAAGCGTCTTTCTCCGAATAAGTTCTGTAATAGTAATCCCCCAGGGTTTCCTCTGGGCGGATTGGAGAATCTTTGCCAGCACCAGAAAATGAGCCTTGCTCCTCAACAGTAACCTTCTCAACACGCTCAGGCAAAACATCAGAAGGTTTGGGAGAAAAAGTTGAAGCAGGAGTCTTCTCAGCAGTTTTTTCTTTCTCCAAGTCTTGGGCAACAGTTTCAGGAGTCCGTGGAATACCAACACCATCCACAACTCCCGCACTAACAACCTTTTCAACTTCTAGAGCAACATCAACAGGTTTGTCAACCTCAACAGTCTTCTCCACGCCACCATCAGGAACCTCCGTAGTCTCTAACTGATCAGCAACGGAAGCACGCGGAGGAGAAGGTGGGAGTTCTTCATTAACCACAGGTTGCGGTTCTGTGGGAACAGGAGAAACAGGGACTTCTGAAAAAAACAACAAAGTTTGTAAATATCTAATGCGCATGAGGAAAAGAAGCAAAGGTAACACTTACTAGGAACAGACTCAGAAATAAAAGCGTCCAGATTGCCTTTCCTGGTAATTTTCTACCTCTGGATCTTCTTTGAGGGCTGACCCTCAGCTTCAGCATCAGTCTGTTTCCTTTTACCCGCCTTCTTTCGCACCAAGTGTTCAGGACTGGACTCCAAGTCAATAGGATCATCTGGGTTGGATGGAGGGATATCAGCAGTATCTCTCGGTTCAGGTTTTGGCCTCCTAACAGTAACTGCAGGCGCAAGACCCTCCAAAAAGTCAGAAACCACCACATAATCACACCAGGAGTCAGAGGAATGGCGCATACCTTTCTTCTCCCCTCCAACATTTTTGACTTTGGAGGAATGAGTGTTCTCCGCATCACTCTTTTTAGGCGCAACGTTACCGGTTGTCGCGTGTTTCTTCTTCTCAGGGCCTATGCCCAAATTTGACAATTCACCAATGAAAGCGCAGAATAAAGTTTGTTCAGACGCATAACAGAAAGCAAACAACAAACAAAATACGCAAGCTCACCAACCCAGCAGCAGGTTGGGCAGATAAATCAGCCTCTTGAGGAAGTACAAAATTCCTCACAATCCGATGGTACCTAAGCTCCTCATCAGGCTTCTTCTGAGTGGTACTCATCTTTCCGCCTTCTCTCTTATATTCAACAACATACAATGAAACAACTGCAGGGGAGGAAGAGCAAGTTTAAAAAAAAAGGAGGAAGAAGGGGTAAAATCCCAATTTTACCTTTACCATCCTCCGTATACACCGGTTTGTCTTCCCGGTCCATCTTCCAATTCAAACTCATACTAGCACCAACAAGGGCTTTCTTCGGCAAGGCAATGTTAGGAACTTCCTTCAGATCCTGATACCAATTCTCGTCAACAGGGGTCCGAATCGTTTCAATAGGGACGTCTTCTTTTCCCCTTAGAACCATCCTCATCGGAATCACCCCTGCCTTGATGAAGAAAAAATTTTGTTTCCAATCATGGAAAGATTTTGGAGGATGCTGCAAGATCTTCTTTGCGGACGCTCTTTGGAAAAACGAGTAAAACCCTTGGGTACAGTGCATTTGGTGAAAAACCCTAAATCGAAGGACTGTTGGCTCAATATGCATCGTCCGACACACATACTCGAAATGTCGAACCCTAACCATGCCAATAGGGTGCAGTTGGGAGATATAAAACTTATAATACTCAAGGATTTCAAAGAAAAATTTTGTTACAGGCAAGCGAAAATTGCCTTCACAGAAAAAATCCCAAAAGAGAGTGATATACCCAGCCGGAGCATCTGCTGCTGTCTGACCCTCCTCAGGGTACAGGGCACCCCAGTTCTCCGGGAATCTAAGGTTTCGAACCAAACCATCGAAAGTTGCTCTGGGCCACTTTAACGGTGGAAGTTCAGCAGACATTTCTTCGAATAAGTCTTCTTGGTGTTCTCCGGTTGACATAAGAGGAAGAAATGACAAATTTTTTCTTAACGGATAATGAAGAAAGGAAGGGGAAAAGTTTTCAACAAAGCAATGATTAACAGAAAGGGGCAACTCAAACAAACTTATATACTCACCGCAATAAATAGCATCGGTAACTGCCATAGCACCTTTTCCGGATATCACAGTTACCCAAGCGATAGGAGCGAGTGAGAATCAACACAGACACGAGTTCACGTGCGCGTGTAAAGCACGGACAGTAAGGGACAACTGACAGTGGCAGCCTGTCACTCAGTCCTTACTGTACCAGCCCCATCTCAAGTCAAAGATTTTCAAAATCTTTATAATTAGCAAAGTAAATCTTCTCATAGAAGATTCCCTACTTTCGCACCAAAAAGCATTTCCCTCTCATAAGTCCAGTGCTCCACTTACTTGCATAAGTGCAACACTAGACTGGGGGGACTTGAAGGGGTAAGGTCCCAAAAACCTTGTAACAAGTACTTAGGACCATACCACAACCTTGTCTTTCAGCCCTTTTGACCTTGCGCGGCCGCGCACTGGTCCTACAAAGAAGGCTTAAGAGACAGATAGCAGACAACGCTTGCGCGCCAAAAGGAAATCACAAATCCTTGCGCTTTCCTCTATAAACAAAGGATGAAAATCCTAAGTTAAACACTTCCGCCTAATAATATCCAGACTTGGATTTTATTTACCCAACTGGTGCCACACGATAAAGAGTCACACAGGATTATGGCAATAACCTTCTAGAAGGACCCAGTCGTGCACCACTAAACGGTTACAACCGTCTGGACACATGTCATCACCTCAGGCATACCTGAAATCACGATGATAGCATGAAATTGGAGAGAAACCTCCACTTGATCACTTTCCACGTGGCAAAAGCCATAGGTCTAAACAGCGATCCGTGTGCACTCACGTCAGATCGAGAAGCTTAATGGAAGGAAATGTAACCGCTTACGGGGTTAGCATCTTTCGTCAGCAATTCACCAACAAGTTTTCCTGCCCAAAACTCTCGGCTATAAATATGAGAACAATTCAGGTATGAAATTCAAGTCACACACACTTCGTCAATACCTCTTCTTCTTCATAAACACATACTTATTCTCACGCCGGAGTCGGGTCAAGGAGAGAACCCCTCTTCTCCCCTTGACGAGGCTAACGGTGCTTTGTTTTGCAGAGTTTACCGGAGAAGAAGGTCAGTTGCATCGAATCAAACGAGAGAGAACAACCCCCTTTTATGCAGATCTAAATCCCCTAGATAATTCGATTCCGGTCAATTATCTAGTGTTTCTTCAATAATATATGTATGATGACATGTTAATACTTGACAAGATTATGTGTATTACGTTATTATTTGTATGTCACGTTTGAGTATATATATTACGACGCGCAAATCGTAGATATATTGCTATTAACATGATGAGGGTCACCAATAAAATCGTTCAAGTCGCAAAGTTTTTAAAATATATATATGAACCCATATATATAAATACACCAAAATAATCAAAAATAATCACTTTTCGAGAAATCTCAAAGTTATGTGAAAATTCTAAGTATCGGAGAAACTTATGTATTTTTGTGAGTTTTTTTTATTATTAAATCGTTCTTATTTAATTTAGGACGAATAAACAATTTAAGGGATTGTGTTAACATATAAAAACGCACCCAAAGGTGAGTACATAGATCCCCTCTTTTACATGTTTTGTGGTAACTATGTGAGTACATAGTTCCCCTATTTTACTGTTTTCGATTGTTTTGGGGTGATTCATATGTATCAAAACGATTTTGAAATTTTAACGATGATTTCAAAAACGATTAAGATGGTTTATACTAAATTAATAACGATTTCGGCAATGTGAACGAACTTGTTGGTTGTAGTTACATAACGAATGACATTCATTAATTTTGGCCGAACCGACCAGTATTAGGTTATGGTACCATAGGATCTGACAAATCCCGTTATCAGACTGCACCCATGGTTATGTGTGGGTTAGGTGGGTAACGACTGAATCTGTGATTGTTAACTTACCCTTTGGTGGTTTGTTAATGTGAGAAACGAGATAGTTGAGTCGCGAAGGTTTGAATATTATTAGTGAGACGACCAAAAATAGTTTTCACAATTAAAACGAGGATGATTTAAACGACTTAAACGAGTTAACGATTTTGAAACGATGTCACTTAACGATGTTTTCGAAAGGATATAAACCATACGAGTTTTATTAACGAGTTAATACGAGATGTTTTACAATTTGGTTTACTAAAACAAATGTTTTCGGGTTAAGAATCATGGCTACGAGGTTTTATAAATTATAACCCGCTTGATTTGAGTTAGTTAATTATGTTGCAATATTATACTCTTAGCAAAACAAGGTTTTTAATAAGGTATTGCAACATGTAAACTAGCCATGAATCCGATACTCTTATAAAACCTATGTAATCGCCAGCATTTCTTTGCTGACTTTGTTTTTACATATGTTTCAGGTGATGTTGCTTGATGTTGATTGCTAGGATGCATGAGTCACATAGGATCTGGACGAGGCCTTAGTGACATAATAACAATGATAGTCGATATATAATTTGTTTGTTTCATGCTAAAACAATGTAAATTACTAAATGAATAAATAAAACGAAACTCTTTTTATATCCATGGTTGTGAAAGAATAATTCTGTTACAACACTCCCCGACGTTTCCGCCATGATTTGTTGTTTTACGTGGTCGGGGTGTGACAGAAGAGTTGGTATCAGAGCCAATGGTTATAGGGAATTAGGTTATTAGTAATGCTTTGACCTAGACTATAACTTTCTAGGACCCCAACGCAAGTTGATTTGCGTTTAGATTTAAAAATAACAAAACCGTCACCTACCCTTAGGTGATAACCACAACGACAACACAAAATCCGAATCTTCTTCGAAAATTAATCATCCGTTCTAGGATGATTGATTACTAGGTTTTGAACCCTCTATTATAAGGTTTTGAACCCTTCCAGTTTGACTCATTTTTTGGCTTAGTGCCTTCTGAGTTTTCAAAATCTCGTCAAAGTTTGGGTCTAAATAATGTGAATACGTGCAAACTGGAAAAGTGAATGCCTGTACCCTGAGTTTTCTATCTAAGGCTAGAGTGTTCGTACAAATCCACATAATAGGATCAGTCACTCTTACCTGGGAACTCTTGGGGTGAGTGTTCACTTATAGGCGAGCATGTCTTCGCGATACATTATTTTGATTCATTACTTTGATTAGTCATTGCGTGTCGTTTGTTTGTTCGAGGTAACGAACAAATGATCGCCTTCCTTATGTTTCGTCGATATTTTCAATACCTCTTTTGTTTCTCCTAATTGTCAACCTCGCTCGTTTCTCATATTTCCTTGTTAGACAATGCCTCCTCGACGTGATGCATAATCTTTTACTGCTGAAGAAGTCGCAGCCCTTGTCTCTCAGCAAATGGCTGCTGTGCTTCCAGGCGTTGTGACCCAAATCCATGAGCTATACAACAACAATAATAATAACAATGCACAATGTAATTTCAAGAATTTCAATTCTGCTAAGCCGCTAAAGTTTTCTGGGTCACAAGGAGCAACTGCGCTCCTTCAATGGTTCGAAAGTATCGAGAGCACATTCAGACATGTGCAATGTTCGGATGGGCGTAAGGTTGAATTTGCATCAAGTGTGTTTGAGAAGCGTGCTCTTACGTGGTGGAACGGAGTGATGCACGATAGGGGTGCCGAAGTGGCATTGGCACAAACATGGGAAGAGCTTCGAGCTCTCATGATGAAAGAGTTTTGTCCCCGTCACGAAATTCGAGCTTTGGAATGAGAGTTTGACGATCTAAAGCAAGATGGGGGAGAACACCGTGCGTATACGGATCGATTTGAGGAACTCAGTCTTTTGTGTCCTACTATGGTTACCCCGTTGGAGAAAGCGATAGAGAGGTATATCGATGGTTTACCCGATTCCATACAGGATATTGTGACTGGCGTTAATCCTACTACTGTTCGTCACGCGATCGAGTTATCTGCTACGCTGACTGAGTCGCAAGTCAGGAAGGGTAAACTTACCTGCAAGGGTGATAAGAAGAAGTCGACCGAATCTGTCAAGGAAAAGGGTAAGGGTAAGAAAGGTGAGTCGTCGAAGAAGTCGAGAAAGCGAAAGGGTGCTTAGAACTTTGCAGTTACTGCTCAGAACCCTCAGAACCCACCAGCTCAACCGCCTGCGAAGAAAGCGTATGCTGGTACCGCACCTCATTGTGCTCGCAGCAACGGTCATCATGTTGCACAACAAGCTTGTAAGCAATGCACAATGTGTGGTAAGCTTGGGCATCTGGCCAACATTTGTCGTTTGGGTCAGAATCAGATTGTTCAGAATCAAGCTCCAGTTCAGGGGAATGCTGCTAGATTCCCACCGGGTTCCTGTTTCAATTGTGGAGAGTTTGGTCACTTCCGCAACAACTGTCCGAGGTTGGCGAATGCAAATGTGAATCCGAACGTGAATGTCAACACGAATGCGAATCCCGCTCATGGACGAGCATTCAATCTGAATGCAAACGAGGCTCGAGCTGACAAACTCGTTTTCAATGGTACGTTTCTTGTTAACAATCGACCTGCATCTATTCTTTTTTATTCTGGTGCCGATAGAAGTTTTGTTTCATTATCTTTTGAACCTTTGCTTGCGATACCTAGAACTAAACTGAGGAAACCCTTATCTGTCGAAGTTGCTACTGGTAAACCTCTTTTTCTCGATTCTGTTATTCGTGATTGTCAGTTAAACCTTGATAACCATCTTTTTCCCATTGACCTCACGCCGATGCAACTTGGGAGTTTTGATATTATCGTGGGGATGGATTGCTTAACCAAACATCATGCTGAGGTGGTTTGTTTCGATAAGATTGTTCGTATTCCTCTTCTGTCTGGCGATGTTCTGGAAGTTCGTGGTGAGAAGCCACCTGGTGGTTTGAAGCTTATGTCGTGTACAAAGGCCCAAAGTTATTTGCGAAAAGGATATGTTGCTTTCCTGGCACATGTCACCGAGGAGAAAGGCAAGAGCAAGAGTATTCAGGATATTCCGATTGTTCAGGATTATTCAGAGGTGTTTCCCGATGAACTGCCTGGTTTGCCTCCAGTTCATCAAGTCGAGTTTCATATTGACCTTGCACCCAATGCCAACCCGATTGCGAAAGCACCTTATCATCTTGCACCGTCGGAGATGCAAGAGTTATCAAAACAGCTTGAAGAGTTGTCTGATAAAGGATTCATCCATCTGAGCTTTTCACCTTGGGGAGCTCCTGTCCTCTTTGTGAAAAAGAAAGATGGATCTTTTCGAATGTGTATCGATTATCGTGAGCTTAATAAGCTTACCATCAAGAATCGATATCCCCTACCTAGAATTGATGATCTCTTCGACCAGCTGCAAGGTGCTTCATGCTTTTCCAAGATCGATCTGTGATCTGGGTATCATCAACTTCGTGTACTCGAAGAAGATATTCCCAAAACTGCATTCCGTACGAGATATGGGCACTACGAGTTCACTGTCATGCCTTTTGGTTTGACAAATGCCCCAGCTATCTTCATGGACTTAATGAATAGGGTTTATAAACCTTATTTAGATAAGTTCATCATTGTGTTCATCGACGATATTCTCATTTATTCAAAGTCTCGAGCCGACCACGAGCAACACCTTCGTTTGACCTTGGAACTTCTGAAGAAGGAACAACTTTTTGCTAAATTCTCCAAGTGTGAATTTTGGCTTAGAGAAGTTCAGTTTTTAGGTCATATAGCCAACGAGCAAGGTATTCATGTAGATCCATCCAAGATAGCTGCTATTAAGGATTGGAATCCAACGACGACACCTACAGAGATTCGATCATTTCTTGGTCTTACTGGTTATTATCGTCGATTCATTTCTAATTTCTCAAAGATCGCGGTTCCACTCATTGCTTTGACTCAGAAAAATAAGCCTTTTGAGTGGGGACCTAAGCAAGGAGAAGCATTCCAAACGCTGAAACGGAAGCTCTGTGATGCTCCTGTTTTATCTCTACCTGAGGGAAACGTTGATTTTGTTGTCGATTGTGACGCGTCGAATCTAGGACTTGGTTGCGTTCTTATGCAACGAGGTAAAGTCATAGATTATGCGTCTAGACAGCTGAAAATTCACGAGAAGAACTATACGATTCATGATCTTGAATTAGGAGCTGTGGTTTTCGCACTTAAAATCTGGAGACACCACCTCTATGGAACGAAGTGTGTGGTTTTCACAGACCACAAAAGTCTCCAGCATATTCTCAATCAGAAGGAGCTGAACATGAGGCAACGACGTTGGGTAGAACTTCTAAACGACTACGACTGCGAAATTCGCTACCATCCTGGTAAGGCGAATGTTGTAGCCGATGCGTTAAGTCGAAAAGAAAGAGTCAAGCTTCATTGTGTTCGAGTTTGAACTGATATTCAAACCCGCATCTTTCAAGCTCAACATACTTGTGTTACACAAGGCAAGATGGGTAAAGAATTACCGTGTCACATTAAACCTGAGCTTAAATTGAGAGACTTTGGGGTATTCTATTTCATGGGCCGGTTGTGGGTCCCGTGTATAGACAATCTTCGCACCTTGCTTATGGATGAAGCCCATAGGTCTCGTTATTCTATTCATCCTGGTGTAGACAAAATGTATAAGGATCTTCGAACCCAGTTTTGGTGGCCGGGAATGAAGAAAGACATTGCCTTATACGTATCAAAATGCCTTACTTGTCTGAAGGTTAAGGCAGAACATCAACATCCCTCTGGGTTATTAGAACAACCAGAGATACCGGTTTGGAAATGGGAAAACATTGCCATGGATCTCATTACTAAACTACCGTGCACTAGTAGAGGTCATGATGCCATTTGGTTAGTAGTTGATCGTTTGATAAAATCTGCTCACTTCTTGCCAATCCATGAGGATTTCTCTGCTGAAAAGCTTGCCAAGATCTATGTAGACGAGATTGTATCCCGACAAGGTGTTCCTCTGAACATCATATCTGACCGAGATGCCCGATTCTCATCTCACTTTTGGAGAACCATGCAATCTGCTATGGGAACCCAACTCAATTTGAGCACAGCTTATCATCCTCAAATGGATGGACAATCAGAAAGAACAATCCAGACATTGGAGAATATGCTTAGAGCTTGTGTGATCGATTTTGATGGTAGTTGGGATTCGCATCTTCCATTTATCGAATTCTCCTACAGTAATAGTTATCACTCCAGCATCAACATGGCTCTTTTAGAAGCTTTATACGGTCAAAAATGTCGTTCACCGGTCTGCTGGAATGAGATTGGTGAAGCTCAGCTCACTGGACCTGAACTCATTCTAGAGACTACAGACAAAGTCAAGAAAATTCACGACAACCTCTTAACAGCTAGAAGCCCTCAAAAGAGTTACGCGGATAGATGACGCAAGCCTTTGGAATTCCAAGTTGGTGATCTCGTCTTACTCAAGGTATCCCCTTGGAAAGGTGTAATCAGATTTGGGAAGAAAGGAAAACTTGCACCACGATATGTTGGACCATTTAAGATTGTGGAAAGAATTGGAAAGGTTGCCTATCGGCTAGAGCTACCTCCAGAGCATGGAAATATTCATTCGACTTTTCACGTGTCTAATTTGCGAAAGTGTTTAGCTGATGCTGATCTTCACATTCCTCTCGACGAGATTCAAATCGATGAAATGATGCACTTTGTCGAGAAACTTGTGAAGATAGTGGACCGTACATTCAAACAGTTGAAGAACAAACGGATTCGATTGGTCAAAGTTTGCTGGGAATCCAAACGTGTCCCCGAGTTTACTTGGGAATGTGAGGACCAGATGAAGACGAAATATCTGCATTTGTTTTCACAAGTTTCCTCTAAGTAAAAATTTCGGGACGAAATTTCCTAAAGTAGGGGAGACTGTGACATCTGTGTATTTTAACCCTTGTATTGGTTTGAACAACTTTGTATTTAATAAAATATGGTGTTTTAATTTCAATATTTTTTTAATTATTTGTGACATTAGCACGTTTTCAATCATTGTTCAATTCTAAACTCTCAAACCTGTTCTGGGAGTGAAATCATAAACCGTTACGTAAACATAATAAGTTTAATGCGACGTACGCTCCGGAACTGTGACATAAGCCAAACATACCCTAAATACCCTTTACGTAACTTAGAAATAAGTTTCGAAGGATTCGGTATGATAAAAACATGTTTATTCGAACTTTAGAACTATTTACGACAAAACTGCGAAACGAACGTTGGTGACCGCCCGGATAATATTTAAATCCTGAAAATATTCTGTTATGATCAAAATTTTATTTTTAATCATGTTCGTGTTGAAAAATAAATTAAAACGCTTAAAAACGTTACTTTTCAAGTTTAAGCGCGTACCGAGTGTTACTGCGTAACACAGTGCTTCTACTGCAAAACGCAGGCAACGCAGCCAGTCTCGGCAACTGAAATTTATTTCAGTAATATTTTGGCGAGTTTATTTTTATAGAATAATAAAAATAATTTAGAACGCCATAAACCGGGATTTAAACGCTAGATAAAATACCCGGTATCCAGTTAAATACCTGTTTTATCTAATTTACCAATCAAAATTACACATTACCCCCCCCCCCCCTTTGATGTTCACGGTCACAAGGACCCACCAAGATCACCCCATATCTCAAAGATTTTATTTCATATTACATGGTGATCTTGCTTGATTTCTTTTGGCCAAGTTTTGTTGCATGCTAGCCCCATATCTTCCATATCTATTATATATCACTTCATATCTTCACAAGATCACTCCATCTCCTTCTCTCCTCTCTTCCAAAACTGTAAGCACCCACCACCACTCCCATCTTCATTTTGCAACTTTGTTCTTGAAGATCCAACTCCATTTCAAGCAAATTTCAAGTTGGTGTAAAGATCCAAAGGAGTTTCCAAGGTGTTTTCAAGTGATTTCAAGCTCCATATCATCAAAATCTCACCAAAAACTCACTTGAATCTTGACGGTATAAAGTTTATGTTTAAATCATACTCTTGATTCTTGGTTGGTCTTGATGATTTGAAGTTTCTCTTGAATCTTGGAATTTTTCACAAACTTGAAATCTAAAAAGAAATGGGTCTTGATACAAAATAAAAATGGTGGTATTTATGTGTGTATATAGCCATATACATATATATATGTGTGTATGAGATTTGAGTTTGATTTTTGATAAATACTTGTTTAGATGTTTACTTGCATGAAAAAGGTTATATGCAATATGTAGAGATATAAAAGAGATGATTTAATCAAGAGTTATAATTTGAAATAAAGTTAGTATTTTGACATGTAAATGACCAAAATTTTATTAGACATATTTGAGAATTTTTAAGTTGTTACATGTTCTTAAATGATAGTTAAAATGCAAGTGTTTGTTGATTTGTGCATGATATGATAAATGTTCAAATACATCAGCAAATAAACATGAATAAGTTGCATATTGGATGCATTTAGATTCATATAAAATGATGATGATATGATAAGTGTGCTTTAGGCACTTGTACATGACAATACATGTTGATTTAAAGTTCAAGAAATGATAAAAAAATGATTGTATGACAAAAATGTTTTAGAACAGATTATAAACACTAAAAATAACATTTATTTGGTATATTATAATGGCATGAAACTTTGTCATATGTTTGATAGCTTTGCATGTTGTACATATAGCTTAGAAAGTGGTAAAATATGTGAAATTTGCATGATTTATGTGCTTTATGTGAGACCTACACTATCATGAGTATAACCACTATTTTATTCAGTAAATAACAGGGTTTATGTTAAAATATCAAGTCATTTCGATTTGGGATGGTTAGGGTAACGTTTGATACGAAACTATGCGGTAAAAAGGTTAAAATTCGGCTTTTTGGAGGATTTTTATAAAACTGTTTTAGATCAGTAACCAAACTGATATTTTTGATATAAAAATAAGTATTTTCACTTATATTAAGTTTATTTGGTGTTTGGTTAGTCATACGTGACTTCTGGCGCCCAAAAACGTTACCGAATCGCTAAAATACGTGTTTTTCAACATACACTAGAATGGGTTATTCATGGGTAAGTTTTATGTGTTATGAGTTTTATAATATGTGTATGATGACATGTTAATACTTGACAAGATTATGTGTATTACGTTATTATTTGTATGTCACGTTTGAGTATATATATTACGACGCGCAAATCGTAGATATATTGCTATTAACATGATGAGGGTCACCACTAAAATCGTTCAAGTCGCAAAGTTTTTAAAATATATATATGAACCCATATATATAAATACACCAAAATAATCAAAAATAGTAACTTTTCGAGAAATCTCAAAGTTATGTGAAAATTCTAAGTATCGGAGAAACTTATGTATTTTTGTGAGTTTTTTTTATTATTAAATCGTTCTTATTTAATTTAGGACGAATAAACAATTTGAGGGATTGTGTTAACATATAAAAACGCACCCAAAGGTGAGTACATAGATCCCCTCTTTTACATGTTTTGTGGTAACTATGTGAGTACATAGTTCCCCTATTTTACTGTTTTCGATTGTTTTGGGGTGATTCATATGTATCAAAACGATTTCGATATTTTAACGATGATTTCAAAAATGATTAAGATGGTTTATACTAAATTAATAACGATTTCGACAATGTGAACGAACTTGTTGGTTGTAGTTACATAATGAATGACATTCATTAATTTTGGCCGAACCGACCAGTATTAGGTTATGGTACCATAGGATCTTACAAATTCCGTTATCAGACTGCACCCATGGTTATGTGTGGGTTAGGTGGGTAACGACTGAATCTGTGATTTCTAACTTACCCTTTGGTGGTTTGTTAATGCGAGAAGCGAGATAGTCGAGTCACGAAGGTTTGAATATTATTAGCGAGACGACCAAAAATAGTTTTCACAATTAAAACGAGGATGATTTAAACGACTTAAACTATTTAACGATTTTGAAACGATGTCACTTAACGATGTTTTTGAAAGGATATAAACCATACGAGTTTTATTAACGAGTTAATACGAGATGCTTTACAATTTGGTTTACTAAAACAAATGTTTTCGGGTTAAGAATCATGGCTACGAGGTTTTATAAGTTATAACCCGCTTGATTTGAGTTAGTTAATTATGTTGCAATATTATACTCTTATCAAAACAAGGTTTTTAATAAGGTATTGCAACATGTAAACTAGCCATGAATCCGATACTCTTATAAAACCTATGTACTCGCCAGCATTTCTTTGCTGACTTTGTTTTTACATATGTTTCAGGTGATGTTGCTTGATGTTGATTGCTAGGATGCATGAGTCACATAGGATCTGGACGAGGCCTTAGTGACATAATAACAATGATAGTCGATATATAATTTGTTTGTTTCATGCTAAAACAATGTAAATTACTAAATGAATAAATAAAACGAAACTCTTTTGTATCCATGGTTGTAAAACAATAATTCTGTTACAACACTCCCCGACATTTCCGCCACGATTTGTTGTTTTACGTGGTCGGGGTGTGATAATTACCACACATAACATAAATAAACATGCACAAGTAACACATAAGGCACACACACACGTATAACAATAACCAAAATGCGTATTTCGAGTTGCGAGTGCGATTGCGATAGCGATTAAGCGATTAAACATGATAAATAGCGATCAATATGCGATTATTAATAGATACTCCACATAATACAACTAAAGCAAAAATAAAATAGACTAATTACAAGTCAAAGAAGTCAAAACAGGAATTGAGCAGGGAGAGACAGATCGCAATTAGCAATCTTTTCTTCCTTTGACTTCAATCTTGACTTTGACTTTGACTTTCAAAACACGGGGTGTTACAGCCTCCCCTTGTTTAGGGAATTTCATCCCGAAATTAGTCTGAAGCCGTAACAAACAACTGCGGGTACTTCACCTTCATGTCACTTTCGAGTTCCCAAGTGAACTCCGCGCCTCGTTTGCCATCCCATCGGACTTTCACAATAGGAATGCGCGAGCGTCTGAGCTGCTTTGTTTGGCAATTCATGATTTTGACAGGCTTCTCCACGAAGTGGAGTGTTTCTTTTACTTGTAGGTCGTCGAGATGTACAATTAAATCATGCTCAGCCAGGCACTTTCGGAGGTTTGACACATGGAAAGTCGGGTAGACGTTACTAAGTTCCTCCGGTAGTTCGAGTCTGTAGGAAACTTTTTCGATCCTTTCCAGAATCTTAAAAGGTCCAATATATCGAGGCGCTAGTTTCCCTTTCTTGCCGAATCTGACCACACCCTTCCAAGGTGATACCTTTAGGAGTACGTAGTCGCCAACGTCAAATTCAAGGGTCTTGCGTCGTCTATCGGCGTAACTTTTCTGTCGACTTCGAGCTTTCAACAAGTTGTCTCGAATTTGGAGGACTTTGTCAGTCGTTTCTTGCAATAGCTCAGGACCGGTTAATCGCGAGTGACCGATCTCGTGCCACACAATAGGCGATCGACATTTTCTTCCGTATAAAGCCTCGAATGGTGCCATTTGTATGCCGGATTGATAACTGTCTTTGTACGAGAATTCGACTAACGGCAGGTATTTATCCCAATTACCACCGAAATCTATGACACACGAACGGAGCATGTCTTCAAGAGTACGGATCGTTCTCTCAGTCTGACAGTCGGTTTGAGGGTGGAATGCGGTACTTAAGTTAAGCGTAGTACCGAGAGCCGCTTGAAACGTTTCCCACAGTCGCGAGGTAAACCGAGCATCACGATCAGAGATGATGTCGCGAGGCATCCCATGATTACAAATGATATTCGGGCTAATTGTTCTACCTTGTAGTCTTCCCGTATTGGCAAAAAGTGAGCTGATTTGGTTAAACGGTCAACAACAACCCAGATGCTGTCGTGACCTGATGACGTGTGCGGAAGCTTTGTTATGAAGTCCATAGCTATACTCTCCCACTTCCACATAGGGATAGGCGGTTGTTCGAGTAAGCCAGAGGGTCTTTGGTGTTCAGCCTTGACTCTTGCACAGGTCAGGCATTTTCCGACATAGAGAGCAATATCCTTTTTCATGCCAGGCCACCAGTACTTGTAGCGAAGGTCCTGGTACATTTTGTCGGCACCGAGATGAATAGAATACCGGGATTTGTGGGCTTCGTCCATCAAAATCTGTCACAAATCGATCCGTTTAGGGATCCAAATTCAGTCCAGAAAGTGGAATATCCCATTCGACTTATTCATAAGCTGGGCTCCATCGTGATAGATTCTTTCTTTCTTCAGAGTGCGTTCATTAAAACATGCATGCTGAGCTTTGCGGATGAGGGTTTCGAGATCGTATTGGGCTTGGACGTTACGAGTGCTAAGGAAATAACTTCGTCTGCTGAGAGCGTCGGCAACAACATTTGCTTTGCATGGGTGATAACGAATCTCACATTCGTAATCGTTAAGAAGTTCTACCCATCGGCGTTGACGCATATTAAGTTCTTTCTGATCAAAGATATGTTGTAAGCTCCTATGATCGGTGAAGATCGTACACTTGGTACCATACAGGTAGTGTCGCCAAATCTTTAACGCAAAAACAATTGCGCCTAGCTCGAGGTCATGGGTTGTATAGTTCTTCTCATGGATTTTGAGCTGACGATATGCGTATGCTATAACCTTGTCTCGTTGCATGAGAACACAACCAAGACCAAGGTTGGAAGCATCACAATAGACAATGAAATCGTCGTTTCCATCAGGCAATGTGAGAACAGGAGCATTGCAAAGCATGTGTTTGAGGGTTTGAAAGGCAGACTCTTGTTCAGTTCCCCAAACAAAAGGCTTGTCTTTATGCGTGAGTGCGGTAAGTGGCACAGCGATCTTTGAGAATCCCTCGATAAATCGTCGATAATAGCCCGCTAATCCGAGAAAAGAACGGACTTCAGACGGGTTCTTAGGTGTAATCCAACTCTTAACGGCTTCAATCTTCGCAGGATCGACGTGAATACCCTGACTATTGACAATGTGACCCAGAAACTGAACCTCCTCCATCCATAATTCGCACTTGGAGAATTTGGCGTAGAGTTGATTCCCCTGGAGTAGCTCGAGAACCAAACGTAGATGTTGCGCGTGTTCGGCTTTCGATTTGGAATAGATCAAGACATCGTCGATGAATACGATGACGAAACGGTCGAGATATGGTTTACACACGCGATTCATCAGATCCATGAAAACCGCGGGTGCGTTAGTTAGACCAAAAGGCATAACAACGAATTCATAATGGCCATATCGAGTGCGAAAAACGGTTTTGGGTATATCATCCTCTTGAATGCATAGTTGGTGATAGCCTGAGCGTAGATCGATCTTCGAGAAACACGTAGCACCTTGTAGCTGATCAAACAAATCATCGATGCGAGGCAGAGGATAGCGGTTCTTGATAGTTAACTTATTCAATTCTTGGTAGTCGATGCACATCCGGAACGACCCATCCTTCTTTTTGACGAAAAGGACTGGTGCGCCCCAAGGAGAGGTGCTCGGGCGAATGAAGCCTTTCTCCAGTAATTCTTGGAGTTGGTTCGAGAGTTCACGAATTTCGGATAGTGCAAGTCGGTAAGGAGCTTTGGCAATAGGGTTGGCTCCAGGGATGAGGCCGATACGAAAGTCGATATCACGACTTGGCGGAAGTCCGGGAAGATCGTCAGGGAAAACGTTAGGAAAATTACGAACCACAGGAACGTCTTTCACTTCTGTCTTTCCTTTCTTTTCCTTCTCCGCTACTACAATGTTAGCCAAGAAAGCTCTGTATTCCTTGCGGAGATACTTGCTAGCTTGGACACATGACATGAGTTTGAGGCCTTTCGAAGCAGTTTCACCGTAGACACACAATAAGTCACCATTCGCGAACGAGAATCGAATCATCTTATCGAAGCACACAACTTCAGCATGGTTTTCGCGAAGAAAGTCCATGCCTACTATGACGTCAAAACTTCCGAGTTGCATCGGAATAAGGTCGATTGGGAAGATGTGATTATTGAGCTCAAGAGTACAATCACGAAGAACAGAATTAACGGCGACAGTTCTTCCAGTGGCGACTTCAACATCGAAAGTCGAGGGGAGATGGGAGCATTTACGACTAAGAAGCTTCTCTAATTCGAACGACAGAAAGCAATTATCGGCTCCAGTATCAAACAAACATGAAGCATAAATACCATTCACAAAGAACGTACCATTGACCACGTTGTTGTCAGCCTGGGCTTGGCGTACGTTGATGTTGAAAGTTCTGGCGTGTGCGGCTTGTTGCTGTTGCTGAGGCTGCTGCTGCTGGTGTTGTTGCTGCTGAGGCTCTTGTTTCACAACCCTATTCGGGCACATGTTCGCAAAGTGGTTGGGATCACCACATGTGAAGCAGACTCGGGCGTTGACCGCGGGTGCCTGAGCCGCTTGTTGGCCTTGTTGGGCTGGGAGCAGAGCTTGATGAGCAGTGGCTTAAGCTGTGGCTTGACGTGGACCAGTACGACAGTTAGCAGTGAAGTGGCCGACATGTCGGGTAAGCCGGGTGGGGGCCTGTGTATGCACGCTTTGCTGGTGGTGCATAAGCAACTGGTGCTGGTTGGTGATGATGCTGCTGCTGGGCCGGTACGGCCTGAAGAGGACCAGCAGTGGTGGTGACAGCACAGTTCTTGTTGCTGGAGCTGTTGTTGTTCTTCTTCTTCTTGCGGCGTGAGGAATTTGATGATTGAGCGGTGGCGGTTTCGGCAGTAGGTGCGGCGGTGACTTGGTGCAGGTTCTTCGAAGCTTTATCCCAAACACCAGCTTTTACCCGCTTGTCGTTGATTTCAGTGGCAAGCAAGTAAGTTTCTTCAATCGTTGTGGTCTTTGCGGCGTGCACAAAATCCGCAACACAGTCGGATAGAGCTCGAATGTACTTCTTGATCGCCATGTTAGACGTCTTCACTTGATTGGGGCAGATGATGCTGAGCTGCTTGAAGCGAGCAGTCAGGGCAGCGTTGTCACCTTCCTTCTGTTTGATATTCCAGAACTCGTCCTCCAGCTTTTGGCGTTCGTGGGGAGGACAGAACTCATCCATCATGATGGCCTTCAACTCTTCCCAGGTCAGCTCATAAGCTGCATCATTCCCACGTTTGTTTCTCTCGGCCGTCCACCAGTCTAATGCGCAGGACTGGAAGACGCCGGTAGCGTTTAGGGTACGAAGATTTTCAGGACATCCGCTCTGGCGGAGAGTGACTTCGATGGAATCGAACCATTGGAACATAGCTGTTGGGCCATCTTCTCCAGTGAATTCCTTTGGACCGCATGCCTTGAACTGCTTGAAGCTGAAAGCAGTCTTGGTAGCAACTTTAGGAGCTTCGGTTCTAGACTCCTCAGACGATTTGCTGACGTTCTCGTAAATCTCACTCACGATCTGAGGCACAACCTTGGCCACTTGTTTAGCGAGGATGGCAGCAAGGCGTTTGTCCCTCTGTTCTTGTCGAGAGAGTCGTGGGTGACGGGATGATGGTCCAGTTGACATTGTCTGCAACAGACATCGTCATAGGTCTCAGACACATCATAATCGAATCTCACCTCACACATCTATACTTACTAAAGCTTAGGAACACGCAATGTAACATGTATCTCATAAACACATAAGCACATAATCACAGATTCACATAACACAGAGGCACATAAGCACGTAGAGAACAGAATCCACAAAAGCACATAATCATGTAATCACCAGATGCGGTCAGAATACAGAAACCTATCATTCACAGTTCGCGAGTGTTCGAATATAGCGATCGCGTTTAGTATATCGTGTAGTGTAGTATAAGCGTACAACATAGCATAAGGTCGTCCATAATTTAGCGATTTGTCAGCGTTTTGAGATAGAAATGTAGTGCGAGTCGTGCGTGTCGATCTATGTGGAGGCAAAATTCAAATAAATCTCCAAAATTTAAACACATAAACAGGGCAGTCAGCAGTTGCGGGCTCAGAATCGAAACACAAAAAATCGAAAAATAGATCGTCTGCGGCTATTAGACTTTGACTACCCAAAGTGATTCGACTATTAATAAGGACTTGTTGTGCACTATTGACCTTCAGGGCAGTGCCTTTGCCTCGATTCTTGTGCATTGGGTACGCATCTCGTTAGTCATATTGTGACTTCAGGTCATTGGAGTCCTTCGAGACTTTGGTGAGAGTTTTGTAAAAAAAAGGCGGAACAAGTCGTCAAGGTTAGGGTTTCACCCCTGGCTTAACAACTTCGTCCTTGTTTTGATAAAATAAGAGAGAATTATGCATCGAAGTATGGACTTCACTCCTGGTTCAACGCAAATTCTCGTGTTTATAGATAAAAATATGGGTTGATCAAGCAATTCTGTCGAGAGTTTGCGGTTTTCACACCTATTCTTGACTTAATCGCTTATTCACAATTGAAAATTCGAGGGCAGTGATAGTGTAGCATAGGCGAGAATAGCGAGAAATAGTGGTAAGCTTATACAAAATCCCTAACGGATATGCACAAGTCGGTCTGTTGGTTCCTAACTATAGACTAGGTCTCTAAGACATCGATCCGGACTAGGTCGTGTCTTGCCTAATTCCCAATAGTTATGGCTCTGATACCAATCTGTCACACCCCAACCGATGGCGAAAACATCGGGGCATGGCACTGAGCGAAACAGATTGTCCAGAAGTTTCCATACCAATTTCATTACCAATCAATTTAAATTAACATGTTCCATACCATGTCTCAAAAGATAATAAAATTATTACAGACAAAATCTAGGCAAATAGTTCTGTTCCGACAACTCAGATTTCATTTGTACAGACAACTATTTGTTGGCCTCTAAGACCTTATTCTAGCCTCGATTTCCTAGCAGATAAGCATCCTAAGCACCTGTCACATACGTTAAAATAAAAGTCAATACACATAGTGTAAAGGTGAGCATACAAGTTTGATAATAGCGTAAGAGTTCGAAAGCGTTACACATAACCAGCACGTACACAGAGTGAAATGAGGCATGTTAGTTATCGACATGAACCTATCGATACCAATGACTGTGGGTTGACTGCCCAAGGCAGTTCGTAATACATGATCACCACTGTAATCCATGCAAATAATTCTCTTTAACAACCCCCGAGTGAACGGGTGCTGAGTCCAAACTAATAGTACTATCGTTGCTAAGGCAGGTAGACAGCATTCCATGTGTAAACATAACAAACAAGCATTCATTAAGTCACGTATAACTTGCGGTAACGGTTAGCGTTTAAAGTATTGCGTAGCGTGTTCGATGTGATTTAGTATAAGTAACGTATGTAATGTCACACCCCGACCACGTAGAACAACAATACGTGGCGGAAAACGTCGGGGAGTGTTGTAACAGAATCATTGTTTCATAACACATGGAAATTGAAATATTGTTTTATTGATTAAAGTAGTTACAATGTCATGACAATCAAAGAAACATAACATAAATAACTAGTCTTGCATCTTTTATTGTCGCTACCCAAGTCCGCCTAAGTGTATCTTGATAAATCCTATGCATCATATCCTGAAACACATGTGAAAATAGGTACGTCAGCATAAAAATGCCTGTGAGATACATAGGTTTATGAAAATAGGATTCATGACTTATTGTTTAAGAAAATGTTTAGTCATGAACCTTGTAATTTGATTTGTCTTGTAAATCATTTGAAAAATGATAAGATCAGATGATATGTATAAATAAGAGAATAATGTATGGTTAAATGAATAACCATATAAAAATGAGTTTGTATAATTTAAGTTGTTTGTAAAACATTGTGAAAAATACGTTATTTGTATAAAATGTTATATGTCTCAATTTGAAATGGTTCATATAACGCTACGATATGTAATACCATACAATCACTTATATATAGGAAGTACCAGCGGCGTATCCACCATGCTTGTATCATATTACACACGCCTCGTTACTCGAATCACTTACCCAAACAAACCACCAATGTAAGATGTCTATGTTTAAACCAATTGCCAAACGTATTGAATAATATGTCAAAATGTCTATGTCAATGTGTAAATCATGTAATGTGTAACCAATGTCAATAATGTTTATGTGTCAAATGTAAATCATGTAATGTGTAACCAAAATGATATGTATGGCTAGTGAAATATATCAACTAAACCATATGCACAAAAACAAAGTATTCAAGTAAAACACGGTTTAAATCAAAGCTATGTTTTGTGGAAATGCATGCTATACTGATACAAATATCTATGCGGTATTGTGAGAATGCATACATCCAAGCCTTGAGACTGTGGCGATAAACCCTTAAATAAATTAAAGGTTTATCTTGTTGTAACTGTATATCGAATTCGGTCATTCCTTTCATCCCCACCTACCCGGGATGTCCGGAACGGGAGTTGTCAATTCCTATGGTACCACTACCTACTAACGAACGGCATGATCGGTGTTAATGAATGTATTGTTCCATTTATACAAACCAAATATCATATCAAAATGTAAGCATGTGATGAAAACAAATGTACTAAGTATGCAATAGATGAACATACATAGCATGTGATGTGAAACGATGTACTAAGTATGAACTAAATGGACATACATAGCATGAAATGTAATGAAATCATGTACTATAAATGTACTAATGAACATAGCATGTATATGATGTGAAAGCATGAAAGTAACAAGTAGGCACATGTGTTTCACCCCAAAACAGTTTGAAAACAGTAAAAGAGGGGTCTATGTACTCACTTGAGATTGCTCAGAAGTCCTAAGATAACCACCAAGCAATGCTAGAGATCACGGATATCAAACGGCACCTAATATAGGTAACTACATTAATAAACCGGACCTAAATCGGAAGATCGGATAGAATGAGGGTTCGTAAACCAAATGAGTATGGGAACTCGTGTAATATGGTTTAACAACGCCTACATACTAAATGAATCCTAACATAAGTGCTTATGACCCATTACGACCCGTTTAGGTAGCTTATGCTACTTTAACGCGTCGCTCGCGTGAAACGCGTTCGGACCGCCTAACTAGTCCTATGACAAGTAACATATGCCTTAACATGTCTAATATTGCTGTCAAATCAGTTTGGATGTCAAAAGTTATGTTACATATGTTTAAAATGAATTTTGGCATCAAAGGGGTATTTTGGTAATTTACCTAAGGCATATAAACTACCTATCATACAACTACTTAAACGAAGCGACCATAAGGTATAACCTCGTAAGGTTATTCCCTATAAACTATGGTCACCTAAATTGCTTGGTCGGATCCTAATGATCGACCAAACGGGTCGGGTTCGAAAGTATAAGCGATTGTTTAGATCGCTTACCTTACGACCCTAAATAAGCACTAAACTAAAAGTGACGAGCTAAGCATGTTAAAACATGCTTAACTAAGTCTTGATACCCACAAGTAGTTTGGTTACAAAATACGCAAGAATACGTATTCTGACCGAAACTACGGCTCGTCACTGAGCCTAGATAACGTGGTAATCAGTAGGTATAGTCACTAGGGACTATAACCATCGTGATCACACTCACGTTATGAAGTTCAAACGAACTTCGCATCGACCATATACTGGTCAATGCAGAAAGTATAACAAAGTTCGACTTTCGGACTCGAAAAGCAATAAAAGAACGAAGGAACACTTACGAAGGGTCCCCGAATGCTAATCTAGATCAAAATAGCTCAGGTATGAAACAAAGGTTTCAACTTAGAGCACAAATGATCAGATTCTAGTGAGAAATGAAGTTGGGGTATGTGGGTATTTATAGTAAATGGACAACCGTTAGGATCATTTCTTGGAAAAGGGGGCACGATCTAAGCCGTACACTTGTTGGAAAGTTGTGGTAACTCATTTGCCATCCACCATAAGAGTTTGACACTTGGCACTTGGCCTTTGGAGAGTGTTAAGGGCTGTTAAAAGCTGAAAAAAAACGTTTTGCTGCATCTGGCCCCTGTTTACGGACCTAGTTTGGCAGATTTACAGTTTCAGTCCCTGCAACCTCAAAACTTGGTTTTCGATGCGTTTTTTTTGACACGTTTAAGCCCCGTTAACCCCATTTCAAAGCTCTAAAATGAAGTTAAAGTATAGGGAACTTAAAATGTGTTCAAAAATATCTCGGGTGTCGGTTCGTTTAGCCGTACGGCTACGTTGTTCGGTTAATTACGACGGAAGGCGCATAAGCGCGAAAAATGATCCAAATGGCGTGACGAATGGATTTTTCTTATGCCAAACACTAAAATAAAATATTTTAGTGCTTACATAAATTTTTGGATGTCCGGATGTATTCAGAACGTAAGTTATGCGCGAAAATGCAAACTTATGCACTTTTTGACGCTTTTTGTCCCTGAATGACCCCAAAAGTTTATTTTAGCATACCGAACCCCTCAAAGCCTATTTCTAAGCTATGTAAAGGATATTTATGGTATTTTTAACTTATGGTCATGTTCCGGAATGTCTGTTACAGTTCAAATTGGCATACTTTCGCAGTTTGTCAAGTTTAGTCCCTGTAAGCGAATTAACTTGTTTTTGCCATACCAAAGCCTTCAAAACTTATTTCTAAGTTATGTAAAGGTTATTTAAGGTATGTTAAGCCTATGTCACTATTCCGGAGTGTTTGTTGCATTAAACTGGTTATATTTATGCATTGGTGCGCGTATAACCTTCCAGAAAGCGATTTAGAGTTTGGAATTGAACAAAAATTGATATGTGCAAATGATACACATATTTTTACAAATCCCAAGTATGAAATATAGTATTTCATTGGTTCGGTATTTGTTTGATGGCCGTGGAGGCACAGGTGTTACATGTAACACCCAAAAGTGCGTAAAGCAAAAAGGGATCGAATATACTCACAGCGATGATGGATTGAAGGGAGCGCTAGAGAGTAGGGTTAGCCTGATCAGAACGATAGCATAACAATGAGCGACACGTAAAACGATGCAAGGTGTAAGTGGCTCGGACAGCAGTTCGGTCGAATGGTAATCTGATCGGACGGCTGGTCGTGCGAATGACAATCCGTTCGGATGTTCATCCGGTCGGACGGTAGTCCGTTCGGATGTTCATCCGGTCGGACGGTAGTCCGGTCGGATGACTATTCGAGTGGATTGTTTCTTCCATTGAGAAAGATATGTTTGTGTATAATGGTTTGACCTTTGAAGTTTTCGTTGTAGCATTTTGAAAACATTGAAGTATCTCTACCTTTCAAGTAGGTAGATCGGACGGTCAGTCGTGCGGATGACAATCCGCTCGGATGGTTATCCGGTCGGACGGCGACTCGAGTGGCGAGGTTACTTAGTGAGAACAAATCCACAGCAGGGTGGTCGCTCGGTCGGATGTCCATCCGAGCAGGTGGCAACCTTGTTGTTGAACATGTTGAAAATTGTTTAAGTGTTAAAGTCCAAGTATCTCATGATCCGAAGAGTAATCCGGTCGGATGGTAGTCCGGTCAGATAGTAACTCATTCAACACTCAGACTTCAGATAAAATTGGTTAAGTGTGGGACCCAAGATGTAGGTCGTTCGGACAACCGGTCGCTCGGATGGCTGTCCATTCGGACAGCAGTCCGATCGGACGGCACTCCGTCCTGGTCGTTCCGTTCGTCTTATACTTGGTCGTTTTGATTGTTTGTCGTTTTATCGAGACGTTTTGACAACGTGTTAACAAATCAGAACCCCATCTTGGCCCAAGTGACCCGATCAAACATGAATCACCCTAGTTTGACCAGTTAACCGGCTCAAGACGGTTGTTCTTGGTTAACCCGAAATCGGTGGTCTCGCGAGTAGAATCCGGATCTTGAGCTAGCACAATACCGCGAATGAGTAGAGGGCTAGAACAAGGTCCGATTCTATCGGTTTTGAGTGCATTGAGTGTAAAAGAGTTAAAAGAAAGTTAGAAACCATCTTTCAATCCTTTTTCACCGTGAATGTGTTTAGATCTATGCAGGATCTTTGTTTACTTGTGTAACACCTCGAAAATTCGTGTACAATAAAATAACGACACGTGTCATGTAAGATGTAACACCTGTGCCTCCACGGCCATCAAACAAATACCAAACCAATGAAATATTGTATTTCATACTTGGGATTTGTAAAAATATGTGTATCGTTTACACATATCAACTCTTGTTCAATTTCAAACTCTAAATCACTTTCTGGAAGGTTATACGCGCACCGATGCGTAAATATAACCAGTTTAATGCAACGAACACTCCGGAATAGTGAAATAGGCTTAACATACCTTAAATAACCTTTACATAACTTAGAAATAAGTTTTGAAGGCTTTGGTATGGCAAAAACAAGCTAATTCGCTTACAGGGACTAAACTTGACAAACTGCGAAAGTATGCCAATTTGAACTGTAACAGACATTCCAGAACATGACCATAAGTTAAACATACCATAAATATCCTTTACATAGCTTAGAAATAGGCTTTGAGGTGTTCGGTATGCTAAAATAAACTTTTGTGTCATTCAGGGACTAAAAGTGTCAAAAAGTGCACAAGTTTGCATTTTCGCGCATAACTTACGTTCTGAATACATCTGGACATCCAAAAATTTATGTAAGCATGACTACATTATATTTTAGTGTTCGCCATAAGAAAAATCCATTCGTCACGTCATTTGGATCGTTTTTCGCGCTTATGCGCATTCCGTCGTAATTAAGCGAACATCGCGTTCGTACGGCCAAACGAACCGACATCCGAGATATTTTTGAACATGTTTTGAGTTCCCTATACTTTAACTTCATTTTAGAGCCTTGAAATGAGGTTAACGGGGTTCAAACGCATCGAAAATCGCTTAAACGGGCTGCAGGGACCAAACCTGTCACTTTTGAAACATTTCTGAATCAGGTGGGTGCTAGCGTAGCGCGAGCCCTAAGGGCTTAGGCGTCGCGCTACGCGAGTGACTGATCTAACCAGATTCAATGTTTTAACAAGCGGGTCCCATCTGTTCGATTCTCAACCACACGTTTCTTATCGTCTAGTCAGCGGATAAGAACAACCTATTAGCCACCATAACATCTCGACAAGTGTACGCCTTGGATTCGATCACGTACCACGAGAAACGATCCTAACGGTGGTGCATATCCTATAAATACCCAACCCCCCTTCCATTCAAAACCCACCAAATCTGATCAAGAAAGCTCTAAGTTGGAACCTTCGTTTCATACCTGAGCTATTTCGATCCGGGTTAGCATTCGGGGACCCTGGGTAAGTATTCTTTCGTTCTTTTCCTTATTTTTACTGCTTTTCGAGTCCGAAAGTCAAACTTTGTTTGACTTTCAGCGTTGACCAGTAATGGTCAATGCGAAGTTCGTTTGAACTTCGCAACGTGAGTGTAATCACGTTGGTCATAGTCCTTTGGGACTATGCCCACTGATTACCACGTTGTCTAGGGTCGTAGGGTAGGCGATCTAATAAATCGCCTATACCTTCGAACCCGACCCAGTTTGGTCGATCATTAGGATCCGACCAAACACATTAGGTGACCATAGTGTAGGGAATAACCTTCCGAGGTTATACCTTATGGTCACGACGTTTAAGTAGTTATATGATAGGTAGTTTATATGCCTTAGGTAAATTACCAGAATACCCTTTTCATACATAATTGGTAATTAAGCATATGTAACCTAAACTTTTGTCACGTAACTGATTATGTAACATGTTTAGGCATATAATACTTGTCATAGGACTAGTTAGACGGTCCGAACGCGTTTCACGCGCACGACGCGTTAAAATAGCATAAGCTTCCTAAACGGGTCGTAATGGGTCGTAAACAATTATGTTAAGTTTCATTTAGCATGTAGGCTTTGTTAAACCATATCACGTGAGTTCCGACACTCATTTGGTTTACAAACCCTAATGCTACCCAATCTTCCGATTTAGGTCCGGGTTAATTATGTAGTTACCTATATTAGGTACCATTTGATTTCCGGGACTCCTCTAGCTTACTTGGTAGTTGTTCAAGACTCCTAAGCACTCACAGGCGAGTACATTCTTCCCCTATTTTACTGTTTTCAATTGTTTTGGGGTGACTCATATGTGCTAAATGTTTTCGATGTTATAACGATGGTTTCAAAAACGATTAAGGCGATTTATACAAAACTAATAACGATTTCATAAAGTGAACAAACTTGTTGGTTGTAGTTACATAACAAATGACATTCATTAGCAATGATCAAGCCGACCAGTATTAGGTTATGGTACCATAGGATCTGACAAGTCCCGTTATTTACTACACCCGTAGTTATGTGTGGGTGTTGTGGGTAGCGACTGAATCTGTAATTGTTAATTTACTCTTTGGTAAGGGTTTATTAATGCGAATTGTTAATTTACTCTTTGGTAAGGGTTTATTAATGCGAATTGTTAATTTACTCTTTGGTAAGGGTTTATTAATGCGAATTGTTAATTTACTCTTTGGTAAGGGTTTATTAATGCGAATTGTTAATCTATCCTTTGGTAAGGGTTTATTAATGCGAGTCAAGAAGGTTTGAATGTTATTAGCGAGACGATCATTTAAGTAGTTTCACGACCTAAAACGAATTTAACGATTGTGTAAACGATTGGTTTTCACACGATGTTTTAACGATTGGGTAAACGATTGGTTTTCACACGATGGTTTAACGATTGGGTAAACATTTGTACATGATTGACATTTGATCATGTATTTCCCACAAAACATAACTTTGATTTAAACCAAGTTTTTACTTCAATACTTTGTTTTTGTGCATATGGTTTAGTTGAGACATTTCACTTGCCATACATGGATATTTGACATAGACATTTGACATGGATATTTGACATAGACATTTTACATTGTTTGGTTTGGTTTGATTAAGTGATTAAGTAACGATGCGTGTGTAATATGATACAAGCATGGTGGATACGCCGCTGGTACTTCCTATATATAAGTGTTTGTATGGTATTACATATTGTAGCGTTATTTGAATCATTTCAGTTTGAGACATAGAACATTTTATACGAGTAACATACCTTTCACAAGACATTTATTTACAAACAACTTATCTTATACAAACTCATTTTACATGGTTATTCATTTAATCATGCATTATTCTCTTACTTATACATATCACCTGAATTTATCATTGTTTTTCAAATAATGTACTAAAACAAATGTTTTTGGGTTAAGAGTCATGGCTACGAGGTTTTACAAATTATAACTCGCTTGATTTGAGTTGGTTAATTAAGTTGCAATATTATACTCTTTTCAAAACAAGGTTTTTAAATAAAGTATTGCAACGTCTAAACTAGCCATGATTTCGACACTCCTACAAAACCTATGTACTCGCCAGCATTTCTTTGCTGACCTCGTTTTCACATATGTTTCGGGTATGTTGGATGATATCGATTGATAAGATGCATGCTCACATAGGACTGGACAAGGCCTTAGTGACTCAATAACAATGATAGACTATGTTTAAATAGTGTAATTAGATTTCCAGACGATGTAATTACTCAATGTTTAATAAAACGAAACACTTTTGATATCCATGGTTATGAAACATTAATTCTGTTGCAACACGCCCCGATGTTTCCGCCGCGATTTGTTGTTTTACGCGGTCGGGGTGTGACAGAAAAGATGGTATCAGAGCCAATGGTTATAGGGAATTAGGTTATTAGTAATGCTTTGACCTAGTCTATTACCTTCTTAGGACCCTAACGCGAGTTTACTTGCGTTTAGTCATAAAACAATACCGTCACCTATCCTTAGGCGACGACCACAACAAGAACATAAATTTCAAAACCGCTTTGAAAACTAATCATCTGTTCTAGGATGATTGATTACTAGGTTTTGAACCCTCTGTTATAAGGTTTTGAACTCTCTATTATATGGTTTTGAACCTCTTTGAGTTTTCAAAACTTCGTCGAGGTTTTGGGTTTTAAATAATGTGAACACGTGCAAACTGGAAGGGTGAATGCCTGTATTCTGGGTTTTCTGACAAGGCAAGCACTTCGTATACATCTCATCAGACGCGAGACCAGTTGTGCTTACCTGGGAATTCTTGGGATGAGTGTTCACTTATAGGCGAGCATGTCTTCGCGATACATTATTTTTGACCCATTTACTTTGATCAGTCACCGTCTCATTTGTTTGCCTTAGGTAACAAACAAATGATCGCAATCTTCATGCGTTATCATTCTGTTTTGATTGTCCAATAATCTTTCACCTGTTTCTCTCTATGCCTTTCTTTTTCTTCAAGAATGTCTCTTCATCACGATGACGCCCAGATATCTGAGCAAGCAGCCAAAATTCGCTCAGCAAATAGGCGAAGTAGCCCTGAAGACTGTTGAATTAGCTACTGCCATGTATCATCTCCAGGATGAAGCCACTCAAGAGTCACCAAGACAGGCAGGACCTAGTCAGGTGACAGCACCATCAGCCAAGAAACCAATCGAGGAATCAAAGACCATGGATGAACGATCCCCTAAGAAGTCAAAGAAGCGAAAGGCTTCTCAGAACTTCGCCATGGTCGCTCACAATGGTAAAGCAGTCCCCAACCAACCAGCTCAACCCCCTTGCTAGGTGTGTATGGCTTTTCCTATGATACCTACATCAAGGAACTATGTACCTTACAAAACTACTCTTGTGGTTCTGTCATTTTTTATGATCACTTGTGATCTCCCTAAGAACCTCAAACACTTGTTTCTTCTAAATCTAAAGTATCTTATCGTCTTGCACCGTTCGAGATGCAAGAATCATCAAAACAGCTTTAAGAGTTGTCTGATAAAGGATTCATCCGTCCGAACTTTTCACCTTGGAGAAACTCCAGTTCTCTTTATGAAAAGAAAAATGGATCTTTTTAAATGTATATCGATTAACGTAAGCCTATTAAGCTTACCATCAAGAATCGATATCCCCTACCTTAAATCAACGATTTCTCCGATCAACTGCATAGCGTTCATGCTTTTCCAAGATCGATTTGCATTTTGGGTATCATCAACTTTGTATTCTCAAAGAAAATGTTCCCAAAACGATTTTTTCTGCACGAAGTATGGCCATTACGAGTTTACAGTCATACCTTTTGGTTTGACAAATGCTCCAGCCATCTTCATGGACTTAATAAATAGGGTCTGCAAGCCTTATTTGGATCAGTTCGTCATTGTTTTTATTGATGACATCTTGATCTATTCAAAGTCCCGAGCCGACCACGATCAACACCGTCGTTGATTTCGGAGCCTGATTGGATTCCTTGTACACCTTAATTTGTACATTACAACTCAATTAGGACAAGCCGAATTCCTTTTTAGATCTTCCTATTTTCATAGTTAGATTCTAGAAAATATTTAAAGTGCCAAGTGAAATCCACGGATTGGATTCCTAGTATGCTTTAAATACCCATGTCCAAAGATAACAAATTAAACGATTATACGAATAAACGATTTTGCGATTAAACGATTTTGCGATTAAACGATTATACAATTATGCGATTATGTGTTTATGTGATATGTGTTCTCCTCTATGTTTTTGTGTGATCCAATTTTCAAATCCTCATAGAATCTTTCGTATCTTTATATGAGGGATTCATAGTAGGATATTCAAAAGGTACTACTTTAAATCCTTAATGGGCTTCTACGTTGTAGTTAAAGACCCTTGGGATTATATGGTACCATTCCATGATTCGATGAGAGATCCTTAAGTGGTCTAGTCTAAAAGATTGATTCACAATCTGGTTAAAGAATGACATCTAGTGATGTAGCTGAACAGACTCCTTGATAGTCTATTTAGATCATTTATTGATTTAATTTAAAGGACGCTAGGGCGGTCTAGTTACACTCATCACAGGTTTGTTCATTTGGTTTTCCCCTACACACTATAAAATAGACTGTGTATACTGTGCAAGGAATTGTCTGATTATGGACGCGTACATAATTATGAAATTTAGTGCATAGGAACCCAGTAAGATTTATTATGTGTAAGAACCGATAGTGACAAAAATAACGAAATGAGAACGATGTAATGGAGGTACGGTGGACGCACCAATGATGCTTCATATACTTGTATATAAGTATCCCTCTTACATTGCAAACATAATGTTATTAAGGTTACTAGAAGTTCAAGAACCCTAATCAATATTTTTCGATCTTTTCAACTTCATGTTTTGAACTCTTACAAGTTTCCTCTAAATAAATTTCGGGACGAAATTTCCTAAAGTAGGGGAGACTGTAACACCTGTGCCTCCACGGCCATCAAACAAATACCAAACCAATGAAATATTGTATTTCATACTTGGGATTTGTAAAAATATGTGTATCGTTTACACATATCAACTCTTGTTCAATTTCAAACTCTAAATCACTTTCTGGAAGGTTATACGCGCACCGATGCGTAAATATAACCAGTTTAATGCAACGAACACTCCGGAATAGTGAAATAGGCTTAACATACCTTAAATAACCTTTACATAACTTAGAAATAAGTTTTGAAGGCTTTGGTATGGCAAAAACAAGCTAATTCGCTTACAGGGACTAAACTTGACAAACTGCGAAAGTATGCCAATTTGAACTGTAACAGACATTCCGGAACATGACCATAAGTTAAACATACCATAAATATCCTTTACATAGCTTAGAAATAGGCTTTGAGGTGTTCGGTATGCTAAAATAAACTTTTGTGTCATTCAGGGACTAAAAGTGTCAAAAAGTGCACAAGTTTGCATTTTCGCGCATAACTTACGTTCTGAATACATCTGGACATCCAAAAATTTATGTAAGCATGACTACATTATATTTTAGTGTTCGCCATAAGAAAAATCCATTCGTCACGTCATTTGGATCGTTTTTCGCGCTTATGCGCATTCCGTCGTAATTAAGCGAACATCGCGTTCGTACGGCCAAACGAACCGACATCCGAGATATTTTTGAACATGTTTTGAGTTCCCTATACTTTAACTTCATTTTAGAGCCTTGAAATGAGGTTAACGGGGTTCAAACGCATCGAAAATCGCTTAAACGGGCTGCAGGGACCAAACCTGTCACTTTTGAAACATTTCTGAATCAGGTGGGTGCTAGCGTAGCGCGAGCCCTAAGGGCTTAGGCGTCGCGCTACGCGAGTGACTGATCTGACCAGATTCAATGTTTTAACAAGCGGGTCCCATCTGTTCGATTCTCAACCACACGTTTCTTATCGTCTAGTCAGCGGATAAGAACAACCTATTAGCCACCATAACATCTCGACAAGTGTACGCCTTGGATTCGATCACGTACCACGAGAAACGATCCTAACGGTGGTGCATATCCTATAAATACCCAACCCCCCTTCCATTCAAAACCCACCAAATCTGATCAAGAAAGCTCTAAGTTGGAACCTTCGTTTCATACCTGAGCTATTTCGATCCGGGTTAGCATTCGGGGACCCTGGGTAAGTATTCTTTCGTTCTTTTCCTTATTTTTACTGCTTTTCGAGTCCGAAAGTCAAACTTTGTTTGACTTTCAGCGTTGACCAGTAATGGTCAATGCGAAGTTCGTTTGAACTTCGCAACGTGAGTGTAATCACGTTGGTCATAGTCCTTTGGGACTATGCCCACTGATTACCACGTTGTCTAGGGTCGTAGGGTAGGCGATCTAATAAATCGCCTATACCTTCGAACCCGACCCAGTTTGGTCGATCATTAGGATCCGACCAAACACATTAGGTGACCATAGTGTAGGGAATAACCTTCCGAGGTTATACCTTATGGTCACGACGTTTAAGTAGTTATATGATAGGTAGTTTATATGCCTTAGGTAAATTACCAGAATACCCTTTTCATACATAATTGGTAATTAAGCATATGTAACCTAAACTTTTGTCACGTAACTGATTATGTAACATGTTTAGGCATATAATACTTGTCATAGGACTAGTTAGACGGTCCGAACGCGTTTCACGCGCACGACGCGTTAAAATAGCATAAGCTTCCTAAACGGGTCGTAATGGGTCGTAAACAATTATGTTAAGTTTCATTTAGCATGTAGGCTTTGTTAAACCATATCACGTGAGTTCCGACACTCATTTGGTTTACAAACCCTAATGCTACCCAATCTTCCGATTTAGGTCCGGGTTAATTATGTAGTTACCTATATTAGGTACCATTTGATTTCCGGGACTCCTCTAGCTTACTTGGTAGTTGTTCAAGACTCCTAAGCACTCACAGGCGAGTACATTCTTCCCCTATTTTACTGTTTTCAATTGTTTTGGGGTGACTCATATGTGCTAAATGTTTTCGATGTTATAACGATGGTTTCAAAAACGATTAAGGCGATTTATACAAAACTAATAACGATTTCATAAAGTGAACAAACTTGTTGGTTGTAGTTACATAACAAATGACATTCATTAGCAATGATCAAGCCGACCAGTATTAGGTTATGGTACCATAGGATCTGACAAGTCCCGTTATTTACTACACCCGTAGTTATGTGTGGGTGTTGTGGGTAGCGACTGAATCTGTAATTGTTAATTTACTCTTTGGTAAGGGTTTATTAATGCGAATTGTTAATTTACTCTTTGGTAAGGGTTTATTAATGCGAATTGTTAATTTACTCTTTGGTAAGGGTTTATTAATGCGAATTGTTAATCTATCCTTTGGTAAGGGTTTATTAATGCGAGTCAAGAAGGTTTGAATGTTATTAGCGAGACGATCATTTAAGTAGTTTCACGACCTAAAACGAATTTAACGATTGTGTAAACGATTGGTTTTCACACGATGTTTTAACGATTGGGTAAACGATTGGTTTTCACACGATGGTTTAACGATTGGGTAAACATTTGTACATGATTGACATTTGATCATGTATTTCCCACAAAACATAACTTTGATTTAAACCAAGTTTTTACTTCAATACTTTGTTTTTGTGCATATGGTTTAGTTGAGACATTTCACTTGCCATACATGGATATTTGACATAGACATTTGACATGGATATTTGACATAGACATTTTACATTGTTTGGTTTGGTTTGATTAAGTGATTAAGTAACGATGCGTGTGTAATATGATACAAGCATGGTGGATACGCCGCTGGTACTTCCTATATATAAGTGTTTGTATGGTATTACATATTGTAGCGTTATTTGAATCATTTCAGTTTGAGACATAGAACATTTTATACGAGTAACATACCTTTCACAAGACATTTATTTACAAACAACTTATCTTATACAAACTCATTTTACATGGTTATTCATTTAATCATGCATTATTCTCTTACTTATACATATCACCTGAATTTATCATTGTTTTTCAAATAATGTACTAAAACAAATGTTTTTGGGTTAAGAGTCATGGCTACGAGGTTTTACAAATTATAACTCGCTTGATTTGAGTTGGTTAATTAAGTTGCAATATTATACTCTTTTCAAAACAAGGTTTTTAAATAAAGTATTGCAACGTCTAAACTAGCCATGATTTCGACACTCCTACAAAACCTATGTACTCGCCAGCATTTCTTTGCTGACCTCGTTTTCACATATGTTTCAGGTATGTTGGATGATATCGATTGATAAGATGCATGCTCACATAGGACTGGACAAGGCCTTAGTGACTCAATAACAATGATAGACTATGTTTAAATAGTGTAATTAGATTTCCAGACGATGTAATTACTCAATGTTTAATAAAACGAAACACTTTTGATATCCATGGTTATGAAACATTAATTCTGTTGCAACACGCCCCGATGTTTCCGCCGCGATTTGTTGTTTTACGCGGTCGGGGTGTGACATAAGACAAAAGTGATATAAACCCGGATCTAGTTAAAGATGTATGGCAGGAGTTAAAAGTGTCGTCATGTTAATTTTTACCTCTGAACGACCTCGTTATGAATCCCAAGACCCTAACATATATTACAAACATCCGATTTACATTCAATCCGGTAATCACTAGTAATAATTGACACAAAATTTGCAAGAATGGAAATCCTACGAAGAAATGCATGACAACCCCTCGTTTATGGCTTTTCGATAATGTCCAAGACAAATGTGCATCATTTAAGGTGATCCTAACTATCTAGGACCTGTTCATAAGGCCCCATACTGATAATTGAAGCCCCAAAATCGATTATACATCAATTGCCCTTTCAAACCCCGAAAGAACAACATTTTTGTCTTCTGCAGATGGCTTACGGACCGTAAGCCCACCCCTTACGGTCCGTAAGGGGTTGCCAGCGACTATAAATTCGGCTGTTTGCTGTTGTGAGCTTGTAACCGACATATAAACGATTTTCCACATCTTGGACGACCCCTAAACAACCCCTAGGCCCTTAGGGACATCTGTTGATGATCCATGACCATTGCTAGCATGATTTGTCAACCATCTGAGGTGATTAAAGCACTATAAAAGGGCCTTGTGTTGCAACTTAGTAACCACACCTTCCATCTGCATTTCTGATCATTTCTGGAGCTCCAAAGCAGACTCAAGTGATCACTAATCATGCATAGGACTTCAGTAAGTATGCTTAACCTTTCTTAGTTAAGTTTTTGCTTAGTTTTAGCTTAAAAGTCAAACCGTCGTAATTAACGGTTGACTTAATGATTAATCATTGATGGATCAGTGATTAGTCGAATTGAAAGTAGTTAGAAGTTGGTAATTATGTGGGCAATAAACCCTTAAAAGGGCACCCTCTGATTCCCACTCTAACTAGGTCAAATGTCGGGTCAAACTTGTTATTAAAAAGTCAACAGAATGCTTAATTTCCAATTTACGCATAATTAACAATGTAGAACCCATAGAACCTTTTTGATCATTAATATATCTTGGTAATTAATATAAGAACATGTCTAAACATGTTCAACCCAACAATTTTCAGTAGAGACCCGGTTCAGAACCGAAAGTCGCATAATTTGACTTTTGCTTTGGCTTTCAGTTCTGACCCGTTTAAGCATGTTTTAGAAATTCCTTAGAGATTTAATTGGACTAGGTTACATGCTAGTATAACCCTCTATGATTATACACCATGGTTCATTAGTTATCCGATTAATATGCATGATTCCGTTAATTGCTCATATGTTGACTATTATGCCCTTTTCACCATAAAACGTGATTTTTGAAAATATAAAAGAGTAGAAACATTAGTTACCGATTTATAAACTTGCACCCAAAATTTGACATCAGTTTGAGGTGTAGATTGAGAGTTATGCTCATTAGCGTAATTAGAAAGCTTTTTAGCGATTAAACGACATAATTAGCGTATAGCCTATTTAAACCTACTTTTTGATATCAAAATTATTACCCACTGATGTAATATATTATTTTGGGATTTTTGAAGATTTTTAATTAATTTTAGGCTGAGCATAACTTAGAGGTATAAGCTTAATTCGGTAATTGTCGGTTTTGCCCTTTTGGGCTATAAAATGAGTTTTACATATCTTTTTGACCCCAAACCTTTTGCTACTGATTTCATATGATAAATAAGTTATTTTAAACCTTCTGGAATAATAAAAATATCAGCTTTAGTTATAGAACCCGGAAATGGCTTCTAATCGCCTTTTAAGCGTTTTTAACGCATAGTATGTACTAAAACTATTTTAAACATACAAGGGTTGATACCTACTGATATTTTAGGTAAATTATAATATTTTAACAGTAAGCAAAAGTTGTTAAACTCAGACTTCAGTTTTGAGCTTTTCGGCTTATGTGAAATTACCAAAATGCCCCTACGGTGCATAGTTTAGTTATAATTGACTAATTTAACATATATACTTTACCCTACTGTTATAACTTATCAAATTCAGTATTTTTTCTGATTATATCAGACTTGTAACTCAGGTTAATACTTAAACTCTTTTATAAACTTGTAAATGACCAAACTACCCCTACGGGGCATAGTTTGTGTTTAAACTCGTTTCGGGCATAATAAAAGTTATCTTACTGATGTCACAACATATTTGAGGCATATTAACTTAGGAAACCTGTATATGGCTCTTACGGTTACCCGTTACGCTTCTTGCGCGTTCGGTTCGGTTTATGTAACTAGTTTACATAAATTAGCCGAAACGGGTCAAACCTTATCGTTTTATCTCAAAATCCAGAATGTGTATAATATACCCATATTAAGCAAGTCTTCAAACTTGTCGGGTCTAAATCACATTCTATTCCGATCTTCGCTTAATCGTGCGTACGAACCGTATCTTTAAAACTAACCGGTCTAAGTTTAGGCTTAATTAAAGACCCGTTAGGATTCTAATAGGTTATTATAAACCTTCGTTCCAGAATAGGAGGACCAGTAAAAGCTACTTGCATTTGCTGTTTGTGAATTATACTTGCAGAGGTAAATACTTTTAACTTATTTTCCCTATACGGGCTTGGGGTACGGTATATAAAATACCGCTTGGTCGGGCATTAAATCTTCCATCGTATGGTGGTTAATTGATATTGATCGGCCCGTTTAAATTGTTTTGTTTACTTAAAGCCTTTGGGAGGTTAATGACCATGTCCCGGATATCCTTGGCATCATTTTACGAAATGGCCACGACCTAAGCGCGGGGTGTAGGCGTACACCCGTCAGTGCATAAATAAATAATGTGGTGTGTCTATTGATCTTTAACCCGGCACGATCCGGGCTACTAAACGCATAAGGAACATGTAATCCTTTTACAAGTTTATATATTTAAATAATTATCCCAAGTTATAAAATGTTTGTGCCACGTGCATCCAAATCAATTTTTAATCATTTCTAAAATGAGTCGGTTAATTGTATTTACCAGTGTAAACTGACGTATTTTCCCAAAAAGATTAAGTGCAGGTACTACTCGTAATAGGCTGGATTTCTCCTTAGCATCAATAAAGAGTCTCGCAAGCTTAAGATGCCTAACATATGTTGAACTACTGTTTTCTATTTATTTTTGATCCTTCTGTGGATAAACTTTTGACTGTTTTGATACTTGATATTACAATCTATTAAAGTTGAAATATATCTTTCATTAGCTTCCGCTGTGCATTTAAATATTGTGTTGTTTGACTATTATGTTGCCAACCACGTCACGATACTCCCCACCGGGCCCACCGGTAATACGTGGACAACCGGGGTGTGACAACTTGTGTGGAAATCGGCTAGATCTAAGTTGTTCTTGGTGGGTTGAGGCCAAAACATGAAGTTCATAAGAACACCATGATGACGTCATCCTAAAACACCTCAAATCTAGTGATTTCACAGTTAAAAGTTAAGATTCAAAAGATAGAAAGGTGTAGGAGTGCGTGTAGATTAAGGAAGTACAAGATTTAGGACGAGATCTTACCGAAATTGAGAGAAATCGAAGAAAAGGTGAGGCGCACGAGCTGTTCAGACGTCAGATGCCAAAAGTGGTAACTATGAGAGTGACATGGGGTATTTATAGGATTCCAAAAGAGGAAAGAGCTGGTTGGTCGGATGGCACCTCGCCCGGATGACTGTCCGGTCGGATGTCATCTCGGTCGGATGGCAACCTGGCACCACAATCAAGTGGCAGCCCGGTCGGATGGCAATCCGGCTGGATGGCACTTGGTTCGGGTGTTTGGTGCGATGATTTTTGATATTTCGATTTCGATTGCGAGCGATGCGAATGCGATGGTGTTTCCTATTCAAATTACTTTTAATCTCAACTACTCGTATCTCGCGCTATCTCTTCTCCACTAATTATCATAGTTCGATTTCGATTGCGATTGAGTTCGATTGCGTTTCGATTGATTACCACACATAACATAAATAAACATGCACAAGTAACACATAAGGCACACACACACGTATAACAATAACCAAAATGCGTATTTCGAGTTGCGAGTGCGATTGCGATTAAACATGATAAATAGCGATCAATATGCGATTATTAATAGATACTCCACATAATACAACTAAAGCGAAAATAAAATAGACTAATTACAAGTCAAAGAAGTCAAAACAGGAATTGAGCAGGGAGAGACAGATCGCAATTAGCAATCTTTTCTTCCTTTGACTTCAATCTTGACCTTCGAAACACGGGGTGTTACAAAACCCCACCCACATCCCTTTCCAACACCGCCACCATCTACCCCCATCAATAATAAAAGAACGCTACCAAACCTGTCGCCCCTTTCTTCTTTGTTATACCAAAACCATCGGCCAAACGACCACCTGTCATATCTGCAAACCAAATCGGAAACCCACACCCTTATTCCAACCATCGTCACATCTGTAAACACAACCACTGCCACCAATTTTGGCCATTGTCACATCTGTAAAACACAACCACCATCACCACACCACTGTAGTATTTCCCACCCCTATTTCCTCTTTGATTCACCTCCATTATCTCCCTAAATCTGCTTCATTATCATAAACCCTAGCTTTCTGCTTATTATCATACTCGGTGTTAACTCAGTGCCATTGTTGAACTCGATTCACCTCCATGATACTTAATAAACAACGATTCAGATCTTCGAGATATAGATGCATATTGTAATTTTGTAATTTGTTGTGATTGCATTTGTTAATTGTTAGATATGCTCATGTGTTTTGTGTCGGTGATGTTTGATTTGGTGATTAGAAATTGTAGAATTTGTTATTGTGTGAAACAAAGGTGGTTGGTTGGTTTTTGGGTGGTGAAGAAAAAAGGGTGATGGTGGAGATTGGTGGTTTCATTGGTTGTTAGGAGACGGTGGGCGATGGTGGTTTAAGGAGGTGGTGGCCGACAGTGGTGTTAGGAGGTAGGGTGGTGATTTTAGGATGAAGAAGTGGAAGGTGGTGGTCTGGTGAACAAGTGAGAGAAAGAAAAGGGTGGGGTGGGTAAAAAGTGGGCCCACTAGCTTTCAATATTAGATAATTAAATATATAGATAAGTAATAATATTTTTTTTATTAATTTTTTGTTAGTAACTGCATTTTAGTAGTTTAACACCTATTTAACATTAAAAACTAACCCCCATCCACGCTAAGGACTATCCGAGAATGAAAGTGAAAAAGTTAGGGACTATAGCTGTAATTTTAAAAATATAGGGACTATATGTTAAATTTACACAAACCACAGGAACTATCTGGGCCTTTTCTCAAAGAATAATTACAAACTTTTATTGTTCATTTTATGAATAAATTTATTTTTAGTAAGTATATAAAATCCAAATACTAAATTGAGCTGTGGGTCTTTTTGTGTAAAATCATGCTCGTTCTAAATTAACCCTTCGGAAATTCATTGGATAGGAGATGTATAGCTCCACCATGTCAATTATAACAAGGGCGTGTGCATGTAAAGTGTTTTACGTACCTTCTTTCACAATCTACACTTTTCATTTAAACTAGGTTCGTTAACGTCGTGCGTTGTGGCGAAACGAATCAAATGACAATGTAAAACAAACGTTATTTGAAATTAAAGCATGTTGTTTAGAAAGTAAACCGTCAGAAACGGTTTAGTTTATCATCATATCGTTTTACGACACCAAATAAATATTTTATTTGAATACAATTTCATTTTAACAAAACTTATACCGGAATGTAGAGGGAAATAATTAAACACAACTGGTACCTAAGTTTTTAGAAAAAAATTAACAAACGTAAATTATTAGAGAAATTTAAAATTAACTGATAATTGGAAATATTATTAAAAAAAGAAAATGAATTACTAAAAGCAAAAAATAAATGATAAAAAATATAGTTTTAAAAAAGTAAAATAAAAGCAAAGGTATGTTAAAACTTAAAAGTAAATATAATAATAAACTATTATAATATTAAAAACTATATATTATTATAAAAATGAAATCATTGTTTATGGTCTTAGAAAAAATTAAGGGACATAAATTATTAAAGAAATATCAAACTAATCGAACACGAAAATATGATTTAAGGAGAAAAAAAAATTAAAAAAATAAATGAGAAATGAGAAAGAAAATATGCGTTTACAAAAGTAAAATAATAATATAAAAATATGTTAAACTTAAAAGTGAATATATTATTATAATATTAAAAAATAAAATATTAAAAAACTATATATTATTATAAAAATAAAGTTACTATTTATGAAAAAATAAATAATAAATGAAAAAAATATGGTTTTACAAAAGTAAAATAATAATACAAAAATATGTTAAGCTAAAAGTGAATATACTATTATAATATTAAATAATAGAATAATAAAAAGCTATATATTATTATAAAAATAAAGTTACTATTCATAAGCTTTCGTAAACAATATATATATATATATATATATATATATATATATATATATATATATATATATAATTGCCAGCTCACCTAATTTCAGATTTGCCCATTATTGGTTGACACATGGAATGGGGTGGCAGACATGGGCAAACCCACATTCAACTCGGTATGGTGGGGCGGGGGTTTGGGGCGTGGGTTTGGTGGGCTGGAGCTGGGCTGACCCAGCCGGCTTTTTCAATATTATTTAAAACAACAAATTTAATTTTTTTAATATTTTTAAATAAAGAAAATTACAAAAAAAAAATAAAAATTCCTAACTTTTATATTTGTTTTTTTATCTCTTCTCTCAACGTCAAGACTAGTTCTAACTCGTCACCCTGTAGGTGATCAATGGACTGGGTTAGAAATTTCATATCATCCCGTTTTTGTTTCTGGGCATCTCTAGCTTCTTTGCTCCTTCGTATTTCGGCCCTTTGTTGTTAGAATACGTTGAATGTATCAGTGGCGGAGCTAGACCTTAAAACCAGGGGTATCCAAAAAAAAAAATTACGGTGTATTCATATAAAATCCTTTATAGGGGTATCCTCGTATTTTTTTAGGGGTATCCTTTATATAAAATCCAAAAAAAAAAAAAATTAACACTGCAAAACACTGCGAACACGACTTTGAGCCGTAGCCCGTGCTACGGCTGGTTTAATGCTGTCTCCGCCCCTGGAATGTATCCATCTTGCATGAAATGTCATCCAACTGCTCGCTGATATTCCCCTACGCGAGCCAGAACTCACAGCTGAAGGCGATGCCGTTTCAAATCTAGATTTTTGAGCACGCCTTCTTGAGGCATTTCTTCCATACTCAGGCCGGTTTGGGCTTGGCGAATCATCCAAAAGGTCCTCCAACTCTTGATCTCGTGCATCAGATTGGGCTTGGGACGAGGCCCTTGACCTTTTGGAAGACGAGTTAGTTTCGCTACCAATGGGGATAGTCGCCCACTTTGGATGGAACTTACAAATCTCCCAACAATGCATGAAACGGAAGTCGGTCTTCACATTTGATTTGAATGCGACCACTGCATTTGTCAAAATGTTGGCTTCGGTTTCACCACTTTTCGGGTTTTGCTTTGCTTTATTTAAAAAACCACTAAATTTTGTAAGTTGGGTGCTTATCTCGCTCCACTTTGAGGATAAGCTATCGTTTTCACGATAACTCTCCCTACCCATTTCTTCATGGAATAGTCTACTAACGGATTCCCACAGGGCGGTTCGATGTTGCGAATTTCCTATTTTAATAAAAAAAATTAATTATTACAAACTTATATAAAAAATAACCATTAATAAAAAACAAAGGTTAAGAATACCTAAAGTTGAATGTTGAGTTTGTTCACACCAAGCCCTCGCCAATGCAACTTCTTCAGCAACGACCCATTTTTGTTGTTTTCGTTTGGCGGTTTCAACAACTTTATCCTCCTCGGTTTTTTTCATATGACTTCTTTTTTTACGGGTTTCGATGCGGAAGGACCATCATTGGGTGGTTGAGTTTCGGGAACGGATTCGTATTGTGATAGGTCGATGGAGGTTGGTGAAAGGTCGATGGGCGATTGTGAAAACGGGGTAGGTATCGCATCGTCGGTGTGTGGGAAGTTTTTAAACACACGATTCCCGATATACGATGCATAACCCGCCATGTCGAGCATAGGAGAGTGTATGAAAAATGGACGAGCTATTGGACGAGTGGGTGGTGGGCTAGGATTATTTTCTTGTAATCCATACGGGTTGTTCGGGTCATAAGGACGGTTGTAAGGATGCATTTTTTCGTTTTGTAGAAGGAGAATATGAGTTTTATAGTGAAGATGTGGTTGAATGTGGTAAAAAATGAAAGAAAAATGTGAGTTTTATAGTGAAAAAATGGAAGAAAAAATTAATTTTTTTTTAATATAGCCGTTGGCCAACGGCTCTTTTCTTTTGGCCATACACAGCCCGCCATGTCAGCTCGCTTCCCCCGCCCCACGCCCGGCTTGAAACCCAAGCCCTAAGGGCCACGCCCCAACCCAAGCCCACCCGGGATGGTGGCTTGGGCGTTTTCCCCCAACTCACGCCCAAACCCAAGCCCCATACCTCATGGCCTTATGCCAGACATGGGCGATTAACTTTTTCATCATATTTGCATAAAAGTATAAGTAATTATATATTTTTTTAAATCTTTAAAAAGGAAATCAAATAAATGACAGAGTTTCAATAAACAAATTATCTAAATACTTATTTCACTAAATTTTACTATAATCTAATTGTTTTACGAATCGATATTCTATCTTTAACTTGTTACATGTCTAAAAATATAAAGGTCTTGTTTTTTGTGACTACATGATGAGACTCACTTGTCACTGTCTTTTTAGAAGTCATGTTTTTTAAATATTCGTGGTTAAGAACGAAACCAAATAATTAAATATCATTTGTCACTGTCTTTTTAGAATTATCAGATGAAAATTTCGCTGGCCAAAAACGGATACTTGTGGTTTTGTTTGCACACAGCGATATTCTAATAGGATGAAAATTTGTATAATATTAAATGTTAATATACGTGATGCACTTATTTTTTGAAGTCACGAAAATATTAAATAGATGGAAAGTGAAGTATATGCATGTAGGGACGTGGAATCCTGAGGCATGAATAGATTTGGAAGGTACACAACCTGACACATATGTAAGATACAAGTGTAAAATGTAAAATTGAGTGGTTCATGTATTTCGATATCTTTGTAAATCAACATTTCGAGAAGGAAAACACAGACTATTATACATATAACAAACTAGCGGTTTTGCTCGCGCTACGTGACAGGAACTCAGTTGGTATCGTTTCGTTTTGTTTCTGAACCAGCATTCGCTATAGCAACTGAAAGATAAACTAAAAAAAAGTTGTGATATGCCAAAAGAATATCGATACGTACTTTAAATCAATCGAAAACAACAATACGAATACCAATTCCAAAACTACTGTGACCGGTGCCGATGTTGTTCGATCGAAATCAGTTTGGTTCGTCATGGTACATACCAATATGGAGTATGATACTCGTATAGAGTATACAATAAAAAAATATGTTAGTTTAATACAACTCCCTTTTTCAACAAAATTGTTACCGTCACTCGTATAGTTTATGATACACAAAACAAGTTATTCTTATTACAATGTCAATTTTCAACAAAATTTTGATCGTGGTATAGTTCGAGTGACAAGCAACGGGCCCGAAGAAGACAAAGATTGTGGTGGCTAGAATTTGATGCTCTTTTGTTGAAGACAATCAGATAGCGGTAGTGTTTTTTTTTTAAATTTATGGTGAAGAAGTTTAGAATGGAAGAGTTTATTGATGTTTCCTATGTCGGCTGTGGTTGTGTCTAGGGTTTCGGGTTGAGTTTGTGTCGTCGGCTAGAGTTGTGGCGTAAGTTACGATGGTGGAGTTTGTTATTTTGGCGATGGTGTAACGAATGGAGCGGCGAGATCTGGTTTTGAGTTTGAGTGTTAGGTTGGAGTGGGGGTGGGTTGGGTTAAAATTAATTTATTTGATTTTTATTTAAAGGTTAAAAAGAAATATAAAACAGAAAATATAAAACAGAAAAATGGGTAAAATGTCCAAATTGTCCTTGAGTTAATGCTTATTTTAAACAATGTTAGTGATTTGGATGCAAATGCCAATAAAACGCAAACCTCAAAGAGTCAAATGTACAAAAAAGTCATTTTGGATAAAACAAGAAAATATGACCAAAGTTAGTGACGATTTTAACATTTTACTCTTTAATTTTTAAACAAACATCCCAGCATAATGTATTTATATAGCAGATTAAACATGAAGTTAGGGGTGCAAACGAGCCGAGCTACTCGCGAGCTATTCGAGCTCGGCTAGAAAAAAAGCTCGAACGAGCCGAGCTTAAACGAGCTCGAGCCCGAGCCTAAAAAACAAGCTCGTTTAGTAAACGAACCCGAGCCCGAGCTTCGCTTATCGAGCTCGAGCCGGCTCGCGAGCCTAAACGAGCTTTCTGTTTATATATTTTTTTATTAATATATTAAACATATATTTATATAATAATAATTACCATTTATATAAATATAAAAAAATAACTTAATTATATGTATAATACTAATTATAATTAATATAAATTAATTAATAAATACTAAATGAGTCGAGCCTGAGCCGAGCTCGAGCTTGAAAAAGTTACCTTCGAGCCGAGCTCAAGCTCGAGCTTTCATATGTTAAACGAGCTCGAGCTCATGGAAATAAATTAATTATATCTAATTATGGATAGTTTTTTTTTTTTTGAAACGAATCTAATTATGGATAGTTAGTTACGATTTAGAATTTACAACCTACAATGTGCCAAACTCACTAAAACTTGGGTACAAATCACATTTCGAGGTCATATACCCGAATACAAAACCCGAAACCTGTCTCACAACTTGCAACCCGATCCGAGATGAACAAAGCATTGAGAATTTACGGTGAAGTTCTCCGGTTGGTGAGGCGTCTTCCGGCGGACTCCAGGCCCTACTACGCCAAATACGCCCGAGAAAACTACGTCAATTACCGAGAACTTGATGACAACGATCCCGCAGCTCTCCACGAGCTCTTCCTTCGCGCTTACAATCACTCCGTTTGGGTTCTTAACAAGGTCAGTTTCCATTCATTTCGCATGATTTAAACAACTTCCCACATGAAATTTAAGCCACTGGTTATGAATATTGTTGTAGTATTCCGTCGATCAAGCAGCTGCGAGCAAGCTGAAGGAGATATGTGGTGGGGTTTGAAGCGTTTTTGTTGCATGCCAAGTGTTTGATGAAATGCCCCACTGGTTGTTTGTTTCTGTTTTAAGTTGTATTAGTAGTTTGAAGTTGTACCATTGATGTCTCTGTCTATGTTTGGATGATATTTGTATTGATTTTTTTTTTTATGAATAATTTGGTGGTTATAAATTTTGAACTGGAAAGTATTTGTTTGGATTATAGGTTTGGATTCATGTCAGGATTCACTAGTGAGGACAATCAACATGTTACTTACCGAGTTATCGTCTAGTAAAGGTCGGTTTTCTGGTTTGGTTTTATTGTTGTGATTAGGGCTGTCCAAATTGCTCGACGATCGAGGATCGCTCGAAAAATGCTCGTTCGATTCCCACTCAGTTTGTAAATGAGCCGCTCGGCTCGGTTTGATTTGAAAACGAGCCAAGCATGAGCAAAGGTCCGCTCGCTCGTCGATCGCTCGGTTTCGCTCGAATTATTTTTATTAAATAATTAATATATATATATATATATATAGGATAAGGATCCGTTAGGAACCACCCTTTATTGCGAGAACCAGTGTGAACACATGGCATTTTTGTAATTATATTATGTTTATACCAAAACACGCGTTCTTTTTTTTCTTTCCTTATGTCACTGTTATCACCATTCTAGGGTTTCATAAGTTCACCAGTTCATGGTCTTCACACTCGTCTGAGATGCATTCACGGCAGTTTCACGGCGGCGAAGAGCCGTTCACGGTGGTTTTCACGGCATATAGATAGTCGGCGTTCACGTATTTCATGGTGATTGCAGTTGGCACGGTGTTTACAGCGACATATGGCGTCTCCTGATTCATCACTTGTATATCCTCGTATATCTGATGATCCTCCTCATACATTTTCTGAATATCATCTTCATACAACATTTGATGCCGACTTTGGTGGTCCATCTACTGTCAATCCCGTTGATAGTCACAGATTTATGTCTAAAACTGTTGTAAGTCAACATACCCTTCATGGATTTGAAATTCAGACTATTGAATCTATGACTACATCAGACAATGTTGTCTTATAATCAATGTATCTGATCGTTCATTATCTTTTGACACTACTTCGACTGGTACAACACCTACAAATACAGAACATCAAGAGTTGCAATTCATTCGATTTGTGACTAAAGGTATTATGTTGACTGTAAATGATGTATATACTTTGTAAATTATATTATATTAAACGATATGCACATGTGCATTATATTTACCGTAAATGATGTTGTATTAAATTATATGCACATGTGCATTAGGTTGATTGTAAATGATATTGTTTTAAATTATATGCACATGTGCATTATGTTGAAAATTAGACTATGTCGTTGATGTATAGTTTATGAACAAGTGCCTTATGGATGACTATCCAATTATGTACAGGATGGCAGCAAACAAATGGGCTTGGGTGGCGGACAACTACAAAAAAATGGAGGTGACTGTGTGGGATTGGCAATGGAATAACAATTCAACAACCGGGGAGGCATGGGTGGAGTTTATGTAGCTTTTGGCGCTGCTGAGAGACACCAGAATGAAGACGGTTCAATATGAGTGGGGTTGGCACTCGGAAAAATAAGTCGACTTTCAATGTTAAAACCGTTAGAGAGGATTTGTGTGTCCATAAGCAACATACTCAGTTGATACAGCTATTGCATCTTCTTCCATTTTTTTGTTTCTGCAACTGTATATGGCTTCTGTTTGAGAGGATAGGCTACCATCTTCTTCCATTTTTTGTGCCACTTTCTAATACTTACTCTGGCCATATTGTTCTTGTGATCCAATTTGTCTTCTTTTGTTAACAGGTGAGTTGATCCCCTTGGTATCTATAGCTCCATATCCAGGCTGACCAATTGTTTCCTGACAAATTAAAATTTCAATATTCTTGCTTGATTTACCTTTAATTTTGATAGGTCTCATCCGAAGTTTCATGATATTACATTGTCCCAATAAATTTGTGATGCTATTGCTCTCCTTGTGATGGACCATATCAATTAGGCCTGCTTATAATTAATGGAAATGACTACTGGGAGAGACTTGAAAAGATTTATGAGTTTAGTGTTTGAGCAAGTCGGGAGACTTTTCTGTTCGGATTTTGAAGTCTAGGATACAAACATATAATAAGGAGGTTCCTGAGCAGGTATTTGTTTGGAATAATTGGACACCTAAAAAAGTTGGTTTGGTCGGGTGGATAGCCTTAGTTGAGAGACTCCCAACGAAGGTGGCACTTAACGCAACAGTCATCCAAACACAGTCAAACTGCTACGTAACTGCTACGTTTTCTGCAGCGATTCCCCAGAAACATGTGAACATATTTCCGTTTCATGTCAGTTCGCTCAAACTGTTTGGTCCGTAATTACTCATTGGTGCAAAGGCCCGGCTGCATTTATTTTTAGTCTCAAAGATTTGCTGGAATATCATAATATTGTCCAAGGGTCTGCAAAAAAGAAAAAGGCGATTAATGCGGTGTCCCTTATCTACCTCTGGAGCATTTGGCGAATGAGGAACAAGATGGTTTTTAATCAAAGTCAATTGTTGATACCAACAGTACATAATTATGCACATGTGCATCACATTATTAATCATGCACATCTGCATTATGTTGATACCAATCCATGATCATCATAAATAAACTGTTAACCATCAGTACATAATGTTACTCACATGTGCATCACATTACCAACGCCCCGTAATCATCACCGAATAAATGTTGAACACGTGCGTAAACACGCCATATACCTAATTAATTAGAATGTTATATGTTTTACTTTTTATGTATACATGAACAATTACAAGTGTTTTACATTCTACACTACAGGAACAATTACAACTATTGTACATTCTACACCTAATGGCACGCTATATTGGATACCTTATGTTGAATCTGAATACATCCATATGGTCTTCAGTATCAACCGTCGCAGTTACCATTGATCTTGCCAACTTCTTGTTCTTTACCGCACGCACTCTGTCACCTCCTTTTTTGTGTTTCATCACGTAACCTCCTTTTTTTTGAGGTTTCATCACGAGTTCGCTTAATTGCCTGCCTTTTTTGTGTTTATTTCTTCTCGCGCACCTGCACGATATATTTAATGTGTTTACATAAATGATATTATTTAACATGAATTTAACAAAGGGATGCACATGTGCATAAACTCCCATCTGGACTATCAAACATTAATCAACCTTTTTTACCGTTATGTTTAACCATCGCGTAATCATATTCCATTTCATCCGGCATTTTAATTGACCTTTCATCCCTTGGTTTCAAAAAAAGAAATAAACATAACTTATCAATGAATATGTGCATTAACATTAACTTTATCATCACCATATACAATATGCACATGTGCATCAACATAAACGACCTTATTAATATATTCTGGCAAATTATGCACATGTGCATAGTGCATAATTATGCACATGTACATCAGCATGAATGACCTGAATAACCCATTCTGTCAAAGTATACAGATGTACATAACTATGCACATTTGCATCCATATGACCGTTATTAACTTAATCTAGCAAACCATACATATGTGCATAACTATGCACATGTGCATTAACATGACTCACCTTATCAGCAAGCTTGCTTCAATAATAAACCTTAACCTGTACCAAATCAAAATTCATATTATCACTAACCATATATAACATTAATCATTAACAAATCTATTATGGTAAGATATGCACATGTGCATAACTATACATATGTACACCTAATACCGACGACGATTGATTCCCGGCGATACCGTCGTGGTGACACACTCATTGAACCATCTATTCTTATAATCACGTTGGCACGTTGCTCTAATTACGAAGGGATTAAAAATCCACAATGTTGCCCTAATTATTATGTTCTTAATATAGATTATACGACTAATTTTGTACGAATTTGGGGAACTAACCTCGATTATATGACGAAATATGAAATATCTGATGGTAAAATCTCAAATCTGAGATAAAATCTCAATCCAGATGCTTCGTATGGTGAACTGATGATGGCGAGCTGATGATGTATTCGAGACGATTATATAACCGATTGTAATCGACGATGATGATGGCGAACTGAAGATGTGTTCGAGAAGATTATGTAATCGATTGTAATCGACGAATTGTTGAGATAATCAGGTTGAGAAATGTGGAAAGATTTGGATGTGATCGAGTTCTGAGTGTGGATGTGAAAGTGTTTATTAAGTGTAATTTAATTTATGTTTGAAGTCCGATAGTGGAGGCAGATATTTTAAAAGTTGTTTGGTATTTACAAAATTGCCCCCTGTTCACATTGGTTCTCGCGGTTCTCGCAATAAGGGTGGTTCTCGCATGAACCCTACCCTATATATATATATATATATATATATATAAGTAGCCCAAGAAAAATTAAAAGACTAAGAAACATAATAGCCCAACTTAATACCAAAACCTAACCCTAATTCCTAAAAATTCAAATCAGCTCCTAATCTCCTGCTACATACCTCCTGCCACATACCTCACTGTTGCTCAAGTTCAACTTATACGGATACAGTACAATCTCCTACCTCGCCGGCTAGTTCAAATCAACAGAGGTACAATCTCCTACCTCCTGCCACATACCTCGCTGCTGCTCATGTTCGATTTTTAGGATCCATTTTTATGCTTCTTGATATTGGTAAGAACATTTTTAGGATTATGATTTTAGTTATGTATTGCTTTTGTTAGTAAGATGTTGGACATGTTTTAATTAAGTTAGGATTTGTTTTTGTTGAATGTAGCCTTGTAATAGTCTTGATTTTAGTTTTCTTTTTGTGTTGCTACACATGTTTTAATTTTGGTGCTGAGTAAAACTGAGCTAAACCGAGCAAAACGATCCGCTTGATTCAAATTCAATCCAAGCACGAGCATCACTTTTGTGCTCGGTTTTGCAAATTTATCCGATCGGATCGGTTGTATTTCAATCCGAGCACGAGCAGACCCTCGCTCGGATCGGATCGGCTCTTGAACACCCCTAGTTATGATCAATATATGAGTCAATTCAGTCTTGATCGGACATACTTGTTACATATAATTTGCAAAGTCCTTGATCAATACATGAGTTAGTTGATTGTAGACGCAAATAATTATATGTAATTATTGTTAATATAGTTATTATTTATTGGATTTGTGATTTACTTTGTAGTAAATAAACTAAACGCTGTCCAAAAATGGATATAAGTTTAATGAGATATCGAGACGCCTTTAGGCAGTGTTGTAGGAATCGCTAGGCGCTAGTCGGACGGTGGGGTACTGACTAGCGATTAATCGGGATTAATGGGGATTAATCGGAATTCGAATTGAGATTTTTGTGTGTAATTTTTAGTTATATATACACACACACACACACATTTTTATATGTAATTTTTTTAAAGTAGACATGTTTTAACCTCTCATTGACCCATTGTTTTAAGTAATTGACAGAAATTTATAAGGTTTGGTCGAAATTTGGCCGGAATCTAGACAAAATTGAGAGGTCCAAGGTTCCAAGGTTTGTTAGGGTTTAAAATATATTTTAATTTTATAATATCCACATAAGCATTAAAAGAAAACAAAAAGTAAAAGGAAAAATAATCATCTGGTTACCTGGTAATTACACACTATGAGAACATTATATTAAAATTTAGTTACTTTAGATAGACAAAAAAAAAAAGTTTGGATGACTTAATTAAAAAACTTGACAAACCTTATTACATTTCTGTGACATTTTCCTCTCACAAAATCATACCTTGGTATCACAACTTTTTTCTATTTCCACAAATATCAAAACACCAAAAGGTCGGCGCTATCTCGGACACGTGTGTCATCTTTGTTAGTACCCACTACTTCGGTTGTCATACCTTGGAAACGTTCATCTTAGCGGATATGTGAAATCTATTTTAAGGGACTCGTGTTGAACATGTGTCCTCAGCAAACACGCTAACCGTTTAGATTGTTGCTTATTGAGGACGATTACCCATATAACAATTGATGTGAGTTGTGACATGCCTAAGAAAAATTTGTTTAAATGTTTAGCCCACCAGATATTATATAACCAACACCCATAAATAAAAATAAGGAGTAAAATTCAAATAAAGTGATAAGTTTCAAAATTAAAATGATAAACCCAAAAATTAACTAAATTCATAAACTTTGAGTAAATTACGTTTTTGGCCCCTGTGGTTATATCACTTTTACTATATTAGCCCAAAATAAGAACTTTTAACATATATGCCCTCATGGTCCCTATAACTAACCATTTTGGCCCATAAGTCTAACCAAACCCCCAACTCTGGTTAATTAATTCGCATATGACTTGCACTTGATGTCTAAAATTGTCATTTCCCCTCCCCCTTTTATGACTTTATAAATAAAACCCTAGATTTTTTTTCACTTCACCAAATACCTCAAAACAGAAACCATATTCAGAGATTTACACAACTAATCTGGAACATAATCAATAGCCTGATCAAGAAATGCGATCAAAAAGCAATTGAAAGCCACCGATTCAGCAACTTTTGAAGTATTTAAACGACAATCTGGACCATAATCACGAGCCTCATCAAGAATTCAAGAAATGCAATCAAAAGCTATTCAAAGTCATCAATTGGAGTAATCAACCAACTAATCTGGAACATTATCAATAGTCCGATCAAGAAATATCATGAAAATGCAATTAATAGCCATCGATTCAGAAACAATTAAAATAACTAAACATCTAATCTGGACCACAATCACTAGACTGATCAAGAAACGCCATTAAAAAGCAATACAAGTCATCAACTCAGTAACAATCGAAGAAATTAAACAACTAATCTAGACCATAATCACTAGCCTAATAAAAAAGTAGTTAAAGACCTAATCTGGACCATAATCACTAGCCTGATAAAAAAAGTAGTTAAAAACCTACTCTGGACCATAATCACTTACCTGATCAAGAACAACTTCAGTGATCAAACTCTTCGTAAACATCCTTAACCCCATACAACTGCTTGCATATATCCTTATTTGAGTGAAGAATCCAGCTGATGAAAACCTCGAAGCACTTACAATTATAACTAACACTCCAAGAACAATCTGCATCATACCTAAAATTCACCCTAATCTAAACTTTGGAAAGCAAGAAACCCTCACCTTGAAACCCTAGTTGAACGAATACCCCAATCAGACTTAAAAATCCCCAATTAGTATGATCTAACAAAAACAGAGCATTCTTCAAAAACGGAGTGTTTTACAAGATATTCAAAGATCCTTCATTTCTTACTCATTCTTCAACTTTCTTGAATTTCTCTTGTGGGTTTCGATCTTTTTATCCTTTTTTACAAAATCTTTAGTGGAATCTTGTGAAAAGACAGGATTTTGTGAGCTTCGATTGTTCGGGTACCCAAAGAATTTCCCAAAATTCCTTTGAAAAAAACCAGTTTGTTTCCTACATGATGGCCTAGGGTTTTGAAAGAAATCACCAAGAAGATAAATCAGGAAGAAGATGAAGTGAATTTTTTTAGGGTTTTATTTATAAAGTGATAAAAGGGGGGAGGGGAAATGACAATTTTAGACATCATGTGCAAGTCATGTGCGAATTAATTAACCAGAGTTGGGGGTTTGGTTAGACTCAGGGGCCAAATTGGTTAGTTATAGGGACCATGGGAGCAGATATGTTAAAAATTCTTATTTTGGGCTAATATAGTAAAAGTGATATAACCATATGGGCCAAAAACGTAATTTACTCTAAAACTTTTAAAATCTTTACCTACAACCGTATAACTATCGTAGTTTAACAAAAAAACATTATCGATCACAGTTCTCGTATCAAAGACATTAGTTAAGTTTATGTGAGTCCAAAGGTTACAAGTGTAGGAGCTTTAGTATTGCAAAACTGGTTTGATAAACTTTTAGTGTTTTTTAACATGTTTTGTGACTTTAATATATCAAAGTTCTGATGAGTGACGTCTTATGAATAATGAAAATGCATATTAATTTTATTAATAATATTAACCATAATTTTAATTACAAGTTAAACCGTGTATTTGTTATTGATTGAATTTGTGATACAAAGAAGTCCTATAAATAGGACCATTGCCTAGCTATAACAAGGAAAGTAAATCATTTACAATCAATGAGATAAATCAATGGTAAATAATATATGATCACATAAATCTCTGCCTTTAATTATGTCTAATATTCCCCCGCAAGTTGAGGGCGGGGAGCGACCTGCAACTTGGATCGTAGAAAGATGAATCTTTGTGAGGACAGCGGCATGGTAAAGACATCAGCAATCTGGTCATTGGTGGAGATAAACTTTACGTTGAGTTGTCCTTGAGTTACCTATTCACGAACAAAATGATAATCGACTTCAACATGCTTTGTACGAGCATGAAACACAGGATTAGCTGAGAGGTAGGTGGCTCCATGATTATCACACCAAAGTGTGGGTGAGATTTTTGAGGAAGTCCCGAGCTCATGTAAAAGTGCCTTCAGCCAGAGTAGTTCTACAATAGTATCAGCAAGAGCTTTATATTCTAATTCGGTTGAAGACCCGGAGACAGTTCTCTGTTTGCGAGCGGTCCAGGAGATGAGATCTGAGCCCAAATAAACTACAAATCCCCCCGTGGACCGAGGATCGACAGGATGTGACACCCCAGGAAAACCAGGAAAACCATGCAACTTAACTAGCTTCCTCAGCGAGTACGTGCTAAATTTCGGGACGAAATTTCTTTCAACTTGGGGATAATGTGACAACTCGTATTTCCAAACCTATCTTTGTACTTTGATGTAACGTATGTGTACGATATGTGATTTTTATGAAAATGAATGTTTATGTGAATGTTATGTTAATACGTGCTTGTGAATGTATGTATGATATAAACACACAACACTCACTCGACCGCACAAGCCATTCGGGCTACACAACTTGTACTCGGACTCTTAGGGCAGCCTAAGTGTGGGTTCGGCCCATCCCCCCTTAGTCGAATAACACATGGGGCGCTAGTACCCATCTCACACTTTACCAAAACAAACAAACCTACAAACCCTAGTGCTCTTTCTCTCCCTCTCACGAACTTGAAGGCAGCCACACACATTCCCTCATCATCGAAGTTCATAGTGTTCGAATCATTCTCTTGTTCGGATCAATTCTTGTTCCCATTTTATTCGGTTAGTATGTTAACTATTGTTTGATGGTTTTCTGATGTGTGTTCCATATGCTCGACATGATTGATGATGTATTGTTATGATTGTTTTGAATAATATGTGATTAAGCATGGATGAATGTAATCGGTCATATATGTATTTGATTCGAATCCGAAGGGTTGATTATAGTGTTCATGAAATCGGCATACATATGTGTGTTAGATATTGTTCATATGAATCGGATTGCATATTATTGTTCTAAGAATTTGATTGTTTGTTAATCGGCTAGCATGTCATGTTCTTGGATTGGTTACATCATGATTAGGATGGAAAGTATGAAATCGGCTGTGATGTATTAAGAGTTGAATGAATCACTGTGTTGTCATAATCGGATATAGGCTAGTGATCGAGATCCATGTTAATATGCTTATGTATTGTTAAGTTGTTATTCATGATTTTAATTATTTAGGGTTCATATGAATTGGATGTTAAAAACCCTTGTTTGATCTAGTATTATTTATGTATGAAACTGTTAAGTTGTTAATTGATAAAATAAAAGGAAACTTTGTAATTGGTGGCAAGATAAAAGCTGTGTAACAAATTTCCATATTATTCGAATCAATAAAACTGATCGCACAAGACCTCTTGGTCGCACAAGAGGTCCACTCGCATAAGACTTCGAGTCGCACAAGCAGACTATTCGCACAAGACATGTCCCGCCGCACAAGAGGCCCATTCGCACAAGTTGTAATGTTTGTCAACTGTTGGGCCGGGTGTACATTTTGGGTTGGGCTAGTTCCGGATCGCACAAGAGATCCCGGATCGCACAAGAAATCTATGTGTAATTATTTGGGCCGTTGTTTTATTGGGCTGTATATGTATGTTGGGCCGAGTTACTCTATTGTGTTTCATTTGGGAGATCGCACAAGATACATGGGCTAATGAACTTGTGCGAGCCCAACCTCTTGGGCCGCACAAGTTTGGCGCTTTATAGACTTGACTGTTCGATTGAGTTACGTGGTTGCCATGATCTATACGTGTTTGTAACTGTTAGCTTATGTGTAAACATACGTGCAATACTTGAACATAAACTTGACTTGTATGATAACCATGTTAGGACGTGGTTGACCACTAGCTGCTAGACTTGACCTTTCTGTGTAATCTGCCAAGCAAACCAAGGTGAGTTCACACTCTACAAAGCATGGGATTCCCAGGGGTTGGGAATGGGGTTAAGGAATATTGATTCCTCGTCCTTTCTTAGGTAGGACAGTACTGGTTCAGGAATGTAATTCCTCGTCCTCATGGACAGATAACTTTTACTAGACCAAAACTCTCTCACGAAGTCCCTCCTATTTTATATCGACTTAATCGTCGGGCTAATGGCGAGCGGGTCATTAGTTAGATAGCGCTATTTAGGTCTGACAAGCCTCACACCGTGCCGCAGAGGACGGGCGTGAACTAATGGATCTGGGCACGTCAATGATGATAGACATTGACAGTTCAGGGCACTTAAACATGACTTTCGTCAGTAGTCGATATGGTAACGAGTCTAGTGTATACATGGGGTAGCCCCCACGGCCGAAATGCCAGATAACTATCATGGGGTAGCCCCCACGGCTGGATTGCCAGAGTTAATGGGTTAAACAAATCACATTTTCTAATATGGGGTAACCCCCACGGCAGGGATGCCAGTTAAAGGAAACTGTTTTTAGAACAACTTAAAATGAACACCCAACCGTGAACTCACTCAACTTGTTGTTGACTCGTTACTACATGCTTTGCAGGTCAATAGGTTCTTAGCTGGAGCTTGCACAAGGAAGAGTCGTTGTGGGACATGGACAGCGGTGTGCCATGTTAAACATTTGGATATTTAAACTTTTGATTTGGTTTTAAACATTATGCTTCCGCTCATAACTTAACTATGTTTGTTTTGGACACTAATCGTGTTGGTTGGACTTTTACAATTAATTATTTACTTGTTCAATATGATTAGTGGTTTGATCCTGGTCAGTCACGCCTCCAAGCCGTGATACTCCGCATGTGGATTTTGGGGGTGTGACAGATTGGTATCAGAGCCATTGGTTATAGAGAACTCGGTTTTAATAAAGGAAAACGTTTTTGTTAAAACCAGACTATAACCTATACAGTGCTCTACGATCCACAACGACGCTTCACTCCACGTGCAAGGCTCGACATTCTAGGTGATATAATTTATGCTTACTTTGCCTACTTGCTAGATTACGTAGAACTTTGCTCATAGTATGCTTAGCTAGTATAGCTACTGTTGCTTGAACACGTGTGTGCTTACTCTCTTCTGTCATCGCACTTTCGCGAACCTTTCTCACTCATGTTTCCCTTGATATGAAGATCATGTCTGGACGCATTAACATGACTCAAGCCCAGTTGACGGCTCTGATCAACGAACAGGTTGCTGCGGCACTTGCAGCAGCCCAGGCAGGAGGTATACCCTGCAGTTTAAAACTCATTCTAGGATCTTTAGATCCTACTCTTGTGAACCTATCCTTGTGTTAAAATTTGTCCTTTCTTACACTCACAACAGGTCAGCATGCTCAGCCACCTGTGTGCACCTTCAAAACCTTTATGGACTGCCGACCAACTACCTTTAGCGGCACTGAAGGAGCAGTAGGTCTCCTCCACTGGTTTGAGAAACTAGAATCTGTGTTCGAAATGTGTGAATGCCCTGAGGCTCGCAGGGTGAAGTATGCTACTGGTACTCTTGAGGGTTTAGCTCTCACATGGTGGAACGCTCAAGTCCAAATGCTGGGGTTGGTTGCTGCTAACGCCACCCCATGGAACAATTTTAAAGAGATGATTAAAGAGGAATACTGCAGTCGTGACGATATTCATAAGCTGGAAGTCGAGTTCTATAATCTCAAGATGATGGGATCAGAGATTGAGGCGTATACCAAGAGATCGAATGAGCTTGCATTATAGTGTCCTACTATGGTGGACCCCCCAATCAAACGTATTGAACTTTTTCTCAAGGGCTTAGTGCCAGAAATCCAAAGTCATGTGACTTCAGCGAACCTTGCCACCATCCAGCAGGTTGTTCAGTTGGCTCACCGTCTCACTGATCAGGCGGTAGAGCAGAACAGGTTACCAAAGCGTATAAGTGCTACAGCTACTTCGGATGCTCCTAGTGACAACAAGAGGAAATGGGATGGGGCTTCAAGCAAAGGTTCAACTTCTGTGCAATCTCAGTCTCAGCAGAGAAGGACTGACGACTATAGGAGTCCTAGTCAGCAATCATCTGGCAGCCAAAGCCGTGGTGTGTACAAGGGGAATCACCCTAAATGTAATCGCTGTAACCTACATCACAGCGGGCCATGCACCAGAGGTAACTGTCATCGGTGCAACAAGCCAGGCCACGCAGCAAAGGATTGCAGAAGTTTATACCCAGCAAACCAGAATCATCAACAACAACAAGCTCCACAGAATCAACGCCAGCAACAGCAGCCGCAGGGTAATAACAAAGGGTGCTTTCAGTGTGGAGCTGAAGGCCACTTCAAGAGAGATCGTCCCCAGCTGAACAGGAACCAGAACAACAATAACAACAACAACCAGGGGAATGGGAACAACGGGGGTAATAATGGCAATGGTGCAAGGGGCCGTGCGTTCGTTATTGGCAATGGAGAAGCAAGGAATGATCCCAATGTTGTGACGGGTAAGTTCCTTCTCGACGACTTTTACGTTACTGTCTTATTTGATTCGGGTGCAGATACTAGTTATGTGTCCCTAAAAGTTAGTCAACTGCTTAAGCGTACCCCAACACCTTTGAACCCCAAACACGCTGTAGAGTTAGCTAATGGTAAAAGTATAGAGGTCACACACGTAGTCAAAGGTTGTAATCTTGTTCTTGCTGATCACACTTTCTCGATCGACCTCCTTCCTATCACTCTGGGTAGTTTCGACGTTGTCATTGGGATGGACTGGTTATCCCAACACCAAGCAGGGATTCTTTGCAACGAAAAGATTGTCCGTATTCCGCGCCCAGGTGAAGAACCCCTTATGATTCGTGGCGACAAGAGTGGTGCTGTTGTGAGCATCATTTCTTCCCTTAAGGCCCAAAAGTGTTTGCGTAAGGGCCACACTGCCTTTCTGGCTCTCGTTACTGACACCTCGAAGAAAGAGAAAAATATAGAAGACTTCCCGATTGTACGCGACTATCCTGAGGTATTTCCTGAGGAACTACCTGGTCTCCCACCTCATCGTCAGGTCGAGTTTCAAATCGAGTTAGCTCCTGGAGCGGCACCCATAGCTCGCGCACCGTATCGTTTTGCTCCATCAGAGTTGAAAGAGCTATCTACGCAATTACAAGAACTCTTAGATAAGGGTTTTATTCGTCCTAGCTCTTCGCCCTGGGGAGCTCCAGTGCTATTTGTGAAGAAGAAAGACGGTACGTTCAGAATGTGCATCGACTACCGTGAACTGAACAAGGTGACTGTGAAGAATCGCTACCCTCTTCCACGCATTGACGACTTGTTCGACCAGCTGCAAGGGTCGAGCTACTATTCAAAGATCGATTTGAGATCAGGATATCACCAGCTGAGAGTCCGAGAAGAGGACGTCTCTAAAACAGCCTTTAGAACACGTTATGGACACTATGAGTTTTTGGTCATGCCTTTTGGGATGACAAACGCACCTGCAGTCTTTATGGACTTGATGAATCAAGTGTGCAAGCCGTATCTAGACAAGTTTGTTATAGTTTTCATCGTTGACATCTTGATCTATTCTAAAAGTCAGGAGGAACACGAGCAACATCTACGACTCATTTTGGAACTCCTTCGAACAGAACAGCTGTACGCCAAGTTTTCAAAATGTGACTTCTGGCTTCGCAAAGTCCATTTCTTAGGCCATGTAGTGAACAAAGATGGGATTCACGTTGATCCATCCAAGGTAGAGTCGATCAAGAGCTGGCCTGCACCTCGTACGCCAACGGAAATTCGCCAATTCTTGGGATTGGCAGGTTACTACAGAAGGTTTATAAAGGATTTTTCCAAGATTGCCCAGCCTCTTACTTCACTAACGCAGAAGGGCGTTGTTTATCGTTGGGGAAATGCACAGGAGTTAGCGTTTCAGCACTTAAAGGATAGACTTTGCAGTGCACCTATCCTTTCATTGCCAGAGGGCACAGACGACTTCGTAGTTTATTGCGACGCATCCATTCAGGGTCTTGGTTGCGTATTGATGCAGCGGGATAAAGTCATAGCCTACGCCTCACGCCAACTCAAAGTTCATGAAAAGAACTACACTACACACGATCTAGAGCTGGGAGCGGTTGTTTTTGCACTTAAGATATGGAGACACTACCTGTATGGTACCAAATGCGCTATCTACACTGATCATAGGAGCCTCGAGCATATCTTTAAACAGAAGGAACTCAATATGCGACAACGACGATGGGTCGAACTGCTGAATGACTACGAATGCTCGATCAGGTACCACCCGGGCAAAGCCAATGTTGTGGCTGACGCCCTCAGTCGGAAGGACACTGCACCTAAGCGCGTACGAGCTTTACAACTCACTATACAGTCTAGTCTTCCTTCTCAAATACGAGATGCTCAGGTAGAAGCATTGAAACCAGAAAACGTCAGGGGTGAAGCCCTACGCGGCTCAAGGCAACGCTTAGAACAGAAGGAAGACGGTGCTTACTACGTAACAGGACGCATTTGGGTCCCACTGTATGGCAACCCACGAGAGCTTGTGATGGATGAGGCACACAAGTCTCGCTACTCGGTACATCCTGGTTCGGATAAAATGTACCACGATATCAAAACCACATATTGGTGGCCTAGCATGAAGGCCCATATAGCAACATACGTTAGCAAGTGCTTGACTTGTGCGAGAGTCAAGGCGGAGTACCAGAAACCTTCAGGCCCCCTTCAACAACCAGAGATACCACAATGGAAATGGGAGCAAATTTCCATGGATTTTGTTACTGGCCTGCCTAGATCACAACGTGGTAACGATACTATTTGGGTGATCGTGGATCGACTCACAAAGTCTGCTCACTTCTTGGCCATCAAAGAAACGGATAAGTTCTCCACCCTAGCAGAAGTATATCTCAAGGAGGTTGTCTCGAGGCACGGGGTGCCCACCTCTATTATCTCGGATCGAGATGCACGTTTTACATCAGAACTGTGGCAAGCAATGCACAAGTCCTTTGGCTCAAGATTAGATATGAGCACAACCAATCACCCGCAAACGGATGGGCAGTCGGAACGAACCATCCAGACTCTAGAAGACATGCTTAGGGCATGTGTAATTGACTTTGGCAACGGCTGGGAAAAGCATCTGCCACTTGTGGAGTTTTCGTACAACAATAGCTACCACACCAGCATTAAAGCTGCTCCGTTTGAGGCATTGTACGGGTGTAAATGCCGGTCACCTCTTTGTTGGGCAGAGGTGGGGGATAGTCAGATTACTGGACCAGAACATGTAGTGGACACAACAGAGAAAATTGCTCAGATACGACAACGAATGGCGGCAGCTCATGACCGTCAGAAAGTCTACGCCGATAAGGGCAGGAAACCACTAGAGCTCCAGGTTGGGGAGCGTGTACTACTCAAAGTTTCACCCTGGAAGGGTGTGGTTCGTTTTGGTAAACGGGGCAAGCTTAACCCACGATACGTTGGACCTTTCGAAGTCATTGAGAAAATAGGCAAGGTGGCCTACAGACTGAACTTACCAGCAGAACTCAGTGCAGTTCACGATGTTTTCCACGTGTCGAATCTGAAGAAATGTTTGTCAGATGAGACCCACATAGTTCCTTTGAAGGAGCTCACTATCGACGAGCAGTTACGATTCGTCGAGGAACTTATTGAAATCACGGACCGAGATGTTAAGGTCCTCAAGCGTACTAGGATACCTCTCGTTCGAGTTCGTTGGAACTCACGTCGCGGCCCAGAGTTCACCTGGGAACGCGAAGATCAGATGAAACAAAAGTATCCCCAACTGTTCACAACCGGTACAACTACTACTAAGACTGAAGCTACGGAATTTCGGGACGAAATTCCAGATCAACGGGGGGAGGATGTGACACCCCAGGAAAACCATGCAACTTAACTAGCTTCCTCAGCGAGTACGTGCTAAATTTCGGGACGAAATTTCTTTCAACTTGGGGATAATGTGACAACTCGTATTTCCAAACCTATCTTTGTAATTTGATGTAACGTATGTGTACGATATGTGATTTTTATGAAAATGAATGCTAATGTGAATGTTATGTTAATACGTGCTTGTGAATGTATGTATGATATAAACACACAACACTCACTCGACCGCACAAGCCATTCGGGCTACACAACTTGTACTCGGACTCTTAGGGCAGCCCAAGTGTGGGTTCGGCCCATCCCCCCTTAGTCGAATAACACATGGGGCGCTAGTACCCATCTCACACTTTACCAAAACAAACAAACCTACAAACCCTAGTGCTCTTTCTCTCCCTCTCACGAACTTGAAGGCAGCCACACACATTCCCTCATCATCGAAGTTCATAGTGTTCGAATCATTCTCTTGTTCGGATCAATTCTTGTTCCCATTCTATTCGGTTAGTATGTTAACTATTGTTTGATGGTTTTATGACGTGTGTTACATATGCTCGACATGATTGATGATGCATTGTTATGATTGTTTTGAATAATATGTGATTAAGCATGGATGAATGTAATCGGTCATATATGTATTTGATTCGAATCCAAAGGGTTGATTATAGTGTTCATGAAATCGGCTTACATATGTGTGTTAGATATTGTTCATATGAATCGGATTGCATATTATTGTTCTAAGAATTTGATTGTTTGTTAATCGGCTAGCATGTCATGTTCTTGGATTGGTTACATCATGATTAGGATGGAAAGTATGAAATCGGCTGTGATGTATTAAGAGTTGAATGAATCAGTGTGTTGTCATAATCGGATATAGGCTAGTGATCGAGATCTATGTTAATATGCTTATGTATTGTTAAGTTGTTATTCATGATTTTAATTATTTAGGGTTCATATGAATTGGATGTTAAAAACCCTTGTTTGATCTAGTATTATTTATGTATGAAACTGTTAAGTTGTTAATTGATAAAATAAAAGGAAACTTTGTAATTGGTGGCAAGATAAAAGCTGTGTAACAAATTTCCATATTATTCGAATCAATAAAACTGATCGCACAAGACCTCTTGGTCGCACAAGAGGTCCACTCGCATAAGACTTCGAGTCGCACAAGCAGACTATTCGCACAAGACATGTCCAGCCGCACAAGAGGCCCATTCGCACAAGTTGTAATGTTTGTCAACTGTTGGGCCGGGTGTACATTTTGGGCTGGGCTAGTTCCGGATCGCACAAGAGATCCCGGATCGCACAAGAAATCTATGTGTAATTATTTGGGCCGTTGTTTTATTGGGCTGTATATGTATGTTGGGCCGAGTTACTCTATTGTGTTTCATTTGGGAGATCGCACAAGATACATGGGCTAATGAAGTTGTGCGAGCCCAACCTCTTAGGCTGCACAAGTTTGGCGCCTTATAGACTTGACTGTTCGATTGAGTTACGTGGTTGCCATGATCTATGCGTGTTTGTAACTGTTAGCTTATGTGTAAACATACGTGCAATACTTGAACATAAACCTGACTTGTATGATAACCATGTTAGGACGTGGTTGACCACTAGCTGCTAGACTTGACCTTTCTGTGTAATCTGCCGAGCAAACCAAGGTGAGTTCACACTCTACAAAGCATGGGATTCCCAGGGGTTGGGAATGGGGTTAAGGAATATGGATTCCTCGTCCTTTCTTGGGTAGGACAGTACTGGTTCAGGAATGTAATTCCTCGTCCTCATGGACAGATAACTTTTACTAGACCAAAACTCTATCACGAAGTCCCTCCTATTTTATATCGACTTAATCGCCGGGCCAATGGCGAGCGGGTCATTAGTTAGATAGCGCTATTTAGGTCTGACAAGCCTCACACCGTGCCGCAGAGGACGGGCGTGAACTAATGGATCTGGGCACATCAATGATGATAGACATTGACAGTTCAAGGCACTTAAACATGACTTTCGTCAGTAGTCGATATGGTAACGAGTCTAGTGTATACATGGGGTAGCCCCCACGGCCGAAATGCCAGATAACTATCATGGGGTAGCCCCCACGGCTGGATTGCCAGAGTTAATGGGTTAAACAAATCACATTTTCTAATATGGGGTAACCCCCACGGCAGGGATGCCAGTTAAAGGAAACTGTTTTTAGAACAACTTAAAATGAACACCCAACCGTGAACTCACTCAACTTGTTGTTGACTCGTTACTACATGCTTTGCAGGTCAATAGGTTCTTAGCTGGAGCTTGCACAAGGAAGAGTCGTTGTGGGACATGGACAGCGGTGTGCCATGTTAAACATTTGGATATTTAAACTTTTGATTTGGTTTTAAACATTATGCTTCCGCTCATAACTTAACTATATTTGTTTTGGACACTAATCGTGTTGGTTGGACTTTTACAATTAATTATTTACTTGTTCAATATGATTAGTGGTTTGATCCTGGTCAGTCACGCCTCCAAGCGGTGATACTCCGCATGTGGATTTTGGGGGTGTGACACAGGACATCCAGCCCAATCAGAGTCAGAAAATGCGTTGATGACAGTATCCTGCCAGTGTGCATCGGTGAAGGCATGGAGTAAAGAGCCTGAGTTGTGACGAATAAGTAGACCTAGATCAGACGTGCCTAACGAAGAATTCGTTTGACAGCAGACCAGTGATTCTCGATGGGTCGCGAAGGAGAAGCAGATACGGGTCGCGGGGTGCGAGCCGCCCCTGATCAGACCTATAAATTGAGGTCGAGGCCTCAGTTCATCATCGCTCAAAATTCTTCTATCTCTCTCAATTCTAATACCCGAAAATACTCGGGAATTATACCCCTAAAAAGCGAAGCTCTGCCTCGTAAGTATTATAACCACCGATCACGTATTTGTTACCCTACCCAATTGATCTAGTGCTCCGTAACGCATGCCAAGGCTCTGCCTGACTTAGTTCGTTGGAGTTCTGTCTCGTGTTTTATGGCTAATGTGATTTGGGTTATCTTACTAACACGTGTGCATTGTTTAATATTTAATAGATAATAACCAAGGGAATTATCAGGAAGCTATAGTATTATCTAAATCTACAATGTGAGTACATTCTCTTTTTGTAAATCCTTTTTGTCACATTCTGTGATACCGTTATTTCAAAAGTTTTACAAAAGCCAAAATGTTTATCAATTATAATTACAGTGATTGAGTTTTTGTATTCTACAATTGCTGCCAGTATTATGGGGTTTGTATATAGTACTTGATAACCTTCACAATTGGGCACGAGTATCCAATGTGTGATATGACCATAGTCACAGATCCGTCGAGTGACAAGTACTGATCGAGTAATTGGTTAGATATAAACATTGTAATCACTCTCAATACTGTAAAGTTATAAAAGCTGTTTTAATTAAACTGGGATGCACTCGCCAGTATTTCTTGCTGATAAAATCTTTTTAAAACGCGTTTCAGGTAACTTAATGTGAAGCTAACAGAAGGCAGCTGGAGAGCACTGAAGGCTTAAAGAAGTGGTTATAAAAGTTACCTAAATAAAAAGGAGATTTTGTTTTCAATAATTAGGGTTTATCCTTATAAATGTATTGTAAATGGAACTTGGGTTTTATCCCATTTAATTATTATAAAAAGTTTGGTGTTTTTAAACTTTGATAAATATTTCCTAACTACGGTCCTGATGTCTCATTTCCCCTGCCAAATTAATAAACACCGATACCACTTGATCTGATCTCGCGGCACCCGCTCCCGAGGTAGGGGTCGGGGGCTGCGACAATGGGAAAAAGTTATCTTTCGTATTAATGGTAGTTAGCACTGTTATCTTTTCGTATTAACACGTCTCTTTCTTTCTATGATTTATATTTATTAGTTGGTGACATTAAACCGTTGTTCCATATCATATCAGCAACATAATTTGATCTATCTTATTGTCTGAAGTTAACTTTGTTGTTTCTAACTAATTTAATAGTGCTTTTGTATTGTTTTTATTAACATAAAACATATGTCAGCTTCTACAATTTCAAATAAAATTTAGGTCGTCGATTATTTAATCTCCAATAGCAAAACCATAGAAATCATTTGTCGTAATGATCAAAGTTGCTTGAGTTAATTTGTTTAACGCTTCCAAAAAGTATGCTAAATCAAATCTACATAAGATGGTTGTATGGATTATCAATGTTTAAACCTCTTGGTGTAGTTCTAATATTCGATCATCATACAATGGTTGTGTGGATTAATTATTTGTAATAATATATCTTGGTGTTAATTTTTTTATTTACATCGTATAATTTTTTAATTAATATATCTTGGTGTTAATTAATTTGTATAATAACTAATGAGGTATAAAGTAACAATTACATATATGTGTGATTCATTTTTAGGTATAAACTAAGAATTTCATATATCTATATGTATATATGTATGATTCATTTTTTTTCAATTTAATTGTTGAAAATTAACTATTCACTAGTAACCTCGGTTTTATGACATTAAATTCATTTTTAACTATATTTACAAAATATCCGAAGGTTTAAAACAAATATTCCTTAAAATTATTTTTGATAAGTTTCTTTTTAGGTTTCACAAATATTTGATTTCATCTTCTTTCCCCGGTATAGGTTTCGGTCATGTTTCATTAAATCGAAAGATAAACAAGACATTTATTTCTAATAAGCGTGTTAGACTTCGTGTTTTGTAAATCCCATACGTTACAAAATGATTTTGTAAACAAATTCATTTCTTAACATGCATGTTAGAGATGTATATTTTATTAAATAATATTTATATGTTATAATGTCTTTTTCTTAACATGAGTGTTAGAAACGATTATTTTATAAAATAAAAAATCTGATGCATGTTAGATGCGACTTATTGTTTATACCAAAGGCTTTAAACTTCTTTGTCCAAATGTGTAATGTTCTCACCAGCATGATAAAGAAGATTATCATTGTAAAATAATAAGTTTTAGAAAAATGTTTAATTTTCTAACTGGCGTGTTAAAAACAATTATTTGATAAAAGATGAACCTTGAAACGGCTTAGTTTACACCTTTAGTTTTCTAATGGGCGTGTTACACCAGGTTTATTTTATCAAAACCGAGAATCCTTATAACGATTTTTGTAATCGTTTATTTCTAATAAACCTTATCTGATGAGAGAACATTTTGAAACTTGAAATGAGAGAACATTTAGAAGCTAGAAACTATTTATCATTTTTGGAACTCAACAATTTTCACAATAATACTTTTGTTTGAATGATATTTTCTTTTATTCTAAATTTACTGTATTTTTGATTAACTGATTATCTCTATTGGCTCATTAGTTTAAGTGCATGACAATGAAATTAAAACACGCGTATTGCATTACTCTATCTGTCACGGCCCCCGGCCCAATTTTACCCGTTTCAAGAGCCGCGGGACAGAAACCCATGGTAATTATTATGTTGGCAGCGGAATTTTTAACAGGATCTTTTTAAGACTTGAAAATGCCCAATTTATTTATTTCACAATTTGGGGATAACATTCATAATTTACAATAAAGGTGATTCCTCAAGGAAATCCCCTATTTTACAAAAACATGTTTATTTATTTTATTGAGCCACTTCTTCAAGCTTGCAGTGCTACACGGCACTTTTTCCTGGATCACAGTAGATCACCTGAAACATGTTTTAAAAAAATTTTATCAGCAGGGAAATACTGGCGAGTCACTCAAGTTGCACAAAACGACACATTGTTATAATATACAGTATTAAGGGTGATTATATTGTTTCTATCTACCAATTACCCCAAATCGGTATTTGTCACTCGACCGTGTCTGTGACTATGGTCAGATCACCCATTGGCTAACCCGTTGTCCAATGGTGACGGGTATCAAGTAATGTATACAAAACCCAACATACCGGCAGTAATTGAAGATTACAAAGACTTAATCCCTATAATTATAACTTTGAAAATAAATAGGGTTTTGGAAACAATTTGGTAAAAAGAGAATGACTCACATTGCAAGTTTAGATGGGCAGAGTTTAGCCTACTGATTTAGCCTTGTTAACCTAATTCAATCAATTAACAATGCACATGAAAAACTAGGTCAGTAACTTAATACAACTTTTACGACAACTCACGAGATCAAAACCCACACGACGAATGACAAAGTATAGCCCAAATACGGGCAGCACTTAAACATCCATCACACTGGTTTTTATCGACCGGACATTGAATCGTAACAGTGATCGAGTTATTACCCTGTTATTGCGGTAGAATTTCGTGCTGGTGTGTGTGTTTTTGGAGTAAACAGATGATATCTTAGTACACGAATTGAATTTGAACGTCGAACCAACACCACAGTGCAAGTGCCAACCCCTACTATTTATACTGAAAAACGGGCCCCGTCGCGTGGCGCGACGGGTACCCTTGTAGCATAGGGTAGCCTCGTGTATTTGTAGCTTAGGTGAGTCGACCGTTCGGAGAGATTCACGTTTTACAACAAACTGTAAGGATAATATCATTAGGGAATACCCCCGCTTGAGTTTTAGGGGCCCTGATCCTAGTTCCGATTGTTCTGAAAATTTTAGGGGTCATGCAATATTATTTGGGGTCTCAATTAGGGTTTCCTATTGGACATAATAGAATAAGAAATAGTAATTTTAATGAGAGTTGTTACATTCTCCCCACCTTATTAAAATCTCGTCCTCGAGATTTACTGGAACAAGTAGGGATACTTTCGCTTCATCTCTGATTCCAGTTCCCAAGTGTACTCAGGTCCTCTCTTTGTATCCCACTTGACTTTGACCAGCACTAGCCTTTTGTGTTTGAGAAACTTGACCTTTTTGTCTTCTATCTGCAGTGGCTTCTCAACAAATTTAACTTTTCATTTACCTCTACATCTTGAAGAGGTACTACCAGGGATTCGTCAGATAGACATTTCTTGAGGTTGGATACATGAAATACGTCATGTACCCCTGCTAGCTCTTCTGGTAGTTGTAAACGATAGGCAACTGATCCTATTTGCTGGTTTACTGGGAATGGTCCTACGTACCTTGGACTTAACTTTCCCTTCTTCCCGAATCGGACTACTCCTTTCCAAGGAGAAACTTTTAAGAGTACCCTGTCTCCAACTTGAAATTCTAGCGGCTTGCGTCTATTGTCTGCATAACTCTTTTGGCGATCTCGAGCCGTTTTTAGCCTTTCCTTGATTTGAGTTATCTTGTCGGTGGTTTCTTGTACGATTCTAGGGCCTGATAATTGGCTTTCTCCTATTTCTGCCCAACAAACTGGAGTTCTGCACTTTCGCCCATACAGTGCTTCGAATGGGGCAGCTTTAATGCTTGCATCATAACTATTGTTATAGGAGAATTCAATTAAAGGTAGGTGGTCATCCCAGTTCCCACCAAAATCTATTACACATGCCCTGAGCATGTCTTCCAGGGTTTGAATTGTCCGTTCACTTTGTCCGTCTGTTTGGGGATGGTATGCAGTACTTAAATTCAATCGAGTCCCCATTGCTTCTTGGAAACTCGTCCAAAAATGTGAAGTGAAACGACTATCTCTATCCGATACGATATAGAGTGGGACTCCATGTAAGGATACTACTTCATATACATACAATTTTGCCAACCTTTCCATGCTAAAGGTTTCCTTCATGGGTAGGAAATGAGCTGATTTGGTTAATCGATCAACAATTACCCAAATCGCATCATTACCTTTTCTGGTTTTGGGCAACTTAGTAACAAAATCCATGGTTATTAGTTCCCATTTCCAAACAGGCATTTCTAATTGTTGGAGTAACCCTGAAGGTTTCTGGTGTTCTGCCTTAACTTGTGAACAAGTTAGACATTTAGATACATATCTAGCTATGTCCTTTTTCATTCCTATCCACCAGAAATTATTCCTTAAATCTTGGTACATCTTATTATTACCAGGATGCATGGTATATCTAGATTTATGGGCTTCTTCTAAAATCTTATTTCTTAATTCTCCTTGCTTTGGTACCCAAATTCTTTTCTTATGGAATCTCCAAATTCCATCACTTCCTTATTCTAATTCTTTTACTCGTCCTTTCATTTTCCTTCAGCATCATACTTGATTGCTGTTTCCTGAATATTCTTCAGTTGTTCCATTAAGTCTAATTGTAAACTTAATCTAAGAGCACAAACTCGTCGTTGTTTCTCATGATACTTATGACTTAGGGCATCTGCTACTACATTTGCCTTTCCTTTGTGATATTGAATATCACAGTCGTAGTCACTTAGAATTTCCATCCATCTTCGTTGTCTCATGTTTAATTCTTTTTGCCCAAATATATATCTTAAACTCTTATTATCTGTATAGACTGTAAACTTACTTCCATACAGATAGTGCCTCCAAATCTTAAGGGCAAAAATTATGGCTCCTAACTCTAAGTCGTGAGTCGTATAATTCTCTTCGTGCTTCTTCAATTGTCTTGATGCATATGAATTTACCTTCTTGCGTTGCATTAACACACATCCTAATCCTAGCTTAGAAGCATCACAGTATACTTCAAAATCTTCTGTCCCTTCGGGTAAAGCAAGAATTGGGGTGTTTGTTAACTTTTGCTTTAAAACCTTAAAAGCCTCTTCCTGCCTAGGTCCCCATTCAAACTTAACCGATTTATAGGTTAGCTTAGTTAATGGTACAGCTATCTTAGAAAAATCCTTAATGAAGCGCCTATAGTATCCAGCTAATCCTAGAAAACTTCTAATTTCCGTAGCTGATTGCGGGACCTTCCATTTGGTGATCGCTTCTATCTTGGAGGGATCTACATGAATACCTTCGTGATTCACCATATGACCTAAGAATTGCACTTCTTTTAGCCAAAATTCACACTTCGAGAATTTGGCGTAAAGCTTTTCCTTTCTTAACAAAGTTAAGAGTGCATGTAGATGCTCACAATGTTCGTCTTGACTCTTGGAGTAAATAAGTATATCGTCGATGAAGACAATTATGAATTTATCCAAATACGGTTTACAGATTCTATTCATCATGTCCATGAATGCTGCCGGAGCGTTTGTTAGTCCAAAAGGCATAACTGTAAACTCGTAGTGACCATACCTAGTTCTGAAAGCGGTTTTAGGTATGTCTTCTTCTTGTACCTTCAATTGATGATATCCGGAACGAAAATCTATCTTAGAAAAATATCTAGCTCCTTGAGGTTGATCGAAAAGATCATCAATCCTAGGCAATGGGTATCAATTCTTAATTGTAACCTTATTTAATTCCCTATAATCGATACACATTCGCATCGAACCATCTTTCTTTTTCACAAACAACACTGGTGCTCCCCAAGGGGATGCACTAGGTTGTATGAATCCTTTATTGAGCAATTCATCTAATTGCTTTTTCAGTTCTAACATTTCAGTGGGTGCTAATCGGTAGGGTGCTTTAGCTACGGGTGTAGTTCCAGGAATCAGATGAATTCTAAATTCTACCTCCCTATCTGGTGGTAATCCTAGTAGTTCTTCTGGGAATACATCCGAGTATTCTGATACTACAGGAATTTCCTTAAGTTCCTTACCTTTAGTGCTAATGATTACCGAAATCATATACACTATTCCTTGCTTTCGTTCATAACCAGCAACTTTCATTACTGAAATGAACTTCATTGGTTTACGCGGCTTATCCCCAGTAATCATAATTACTTCTCCTGTGGGTGCGCGGATTTCTATGGAATTCTTATCACAGAGGATTCGAGCATGGTTGGCTACTAACCAATCCATTCCTAATACGACATCGAATCCAGCTAAATTCATGGGTAATAGGTTTGCAGAAAATTTATGACCTGAAAGTTCTATATTTTCTTTTTGCAAAACCGTATCAATATTAACAGAGTTCCCATCTGTCGTTTCTACTGTATAAATTTGCCTAAGTTTGGTTAAAGGTCGCTTAAGAGCTTGGCAGAATGAAGTATTTATAATACTTTGGTTTGCACCAGAGTCGAATAATACTTTCGCATAAACGTTGTGAACTAAGAACGTACCAGCTATTACGTCAGGAATCAGTTCGGCTTCCTGCGTGGTCAATTGGAAGGCTCTTGCGTTCTTCTTATTAGTCCCTTCAGCAGTTTTGGCCTTGTTATCTGCTGGTTTGATCAATTTAGGGCATTCGGGTCTGAAATGCCCAGCTTCTCCACAGTTATAGCAGATCTTTGTTTTCTTTCTGCAATCTTCTTCACGATGTCCTATAGCTTTGCAGAAGTTGCAGGTTTCATTACATTTTCCAAAATGTTTCTTTTTACAGTTACTGCAGAACGGCGGAGTGGAAGATGATCCAGTTCCCTTTCTCTTGAAGTTGCTATTATTACCCATACGAAATCCTTGGGTAATTTTCTGAGCCAATTCCTTCTTTCTGTTTTCTTCTCACGTACGCACCAATCCGTCAGTTAAAGTGTTGGCTAATTCCACCGCATCATCGATCGTGCGGGGTCTCGCAGCTTTGACAATATCACGGATCTCACTAGTTAAACCCCAAATGTAGCGAGAAATAAGTACCGGTTCTCGCAAAGCCAGAGTAGGCATAATTCGAGCATATTCGAAGAACTTCGAAGTATACCCTCGACAATCAATATCCACCATTCGGTGGCTCAAGAATTTATTCGCCATTTGTTCTTTTTCATATTCTGGGCAGAATTTTCTTTCCACCAGACGCTTAAATTCTTCCCAACTCATGGCATAAGCCAGGTCACTTCCCTTGGCTTGCAACACCGTATTCCACCATTCTAATGCTTCTTCCTTGAAAATGTGAGAAGCATACATAACCTTATCTTCCTCGGCACATTTACTTATTTTAATTACTGCCTCGGTTTTCTCCAACCAACGTAGCGCGGCAGTTGCCCCTTCATTGCCTGCGAACTCAACAGGTTTACAGGTAAGAAATTCCTTGTAAGTGCAACCAGGCGTTGCAGCTTTCATTCTTTTAAGAAATGAGGCTTGCATCACATCATCATTATTATTAATGTTGCCGCCTCCATTTACACTATTACTGAAATTGTCGCCGTGAGTACGTTTACTAGGAATAATTGGTTGAGGTTCAACTGGATTTCGGGCAGCAGCAAGGATTTCTGGAATAGCATTGGCTATTCCCTGAGCAACGATATTCTCTATATCTTGCCTATTCAGAAATTGATCTTCATGGTTTTGTTCAGATTGGTTAACTTCGTTAACTGGTTCATTAACAGCAGGTTCCATCTGATAATTTTCAATATATAAATTATTGGCACAAGATAGAGTAAATAATAATCAAGCATAATAAAGCAATCGCACATAATCACGTCAACATAATCATGTGAACACGTATAGCCAAAATTGTCGACTTTGCGACTTCATCTTTTTATATATTAATATGCATCATTACACACCCGTTATATTACAAAAGTTTTATTTTAAGTTATTTTACACGATTATATTTTTGTTAATATTTATTATTATATTATTATTAAACACACAACCGCACAACCACATATGATCCTGTCAGCTGGCACTTCAGAAACAACGTTCCCTCTCGTCGTATTTCTATGATATCCTATCCCCCACATCTTGGATTCTATTTCCTACGTCCACCAACTCCTCGCCATAGTGGTGAAGTTCAGCCAAGTTCTCGGTGCTCATTGGTGGGTGTAGTGGAGGCTCAGGGTCAAATTGGGGAAAAAGGTATTAGGGTTATTCAAGAGATTCTAAAATTGCCAGTCAGTTGTCCACCATTCTTCTAGCTCTTCTGGTAGAGGTCGGGGGTGGATAATAGGATCTGGGATAGCAGGTTCCAGAGTAACTGGAAGTTCTGCTTCTGCTGGGTAATTAAAGAGGTTTTCATCGGCAGGTCCGATGAGGTCACTAAGTGCCAGTTTACAATCCAGCTCCTCCCATGATGGCATTTCCTGGGCTTGCCCTGAACTTTCCCCGATTTCTATTCCTTTGCCTTTATCCTTCGGATCTTCTGTATTTATAAATTTTTGTGTCGCTGGTTTCTTCCTACGCACACGCCTCCAGCCTACGAGTCTTCTTCTCTTTTTCGGTTTTGGTTTCTCCTGAGGTTGGGCTTGGAATACCATTGGCTCTTCAGTATCAACCTGGTAACCAGTGAAGGTACCGGTGGTATCCATATCTGTGGTATGGATAGTAAAGTTTTAAAGTGCTTCGGATAGTTCATTCATGTTGTTAGCATACATGAAGAAACACACAAAATTCTAAGTTAAAATTTTGTAAATTGAATTTTCACATAATCACAGAGTGATAATCAGAAAAATTAAGTATTTCTAAATACTTAATAGGCTTAAATCAGTGGCTCTGATACCACCTTTTTCTGTCCTGGCCCCCGGCCCAGTTTTACCCGTTTCATGAGTCGCGGGACAGAAACCCATGGTAATTATTATGTTGGCAGCGGAATTTTTAACAGGATCTTTTTAAGACTTGAAAATGCCCAATTTATTTATTTCACAATTTGGGGATAACATTCATAATTTACAATAAAGGTGATTCCTCAAGGAAATCCCCTATTTTACAAAAACATGTTTATTTATTTTATTGAGCCACTTCTTCAAGCTTGCAGTGCTACACGGCACTTTTTCCTGGATCAAAGTAGATCACCTGAAACATGTTTTAAAAAAATTTTATCAGCAGGGAAATACTGGCGAGTCACTCAAGTTGCACAAAACGACACATTGTTATAATATACAGTATTAAGGGTGATTATATTGTTTCTATCTACCAATTACCCCAAATCGGCATTTGTCACTCAACCGTGTCTGTGACTATGGTCAGATCACCCATTGGCTAACCCGTTGTCCAATGGTGACGGGTATCAAGTAATGTATACAAAACCCTACATACCGGCAGTAATTGAAGATTACAAAGACTTAATCCCTGTAATTATAACTTTGAAAATAAATAGGGTTTTGGAAACAATTTGGTAAAAAGAGAATGACTCACATTGCAAGTTTAGACAGGCAGAGTTTAGCCTACTGATTTAGCCTTGTTAACCTAATTCAATCAATTAACAATGCACACGAAAAACTAGGTCAGTAACTTAATACAACTTTTACGACAACTCACGAGATCAAAACCCTCACGACGAATGACAAAGTATAGCCCAAATACGGGCAACACTTAAACATCCATCGGACTGGTTTTTATCGATTGGACATTGAATCGTAACAGTGATCGAGTTATTACCCTGTTATTGCGGCAGAATTTCATGCTGGTGTGTGTGTTTTTGGAGTAAACAGATGATATCTTAGTACACGAATTGAATTTGAACGTCGAACCAACACCACAGTGCAAGTGCCAACCCCTACTATTTATACTGAAAAACCGGCCCCGTCGCATGGCGCGACAGCCTGTCGCGTGGCGCGACGGGTACCCTTGTAGCATAGGGTTGCTTCGTGTATTTGTAGCTTAGGTGAGTCGACCGTTCGAAGAGATTCGCGTTTTACAACAAACTGTAAGGATAATATCAATTAGGGAATACCCCCCCCCCCCCTTGAGTTTTAGGGGCCCTGATCCTAGTTCCGATTGTTCTGAAAATTTTAGGGGTTATGCAATATTATTTGGGGTCTCAATTAGGGTTTCCTTTTAAACATAATAGAATAAGAAATAGTAATTTTAATGAGAGTTGTTACACTATCAAGATCGGATTATACGATTCAAAAACTAGTTCACATTCCGATTATCAAATTCATTTATTTCTTCACATACTCTATGCAACAGTATTTTAGCTTTTATTCCTTCGGAAGCCTTATTGGCATATTTAGCCTTGTAATCCTTCCACAGTTCCTCCACAGACTTTCCTGCTAAATTATGAAAAAAGAGACATCATTCGTCTTTCTCATCATATTGTTAAGCTTTGCCACAAAATCCGGAACGAGCTCGTCACAATACTCGAGAAAACGGGTCGTGTAATTATACCCTTGGTCCCATCTATCCCCTGAACCGGGCTTGTTAACGCCCGCTGGGTTGTAATTAGCTTTCAGAACCGTTTAATCTGCAATCCAATCTACCAAAGGTGTGGGGGTCTTACCCTCATCATTCCATTAAAAAACGTAGGTCATTTCATGGTGAATAAGGGACGTAAATATCCATTTCAAGTCCATAAGCCCAGGGTAATTGTGACAACCCGAGCTTTCAAGATTAGTGTTACCTTGATCTCTAGATCCCCTTATTTTATATCGACATGTTTTTGGTACCTAAGGGTCATCATTACTAGTGGGTTATGACTTTATTTTAGTTGCAAACTTATTTGGTTTGGGTTTTACGTAAAGACCTGATCTAAACACTTGGGCCCAACTCTTGAAATCGCACAAAGTGTTAAACACGTTATGCATGGCACTCGAAAACCCCTTAGCTCTCGGTCCAAATCATTTAGCCCAAACCAAGCCCAACCTTGTTACCCATTGCATGCGGGTATGTAAATATACATTTACCTCTCAATTGGCAAACCCTAAAGATCTTGTAACCTCCCACAATTGGCGACGACAGTTCCTTGCTTTCCGACCGGCCATCTATGCGAAGCACTCCCATTCTCGTCTCAATTCATCCTCTACAACCTTCTGGTTTGTGTGTTAATACTTAGTGTGATTCTTGAATGATCATAGTTGATTAGTGCTCATGTGTTAGCCTGTTATTGATTCGTAATATCGGTAATCTAGGGTTTTGTTTAGACTTGATGTTTATTTTAATAAATTAAAGTGTTTCTTGATGTTGATGCCATGGCTGAGTTGTGCGAAGGGGTTATTCATATACGTGATGAGATTTTTAAGTCGACTAGATTACGGATTGTTAATGACATGATCCAAAGTTACATGATAATACACTGTTTGATCTAAAAAGTTGAATACGGATAGTGAAGATAATACGATGAAACTGTTGGGGTCTGCAGGTTATGATATCCACGACGAAACATAGAGTTTCGTAGCATGCCGGTCTCGACGAAACATAGAGTTTTCGCCGAGAATTGTTCACCTGTGATTCGATGTTTCGTCCCTCCTAGTTTATGCTATTGGCATTTAACTGATTGTTTAATATGATAGAATATTTGGTTGATCAGAATTGTGATAAACATGGCCGCAATATTTATTAGTTGAAACCTATAGAATTGTGGGTCATGAAAGGATAACTATTTGATTGAGATGATGATCATTTATATATTTCATGCATGATGTTAGTATAGAATAATGGAAATAGTGTGGAGCATGAATCGGAATAATTGTTGAATGATATTGTTTCTTCGACCTGATTTCAAGAGGGTTTCGTCGACAGGAATTGCATGGGGGTTTCGTCGATCAGATCATCATTAAGGAACAGTGGACTGAATTGTTTAAGTTGATGAATGTGCATCCTAATAATATCATATTGTTGACTTCGTTAATGATGACCACCGATGAAGCATGAATTAGTTTTGATTGGCACATTTAACATAGGCAAACTTGTGTAAATGCTTTTGACAGTTAGTAAGCGTAGACTTCATTAATTAGGCATCAGAAGTCATGTGACCCACTACAAACAATCCATGTGATTAAGTTGAAAGGCCCAATGAAACCTTATCACTAATTTGATGTTGTCGGCTATTTTTATTAAAGATATCCTATATTCACAAGAATTAATAGTGTTGTTTTATTTCATATGCCTAATACCCCTTAATTAGCGAAGCTCTGCCTCGTTGTAAGTACTATAACCCTGCTATTACCCTACGCGATCGATTTAGGATTCCGTAACGCATGTCGGCTCTGCCCGACACAGTCCTTGGAATTCTGTCTCGTGTTACACCCGATTGATCTAGGACTCCGAAATGCATGTCAAGGCTCTGCCTGACTCAGTCATTGGAGTTCTGTCTCGAGTTGTGCGGTTAATACAATTTGGGTTATTTTACTAACATATGTGCATTGTTTAAAATTTAACCAGGAAACTATAATATTACCAGGAAGCCTGTAGGAATACCTAAGTCTACAAAGGTGAGTATATCTTATTTTTGTAAACTGTTTTTACAAAAGCTCAATTGTTTTAAAGTATAATTAACAGTGATTGAGTATTTGTGATTCTACAATTATTGTCGGTATATTGGGGTTTTGTATACATTACTTGTTACTACACTGTGAGTAGTAACATGACCATAGGTCAGGATTGACAGTACTGTGGGTGGTAATTGAGTATATATAAACAAATGTAATTGCAGATGCCCTCAATACTGTAAAATGATAAAACTGTTTTGATTAAACTTAGATGCACTCACCAGTATTTCTTGTTGATAAAATGTTTTTAAAACGCGTTTCAGGTAACTTAGTATGAAGCCAATAAAAGCCAGCTGGAGAGCACTGAAGGCTTAGAAAAGTGGCTATAAGAGTTATCTAAATAAAAAGGAGATCATGTTTTCAATAATTAGGGCTTATCCCTATAAATATATTACAAATGATAATTGGGTTTTGTCCCACTTGTTTATTATAGATATATTATCAGAAAAACTTGGGTTTTATCCCTTTTATCTATTTTAAACATTTTGGTGTTTAACTCTGATAAAAATATTTCCTAACTACGGGCCTGATGAAAATTTCCACTGCCAAATTAATAAACACCGATACCACCTGACTGGCTCACGGCTCCCGCTCCCAAGATGGGGTCGGGGCCTGTGACAGAAGGTGGTATCAGAGCTAAGCCACTTGTTTAAGCCCTTTAGATGTTCTTCCAATAACTAAACCTTAACCCTTTATGTTAGGAAATTAATATCTTATGTGTTCTAATGTGAACATAAAATATTAATATGTCTATTATGATTTTTATGTCATTTACCGAATTTTGAATTCCCAATATGTGTAACCGCTATCTGTATCTTACAGTTAGACTATGTTTAACATTAAATATATATATATATATATATATATGTGTGTGTGTGTGTGTGTGTGTGAGAGATATTAATAATGTTATTCCTTACTAATATTATATATGTATATATCGTACCTATTGTCGCAACCCCCGATCCCAGGTTCCTCGGGAAACGGGCGGTCGCGAGCCAGTTTCGGTGGTATCGTGTATTGTCTAATTTGGCAGCGGAATTTTTTATCAGGACCGTAGTTAGGAAATATTTTATTAGAGTAAAATACCACATTTTCATAACATTAAACAAATGGGTTAAAACCCAAGTTCATAGTACACACGTTTTCATAGGAATAAATCCTATTTATTTAATAAAAACATCTATTTTATTTTTAGGTAACTTTATTGCCACTTTTCCAAGCCTTCAGTGCTGTCCAGCTGGCTTCAATTTGGCTTTCACATTTTGTTACCTGAAACGCGTTTTAAAAACATTTGTCAGTGGGAAATTCTGGTGAGTGAATCACAGTTTAATCAAGTTTAAATAAAAAGTCACAGTGTACAATATTGAGAGCGAACCCGCAATTATATTTGTTTACAAGACATCACAATTAAAATCCATGGTACTGTCGAACCCGACTTGTGGACATGTTACTCCTTGACCAGGTGGTAACAAATTTTGTATACAAAACCCCAACATACTCATCATAATTGTATGCTTACAAATACTCAATAACTGTTATTCGTATGGAAAAGTATTTAAGGTTTTGTAAAAACATTTAACAAAAGATTTACAAAAAGTGGATCAACTCACATTGTTGTCTTAGATTTTTCGTAAGGGTTTCCCGGTGATAATCTATAATTTACACAAATGTACACGCATTAGTATTAATAACCCATTTTAACATTAGTAATACCCTCCCCGAGACGGCATTCCAACGACTACGTCGGGCAGAACCACGACAGCCGTTACAGAACCCTAGATCAATCGGGCAGCGTATCTAATACGTATCCAGGGGTTATAATACTTACAACGGAGCAGAACTTCGCTAATTAGGGGTATAATACCCGAGTATTACTTCTACTATTCAGAAATTGTGATTGAGAATGAAAGAAATGGACGACGGAAAATGAAAACCCGTTGCTTTTTTATATAGTGCCTGATCTCGGTTCTCTCGCAGCCCGCGTAAAACAAGAGAAGGGCCTACGCGGCCCACGTTGACTCCAGGTCAACGTATAGCTGATCCGGGTTAGTGAGTAGGGTCGACGTGTGGCTGACACGTGGCCGCACCGGGCTGCGCCACATTTTTAAGCTTACGTGACCCGCGCCACATTTTTAAGCTTACGTGACCCGCGTAAGATTTAATTTAAGAGAACGTACCCTTTTTGGCTTTTCATGATACTTTCGGCTTAAAGCATCTGCCACTACATTTGCTTTTCCTTCATGATACTGGATATCACAATCATAGTCACTAAGCATCTCCATCCAGCGTCTTTGTCTCATATTCAACTCCTTTTGCCCGAAAACATACCTTAAACTCTTATGATCAGTGAATATGGTAAACTTACTACCATAAAGGTAATGTCTCCAAATCTTAAGGGCAAAAATTATAGCTCCTAACTCTAGATCATGGGTTGAATAATTCTCTTCATGATTCTTAAGTTGTCTAGATGCGTAAGCTATAACCTTTTGACGTTGCATTAATACACATCCATAACCTAACTTAGAAGCGTCACAATAGACTACAAAGTCTTCAGTTCCTTCTGGTAACGCTAGTATGGGTGTATTAGTTAATCTTTGCTTAAGAATTCTAAATGCTTCTTCTTGTTTTGGTCCCCATTCAAACTTAATGGATTTACAGGTTAACTTAGTTAAAGGAATGGCTATTCTAGAAAAATCTCGAATAAATCTTCTATAATAACCGGCCAATCCTAAGAAACTTCTAACCTCGATTGGTGATTCAGGGGTTTTCCATTTAGTAATCGCCTCGATCTTTGTTGGATCCACATGAATTCCTTCATGGTTCACTAAATGTCCAAGAAATTGTACCTGTTCTAACTAAAACTCGCACTTTGAAAATTTAGCATAAAGTTTTTCCTTTCTTAATATACTTAAAAGTGCGTGCAAATGCTTTGCATGATCCTTTTTATTCTTAGAGTAAATTAAAATATCATCTATAAAGACAATTATGAATTTATCCAAATATGGCTTACATATTCGGTTCATCATGACCATAAATGCAGCTGGGACATTGGTTAAACCAAATGGCATGACAATAAATTCATAATGACCATACCTTATTCTGAAAGCGGTCTTAGGAATGTCCTCTTCCTGTACCTTTAATTGATGATATCCTGACCTCAAATCGATTTTAGAGAAAAATCGAGCTCCTTGCAGTTGATCGAACAGATCATCAATTCTCGGTAATGGGTACCGATTCTTAATCGTGACTTTGTTCAATTCATGGTAATCAATTCACATACGCATTGATCCGTCCTTCTTTTTAACAAATAAAATCGGCACTCCCCATGGCGACGAACTTGGTTGTATGAATCCTTTTTCCAGCAATTCATCTAATTGTTTCTTTAGTTCCTGCATTTCGACTGGTGCCAACCGATAAGGTGCTTTGGCAATTGGTGCTGTTCCAGGCAGTAGGTGAATTCTGAATTCAACTTTTCTGTCTGGTGGCAGTCCTGGTAATTCTTCTAGAAAGACATCTGAAAACTGGGACACTACTGGAATGTCTTTTAGTTCTTTTTCTTTAGTGTTAGTGATTAATGAAATCAAATACACTATAGAACCTTTTCTTATATAACTTGCAGTTTTCATCACAGAGATGAATTTTGTGGATCTAGAGGGCTTATCTCCTTTAATTGTGATCATTTTACCTTTTGGTAAATTTACTTGGATTGACTTTTGATCATATAAAATACTGGCTTTATTGGCTATTAACCAATCCATTCCTAAGACAACATCAAATCCTGTCAGATTGATAGATTCATAGGATAAAGGTTTGCCCTAAACTTTTGGTTTAAAATTTCTATTCTTGCTCTCTGCAAGATTTCCGAAATCTTAACAGTTTCCCCATTAGCTGTCTCTACGAGACATTCTTGTTGTAGTTTAGTTAATGACTGATTTAGCAGTTTGAAAAACGAAGTATTAATAAAACTTTGGTTTGCATCAGAGTCAAATAATACCTTAGCAAAAACATCATTAACTAAAAACGTACCAACTATCACGTCTGGAATCATCTTAGCTTCATCTGCAGTCAGAACAAATGCTCTAGCATTTTTAGTGTTCTTGTTGTTCACAGTTGGAGCCAATTTCGGACAGTTTGGCTTAATGTGACCTTTTTCTCCACAATTGTAGCATAATCCATTACTGGATTTTCTCCTGCAATCTTCTTCCTTGTGTCCTGGCATCTTGCAGAAATTGCAAAGAGTAGAGCATTTTCCCGAATGCTTTTTCTTGCAGACCTTGCAGAAAGGTGCAGAGGTAGAACCTAAATTCCTACGGTTGTAATTCCCAGAACGGAATTCTTGAGTAAGCCTTTGGGTTAGGTTTCTCCTCTGTCCTTCTTCTCTAGTGCGGATTAATTCATCTGTCAAGGTATTTGCTAGTTCTACAGCTTCTTCTATAGTTTGAGGTCTAGCTGCCTTGACTACATGTCTAATCTCTCCGATTTATCCCCAGATGTAACGGGAGATTAATACCGGTTCAGGTGATGCAAGGGTTGGTACTATTCTAGTATATTCAAAGAATGTAGTAGTATACCCCTTACTATCTACCCCGGTCATCCTAAGGTTCAGAAACTTATTAGCTATCTATTCATTTTCATTGGGAGGGCAGAATTTCCTTTCTACCATATTCTTAAATTCCTCCCATTCCATGTTGTATACCCTATCACTTCCTCTTGACTGGAGGATAGTGTTCCACCATTCTAAGGCTGCGTTCTTAAACAGATTAGAAGCAAACATTATTTTGTCTTCTTCAGGACACTTGCTTATTTTTAGAACTGCCTCAGTCTTCTCTATCCAGCGTAGAGCTGCAATAGGTCCTTTATTGCCCGAGAATTCTATTGGTTTGCAGGACCAGAATTGGGAATGGGCACTTGAAGTACGGGTCCATTGTTCACGCTGTTTTCTGGTTCAACTGGTCGCTTACTGCTATGCTTACTTTTATTATTCGCTTCTTGAACTGTTTGAATAATAAATGGCATTGCATCTATAATTCCTTGTGCCACTATGTGTTGAACGACACTATTATCCATTTGGTTTCCATTGTTATTGATGCTCGGATTCTCATTAACCACGTTAATGTTACTCTGGTTATCGTTATTCAGATTTCCTTGATTTCCTTCGTCGGCCATCTGAATTTTTAAACATTTACCCCATATTAATATCACAAATAATATTTAATGTAGTCAATCACATGACACGCATTTTTGCCAAAAGCGTCGATCATTACGACTTTACTCTATTCATATACTATTATGCATCTATTACACACCAGTACTGAAATAAAAATTACAATACCAACTGAAATAGAATTACACTAATAGTAATAGGCATCCATACACACATATTTTATTTTATTATTTTATGTTTTTATTATTACTATTACCGTCTCCTCCATCATATCACGGATATGGATTTATCCAAAAATCCATATTGCTCTCGTCGTATTTCCATACGAGTCGCTCTCCCACATGTCTCATTCTCTCACTGCTCTCTAAAATTTCCTCACCAAATGTCCTAAGTTCTTGCACGTTTTCTGCACTCATTGGGGGTGCAGGTTCTAGGACTGGGTTCGGAATCAGGGGTGCGGGTTCCTGCTATGGGGGTGAAAGTGCCTGAAATCGGTAAGGATCTTCTAAGATCTCCCTAATATATTCATCGTGGTAATAGGGATCTAAAGGGTCCATACCTGGGTAGGCTCCTATGTTTTGCATAGGTGTGTCTTCATGGATTGGGTAACGTTGCACAAAATCCCTAACATCATCCCACCAGGGATCGTAATTTGGGTCTAGGGATTTGGTGCTGGTACCCTAGGGATTTCTTCCGGATTGAAGTCATGCATCTCTACTTGGTTTTCAGGGTTTTCTATCTCCATGGGTTGGTCAGGGATTGGCAGTTGTGGTTGGGGTGCTATTATTTGCTCCAGATTAGGGTCAACTGCAGCGGTAGCTAAGATATGGATGTTGGCTATTCCCTTATTTATCATATCCTGGGCATAGGCATCTGTCTCTCTCTTGGCTGCTGCTAGTGCTCTCTGATCTTGTAACTTTTTCATAAGGTTCCTATGCTCGTGTGCCCCTCGAGTGAACCATCCCCTCTTTTTCTGAGGAAATGGCTCCTCTGACTGAGCCTTAAACACAAAGATTCCATCTTCCGTATCAACAAAGTACCCTGAGAGGGCAGGCTGAGAAGAGGAGGTGCCTTCGCTTCTAGGCGAACCAGACAATTGACGGTACGCGTCAGATGGTCCTTGGTCGCTCATACTGTAAACTAACAGATAGTCAAATAACACGTAACAATAAATACAGTTATGCGTGTATTTCCGTAATTTATTTCTTAACACTTTAAATTTTGATGTCAGCAGAACACCTCTGTGGCTGAATCAGTGGCTTAGCTCTGATACCACCTCCTGTCGTAACCCCCGATCCCAGGTTCCCCGGGAAACGGGCGGTCGCGAGCCAGTTTCGGTGGTATCGTGTATTGTCTAATTTGGCAGCGGAATTTTTCATCAGGACCGTAGTTAGGAAATATTTTATCAGAGTAAAATACCACATTTTCATAACATTAAACAAATTGGTTAAAACCCAAGTTCATAGTGCACACGTTTTCATAGGAATAAATCCTATTTATTTAATAAAAACATCTATTTTATTTTTAGGTAACTTTATTGCCACTTTTCCAAGCCTTCAGTGCTGTCCATCTGACTTCTATTTGGCTTTCACATTTTGTTACCTGAAACGCGTTTTAAAAACATTTGTCAGTGGGAAACACTGGTGAGTGAATCCCAGTTTAATCAAGTTTAAATAAAAAGTCACAGTGTACAGTATTGAGGGCGAACCCGCAATTATATTTGTTTACAAGACATCACAATTAACATCCATGGTACTGTCGAACCCGACTTGCGGACATGTTACTCCTTGACCAGGTGGTAACAAATTTTGTATACAAAACCCCAACATACTCATCATAATTGTATGCTTACAAATACTCAATAACTGTTATTCGCATGGAAAAGTATTTAAGGTTTTGTAAAAACATTTAACAAAAGATTTACAAAAAGTGGATCAACTCACATTATTGTCTTAGATTTTCCGTAAGGGTTTCCCGGTGATAATCTATAATTTACACAAATGTACACGCGTTAGTATTAATAACCCATTTTAACAGTAATACCCCCCCCCCCCCCCCGAGACGGCATTCCAACAACCACGACTACGTCGGGCAGAACCACGACAGCCGTTACGGAACCCTAGATCAATCGGGCAGCGTATCTAATACGTATCCAGGGGTTATAATACTTACAACGGAGCAGAACTTTGCTAATTAGGGGTATAATACCCAAGTATTACTTCTACTATTCAGAAATTGTGATTGAGAATGAAAGAAATGAACGACGGAAAACGAAAACCCGTTGCTTTCTTATATAGTGCCTGAACTCGGTTCTCTCGCGACCAGCGTAAAACAAGAAAATGGCCTAAGCGGCCCGCGTTGACTCCAGGTCAACGTATAGCTGATCCGGGTCAGCGAGTAGGGTCGACGTGTGGCTGACACGTGGCCGCACCGGGCTGCGCCACATTTTTAAGCTTACGCGGCCCGCGTAAGAGTTAAGGGAGGCTTACGCGGCCCGCCTCAGCCCATAATTTCAATTTTTTAATTATTTTTAATACTAATTAATATATTTGAGGCCCGTTTTCGCGTATGGGGTGTATTTTGGGACATTTTGGGATATTTTAAAATATATCAGGGTTTCGGAAAAATAATCGAGGGTATCGGTTTTATTTAGGATTGTTATACCTATACATTTATATGAATGAAAATTCAATATAAATTTTATTACATTATATTAATATTACGATATTAACATTAATATCTCCATATTAATATATCATAACACAATTCAGATATGATATTTCAAAAATATCATAATCTAAATATTAAGATAATAAAATTCATGTATTATATCTAAATTATTTTATGTCATTTAAATTCCCAGTATATGTAACCCCTATTTGTATCTTACAGTATGTTATGCTATAAATAGGGGTGCAAACGAGCCTAGCGGCTGGCGAGCTACTAGAGATCGGCTCGAGAAAAAGCTTGAAACGAGTCGAGCCTTATCGAGCCCGAGCCGAGCTTGAGCCTAAAAACAAAGCTCGTTTGTTTATCGAGCCCGAGCTCGAGCCTCGCATGTGAAGCTCATTAGGCTCGTCGAGCCTTATCGAGCGTTAGTGTAAACGAGCTGAGTCAAGCCGAGCTTATTCAAACTTGTTTAAAAGCCAACCTCGAACCTAAAAATAAGCTTATTTAGTAAACGAGCCCGAGCCTGAGCTTCACTTATCGAGCTCGCGAGCTTAAAAAGTCTATTATTTATATTATTTTTATTTAATATATTAATTAATAGATAATAAAGAGCCGAGCTCGAGCTTGAGAAAATACAAACGAGCCGAGCTCGAGCTTTGAAAACAAAGCTCGAATCGAGCCGAGCCCGAGCTCTCATAAGTTAATCGAGCTCGAGCTCGAGCCTGGTCGAGCTCGGGCTCGGCTCGTTTGCGCCCCTAGCTATAAATATATAATTGGGATATATTAATAATATATCAATATTAAATTTTGTGATATATATCATACCCATATATTTATGTGAATATAATTCAACATAAATTTTATACTATTATAATAATATTATTTTATCTTAATCAAAGATATAAGATAACACCATTTAGCTATGATGTCACTGAAATATCATAATATAAAATATTATTCAATGCAAGTAGTATGTTTTATGATTTATGATATAACATAAAATTTTACTCGACTTAAAGATATATATTTGTCAAAGTTTTGACAAAACATATAATTATATTAATTTTGTTGAAATATAATATTTTAGCATACTTAAAACATGTTTATTGTTTAGATACAATAATTAAAAATAGGATTTTCATGATAACTCTATGAAAATATTATTCCATATAATTATATTATATCCATATAAAAACATGTACATTTTCATCTATATGAAAAGTGTGCGAATATGTGTGTATATATATATATATAATATTTTATATTTTATAACCTGTATGAATGGAACAAATGATATTTCATACATAGAATAAAAATAAGTACAAAAACATTTGGTATTGTATAACTAAATGATTTAAAATATTTGTACATAACACATATATATCAACAGGAAATAGCTTAAGGATTGTTACTATTTAATAATTTAACTCATCCCTTGAATTATATTTGAGTCATATGTATATATATTCTGAGATAGGAGTAATACTTCACTACTTAATACATTAAGGATAAAATTTAGAAACACCAATTTTGTATTATCTATTATGATTCTTTAATAAATAAATATGATAAATCAAGAATCAAGTCCTAATATTTTACAACCAAAATGATTCAAACTTTCAGTTAAAAATAAAATTATTCTAAAAAGAATCCAGAAAATTTATCTTTTGATTAAATTTATTTCTTTTGGTGATTTACCCTTTTTATTCCAAAATATTATGTTCAATAAATTTAATAGAAATTTATTGCAATATACTATTACCATTGTCAGTATAAAGGAATAAATAAAGTTATGGAAATAAACAGGATAATTAATACCATCAGTTATATAATTGAATTTTTATAAAAACAATTAAGTAAAATATTACAGGAAATTTTAAAATTTTATACGTATGCATGTACATGATAAAATTTCTTGATAATATATACAATGTAATAATCAAATATATTCAGTAGAAAAACAAGCTTTTATATAACAGAAGAAACAAATCTACATGTTTACCCAGAATCTCTCGAAATGATTTTTCAACCATTAATCGCATTTAACCCAAAAGAAACCCTAAGGACACCCGTATTAGCACCAAAGGAACGACGGTAGGATCAATGACGGAAAATCTCCGAATTTCATATAAAACCCTTACCTTTATTTTCCGAATACCTATCCAGCCATGAGCCCTGAAAATATAATTAAATTAAGGCAATATAGAGAAAAGTTATTACAATAAAGGAAGAAACAACACATAATATAATATATATACTTTCCTTATATTTTGAAAAAATATATAGTGAAAGTAAAATGTTAAAATATAATATGTATATATATATAGATATATATATCAACGCATAATACTGATAGGTATGGCTATATTTGTGCTAAACGTAATATGAGCAACAAAAGATGCCTATATAATTGCTTAGTTCTGTGATAATTATATCTGAACATGTTTGTAATTCAGATGTCAAAGGAAATAGCATGTAATCAGAAAATTCAGGCTAGTAATGAAAATTCTTTGGATAGAAACACTATAGAAAATATAATAGCTCAAGGAATATCAAATGCCATACCTTCGATCATTGAAGCTATTAAAATTCATGTGCATATAAACGAGAATCCTACGACCCACCGTAAGCATACCCATCACTTCAAACCTAACCCTAGTATCAATAGAGGTCATGATATTCGTATCAAAACTCCATCTTCCAAACGAAAGAAAACCACAACCTATAGTTACACTTATAAGGAATTTTGCTCCAACAAATCATATAAGGACAAAGGAATGGAACCAGCAATCGCGCAATCTACCTGCAACACCAAAAAGCGTTCAAGAAAACGCCATTCTAAGAAGACACTCCACTGTAACTTCTGCAAGAAGACTGGACATACAGAGGAAGAATGTAGAAAGAAAAATAACATCTGTTACAAATAGGGAGAACCAGGTCACATCCGTCCCTACTGCCCGAAACTATCTAAGGCACCCAATAACAAGGCTAAAACCCTCGATGAAGCTAAGAAGGACGCATAAGTAACTACGACAAAGGAAGCAATAGCAAATTCTAACATAAGCACCCGTACATTTTCTCTGTACTAAAGTATTAGTTGACTTTTGATTCCAATCAAAGTCTTATAAATAAAGAGATCTTTATTTTTCTTTCATAAAACCAACACTCATTTGTCTCATCTCTTGACAAATTCATATGTTGCACGTGCATTGCTTGTTATGCATGTGATTTCATTTCAAAAGATCTTTTATTCACGAGTTCGGATCTTGTCTTATTATACTCATTTTTTACAACCTCTATGATTGCAAAAATGTTTACTTTTGATATCAAGTCAACAAATTTCTTGGAAAACCCCTTTTCTTTTTAAAGTTATTTCCCAGATTTTCATTGTAAATCATTTATTATCAATACATATATCCATTGTTGGAATATGTCTAAACCAAGCTCAATTGTTTGAACTTGTTCACAATATACATACAATTCGAAATCCCATACGATGAACTGAGATCATCATATTCGAGATAATTTCATTTGTTTGAATCATAGTAGACTTCTTTAAAGTCTTCAACTCCAATAAATCATTTGTTAAATCACGACACCCTGTGGTGACGTTCTCTTTAAACTTAAATTCATTTCATTTCCATGCCTAAGGGCGAATTTATCTATCTTCTGTTGATTCATTATCCTAAACCAGTCTTAATACAATTATGTGTTAAGACAAAGGTACCTAAATTCCTATTCCAATGTACCTCCAACATTTCTTTCATCTTTGATCAATCCTACGATATTCATTTATTCCTTCATTTGAACATCCTATCTTTTGAATATCCAGATTCACTTCATTGTAACTTTCAGTTAATTTCGAGAACGGCGAATTCGTTCGATCACCATAATCATTGAATTCTTTTAATCATGACAACACCTTGCGGTGTCTGTATAAATTTGTATCCTTAGCTAATCGTAAACCCTAATCATATCAATTCATACGTCTTTCGTTCGACTCATCATTCAAGTAGTCTTGATACAATTATGTATCAGGACAATGATACACTAAATTCTATTGTATTTTCGGTGTATCCCAACCATTCAAATAAATGTCACTAATTTCTGATTTGGTAGTTGGCAAATAATTTTTCATACTTCTATTTTCATTTGAGATTATTGATTCAGAGTCTTCCTCAATTGACAATCAAAGTAAGTTCTCTTTCAACATCCAATCCTATTGTTTCTAAAAGTAATTGCATTTCGAATTTTATGCCTATTAAATCTCTCTGTTGATTTGTGAAACTCAGCCACCTCGATGATTTGTATCATTTCCTCCAAGTTCATCGATTCCTGAAACTAATTTTATTGGAACTATTGAATTCCAATTATCCTATGATATCTTTATATTTTGATTCTATCTCAGACATCTTGATATACTGTTTTTTACTAACTTAAAGACGTGACGTAACCCCAAGAAGATATCGTAGCCCAAATCTCGAGGACGAGATTTAAAACAAGGTGGGGAGGATGTAACAACCCTCGAGAAACACCCCTAACGCTCCCAGATACACCCCGTATGTGAAAAACGGACCCGGATAACATTAATATTAATAATAATCAAATAAAACAAAGAAAACCGATCGCTCGCGGGCCGCGACAAACGAAGGGGGACTCCTTTGCGGGGCGCGAGGACACATTACTTGCGGAGCACCTGTGCTGCCACTTGTCCTGACACGTGGCGAACCTACGCAATGGCTCAGCAACCCTATCGCCGCCCTTAGGGCTCTCGCGGGGCGCGAAAGATAAAGAAGAAGCTGTCGCGGGGCGCGAGCCGCCCTTCGACCAGCTATAAACGTGGCCAGGATCGGCCATTTCAATTGTTCAAAGTTCTCATTTCTCCCTCAAACATTCTATAGGGTAAAGCTATAGCCTAATACCCCATAATTAGCGAAGCTATGCCACGTTGTAAGTACTATAACCCTGCTATTACCCAACATGATCGATTTAGGATTCCGTAACGCATGTCGGCTCTACCCGAGTCAGTCGTTGGAATTCTGTCTCGTGTTACACCCGATTGATCTAGGACTTCATAATGCATGTCAAGGCTCTGCCTGACTCAGTCATTGGAGTTCTGTCTCAAGTTGTGCGGTTAATGCAATTTGGGTTATTTTACTAACACATGTGCATTGTTTAAAATTTAACCAAGAAACTATAATATTATCAGGAAGCTATAATATTACCAGGAAGCCTGTAGGAATACCTAAGTCTACAAAGGTGAGTACATCTTATTTTTGTAAACTATTTTTACAAAACCTCAATTGTATTAAAGTATAATTAACAGTGATTGACTATTTGTGATTCTATAATTACTGGCGCTATGTTGGGGTTTTGTATACATTACTTGTTACTACACTATGAGTAGTAACATGACCACAGGTCAGGATTGACAGTACCGTGGGTGGTAATTGAGTAGATATAAACAAATGTAATTGGAGATGCCCTCAATACTGTAAAATAACAAAACTGTTTTGATTAAACTGAGATGCACTCACCAGCATTTCTTGCTGATAAAATGTTTTTAAAACGCGTTTCAAGTAACTTAGTGTGAAGCCAATAAAAGCCAGCTGGAGAGCACTGAAGCTTAGAAAAGTGGCTATAAAAGTTACCTAAATAAAAAGGAGATCATGTTTTCAATAATTAGGGTTTATCCCTATAAATATATTACAAATGAAAATCGGGTTTTTGTTCCACTTGTTTATAATAAATGTATTATCAGAAAAACTTGGGTTTTATTCCTTTTATTTATTTTAAACATTTTGGTGTTTAACTCTGATAAAAATATTTCCTAACAACGGTCCTGAAGAAAATTTCCGCTGCCAAATTAATAAACCCCGATACCATCTGACTGGCTCGCGGCTCCCGCTCCCAGGGTGGGATCGGGGGCTGTGACACCTATCATTGCCCCAAGCGATTCCTTCGGCTCCTACAAAATCCTTGATGAAAACTGTTACATTATCTAAGGGTTTTTGGTCCGCCAGGGGTTTCGTTTGAAGACTTTGTACCATATAAACTTGTTGATGTGACACATTATTTTTTGCGTATACGGAATTCCGCCAATCACTTTGACGAATTTGATGCCGCCCCCATGTGTCGGGGCTTCGTTAATCACTACGTACTTCGGGATGGTACCTAAGATTACATGGAAAGATAATGAGAAAGTTGGGAGAGTACACAGGAAAAAGAAATGGGAAGCCATGGATATACGACTCAAGGTGCATTGGATATATGAATCATGTATAGCATATATATACATTTACAAAATTTAGATGATTTATCTCATTTATGTAAATTATGTTGCATTCTTTATAAGGACAGACTAAATGTGTAAAAGATTTTCCTAACACGGCAAGAAATAGCCTATGTTTGTTGTTATGTTTTTACATATTGGCTTAATATATTTTTTTTAAATAATTGTAAATATATAATAGTAAACACTAAATGCTTGCCTTTTAGAATATGGATATCATAAAACTAAATCACTTCATTAATTACAATCAGTAATGACCTGTAGTAATGGAAAAAAGTTATCTTCCGTATTAATGGTAGTTAGCACTGTTATCTTTTCGTATCAAAGGAAAGAAAAGTATTAATGGTCATGTTGCCAACTATCTAGATTATATACATTTTATTTATCACTGTATTTGGATTAAACACGGATCTAAACAAGCAGGTCTGGAATGGGAAGTTTGGAACGGGTTCAATTTGTATAAGGTGGACTGATAGAAGGTTGGTGCAGCCACTATCATGTATTTCTTATTTGAATAAATAAATTTTAGTTGGACTAGTCACCTGCTAACTCAAGACATTGTATTTCTTCTCTTTCTTTTTATGCATGATATGTAATTACTAGTTTTTTTTTTACAAAAACACGTCTCTTTCTTTCTATGATTTATATTTTTTAGTTGGTGATATTAAATCGTTGTTCCATTTCATATCAACAACATTATTTGATATATCTTATTGTCTGAAGTTAACTTGGTTGTTTCTAACTAATTTTATAGTGCTTTTGTATTGTTTTTATTAACATAAACCATATGTCAGCTTCTACAATTTCAAATAATATTTAGATCAAGTATTTAATCTCCAATAGCAAAACCATAGAAATCATTAGTCGTAATGATCAAAGTTGCTTGAGTTAATTTGTTTAACGCTTCCAAAAAGTATGCTATATCAAATCTACATAAGATGGTTGTATGGATTATCTATGTTTGAAACTCTTGGTGTAGTTCTAATATTTTATCATCATACAATGGTTGTGTGGATTAATTATTTGTAATAACATATCTTGGTGTTAAATTTTTTATTTACATAGTATAATTTTTTTAATTAATATATCTTGTTGTTAATTAATTTGTTTAATAACTAATGAGGTATAAAGTAACAATTACATATATGTATGATTCATTTTTTAGGTATAAAGTAAGAATTGCATATATCTATATGTATATATGTGTGATTCATTTTTTTTTAATTTAATTGTTGAAAATTAACTATTCACTAGTAACCTCCGTTTTTTGACATTAAAATCATTTTTAACTATATTTACAAAATATCCGAAGGTTTAAAACAAATATTACTTAAAATTATTTTTGATAAGTTTCTTTTTAGGTTTAACAAATATTTGATTTCATCTTCTTTTCCCTGTATGAATTTCGGTCATGTTTCATAGACTCGAAAGATAAATAAAACCGACATTTATTTCAAATAAGCGTATTAGACTTCGTGTTTTGTAAAACCCATACGTTACAAAATGATTTTGTAAACAAACTCATTTCTTAACTTGCATGTTAGAGATGTACATTTTATTAAAAAAATATTTATATGTTAATAATGTCTTTTTCTTAACATGAGTGTTAGAAACGATTATTTTATAAAAAAAAATCTATCATGCATGTTAGATGCGACTTATAGTTTATACCAAAGGCTTTAAACTTCTTTGTCCAAATGTGTACTGTTCTGACGAGCATGCTAAAGAAGATTATCATTGTAAAATAATAAATTTTAGAAAAATGTTTAATTTTCTAACGGGCGTGTTAAAAACAATTATTTGATAAAAGATAAACCTTGAAACAGTTTAGTTTACACCTTTAGTTTTCTAATGGGCTTGTTACACCAGATTTATTTTATCAAAACCGAGAATCCTTATAACGATTTTTGTAATCGTTTATTTCTAATAAACCTTTGCTGATGAGAGAACATTTAGAAACTTGAAATGAGAGAAAATATAGAAGCTAGAAATTATTTATCATTTTTGGAACTCAACAATCTTCACAATAATACTTTTGTTTGAATGATATTTTCTTTTATTCTAAATTTACTGTATTTTTGGTTAGTTGATTATCTCTCTTGGCTCATTAGTTTAAGTGCAAGACAATGAAATTAAAACATGCGTATTGCATTACCCTATCAAGATGGGAATACACGACTCTAAAACTGGTTCACATTCCGATTATCAAATTCATTTATTTCTTCACATACTCTATGAAACAGTAATTTTAGCTTTTTATTCCTTCTGAAGCCTTATTGGTATATTTAGCCTTGTAATCCTTCCACAGTTCCTCCACAGGCTTTCCTGTTAAATTTTGAAAAAAAGAGACATCGTAAGTCTTTCTCATCATATTGTTAAGCTTTGCCACAAAATCCGGAACGAGCTCGTCACAATACTCTAGAAAACGGGCCGTGTAATCATACCCCTGGTCCCACGTATCCCCTGAACCGGGCTTGTTAAAGCCCGGTGGGTTGTAATTAGCTTTCAGAACCGTGTAATCTGCGATCCCTTCTACCAAAGGTGCAGGGGTCTTACCCTCACCATTCCATTGAAAAACGTGGGTCATTTCATGGTGCATAAGGGACGTAAATGTCCATTTCAAGTCCATAGGCCCAGGGTAATCCCGTAAAAAAACCGCGCTAATATTAATCTTATCATTGCCCCAAGCGATTCCTTCGGCTCCTACAAAATCCTTGATGAAAACTGTTACATTATCTAAGGGTTTTTGGTCCACCGAGTGTTTTGTTTGAAGACTTTGTACCATATAAACTTGTTGATGTGACGCATTATTTTTTGCGTATACGGAATTCCGCCAATAACTTTGACGAATTTGATGCCACCCCCATGTGTCGGGGCTTCATTAATCACTACGTACTTTGGGATGGCACCTAAGATTACATGGAAAGATAATGAGAAAGTTTGGAGAGTACACAGGAAGAAGAAATGGGAAGCCATGGATATACGACTCAAGGTGCATTGGATATATGATTCATGCATAGCATATATATACATTTATAAAAAAACGGATGATTTATCTCATTTATGTAAATTATGTTGCATTCTTTATAAGGACAGGCTAATGTGTAAAAGATTTTCCTAACACAGCAAGAAATAGCCTATGTTGTTATGTTTTTACATATTGGCTTAAAATAATTTTATTTAAATGATTGTAAATATATATTAGAGTAAATTGCCATTTTAGTCTATGAGTTTTTGTCCAAATTGATATTTTAGTCCAAATAGTTTTTTTCCTCTGGGTCCCTGACTTTCCTTTTTCTTGTCATTTTAATCACATTGCTTAACTTAGTCTAAAAACCAGGGTATAATCAGGAGTATTTTTGGCATTAAATTATTATGAAGTTTAGTAATTATGTTGTAAACTACCCCTGGTTATTATTACACAACAGTTATGCCAAAAATATTCCTGGTTATAACCAGATTTTTAGATTGAGTTACACAATGTGATCAAAATGGCAAGAAAATGGAAAAGTCAGGGACCCAAAGTAGAAAAAAACTATTTGGATTAAAATGGTAATTTGAACCAAACCTCACGGACTAAAATGGCAATTTACTCTATACACTAGTAAACACTGAATGCTTGCCTGTTAGAATATGGATATCATAAAACTAAATCATTTCATTGATTGCAATCTGTAATGACCTCTAGTAATGGAAAAAAGTTATCTTTCGTATTAATGGTAGTTAGCACTTTTAACTTTTCGTATCAACGGAAAGAAAAGCATTAATGGTCATGTTGCTAACTTTCTAGATTATATACATTTTAATTATCACTGTATTTGGATGAAACACGGATCTAAACAAGAAGGTCTGGAAAGGGAAGTATGGAACGAGTTCAATTTGTATAAGGTGGATTGATAGAAGGTTGGTGTAGGCACTATCATGTATGGGTTGGAATATTGTATTTTTACTTTGTGTGCTTTGTACCTAGACTAGTCACCTGCAAGTCTCTTCTTATTTGAATAAATAAATTTTTGTTGACTAGTCACCTGCTAACTCAAGACACTGTATTTCTTCTCTTTCTTTTTATGCATGATATGTATTTACAAGTTTTTTTTTTTACAAAAAAACACGTCTCTTTTATTTCTATGATTTATATTTATTAGTTGGCGATATTAAATCGTTGTTCCATTTCATATTAGCAACATAATTTGATCTATCTTATTGTCTGAAGTTAACTTGCTTGTTTCTAAGTAATTTTATAGTGCCTTTATATTGTTTTTATTAACATAAACCATATGTCAGCTTCTACAATTTTAAATAAAATTTAGATCGACTATTTAATCTCCAATAGCAAAACCATAGAAATCATTTGCCTGTAATGATCAAAGTTGCTTGAGTTAATTTGTTTAACGCTTCCAAAAAGTATGTTAAATCAAATCTACATAACATGGTTGTATGTATTATCTATGTTTAAAACTCTTGGTCTAGTTCTAATATTTGATCATCATAATGGTTGTGTGGATTAATTATTTGTAATAATATATCTTGGTGTTAATTTTTTTATTTACATCGTATAATTTTTTAATTAATATATCTTGTAGTTAATTAAGATGTTTAATAACTAATGAGGTATAAAGTAACAATTACATATATGTATGATTCATTTTTTAGGTATAAAGTAAGAATTTCATATATCTATATGTATATATGTGTGATTCATTTTTTTTCAATTTAATTGTTGAAAATTAATTATTCACTAGTAACCTCCTTTTATTACATTAAAATCATTTTTAACTATATTTATAAAATATCCGAAGGTTTCAAACAAATATTCCTTAAAATTAATTTTGATAAGTTTCTTTTTAGGTTTAACAAATATTTGATTTCTTCTTCTTTCCCTGGTATGGGTTCCGGTCATGTTTCATTGAATTGAAAGATAAATATAACCGACATTTATTTCTAATAAGCGTGTTAGACTTCGTGTTTTGTAAAACCCATACGTTACAAAATGATTTTGTAAACAAACTCATTTCTTAACTTGCATGTTAGAGATGTACATTTTATTAAAAAATATTTATATGTTAATAATGTCTTTTTCTTAACATGAGTGTTAGAAACGATTATTTTATAAAAAAAAATCTATCATGCATGTTAGATGCGACTTATAGTTTATACCAAAGGCTTTAAACTTCTTTGTCCAAATGTGTACTGTTCTGACGAGCATGTTAAAGAAGATTATCATTGTAAAATCATAAATTTTAGAAAAAAGTTTAATTTTCTAACGGGCGTGTTAAAAACAATTATTTGATAAAAGATAAACCTTGAAACGGTTTAGTTTACACCTTTAGTTTTCTAATGGGCTTGTTACACCAGGGTTATTTTATCAAAACCGAGAATCCTTATAACGATTTTTGTAATCATTTATTTCTAATAAACCTTAGTTGATGAGAGAGCATTTAGAAACTTGAAATGAGAGAACATTTAGAAGCTAGAAACTATTTATCATTTTTGGAATTCAACAATCTTCACAATAATACTTTTGTTTGAATGATATTTTCTTTTTTTCTAAATTTACTGTATTTTTGGTTAGTTGATTATCTCTCTTGGCTCATTAGTTTAAGTGCAAGACAATGAAATTAAAACATGCGTATTGCATTACCCTATCAAGATCGGATTATACGACTCCAAAACTAGTTCACATTCCGATTATCAAATTCATTTATTTCTTCACATACTCTATGCAACAGTAATTTTAGCTTTTTATTCCTTCTGAAGCCTTATTGGCATATTTAGCCTTGTAATCCTTCCACAGTTCCTCCACAGGTTTTCCTGTTAAATTTTGAAAAAAAGAGACATCATAAGTCTTTCTCATCATATTGTTAAGCTTTGCCACAAAATCCGGAACGAGCTTGTCACAATACTCTAGAAAACGGGCCGTGTAATCATACCCCTGGTCCCACGTATCCCCTGAACCGGGCTTGTTAAAGCCCGGTGGGTTATAATTAGCTTTGAGAACCGTGTAATCTGCGATCCCTTCTACCAAAGGTGCAGGGGTCTTACCCTCACCATTCCATTGAAAAATGTGGGTCATTTCATGGTGCATAAGGGACGTAAATATCCATTTCAAGTCCATAGGCCCAGGGTAATCCCGTAAAAAAACCGCACTAATATTAATCTTATCATTGCCCCAAGCGATTCCTTCGGCTCCTACAAAATCCTTGATGAAAACTGTTACATTATCTAAGGGTTTTTGGTCCGCCGGAGTGTTTTGTTTGAAGACTTTGTACCATATAAACTTGTTGATGTGACGCATTATTTTTTGCGTATACGGAATTCCGCCAATAATTTTGACGAATTTGATGCCGCCCCCATGTGTCGGGGCTTCGTTAATCACTACATACTTTGGGATGGCACCTAAGATTACATGGAAAGATAATGAGAAAGTTAGGAGAGTACACAGGAAGAAGAAATGGGAAGCCATGGATATACGACTCAAGGTGCATTGGATATATGAATCATGCATAGCATATATATACATTTATGTAACAGTAATTTTAGCTTTTTATTCATTTATTTCTTCACATACTCTATGCAACAGTAATTTTAGCTTTTTATTCCTTCTGAAGCCTTATTGGCATTTTAGCCTTGTAATCCTTCCACAGTTCCTCCACAGGCTTTCTTGTTAAATTATGAAAAAAAAAAGAGACATCATAAGTCTTTCTCATCATATTGTTAAGCTTTGCCACGTTATTCGGAACTCCTTGCACCTGGAGCCAAAGGGCTTCTCAGCAAATTGCTTCCCATTATCTGTGACCAATACTCCTGGCAGCCCAAACCGACAGATAATGCTTTCCCACACGAAGTCGATGACTTGTTTTCCTGATATCTTTGCGAAAGGCTTCACCTCTGGCCACTTGGTGAAGTAGTCTACGACCACTAGGAGGAACTTGACTCCTCCTTTGGCGGGAGGAAATGGACCAACAATGTCCATTCCCCACTTGTGGAATGGCCAGGCCGATGAGATGGGACCAAGTCATGCTTTGGGTATTTGACAAGCTCCATACTTTTTCAGCTGCTCGGTTGTGTCTCGATGCATGCTGGGCCAAAAATATCTAAGATTCATCAACTTAGAAACCACTGATCTTGGGCCGTCATGAGCCCCACATAAACCTTCATGAACTTCCTTTATCAGATATTGGCTTTTTTCTGGGCCAACACATCGAAGCAATGGTGCAAGGTATCCCTTTTTGTAAAGGATATCTCCTTGCAACACGTATTGTCTTGATTTGATCCGAACCCTTTCAGCTTCCGTCTGATCACTTGGCAACTCACCATTTGTAAGGAATTTGATTAAAGGGGTCATCCAACTCGGCCCTTCCTCAGTAATCACATCTTGTACCTCGAGTTCTTGAATGGACGATGTCTTCAGCACTTCAACCAACCGTTTTTTTGGTGAGATGAGCAAAGGTAAGTGATGCGAGCTTACTTAGTGCATCAGCTTTCTTGTTTTGTGACCTTGGGACTTGTTTAATGGTGCATGATTCGAACGTGCCCATGAGCTCCTTTGCTTTCTCTCGATACTTTTTCATGTTGGGTTCTTTAGCTATGTAGCTGTCGTTTATTTGACTTAAAACAAGTAAAGAGTCGGTGAAGACTTGAAGCTTTTTGAACTCCATTTTTCTGGCAAGCTTGAGTCCTACAATCAGAGCTTCGTACTCGGCTTCATTGTTGGTTGTCTGAAATTCAAGCCGGAGAGCATATATGAATTCCAATTCATTAGGATTAATCAGGACTAGCCCAGCCCCTGACCCTTCAATGCTGGAAGCTCCAACGGTAAAAAGCTTCCAGGTATCAGGGTCAGAGGGTTCAGCAAAGGCTGTGTTTACTTCCGTTATGGTTTCCTTCGGGATTTCCAAAATAAAATCAGCCAAGATTTGGTCTTTCATAGCTTTTCTTGGAACATAGGTGATGTTGTGTTCACCTAGTTCCACTGCCCACTTGGCTAGACGTCTAGAGGTTTCAGGTTTTTCAAGCATATTTTTTATTGGTTGGTCAGTGACCACTTGTATAGGGTGTGCTTGAAAATACCTTCGAATCCTTCTGGCTGTTTTCACTAATGCAAGAGCAAGTTTTTCCAACAGGGGATACTTGGTCTCTACCAACTTTAAAGTTTTACTGAAGAAGTAAACATGTACCTAAGCCTTGTTTTTTTTTTGATTGTCAGGACTGCACGGATTGCTTCCTTAGCAACTGAGAGGTAGACAGAGATTAGTTCCCAGTCTTAGGAGCGGCGATGTCTTGCAATGAAGCTAGGTGCTGCTTCATTTGGTTAAAGGCTTCTTCAGCTTCCTCGGTCCATCGGAAGTCCTTCTTGTTTGTGCACCCTTGAAGGGTTTTGAAAAAAGGAAGGGACTTTTCAGCCATCTTAGACGTGAAGCACTTCAAGGCTGCCAGCTTACCGTTCAAGTTTTCAACCTCCTTTTTGCTCTGTGGGGACCTTGCATCAAGGATAGCTTTAACCTTGTTGGGGTTGGCTTTTATGCTTTGCTTTCCTGCTATGTGCCCCAAAAACTTGCCCTCTTCAAAACCAAATGAGCACTTTACAGGGTTAAGCTTCATATTGATCTTTCTAAGATTTCGAAACGTTTCTTGAATATCATCAAGAATTTGGCCCTCATTTTTGCTTTTTATCACCAAGTCATACACATAAGCTTCCATGTTCTTGCCTATTTGTACAGCAAATGCTTTATCTACCAAGCGTTGGTAGGTTGCTCCTGCGTTCTTCAAGCCAAAAGGCATTTTTTGGTAACAAAAGATGCCCTTATCAGTATGGAAGGTTGTTTTTTCTTCATCTTATTTCTTCTTTTGTATTTGATGATAGCCTTTATAAGCATCAAGAAAGCATTTGAAAGGGAACCCTGTGAGCGAGTCGACTTTTAGATCGATTCCAGGCAAAGGATAACGATCCTTTGGACAAGCTTTGTTTAAATCCTTGAAATCGATGCACATTCTCCAGGATCCATCAGGGTTTTTGATCATCACTGGGTTGGCTATCGAAGAGTGGTATTTGACTTCTCGGAGAATGCCAGCTTGTACCAACCCTTCAACCTCTTTGCATGATGCTAGGCTCCGATCTGGGGCTAAACTCCTTTTTTGCTGAACAACAGGTTTTACGTTGGGTGGGATCTTGAGCTCATTCTCGGCGATGCTTCGAGGGATGTCGGTCATGTCCTCGGGACACCATGCAAAGATGTCCACATTGTGTAACAGCAGCTTCTTGAGATATGAGAGGGTTTCTTCAGTGAGGTTGGGATTCACCCTTATCCCTTGTTGGGGATATTTAGGGTTAAGGATCCAACCTTGCTCCTCCTCTTCGTTTGTTGTTGAGCTTTCTCCTTCAACCAAGAAGGCTTCCTAGGTAGGTTGAAGGGTTGCGACCCCTCTCTCAGTTGGGAACTTGACTATACATTGGCCAACCGAAACGATCATACCATACTCACACTACCCCGGCCTTCCTATGATAACATCATAGTTAGAAGGTGTATTGATCACCACAAAGGTGAGTGGTTTGGTCCTTTCCATTTTTCCCTCTTTGAAACAAACATCAAGTATCAATTGGCCCAAAGGCTTGAGTGGGATGTCAGTAATACCTTTAATAGAAGATTCAGCTGGTTGAAGCTTTGATTGTTCGTCGTTGCTCAGACGGTTAAAACACTTTTCAAACATTATCTCGGTTGCTGCCCCTATATCAATGTAGGCTTTGCTTGATTTGATGGTTCCCACTGTGGCTTCCATCACTAGAGGGTGCGAGATAAGGCCCTTTGCTGGTGGTGGGAAGCATACGCATTGAAGCTCCCAAGCCTCCAAGCGTTACCGTTTGTGGGAGGTTCCTCCGTCAAGGTTCACCATGTTTACTTCTTTACCTTTTCCGTCGGCCATTTTGTCTTTCACCCCCTTGACCAAGTAGGTGAGCTCTCCAGACTTAACAGCCTCCTCAATTCTCTTCTTGAGTTGGAAACAGTCATTTGTGTGATGGCCTTTTTCTTCATGAAACTCACAAAATTGAGTTGAGTTTTCATTTCTTTTACTCTTGGGCAATGGTCGGGGTGGCCGGAAGCTATGCTTTACCTCTTCAGTGGCAAGGATTTCTGTAACACCCCAAAAACGGGTTTGGTAATCAAACCACGTTAATAGTAATGACGGGTAAAATGTCGTTAGTGGTAAAAATTAACCCGGTAAATATTAGGAAATAAATAAATAAACTTGATGTTAATTAAAAAGGAGGATAAATACTTTGAGAAAATAAAGTATGCAAAAGGCCCGAGTTAACGGGACTTAAAAAGACAAAACAGGTTATGACTTCCCGAACCCATTAAGTTAACTAGGAATAATTAACTTAGTTAATTAGAGGGAATGTTACTAGAAATAAGTAGTTGTCGCCTATTTAATAACAAGCCAAAACATGAGGGGCTAAAGGTGGGTAAATAGGAAAATGTTTTAATTAAAACATTTATAAAATAAAATAAAATTAAAACACACACAAAAGTGTGTGTTCTAGATCGATCGACCAGGGGAGAAACAAAAGGGGTCTAACCCCAATTTCAACAAAAGCATCAAATTGAAGGTCAAATCTAGCCCGAATCAGATGCATGAACACATATAAACGATCACTAAACCAAGGGGATCGTAAGGTATGTCAAATTTTGTAATTTGGTGATGTTTTGAAATCTATGATGAACACTCATAATCAAAATTCGGAAATGGATGTTGAATGTATGAGTGATATTGTGTTGAATTCATATGTAGAAACAAACCCTAGTTGGAAATTTGACGAATTGGTGTTAGAAACTAGGGATTTGATGATTTCTCTTGTATGTGCTAAGTGCGTTTTGACTAAATAAGGAAGATGATGATAAGTTTATGCTAGAAATCATCATAACCGATACCTGATGCTAGATACTTAAACAATTTGCAAGCTTGAGTATTGATCATACATGAACCAAAATAGGTTTTGAATGTTGTAGTGAAATTAGCGATTTATATGATGAATGTGGATACTTGAAACCATGATATCAACTAGTTCGAAGGTAGAACTTGATTTGAATAGGTAACCGAATGATCATCTAATGACATGATGAAACGGGTTTCTCATAGATGGAGCCTGTAGATTTTGTGACATGAAAGTATGAGTTTGTGTAATTAAATGATTATACTCCTCACGAAATGGGTCTTGTATGACATAAAAGAATCGATGTTAAAATCGCGATATGGATGCTAGAAATCATATTACCTACTAGTTGGTGTGCAAAAACTAGAATTGTTAAGAGTTCGGATGAAAATGTCTAAGTGAGTTCAATGAACCAAATGTGCCTTTGAATATGTTGATAGATCAATTGACTTTTAGGAAGTCAAACTGACCAATGATTTGATCGAGTGATAAATTCGACATAAGACACGTAAGGTGGGGTAGTCATAATTGATAATGACTAATATAACCGTCTTACGATTTACGATCATAGTTTGACGCCTAACAAGCTAGGGGGAAGCTTGATGAGGGAGCGGGTCAAATGAATCAAGAAGGAAAGGAAAAGCGTAGTTCGGATGCGAAGTAAGTGAAGCTTACGCCTTTTACTTTTATCACAAAATACTTGATTGAGAGTATTGAATATGAATTATATTAAGTAAATGAAACATGATGTTCGAGCACGGTATAATGCGAGTCAGAACAAGTGAGAACGGTAAGAAACCATAAATTATTGTAAAAAGGGTAAAAACGGCCAAATAGTAATCCGGACATGGATTAACGAATAGATAAAGGGATTTGAAAGCACACCATTTGGCATGAGTCATAATGGGTCAAACAAAACAAGAAATGATTTTTTTAAGTAAGATGAATTCAAAAAGTAAACCGGGATAGGTTAAAGGGGTGAAATGGTAATTAAATACCATCTCGTAATGATAATTGGTCATTTCGACTAAACGGGTCAAATGGTGTTGTTAACACCATTTGTCAATAATATTTGATGATCGCTTGTTGAGTTTGTGATCACAGGAATTAACACATGGTTCGTGTTGCTATTAACTAGAAATTTATAGTGGAAGGTATTTAGACTGGTCAATCCTATGACCCGGGCCAGGTACGCATGTTAGAATTATAGCTAAAAGCGATATTTTGGTCAAATATTAGCGAAAGTCCTTCGTCACAAAATGAAGGACTAAAATTGACCAAAAAGCCCTTGAGGGGTAAATAGGGCAAATAACCTTTAAGAGTTGTTTAGAAGTAAGCGTTTTGTTAAGTTGAGTCCTTGCGATACACATAAAAATGGAGATAGGATGTAAACTAAAAAGAAGCGTGATTTAAGCTTGAAAATGTTAAATACCTTTAACGGGTCAAAATGAGTAGATATGCAAAATGGGTTATGATTAGCATTAGAACCCATAATTAGAACCTTGAATATTAGTAAACTGATATAATGTGATTTGCGTGATATTTTAAAGGTAACCAACAAGTTTGTTTGATCAAATCACAAACGGGTCAAAAAGTGTCAAAATTGAATTTCAAGCCGAGAGCTTGAAATCTAAAATTTTATGAATTCAGATGTCAGGTTTTTACTCCATGAGATGGAGAATTAAACTACGAACGCGTAGGAAAAAGAATCGCGTAAAACGGATAAGTAGATAAAAAGTTATGACACTTTGAAGTTCGTTTTTCGATTAAAACTATAGTTGGGCAACTGCAGCAGCAAACAAGCAACATTCTTTCGAAAATAGGGCGTGGCGTCGCGCGACGCCCCTAAATTGTGAATATTGTTTGAATTTTGTTGTTTTGACTCATGAAACTAGTTTTAACATGTATTTAACTTATCAAAACTAACTTTTATGTTGGTTTTGAATTTAGGTGATCGAATTATGCACACGGATAAAGATCAAGCTCGATGAAGAACCGAACACACGAGATTAAAGCTTCCGCACGTTGTTTCGTCGTCATTTTAAACGACGAATCCGTACATATTAAATTGTATTATTTTCAAATTGTAAAAGTTTTAATTTACCCGTATTATTCAACAATATGTGCATATAGTTACATGTTTATTTTTCGTAATTTATACGAAAATCGTTATTTAATAGTAAGGGTGTTACAATTTCCTGAGGGGTTTTGGTTAAGGCCGTGAAATTCACGGTCTTTTCCCTGCTTGAAGGGTTCCTGCCCTCTGACCTTCGTGGATCTGAGCTTCTGGAATGCTTATCATAAGAACCGTAATTGCTTCTTTTTCTAGTGGGGCTGTTACTTCTCCAACTAAGACCCCTTTTTCTTTGTTCCTTGATATCCACAGCTTCTTCCCCTCGGATGTGAGCTTCAGCTCTTTAAAGGGCTTCTACTTCAAGGGTTTTGGGTAGGCACTTGTTAAAGTCCCTAGTGAGGTACTTTGAGGTGATTGTGTTCATGGCTTCTTGCAACTTTTGTGCCTTTCAATGAAATCCCTGAGGCTTTAATCATCCCTTTGCTTAATTTGGAAGATTACCGTTGCATCTTTGACGTATCTACTTTGCTGCGAAAAGTTTGCCAAAAAACCTTTGCTTAAATCATCGAAGGTTCAAATGCTTTTGTCTGGTAGATCATTGAACCAGATCCAGGCAGATCCTACAAGGGTTTGCATAAACATAAGGCAGCACTCGGCGTTGGACCACTTCTCAATTCTTGCAGCTCCGGTGAAGATTTGGAGGTGATCTTCGGGATCATCCGTCCCATCGTACGTTCTTATGTGAGACGGCATCTTAATCCGGGTCTGGAAATCATGGTCAGCAATTTGTTGAGAAAAACAGGACAAACTGCTTAGTTTGTATGGTTTGGCAAGATCTTCTTCTGCTCTCGTGGCCGGATTGCTGTTGGTGTTCCCTTGGGTGGCTAGCACTTGGTTAATGAAATGTTACTAATGGAAGTTTGCCATCATTTGAGCCATCATCTGAGGCATGAGGTTGAAGCCTTGAAGGCTTTCTAGTGCCGTCATATAGTTCATTCCCATAGGGGCACTCATGGCAGCACTCCGTGCCAATGGAAGAACGAATAGAGCTTGCTCCCATGCAGTGGACACAGGAGGTGGAAGACTTGGAACTGGTGACTGTAATAGCTGATCCAAAGTTAACTCGTGTCCCAATGGTGCACCGGTTGCCGCTGGCTGGGAAGAGAACAAAGGAAAGGTGGTTAGATCTGGCCTTGCAACGGTGTACGGACTTGGATTTAGAGGAGGGTCACTAGGACCAGCTTCGCTTCTTGACACGATAGGTTGTGAGCTTATAAAAGGGGGTATATGTGGTCCAGGTGACAATGAGGGCTTAGGTTCGTCATAATCCAGTCTGATTCTTACTCCCTTATCTCTTTCTCTGCTCACGTACTAGTTAAGGAGAGACCTTAACTGCAGAAAGTTGCTTGCTACCCCATCTGGTGTTATGTCGATGCATGTTGGAGTGCCGGTTGCACCGATATAAGGGGATGGGACCCAGAACGAGATGAGGTTGGTGTCTGAAAGGAAGCAAACTCAGGATATGTGACTCATGTTGGAGTGTTTCCCGAAGTTGAGAATGAGGTGGGCATAGCCGGTGGAGTTTGGCTAGCACTGGGTGTAGAAGTACGTGGTACTTGGTTCACCTCTCCCGGACATTCAGTTTCAGACATGATGATTTTAATGAAGTTGGAGCTACACTACTGGTTTTCAAAGATGAATTTAGTGGCGTAGCCCCACGGTGGGCGCCAACTTGTTGCTACAACAAATATGAGACCAAGAATAGTGGAAAGACTGGTTAGGCAAAAAGCTTCGTGAGTCTCATTTTGCCTAACGCAGGTTACGAGTCCCCCTACGTATGCAATACATAGGGTTGGATCACTTCTTTATTAATTGCTTGGAATTCAAGGTTAAGAGAGACTCAACCCAGATTCTATGCATACAATGTGATAGTTTTATTGAATGTGAATAATAGAATATGCAATGTGCAGATTCTAGAGAAAGAGAGTGAGATTTTTGGAATGCTGTTAAATGACCAAGTGTGGTCATTTATAGAGAAGGATCATTCCAAGATAGGAAACCTTTGACTGACTGATCCAAGTATGCAGCAAGGGGGTTGCCCGTTTTGGAGGGTTGAAGGTTTTAATCTGCTAATAAAATACTGTTTCTCCTCACTTGCCTCTTTTGCGGCTGAGTGAGGGAGTCACACGTAAAGTGTGATGGGACGTGTCACTGTCTCATGCTTTTTGCTGTTCACAACAGCTGGCCCTCTACTTGAACCCTTTAACCCTTTATCCCTTTAAGCTATTTTTGCTCTTATAGTTAGTTTATTAAGCTTGAGCTACCCACGTAATCACTTACCATTCTTGATTAAAGGCTCCTGATTTTGCATCAAAGTTTGAGATTTGAAAGGGAACGGTGAGAGGAGTGAGGTGGTGAAAGAATATTAGGTGGGGATTAGGGTAGGAATTCAGTTTTAAGAGGGTATATGGATAGGGGATGATTAACTAAACTTGGGGAATAAGTTTTCGTTTGAATTTAGGGAAAATTAACATGGTTTTAAGTAAAGTAAAGGGTTTATTTAATTTATTATTGTACGTTGTTGTTCTAGTTAATTAACTAAATATAAAATATAATTAATAAAGCTTAAAGTTGCTAAAAGTGTTGGTTAATGTTAGATACCTAACATTTAATCAGTTTTACAACTAAAGTTTCTATTGTTGGTTTTACAACTAAAGAACACATGATTATAAATATTAAAGAACAAAAGTGTGACTTTGGAATACCAGTTTGTCTTATTCGACCAAAAGAAAATCCAACCTGACCAAAGTTGAATCCATGTTTATCCACTCAATCTAAGAAGAACAAGAAGACCACAGACCATTATTTGTTGATCATCGCATGAGCTATTGAAGACTAGATGAGCTATGGTAGATAGCAGAATGAGCACTTGAGGAGAAAGAAGTTCGAAGGGATGACTAGGGACGACCATAGGTTTGGGTGAGGTTAATTTTGTCATTTCAATTTTTGTCAATTCCAATTCCGTTTACCATTTTAGTATTTTACAAACCAAACACAATTAAAACTTCTATTAGAATTATTTTAAAACTAAACCATGAAATTCCAATTCCTTTAAAAAAAACTATGCGTACTTGGTTTCTTTACTAATTGAAAAAGTCGAGTTCAATTGTTTTATCTGAAAAAATATTAACTTAAAATAGCCTAAGAAAGAAATTAAAACATGCTTATTTAGTTAACTTAAGATTGGATTACACAATTTAGAAACATGTTCACATTCCAATTAGTAAATTAATTTATTTCACCACAAACACCATGCAATAACATTATAGCCTTGTTTCATATATAATCAAGCTTTCAATTGACCCCTGGATATTTAGCCTTGTATTCATTCCATAGTTGATCCACGGGCTTTCCTGTTAAGTTTTTAAAAAAGGAGACGTCGTAAGTCTTCCTCATCATTTTGTTAAGCTTTGCCACGAACCCTGGAACAAGTCCGTCACAATACTCGAGAAAACGGGCCGTGAAATCATACCCCTTGTCCCATTTATCCCCGGAACCAGGCTTGGCAAAGGCCGGTGGGAAGTAATTAGCTTTCAGAATCGTGTAATCTGCAATCCCTTCTGTTAACATTACAGGGGCCTTATTCCCGCCATTCCATTGGAAAACGTGGGTCATTTCATGGTACAAAAGGGACGTGTATTCCCATTTCGTGGCCATTGGCCCGTTGTAATCTCTTAAATAAACCGCGCTAACATTAATCCTGTCACCGCCCCAAGTGATTCCTTCGCCTCCTACAAAATCCTTAATGAAAAGCTGTATAGTATCCACGGGTTTTCTATCAGCCGGGGTTTTTTGTTTAAAGATGGTGGACCAGATAAAGGTGTTGATCTGACCCATTATTTGTTGTGTGTATGGGATTCCGCCAATAATTGTGTTGAATTTTACGGTGCCCCCATGCTCCGGGGGTGCCTCTACAATCACCACGTACTTCACAGTGGAGATTCCATGGAAAGATAATGAGAAAATTAGGAAAACACACAAGAAAATGGGAAACGAAGCCATTGACATACTTACTCAAGGTGCATGGACTATATGAATTATGCATATATATATATATATATATATATATATATATATATATATATATATATATATATATATATATATATATAGGGGACCGCTAAAATGAGAACCACCTCGAGTTGTAAGAACCGTGAGAACTACACCGTACGGCACGAGGTGGACCAAATTTTTTTTTTCATAAACGTAGATGCGTGTATTATAAACACATTTGTAAAAAAAATTCAAAAAAAAAATGTCGTGTGTGTAGTTTTGAGCACCACAAGTTTGTGTTTACGGGTACCGTAAATCTTACCGGAAAATTTACGGTACCCGTAAACACAAAATTGTGGTGCTCAAAACTACACACACGACATTTTTTTTTAATTTTTTTTACAAATGTGTTTATAATACACGCATCTACGTTTATGAAAAAAATTTTGGTCCAACTCGCCCCGGATCAAGTAGTTCTTACGGTTCTTACAACTGGAGGTGGTTCTTATTTTAGCGCAATTCTATATATATATATATACACACCATTAGAGACGTATACAACTGCAAATATATAGATGGTTTATCTTATTTATGTAAATTTTGTTGCACTCTTTCTAAGGGATGGCTAAATATGTACATAGATTTTCCTAAATACGGCAATCATATATAAATTATCTATACTAGCAATCCTAGTTCACATCACTAGAAGAAGGTAATATTGTTTCTTCATGTGTAATTTGGTTATTTGTCCTATCAAGAACTAATCTATTTGAGTTATTGTTAGAAAAATTATCTTTTAAAATAAACGAGTTGACGCCAACCCGCGCGTTGCAGCGGATATTGATTATGAATGTCTTTAGTATGTTTATATGACATGCGAAAATCGTTAAAATAAATTAGCCTTTAGATAATTGAGTGTTAAAATCTTTGCTAATGCCTAAATTAGGAGATAAACTGAAGCAGAATTTGGTCAAGTTTTATGGTGACCCGAATTCAAAGATAATAGATTATTTAGTTTTTGAAAACAGATCACTAACCTTTCTTAAATATGTTTGGGTTTATCATTTCCTTTGTTACTTAGTCATTATAATACATCACATGAAAACCTTAACTACATAAAATTTATTATTAACATAAATTGGGAAAGCTAACCAAATGTAACTACCAACCTCACGGTTGACATGTATGTCCTATTTATATTTATTTGTTAATTACTTTTAACTTAATGTTTTAAGTAACTGTTTAAACCATTGTTTTATGGTCCATGATAAGAACATTATTTCACTCAAAACTTATATTATATCTGCCCCTTTTCTATATTGTTTTCTGCAAGTCTTCTATTCGAAATTTAAAATGTCTTCATTCAAATTGGGATGTTTGTATTGTTTTAATTCTGTTACACAACTTGCTGGACAGAACTGCATATTGACACATTTCATATCGTAGAACTATAGAACTGCATATTGAAATAAGCCAAACCTTTCATATGAACTTTGATTTTTTATACACATCATTGGTTTCAAAAGGCACACTGAAACATGAGATTAACCAAGCATGGTATGCTTTAATATAATTTTCTTCGGGCATTTCAACTCTGCAGCACCTTCAAAACATATTTACATGTCGGTTTGACCCATCGCCAAAGGGCCATTATGCATCCTATGGTCAATCTTCGCCGTCAACGATTCCGGTAGAGGCGGATCAAAGGTTGATTCCAGCACTGCTGTGACTCGTAGTCAATCCTACAACTCGTTACGGGACGTGTTTACTCAGACGGGTTTTCATTATTTGATACGTGTTATGATTTCTCGTCGCTGATGAGTGGCAATGCCGAGGGCGGCATTTATTTCGCCGCTTGCGACCAGAGAATTATTTGATTTCGGTGGTTTAAAATGGGAAGTTTCGCTTGGCGTTTGCGCCGACGGATTCGTCACTTTCGATCATCATCGGTAATGTCCAACAACCAGCAAGAGACACATGTCAGCTATGATATTAGTAACAGCGAGGGACACGTTATGATATTGGTAAATCGGTTGTCAGTTTTCCGCCAAATAATTATGCATCTAAAAATTCTAAACCAAAACAGATCAAAATTCTTACCACAACACATCATATAATCAAGAACAACTCCGGAGATTCATTACCGTTGCTTCATGATGCAGGAGGCCCGGACCTACCCGTGACCCGACCCAACCCGCGAGAAGACCCGCATGGAAAACAATTACCGGGATTATTATCTATGATTTAATATTAGTTTATCTTTATTTTATTGGTATCTTATTTGGTTTCCTTTTTATCGGTTTATTTTGTTATCTATTTTAGTGTTGTTAGGATCTATTTATAGGGGTTTTGGTTATTGTACACGTTGGTTGATTATTATTCAGTTTATGAAATTTGACGTTTGTCAAGAAAACCTTTATGGTTTCGGCCTTTGATTAATCGATTGTTCTTGAGCCATTTGAGTACGCTTCTGATCCGTATCGTTTGGTATCAGAGCTTTTGGTTTTCAAATGGCTCTACGTGGAAAAGAAGAAACTTTTGTTCGTAGATTCGCCGCCGGAGGCAACGACGGAGTTCCTTTTAATCCGCGAGGATATGGTGATCATTCTCGTAGATTCGCCGCCCGAGGCAACGAGATTGTGGACCATGAAAACTTTCGTGAATCATGTGATGGTTATCATCCCCGTAGATTCGCCTCCCGAGGCAACGAGGATCCTGACCTTATCTATGATTCTTCTCCCGTATTTGATGAGTATGAGGATGATGTGTGGTATGCTTGGGCAACCGGTGGTTCATATCGTTGTGGTTTCGATGAAGCCGTGAGATTGAATGAGAATTCCTTGAGTCCGAAGATCGCAGGTATGTATGCAAAAAAAATTTATGTGTATGTAGCGGTTTATTCGTTGGTTACCGGTGGTGATCGGAACTTACCGGATGACGAATTGGGTTCGGCGGTAGATGGTGGTGGTACTCGCTCGGCCTCCATGGATGTCCATTATTTCAAGCCGAATGAAACGGAATTTCCATTGGAACGAGATTTGACTAAAGTTCCTATTATTGTGGGAATTCAAAATGGAATAGATTTGCTAGTGGGAAAAAATCTCGGTTGTTTGCAATAAAGTTGCAATAAAGTTGCAATAGTTGATAATTGTGTTTCCATATATGATTTGAAAACTATTGGGGATGAGGATGATGGAAATACACGTGGAACTCATCCCATGCAGGATGAATTAAAATTGAATGGTGGTCCACATAAAATTGCCGGCAACCATACGACGGATTCATATGTTACTGCCTATGAAACAAATAAAGTTGGACCTAGTGGAGTGGCGATTTCTAAAGCCCAACAAATGTCTATGGACACCAAAATTCAGTTCGGGTCTGTCCCACTCGATTTTAATGAGCCTACTATTCATTACAAATTAATGACACAAGAGAACAGAAAATGGTCCAATGGTCCCTTCGACCCAGGTGGTACAGGTCCAAAGTCAGGCGACATGACCCGTGAAGTTGAGCTGTTTGTGTGGGTCTTGTTAATAGTGCATAAGAATCAGTTTGATGTTCCTTTTGATCCAGGCGGCTTTGGTCCAAAGGCAAAACTCGAGGACGAGTTTTCTCGAAGAGGGGGAGAATGATGTAGGAGACCCGGACCTACCCGTGACCCGACCCAACCCGCGAGAAGACCCGCATGGAAAACAATTACCGGGATTATTATCTATGATTTAATAATAGTTTATCTTTATTTTATCGGTATCTTATTTGGTTTCCTTTTTATCCGTTTATTTTGTTATCTATTTTAATGTTTTTAGGATATATTTATAGGGGTTTTGGTTATTGTAAACGTTGGTTGATTATTATTCAGTTTATGAAATTTGACGTTTGTCAAGAAAACCTTTATGGTTTCGCTCTTTGATTAATAGATTGTTCTTGAGCCATTTGAGTACGCTTTCGATCCGTGTCATTTGGTATCAGAGCTTTTGGTTTTCAAATGGCTCTACGTGGAAAAGAAGAAACTTTCGTTCGTAGATTCGCCACCGGAGGCAACGACGGAGTTCCTTTTAATCCGCGAGGATATGGTGATCATTCTCGTAGATTCGCCGCTCGAGGCAACGAGATTGTGGACCATGAAAACTTTCGTGAATCATGTGATGGTTATCATCCCCGTAGATTCGCCGCCCGAGGCAACGAGGATCCTGACCTTATCTATGATTCTTCTCCCGTATTTGATGAGTATGAGGATGATGTGTGGTATGCTTGGGCAACCGGTGGTTCATATCGTTGTGGTTTCGATGAAGCCGTGAGATTGAATGAGAATTCCTTGAGTCCGAAGATTGCAGGTATGTTTGCAAAATTATTTTATGTGTACGTAGCGGTTTATTCTTTGGTTACTGGTGGTGATCGGAACTTACCGGATGACGAATTGGGTTCGGCGGTAGATGGTGGTGGTACTCGCTCGGCTTCCATGGATGTCCCTTATTTCAAGCTGAATGAAACGGAATTTCCATTGGAACGAGATTTGACTAAAGATCCTATATTGTGGGAATTCAAAATGGAATAGATTTGCTAGTGGGAAAAAAATCTCGGTTTTTTTGCAATAAAGTTGCAATAGTTGATAATTTGTTTCCAGATATGATTTGAAAACTATTGGGGATGAGGATGATGGAAATACACGTGGAACTCATCCCATGCGGGAAGAATTAAAATTGAATGGTGGTCCACATAAAATTGTCGGCAACCACACGACGGATTCATATGTTTCTGCCTATGAAATAAATAAAGTTGGACCTGGTGGAGTGGCGATTTCTAAAGCCCAACAAATGTCTATGGACACCAAAATTCGGTTCGGGTCTATCCCACTCGATTTTAATGAGCCTACTATTCATTACAAATCAATGACACAAGAGAACAGAAAATGGTCCAATGGTCCCTTCGACCCAGGTGGTACAGGTCCAAAGTCAGGCGACATGACCCGTGAAGTTAGGCTGTTTGTGTGGGTCGTGTTAATAGTGCATAAGAATCGGTTTGATGTTCCCTTTGATCCAGACGACTTTGGTCCAAATGCAAAACTCGAGGACGAGTTTTCTCGAAGAGGGGGAGAATGATGCAGGAGACCCGGACCTACCCGTGACCCGACCCAACCTACGAGAAGACCCGCATGGAAAACAATTACCGGGATTATTATCTATGATTTAATATTAGTTTATCTTTAGTTTATCTTTATTTTAATGGTATCTTATTTGGTTTCCTTTTTATCCGTTTATTTTGTTATCTATTTTAGTGTTTTTAGGATCTATTTATAGGGGTTTTGGTTATTGTAAACGTTGGTTGATTATTATTCAGTTTATGAAATTTTACGTTTGTCAAGAAAACCATTATGGTTTCGGTCTTTGCTTAATCGATTGTTCTTGAGTCATTTGAGTACGCTTCCGATGCATATCACTTTATCTCTCACAACTCACGCGTATTGCCGTTTCTTCATATCCGGTGAGTCATAACCACTGCCTCTTCTTCATTTCCAGCAATTTGTAACCACTGCTTCTTCGTTATTATGTTCATCATATAGGTACAGATTTAATCAATTTCACATTTAAATAAGATCAAATTACACAAAAACACATATAATCAAGAACAAAATACAGAGAAAAGGACGATAGGTATATCGGAAGATATGCAACAATACAGTGATAGATAAGAATATTTCTTTGGATTGGCAAGACAGCGCTCCGTCATTGATGCCACCGCTAGATCCTACCCCTTTCTTTGTTCTCTGGATAGAAGAAAAAAAAGCACCATTGAAATTACGTTGCGGCCAAAGGATGTTACTGGTTGGAAATTGATTGATTTGTGGCGGTGGGTGTTATGTAGGTGTGAAACGGTGGCAAGCGACGGGTGTGTAGGAAACGCGTCGGTTGGTTATTAACGACAGAATTTGAACACCAAGAGTATCGGTTCGTTGTATTTTTGTCGGGTCCGTATTTTGAAAAAGAATTAATTTTCTAACCGACACGACTTTTAAACGAAAGGGTATAACTAAGTTTATAACATAATTTTATAACCGACGTGACGCGACTTTTAAATGAAAAGGCATGACCCAAGTTTAGAATATAATTTTCTAAAGGATGTGACTTTTAAACGAAAATGTATGACCCTAGTTGGTAAAATCACACCTTTTCAAACGGTATGGATTAAAGTAAAATCACACATTTTCAAAGGGACGTGATGTTTAAACAAATGAGACATAACCCAAGTTGTTTTTTAGTTATATCACACCTTTTCGAACGGACATTTAATCATATCCCAAGTTACTATTTGTGAAGAAACAGTGATCTAATTGGACCGGAGTCAATCAGATCAGGGGTTTAGTTTCTGCATAAAAGGGGTTAATCCTCTCGTCGATTCGTGGGCTTGGCTAGTTTTCTTCTCCAGTGAACGTGTGGATACAGTTGTTTCTTTTATTGTTGTTAAGGACGTAATTGCGTCCGCCTCCTGATGTGGTAGATACTTTTACGTATATGCGACTGCGCAAAAGTTGTTGCGATTTAATTTGTCTGGGATGTTGAACCCGTTGTTAATTTGTTGCGCCAGTAACTGTATTGTGGTGCTGTGCTAGTTTGTTAATGTGCCGCCACACATCTTTGTTAATGTGCTGTCGCACACTGTTACTGTGTTTTTGCACAACCTTGTTGCGCCTTTGGCACTGCGCTGCCGCGTGGGTAACAGTATTAATGTGCTGTTGTACAACTGTGCTGTTGTACAATTTTGTTGTTGTGCTGTTGCACAACTTTGTTACTGCGATGCCGCGCGAGTAACTATGTTGATGTGCTGCCGCACAACTTTATTGATGTACAATTTTGTTGTTGTGTTGTTGCACAACTTTGTTACTGTGCTGTCGCGCGAGTAACTGTGTTAATGTGCTGCCGCACAATTTTGTTAATGTGCTGTTGCATAAGTAACTTATGTTTTCGTCTGTTTTAGTTACAATGTTTGCATGAGTACAATTACTTTGTTTAGGTAGGACAAATAAAGATGGTATAAAGCTCATGTGTGAACGTAGGGCTGGACCTTGTGTGGTAGTTGCGACCACGAACCGTTCATGAGACTTATGTTGTGTTACTTTAGTGTTTTTGTGCTTACCAAAAGGAATTGCATGCATTTGAAATAAAACATAGAAGCATAAGCGAGTAAAACTTTGTATTGATTTGGATAGGGCGCGAAGGCCAGTAGATACAAAGTAGTTAATAAATAAGATAATTATGATGCATGTGTAAGTAATGACCGTTGTACTGTATGTTGGTTAGCGTAGTGTGCTATCCAAGTACGAGCGGTCCTGTGTTTATATATAGCACCTACGCAGCTGTTGCACATTCCAGGTACGCGGAACATCTGTTCCGTCGAGCCGTCGTAGAGTGTACGCACCCTTTCCTAGAACTTCATTAATGACGTAGGACCCTTCCCATTTGGGCGCGAGCTTTCCCGGTTTTTCAACGTTTGAAGCTTCGTTGTCTCTTAGGACAAAATATCTCGGCACGAAGGTGCATATGCGTACCCGAGCTTTGTAATATTTTTCTAGTTTCGATTTGTAGATGGCCTCATTGATGGCTACGTTTTCTCGTCCTTCTTCGAGAAGGTCCAGGTCAAGTCTACGCTCACGCTCGTTGTTTTGTTTCTCCATGGCTATCATTCGAGGTGACGGGAGGCCGATTTCCGCTGGAATTACTGCTTCTAAGCCGTAAACGAGGCTAAATGGCGTTTCCCCCGTGCTAGTCTTCGGCATAGTGCGGTGAGCCCATAGGATGCTTGGGAGTTCATCAAACCACCCTGTTCTTGCGGTTCCCAACCTTGCTTTAATTTCATCTACAATCTGTTTGTTGACGCTTTTGACTTAACTGTTTGCCTGTGGGTGCGCCACGGATGCGAAACTATGTTCGGTGCGCATTTCTTTCATCCATTTCTGTAGATCGTCAGACGCAAAATTGGTACCATTATCTGTGATACTGCGTAGTGGCAATCCGAACCGGCATATGATGTGTTCCCAGATAAACTTCCTGATTACCATTGCGATGGTTGATGCTAGAGATTTGGCTTCTACCCATTTGGTGAAGTAATCCACAACAAGTAATATAAATTTTACTACGCCAGGTGCGTCGAGAAAAGGACCTACCAGGTCAATCCCCCATTGCTGGAAAGGCCATGCTGCGGTTACTGGAACTAAAGGGTTCTTTGGGTGAAGTGTTTTTGGAGCATGACGTTGGCACGATGTACACTTGCGCAAGATCTCGACTGCGTCTAGATGCATACCGGGCCAGTAATAGCCCGCACTCATGATTTTTTCCACTACCATGCGTGGACCGTCGTGGATTCCGCATAGTTCTTCGTGGATTTCCCGGACCAGGTATTGCGCGTCATGTTTATCCACACATCTTAGGAGAGGAGCCATATAAGACTTGCGATATAAAATTCCATCCGCCATCTCATAATTCAGCGCTTTGTGTTGAATTTTCCTTGCTTCTGTTTTTCCCTCAAGAAGAGTTCCATGTTGCAAATACATAATAATTGGGGACATCCAAGATGGATTCCCAACTTCTATCATGTTTACGTGTCTCAGAGGAATGGATGGGTTTGAGACAACTTCAATGCGGACCTATTTTTCCAGGTTATTGAAACTTGTAGCGGCTAGCTTACTTAGCACATCCGCATGCTTGTTCTCGCTTCTGTTAATGTGGATTATTTTGAAAGTCTGAACCTTGTGGTCGTGGGTTCGAGCCCCACGGTGGGCGCCAATGAAGAAACAGTGATCTAATTGGACCGGAGTCAATCAGATCAGAGGTTTAGTTTCTGCATAAAAGGGGTTAATCCTCTCGTCGATTCGTGGGTTTGGCTACTTTTCTTCTCCGATGATCTCTGCAAAACAGAAAGTCGTTAGACTCGCCACGGGGAGAATGGGGGTTCTCTCCGTGACCACACTCTGACGTGAGAATAAGTACAGTGATATCGAGGAAGAAGATGTAGTAAAAGTGAGAGTGAAGTGAAAGTAACTTCTGAGATCATACCTGCAGTGCCTTATTTATAGCCAATTTTTGGTGGGAAAATAGTCTGACGGAGATAGTAATGGAAAGCACTTTTTAGTTGGCGGTTATTCCACTTTTCTTTCAACCACTAACGCCACATCCATGCACACGGATCATGAGTGTGATCGACGGCTGCGGAGATGCCACGTGGAAGGTGGGTTTGTGTAAATTAATCTTCTGATGAGTGCTATCATCATGAATAGATGAGTGTCCACGATTGTGCCACGTCACCGACATTTGTAACCGAATGGCCATGCACGATGAGCCTTTACGTCCTTATAGAAGATCTACAGTTGTAAGCCATTATGCCCGTGCCACGTGTCTATTCTGTTGTAACAGAAAAGATTCCTTTTGTTCAAGTCTTGACTTCAGGCGCATGGAGATGTGGAGGTTTTACTCTTTAAGCTTAACTGTGCCGTTGCGCGAGCCTGCGCGAGGGTGTTAGTTGAGTGTTCCTCTCTTTTCCTCCGGCGCATGGTTATCGAAGACTATTTTTCTTCCATCTCTTGTTGAGACCCTTTGCGCAGCTGATGTGCGCAAAATGCAACATATAAATTACATCAAATGTGGCATTAAACTAACCCTTTTTTAGTACTAATGTTGGAAAAAGTGTGTTTTTGTCTTCCTTTTGAATTTTCAGGATTAAATGAGCTCAAATGAACAAAAGAAGCAAAAAGGCAGCTAAATCTAACATAAATACAAGAAAAGGGATAAACGTGGCATGCCCGACCCCTCGACAGCATCTTCCCAAGCAAAACAAGAGAACAGGAGGCTGAACATGCCTCGTGCTCAATGAAGACGGGGGCGTGCCCAAGTGTCTGCAGAAAAGACAAAGTTGTAGAAGCTTCTATCACCCACCACGGGGGCATGCCCAGCGGACACGGGGCTGTGGTCAACTCTAAGATTCGCATAATCGGAGGAAATCTTGATAGTACAGATACGCTTCTACACACGGGGCCGTGCCCAGCGGACACGGGGGCATGGTCAACTAATGCAGACAAATTGTATTTAATAAAGAAAGAGAAGACGGGTGGACACGGGGCCGTGCCCAATGGACACGGGGCCGTGTCCGGGCTTCTGTGCAGGCTATAAATAGGGGTGCTTGGCTCAATTGCAAACCATCCCTTGGCAAACCACCTCTCTCACACTTCACCCACCCACCACCACCATCACAACCCACATCCACCACCATCATCCATCATCCATCATAGAGTGTGTGAGTAGTCTCGGGATCCAAGATTGATCGTAAGAGTTCTTGACAATCAAAGGCCATGTTTTCCTAAGTCTCTTACATCACTTGGTGAAGACAAGTGTCTAGTGTAATACTTTTTATTTTTAATCTTTTCGCACTTTTTATTTGGTTATGTATTAATGACTTTAATAACTAGTTTCTTATGTTGAAGGTGTGTCTTCCTTATCGTTTGTCCGTGGTGTCTTGGCATTATTTTATTGTCTATATAAAATAAAAGATTTTCACCATTCATATCTCCACCGTCTATATGGAGGTATGTTGGCTACCTGGTCGGGGGTTAAAGGAACGGTTTGGTAAGAGTCTTGCCTTGTTCAGTGTATAGATCCTACAAGGACCTGGGTCAACTTTTGTAGGACCTCCTTCAATACCCACTGGTATTGGATGGCGGGGGCCCGAACTCCTTGACCCCCTCATATGTAAACTACTATTAAAACTTTAACCCGGCTACTTAGTACTGTATCCCTGCTGACTCAGACTACTTAGCCGAGGGTAACGTCCCCTCCAGAAGAGGGCCTACCACAAAGTGCATTAATAACTTAATTAATTATCTTTCAATAATCCAACCCTTTAGGATTGTATCCTTGATGACTCAAACTACTGGGTTGAGGGTAACGTCACCTTCAGAAGAGGGGCCTACTACAATAACTAAGATAATCTCTTAAAAAGTGCAAAAGTGTGGAAATAATCAAAGGTTACACTAAACACGAGTCGGATCCAAGTGATTCATCTTGTCTATCTGTTTTTATTTTTATTTTATTTTTCAGCATTTTAGTTAGTTTTAATTTTTCTAGTTTAAAACCTTTTTCTAAACTTTTGATTTGATTAGACGTTGAGGATAAACCGGTACTAAAAGCTCTTGTGTCCTTGGACGACCTCGGTATCTTACCAACACTATACTACGCTCACGATGGGTGCACTTGCCCATATGTGTGTTTAGTGTTAGTAAATATCGTGTTTTATAAATTTAAAACTTGGCTAAAAAGTGTTAAAGGGCTTAAAATATACATTAAAAACTATATAACACTCACACGCATCAAGTTTTTGGCGTCGTTGCTGGGGACACAAGGATTTTAAGAAAGCTAGGAATCAACGGCCTAATCATTTTTTTTATTTTTAATTTATTTATTTTTCTATTTTTTAGGATTTTTCTTAAATTTTCCAGTTTCTGCAGAGCTCAGCACGGGCCATGCCTGGTCAGACACGGGGCCGTGCTCAGCATTGTTACTGGCAGTTTTTATTTTCTGAGTTACAGGGAGCTGAACACGGGGTCGTGTCGGTGCAGCACGGGGCCATGTAGAGCTCCCCAATAACAGGGATCCGGAAAACAACTACTGTATCTCTGACCACGGGCCATGTTCACCTGAGCACGGGGCCGTGGTGAACCTCCTGACCAACGTTCTTTTCTGTTTTGTTGTAGGACTTGGAACCCAGGTGCCACATCTGAACTTTCTACGTAGTGCATGAGCTCCAGTTCTAGTAGAGACATAAAAGGACCTCTAGAATAACCCGAACGCTTTCTCAGAAAAAGACTTAAAGCTAAAACCCAAGTGAAAGTTTCGGGGGACCCACTTCCAATGGCGGATCAACGTACCCTCATGGATTACCTACGACCCACCGTGGGTAATCTTGACGCCGCTATCAATGCACCGAATGTCGAGGCCAATAACTTCGAACTTCGACCGCATTTGATACAAATGCTCCAAAACTCCGCAACCTTCCACGGGCTTGCGGACGAAGATCCCCATTTGCATATCACTAACTTCCTAGAAATATATGATACGTTTCGGATCAATGGAGCATCAAACGACGCCATCCGCCTTTGAATGTTTCCATTTTCACTAAAAGACCGAGCTAAGGCTTGGCTTAACACCCTCCCAGTTGGCTCGGTAAACACCTGGGATGAACTGGCCCAAAAGTTTTTATATAAGTATTTCCCCCCTGCTTAAACGGCTAAATTAATGACTGGAATTAATACATATTCACAAGAAGAAGAGGAATCCTTATATGAAACTTGGGAAAGGTTCAAGGAGCTACTGAAAAGTGTCCTCATCATGGTCTTGCAGTATGGCAACAAGTTTCCACTTTCTACAATGGATTGTTGCCACACACAAGACAAACACTTGACTCTAGCTCCAGGGGACTCTTAGGTAATCATTGCCCAAATGAAATTTATAATCAAATCGAGGAAATTGCTCAAACCAATTTTCAGTGGCACACTCCCCGAGGCAACAAATCTATTACCCCGGGCGCCCATAAGGTTAATGAGAGCACTTCCTTGCAAGCCCAAATCGAAGCCCTTTCTTTAAAAATCAAAAAGTTAGAAATGGTAAAAACGGCTTCGGTTATGGCTTGCAAGGGGTGTGGTGGGCCACATGAAAATTGGAGTTGTATGAACGAATTGGATAATCAAATGGTATCGGTAAACTACATTGATAATAGACCTAGGCCGTCGGGTCCTCCAAAGGGTACCTACAACCAAGGATGGAGTAACCACCCTAACCTTGGTTGGAGAGAACCCGGCAATAGTAGTAACCAACAAAATCTAATCCAACGAACAAACTTTCAACAACCAAGAAAGAGTCACAAAATTTCTCTCGACAACAACAAGGGGGACGAGAGAGGCTTGAAGATACTGTATCTCGCCTCATCTCCGACTCTGAAAAGAAAAACTCGGATCGATTTCAAAAATTGGAATTGAATTTTAGAAATCAACAAGCTAGTATTCAAAACATTGAAAAACAAATAAGTCAACTAGCTCAAAATATGTCCGAGTGACCAAAAGGCGCATTACCCAGCAATACTGAAACCAACCCAAAGGCACAAGTACATCTCATTACATTGAGAAACCGCACCGTGGGTCCCGAGGAGGCTCCGCTACCCCCAGTTGAAAAGAGCCGATCTAGCCAAACCGCGGTTCCACCAACGGTCGAACACGAAGCGGCTCCTAAACCAAATCAAGAGCCCCCCAAGAATCCTCCGGTTCCATACCCCGGTCGGTTAATTCGCCAAAAGACCGATGAGCAATTCACAAAATTCGTAAATTTACTAAAACAATTGCATGTCAGTATTCCATTTGTTGAAGTCCTAACCCAAATGCCTAAGTATTCAAAATTTATGAGGGACTTCCTCACTCACAAAAGGAAAATCGAATCATTGCAATTAGTTAATTTAAGTGAAGAATGCTCCGCCTTGGTACTCAACAAACTCCCACAAAAGAAGATTGATCCTGGAAGCTTCACAATCCCTTGTTCGATTGGGGAATCTCCCATTCGCAATGCACTAGCCGACCTCGGGGCTAGCATCAACCTCATGCCTGCATCAATGTTCGACCGACTCGGCCTAGGGAAAACAAGCCCTACTAAAATGAGTATACAACTCGCCGATAGGTCGGTCAAATACCCATAAGGTGTCGCTGAGAATCTATTGGTTAAAGTCGGCGAATTTGTTTTCCCGGCCGACTTTGTCATACTAGATATGGAGGAAGATACCGAAGTACCACTGATCTTAGGTAGGCCATTCCTAGCCACAACCCACGCAGTGGTAGACATGAATGGTGGGACACTAACATTAAGGGTTGGGGACAAGGAAATGAAGTTTGGAGTTGGCAAAAGAGTAGAAGACGATGACCCGGTCAATTACATGAAGGTCATAGACTCAAGTTTGGATGATGCTCTCCGACGGTGCAACATGGGATGCATGACATCCCACTTGGGTAACATATGACTGGCTTTGGGTCTAGCCAAGGACCCTTATAAACGTGGCGCACCACGGAGGCATTCCGCGGAACTATCCCAGGTTTAGTTTAGATTAGTTTTTATGTTTTCTAGTTAGTTTTAATTTTCAGGAATAAAACACACTCGGGATGGTGGAGGATACCAAGGGAAACTTGCACCAGCGCCCCATGCACAAAAACAGAGCCTCCCGACAATTTTTCTTCATTACAGCAAGTTCAGCACGGGGCCGTGTTCAGCCAACACGCCCCGTGCTCAACCATCTGTAGAAAAATGCCCAGTTCAGGTACCTGGACACGTGGCATGCTCACTGAACACGCCCCCGTGTCCAGCCTTCTGTTACTTTACTTTCTTTTCTGTTACTGATGATCTGAACACGGGGCCGTGCCCGGACACCACGGGGCCGTGTCCAGACGCCCAGTAACATAAATTTTTTCTTTTTCATAACTTTTTACACATTCAATCAACCTAAAAACTTATTTTTGGGGCACATTGAGGATAATGTGTAATTTAAGTATGGGGGGGGGGGTGGTAAAACCTTGAATTTTGCAAGTCCTAATTACAAGCCTTACACAAAACTCTATTGGAACCGCTAAACACCCTAATTTTTTTTCAAAAATCTTTCATTTTTTTTACTTGTCTAGGTTTAATTTTGGAATTTCAAATTCTAAAAAGGTGATATTTTTACAAATTTACAACCGATAGCGTCGTGATAAAAAGAACCAACATAAGAAAATTATGAAACGGCATAACATATCTAGTTAAAATTTGATTATATATACTTGATCACATAAAAACACATTCCCACAAAAAGTGATTTTTGAGCCTTTATTGAGCATACAAATACACATCTTTAAACTAAATGCTCATTTTTCGTTTCTTGTGTGAATAGCCGCTTGGTTCTTACGAATCTACAACTTGTCATGACGATACATTCCCAGTCCTTACCAATTAAACCCGAGTAAGTAAATGATGGAGGCATTAGTACTAACCCTTTTTACTACACCATTATTTTTCTTTTTTTTACCACCTACCAAAAATCTCCCTAGTTAACCGCTTTGAGCCTAAACCTTTTCATTTCTTAACCCACAAAACAAACACCCTTTTTACCCACCAAAACCCTTTTTCATTTTAAACCCTTTATTTTAGTAACAAAGCTCGGTTTTTCTTATGACTTTCTTTTGTTAAAAAAATGATGATAAAGCCAAAAGAAATAAACAAACAAGTTTATAAAAAAAATCTTTGTTTGAAGAATTGCTTCATCAAAATAAAAAGTTACAAAAATAAAAAGTCTCACGAAAACCGATGCTTTTTACGACTTTCGCCCTTTTCTACTAACCACTAACCCAACCACCTACCTTTAACCCAAGTCTAACCCTTCCCCCAAAGTCCTCTTGATATTTACAAAGGTATATAGTTAAAAAGGAGGATGATTGATTGCTTGGCAAGCTTATGGTAGAAGTAAGTTCCATGCCGCTCTCGAGTGTTTCACAAAAATACATTTTCGGCCGAGTGTTGAGTGATCCCCCGTGAGGTATGTGAACTTGTATATAAATGAAATTTTAAAAAGGCATGTTATGCCCTAATAAGTAATTTATCTTATGTAATGTTTTAAATAAATCATTACGAATAGGATTGTAAATAATTAAAAATAAAACTTAATAAAGAATCTTGGAAATCCCGACACTCTATGACAAGCCCAAAAACCTTCTCTTCTACTCATTCCATTTGGGAGTGTGAAGCCACATTATAAAGAGTTTTGCTTGAGGACAAGCAAAGATTCAAGTGTGGGGGTATTTGATGTGCGCAAAATGCAACATATAAATTACATTAAATGTGGCATTAAACTAACTCTTTTTTAGTACTAATGTTGGAAAAAGTGTGTTTTTGTCTTCCTTTTGTATTTTCAGGATTAAATGAGCTCAAATGAACAAAAGAAGCAAAAAGGCAGCTAAATCTAACATAAATACAAGAAAAAGGATAAACGTGGCATGCCCGACCCCTCGACTGCATCTTCCCAAGCAAAGCAAAACAAGAGAACAGAAGGTTGTACACGCCCCGTGCTCAATGTTTTTGTTTGGTTGAAAGATGTGAATTAAACTAATGGAATTGATTAAAATACTAATGATTAACAATTTGCAAGGAAGAAACTTGATTGTTTAAACAATAATGAGAAAAAGGGTATACACCCGGTTTCGGTAATTGCAAACCTAGGTTTCTACAAGTTTTAGGATTGACCTAATTGGATAAATGATTAACGGATTTAGTGTACCGTGACTTAGGTGCCAATAACTATAAACATTCATAAGAATGGACAAGAATGCACTTCGTGATCAACACAAGTAAATACTAACCAAGATAACGCATAAGTGCACAAACTCATTTCACAAAGTCATAACTTTATCATCGTTCGACAATTTGTAAATTCAATTCAAATACACAACAATTATCAAAGGTGTTCAAAATCAAAACACAATTTGTCACACAAGTCAAAACTAAACACAATTCGAAACACTAAGTAATACAACTACCTACACCGGGGTGAAACCAAGGTGATTAGCCACTCATGGTTGAAGAAACTTGATCACCGGATGATTGGAACTTGATTCGGATCATCTTGAAGCTTGAATAATGGAGGAATGGTTAATGATTAGGGTTTTGGTGAAAGATGATGGTGGAAAGAACGTTGTATGGATAACTAGGGTTTGTGAAGTGATGATTGTGAATGATGCTGATGATTCTTGATGATTTGGTTGATAATGATGTTAGAGATGAATTGGAGATCAATTGGTGGGTGAGAATAGGCTCCAAAGATGATTCAAAAGTTGAATTGTTGTGTAACTTCCGTCTTGAATGCAAAAAGGACCAATGGAAATCGTTTGTAGCAACAAAAAACCAAAAATTCATGTTTCAGCAATCCAAGGCCCGTCCCCAACGGCTTGGGGCCCGTCGGCGACGGCCTCCCTGTTTTCCGTTTCCGTCCGACGGCCTAATTGGCTGTTTATGGGCCATTTGTGGCGACGGTGCTTTCCAGACCGCGTCACCGATGGCTTGGAGCCCGTCGGCGACGACCTCTCCAGCTCCGCTTCTCCAATTTCTTCACTTTGCACTCCCGGTTGATCCGTAACAAGTCCCGGTTGTCTAGATTTCGTCCCGGTGACTCGTAAAGCTCCCAAAAAGCTCCTTAAACTCCATCAAACCTGCAAAACACTTTTTTAATTAAGAGTAGGCTATTCAGAATTAAAACTCGGGTAAAAACATAAAGTTACACAATTACGAACACCGATTTTCAACCACGCATCACATCCTCACACTTGTCTTTTGCTTACCCTCAAGCAAATCTGTTTTTCACTTTCACGTGGGTTGAACAAAGTATACACTCCCCATTCCCGAGACGAAGGTTAAGGTCAATTGTCATACTAAAGTTCAACTCTTTACAATGTTCAACATATTTAACTGTAAAGTGCATTCACATATAAAATGGTTATCCAAGATTAACCCGCCCATGAAACCAACAATTCATGCACATCCCTCACAATGTTCTCTCCACTCGGTTTATAAATTGGCTAATTCTTATAATGTATTAGCACTTCAAAGAATAATCGCTCAAAACCAATTAGAACACGTACCCGGATAGGCTTGCAACTCAATCATTATCCACCACCGAACACGAATACCAACCACAAATCATAAGGTCTTTGTAAGGGTCGTAATGGGGCTAGGCTAAGGGTAGGAAATAAGATATTTTAAAGTGGCTAAGGTGATGAAAATTCGATTTTTATTACAAAACAACTATTCTAAACAAAACTAAACCATACGTGAACTTCGAGGCAATGATGTTCGCCTTTTATTTCTCAAACTAAGAACATCTATTTTTGTTCCTTTTCTTAACAATTTTCTATACCTTTTTCGTAACATTTTCTGATTTTTTTATATGCACACAAACAAACACAACTATACAAACTTGACTCCTATAATCGAATTTCCATCACACGGGTTTGAAAGAAAAAGGTTTAAGGTTATGGGCTATAGGGTGGTCAAACGAAAGCATTAGGCTCAAAATTGGCTACTAGGGGATAATTTTTGGGTAAGGATATATAAATGGTGTAAAAGGAAAAGGTTTACCTAATGCCTTAATCATTCTTGTTCTTGTATTCGGTCTATGGTCTCAAACGTATCAAAAGTTGCAAGTTCTACAATACATGACTAATGGTCCACTCAAACAAAGAAACATAAGTATGTAATTCTATGATGTAAAAGTGGCTCAAAACCTCACATATCTAAAGGGTATGGCGTGTGACATGCATAAAATGCTAGTTTCTTAAGCGGATTATTCCCAAATAACCACCCGCTAAATATCTGTCATGCTATTAATTCGAACTTCACCATGACAAAAGACCAAATGGGTTATGTCATCCCTCGTTGACTTAGTTACTTGTGCTTTAAGATCGCTTTCGAAACAAGACATTTTTTAAATTTTTTTGAAATTTTCCCTGTCACAACCCCCGATCCCTAATCCCCGGGAAGGGGCGGCCGCGAGCCAGTTTCGGTGGTATCGCTTGTTTGTCTAATTTGGCTGCGGAATTTTTCATCAGGACCGTAGTTAGGAAATATTGGATCAGAGTAAAATACCACATTTTCATAATATTAAATACATGGGGTAAAATCCAAGTTTGCAGTACACACATTTTCATAGGAGTAAATCGTATTTATTTAATAAAAACATCTATTTTATTTTAGGTAACATTATTGCCACTTTTCCAAGCCTTCAGTGCTGTCCAGCTGGCTTCTATTTGGCTTTCACAGTTTGTTACCTGAAACGTGTTTTAAAAACATTTGTCAGTGAGAAATACTAGTGAGTGAATCCCAGTTTAATCAAGTTTAAATGAAAACCATTGTACAGTATTGAGGGTGATCTCGCAATTACATTTGTTTCCAAGTTATAACAATTAACATCCATGGTACTATAAGACCCGACTTGTGGAAATGTTACTCCTTGACCTGTTGTTAACAAATTTTGTATACAAAACCCCAACATACTCATGATAATTGTATTCTTACAAATACTCAATAACTGCTTAATATACATTTAATGGTATGAGGTTTGGTAAAAACAGTTAACAAAAGGTTTACAAAAAGCGGATCAACTCACATTACTGTCTTAGATTATCCTTTAGGGTTCCTGGCGACAATCTATAATTTACACAAATGCATACGCGTTAGTATAATAACCCATTTTAAAGTGCGTTCACATATAAAATGGTTATCCAAGATTAACCCGCCCGTGAAACCAACAATTCATGCACATCCCTCACAATGTTCTCTCCACTCGGTTTATAAATTGGCTAATTTTTATAATGTATTAGCACTTCAAAGATTAATCGCTCAAAACCAATTAGAACACGTACCCAGATAGGCTTGCAACTCAATCATTCTCCACCACCGAACACGAATACCAACCACAAGTTATAAGGTCTTTGTAAGGGTTTTAAAGGGGCTAGGCTAAGGGTAGGAAATAGGATATTTTAAAGTGGCTTAGGTGATGAAAATTCGATTTTTATTACAAAACAACTATTCTAAACAAAACTAAACCATACGTCAACTTCGAGGCAATGATGTTCGCCTTTTTATTTCTCAAACTAAGAACATCTATTTTTGTTCCTTTTCTTAACAATTTTCTATACCTTTTTCGTAACATTTTCTGATTTTTTTTATATGCACACAAACAAACACAACTATACAAACTTGACTCCTATAATCGAATTTCCATCACACGGGTTTGAAAGAAAAAGGTTTAAGGTTATGGGCTATAGGGTGGTCAAACAAAAGGATTAGGCTCAAAATTGGCTACTAGGGGATAAGTTTTGGGTAAGGATATATAAATGGTGTAAAAGGAAAAGGTTTACCTAATGCCTTAATCATTCTTGTGCTTGTATTCGGTCTATGGTCTCAAACGCATCAAAAGTTGCAAGTTCTACAATACATGACTCATGGTCCACTCAAACAAAGAAACATAAGTATTTAATTCTATGATGTAAAAGTGGCTCAAAACCTCACATATCTAAAGGGTATGGTATGTGACATGCATAAAATGCTAGTTTCTTAAGCGGATTATTCCCAAATAACCACCCGCTAAATATTCGTCATGCTATTAATTCGAACTTGACCATGACAAAAGACCAAATGGGTTGTGTCATCCCTCGTTGACTTAGTTACTTGTGCTTTAAGATCGCTTTCGAAACAAGACATTTTTGAAAATTTTTTGAAATTTTCCCTGTCGCAACCCCCGATCTCTAATCCCCAGGAACGGGCGGCCGCGAGCCAGTTTTGGTAGTATCGCATGTTTGTCTAATTTGACAGTGGAATTTTTCATCAGGAGCGTAGTTAGGAAATATTGGATCAGAGTAAAATACCACATTTTCATAATATTAAACACATGGGGTAAAATCCAAGTTTGCAATACACACATTTTCATAGGATTAAATCCTATTTATTTAATAAAAACATATATTTTATTTTAGGTAACATTATTGCCACTTTTCCAAGCCTTCAGTGCTGTCCAACTGGCTTCTATTTGGCTTTCACAGTTTGTTACCTGAAACGCGTTTTAAAAACATTTGTCAGTGGGAAATACTGGTGAGTGAATCCCAGTTTAATTAAGTTTAAATAAAAACCATTGTACAGTATTGAGGGCGATCTCGCAATTACATTTGTTTCCAAGTTATAACAATTAACATGCATGGTACTATACGACCCGACTTGTGGAAATGTTACTCCTTGACCAGGTGGTAACAAATTTTGTATACAAAACCCCAACATACTCATAATAATTGTATTCTTACAAATACTCAATAACTGCTTAATACACATTTAATGGTATGAGGTTTTGTAAAAACAGTTAACAAAAGGTTTACAAAAGCGGATCAACTCACATTGCTGTCTTAGATTATCCTTTAGGGTTTCCTGGTGACAATCTATAATTTACACAAATGCACACGCGTTAGTATAATAACCCATTTTAACATTAGTAATACCCTCCCCGAGATGGCATTCCAACGACTACGTCGGGCAGAACCATGACAGCCGTTACGGAACCCTTGATCAATCGGGCAGCGTATCTAATACGTATCCAGGGGTTATAATACTTACAACGGAGCAGAACTTCGCTATTTAGGGGGGTATTAGACCCGAGTATTATGCCTATTATCAGAGAATTCGTTGAGAATGAAAAGATTTGAGTGACGGAAAATGAAATCCCGAGGCCTTCTTATATAGGGTCTGATTCTGGTCCTCTCGCGGCCCGCGTAAAGGAAGACAAGGGCCTACGCGGCCCGCGTCAACCTTGGTCAACGCTGTAGCTTGTCCGGGTCACTATGTAGGCTTGACGGGTGTTGGGCCACGTGGCGGCCCAGGGTTTCGCCATGTTTTAAGTTCTCGCGGCCAGCGTAAGCTTTAGGGGTAGCTTACGCGGCCCGCCTAAACCCCAAAAATTCAATTTTTAATTATTTTTATTAATATTTAAGGTATTCAGGGCCCGTTTTCACGTATGGGGTGTATTTTTGGACATTTTAGGATATTTTAAAATATATTAGGGTATCGAAAATAATTCGAGGGTGTCGGTTGAGGGTTGTATATCCTCCCCACCTTATTTTAGAGCTCGTCCTCGAGATCTACTGAAACAATTGTGGATATTTTCTTTGCATTTCAGATTCAAGCTCCCATGTGTACTCTGGTCCTCTTTTGGAGTCCCACTTCACTTTGACCAGAACTAGTCTCTTGTGTTTTAGATTTTTGACTTTCCTGTCTTCGATCTGTAGAGGCCTGTCTACAAACTTGAGTTGTTCATTTATCTTTATATCCTTAAGAGGTACCATCAGTGACTCATCGGCTAAGCATTTCTTGAGATTTGATACATGAAATACATCATGTATTCCTCCCATTTCCTCTGGCAGTTGTAACTGATAGGCTACAGGTCCTATTCTTCTAATAATCTCAAAAGGTCCAACATACCTGGGACTTAGCTTTCCTCATTTGATGAATCTTACTATTCCTTTCCAAGGAGAGACTTTTAACAATACTTTATCTCCTACTTGAAATTCCAAGGGTTTTCGTCTGTTGTCAGTATAGCTCTTTTGTCGATCACGTGCTGCTTTTCGTCGTACCTTAACTTGAATGATCTTGTCAGTTGTTTCTTGTACTATCTCAGGTCCAGATAGTTGCTTTTCCCCAATTTCTGCTGAACAGACTGGGGTCCGGTACTTTCGTCCATAAAGTGCTTCGAATGGTGCAGCATTGATACTTGTGTGATAACTATTATTATAAGAAAATTCTATTAAAGGTAAGTGATCATCCCAATTACCTCCGAAATCAATTACACAAGCTCTAAGCATGTCTTCCATCGTCTGAATCGTCCTTTCACTTTGTCCGTCCGTTTGAGGATGATAAGCTGTGCTTAGATTCAATTTGGTTCCCATGGATTTTTGGAAACTTGACCAAAAATGAGAGGTAAAATGGCTATCCCTATCAGAAACAATTGATAAAGGTATTCCATGTAAAGAAACAATTTCATTTACATACAATTTGGCTAATTGTTCCATACTGAAAGTTTCTTTCATTGGTAGGAAATGAGCTGACTTAGTTAGCCTATCTACAATCACCCAGATTGTATCATTTCCTTTCTTTGTTTTGGGTAATTTGGTAACAAAATCCGTTGTTATCAATTCCCATTTCCACACTGGCATTTCTAGTTGTTGCAACAGACCTGAGGGTTTCTGGTGTTCAGCTTTAACTTGTGAACAGGTTATACATTTAGAAACATAGGCTGCTATATCCTTCTTCATTCCTATCCACCAGAAATTCTTTCTGAAATCCTGATACATCTTATCACTTCCACGATGCATCGTATACCTAGACTTATGGGCTTCTTCTAATATACGATGACGTAGGTTTCCTAATTTAGGTATCCACATTCTCTTTTCATGGAATCTCCAAATTCCATCTGTTCCTTGTTCTAATTCTTTAATCATACCTTTTAACTTTTCAGTATCATCCTTGATTACTGATTCTTGTGCTTTTCTAATTTGATCATTTAAATCTACTTGTAGATTTAATTTAAGAGAACGTACCCTTTTTGGCTTTTCATGATACTTTCGGCTTAAAGCATCTGCCACTACATTCGCTTTTCCTTCGTGATACTGGATATCGCAATCATAATCACTAAGCGTCTCCATCTCGCGCCTTTGTTTGATATTTAACTCCTTTTTCCTGAAAACATATCTTAAACTCTTATGATCGGTAAATATGGTAAACTTACTACCATAAAGGTAATGTCTCCAAATTTTCAAAGCAAAAATTATTGCTCCTAATTCTAGATCATGGGTTGAATAATTCTCTTCATGATTCTTAAGTTGTCTAGACGCATAAGCTATAACCTTTTGGCGTTTCATTAATACACATCCATAACCTAATTTAGAGGCGTCACAATAGACTACAAAGTCTTCAGTTCCTTCTGGTAACGCTAGTATGGGTGTATGGGTTAATCTATGCTTAAGAATTCTGAATGCTTCTTCTTGTTTTGGTCCCCATTCAAACTTAATGGATTTATAGGTTAAATTAGTTAAAGGAATGGCTATTCTAGAAAAATCTTGAATAAATCTTCTATAATATCCGGCCAATCCTAAGAAACTTCTGACCTCGGTTGGTGACTCAGGGGTTTTCCATTTGGTAATTGCCTTGATTTTTGTTGGATCCACATGAATTCCTTCATGATTAACTAAGTGTCCAAAAAATTGTACCTGTTCTCACCAAAACTCGCACTTTGAAAATTTAGCATAAAGCTTTTCCTTTCTTAATAGACTTAAAAGTGCGTGCAAATGCCATGATCCTCTTTACTTTTAGAATAAATGAGAATATCATCAATAAAAACAATTATGAATTTATCCAAATATGGCTTGCATATTCGGTTCATCATGTCCATAAATGCGGCTGGGGCATTGGTTAAACCAAATGGCATGACAGTAAATTCATAATGGCCATACCTTGTTCTAAACGCGGTTTTAGGAATGTCCTCTTCCTGTACCTTTAATTGATGATATCCTGACCTTAGATCGATTTTAGAGAAAAATCGAGCTCCTTGCAGTTGATCGAACATATCATCGATTCTCGGTAATGGATACCGGTTCTTGATCATGACCATGTTTAATTCACGGTAACCAATGCACATACGCATGGATCCGTCCTTCTTTTTAACGAATAAAATTGGCGCTCCCCATGGCGATGAACTTGGCTCTATGAATCCTTTTTTCAGCAATTCGTCTGATTGTTTCTTCAGTTCCTGCATTTCGGCGGGTGCCAAATGGTAAGGTGCTTTGGCAATTGGTGTTGTTCCTGGTAGCAGGTGAATTCTGAATTCAACTTCTCTGTCTGGCGGTAGTCCTGGTAATTCTTCTGGAAATACATCTGAAAACTGAGACACTACTGGAATGTCTTTTAGTTCTTTTCCTTTAGTGTTATAGATTATAGAAATCAAATACACTATAGATCCTTTTCTTATATAACTTGCAGTTTTCATCACAGAGATGAATTTAGTGGATCTAGAGGGCTTATCTCCTTTAATTGTGATCTTTTCACCCTTTGGTGAATTTACTTGAATTGACTTTTGATCACATAAAATAATGGCTTTATTGGCTATTAACCAATCCATTCCTAAAACGATATCAAATCCTGCCAGATTCATGGGATAAAGATTTTCAATAAAGTTTTGATTTAAAATTTCTATTCTTGTTCCCTGCAAGATTTCAGAAATCCTAACAGTTTCTCCATTAGCTGTCTCTACGAGACATTCTTGTGGTAGTTTAGTTAATGACTGATTTAGAAGTTTGCAAAACGAAGTATTAATAAAAATTTGGTTTGCACCAGAGTCAAATAATACTTTAGCAAAAACATCATTAACTAAAAACGTACCAGCTATCACGTCTGGAATCATCTTGGCTTCATCTGTAGTCAAAATGAATGTCTAGCATTTTTAGTGTTCCTATTGTTGTTCGCAGCTGGAACCAATTTTGGACAATTCGGCTTGATGTGACCTTTTTCTCCACAGTTGAAGCATAGTCCATTTCTGGATTTTCTCCTGCAATCTTCTTCCTTATGTCCTGGCATCTTGTAGAAATTGCAAAGAGTGGAGCATTTTCCCGAATGCTTTTTTCTTGTAGACCTTTCAGAATGGTGCAGAGGTAGAACCCATATTCCTATGATTGTAATTCCCAGAACGGAATTCTTGGGTAAGCATTTGGGTTAGGTTTCTCCTCTGGTCTTCTTCTCTAGTACGGATTAATTCATCTGTCAAGGTATTTGCTAGTTCTTCAGCTTCTTCTATAGTTTGTGGTCTAGCTGCCTTGACTACATGTCTAATTTCTCCGATTAATCCCCAGATATAACAGGAGATTAATACTGGTTCAGGTGATGCAAGGGTTGGTGCTATTCTAGCATATTCAAAGAATGTAGTAGTATACCCCTTACTATCTACCCGATCATTCTAAGGTTCAGAAACTTATTCGCTATCTGTTCCTTTTCATTAGGAGGGCAGAATTTCCTTTCTACCATATTCTTAAATTCCTCCCATTCCATGTTGTATATCCTATCACTTCCTTTTGATTGGAGGATAGTGTTCCACCATTCTAAGGCTGAGTTCTTAAATAGATTAGAAGCAAACATTATTTTGTCTTCTTCAGCACACTTGCTTATTTTTAAAACAGCCTCAGTCTTTTCTATCCAGCGTAGGGTTGCAATGGGTCCTTCATTGCCCGAGAATTCTATTGTATTGCAGGACCAGAATTCTTTGTAAGAACAACCATAAGGCATGGTTCTTCTTCTTTTGGGAATAGGCATTTGAAGTACGGGTCCATTGTTCACGCTGTGTTCTGGTTCAATTGGTCGCTTACCACTATGTTTACGTTTATTATTCGCTTCCTGAACCGTTTGAATAATAAATGGGATTGCATCTATAATTCCTTGTGCCACTATGTGTTGAACGACACTATTATCCATTTTGTTTCCATTGTTATTGATGCTTGGATTCTCATTAACCAAGTTAATGTTACTCTGGTTATCGTTATTCAGATTTTCTTGATTTCCTTCGTCGACCATCTGAATTTTAAACAGTTACCCCGTATTAATATCACAAAATAATATTTAATACAGTCAATCACATGACACGCATTTTTTTCAAAAGCATCGATCATTGTGACTTTACTCTATTCATATAGTATGTATCTATTACACACCAGTACTGAAATTAAAATTACAATACCAACTGGAATAAAATTACACTAATAGTAGTAGGCATCCGTGCACACATATTTTATTTTATTTTAATATTTATTTTATTATCATTATTACTATTACCGTCTCCACCATCACATTCATGGATATGGATTCATCCAGAAATCCATATTGCGCTCGTCCTACTTCAAGACGAGTCGCTCTACCACCTGTCTCATTCGTTCAATACTTTCTAAAATTTCCTCACCAAAGGTCCTAAGTTCTTGTACGTTAGCTGCACTCATTGGGGGTGAAGGTTCTAGGACTGTGATGCGTGTGAAGTGTTATATATATTAGGTGTATATTTTAAGCCCCGTTAACACTTATTTTAGCCAAGTTTTAAATTTATAAAACACGATATTTTACTAACACTAAACACACATATGGGCAAGTGCACCCATCGTGAGCGTAGTATAGTGTTGGTAAGATACCGAGGTCGTCCAAGGACACAAGAGCTTTTAGTACCGGTTTATCCTCAACGTCTAATCAAAATAAAAAGGTTAGAAAAATGTTTTTAAACTAAGAAAAATAAAAACTAACTAAAATGCTGAAAAGTAAAATAAAAAGAAAAACAGATAGACAAGATGAATCATTGGTTCCGACTCGTATCTAGTGTAACCTTTGATTATTTCCGCACTTTTGCACATAATTAAGAGATTATCTTAGTTATTGTAGTAGGCCCCTCTTTTGAAGGTGACGTTACCCTCACCCCAGTAGTTTGAGTCAGCAAGGATACAATCCTAAAAGGGTGGATTATTGGAAGATAATGAATTAAGTTATTAATGCAATATTATGGTAGGCCCCTCTTTTAGAGGTGACGTTACCCTCGACTAAGTAGTCTGAGTCAGCAGGGATACAGTCCTAAATAGCCGGGTTATAGTATTAATAGTAGTTAACTTATGAGGGGGTCAAAGAGTTTGGACCCCCGCCATCCAATACCGTGAAGTATTGAAGGAGGTCCTACTAAATTTGACCCAGGTCCATTGCAGGACCTCTAAACGCTGAACAATGGCAAGACCTTTACCAAACCGTTCCCTTAACCCCTGACCAGGTAGCCAACATACCTCCATATAGACCGTGGAGATATGAATGGTGAAAATCTTTTATTTTATATAGACAGTAAAATAATGCCAAGACACCACGGACAAACGATAAGGAAAGATCACCTTCAACATAAGTAACTAGTTAATAAAGTCATTAATACAAAACCAAATAAAAAGTGCAAAAGATTAGAAATAAAAAGTATTACACTAGACACTTTGTCTTCACCAAGTGATGTAAGAGACTTAGGCAAACATGGCCTTGATTGTCAAGAACTCTTACGATCAATCTTGGATCCCGAGACGACTCACACACTCTATGATGGACAATGGATGATGGTGGTGGATGATGGTGTTATGGTGGTGGTGGGTGGTGGGTGAAGTGTGAGAGAGGTGGTGTGCCAAGGGATGGTTTGAGCTTGAGCCAAGCACTCCTATTTATAGGCTGAACAGAAGCTCGGGCACGGCCCCGTGTCCAGTGGGCACGGCCCCGTGTCCACATCCTCTATTTCTTCATTAAATGCAGCTTTGTCTTATTAGTTGACCACACCCCCGTGTCCGCTGAGCACGACCCCGTGTGCAGAAGAATCTTTGTACTATGAAGATTTGCCTGGATTGTGCGAATCTTATAGTTGACCACGGCCCCGTGGTGGGCAATAGAAGCTTCTACCACTGTGTCTTTTCTGCTGACACTTGGGCACGCCCCCGTGCTGGCTGAGCACGGGGCGTGTTCAGGCCTCTGATCTCTTGGTTTGCTTGGGAAGATGCTGTTGTGGGGTCGGGCACGCCATGTCTTGCTCCTTTTCTTGTATTTATGTTAGATTTTGGTGTCTTTTTGCTTCTTTTGTTAATTTGAGCTCATTTAATCCTGAAAATACAAAAGGAAGACAAAAGCACACTTTTTCCAACATTAGTACTAAAAAAGGGTTAGTTTTATGCCTCATTTGATGAAATTTATATGTTAATATTTGAACACATCAAATACCCCCACACTTGAATCTTTGCTGGTCCTCAAGCAAAACTCTTTAATATGTGGCTATTTACACTCCCAAATGGAATGGGTAGAAAAGAAGGTTTTGGGCTTGCCGTAGAGTGTCGGGATTTCCAAGATTTTTTATTTAATTTAATTTTTATTTATTTACAATCCTATTCGTCATGATTTATTAAAAACTTTTCATAAGATAAATTACTTATTAGGGCATAACATGCCTTTGTAAAATTCTATTTATATACAAGTTCACATACCTCATGGGGATCACTCAACACTCGGCCGAAGATGTATTTTTGTGGATCACTCGAGAGCGGCATGGAACTTACTCCTACCATAGGCTTGCCAAGCAATCAATCCTCCTCCTTTTTAACTTATATACCTTTGTAAATATCAAGAGGACTTTGTGGGTTAAGGGTTAGGCTTGGGTTAAAGGTAGGTGGTTGGGTTGGTGGTTAGTGGTTAGTAGAAAAAGGGCGAAAAGCGTAAAAAGTGTCGGTTTTCGTAAGACTTTCTATAACTTTTATTTTGATGAAGCTATTTATTCAAACAAAGTTATTTTTTTTGATGAACTTGTTTGTTTATTTTCTTTTGCTTCATCATCAACAAATTTTTTTTTTTTGAAAAGTTATATGAAGAGCCGAACTTGTTACTAAAACAAAGGGTTAAAAATGAAAAAGGTTTTGGTGGGTAAAAAGGTTTTTTGGTTTGGGTTATGAAATGAAAAGGTTTAGGCTCAAAGGGGCTAACTAGGGGGATTTTGGGTAGGTGGTAAAAAAAAAGAAAAATAATGGTGTAGAAATAAAAAGGTTAGTCATAATGCCTCCATCATTTACTTACTCGGGTTTAAGTTGGTAAGGATTGGGAATGTATCGTCATGGCAAGTTCTAGAGTCGTAAGAACCAAGCGGCTATTCACACAAGAAACGAAAAATGAGCATTTAGTCAAATGATATGTAAGTGTATGCTCAATAAAGGCTCAAAACTCACTTTTGTGGGAATGAGTTTTTATGTGATCAAATATATATAATCAAATTTTAACAAAGCTTGTCATGCCTTTTCATAATTTTCTTATGTTGGTTCTTTTTATCACGACGCTATCGGTTGTAAATTCGTAAAAATATAACCTTTTTAAGAACTTGAATTTCCCGAGTTAAACCTAGAAAAAAAATTTGGGGTGATTAGCGGTTCCAATAGAGTTTTGTGTAAGGCTTGTATTTAGGACTTGCGAGATTCAAGGTTTTGGCATCCCCCCCCCCCCCCCACACTTAAATTACACATTGTCCTCAATGTGTCCCAAAAATAAGTTTTTAGGTTGATTGAATGTGTAAAAAGGTGTAAAAAACAAAAAAATTGTGTTACTGGGCGCTGAACACGGCCCCGTGTGATCCGGGCACGGCCCCGTGTTCAAGTGCCAGTGACAAAATTGAAACAAGAGAAACAGAAGTCTGGACACGGGGGCGTGTTGGGTGAACACGGCCCGTGTCCAGTTACCTGAACTGGGTCTTTTTCTGCAGACTGTGCAGCACGGGGCCGTGTTGGGTGGACACGGCCCGTGCCGTGCTTACTGTAAATGAAGAAATTTGTCGGACGATTCTGTTTTCCTATATGGAGTGCTGGTTCAAGTTTCCCTTGCATCCTTTGCCATCTCAAGTGTGTTTTATTCCTGAAAATTAAAATTAACTAGAAAACAAGAAAATTAATCTAAACTAAACTAAGGATAGTTCCGTGGAATGCCTCCATGGTGCGCCACGTTTATAAGGGTCCTTGGCTAGACCCAAAGCCTGGTCATATGTTACCCAAGTGGGATGTATTGCATCCCATGTTACACCGTCGGAGAGCGTAATCCAAGCTTGAGTCTATGACCTTCATGTAGTTGACCGGATCTTCTTCCTCTACTTTCTTTCCACATTCATATTTTACTTCCTCATCCCCAAACTTCAATGTTAAAGTTCCGTTATTCATATCCACCACTGCTTGGGCGGTGGCTAGAAATGGCCTCCCGAGGATGAGAGGGACATCGGTGTGTTCTTCCAGGTCTAGGATGACAAAGTCGGTTGGAAAGACGAAATTGTCAACCTTGACTAGCAGATTTTCAGCGACACCTTGTGGAAATTTGATAGACCTGTCGGCGAGTTGTATGCTCATCTTTGTAGGGCTTGTTGTTCCTAGGCCGAGTCGCTTGAACATTGATGTGGGCATGAGGTTGATGCTAGCCCCAAGATCGGCTAAAGAATTACGGACGGGGGACTTCCCAATCGAGCAAGGGATTGTGAAGCTCCCGGGGTCGATTTTCTTTTGTGGAAGTTTGTTGAGTACGAAAGCTGAGCATTCTTCGCCTAAGTTAACTAATTGCAATGATTCAATTTTCCTTTTGTGAGTGAGGAAATCCCTCATGAATTTTGCATATTTAGGCATTTGGGTTAGGACCTCAATAAAAGGAATATTAACATGCAATTGTTTTAGTAAACTTTCGAACTTTGCGAATTGCTCATCGGTCTTTTGACGATTTAACCTACCGGGGTACGGAATTGGATGAGTCTTGGTGGGTTCTTGATTTGTTGAAGGAGCCTTTTCTGGTTGAGGTGTGGGTGAAGTAGTGTTTTGGCATTGACTTCCTTCAATTGGTGGTAAGGGCTCATCCTCGGGACCCACGGTTCGGTTTCTCAACGTGATGAGGTGTACTTGCGCCTTTGGGTTGGTTTCGGTATTACTTGGTAACGCGCCTTGTGGTCTCTCGGAGAAATTTTGAGCTAGTTGATTTAATTGTTTTTCAACGTTTTGAATGCTAGCTTGTTGATTTCTAAAATTCGATTCCAATTGTTAAAATCGATCCGAGTTTTTCTTTTCGGTGTCGGAGATGAGGCGAGATAGGGTATCTTCAAGCCTTTCTCTTCCACCTTGTTGTTGAGAGAAATTTTGTGGTTGTTGAAAATTAGTTCATTGGTTTTGTAGGTTACTACTATTTCCGGGATCTCTCCAACCAAGATTTGGGTGGTTACGCCATCCTTGGTTGTAGGTACCCGTTGGAGGACCCGACGGCCTAGGTCTATTATCAATGTAGTTTACCGTTTCCGCTTGTTCATCTAATTCTTTCATACAACTCCAATTTTCATGTGACCCACCACACCCTTCACAAGCCATAACCGAGGCCGTTTTTGTCATTTCTAGCCTTTTGATTTTCGAAGAGAGGGCCTCGATTTGGGCTTGTAAAGAGGTGCTTTCATCAACCTTATGGGCGCCCGGGGCAATAGATTTATTACCTCGGGGAGTGTGCCATTGAAAATTGGTTTGAGCAATTTCCTCAATTTGATTATATATTTCATTTGGGCGACGATTACCTAAAAGTCCCCCGGAGCTTGAATCAAGTGTTTGTCTCGTGTGTGGCAACAACCCATTGTAGAAAGTGGATACTTGTTGCCATACCGCTAGACCGTGATGAGGACACTTTCTTAGAAGCTCCTTGAACCTTTCCCAAGTTTCATATAAGGATTCCCCATCCTCTTGTGAGTATGTATTAATTTCAGTCATTAATTTAGCCGTTTTAGCAGGAGGGAAATACTTATATAGAAACTTTTGGGCTAGTTCATCCCAGGTGTTTACCGAGCCAACTGGGAGGGTGTTAAGCCAAGCCTTAGCTCGGTCTTTTAGTGAAAATGGAAACATCCTAAGGCGAATGGCGTCGTTTGATGCTCCATTGATCCGAAAAGTATCACATATTTCCAAGAAATTAGTAATATGTAGATGGGGATCCTCGTCCGCAAGCCCGTGAAAGGTTGCGGAGTTTTGGAGCATTTGTATCAAATGCGGCCGAAGTTCGAAGTTGTTGGCTTCGACATTCGGTGCATTGATAGCGGCGCCGAGATTGCCTACGGTGGGCCGTAGGTAATCCATGAGGGTACGTTGGTCCGCCATTGGAAGTGGGTCCCCCGAAGCTTTCTCTTGATTTTTAGCTTTAAGTCTTTTTCTGAGAAAGCGTTCGGGTTCTTCTAGGGGTTCCTTTATGTCTCTACTAGAACTGGAGCTCATGCACTACGTAGGAGGGTCAAATGTGGCACCTGGGTTCCAAGTCCTGCAATAAAAACAGAAAAGAACGTTGGTCAGAATGTTCACCACGGCCCCGTGCTCAGTGGACACGGCCCGTGGTCAGAGGTACAGTAATTGTTTTCCGGATCCCTGTTACTGGGAGTTGGACACGACCCCGTGTTGCACCGACACGGCCCCGTGCTCAGCTCTCTGTAACTCAGAAAATAAAAACTGCCAGTGATGACGCTAGGCACGACCCGTGTCTGACCAGGCACGGCCCGTGCTGAGCTCTGCAGAAACAGAAAAACTAAAAAAAATCCTAAAAAAAAATGAAAAATAAGAAAAACAATTAGGCCGTTGATTCCTAACTTTCTTAAAATCCTTGTGTCCCCGGCAGCGGCGCCAAAAACTTGATGCGTGTGAAGTGTTATATATATTAGGTGTATATTTTAAGCCCCTTTAACACTTATTTTAGCCAAGTTTTAAATTTATAAAACACGATATTTTACTAACACTAAACACACATATGGGCAAGTGCACCCATCGTGAGCGTAGTATAGTGTTGGTAAGATACCGAGGTCGTCCAAGGACACAAGAGCTTTTAGTACCAGTTTATCCTCAACGTCTAATCAAAATAAAAAGGTTAGAAAAATGTTTTTATACTAAGAAAAATAAAAACTAACTAAAATGCTGAAAAGTAAAATGAAAAGAAAAACAGATAGACAAGATGAATCACTTGGTTCCGACTCGTATCTAGTGTAACCTTTGATTATTTCCGCACTTTTGCACATAATTAAGAGATTATCTTAGTTATTGTAGTAGGCCCCTCTTTTGAAGGTGACGTTACCCTCACCCCAGAATCTGGGGTGCGGGTTCCTGGTATGGGGGTGTAGGTGCCTGGAATCGGTAAGGATCTTCTAAAATCTCCCTAATGTATTCATCGTGGTAATAGGGATCTAAAGGATCCAAACCTGGGTAGGCTCCTATGTGTGGCATGGGCATGTCTTCATGTATCGGGTATGTTAGTGCACGATGTCTAAAGCCTACGTCTTAAGTATAGGGGTCTAAATGTGTCAAATATGTATAGAACAGGGGTTAGAATGTAATTTTATGAAGTTTGTGATGTCAGTTCGCTTGAAATGACATTTGGTCATTTCAAGCGAAACCTAATGTTGTGTGTTCGCTTGAAATGTCAAGTGTTATTTCAAGCAAACTAGAATGCCTATAAATAGGCCGTTTGGGTTTCTTATTTGTAACTTTGCCATCAGTCTTGTACCGAACTGCTGCCGGATTTTCAAGTGATATATGAATGAGAAACAAGTGTTAAAGTGATATTCTTTTATTTTCTACTCAATTCTCTCTGATTCAACACTGTTTGTTTGTTTCCGCCACTCAAACAGTGGTGTATTGACTTTGATTAACTCACTAGATCGTCAAATCGATCCTACAATTGGTATCAGAGCCAGTTATGAGCCAATACACTTGAATCAGTACATTTTTCCTATACTTTTTGGATTTCTGAACGTTTAAATGGACAAAATGGACTGAGTTTTTGATATTGTGTGTAAAAGTGAGTTTTAACAAACCCTTGAGAGAATCAGATTAAAATTCGAAGTAAAACTGATAAAAATGGCCTGATAACCTCATTTCGCTTGAATGGACAGTTAGGTTTCGCTTGAAAATTGTGGTATTTTGAAGCGAAATGGGTCATTTCGCTTGAAAAATCTGTTCTCGCTTGAAAAGTTGTAGTAGTTTCAAGCGAACTAGGTCATTTCGCTTGAAAACACCTGTTTTCGCTTGAATTAGGTCATTTCGCTTGAGGGTATTTTGAGTTCGCTTGAAATACTGTTATCACTTGAAAGTATTCTCGCTTGAAAGTTAGATTTCACTTGAAAGTCCATATTGTTCGTGATTTCGTTCGAAAGTCTGATTTTGTGTAAAACCTGTTTTCACAACTTGAAAATTTGTTCGTAAACTGTTTTCTTAAAATGGAAAATCAAGATTTTTATAACTTCTTCGCCGGCAGTGGTATGATAGCAGCACAAACATCGGGTAGTATTGTGCAAAACGTGAATATGGAGAATGAGTTAGGAACGATGCAGAAACCACCTAAACTGATGAATATCGATGAATATTCGGGCTGGTCTGGAAGATTTAAGACATGGGTTCAAGCAAACCACTTCGAGTGCTGGTTGAAGATTGATACAAAATATGAACCTCCATTAGATGCTATGGGTCATGCGAAAGTGATTGGGAGTTTGACACAAGCTGAACAAGAAGATTTCAAAGCTGAAAAGAAGATGATGAGTATTCTTCAATAGGCAATTAAAGAGGATATCTTGGTGTTGTTACAGCATGAGGACAATTCAAAATCTATTTAGGATAAACTGAAAGTAAAGTTTGAAGGAAGTGGAGAGATGATGAAAAGCAAGAAGGCTTTGATAAATAAACAATTTGACGTCTTCACGGGTATGAAAGGTGAAACTACAAAACAATTGATTGAAAGATACTGCCATTTAGTTTTGGAGATTGGAAGATTGAAGATAACTAAGACTAATGAAGAGTGGATTGATAAATTGGCAGACGCATTGCCATATTATGAGTGGGGAACGTATCTGATGGTGTTAAAGAACAATACAAGTTTTGAAAACATGAATCTCAGTGGATTCATAGAGAAGATCGAAGCACACTAGTTAGAGCTAACAAAGATTAAACAGATGAATTCTGCAAATATTCAACAGGATGTTTCACTGTATTATAAAGGCAGTTCTCCGGCAATAATGAATCTGAGCCCGAAGATTCAAACAGGATTTAGTGCAGATGTAACTTCCGGTGCTTCGTCTAGTACTTCAAGCAACAACAAGTCCTCACCATTTGCGAGTTATGAGCCAAACTACAAAGCTTCTGAACAAGCTACTCCACAAAGCTTTTCAAGTTCGAATAATCAGAGTCAAGGTCCGGGGATAATGTGCAACATAGCAATGAATATCAAGAATGCTCAAGATTTTACTGAATCTGCTGCTAAACAACACATTACACTACTCGCATCAGTACTTGAATCGTACTAGAGTTTGGTTGCTGGGAAAATAGGAAACCCCGACATGACGAAAGAGGACTATGATCAAATAGATCCAGAGGAGCTCGAATTGATAGACATCAAGTGGGGGATGGCTAGCTTGGTCAGAAGAGCTCAACGATTCATGGAGATTACGGGTCAAAACAATTTGTTAGGACCGGATCAAAAGCTTGGATTTGACAATTCTAAAGTGACATGTTTTAAGTGTAAAGAAAAGGGGCATTTTAAGAGAGAGTGTCCGAACAGAGAGATCAACAATCACCAAAATCCTTTTACCAATGATTATTACAGACAGGCGATCTATCACAAGACAAATCAACAACCTGTCGTTCAAATACCACAGATCGAGAACAAGCCAGAAAAAGCTCTCATAGTCAACCAAGATGATGAAAAGTTAGTTGAAGGATTCAGTTGGGATAAATACATCCCTGGCAGTGAGGGTAGAGGTTTGATTGCTGAGATTGTGGAAGAACCAGAGAATGTTGTTGAAACAGAGGTTGTTAGTGAAAATATGTCTGAGGAAAGTTCGGTTGATCTTGAAGAAGTTGCTGCAGAAATCTACTACTATCAATCCGAACAAGAGGTGTTGGCTAGTTCTTTGAAATCAATTATACCTCCTAATGTGATTGATTCTTTTGCAGGTATTTTCAGTGAGCCAACAACCGGATTTTACCCACGGTACGAGGAAGAGAAAGCTCCGGTTGAAGAGATAATTGATATCTCAAAAGAAATGACTGAAGAGACATTGAAAGAGATTGCAGACAAAGCTTTGATGGCAAAACTGAAAGAGGTAGCCACAGAATCTGTAAAACCAGAGTCTGTTGATACTAAGTCGGTCAAAATAGAGTTAGGTCAAAAGGAGTCTGATGAGAAATCCGAAAGTCAGGAGGTCAAAACCGAAGGAGTGTATGAGTCAGAATCTGATAATGTCGGTAAACAGGATGTTAATGTTGAGAAAGAGGAAAAGTGTGTTGAAAAGATTGATTCAATTTCTGAAACTTCATGTGAAAACTATTCAAAACCCTGCATGGAGTGTCTTGAAAAGGACACAAAGTTTCAGGAATTGAAACAATACACTGATGCACTGAAATTTGATATGAATGATGTAAAAGAAGCGTATGACAAATTGGCTAAATCTATCAAAATGATTCAAAATGAGAGTCTTGAAAACGATAAAGCCACACAATTGCTAAAATCAACAGTTCTTGACAAACAAAAAGAAATCAACTTTCATTTGGATACGATTGCTTCATTGAAAAAGGAATTGGAGTTAACAAAAATTGAAAATGAAAGAATTGATAAGAAGTTGATGAGTTATGTTGCATCTTCTTATGTGACTGAACAGATTGTTCCTAAACAACCAGATGAAACACCGGTCTTTAATAGTGTTCCACCCCCAATGTGGAGTCATTACACTCAGAAGTATCCAGATGGGGTGGAAGCTGCTTTGAACCTCAAGTTGAGAACCATTAAGGATGAGTTACCTGAGAGTATTGATGTTATGTTCTCTCCGTCCGACACTGACAATGAGTCACAGGTTATCAAGACCGTTTTTGACAAAGTGTTAGGCGAAGAAAGTGATAACTCAGACTTTGAAACTGTGAAAACACATTTGGAAAGTTCCAGTTCTGAATGTGAAGATGATGGTAACTTTTTGGACAAGTTTATACCAAAATCAGAAAAGGTTGTGAATGATGATCCGATCATGGTGGTTTACACAATGATTGGAACTAACAAACTCTATTCTGATTTTGAGTATCCGATCCAAAACGCGAACATGAAAAATGTTGAGAAGGTGTTTAAATTGGTTGAAATTGACATTTCTGAGGTAAACAACAATGAGTTATTTTCCAAAACCTAAAAAGTCTTTTGTTAAACAAAACAACCCTTGGAAGAAAGATTGGGTAAGTAACAATGGGTCTAACATGAAAAATGGAAACAATTTTAAAAACAAAGGTATTGGGTTTGAAAAGAGAATGGCTAAGAATGTTAAGCCAAAGGAAACAATGAGTGATATTTTTGTTGTTGGTCCAAGTGTTGATGCTGAAAAGGAGTATATTTTTAGTCAAAAAGCCATTGATGATTTCAATGCAGCTAAAAAGTTGAGAGAAGAGACCTACAAATCAACTTTTGTCGAATATGACAAAAGAGTTTGTTACCGCTGCAATGAGATTGGTCATATGGCGAAACAATGCATCAAAAAGTTTGAAAAACCCATTTTCAAGAAACCTGTTTTGCAAAAGTCAAAACCTAAAACTCCAATTGATAACAAAGGTAAAAAACCTATGGTTTCCCCCATTTGAATCTTGAAAAGAGGAGAATCTTTGAAGTCTGAAGAAAAGCCGAAATCAACTTTTGAGATTGGTGAATCTTCGAAAACTCAAAATGGTGAATCTTCGAAAACTCAAAAGACTTCAAAAATTTATCCAAAGATGAAAGTTTTTGAAAACCAATCATGGGTGGCAAAACCAAAATCATCAGTTGAAGAGAAAAAGATGGAAAGTATTTTGAAAAATGAAAATGAGTTAAAATCTGAAACAAATTTTTTTGCAAGTGATGGTCAGAAATTTGAATTTGAATTGGACAAGTTTCTTGCAGAGTTTCCACCAATTAAAATTGGAGATTTAAAATCAAAATCTGAACCTGTTGTCCCAACTATGATCTTTAGTATTCCGAAAGTTGATGTGAAATGTGATTTAGTGTTTGGTAGTGTTCTACAGGAAAAGAAGTCATGGGCTTCATTGTTTGAATGATTTGCTATAATGGTTGCAGGGGCTTCCGAGGTCGTATATCTCGAAATGGATAATGGACAGCGGAGCTTCAAGACACATGACCGGAATGCTAGCGTTGTTTTATGACGTTAAATCTTTAAACGGAGGATACGTGGGATTTGCTGGGAATCAGGGAGGAAGGATTGTTGGTCAGGGAACTCTAATGAATGGAGTTATTTCGTTTGATAAAGTGAACTACATAATAGAACTTGAAAACAATCTGCTGAGTATCTCACAGATTTGTGACAAGTCTTTCACCGTACATTTTACTAAAAATGAATGTCTTGTCTTAAAACCTGGTTTCAAAATTCCGAAAGAAATGGTGTTGTTGCGAGCTCCACGTGAAAATGATTTGTATATTCTTGATATGGGTATCGCAACAACAACTGATTATAAAAAACAATGCTTTGTATCTAAAACTAAAGCAACAGAAAAAGAGTCGATAATGTGGCAATGAAAGATGGGCCACATTCATGTGCGTAAAATGAACTTTCTTGTATCTAATGATTTGGTTGATGGTGTAAATTTGAAAAACTTTCACTTGAATGATGATTGTGTAGCTTGTAAGAAAGGAAAGCAGACAAAGAAGTCTCATCCGCTAAAGTTGCTGAATTCAATCAAAGTACCACTTGAAAGGCTCCACATGGACCTTTTTGGGCCGGTTAATGTGCAAAGTATCAGTGGAGATTTATACTGTTTGGTGGTCACAAATGATTTCACAAGGTTTTCTTGGGTAGTATGCATGGAGAGGAAAGATCAGACGTTTGAGTCTTTGATGATTCTTTTCAAAAAGATGGAAACATTGTATAAGGTGCCAATCCGAAGGATTAGAAGTGATAATGGAACGGAATTTAAGAACAACTGCATGCTCGAGTTCTGTAACGAAAAGGGAATTCTTCATGAATTCAGTGCACCATACACTCCGCAACAAAATGGTGTAGCTGAACGAAAGAATCGTACTCTAATCGAAACTGCTCGAACGATGCTGGCCGATTCTAAACTACCGATCTATTTCTGGAGTGAAGCTGTGGCAGCGGCATGCTATACCTTGAATCGAGTGCTTACTGTGAAGAAATACAAAAAGACCTGCTTTGAACTTCTGCATAGATATAAGCCAAATCTGAAGTTTCTTGAACCGTTCAGATCACCATGTACTTTCATTGATCCTGATGGAAAGTTTGGCGCGAAGAGTAACGAGGGATTTTTTGTCGGATATGCAAGTCCGCTAAAAAGAGTGTTCGTTCCATGTCTGAAGAAGGTAATTGAAGTTCAACATGTAGACTGTCAGAAGCATACAGCTCCACCGCAACTTCCCAGACAAAGATTGCTTTTCGATTACGACAAACTCTGGGAGTCGTTCCAACTACCGACAGAGCCAAGTGAAGAGGAACTTGCTTACTTATACCAACAGCAACAATCCATGGTACAAGATCAGATACCTAGACCGTTGGTGGTTTCTCAACCAGATGTGGATACAAATATTCCTACAACTGGTGCAAACGATCACGAGGCAGGTCCGAGTGGAACAGCTTACGAACCACCAAAGGAACCAACTCCATCATTTGATCAATCTGATGACTCAGAGTCGGAAAACGGTCCGATCTTTGATGAGGATCCAAATGTTGCTACGACTGAAGCTGAGGATCACACCGGTGATCTAGATATCACAAATCTGCAATCGGAAGTTGTTGTGCCTAACACTGTTATGCCACGAACTCTTTCTTACCATCCTTCAGAGCAGATTATAGGAGATCTTTAGAGCGGTGTTAAGACGAGAGATCAGATCAACAGAGCACTTACTTGTTTTTATTCATCTGTTGCTCCTTTACAGGAGGAATTCTCATTTAAATGTTTTATTTCGCAGATTGAACCCAGAACATATAAGGAAGCTTTGACTGAAGATAGCTGGGTGAATGCTATGCAAGAGGAGTTGCAGCAGTTTGAGAAGTTAGGAGTTTAGAGATTGGTAGACCTACTTGAAAACCAGAAGCTGATCAAGACAAAATGGGTCTTTAAGTGCAAAAGGGATGATAGAGGCGTGATTGTGAGGAATAAAGCACGACTGGTAGTACAGGGTTTCAGCCAGCAGGAGGGGATTGATTTCACTGAAGTGTATGCCCCTGTAGCTAGGCTCGAGGCAATAAGAATCTTCCTAGCATTTGCATCGTGGAAAGGATTCAAAGTATACCAGCTGAATGTCAAGTCTGCATTTCTTTACGGGAAAATCAAGGAAGAAGTGTATGTGGGTCAACCACCGGGGTTCAATGATCCAGTACACAAGAACAAAGTCTATCTTCTGGATAAAGCACTTTACGGTCTCCACCAGGCCCCGAGAGCTTGGTATGAGACGCTTTCCCAACATTTGCTTGCCAACGGGTTTAGCAGAGGGACAGTTGATAGTACTTTGTTTATCAAGGAAGTTGCAGGGCATCTCTTAATCGTGCAAATCTACATCGATGATATCATTTTTGGTTCAACAAATTAAGAGTTGTGTAAAGATTTTGAGAATGTGATGAAAAAGAAGTTCGAGATGAGTTCAATGGGGGAGATGAAGTTCTTCTTAGGGCTACAAGTGGAGCAGATGCCCGAGGGAATCTTCATTCATCAAACAAAGTACGTGAACGACATTCTGGAGAAGTTCAACATGGATCAATCCAGTCTAGCATCAACCCCCTTAGCTCAGAATCATGGGATTTGCCCAGATGAGAGTGGAGAGAAAGTGGATGAGACGCTGTATCGGTCAATGATTGGATCCTTGATGTATCATACTGCTTCTCGACCAGACATCATGTATCCGACGTGTTTGTGTGCACGATATCAGTCAAGCCCACGCCAGTCTCACCTGACAATCGTGAAACGAATCTTACGGTATTTGAAAGGCTGCCCAAGCACCGGCTTGTGGTATCCTAAGTCTGGCGATTTCTCTCTCACAAGTTTTGCTGATTCAGATTATGGTAGCTATAAGCAGAATGCTAAGTCCACCACTGCTGGGTGCCAGTTCTTTGGAACTCAGCTTGTAACCTGGCAGTGCAAGAAACAAACCTCAGTAGCGCTCTCTACTTGCGAGGCTGAATACGTTTCGGCCTCGAGCTGTTGTTCACAGATCCTTTGGATCCAACAGCAGATGCGAGACTTTGGTTTGCACTTCTTGAACACACCGATTTTTGTGGAAAATGAAGCGGCTATCAACATTACGAAAAACCCGGTTCATCACTCGAAAACTAAACACATTGAAATACGGCATCACTTCATCCGTGATTGCTATGAAAAGAAGTTAATCCGTATTGAACACATACACACCGATGAACAGAAGTCTGATTTCTACACTAAACCTTTTGATAGAAAAAGATTTAATTATCTTTTGAAATTGAACGGGATGAAAAATGTGTTTTCTGGGAGGGTAATCGAGTGTGAAGCCGAGGAGGACTACGATCTTATTTCATCCACGTCAAAGTTGTCAAGGTTTGTACAGTTTATTTTCTGCTTTTGATAAAAATCAAAAACACAAAAATATGTTTTTGTTTTTAGGGGGAGAAAGTTGCAGAAAAATACAACAACATGATAAAATTAGAAAATCCAAAAACATTTGAAAAAGTAAAAATGAGTTTGTGTAAAAAGGGGAAATGATAGTACATCAGTGAGATAGAGCAGTACGCTAAATAAATGTAATGTATAAATGTGTTAAGCAGTCTTGTAGATGATATGCCGATAGGTTTTTACACATTTAGTAGGTTTGTTCGGGATATAAACTTAAATTTACTTGCTTTTATGTGGGGAACATCTCTTGGATATATGGGTAACCCCCGAAATCTTGTTTGAAAGGTCCCTCTTTCTGAGATACTAGGTCTTTATGCTTAGTGATATCTGGGGTATTATCCCGGGACTTCTGATAATGCGGAAGCAATGGCCTAGTCCCTGGAGAATACTTTACTGCTTGCTTGAAATATAGCATCGCTGTGACACCTGTGTCACTTCAACCATCAAAAAAATGCCAAACCAATGAAATATTGTATTTCATACTTGGGATTTGTAAAAATATGTGTATCGTTTGCACATATCAACTCTTGTTCGATTTCAAGCTCTAAATCGCTTTCTGAAAGGTTATACGCGCACTGATGCGTAAATATAGCCAGTTTAATGCAACAAACACTCCGGAATAGTGACATAGGCTTAACATACCGTAAATAACCTTTACATAACTTAGAAATAAGTTTTGGATGGTTTTTTATGCCGAAATCAAGTTAAATCGCTTACAGGGACTAAATTCGACAAACTGTGAAAGTATGTCAATTTGTTCTGTAACAGACATTCCGGAACATGACCATAAGTTAAACACACCTTAAATATCCTTTACATAGCTTAGAAATAGGCTTTGAGGGGTTCGGTGTGCTAAAATAAACTTTTGGGCCATTCAGGGACTAAAAGCGTCAAAAAAGGGCACAAGTTTGCACTTTCGCGCATAACTTACGTTCTGAATACATCCGGACATCCAAAAATTTATGTAAGCATTATGATATTATGCTTTAGTGTTTGGCTTGTCAAAAATCCATTCGTCACGCAATTTGGATCGTTTTTCGCGCTTATGCGCATTCCGTCGTAATTAAGCGAACATCGCGATCGTACGACCAAATGAACCAACATCCGGAATATTTTTGAGCATGTTTCATGTCCACAATGTTTAGGGATCATTATAGGGCCTTGAGGTTGGCTTAACGGGCCTTAAACGGATCGAAATGAGCCTTAAACACCAACATGGACTGAAACCGTCATTTTTCAAACTTATTTCTGATCAGACAAGGCCAGGCGGCCCGCGTGAGTTTTTATGTATCCTGACGCGGCCCGCATCAGCCTATCAGAACAGATTCGATGTTTTAACAGGCTGTTAATAGCTGCATTACCCACAAAACCCAATTGCACATGGTAATTCTGATACTAGGGGCTGGTTTTGGATGTGCACATGGTATTACAATACCATGGGTGCAAGTGTATGGCCAAGATTGAAGCACGTTTCCCGATAAACGATCCTAACAGTTCGAGAAACACTATAAATACCCACCCCCATCACTTGTAAAACCCACAAGAATCCTGATTTGAGAAGCTCTAAGTTGAAACCTTTGTTTCATACCTGAGCTATTTGGATCGAGATTAGCATTCGGGGACCCTTCGTAAGTATTCCTTCGTTCTTTTATTGTTTTTCGAGTCCGAAAGTCAAACTTTGTTTGACTTTATGCGTTGACCAGTTAATGGTCAATGCGAAGTTCGTTTGAACTTGGCAACGTGATTGTAATCACGATGGTTATAGTCCCTTGTGACTATGCCTACTGATTACCGCGTTGTCTAGGGTCGTAAGGGTAAGCTATCTAATAAATCGCTTATACCTTCGAACCCGACCCATTTGGTCGATCATTAGGATCCGACCAAATACCTTAGGTGACCATAGTGTATAGGGAATAACCTTCCGAGGTTATACCTTATGGCCGCTTTGTTTAAGTAGTTGTATGATAGGTAGTTTATATGCCTTAGGTAAATTACCAAAATACCCCTTTGATGCCAAAATTCATTTTAAACATATGTAACATAACCTATAACCTCTAAACTAATTTTTCAACAATATTAAACATGTTAAGGCATATTCTACTTTTCATAGGACTAGTTAGGCGGTCCGAACGCGTTTCACGCGAACGACGCGTTTAAGTAGCATAAGCTACCTAAACGGGTCGTAATGGGTCGTAAGCACTTATGTTAGGTTTCATTTAGTATGTAGGCTTTGTTAAACCACATGACACGAGCCTCCATACTCGTTTGGTTTACGAACCCTCATTCTATCCGATCCTTCGATTTAGGTCCGGGTTATTAACATAGTTACCTATATTAGGTGTCGTTTGATTTCCGTGATCTCTAGCATTGTTTGGTTGTTACTCAAGGACTACTAAGCAATCTTAAGTGAGTACATAGACCCCTCTTTTACTGTTTTCCAAACTGTTTTGGGGTGAAACACATGTGCCTACTTGTTACTTTCATGCTATCCTGTTTTCACATCATATACTTGCTATGTTTATTAGTACATTTATAGTACATGATTTCAATACATTTTATGCTATGTATGCCCATTGTGTGCATACTTAGTACATCACCTTACAATACATTTTATGCTATGTATGCCCATTGTGTGCATACTTAGTACATCACTTTACAATATATTTTATGCTATGTATACCCATTGTGTGCATACTTAGTACATCACTTTACAATACATTTTATGCTATGTATGCCCATTGTGTGCATACTTAGTACATCACTTTACAATACATTTCATGCTATGTACGCCCATTGTGTGCATACTTAGTACAGTTGTTCCACGTCACATGCTATGTATGTCTATTGTTGCATACTTAGTACAGTTGTTTCACGTTACATGCTATGTATGTCTATTGTTGCATACTTAGTACAGTTCACATGCTATGTATGTCCATTTGTTGCATACTTGGTACATTTATTATTCATTCACATGCTTACATTTTGATATGACATTGATATACACATTTAGTGGTTTACATTTGACATAAACATTTTGACATATTATTCAATACGTTTGGCAATTGGTTTAAACATAGACATCTTACATTGTTGGTTTGGTTTGAGTAAGTGATTTAAGTAACGAGGCGTGTGTAATATGATACAAGCATGGTGGATACGCCGCTGGTACTTCCTATATATAAGTGATTGTATGGTATTACATAACGTAGCGTTATTTGAATCATTTAAATTTGGACATATAACATTTTATACAAATAACATACTTTTCACAATACATTGTTTTACAAACAACTTATCTTATACAAACTCATCTTGCATGGTTATTCATTTAACCATACATTATTCTCTTATTTATACATATCATCTGATCTTATCGTTTTTCAAATGATTTACAAGACAAAGCAAATTACAAGGTTCATGACTTAACATTTTCTCAAACATAAGTCATGAATCCTATTTTCACAAAACCTATGTATCTCACAGGCATTTTTATGCTGACGTACCTATTTTCACATGTGTTTTCAGGAGATGATGCATAGGACTTATCAAGACATACTTAGGCGGACATGTGCCTTAGTGACTTAAAACGAGACAAGAACTAGTTGATTTATGTTATGTACTCTTTGGTTCTTGTTTAAAACAATGTAAACTTTCATGTTTGATTAATAAAACGAAACTTCAATTGCCATGGATTTGAAACAATTAATTCTGTTACAACACTCCCCGACATTTCTGCCACGTTTTGTATGTTCTACGTGGTCGGGGTGTGACAGAAAAGATGGTATCAGAGCCAATGGTTATAGGGAATTAGGATATTAGTAATACTTTGACCTAGTCTATAACCTTCTTAGGACCCTAACGCGAGTTTACTTGCGTTTAGTCATAAAACAATACCGTCACCTATCCTTAGGCGACGACCACAACAAGAACATAAATTTCTAAACCGCTTTGAAAATTAATCATCTGTTTTTGGATGATTGATTGCTAGGTTTTGAACCCTCTGTTACAAGGTTTTGAACCCCTTTGAATTTTCAAAACTCTCGTTAAAGTTTTGGGTCCTAAATAGTGTGAACACGTGCAAACTGGAACAGTGAATGCCTGTACCCTGGGTTTTCTGTCTAAGGCTAGAGTGTTCGTACAAATCCACATAATCGGACCAGTCACTCTTACCTGAGAACTCTTGGGGTGAGTGTCCACTTATAGGCGAGCATGTCTTCGCGATACATTATGAGGATCTATTTGCTTTGATTCAGCCTTTGTGTTGTTTGTTTGCTTCGTGGTTCAAACAAATGACCACCACCCATGATTTTGGTCGGTAATTGTAACATCCTATTCTTACCCAATGCCATTTCATTTGTTTTCTCTCTTGTTTCCCTTTTAGAATGCCTCCACGACGCGAAAATCCGGTATCTATTGAAGAGTTGGCAGCTGTCATTACACAGCAAATGACTGCTGCAATCCCGAACATCGTGGCTCAATGTCACCACGCTCTCAACAACAAAAATGCCCCCTGTAACTTCAAGACGTTCAACTCGGCTAAGCCATCAAAGTTTTCTGGGTCTCAAGGAGCGACTGCACTTCTGCAATGGTTCGAGAGTCTAGAGAGCACCTTCAGGCATGTTCAATGTCCAAACGAGTGAAAGGTAGATTTCGCATCTATTGTCTTTGAGAAACGAGCTTTGACGTGGTGGAACGGTGTGGTGAGAGATAGGGATGCCGATGTGGCACTGGCTCAAACGTGGGAAGAACTTAGAGCACTGATGATGAAGGAATTATGTCCTCGTCACGAGATCAGGACCTTGGAAAAAGAATTCGACGATCTTAAGCAAGACAGCGGTGAACATCGAGCATACACTGATCGATATGAGGAGCTGAGCATGTTGTGTCCTACCATGGTTACGCCTTTGGATAAGGCGATCGAAAAATACATTGATGGTCTCCCTGACTCAGTTCAGGACATTGTTACTGGTAGTAACCCCACTACGGTTAGGCAGGCCATTGAGCTATCTGCAACCTTGACTGAATCTCAGATCAGGAAATGTAAACTTCTTCGAAAGGGTGACAAGAAGCCAATCCAGGAATCAAAGACCATGGATGAACAGACTGGATCCCCTAAGCGGTTAAAGAAGCGAGAGGCTTCTCAGAACTTCGCCATGGTTACTCACAATGATCAAGCCATCCCCAACCAACCGGCTCAACCCCATGCTAGGAAGCCATACAATGGAACTTCACCCTTGTGCAACCAATGTAACCTTCATCATCATGCTAGTGTGAAGTGCCGCGAATGCCAAATTTGTGGACGTAAAGGTGATACAGCAAAAGTTGCCGAGCTGCAGTTGCACCAAATCAAGCTGACAACAATCCTGCTCAAGCTCGCTTTCCACTGGGTTCTTGCTACAATTGTGGCGAGATGGGTCATTTCCGAAGAAATTGCCCAAAGCTTGCTAATGCAAATCCAGCACAGGGATGAGCATCTGACCGACTAGAAGACAACACCCTTTAGAAATAATCACGTCTTATGTATTATTTTCTTTTGTTGTCAAGGTCCATGAAAAAGTTGTTATCATTGTTTATAAATAAATCTTTTATTTACATTGCAATGTATTTATGAGGTTGTATGTATAAACAACATATCCCCTACAATACCGACAATCAAGGAATCGTATTCCTTGAAAAGCAAACTAACCCCAAATAATTTTTCTATCTTATGATCTCTTGCGTTTTCCACGAAATTCCTAAGTACCCGTTTCTTCCAAGGAAAACGAAGTACAAGGCGCAAGTTACAACACTGGACGAATACCCAATGTACCACTGTAAATCCTTAATAGGGTACCTAGGGTATTTCTGTAAATCCTAAAATTTGTTGTGTTCCCTAATTCGAATATTACGTTTCTTTGAAAACAAAATCGAATTTTTGGGAGATCTTCCTATCTTTTCTGATAGATCCCAGAGGACATTGAAGTCCATCGACTGGTTCCCAGATCCATTTCAATCAATAACAAGTTAATAACAAATTAATAATTAAGTTAAACAACTATGTGATTATGTGCTTATGTGTTCCTTTATATGTTTTTGTGTAATCCAAGTTTTGTTATCCAAATCCTCGTAGAACCTTTCGTATCTTCATATGAGGGATTCGTAGTAGGATACCCAAAGGTACTACATAAAATCCTTAATGGACTACTACGTTGTAGTTAAGTCCCTTGGATTATAAAGTACTACTCCATAATTAGACCCCTTGAGTGGTCTAGTTAGACAGATTGATCCAAAAATCTGGTTAGGAACATCATATGATGATATCGCTGAAAGGACTCCTTGGTGGCCTAATTAAATCATCTGTCGATCTAATTAAAAGGACCCTATGGTTGTCTAGTCACACTCATCACATGATTGATTTTCCTCCCCTAAACATTACAAGACAAACTGTGCGGACTATGAAAGGAATTACGTAATTATGGATGCATACATAATTATGGAATTCAGTGCACAGAAACCACAGCGAGTTTTTTCATGTGTCTAGAGTTGACTCGGTTCATTCGCATTTCTGAAAAAATTGTGGAAAATGACTCATTCTGTTCATTTTCGTTTCTGAAGAAATTGTGGAAAATGACTCATTCCGTTCATTTTCGTTTCTGAAGAAATCATGGAAAATCACTCATTCCATTCATTTTCATTCCTGAAGAAATCGTGGAAAATGTCTCATTCCGTTCATTTTCGTTTCTGAAGAAATTGTGGAAAATGACTCATTCCGTTCATTTTCGTTTCTGAAGAAATTGTTGAAAATGACTCATTCCGTTCATTTTCATTCCTGAAGAAATCATGGAAAATGAATCATTCCGTTCATTTTCATTCCTGAAGAAATCGTGGAAAATGACTTATTCCGTTCATTTTCGTTTCTGAAGAAATCGTGGAAAATGACTAATTCCGTTCATTTTCATTCCTGAAGAAATCGTGGAAAATGACTCATTCCGTTCATTTTCATTCCTGAAGAAATCGTGGAAAATGACTCATTCCGTTCATTTTCGTTCCTGATGAAATTGTGGAAAATGACTCATTCCGTTCATTTTCGTTTCTGGGGGAATTGTGGAAAATGACTCGTTCCGTTCATTTTCGTTTCTGAAGGATACCCATTAAGGAAAATAACTCATTCCGTGCATTCTCGTTTCTGAAAATTTTCCATCGAAGGAAAATGAATATCCCTGATTCTTCCATCATTTCCATTTCTGAAAACGTTCATTAAAGAGGAATATCAGGATATGCCTTATCCTTGATGGTTATTTAACACAAAGTCACGAACATGCTCCTACAAATAAATTTCGGGACGAAATTTCCTAAAGTAGGGGAGACTGTGACACCTGTGTCACTTCAACCATCAAACAAATGCCAAACCAATGAAATATTGTATTTCATACTTGGTATTTGTAAAAATATGTGTATCGTTTGCACATATCAACTCTTGTTCGATTTCAAGCTCTAAATCGCTTTCTGTAAGGTTATACGCGCACTGATGCGTAAATATAACCAGTTTAATGCAACAAACACTCCATAATAGTGAAATAGGCTTAACATACCTTAAATAACCTTTACATAACTTAGAAATAAGTTTTGGATGGTTTGGTATGCCGAAATCAAGTTAAATCGCTTACAGGGACTAAATTCAACAAACTGTGAAAGTATGTCAATTTGTACTGTAACAGACATTCTGGAACATGACCATAAGTTAAACACACCTTAAATATCCTTTACATAGCTTAGAAATAGGCTTTGAGGGGTTCGGTGTGCTAAAATAAACTTTTGGGCCATTCAGGGACTAAAAGCGTCAAAAAAGGGCACAAGTTTGCACTTTCGCGCATAACTTACGTTCTGAATACATCCGGACATCCAAAAATTTATGTAAGCATTATGATATTATGCTTTAGTGTTTGGCTTGTCAAAAATCCATTCGTCACGCAATTTGGATCGTTTTTCGCGCTTATGCGCATTCAGTCGTAATTAAGCGAACATCGCGATCGTACGACCAAATGAACCAACATCCGGAATATTTTGAGCATGTTTCATGTCCACAATGTTTAGGCATCATTTTAGGGCCTTGAGGTTGGCTTAACGGGCCTTAAACACCAACAGGGACTGAAACTGTCATTTTTCAAACTTATTTCTGATCAGACAAGGCCAGGCGGCCCGCGTGAGTTTTTGTGTATCCTGACGCGGCCCGCGTCAGCCTATCAGACTAGATTCGATGTTTTAACAGGCTGTTAACAGCTGCATTACCCACAAAACCCAATTGCACATGGTAATTCTGATACTAGGGGCTGGTTTTGGATGTGCACATGGTATTACAATACCATGGGTGCAAGTGTATGGCCAAGATTGAAGCACGTTTCCCGATAAACGATCCTAACGGTTCGAGAAACACTATAAATACCCACCTCTATCACTTGTAAAACCCACAAGAATCCTGATTTGAGAAGCTCTAAGTTGAAACCTTTGTTTCATACCTGAGCTACTTGGATCGAGATTAGCATTCGGGGACCCTTTTGTTGTTTTTCGAGTCCGAAAGTTAAACTTTGTTTGACTTTATGCATTGACCAGTTAATGGTCAATGCGAAGTTCGTTTGAACTTGGCAACGTGATTGTAATCACGATGGTTATAGTCCCTTGTGACTATGCTTACTGATTACCACGTTGTCTAGGGTGTAAGGGTAAGCGATCTAATAAATCGCTTATACCTTCGAACCCGACCCATTTGGTCGATCATTAGGATCCGACCAAATACCTTAGGTGACCATAGTGTATAGGGAATAACCTTCCGAGGTTATACCTTATGGTCGCTTCGTTTAAGTAGTTGTATGATAGGTAGTTTATATGCCTTAGGTAAATTACCAAAATACCCCTTGGATGCCAAAATTCATTTTAAACATATGTAACATAACCTATGACCTCTAAACTGATTTATCAACAATATTAAACATGTTAAGGCATATTCTACTTGTCATAGGACTAGTTAGGCGGTCCGAACGCGTTTCACGCGAACGACGCGTTAAAGTAGCATAAGCTACCTAAATGGGTCGTAATGGGTCGTAAGCACTTATGTTAGGTTTCATTTAGTAAGTAGGCTTTGTTAAACCATATGACACGAGTCTCCATACTCGTTTGGTTTACGAACCCTCATTCTATCCGATCCTCCGATTTAGGTCCGCGTTATTAACATAGTTACCTATATTAGGTGCCGTTTGATTTCCGTGATCTCTAGCATTGTTTGGTTGTTACTCAAGGACTACTAAGCAATCTCAAGTGAGTACATAGACCCCTCTTTTACTGTTTTCCAAACTGTTTTGGGGTGAAACACATGTGCCTACTTGTTACTTTCATGCTTTCCTGTTTTCACATCATATACTTGCTATGTTTATTAGTACATTTATAGTACATGATTTCAATACATTTTATGCTATGTATGCACATTGTGTGCATACTTAGTACATCACTTTACAACACATTTTATTCTATGTATGCCCATTGTGTGCATACTTAGTACATCACTTTACAATACATTTTATGCTATGTATGCCCATTGTGTGCATACTTAGTACATAACTTTACAATACATTTTATGCTATGTATGCCCATTGTGTGCATACTTAGTACATCACTTTACAATACATTTTATGCTATGTATGCCCATTGTGTGCATACTTAGTACATCACTTTACAATACATTTTATGCTATGTATGCCCATTGTGTGCATACTTAGTACATCACTTTACAATACATTTCATGCTATGTACGCCCATTGTGTGCATACTTAGTACAGTTGTTCCACGTCACATGCTATGTATGTCTATTGTTGCATACTGAGTACAGTTGTTTCACGTTACATGCTATGTATGTCTATTGTTGCATACTTAGTACAGTTCACATGCTATGTATGTCCATTTGTTGCATACTTGGTACATTTATTATTCATTCACATGCTTACATATTGATATGACATTGATATACACATTTAGTGGTTTACATTTGACATAAACATTTTGACATATTATTCAATACGTTTGGCAATTGGTTTAAACATAGACATCTTACATTGTTGGTTTGGTTTGAGTAAGTGATTTAAGGAACGACGCGTGTGTAATATGATACAAGCATGGTGGATACGCCGCTGGTACTTCCTATATATAAGTGATTGTATGGTATTACATAACGTAGAGTTATTTGAATCATTTAAATTTGGACATATAACATTTTATACAAATAACATACTTTTCACAATACATTGTTTTACAAACAACTTATCTTATACAAACTCATCTTACATGGTTATTCATTTAACCATACATTATTCTCTTAATTATACATATCATCTGATCTTATCGTTTTTCAAATGATTTACAAGACAAAGCAAATTACAAGGTTCATGACTAAACATTTTCTCAAACATAAGTCATGAATCCTATTTTCACAAAACCTATGTATCTCACAGGCATTTTTATGCTGACGTGCCTATTTTCACATGTGTTTTCAGGAGATGATGCATAGGACTTATCAAGACATACTTAGGCGGACCTGTGCCTTAGTGACTTAAAACGAGACAAGAACTAGTTGATTTATGTTATGTACTCTTTGGTTCTTGTTTAAAACAATGTAAACTTTCATGTTTGATTAATAAAACGAAACTTCAATTGCCATGGATTTGAAACAATTAATTCAGTTACAACACTCCCCGACATTTCTGCCACATTTTGTATGTTCTACGTGGTCGGGGTGTGACAATCGCCCTCAGCAAAAATAGACAATAAAATTGCTAATCAATGTTGTTGTAAAAAAGATCCTCTAAAGGGGACCCACCTAAGTCGAACCGTCATCTCTCTGCTGAACGGAAGTTCTGACCTGAGCTCTCACGGTCTCGCAATTTAACCCCCTACAGATATCATCTTGGTATACTCACCTATAAGACTGAATATTGGGATCTGGATACGGGAGTATATTCTTAGGTGGAACACATATAAAAGTTAGGCCTTAAAACATTAAATTCGTATCCTGAACAAATTAAACTTTGTGTGAAAATTTAAAGTGGACCAGTATATCGACAATCATTGCAAATTGTTTAATGCTTGAAATGAAATCTAAGCTTAACGGTACTTGTATCTTGTCGGCAGCTGATATGATCCCTTAACACGCTCACAAAAAGATTGTGTGTATAGTTTATTGCTTATCTTCAAATAAATCCAAAAAGATTTTATTTTTCATCTTATTTTCGACAACTGATGTTGGGGATCAGATGATCAAAGTCTTGTGTGCTGAACAAGTCTGGATCTTGAGGGTGGGGTAAGCAGAAGATTGTGAAAAAGTGATCGGTAATTGCTTGAAAGTTCAAAAGTTCATTAATTTGAACTTAAATCATTTTCAGAAAATCAGCATCTTCATAATTTGGTCAATCAGGGTCATTGATTTGGACTTGGCAGACTAAACAGTTGACCAGGGTCATTAACTTGGACTTGGTTAATTGGGTGTGTCGGTAAAATCTGGAAAAGTCAAAAAGTTAAACTTTGAAAATGATGTTTTCGCTTGAAATACACTTGATCCGCTTCAAATGGCATCTCGCTTGAATGGTTAGTTCGCTTGAACTAGTATGTGGTATTTTCAAGCGAGAACCCTTGGACTATAAATAGTAGAGGGTACCGCTTGAAATGCTCAGTTGTTCCTATCTCGCTTCAAAGTGTGTTCAGAGCGATTTTCAAGCGAGTTCCCAAAAACCTTCGATTACAGACGTTACTCTGCCCATTTTTTCCTTAGATCTTGTGTTTATAGTTGGTTTACTCAACTACAAACATGGTGAATGTAAGTGATTGTACTGTTTTGGAACAGATCTCGTATGTTTGTGTTTGTCGGTGATGTACAGGGTAGAACGCCTAGATTTAGGGTTTAAATGATTATAAATGAAATTAAATCACTTGGGTGTTGTCGGAATTGAGGGTAGTACAGATTTAGGTTGTTGATTTGATCAGATCTGTGTTTTTTTTTATGATTGAAGTTGAACAAATCTTCGGACTTAGATCTAGAGCTGATATGTGGGTCAAAATTGATAAAAATTGTATCATGTTACTCGGAATCAAACGTAGAACAAACCTATGTGATCAATTTGTACATCTGTTCTTAATTTTTTTTAATAATCAGTCATGTTTCAAGCGAACTGTCATAGTAGGTATTTCGCTTGAACTAGGGTTTTTGTGAAAATGACATTCAAGCGGAATGGTTGTTTTTATTTTGATGATAATTCGCTTCAATGTTACACCGCTTGAAGTGTAATGGTTGTCTGTGTTCGCTTGAATGTTGTTTAAACTTGAAAATTTTTGAAGTGATCTATTTGTCTGATTCGCTTGAAGTGAACTGTATATCTGTGTTCGCTTGAATGATGTTTGATCCTGAAAATTCTTTAAAGTGCCTAATTTGTTTGTTTGTTGTTATGTTTCAGCCATCAAAATTGTTGTTTAATGCACCACACAACAGTTGTTGTGAACTTAATGAAGCAAGGGCTCCGAAGTTGTCAGAATTTAGAAGCATTTTGGAGTTTATGAGAAGAGTAACAATTACAGAAGGCTTTGACAGACAAACGCTTGGTTTTCAAGTCTCACATTAAGCGTTTTTGGAAGCATGCAACATATGACGAAGAGGGCAAAGTAATCAATTCGTTGGTCAAGCTAAATGATGAAAAGAAACAAATTATTATCTCGGAGGCATATTTACGAGAAGTATTAAATTTTCCAGATGATGAAGATTCTCCAACGAAATTTCTTGAAAGAATGGTTAAAGGATGTTTGCTGAGAAAGGGTTACATTGGAGCACTTAACAGTGTAAATTATCAGAAGTCAAAGTTCACAAAGCCTTTCAAGTTTTTGATTCATTCAGTATTACAAGCGTCGAGTCACCAAAAAGGAAGTTATGATGCTATGCGTGATTACCACATGAACATGGTGGTAGCACTTGTATTGAACAAAAAGTACAACTTTTCACATGTTGTATTTCATTATTTGGTGGATGAAGTGAAGTCGAAAAGAAAGACTTGGTTATATCCAAGATTCATTCAGATGATGATCGATCATGCATATTCGGAAATTGTGAAAGATGAGAATAATGATCTGTTGATTCTTTCTCATATGGATAATGATTCGGTAAAGGGGTTGACAAGATATCATCCTAATCATCCTGAACCAACAAAGCAAGTTGAATTCTTTGGTGCTATCAAAGACAGAAATTATCAGGATCCAGATCCAGTGAATCATCAAAACTGGAGAAATGAGGATGAGATGAAAGAAGCTGCTTGTGCTGATGAGTTAAAGGCACTTGAAGGGTTTAAAGCTACTCGCAACGATTGGTTTGTGAGAGAACAGAGGAGGAGAGGCAAGAAAGCTACTCCCAAAGTACAAAAGGGAGAGAGTTCATCTTCACAGCAAAAGAAACGTCAAAAGAAAGCCGCAAAGACTTTACTTATTGATGAACCTGATGTGGAAGAACCAGTACAAGAAGCTGAGATTGAAGTAGAACATGATGTTGAAGCTGAAGTTGTTGATGCTCAGAAAGAAAAAGTTGCTGATGATGTAGAAAGTGATGATGTTGATAAAAGTACTACTAGTTCTTCTGAATATGAGATTGACGAAACTGAAAGATACAAGAGAGTTATGTCTGATGTTGAAAAAGAGAAGCAGAAAAAGAGGAAAAAGAATGGTAATGATGACGATGAAGTATACGTTCCTTCGCAAGAAGAGATTCAAACTCAAACTTCCTCAGGAGGGAAAAAGAAAGTTGCAAGGAAACTTGTGGAAACTCCAAAGAAAGTTAAAAAGTTGAAGATTTTGGTGAACCAGAAACCAATTCAAGATTCTAATCAAACTTCATCACAACCTGAACCTACACCATCTCAATCATCACTTCAATATACTCCAAGACAACCCATACCACCACTTCAATCACCACCAATCCATTAATCACCATCTCATCAATCACCACCACAACAACAAACCTTACTCACATCTCAACAAATATTCCAAACACCACCACCCTCACAACCTATCATTCAAACCACACCTGGTTCTTCGGGGTACAAAGGTTTTCCACCTGTTCCTCCGAACTTGAATATTAGTCTTGAAGATGTTGGAGACTTTGATTTTGCAAATACTGTACAAGTGAAGAATGTTGAAAAGAAAGTTGATGATGTGATGGCTGAAAACAAAAGATTGGCAGCTGAAAGCAAAATAGTGGCTGACCGTTAAAAGATTCTCGAGATGCGTGTAAAGAAGTTAGAGTCTGAAAACAAGTCACTGCTGAAGAAAGTAGAATCTGATCAAACAGAGATTAATATTTTGAAGGTTAGAGTGGCTGAGTTAGAAGAGGAGAAGGCACGTAAAGATGAACAAAACAAGTACTTTAAATTGAAAAACAAAGAACTTGAAGCTGCGAAGGCATTGAAAGAACATGAATTCTATATGTTGAACAAAGTAGTTGAAAATATGCTCGGAAAGTCGATTGAGCAAAGATTCGAGGAGATTGAAGTTGAAGAAATAAGAGCTCAGAAACAGGCAGAGATAGATGCTAAAATGAAAGATAAAGGCAAAGGTTTAGAAGGTGCTTCTGAAGACAGGACACTTGTGTTATCAACTGCTCCTGAACAAATTTATGAGAAGCCTGTTCCTCTTTCTACAGTTCCTGTTGTCTTTGATGACAAGGTTTTATTGGAAAGCGTTCATGATGTTGATGAAATATTAATGATGATGATGAGGATGATGATGATGATGAGAATGATGAGGATGAAGAGGATGATGACGATGAAAAAGTATTCTCTGCAAGCAGTCATAGTTCTGATGATGAGAATGATGATGATGATCAGGGCACCTCAGGAGTTAAAGTTACTGAAGCGTCAAAAGAACCAACAGTTGATGATCTTATGAATGATTCTGTAAATGAAGAACCAGAAAATGCAACTGGAGAGGGGGAGAATGTAGACGATCAGAATGTTGATGCGGTCGAAAAATTGATCCTTCGAATTGAACCTCATGTTGAAGAAGGTGAGATAAGACATACTTACACGTTGGATGAGTTATTGAAGATGTTCAAAGTGAATGAAGATGAGTTTAAGTTTGATTTTGAGGAAGAACTGAATGCGTTCGACATCAACCATCAACCAGAGTATGAATACAAGTATGTAGAAGATGCAGATGTGTATGACAGGGTTGAGGTTGAAGACTGTACTAATGAAGAGGGTGTTACTGATGAAACTTTTGAATATCCAACGCTGATGGAGTTCTTTAGTGAAGAGAATAGAGACGAGCTAAGAAGAAAAGTTGAAGAAATTTTGAAAGATAAAAATTTTGACGGTACTACGAAAGATCCACTGAAAGAAGAACGGAAAAAGTGGTTCAAGGAAAGCAATGAACGTAAATTCAAGCGTCCGTTGAAGTATTATCAAAGAGATAGAAGTATTTCCTTGGGGGATATCATTAGTTGGGGTTTTCTACCTCAAGTTAATGCGTATGCGATCAGAAGAGAATGTGGAGTTCAATATTTTGAAAAGTTACATGATGTTATGTCCCTTCCATGGTGGGATGTGGATGAATTATCAAAAGTACGAACTTTGGGATATCCTGTAAGGAAGAATGATATTGCGATGTGGGGCCTGATAAAGTTTGAGGCTCTAAAAGACTTCAAGCATTGGAAGCCTCACTATCCAAAGAGAGTTCAAAGGAGAGATCCAGTGACAGGGATTGAAGAGACTATTCTAAATGTGAAAAAGCCGAAAACGATAAAGAACATTCCAGTGCCCAAAATGGAACAGGAATTTTACAAAGGTTTCATGGGCTGGGTGTATAGTTGTATCTCTACTAAGGCAGTGATTACTTATCGAGCTGGGAAAGAGATTAGAGAGATTTTTATCTATGATCCAATGTGGTTGGTTAACTGCTCAGCGAAGGATATTGAATGTTTATTCATCAACAAAATCCATTTTCAATCTGAAGACAGAGAGCAAGCGATGCAGTTTCAACAAGTTGTAACTATTTGCTTTCAGAAAGGCATTAATTCTGAAAGTAAATGGAATTCTAAATGGTGTTCGCTTGAAGAGAAAGAAAGAAAGCTGAAAAAGAACGCAAGAAGTTGGAAGAAAACAAAGGAAAATGGATGAAGATGCAGGAAGAAGAGGAAAAGAAAAAAAAGAAAGAAAATGAAAAGCTTAGGAAGCTGCTGCAAAAGAAGCCTAAGCCAAGAGAAGACAAATTCAAGGCGCTGTGAAGGACTGAAGACCAAGACTGAAGACTTCGGCTGTATCCAAGGGTGAGTTTGTTAGTGCACGATGTCTAAAGCCTACGTCTTAAGTCTAGGGGTCTAAATGTGTCAAATATGTATAGAACAGGGGTTAGAATGTAATTTTATGAAGTTTGTGATGTCAGTTCGCTTGAAATGACATTTGGTCATTTCAAGCGAAACCTAATGTTGTGTGTTCGCTTGAAATGTCAAGTGTTATTTCAAGCGAACTAGAATGCCTATAAATAGGCAATTTGCGTTTCTCATTTGTAACTTTGCCATCAGTCTTGTACCGAACTGCTGCCGGATTTTCAAGTGATATATGAATGAGAAACAAGTGTTAAAGTGATATTCTTGTGTTTTCTACTCAATTCTCTCTAATTCAACACTGTTTGTTTGTTTCCTCCACTCAAACAGTGGTGTATTGACTTTGATTGACTCACTAGATCGTCAAATCGATCCTACAGGGTAACGTTGCACATTGTCCCTACTGTCGTCCCACCAGGGGTCGTAATTTGGGTCTAGGGGGTTTGGTGCTGGTACCCTAGGTATTTCTTCCGGATTGAAGTCATGCATTTCTACTTGATTTTCAGGGTTTTCTATCTCCATGGGTTGGCCAGGGATTGGTAGTTGTGGTTGGGGTGCTATTATTTGTTCCAGGTTAGGGTCAGCTGCAGTGGTTGCTAGGATGTGGATGTTGGCTATACCCCTATTTATCATATCATGGGCATAGGCATTATTTTCTCTTTTGGTTGCTGCTAGTACTCTCTGTTCTTGTAACTTTTTCATACGCTTTCTACGCTCGTGTGCCCCTCGACTGAACCATCCTCTCTTTTTCTGAGGAAATGGCTCTTCTAACTGAGCCTTAAACACAAAGATTCCTTCTTCCGTATCAGCAGAGTACCCTGAGAGGGTAGGCTGAGAAGAGGAGGTGCCTTCGCTTCTAGGCGAACCAGACAATTGACGATACGCGTCAGATGGTCCTTGGTCGCTCATATTGTAAACTAACAAATAGTCAAATAACACATAACAATAAATACAGTTATGCACGTATTTCCGTAATTTATTTCCTAACACTTTGAACTTTGATGTCAGCAGAACACTTCTGTGGCTGAGTCAGTGGCATAGCTCTGATACCACCTTCTGTCGCAACCCCCGATCCCTAATCCCTGGGAACGGGCGGCCGCGAGCCTGTTTTGGTGGTATCGCATGTTTCTCTAATTTGGCAGCGGAATTTTTCATCAGGACCGTAGTTAGGAATATTGGATGAGAGTAAAATACCATATTTTCATAATATTAAACGCATGGGGTAAAATCCAAGTTTGCAGTACACACATTTTCATAGGAGTAAATCCTATTTATTTAATAAAAACATCTATTTTATTTTAGGGAACATTATTGCCACTTTTCCAAGCCTTCAGTGCTGTCCAGCTGGCTTCTATTTGGCTTTCACAGTTTGTTACCTGAAACGCGTTTTAAAAACATTTGTCAGTGGGAAATACTGGTGAGTGAATCCCAGTTTAATCAAGTTTAAATGAAAACCATTGTACAATACTGAGGGCGATCTCGCAATTACATTTGTTTCCAAGTTATAACAATTAACATCCATGGTACTGTCAGACCCGACTTGTGGAAATTTTACTCCTTGACCAGGTGGTAACAAATTTTGTATACTAAACCCCAACATACTCATGATAATTGTATTCTTACAAATACTCAATAACTGCTTAATACACATTTAATGGTATGAGGTTTTGTAAAAACAGTTAACAAAAGGTTTACAAAAAGCGGATCAACTCACATTGCTGTCTTAGATTATCCTTTAGGGTTTCCTGGTGACAATCTATAATTTACACAAATGCACACGCGTTAGTATAATAACCCATTTTAACATTAGTAATACCCTCCCCGAGACGGCATTCCAACGACTACGTCGGGCAGAACCACGACAGCCGTTAAGGAACCCTAGATCAATCGGGCAGCGTATCTAATACGTATCCAGGGGTTATAATACTTACAACGGAGCAGAACTTCGCTATTTAGGGGGGTATTAGACCCGAGTATTATGCCTATTATCAGAGAATTCGTTGAGAATGAAAAGATTTGAGCGACAGAAAATGAAATCCCGAGGCCTTCTTATATAGGGCCTGATTCTGGTCCTCTCGCGGCCCGCGTAAAAGAAGATAAGGGCCTACGCGGTCCGCGTCAACCTTGGTCAACACTGTACCTTTTCCGGGTTACTATGTAGGCTTGACGGGTGTTGGGCCACATGGCGGCCCAGGGTTTCGCTAGGTTTTAAGTTCTCGCGGCCCGCGTAAGCTTAAGGGGTGGCTTACGCGGCCCGCCTAAACCCCAAAAATTCAATTTTTTATTATTTTTATTAATATTTAAGGTATTCAGGGCCCGTTTTCACGTATGGGGTGTATTTTTGGACTTTTTAGGATATTTTTAAATATATTAGGGTATCGAAAATAATTCGAGGGTGTCGGTTGAGGGTTGTTATATTCCCCCATCCCCACACTTGAGGTAAACATTGTCCTCAATGTATAGTGTTTAAATGAACGGGTCAAAATCGAAAACTTTTACTACTCCCCCATCCCCACACTTGAGGTAAACATTGTCCTCAATGTGTAAGAACTAGAGTTTTTAAATCGCACAAGTGATGTGACACGGCTAACTTCCCAAAAATTCCACCCCGAAAAATAATATACAATTACAATCCACTTATTACTAATCTAAGAATCAAGGTAAAAAGGAAACACATGCACCTGATTTTTGATCTCGCTAGATGCCCATATCTTCTTCTTCTCTTCACAAAAACGGTCGTCCCTCGAACATGATGTACCTACAAACCTGTGTAGAAGCATGCTTCTCACAACCATTGAAATTTGTTAGCTACTTAGTTCTACCATTTTTATGAAAGTGTTACCAAGTCATGCGTTAATTTACCTTGATTTATGTGGAAAAATAATTTATAACAATAACAATCCTAACTCACTTTCATAGGAATCACGGTTGCATTTAGCTTATGCAACAAGCCCTTTTAAACCCCACAATAGCTTGGGAGGACGAGAGGTCTCGTGAGGGTTATATAGAGAACACACCCACAACGTTTATTTATCTAGGCAAAAAGAAATACTAACGAAATAAAAATAAAGAAAACCAAAATATACAACAACAACACAAAACATACCTCGCCCTCACCGCTGATATCTCTCGTTCGGGTCAACTGGCGGATTTGGTTGGTATGGGTAACCAGTGAGGGCCTCAAACATCTCCCTGTAATTATTGAGGGGGCCCGTCTCTCCTTGGGGTGGCGGCTAGTATGGTATCGGAATGAAACTTGACCCAACTGCTTCGGGCCAGTGAGGAGATGGATCAGATGGGCCTCGTGGAACGCGGAGGTTGGAGTAATCGGTCCACCACGCGTGTTCCACATAAGGAAGGCTGGCTTCATAGTCTCTCTGATGTCGCTCCTGATCGTGGAGGACCTTGACGTTATTAATAGCCATTTGATTAGAACCGTATAAAGCGCTCCATCGGCGTCATTCCAATTCATTGCGCTCGTTTTGACGCCTCTCCTCATCTGCCTCCCATGCCCGTCTTCGGGCTGTCTCATCCTCCTGCATTTGTACCAAATGTTCCATCTGCGACCATTGTAAAGCTTGGAACATTTGCTACTCCTCCATAACCTTATCCATTCTCTCTCGATGGGCCGCTTGGAAGGCCCATTGTTCCTGTGACTGGGCTCCATATGTTTCCTCCCAGTTTTGCCTCCTCTGATCATACTCTCGACCCTCTCCAATTCCCGCAGAGACGTTATCAAACACCTCCTGTTCGCCCCGGTTAAAATCCTTGTACAAGGGTACCCGTCGAAAGTTCAAAAAACTCGCCACCTCTGCATTCAACTCCCGGTGTGGCCTCATATATCTCTGCTTTGGTCCCCGTGGACCAGCAGGCTCAGTCTCATCTTCCTCGTCTTCCATCTCCACATCTTCTTCATCCCCTTGTTGTGCATCTGGATCAACAAACTCATACTTATGACCCAATGCGTCAGTCACCACATACTTGCTTCCCAAAAGTCTCACATGTATCTTCCAATTTTTCTTTATCGTTGCTAACTGAATTCTTCCAAAGGCTTAGATACCCAAAGCGATTCTTGGGGAATACAGTTTTGCTGGAGAATCATGGCACTAATAGGCGCACATATGGAATCATGCACCTGTGAAACTACTCCCGGGTGAACCATGTGTTCATCATGATAATGTGCCTCCATGACAAAGTCGGTGTCCCGTACAACAAAGAGTGAACAACTCAACAATCACTTGCTCTCACTCCTCCCCTATCACTAAATCTCACCAAAACAATCTCTAGGGAAATTCCTTGAAGAATCTTCCCTTCCACCATCATGTGGCTCCTTGCGGCCGCTCCCCCATCGTTATATGGTAATACAGCCGTCGTCATACCCTCCGGATCAAAACTGTTTGCATGATTATCCAAGAAATGTTCAGTGGCTGGATAATCATACGCTTGCACCCCCAATGAATCAAATCGTGCAATGCAGTTAATGGTTTCAAATGACATTGTCATCTCCCCTCGGCTTGTAGTACCAACCAATCTCCATTGATCCGGGGTATCATTCCTGTTCCTAAACTTCAACGTTGCCAACCATTCGCACACCTCTGCTAAATAAATCCGGGAAGTGTTGTCTTTGCACCAATCAAGAACTCTCTCCCAACCTTGACACTCAAACATTTGAACAATCCCAATTTGTCTAAACTCCTCCACATTAACCACCCTTTCACACACTACTCTATCCGGCACCGTGGTCGTCACATTGTTCACCGTTTTCCACTTCCACAGTTTAGCTTCCAACTTCCTATCTTGGAATGCTAAGAGAGCTTTATTTTTGTCTTCTTCCCAGACTCTAGCACTTCGACTATCTTTGTATTTCCTCCATGCCCAATCCTGCCTGTATAGTCTTGCATCACCCTCTTCTATTGAGCTTAATTGCTCGCACTTCTTTGGTATCAATCCGGTAGATGATCCCACTCCAGATGATGAGCCTTGCCCCATAGTTTTCGCCTTTTTCCTACCTCCGACCATAACTACAATCACAAAATAAAAAAAAACATCAATATAAACCCAAAACCTTCACATACTCTCAAACTTTGAACATGATGTATGATGTTGAACTTTTCAATTAACAAGCAAATGAAAAATCGCCTTTTTAAACTTCCAAAGTCGCCTATTTTATCATCTACCTATCAATTTTTGCTTGTTTATTCACAATTTCTTATGAGTTCAACAAAGTTTCAACATCACCTTCATGTTCAATCATGTAAATAACGAGTGTAATCACTTCACTACGGTTATCACATGTTCAAATCCTATCCAAAACAACCAATCATACTTAAACTCATGCTAGAACAACATACATTGTTTAAAAAACCTACTCTTAAACTAAAAAGTTTAAAATTTCGGAAGAAAAACAACTAAACATATGATAATCATGCGTAAATTTAAGTGAAATCCATACCTTTGATGTTGTAAACAAGAAGAACTAAGAAAAAGATGTAAAGCAAGAAACTTGATGAACTCCCTTCAAAAACCCGAAAATTCACGCCCAGAAATCTTGCAAACGGGAAAGAATTGATGAAAACCGTGAGAGAGGTTTTGTTCCGCTCGAAAAATTACACAAGATGGACTCAAGAATCAGGAGATTTGGTGGAGATTTGAAAGAGTTATGAGAGATTGAAAAATTAGGGTGCTAAGAGTTGTAATGGAGAAGAAGAAGGGAAAAAGTGAGGTGAGAGAAGAAAGATGGCAGTGAATTTGTGGTTTTGAATGATAACAATCATATGGGGAACGTTTTTGTGTTGAAAAGTGGGTTAGAATAGGTTTTAATTGGGTAAAAATGGTGTTTGGTTTGAAGTTTATCACTTAAAAGCGAGTCACCTGCGGCTGGCAAACAAGGACCCGTCGCCGATGGATATGACCCCGTCGCCGACGGGCTCGGCAAAATGGGTCTGGTGGGCGATGGGTTAATACTCTGGTTATGGGAATAAGTTGCCGACGGGCATTTCTATAGCCCGTCCCGGACGAGCATGACACCGTCGCCGACGGGTTGTTGTTTTGTCATTTTTGAAAAAAAAAATTATGAAAATATAGGAGAATTTATGCACTTTTTGTAAATGAACTATATACAGATAAAAATCCTAAAAATTATTAAAATTGTTTTTGTAAATTTTTATAAGTTAAAATTTAAAAATACGAAACCGTTTAACGGTCCTACCACCCCCCGAAAAGTCGTGTATTGTCCCTAATACACAAAAGTAAGTCTAAAAACATATCTTTTATCTTCAAGACGCGTTCTTCATGTTCGAACTTCACACAATCAACGAAGGTTAGTATGACACGAAAACGATTATACCCAAAATACTCAAACAATTAAATAAATTATACATAACTTTACACAAAATGTTACCGGTCCTTTTTAGTTGACCTCATAAATCGGGATGCTTGCCACAAAGCTCACCGATTCCTTGTTTTCATCCACATTTCATTACCATCAAGAAACGGTTTTAGCGAATGGCCGTTGACCGTTTTTCGTGACCCATCTTTCGGGTCCTCGATGGTAACATCACCCAATTGTCCAACCCGGGTGATCACATAGGGTCCCATCCATTTGCTTCAGAGCTTTCCAGGGAAAAACTTGAGTTTCGAGTTGTATAGCCATACCTTTTGCCCAATCTTGAACTCTTTCTTCCTCAATTTGGCAACATGCGCCTTCTTCATCCCATCCTTGTACTTGGACGCGCATTCATATGCCATTTCCCTTAGCTCCTCCAACTCGCATAGATTTAGTTTCCGTTCCTTACCTGCATCATCATATTTAACATTGACCTCTTTAATAGCCCATAATGATTTATCCAGAAGTTCAACCGGTAAATGACAATTTTTACCGTAAACCAACCGGTAAGGTGTAGTACCAATAGGTGTCTTATGTGCCGTACGGTAGGCCCATAAAGCATCGTTCAATTTGATTGACCAATCCTTACGGTCCGCCCGTACGGTCTTTTGCAAAATCTATTTGATTTGCCAGTTTGACACCTCTACTTGCCCGCTTGTTTGCGGGTCATAGGGGGTAGCAATTCTATGGTCAACACCATACCGTTTTAAGAGTTTCCCAAACCGAAAATTTTTAAAATGAGATCCTCCGTCACTTATGATGACACGAGGAATCCCAAACCTTGAAAAATATTGGTTTGAACAAAATTACAAACTACGGAATGGTCGTTTGTCTTGGTGGCTATTGCTTCGACCCATTTTGACACGTAATCAACGGCCACCAAAATATACAAATTACCATAAGAAGTGGGGAATGGGCTCATGAAATCAATACCCCACACATCGAAAATGTCAACGATGAGGATTGGTTGCATGGGCATCTCATCCCTTTTTGAAATACCCCCTAACTTTTGGCATTCTACACAATTCTTAGCAAACTCAAATGCGTCTTTAAAAATAGTTGGCCAATAAAGGCCACTATTCAACACTTTGTGACCCGTTTTGTGACCACTAAAATGGCCACCACATGCAAACGAATGTAAGTGCTTCAACACGCTTGGAATCTCCTCATCATCAATGCATCTTCGAATCACTTGGTCCACACACTCTTTCCACAAATGCGGTTCCTCCAACCGGTAATACTTAATTTGAGGCATAAAATGTTGCCTCCTCCGTCTATCCCAATGTGGTAGTAAGTCACGTGTAACAAGATAATTCACAATGTTAGCATACCACGGTAACTTATCTAATTTCATAATGTGCTCATCGGGAAACGACTCATTGATCTCTAGAGATTTAGGATCTTCCTCAACTATCAACCGGGACAAATGGTCCGCTACCACATTCTCGGTACCCTTTTTGTCCCGTATCTCCAAATCAAACTCTTGGAGCAATAACACCCATCGGATCAATCTCGTTTTGGCATCTTTTTTCTCCATGAGGTACCTAACAGTAGTGTGATCAGAATAAATAATCACTTTACTACCCCATATGTATAACCGAAACTTATCAAATGCATATACCACCACGAGTAGCTCTTTTTCGGTGGTGGTGTAATTCAATTGTGCATCTGAAAGAGTCTTACTCACGTAGTATATGGCAACAGGTTTCTTGTCAACCCGTTGTCCCAACACGGCCCCCACCGCATAATCACATGCATCGCACATAATTTCAAATGGTAATGACCAATTTGGCGATTGCAAGATTGGGGCCTCGACTAACTTTTCTTGTAACTTGTTAAACGCGTTAGCAACTTTCATTGAAATCAAACGGTTGATCTTTTAATAGCAAGTTACATAAAGGTTTGGTTATGTCACTAAAACCCTTAATAAACCGTCGATAAAAACCCGCATGACCTAAAAATAACCTAACACCTTTAATGCTCGTGGGATACGGTAAAGTGGATATAACTTGTACCTTTGCACGATCGACCTCTATCCCATGACTCGACACCACGTGACCCAACACGATTCCCTCTTGAACCATAAAATGGCTCTTTTCCCAACTCAAGACCAAACTCGTTTCTACACATCTTTTTAATACTTTATCTAATTGGTCCAAACAAGCCTCGAAAGACGACCCAAAAATTGAGAAATCGTCCATGAAGATTTCCAAAGACTTCCCCACCATATCTGAGAAGATACTGATCATGCACCTTTGGAAGGTGGCGGGGGTGTTACATAGTCCAAACGGCATTCGCCTAAATGCGAATGTGCCGTAGGGACAAGTAAACGTTGTCTTTGCTTAATCTTCCGGATGGATGGCAATTTGATTATAACTAGAATAGTCATCTAAAAAGCAATAAAATTGTTGCCCAGATAATTTCTCAACAATTTGATCAATAAATGGTAAAGGAAAATGATCTTTGGAAGTTGCGGTATTCAACTTCCTATAATCAATACAAATTCGCCACCCGGTTACCGGCCGAGTGGCTACCTCTTCATCTGCGTCGTTTTTGATGACTTGTATACCCGCTTTTTTTCGGAACCGTTTGCGTCGGGCTCACCCATTGGCTATCCGAGATCAGATAAATGATACCTGCATCAATCCATTTCAACACTTCTTTCTTTACCACCTCCCGCATATTTGGAATCAATCTCCATTGTGTATCTCTAACGGGAGTCACACCTTCTTCAGTGATGATTTTATGCATCACCACCGAGGGACTAATTCCCTTCAAATCAGCAACGGTCCATCCAATCGCCGCCTGATTGGTGACCAAAACACCCATTAATTTCTCCTCTTGCTCCTCGGTTAGATTTGACGCAATTATAACCGGGAGTGTGTTGCCTTCACCAACATAAGCATATTTAAGATGCTTAGGCAACACCTTCAATTCAACCTCCGGAGGCTCAACCAATGACGGCTTCAATTTGGTGTCAATGTTTTCCGGTAAACTCTCCACTTGGTGTGTCCATATCGGTTTTCCCTCTTTAACCGCAAGAACCTCCAAGATCTTCACCTCTTCGTCTATGCATCAATTCGTCTCAACCTGTGACCTGTCAAACATAAAACATTCCTCCATTATGTTTTCCTCATCCATGACTGTGTCACAAAGAGGTGTACACGTGTCAACAATGTCCGCCATATAGCATTCATCATCGACTGAAGGAGTCATCAATCCCAAAAAAACATGCAACCTCAACCTTCGGTTTCCAAATGTCATGTCTACCATTCCCGTTTTGCAATCAATTTGAGAATTTGTGGTTGCTAGGAACGGTCGACCCAAAATCATCGTAGGTTTCTTGGTTGGGTCCTTGGCCACATAATCAAGTAGACAATTCCACGGGGTAGTTTAGGTGTCAAATCGGCTAACACCACTGTAGTGTTTGACGATCGAAGTGGACCAAACTCGTATTGGTCGTATAAACTACCCGGTAGAATGCTCACACTTGCACCAAGATCTAAAAGTGCCCGGTTGATTTTAAAGTCACCTACTTGAATTGAAATGATAGGTGCACCCGGATCTTGGAGCTTGGGTGGAAGCGCGGCCGAAAGAATCGAACTCACATTTTCGGTTAAATCTAATTTTTTTGGAAATTTGTGATTTCGTTTTTGGGTACACAATTCTTTCAAGTACTTAGAATAAGATGGTACTTGATTGATTGCATCCAAAAGAGGTAAATTAATTTTGACTTGTTTGAAAACTTCCCACAACTCTTCTTGTTGTGGACCTCTTTTATTTACAACCTTCTTCACGGGTCCCTTCAATGCTTCGGGGTACGGGGTGGTATTAACCTCCACACCCGTTTCCTTAGCCTTAGGGACGGGGATGGTCACAACAGGGGTGTCATTCTTAATTTTTAAATTTTTTTTGACCCGTTTGACAATCCTCACATTCTTCATCACTAGCATCTTCCACCACCCCCTCAACAAACTGGGGTGATGGTGTTTTGACACCGTTATCTACGACTCGACCACTACGTAAAGTTATTTTATTAATTGGTACCTCACGTGTATTCTTCGCGCTTGATCCTTGATGCTTAGGATTCAACATGGTGTCACTTGGAAGCTTTCCCATGCTCCCACGCATTTGTGCCATCTCCTCCGCAAGTTGGCCCACTTGTTTTGCTAATGCCTCATGTGCTTTGTCCCGAATCTCATTTGTCTTCTTCATCTCCTTAATACCACTATTAGATTCCTTAACCACATTCAACAAAGCATCCATTTTGGCACTCAAATCATCACCACCGGTTTGATTATTCGACCCGCTTTCATTACCGCCTTGATTATTGTAATTCCTTTGGTACCCACCTTGGTAATTATTGTCCCGACTTTGCTACCCTTGATTGTAATTACGTTGGTAACCCCCTTGATTTCCACCTTGGCGATTTTGATATGATGACCCGCTTTGGTTACCCGGTTGAAAATTCGGGTTCATTTGATTTGCGGCATTCCCATATCGGAAGTTGGGATGATTTCTCAATCCGGGATGATAAGTGTTCGAATTCATAACATTATTCTTTCTATCCCCGAACACTTGATTTACCTCTTCCGTGTAGTCACCCGGTCCCATTTGACATTGATCGGTCCGATGACCAATCTCCCCACAATCTTCACACACCGCAAACTACACTGCATTTACCTCCTTCTTCTTCATGCGAGCACTCTCCCATTCTAAAGTAGAAATCCGATCCTTAGAGTCAAGATCGGGAGGTGACCGGGATACGAGATGTTTTTTAGCTCTATCGGCCGATTCTTTTTCCTTGGACCGCTTACTCATCCTCTTGATAAATTCCCAATCATCATCTTCATGATTACTTAATAAAGTTCCATTACTCATTGACTCAAGGCGATTCCATGTCTCGTCATCCAATCCTCTCACAAAGCATTTAACCAACTCCCACTTTTCGATTTGATGATGTGGGCACTTTCGAATCAATTCCTTATACCTTGTGAAAGCTTCATGCAATGGTTCACTTGAGAGTTGGCGGAAAGACCTAATTTCATCTCTAGCATCATCGGTCTTTGCCATCGATTAATACTCGTCAAGGAAGACTTGTTGCATCTCGCCCCATGTCCGAATACTATTTGCCGGAAGTGTAAGGAACCATTTTTCGCCTTATTTTTTAGCGAAAACTGAAATAATCGAAGCTTGACCAATTCCAATGCAAAATCATGCCCCCCAATAGTGTTACATATGGACGAAAACTCCGCCAAATGCATGTATGGTTCATCGTTAGACCTCCCATTGAAATGGGGAAGAATATTGATGTAGTGGGGCTTGCAATCGAACATCCTTGTTTCACAAACTACCGGAGAGTCATTGTCGGTGACCACCGGCCTAAAGCGGTCATTTACTCCCCGTGGAGGTTGTTGACGACGAGGTGGACCATTAACTTCTTGATCAACCGGTCTTCGATTATCTCTTCGATCACCTCCTCTATTACCTCCTCGGTTTCCACCTTGATTACCTCTTTTGATTACCTCCTCCCACGAAACGAGGAATTCGGCTAGGGTTAACATTGTTGTTGTTATTAATGTTGTAAAACCCATCATTCCGGTTCCTTTGATTATTGTTTCGTGGTTGACAGTTGTTTTCGTAACCGTCATTTCTCACATTCCCGTACCCGTAGTTATCGTTCCCCACAAAATTGGCATTTTGGTAGCCAAACTCATCATCTTCAAAACCTCTAGCATTGTAGACATTACCCCTGATCACATACCCCCAATCTTCATCATCAACCAGGTCATCATTGTTACCCCCATCTTCTGAGTATTCCGAGTGAATACTCACATGCTCCGGCGTTTGGTAACCGGGAACACTAAACGGCTCATCCTCAGGGATAGAATTCATAATTCATCGATATTAAAGAATGGGTCTTCGTTCGCGGGATTGCCACGATCTCGATTGCCTCTACGATCGGAATTAACATTCCGGTCATCAAGGTTGTTGGGTAAGGAGTTATGTCGGTGAAGGTTTTGTTGTTGGGGTGTTCTTTGGGTATTGTTGGTGTTTTGGTTTCGGAAAGGTGGTGTGGGTGGTCTAGAGTTGTTATTACCACCCGGTTGCTCTTGAGGTATAGGTTGGACATTTTGGGCGGGATTGAAGTTTCCTCGAGTTTGGAATTGGTTTTGATTGAGGTTTGGGTAATTGAGGTTTTGGTTGGAATTTTGGTTTGCCATTGAATCGGTTTCAATGGATGGTGTGAATTGTGGTGTTTGGGTGACTTGGTTAGAAACAAGGGTTGCTTCTAACCGGCTTGCTAAGTTCCTTCTTGTGAATCTTTCAATTTCCGATTCGTAGACTAATGGTGAAGTCCTCCCGGAATTCCTTGTATGCATGCACTATCTTTAATCTGTACAAGTAACACAACCCGCGTAACAAGGAAAAAGACAAGATACAAAAAGAAACTAAACAAGTTAAACAGTTAATCACGCAAATTCAAATAATAATCCTAACACAAAGCGCACGCACTCCCCGGCAGCGGTGCCAAAATTTGATCGGATTGTCGCGCTCCGGTCAAAGATGATATTTATAATCCCAAATTACCCTTAACAAATAGTTAGTGGTAGCAAGGGGTCGAACCATGAAGAGTATGTGGTTTGCGAATGGATTCAATTGAATTAAAAAGAATGTCACAATTTATGAAGCTTGCTAGAAGGTTTTTGTATTTTTGTTTGGTTGAAAGATGTGAATTAAACTAATGGAATTGATTAAAATACTAATGATTAACAAATTTCAAGGAAGAAACTTGATTGTTTAAACAATAATGAGAATAAGGGTTCACACCCGGTTTCAGTAATTGCAAACCTAGGTTTCTACAAGTTTTAGGATTGACCTAATTGGATAAATGATTAACGGATTTAGTGTACCTTGACTTAGGTGCCAATAACTATCAACATTCATAAGAATGGACAAGAATGCACTTCGTGATCAACGCAAGTGAATCCTAACCAAGATAACGCATAAGTGCACAAACTCATTTCACAAAGTCATAACTTTATCATCGTTCGACAATTTGTAAATTCAATTCAAATACACGACAATTATCAAAGGTGTTCAAAATCAAAACACAATTTGTCACACAAGTCAAAACTAAACACAATTCGAAACACTAAGTAATACAACTACCTACACCAGGGTGAAACCAAGGTGATTAGCCGCTCATGGTTGAAGAAACTTGATCATCGGATGATTGGAACTTGACTTGGATCATCTTGAAGCTTGAATAATGGAGCAATGGTTGATGATTAGGGTTTTGGTGAAAGATGATGATGGAAAGAACGTTGTATGGATGACTAGGGTTTGTGGTGTGATGATTGTGAATGATGATGATGATTCTTGATGATTCGTTTGATAATGATGTTAGAGATGAATTGGAGATCAATTGGTAGGTGAGAATAGGCTCTAAAGGTGATTCAAAACTTGAATTGTTGTGTAACTCCCATCTTGAATGCAAAAAAGGACCAATGGAAATCGTTTGTAGCAACAAAAAACCAAAAAATCATGTTTCAGTAATCCAAGGCCTGTCGCCGACGGCTTGGGGCCCGTCGGCGACGGCCTCCCTGTTTTCCATTTCCGTCTGACGGTCGAATTGGCTTTTTACGGGCCATTGGTGGTGACGGTGCTTTCCAGACCGCGTCGCCGATGGCTTGGAGCCCCTTGGCGACGGCCTCTCCACCTTTGCTTCTCCAATTTCTTCACTTTGCACTCCCGGTTGATCCGTAACGCGTCCCGGTTGTCCAGATTTCATCCCGGTGACTCGTAAAGCTCCCAAAAAGCTCCTTAAACTCCATCAAACCTGCAAAACACATTTTTAATTAAGAGTAGGCTATTCGGAATTAAAACTCATGTAAAAACATCAAGTTACACAATTACGAACACCGGTTTTGAACCACGCATCACTAACTACGGTCCTGATGTATTCCGCTGCCAAATTAATAAACACCGATACCACCCGCTCTGCGTGCCGTGGCCGCCCGCCTCCCGGGGTAGGGGTCGGGGGCTGCGACAGAAGGCGGTATCAGAGCTACAACCACTGATTTAAGCCAAAGAAGTGTTCTACTGACACTTAAATTCTTTGTTAGGAAATAACTTATGTGATTACGTGTGAATATTGTTTTGTGCTATTTGACTATTTGTCAGTTTACAGTATGAGTGAGCAAGGTACATCCGACGCTTATCGTCAATTAGCTAGTTCCCCAAAAGATGAAAGAACCTCATCTCAGCCAAATCCCTCAGGATACTCAGATGATACTGAGGAAGGAATATTTATTTTTAAGGCACAGTCTGAGGAACCATTCCCTTCTAAAAAGAGAGGATGGTTTAATAGGGGAGCGCATGAGAGAAGAAAAAGGATGAGGAAATTATAACAACAAAGAAAGATAGTAAAAGCCAATAGGGAAGTGAATGCCCAAACCCAGGAAGCAGTCAATAGGTCATCGTGGGAAGAGGAACTAGATATACAGTTCGCAGATTTCCATATGCTAGCCACTATAGCAGTAGACTCTATCCTAAACCAAATAGCTGAACCACCACTGTTACCCTTACTCCCAGACCAACTAATGTTAGAACCAATCCAGGAAAACCAATTCCCGATACTTGCATTCAACCTTAATGCATTACCTAGAATCCCAACCCCAATCTCTCTAGAATATGATCCATGGTTAGATGACAATAGGTCGTACTCGGCCCTATATACTCCCGAAGAACCAGTGCCAGAACCACCGTTAAACCCACTAATGAGTCGAGAATGTGTGTAGGAACTCCGTCAGTATGGTGAAAATTTAGTGAACGAAGGGAATAGATCCGACAGATAGGGGAGAAACTAGTTTGGAAATATGATGAGAATGAAATGCAATACTGGATGAACGACACCTAGAATAATACCTAGATATATGTGTAATTTTGTATTTTGATAAAAAAAAACTAAAATAGATAGACTAAAATAGATATCGATGCATAACTACTAGCGTGTTTATTTTTCAGTTGTAGTTTGTAATCGACGCATATATATGTGAAAAGAGTAAAGTCGCAATGTTCGACAAATTTGATCAATCTGTTTGTATGATTGTTTGTGGTAGATCTTATTCTATGATAATTAATATCTGATAAATGTTCACAATTCTAATGGACAATGAAGTAAATCAGGAAAACCCGAATAATTAGAATAACAGAAATCAAATAGATAACAGTGCCATCCAACATATAGTAGCACAAGGAATTATAGATGCTATGCCTTATATTATCAAGACTGTTAAAGAAGCAGAAAATAATAATTCTAAAAATGGAAGTAAACGCCAACACACTGAACCAAGTCACAGTGTGAACGATAATAACGAACCAATAATCCAAACTCTAATTCCTAAAAGAAGGAGAACCGTCTCTTACGGTTGTTCTTATAAAGAATTCTTGGCCTGCAAACCAATAGAATTCTCAAGCAATGAATGAGCCATTTCAACCTTGCGCTGGATAGAAAAGACAGAAGCAGTCATAAAAATAAGTAAATGTTCAGATGAAGATAAGATTATGTTTGCTTCTTATCTTTTCAAAAATGCAGCCTTAGAATGGTGGAATACTATTCTCCAGTCTAGAGGAACAGAGTTTATAGTATGGAATGGACTAACTTTAAAGAGATAGTCGAAAGAAAATTCGGTCCTGCTCATGAAAAGGAACAAATCGCCAATAAGTTCCTAAATCATAAAATGACTAAAATAGACAGCAAAGGTTACACTACCATATTCTTTGAATATGCTAGAATAGTGCCAACCTTACCCTCACCTGAGCCAGTATTAATCTCCTGTTACGTTTGGGGATTAATTGGTGAGATTAGACACGTAGTCAAGGCAGCTAGGCCGCAAACCATAGAAGAAGTAGTAGAACTAGCCAATACACTGACTGATGAATTGGTACGCACATAAGAGGAAAACCAGAGAAAGAACCTAGCTCAAAGGCTTACCCAGGAATTTCGCTACGGTAATTCCAACAATGGGAAAGGAACAGGTTCTTCCTCTATGTCACACCCCGACCACGTAAAACATCAAATCGTGGCGGAAACGTCGGGGAGTGTTGTAACAGAATTATTGTTTCACAACCATGGCATACAAAGTTATATTTTATTTATCAAACAAGAGTGTTACGTTGTCTCAAAACAGGAAATAAAGAGTTCAGAACATAATTAAACTAGTTCTATCTTTATTTTAAGTCTCTAAGGCACAGGTCCGCCCTAGTGTCACGATCATCATCCTAAGCAACAGCTCCTGAAAACACATGTGAAAATAGGTACGTCAGCATAAAAATGCCTGTGAGATACATAGGTTTTGTGAAAATAGGATTCATGACTTAAGTTTGAGAAAATGTTTAATAAAATTTAGTCATGAACCTTGTAAGTTGTTTTGTTTTGTTAATCATTAAAAAAAAACGATAAGATCAGATGATATGTATACATAAAAGAATAATACATGGTTAAATGAATAACCAAGTAAAATGAGTTGTATAAAATAAGTTGTTTGTAAAGCAATGTCTTGTGAAAGATATGTTATTTGTATAAAATGTTATATGTCTAAATTGAAATGATTCAAATAACGCTACGATATGTAATACCATAGAAACACTTATATATAGGAAGTACCAGTGGCGTATCCACCATGCTTGTATCATATTACACACGCCTCGTTACTTAAATCACTTAAACAAACCACCAATGTATAAAGTCCATGTTTAAACCATTTGTCAAAAAGTCCTTGTATAAGCCATGTCAAATGTTAAAAAGTCCAAATGTAGTCAAGTAATGTGTAACAAATGTTATGTATTGTAAGTAAAGTATTGTCACATAAACCAAATGTAGAAATGTACAAAACAAAGTATTTTGAATATATCAAAAAGTTATGTTTTGCAAAGTAAATGCATGTTTTATTGATACAAACATTTATGTGGTAAGTTAACGCATACATTCAAGCCTTGAGACAGTCGGATAACCCTTTTAGTCAAGGTTATCAAAAGAAATGTTTTCGGATTCAGTCATTCCTTACATCCAAACAAACCCGGGATGTCAGGAATGGGATTTGTCAAGTCCTATGGTACCGGTACTTACTACCGAGCGGCGTAGCTAATGTTAATGAACGTATATAAGTCCCGTTTGTGCAAACCAAATGTCATAGCAATTGTGAACATGTTATATGAAAACAATGTACTAAGTATGCTAAGTTAACATACGAAGCAGAAAAGTCATGTAAATCAATGTGCTAGCATGCTATCAGTCAACATACATAGTAGAAATGTAAAGTAAATCATGTTCTAAGTATGCTATCAGTCAACATACATAGCAAAACAATGTAGTGTAAATCATGTACTATAAGTGTACTAATGAACATAACAAGTATATGATGTGAAAACAGGAAAGCATGAAAGTAACAAGTAGGCACATGTGTTTCACCCCAAAACGTTTGGAAAACAGTAAAAGAGGGGTCTATGTACTCACTTGAGATTGCTTAGAAGTCCTTGTGTAACAACAAACAATGCTAGAGATCACGGAAATCAAACGACACCTAATATAGGTAACTATGTTAATATACCGGACCTTAATCGGAGGATTGGATAGAATAAGGGTTCGTAAACCAAACGAGTATGGAGACTCGTGTAATATGGTTTAACAAAGCCTACATACTAAAATGAAACATAACCTAAGTGCTTACGACCCATTACGACCCGTTTAGGTAGCTTATGCTACTTTAACGCGCCGTTCGCGTAAAACGCGTTCAGAACGCCTAACTTGCCCTATGATAAGTAAAATATGCCTTAACATGTCTAATATTGTTACCAAATCAGTTTAGATACCAAAAGTTATGTTACATATGCTAAAAATGAATTTTGGCGTTAAAAGGGCATTTTGGTAATTTACCTAAGGCATATATACTACCTATCATACAACTACTCAAATGATGTGACCATAAGGTATAACCTCGGAAGGTTATTCCCTATACAACTATGGTCACCTAATGTGTTTGGTCGGATACTAATGATCGACCAAACGGGTCGGGTTCGAAAGTATAAGCGATTGTTTAGATCGCTTACCTTACGACCCTATATAAGCACTAAACTAAAAGTGACGAGCTAAGCATGTTAAAACATGCTTAACTAAGTTTAGAAAACAGGTTTGGTATCAAAACAAACGGTTTTGTTACCTAAGAGTAGTTTGGTTACAAAATACGCAAGAATGCGCGTTTTGGCCGAAACTACGACTCGTCACTGAGCCTAGATAACGTGGTAATCAGTAGGTATAGTCACTAGGGACTATAACCATCGTGATCACGCTCACGTTATGAAGTTCATACGAACTTCGTGCTGACCATAAACTGGTCAATGCATAAAACGCTAAAAACGCATAAAAGAAGGAAGGAACACTTACAACGGGTCCTTGCAAGATAATCTCGATCCAAATAACTCAGGTATGAAGCAAGGGCTTCAACTTAGAGCACTTTTGATCAGATTTGTGGGTTTTGCAAATGAATGGGGTTGGGTATTTATAGTAAATGGACAACCGTTAGGATCGTTTATCGAATAACATGCTTTGATCTTGTCCATAGACTTGTTGCAACCTTATGGTAACTCAAAATGGCCCCCCAACATCTGGGATAAACATGTGGCATTGGCCTTTGGAGTGCATAAGAGCTGTTAATAGCTGTTAAAATGACGTTTACTGATCTGAAAGGGCCTCGCGTGACGCCTAGGGGGCTAGGTGTCACGCCTAGGTCCTTCTGATCAGCAAACATTTTCCGAAGTTTCCATTTCAGTCCCCGTTGTGTATTAAGGCCATTTCCGACATGTTTAAGGCTCGTTAAGTAAACTTTAAGGCCCAAAAATGATGCCTAAACATTGTGGACATGAAACATGCTCAAAAATATCCCGGATGTCGGTTCGTTTGGTCGTACGATCGCGATGTTCTCTTAATTACGACGAAATGCGCATAAGCGGGAAAAACGATCCAAATTGCGTGACGAATGGATTTTTCTCATGCCAAACACTAAAATAAAATGTTTTAGTGCTTACATAAATTTTTGGATGTCCGGATGTATTCAGAACGTAAGTTATGCGCGAAAGTGCAAACTTGTGCACTTTTTGACGCTTTTAGTCCCTGAATGACCCAAAAGTTTATTTTAGCACACCGAACCCCTTAAAGCCTATTTCTAAGCTATGTAAAGGATATTTATGGTATGTTTAACTTATGGTCATGTTCAGGAATGTCCGTTACAGTTCAGATTGGCATACTTTCGCTGTTTGTCAAATTTAGTCCCTGTAGGCGATTTAACTTGTTTTTGCCATACCAAAGCCTTCAAAACTTATTTCTAAGTTATGTAAAGGTTATTTAAGGTATGTTAAGTATATTTTGATGTTCCGGAGTATTTTTCGCATTGAACTGATTATGTTTACGCATCAGTTTGCGTATAACTCTCCAGAAAGCGATATAGGGTTTGAAATTGAATAAAAGTCAAAACATGAAAAATGTAAAACATAACCAAACAAACATTGGGATCAAATAACTTTGTTTTATTGATAACTGAATTGTTTACAATGATTTCATACACAGATGTTACAGTCTCCCCTACTTGTGTAAATTTCGTCCCGAAATTTATTTAGAGGAAACTCGTGGAAAAAGGTGCGGATATTTCGCCTTCATTTGATCTTCGCGTTCCCAAGTAAACTTGGGTCCACGTTTAGATTCCCAGTGAACCTTGACCAAAGGAATGCGCTTGCGTTTGAGCCACTTGACTTCACGTTCCATGATTTCCACTGGCTTCTCAACAAATTTCAGTGTTTTATCAGCACGAATTTCATCAAGTGGTATGTGGAGGTTCTCATCAGCTAAGCACTTCTTGAGATTGGACACGTGAAAGGTTGGATGAACATTTCCAAGTTCCGGAGGTAACTCAAGTCTGTAGGTTACCTTACCGATTCTTTCGACGATCTTGAATGGTCCAACATATCTAGGTGCAAGTTTTCCTTTCTTTCCAAATCTGATCACACCTTTCCAAGGTGAGACCTTAAGTAATACATGATCACCGACTTGAAAATCCAAGGGCTTGCGTTTTGGGTCCGCGTAACTCTTTTGACGGCTTCTAGCTGTCTGAAGGTTATCACGAACTTTCTTAATCTTATCAGTTGTCTCTAAAATGAGGGCAGGTCCAGTAAGCTGAGCCTCACCGATCTCATTCCAGCAGACTGGTGAACGACATTTTCGACCATAGAGAGCCTCGAAAGGAGCCATGTTGATGCTGGAGTGATAACTGTTGTTGTAGGAGAATTCAATCAACGGAAGATGTGAATCCCAACTACCACCAAAATCGATCACACAAGCTCTAAGCATATCCTCCAGAGTCTGGATTGTTCTTTTAGATTGACCATCCGTTTGCGGATGATAAGCTGTGCTCAGATTAAGTTGAGTCCCCATAGCAGATTGCATGGTTCTCCAAAAATGAGAAGTGAAACGAGCATCTCTGTCAGAAATGATGTTCAAAGGAACACCATGTCGAGCTACAATTTCATCCACATAGATTTTAGCAAGCTTGTCGGCAGAAAAATCCTCACGGATTGGCAAGAAATGCGCGGACTTAGTAAGACGATCAACAACTACCCAGATGGCATCACGACCTTTCTTTGTGCGCGGAAGTTTAGTAATGAGATCCATAGTAATGTTTTCCCATTTCCAAACTGGGATCTCTGGTTGCACCAATAAACCAGAAGGACGCTGATGTTCAGCCTTAACCTTAAGACAAGTAAGGCATTTTGAAACATATAAGGCAATGTCTTTCTTCATACCAGGCCACCAATACTGAATACGAAGATCCTTATACATCTTATCTGAACCAGGATGAATAGAATAACGAGACTTATGGGCTTCATCCATAAGCAAGGTGCGAAGGTTATCTTGGTTTGGGACCCACGAACGGTCCATGAAGTAATACGATCCATTGTCCTTCAGTTCCAGATCAGGGGTTATGTGATAGGGAAATTCCTTATCCATCAAACCTTGTGAAACACAAGATTGTTGAGCCTGAAAAATGCGTGCTTGGATATCGGATCGAGCTTGAATAACAGATTGAACACGAACACAATGAAGCTTAGTACGTTCCTTACAACTCAATGCATCGGCTACGACATTCGCCTTACCAGGATGGTAGCGAATTTCGCAGTCATAGTCGTTTAGAAGCTCAACCCAACGTCGTTGCCTCATGTTGAGTTCTTTCTGATTGAAGATATGCTGAAGACTTTTGTGGTCCGTGAAAACCACACATTTTGTACCGTACAAATAGTGTCTCCAGATCTTAAAAGCGAAGACAACAACACCTAACTCAAGATCATGAGTGGTGTAGTTTTTCTCATGTATCTTCAACTGCCTCGATGCATATGCTATGACTTTGTTCCTTTGCATCAGAACACAGCCAAGACCCAACTTACATGCATCACAATAAGCGAGGAAATCATCATTGCCCTAAGGCAAAGTCAGAACAGGCGCGTCACAAAGTTTTTGTTTCAAAGTCAGAAACGCTTCCTCTTGCTTGAATCCCCAATCAAAGGGTTTGTTCTTCTGAGTTAGAGCAGTTAGAAGAACTGCAATCTTCGAGAAGTTTTCAATGAAGCGGCGATAATAGCCCGCTAGACCAAGAAAAGAACGAACTTCAGTAGGAGTAGTAGGCGTATCCCAATCCTTAATCGCACTGATCTTGGAGGGATCTACATGAATACCTTGTTCGTTGACAATATGTCCCAAAAATTGAACTTCCTTGAGCCAAAACTCGCACTTGGAGAATTTGGCGAAAAGTTGCTCTTTCTTTAGGAGTTCCAAAGTAAGACGAAGATGTTGCTCGTGATCAGCTCGCGTCTTAGAGTAAATCAAGATGTCATCAATAAAAACAATGACGAACTGATCCAAATAAGGCTTGCAGACCCTATTCATTAAGTCCATGAAAACAGCAGGAGCATTAGTCAAACCGAATAGCATGACTGTGAACTCATAATGCCCATAACGAGTGCGGAAAGCAGTCTTGGGAATGTCTTCTTCATGCACACGAAGTTGATGATATCCCGATCGCAAATCAATCATTGGAAAATAAGAAGCTCCCTATAATTGATCAGAGAGATCATCGATGCGAGGTAGGGGATATCGATTCTTGATGGTAAGCTTGTTAAGCTCACGATAATCGATACACATCCTAAAAGATCCATCCTTCTTCTTGACAAAAAGAACGGGAGCACTCCAAGGTGAAAAGCTAGGACAGATAAAACCTTTGTCAGAGAGTTCCTGAAGCTGCTTAGACAACTCTTGCATCTCAGACGGTGCAAGACGTTATGGAGCTCTGGCAATGGGATTTGCACCAGGTACGAGATCAATACGGAACTCGACTTGGCATGCTGGGGGTAGACCAGGTAAGTCTTCAGGGAATACTTCAGAATAATCCCGAACAACATGAATATCTTGGATAGACTTACCTTTGCCTTTATCTGCTGTGACATGTGCCAAGAAGGCCACATAATTCTTTCGTAGATACTTCCGAGCTTTAAAACAAGACATGAGTTTGAGACCACCAGCAGGTTTCTCACCACGAACTTGTAGGATCTCGCCTGTCGAAAGCGGCACACGAACAATCATCTCAAAACAAACTACCTCTGCGCGATGCTTGGCAAACCAATCCATACCCACAATAACGTCGAAGCTTCCAAGTTGCTTAAGCGTGAGATCAATAGGAAAAAGATGGTCGTTAAGGTTCAACTGGCAGTTGCGAAGAACAGAATCAAGAACAATGGGTTCACCACTAGCAACTTCTAGTGTCAAGGGTTTTCCTAGTTTCGTTCTAGACACACGAAGCAATGGCTCAAAAGATAATGACACAAAACTCTTATCGGCACCCGAATAAAAAAGAACAGATGCAGGCTGATTATTAATAAAGAACGTATCGTTCACCACTTCATTGTCTGCTTGTGCCTCCTGAGCATTCATGTTGAAGACTCGACCTCGAGCCTGAGCCTGATTCTGATTTGGATTTGCGTTAGCTAGTCTTGGACATCGGTTTCTGTAGTGGGTCAGATCCCCACAATTGTAGCATGAACCAGGAGGGAAATGAGGTCGTGCAACTTGACCTTGTTGCTGAGCAAGAGGCTGAGCAACTTGTTGGGCTTGGTTCTGAACTGCCTGATTCTGGTTGACAGGAATGCGGCAAGTAGCGACAAGATGACCATTTCTTCCGTAGTTAGTGCAATGAAGACATTGGAGATGTGGTAGGTGATGGTCGTTACACCTGTTGCACAAAGGTGCATTGCCAAGATAAGGCTTCTTGGCTAGTGGTTGCGCAGGCTGATTTGGTGCAGCTTGAGCCTGTGCAGTAACGGCATAGTTTTGGGAAGCCTTTCGCTTCCTAGACCCCCTTGAGGAACCAGAATCCTTTCCCTTCTTGTTTTGACCTTTCTTGCTATCTTCTTTGTCAGACGACTGCTTCTTACCTTTGTCACCCTTTTTGTGCAGCTTTCCCTTTCGAACCTGCAACTCAGTCAATGTCGCTGCTAACTCGATCGCCTGACGGAGTGTGGTAGGGTTACTACCAGTAATGATGTCTTGTACTGAGTCAGGTAGACCATCGATGTACCTTTCTATAGCCTTGTCGAGTGGGGTAACCATTGTTGGGCAAAGCAGACTCAACTCCTCAAACCTATCAGTATACGCCCGATGTTAGCCACTATCTTGTTTCAAATCATCAAACTCTCTTTCCAATACTCGCAGTTCATGACGAGGACAAAACTCCCTCATCATAAGAGCTCTAAGTTCAGCCCAGGTTTGCGCTAAAGCAACTTCAGCACCACGATCTCTCATAACCCCGTTCCACCAAGTAAGAGCCCTCTTCTGAAACACACTCGAAGAAAACTCGACCTTGCGATTGTCAGGACACTGCACGTGATGGAAAGTATTCTCAATGCTCTCGAACCATTGAAGAAGCCCAGTCGCTCCCTCGGAACCACTAAACTTGAGTGGTTTAGCCGAGTTAAAATTCTTGAAATTGCATGGAGCATTGTTGTTGTTGTTGGCTTGGTTCCATTGAGCAAAGAGGTTTGGGAATTGAGCAGTCATTTGCTGCGCAATGATTTCTGCCAGTTCGGCAGTCGCTATCTGGTTTTCGCGTCGAGGAGGCATTCTAAAAGATGAAACATGAAAGGAAACGAGTGAGATGATTGGATGAAGAGAATGCGATGAAACAAAATGTTGGGTGTCGAATCCAGCAAATAAATATAATATAAACCCACTAAACACACTAAAAATAGTATAAATGGAAGTAGGGTTCGTGTCCTCAGGGATACAGATTAATTAATTGATTATGCCAAAAACGTTTTAGACACAGATACGGTTGTTTTGAAAGGGGGGTTTTTAGTTTAACTAAAATGCAAGAAAACAATTTATAATTTTTAAATTAAAGAGAAAAGATAATGAAAGTGGTTGGAAAAAATTCAGATGTTAAAAACTAATTTCAACACCAGGGCAATTTCTTGATTCGGTTCGACTTACGATCATTAACGGTCATGGTGCAATGATCCTTTTAAAATAATAGTTTGTATCGACACTAGACGTCACGCAGTTCGGACCTCCACTCTATCTAATGTCTAACCAAACGCAGTTCGTCGGTTAGAGCCAACCCGCTACTCTAAACTCACGCCGTTCGGATTTTAGTGTGCGGGTTGCGTGATAGAAGTATCGATTATAACCAAACACACACGCCGTTCGGTATGTTTGACTAGATTGTATGATTCTATAATAAATTCAAATTCATAGACAAACTTGAACCATTATTTGTTCCTTTTATCAAAACTTAAAATCTGATTAGAGACTAAAATCTTGATGAACTTTATTAGAAAAATTAATAAATTGATCAGGTTTATTAACAATCTAATATTTTCCGGATCGAATCCGAATAAAAACAAGAATCATATAAACAAACCACTAAAATAATTGAATCAAACGTGATCGTTTCACACAAGTTTATGAACCAAATCAAAGAAAATAAACCCTGATGTCGAAACTATAAAAGACTAACCGGACATGGTGGCTATAACAATCAAGTTTAATTCAAAACAAAACATCACAAAAAGAAACTTACGAAATAAAAATAAACAACCCAATATTGTTTTGTGTTCTAGAAAATCTCCAACAAGAATTGCCTTTTTCCTTTTTCTTTTCGAATGCCACTTGCAGCCGTCCAAAGGATGAATTTCCTTCCAATTCGTTGCTTTTGTTGTTGACGATTCTTATCCTTTAATTGGCTCACCTCCCAAAAATCTATAACCTCCTTGGCTGCTTCTATTTTTCTTTTTTTTTTCTTGTGGTGGCCTAGCCCACATCAGCCCATTTGCAAAAGTCTAAACCCATATAGGTTTTGTAATTTTCAAGTTGCAGCCCAAACAATTTATACATGTTGTTGCTCTTCAAACGTTGATCCACAAACTTGTTTATGCTTGTTAATTAATTACAGCCCACCTCCAATACTTTCGTATTCATTTAAATCGGCTATGAACATAGCCACCATTTTGAGTCCTTGCAATCCATTTGAAAAATTCTTGTCATTCCTCGCGACCGCTCCGTGCCTACAAAACCATTAAAAACGTCCAAAATAGATTCCGTTTCACAAAAACGCGTATTTTCCAAAACAATGCAATATCTATAGTGTAAATGCCTAAAATGCCATTAAATACGCATGCTAAAATGTGGTAAAATATGCCTAAAAATGCAACTAACAAATCTCCCCAAGCTTAAACCTTTCCTTGTCCTCAAGGAAGTAAAGAATAAGAATAAACCGAGAAATAAACACGAAACATAAAACACATATGCAAGCTTAATATTTTTTTTCAACCCGCTTCTTTTATTCCGGAAAACAAACTTGTAATGAGATCACATCCAACATTGTCAACTCCTATTACATTCATTCGAACCCGGGAAATACTTACACGTGTAACCGCGATTGTTGATATTTTGTGTCCCTTTAAACTCAAACCCGCTTAATCACAACCAAATGTTTTCTGCTTAATAATATACAAATTTACCAACATTGTTCAATTGTCCCCACGCCCAACACCTATGGCAACATCTACCCAACCTCACGACTTTTTGAAGATATCCAAAACCACACTTGATGCGACCATGCATCCAAACCATGACACGATAGTTATTATCTTTTTTTTCCGTTTTTCAAGGGGTCGGGACTTTTCTCCCTAATTTGCTCAAATATTTTTTTTTTCCGATTTCGATTTCGATTTTTTTTTCAAATTTTTGGCATACATTGTGCTCTTTTACCCCTTCCTTTTTCTCTCTTTATTTTTTTTTATTTTTATTTTTTTACTATAATAACCTATGAGGTCAATTTTTCACCTCTTTGAGGTCAATTTTTCACCTCTTTATTTTTTTTCAATGAAATTACGGAGGTGTCATGATATGGGGAACATGGTGTGTGATAGAGGATATGCAACTCAACCGATTTTTGGTCGGGGTCAATTTTTAACCACAAGCATCAAGATGGGAAACTAAACACATATATAATTAAGGTTATTGCATACAACATTGACGTTCCTAAGTTAGGGCCGAGCCTATCAACACATCCCGAATTATCTATGTTTTCTTCCCCAAAGTTACCATTTCACGCATAAGCTTCGACATGCCAGAAATCATATCATATCTCATTTTTTCACAAATCATTTTCAGCGGAACAGAAACGGTTTTTTTTTTTTTTTTTTTTTTTTTTTTTTTTTTTTTTTTTTTTATGCACGTATATACACCCTAAATGCAATGAACATGAAGAATGCAACTATATGAAACTATTTACAAACTAAATAATGCATGCTAAGATGAAAACATAAAAAAATTACCTCTAATCTCAACCTCCCCAAGCTTAAGATATAGCATCGTCCTCGAGGCTCGGAGAAATATGTGGAAGGCATCTACTAAGGCGGCAGAAGTGGCGTAGGTCCAAAGTCGACATCTCCCATCCATTTGTACAACGCGAAGATGTTCATTGACTTAATGACTTTTTGTTGCGCAGTTCGCATGTGGTGATGACGAGGTGGTTGGGGCTTGTCTTTTCGTTTTACGCATATCTACGAACTGAATTCAAAGACAATAAACCAACAATGAGCAATATTAACGCTATAAAAATAATTAGCGAACCTGATTTCCTAGTTGAATGAATATAGATATTGCTCCTCACAAATTTAATCCAAAACAAGTTTACCAAGTGACATACCTGATTTTCTCTAAAAATAGAGTAAAATACCTGATGGATATCACCTCAAACCCGTGATAAGCAACTATAAGTCAATAAACTCAAGATAACACAATCATTCAAACAAAAGCATCGATCAACCAATTCGGATGCAAAACTAATTCATTAAAATGCATTTCAGTGAACTGAACCAATTTTTGCAAACCAAATTCTAATTCTAACCACCCCTTCTTTGATAAAATATTAATACATTTAAGTTCAATTCAAAGCAAAGTGTGAAATCAGGATTGTTCAATTCAAGTAACAAGGGTTAGGGCTTGAATCAGTAGCAGGTGGGTGATGGGTTATGGAACATGGAATATGTGACAGAAAAGAGGCGGACCCCTGTAGAGGACAAGAGAAGAAAAGGAAGCTTACCTGATGTCGGAGACGGCGGCGAGTGGCGGAGATGACGGGGAAGGGCGACGGGCGGCGATGGAGGTGTGGTTGTGGCTGAACCGGCGACGGAGATTTTCATCGGAGATGGTGAAGGAGGCTGAGGGCGGTGGTGTGATGCGATAGAGGGTCGGATGGGATGGAGGAGGTGCTGTGGTGTCGATGGGGGAATTGATGTTTGGAGAGGAAGTGTCGTAATGATGTAGGGTGAAGCTGGATTACTGATGTTAATTATTATTATTAATAATAATAATAAAAAAAAAACCATCTTATAAAACATCACTCCCACATTTTTTCACAGAATGTTCACCCGGCCGGGTGAGGGTTTGACACGCCCGGGTCAAAGACCTGATTACGTTTAATAAATTTTAACACGGCCGGGTCACTTTTTATAGAATTTTTGACACGGCCGGGTCAATGTTCTGAATTAAAAACTAACTTTCACATGACCGGGCCTTTTTTTTTTTTTTAATATCCAACACGGCCAGGTTAAACTTTTGACTAAAAAAAACATTTTTTTTCTTTTATTTGTTTTTATTTATTTTTTTGTTTTTTTTTATGGAATTAAAACAAAAGAGAACAATACAAAATCACGGGTTGCCTCCCGCGAAGCGCCTTTCTTTCTCGTCTTTGGCTAGACTTGGACCTTATTTCGTTAATCTGGTGCTTGCTCAATACACGAAAGAAGCTTTTGGATAATACTTGGTAATTTCATTTTTGATGCTCTTTCCTTTGCTTTCTTCTGCGGGTCCATGAGGATCGTGACATCCATTAGATCCTCTCCAAGCTTAAGCTTTTCAGGAGGTTCCTTTAATGCAGCTTCGTCAATGTTTCTGTTTGACACTAATGCTTGAACATCATGGTTAGACAACTCAAAACATTCATTAGTTAGTGGTTCAATGGCATCTATATAATTCAAAGACGAGACATCACTTGGGTAACGCATAGCATCATCTATATTGAAATTGATTACCTCCCCATCAAATTCCATAGAAAGGGTGCCATTATAAACATCAATTTTTGTCCTTGCGGTTTTTAAAAATGGCCTCCCTAATAATATTGAACTGGAATTTGGGGCGTCATCATCTTCCATGTCTATCACATAAAAATCAGCTGGAAAGACTAATTCATTCACTTGTACCAATATATCTTCTAATACACCTTTTGGGCGTACTATGGATCGATCGGCCAATTGAATGACTACCCCGGTCCTCTTTAACGGTCCTACATTAAGTGTTTTAAAAATCGAGTATGGTAGGACGTTAATAGAGGCTCCAAGGTCCAACATAGCTCTAGGCACAGTGATATTCCCCAATTTACAAGGAACGGTAAAAACACATGGATCCTTCCACTTTGGAGGTAGTTTCTTTTGTAACACTGCAGAAATATTTTCACTAACCTTGATCGTTTCATTACCTTTAAGCTTCTTCTTTGATGTACAAAGTTCTTTGAGGAACTTCGCATACCGTGGTACTTGTTTTATAGCGTCAAGGAGTGGAATATTTACCTCTACCTTCCTGAATGTCTCCATGATTTCTTGCTCTTCCCTTTCCTTCTTTGTGCTTTGTAGCCTTGATGGGAATGGAGCTATAGGAGTAAATTTCATTTCACTTCGAACAGGTTCTTGTACTTTTTCCTTATCTTGGTCCTTCTTCTCAACAACAATTTCCTCTTCGCCTTGCATACTCGGACCGTCATAGCTCTTTCCACTCCTCAAGGTAATGGCACACACGTTGTGCTTTGGGTTATTCTCGGTTTGTACAGGTAGTTTACCTTGAGACTCTAATTTACTTACTGAGCTAGCGAGTTGAGCCATCTGTTGTTCTAAGTTCTTGATGCTAGCTTTTGTCTCTTGTTGAAACGTATGTGTGCTGGTTGCCAAACTTTTCACAATGTCCTCTAAAGACATTCCCGAGCCTCCCACTTGTTGTTGGGCGGGTTGCTGTTGTCGAGGTTGAAAGTTTTGTGGTTGTTGATTACCTTGGGAGGGTGGGCGTTGCTGATATTGTGGGGATCTTTGCGGATAACTCATGTTAGGAGGTCCCCAATTTTGATTGCCTTGATATTGTTCATATTGCCTTGAATTTTGATCCTGGTAGCCTCCAAGTGCTTGTGCTTGTTCAACATCTTCTTGCAGTGTGGGGCACATATCAGTGGGGTGTCCAAATTGTAGACAAATTCCACAAGCTCGGGCTTGTGTCTCAATATTCTTGTCCTTGGTGAGTTGCATGACCGCTTTTGTCAGCTCAGCGAGTTGAGTTTCAATGTGAGGAGTCCTCACTTCCTTGACTGCGCGTGGCACATCGGTGTACCACTCTTCATCTTGTGCTGAGTGTTTGGTGTCTTCAGCTATGGAGGTAATCAAAGCTCTAATCTGAGTTGGTGTCTTATCAATTAAAGCTCCTCCACTTGAGGCATTAATCAAACGCCTCTCCAATGGTGACAACCCTTCACAAAAGTATTGAAGGAGTTGATGCTCAGATATTCCATGTTGTGGACAACAGGCACACAATTTCTTAAACCTTTCCCAGTAAGTGTGTAAAGCTTCCTTTTTAGCTTGCTTAATCCCAATGATTTCTTTTCGTAGAATGGAGGCTTTTACTTCTGGAAAATATTTGTCTAAGAACTTCTTTGCTAGATCATTCCAAGTGTTTACCGACCCCGGTGGTAGGTAATATAGCCATTCTTTTGCTAAATCTTGCAGAGCGAAAGGGAATGCCCTTAGCTTGATTTGATCTTCAGTAACATTGTGTGGCTTCATCCCAGAGCAAACAACGTGAAATTCTTTTAGGAATTTGTGAGGATCTTCATTCTCAAGACCTCGGAAGTTAGGTAGCAAATGGATAAGACCGGACTTGAGTTCAAAGTTCTCCATGGCAGGGTAGTTAATGCAAAGTGGTTGTTGTGGGACATCACGAGTCGCCCACTGTCTAAGTGTTTGTTCAGCTGCCATTGTAACTGCAGGAATTTGCGGTTTAGGTGAGTTTGGTTCTTGGTGGGTATGGGTAGGTGAGAGTGGTGGAGTGATGGGTGTTTCTGTTTCGGTTTCTGATTCACTTGACAAGAGTATGTCTTGCCAAATGTTGGTGACCGGAGGTGAAGATATAGAGGATGAGGAGCTTGCTAACTTCTTTCGTTGTTTTGCTTGCCTCCTTAATCTCTTTGCTGTTTTCTCGATCTCCGGGTCAATCTCGAGTGGTGTACCTGTACGCAAAGATCTTGGCATAAAACGATTAAATTTGCCGTATCCCCGGCAACGGCGCCAATTTGTTGGGTGTCGAATCCAGCAAATAAATATAATATAAACCCACTAAACACACTAAAAATAGTATAAATGGAAGTAGGGTTCGTGTCCTCAGGGATACAGATTAATTAATTGATTATGCCAAAAACGTTTTAGACACAGATACGGTTGTTTTGAAAGGGGGGTTTTTAGTTTAACTAAAATGCAAGAAAACAATTTATAATTTTTAAATTAAAGAGAAAAGATAATGAAAGTGGTTGGAAAAAATTCAGATGTTAAAAACTAATTTCAACACCAGGGCAATTTCTTGATTCGGTTCGACTTACGATCATTAACGGTCATGGTGCAATGATCCTTTTAAAATAATAGTTTGTATCGACACTAGACGTCACGCAGTTCGGACCTCCACTCTATCTAATGTCTAACCAAGCGCAGTTCGTCGGTTAGAGCCAACCCGCTACTCTAAACTCACGCCGTTCGGATTTTAGTGTGCGGGTTGCGTGATAGAAGTATCGATTATAACCAAACACACACGCCGTTCGGTATGTTTGACTAGATTGTATGATTCTATAATAAATTCAAATTCATAGACAAACTTGAACCATTATTTGTTCCTTTTATCAAAACTTAAAATCTGATTAGAGACTAAAATCTTGATGAACTTTATTAGAAAAATTAATAAATTGATCAGGTTTATTAACAATCTAATATTTTCCGGATCGAATCCGAATAAAAACAAGAATCATATAAACAAACCACTAAAATAATTGAATCAAACGTGATCGTTTCACACAAGTTTATGAACCAAATCAAAGAAAATAAACCCTGATGTCAAAACTATAAAAGACTAACCGGACATGGTGGCTATAACAATCAAGTTTAATTCAAAACAAAACATCACAAAAAGAAACTTACGAAATAAAAATAAACAACCCAATATTGTTTTGTGTTCTAGAAAATCTCCAACAAGAATTGCCTTTTTCCTTTTTCTTTTCGAATGCCACTTGCAGCCGTCCAAAGGATGAATTTCCTTCCAATTCGTTGCTTTTGTTGTTGACGATTCTTATCCTTTAATTGGCTCACCTCCCAAAAATCTATAACCTCCTTGGCTGCTTCTATTTTTCTTTTTTTTTTCTTGTGGTGGCCTAGCCCACATCAGCCCATTTGCAAAAGTCTAAACCCATATAGGTTTTGTAATTTTCAAGTTGCAGCCCAAACAATTTATACATGTTGTTGCTCTTCAAACGTTGATCCACAAACTTGTTTATGCTTGTTAATTAATTACAGCCCACCTCCAATACTTTCGTATTCATTTAAATCGGCTATGAACATAGCCACCATTTTGAGTCCTTGCAATCCATTTGAAAAATTCTTGTCATTCCTCGCGACCGCTCCGTGCCTACAAAACCATTAAAAACGTCCAAAGTAGATTCCGTTCCACAAAAACGCGTATTTTCCAAAACAATGCAATATCTATAGTGTAAATGCCTAAAATGCCATTAAATACGCATGCTAAAATGTGGTAAAATATGCCTAAAAATGCAACTAACACAAAATCAACAAAAAGCAAAGATGGTGGTCATTTGTCCGCATCACAAAGCAAACAAACGACACACAGCGACTAATCAAAGTAAATGGGTCAAAAATAATGTATCGCGAAGACATGCTCGCCTATAAGTGAACACTCACCCCAAGAGTTCCCAGGTAAGAGTGACTGGTCCGATTATGTGGATTTGTACGAACACTCTAGCCTTAGACAGAAAACCCAGGGTACAGGCATTCACTCTTCCAGTTTGCACGTGTTCACACTATTTAGAACCCAAAACTTTGACGAGATTTTGAAAATTTGAAAGGCACAAGGCCAAAAATCAAACTGGAAGGGTTCAAAACCTTACAACAGAGGGTTCAAAACCTAGTAATCAATCATCCAAAAACAGATGATTAATTTTCAAAGCGGATTCGAACTTGATGTTCCCGTTGTGGTTATCACCTAACGATAGGTGAAGTGCATGTTTTAAAATCTAAACACAAGATAACTTGTGTTGGGGTCCTAGAAAGGTTATAGTCTAGGTCAAAGCATTACTAATAACCTAATTCCCTATAACCATTGGCTCTGATACCAACTCTTCTGTCACACCCCGACCACGTAAAACATCAAATCATGGCGGAAACGTCAGGGAGTGTTGTAACAGAATTATTGTTTCACAACCATGGCATGCAAAGTTATATTTTATTTATCAAACAAGAGTGTTACATTGTCTCAAAACAGGAAATAAAGAGTTCAGAACATAATTAAACTAGTTCTATCTTTATTTTAAGTCTCTAAGGCACAGGTCTGTCCTAGTGTCACGATCAGCATCCTAAGCAACAACTCCTGAAAACACATGTGAAAATAGGTACGTCAGCATAAAAATGCTTGTGAGATACATAGGTTTTGTGAAAATAGGATTCATGACTTAAGTTTAAGAAAATGTTTAATAAAATTTAGTCATGAACCTTGTAAGTTGTTTTGTTTTGTAAATCATTAAAAACATGATAAGATCAGATGATATGTATACATAAAAGAATAATACATGGTTAAATGAATAACCAAGTAAAATGAGTTGTATAAAATAAGTTGTTTGTAAAGCAATGTCTTGTGAAAGATATGTTATTTGTATAAAATGTTATATGTCTAAATTGAAATGATTCAAATAACGCTACGATATGTAATACCATACAAACACTTATATATAGGAAGTACCAGCGGCGTATCCACCATGCTTGTATCATATTACACACGCCTCGTTACTTAAATCACTTAAACAAACCACCAATGTATAAAGTCCATGTTTAAACCAATTGTCAAAAAGTCCTTGTATAAGCCATGTCAAATGTTAAAAAGTCCAAATGTAGTCAAGTAATGTGTAACAAATGTTATGTATTGTAAGTAAAGTATTGTTACATAAACCAAATGTAGAAATGTACAAAACAAAGTATTTTGAATATATCAAAAAGTTATGTTTTGCAAAGTAAATGCATGTTTTATTGATACAAACATTTATGTGGTAAGTTAATGCATACATTCAAGCCTTGAGACAGTCGGATAACCCTTTTAGTCAAGGTTATCAAAAGAAATGTTTTCGGATTCAGTCATTCCTTACATCCAAACAAACCCGGGATGTCAGGAATGGGATTTGTCAAGTCCTATGGTACCGGTACTTACTACCGAGCGGCGTAGCTAATGTTAATGAACGTATATAAGTCCCGTTTGTGCAAACCAAATGTCATAGCAATTGTGAACATGTTATATGAAAACAATGTACAAAGTATGCTAAGTTAACATACGAAGCAGAAAAGTCATGTAAATCAATGTGCTAGCATGCTATCAGTCAACATACATAGCAGAAATGTAAAGTAAATCATGGTCTAAGTATGCTATCAGTCAACATACATAGCAAAACAATGTAGTGTAAATCATGTACTATAAGTGTACTAATGAACATAACAAGTATATGATGTGAAAACAGGAAAGCATGAAAGTAACAAGTAGGCACATGTGTTTCACCCCAAAACGTTTGGAAAACAGTAAAAGAAGGGTCTATGTACTCACTTGAGATTGCTTAGAAGTCCTTGTGTAACAACCAAACAATGCTAGAGATCACGGAAATCAAACGGCACCTAATATAGGTAACTATGTTAATATACCAGACCTAAATCGGAGGATTGGATAGAATGAGGGTTCGTAAACCAAACGAGTATGGAGACTCATGTAATATGGTTTAACAAAGCCTACATACTAAAATGAAACCTAACCTAAGTGCTTACGACCCATTACGACCCGTTTAGGTAGCTTATGCTACTTTAACGCGTCGTTCGCGTAAAACGCGTTCAGAATGCCTAACTAGCCCTATGATAAGTAAAATATGCCTTAACATGTCTAATATTGTTACCAAATCAGTTTAGATACCAAAAGTTATGTTACATATGCTAAAAATGAATTTTGGCGTTAAAAGGGCATTTTGGTAATTTACCTAAGGCATATATACTACCTATCATACAACTACTCAAACGATGTGACCATAAGGTATAACCTCGGAAGGTTATTCCCTATACAACTATGGTCACCTAATGTGTTTGGTCGGATACTAATGATCGACCAAACGGGTCGGGTTCGAAAGTATAAGCGATTGTTTAGATCGCTTACCTTACGACCCTATATATGCACTAAACTAAAAGTGACGAGCTAAGCATGTTAAAACATGCTTAACTAAGTTTAGAAAACAGGTTTGGTATCAAAACAAACGGTTTTGTTACCTAAGAGTAGTTTGGTTACAAAATACGCAAGAATACGCGTTTTGGCCGAAACTACGACTCGTCACTGAGCCTAGATAACGTGGTAATCAGTAGGTATAGTCACTAGGGACTATAACCATCATGATCACGCTCACGTTGTGAAGTTCATACGAACTTCATCCTGACTATAAACTGGTCAACGCAGAAAACGCTAAAAATGCATAAAAGAACGAAGGAACACTTACAACGGGTCCTTGCAAGATAATCTCGATCCAAATAACTCAGGTATGAAGCAAGGGCTTCAACTTAGAGAACTTTTGATCAGATTTGTGGGTTTTGCAAATGAATGGGGTTGGGTATTTATAGTAAATGGACAACCGTTAGGATCGTTTATCGAATAACGTGCTTTGATCTTGTCCATACACTTGTTGCAACCTTATGGTAACTCAAAATGGCCCCCCAACATCAGGGATAAATGTCACACCCCGACCGCGTAAAACAACAAAGCGCGGCGGAAAACGTCGGGGCGTGTTGCAACAGAATGATTGTTTCATAACCATGGATACCAAAAAGTGTTTCGTTTTATTAAACATTGAATAATTACATCGTCTGGAAATCTAAATACACAATTTAAACATAGTCTATCATTGTTATTGAGTCACTAAGGCCTTGTCCAGTCCTATGTGAGCATGCATCCTATCAATCGATAACTTTCAACAATACCTGAAACACATGTGAAAAACGAGGTCAGCAAAGAAATGCTGGCGAGTACATAGGTTTTGTGAAAATAAGATTCATGACTTCTGTTTAAGAAAATGTTTAGTCATGAACCTTGTAATTTGCTTTGTCTTTGTAAATCATTTGAAAAATAATAAGTTCAGATGATATGTATAAATAAGAGAATAATGCATGATTAAATGAATAACCATGTAAAATGAGTTTGTATAAGTTAAGTTGTTTGTACAACAATGTATTGTGAAAAGTATGTTATTTGTATAAAATGTTATATGTTTAAATTGAAATGATTTAAACAACGCTACAATATGTAATACCATATAAGCACTTATATATAGGAAGTACCAGCGGCGTATCCACCATGCTTATATTATATTACACACGCCTCGTTACTTAAATCACTTACTCAAACCAAACCAACAATGTAAGATGTCTATGTGTAAACCAACTGCCAAATGTATTGGAATAATATGTCAGAATGTTCATGTCAAGATGTAAATCATGTTATGTATAACCAATGTCAAAAGTGTTTGTGTCAAATGTAAACCATGTAATGTGTAACCAAAATGATATGTATAGCTAGTGAAATGCATCAACTAAACCATAGGTGAAACGCACAAAACAAAGTATTGAAGTAAAACTTGGTTTAAATCAATACTATGTTTCGTGGAAATGCATGATCAATTGTAAATCATGTCCAAATGTTTACCCAATCGTTAAAACATTTTGTGAAATCGTTCAAATCGTTCTTGTTGTTTTAATCGTTCAAATCGTTTTTGTTTTAATTGTGAAACTACTTTATGGTCGATTTTATAATAACATTCAAACCTTCTTGACTCGTTCATCGTTCCAACTCGTTCTCGTTCTTAACAAACCCTTACCAAAGGGTAAATTAATAATTACAGATTCAGTCGTTACCCAAAATACCCACACATAACCATGGGTATAGAGAATAACGGGATTTGTCAGATCCTATGGTACCATAACCTAATACTGGTCGGCTTGATCATTGCTAATGAATGTCATTGGTTATGTAACTACAACCAACAAGTTTGTTCACTTTATTGAAATCGTTCTTGAAACCATTGTAATTGTTTTTGAAACCATTGTAATCGTTCTTGAAACCATTGTTATCGTTCTTGAAACCACATTGTAATTGTTTTTGAAACCATTTTAATCGTTCTTGAAATCATTGTTAAGACATTTAGCACATATGAGTCACCCCAAAACAGTTGAAAACAGTAAAAGAGGGGAATAATGTACTCGCCTGAGGATGCTTAGAGGTCTTGAACAACAACCAAACAAAGCTAGAGGGAGCACGGAATCAGTCGGCAATCTAAAACCATATAAATAAACCGGACTTAAATCGGGAGATCGGATAGGATGAGGCTTGGTAAACCAAATGAGTATTGGAACTCATATGATATGGTTTAACAAGGCCTACATACTACATTGAGACTAACCTAAGTGCTTTCGACCCATTAAGGTAACATACGCTACTTTAACGCGTCGTGCGCGCAAAGCGCGTTCGAGACGTCTAACTAGTCCTATGACAAGTATTATATGCCTAAACGTGTTTAATCATGTTGTATAATCAGTTATGTACAAAAGTTTAGGTTACATAAGCTTAATTACCAATTATACATGAAAAGGGTATTCTGGTAATTTACCTAAGGCATATAAACTACCTATCATACAACTATTCAAACGAAGCGACCATAGGGTATAACCTCGGAAGGTTATTCCCTACCTACTATGGTCACCTAATGTATTTGGTCGGATCCTAATGATCGACCAAATGGGTCGGGTTCGAAGGTATAAGCGATTTATTAGATCGCTTACCCTACGACCCTAGACAACGTGGTAATCAGTAGGCATAGTCCCAAGGGACTATAACCAACGTGATTACACTCACGTTGCGAAGTTCAAACGAACTTCGCATTGACCCTAAACTGGTCAACGCAGAAAGTCAAACAAAGTTTGACTTTCAGACTCGAAAAGACTCGAAAAGCAATAAAAGAACGAAAGAATACTTACGAAGGGTCCCCGAATGCTAATCTAGATCAAAATAGCTCAGGTATGAAACAAAGGTTTCAACTTAGAGCATTTGAGATCAGATTCTAGTGAGTTTAGAGGTTGGATGGCAAGTGGTATTTATAGTGAATGGTCCACCATTAGGATCGTTTGTCGAAATACGTGCCTTAATCTCATCCGTACATGTGTCGGAACCTTATGGTACCCAAATAGGCCACTCACCATAAGAGATCAACATGTGGCAAGGGATTAAGGAGTGGATAACAGCTGCAAACAGGCTGTTTAATACACTGCATCTGGTCTGCAGACCCCTTGCGCACTGTAACAAATATTTGTTGCGGTGCGCAAGGAACAATTTTGGCAGAATTACAGTTTTGGTCCCTGCAGCCCTTTTAAGCTATTTTCGACACGTTTAAGGCCCGTTAACCCCATTTCAAAGCTCTAAAATGAAGTTAAAATATAGGGAACTCAAAAAATGCTCAAAAATATCTCGGATGTCGGTTCGTTTGGTCGTACGATCGCGATGTTCGGTTAATTACGACGGAATGCGCATAAGCGCGAAAAACGATCCAAATGACGCGACGAATGGATTTTTCTTATGCCAAACACTAAAAAAAAATGTTTTAGTGCTTACATTAATTTTTGGATGTCCGGATGTATTCAGAATGTAAGTTATGCGCAAAAGTGCAAACTTGTGCACTTTTTGACACTTTTAGTCCCTGAATGACCCAAAAGTTTATTTTAGCACACCGAACCCCTCAAAGCCTATTTCTAAGCTATGTGAAGGATATTTATGGTATGTTTAACTTATGGTCATGTTCCGGAATGTCTGTTACAGTTCAAATTGGCATACTTTCGCAGTTTGTCAAGTTTAGTCCCTGTAAGTTAATAAACTAGATTTTGCCATACCAAAGCCTTCAAAACTTATTTCTAAGTTATGTAAAGGTTACTTAAGGTATGTTAAGCCTATTTTGCTATTCCGGAGTGTTCGTTGCATTAAACTGGTTATATTTACGCATCTGTGCGCGTATAACCCTCTAGAAAGCGATTTAGAGCTTGAAATCGAACAAGAATCGATATGTGCCAATGATACACATATTTATACAAATCCCAAGTATGAAATAAAATATTTCATTGGTTTGGTATTTGTTTGATAGTCGCAGTGACCCAGGTGTCACAATAAACATGTGGCATTGGCCTTTGGAGTGCATAAGAGTTGTTAACAGCTATTAAAATGACTTTTGCTGATCTGAAAGAGCCTCGCGTGACGCCTAGGGGGCTACGTGTCACGCCTAGGTCCTTCTGATCAGCAAACATTTTCCAAAGTTTCCATTTCAGTCCCCGTTGTGTATTAAGGCCATTTCTGACATGTTTAAGGCTCGTTAAGTAAACTTTAAGGCCCTAAAATGATGCCTAAACATTGTGGACATGAAACATGCTCAAAAATATCCCGGATGTCGGTTCGTTTGGTCGTACGATCGCGATGTTCGCTTAATTATGACGGAATGCGCATAAGTGGGAAAAACGATCCAAATTGCGTGACGAATGGATTTTTCTCATGCCAAACACTAAAATAAAATATTTTAGTGCTTACATAAAATTTTGGATGTCCAGATGTATTCAGAACGTAAGTTATGCGCGAAAGTGCAAACTTGTGCACTTTTTGACGCTTTTAGTCCCTGAATGACCCAAAAGTTTATTTTAGCACACCGAACCCCTTAAAGCCTATTTCTAAGCTATGTAAAGGATAATTATGGTATGTTTAACTTATGGTCATGTTTCAGAATGTCCATTACAGTTCAGATTGGCATACTTTCGCAGTTTGTCAACTTTAGTCCCTGTAGGCGATTTAACTTGTTTTTGCCATACCAAAGCCTTCAAAACTTATTTCTAAGTTATGTAAAGGTTATTTAAGGTATGTTAAGTATATGTTGATGTTCCGGAGTATTTGTCGCATTAAAATGATTATGTTTACGCATCAGTTTGCGTATAACTCTCCAGAAAGCGATATAGGGTTTGAAATTGAATAAAAGTCAAAACATGAAAAATGTAAAACATAACCAAACAAACATTGGGATCAAATAACTTTGTTTTATTGATAGCTGAATTGTTTACAATGATTTCAGACACAGATGTTACACTCTACACCTTATTGCAAGACTTGTAAAAAGAAGCATCATGAGAGATGTGCAAGGTATCATACAACATTAATAAAGCCATATCAAGAGCAAAAGGGTAATTCTACACACCACTTACTAAAAAAACTATCAAGAAGTCAAGTATTGGTAAGAAATTAGGGAGCCTAATATATTTACTCTTTACCTGAAATTGAAGGTTTCTGTTTCGTCAACTATAACACGATCCAAATCCTGCAACAAAGAAAGAACACGTTTGTAAGAAAATTTAGTTGGCTTCTACATTCTATTTCTTTGTTTAGTAATGCTATTCTTTATTAAAAAATTATTAGTGTGTCCAATTTGTTTGTGAAATGGGGTTTGAGCTTCATTTGCTTTCAAGTATTTTTCTAAGATGTATATGGGTGTTCACAATAAGATTTTGACAGCTTTAGGGTCACACTCTTTAGGGTCACACTCTGAGCCAAACCGGTTGTAATAGTTTTTAATTATCAAAACCGGAACCGTTTAAATTTAAGACCGAACAAAACGAGACCAAACCGCTACAAAGTTTGACCAAATTTAAATACTATATTCATATCAAAGTTACGAAAACTAGATGAACCTGACCTCACTGAACCATCGGAATATCTAAAACTAACTTAGAATTATGAATTATGCATTTAATAAGTTAGTTTTATGGTTTTTATTACTACAAGAGATTAATATATCCATAAAATTGTCATTTATGCCTATCTTTTTCACAACAAGCACTCGCACAGGTTTTAAATTTAAGAGACTTGAGGTATTTAACCCCATTGGTTGGATTAAGTTCTAACTGAAGCTTCACCGAACCAGCATTATCCTAACAAAAACACGTTTCAATGCCCTTTTGAATTTTTTTTTTTAATATTGAACTATTAAAAATTAAGAAGGTGAAATTTAATGTTTTACCTTAGTCAGAACATGTCTTTTATTGTTCAAAATTTTATACTGTATTATCCTCCTCCATCAATATTGAAAGTTGGTTCTTTATACACAGGAACCTACATGAAAGTGATATCATAATCAAGAAATGAAATTAATATAATTCAAAATAGGCCACGTAAAAAAGATGGCTCGCAGGAGTACATCCTTCCATGGAAGCCCTTGCTTTTGAAAAGAACAAATTGCCAGCTAGGAAAGAACCTCCTCTTTGAAACACATTTTTTGGATTTCGGCCTTTAGCAGGCCATCTATGAACAGAAGAATCAGTGGTTGCAACCCAAATACCATCATCGTGCATTGCTAGTTGTTGAGTAGGATTTTCTTTTATGCAAAGAAATGTACTCTTCCTAGTTGCAAGGCCCGAGAAGTACAATTACATGTACAAAACATACAAGAAAATGCCTATAGATTCAACTTTAAAGAATCATAAAAATAAACCATAGAAATATCCTCTCTGATGGATTCATAGAAGTTAACTTACAGAAAGATCTCATTGACCGCTACAGGCATGGCTGAAAGTTGGATTACTAGCAAGTGCCCTTACAGAATCAGTATGAACAGTGCATGAGTGCACACACCGCTGCTGCCCATGATCCCACATTCTATAAATTTGCAACCGCTTACCTACCATATCATATAAACAAGCTTATTTTTTTCTAGGTGGCAAACTTTGATGACAATTGCTTATTTTTCTAGTAGTATAAATACCTAAAACACTATATAGCTAACCCATGGTTGTTTAGAGGACCCGGGGTGGTAGCGTGATGGCATAGTTTCACGAGTGAAACTTTGTGGAACACCGCCGCCACCCAAAGTTTCACCCAGAAAATTTTGTAACGCGTGAACTACTTGACGCGTTGTAAACTTCAAAAGTCCAACTGTTGCCCACCCTTTTTGACCATTTTTTTGAACTTTGTGTATTGAGGAGTTGTACTCTAGTGCTGAGGAGTTGTACATTGATGTAATAAAAATAAAAAGGTTGTGAGTGATGACTATTTCCACTAAAAAAGGTTGTGAGTGATGGAAATAATGGTTGATGACATGGCAGAACCTGATTGGATGTTGTGAGTGATGGAATTGGGTGTGGGTTATCCCACCCCTACCCCCCTTATAGATGTTATAAAATGATGCCCAATGGATTGCAATATACCATATGCACAAACTGTCTTAAATAATAAGAACACCATTTTGAAGTTCAAATAATATTCACAATTTTAACCAAGGGTAAGAAACCAGAGTCAAATAACTAACTTAAATAAGAAGCTTAAAACACATTCACAAGTTCATATCATCTTCAATTCTTCATTATATTTTGCAATTCTGACACAGACATTTTATCGAACAGGTGTTATGCGTACTTCTAAAACAACGTATTTTGGTTCAATTTTTTTTATTAAGCTTAAAAAACACAAGTTCAGACATGAAACTTTGCAGATTCAACAATTAATGGTTAAACGCATACTTTAAAATGCAAATAAAAAATCACCTGATGGTTTGCTGCGAGACACAGATGCTCGTGAAACGTGGTCATGTGAAACGAGAAGATGGTGAAATGCTAACTGATCAGCCCAAGTTAAAATAGGAGATTACAGTAAGCTATTTAGATATTAAAAGATCTATCAATTTTGTACAACAATTTAAGAAAGAAAGCCACTAATATAAACAAATTGAAAAGCAAATTGATACCAGAGAAGAAACCGCGTGAAACATGACAACATAACTGCCCTATATCGTGGATTCGTGGTCGATCGATACAGCGGGGAGTAGAGAGCAACGCGGAGAAGACCATTAAGTTTATCAATGTGTAATAGGGGCAAGACAATTGATGGAGTTGATCGATGTAATATGGGAATGTTTAGGGTTATCAAATTTGGATTGTAATTTACCCTAAATATTAACATTTATTTTAGAGTTAATTACACTTTCCGTCCCTGTGGTTTGTAAAAAATCACTATTTCAGTCCATTAGTTTAAAAATTGCGATTTTAGTCCCTCTGGTTTCACTTTCGTAACCATTCCAGTCCACCTCGTAACCATTTCAGTCCCTTTACTTAACAGAATAATGGATTGAAATGGTTATAAAAGTGAAACCACAGAGACTGAAATGGTTACGAAAGTGAAACCACAGGGACTGAAATCTCAATTTTTAAACTAATGGACTGAAATAGTAATTTTTGACAAACCACAGGGACGAAAACAGTAATTAACTCTTTATTTTATTATTCTTAAACTAAGGATATTTATCTTTAAGAGTGTTTTTGGAGGGAAACTAAAAAAATTGGAAAAGTGTTGAATGATGTTTTAAGAGGAGGAAGTAGGAACCTAAAATGTAGTAATAAAATTTTTGAGGGACCAATTGGAGGGAAACTTGAAAGCATGTCAAATTTATAACAAATGACATTCTTTATTTTCCACGAGGTATCTATCTCTATAATGATCTTATCAATTATTCTGTCAAAAAAAATACTTTTTAAGGGGCTGTTTGGTAGCCTCTGAATGGTCATTAAGAGGCTACCTCTTAATGAAACAACTAAGAATTTTACCAATGAGAAGGTAGAAGAATGTGACATGTGATGATTTACTATTCAGAGGTTACCTCTTAACCATTCAGATTTGAGGTTACCTCTTATTCATTCATAGGTTTAAACCATTAAGAGGTGGCATTTGAATGGTCATTAAGAGGCTACCAAACAGCCCCTAAATGTCAAATATCACCAGGAGGGAAACTTGAAAGCACGCCAAATTTATAAAAAAATAAAACATTCTTTATTTTCCAATTTTAGGTATCTCTACATTGATCCTATCAATTATTTTGTTAAAAAATACTTTTTAAATGTCAAATATCACCAAAACAATAAAAAAAGTTTTTTTAAAAAATATTTACCAATCAAGATTATCCATACTTTCTTGTCATTTTTATTGAATTACGCAACCTTTTAAAATAAGAGTTACATCTAATTTTTCAACAACGTAACCTTTTAAGAAAAAAGTTGCAATTTTTAGTAAAATTTGCAACTTTTAATAAAAAAGGTTGCATATAATAAAAAATGTGCAACCCTTTCAAGAAAAAAGTTGCATTAGATATCTTAATGCAACCTTTATGTCAAACGAAGTTGCATTAGAGCCAAATGCAACACAATTGAAAAGGGTTGCATCTAAAAAGTTGCATTAGCCTCATTTTCTAGTAGTGTCGAAACCTAGTAATAGGATATGCTTTAATTGTGGAGAAACTGGGCACATCAAACCGAGCTGTCTGAAACTAGCTTTAGCAGCAACCAGCAAAGCTAAGACAGCTAAAGGACCCAAAAAGAATGCCAGAGCATTCGTTCTGACAGCTGAAGAAGCTAAGATGATTCCAGATGTGATTGCCGGTACGTTCTTAGTTAATGATATTTTTGCCAAATTATTATTTGACTCTGGTGCAAACCAAAGTTTTATCAATACTGCTTTCTACAAACTTCTCAATCAACCTTTAACCAAACTTTCACAAGACTGTCTGGTGGAAACGGAAAATGGAGAATCCATTAATATTAGTGAAATCTTGCAGGGAGCAAGAATAGAAATTCTGAACCATCATTTTCTTTGCTAACCTTTACACAATGAATCTAGCTGGATTCGATGGTGTATTAGGAATGGATTGGTTGGAAGTTAATCGTGCTAGTATTTTATGTGATCAAAGTCAGTACAAGTACACCAAGTGGTAAAAAGATCACAAATAAAGGAGATAAGCCAACCAGGTAAGCAAAATTCATCTTTGTGATGAAAGCTATAAGTTATGAAAGGAAATGAGGAATAATGTATATGATTTCTGTAATCATTAATACTAAAGGAAAATAATTAAAATATGTTCCTGTAGTATCTAGATTCTCAGACATTTTTCCAGAACAGTTACCTGGATTACCGCCTGATAGAGAGGTTGAATTTAGAATTCACCTAATACCAGGGACGGCACCGATTGCCAAAGCACCATATCGATTAGCACCAACGAAGATGCTGGAACTGAAGAAACAATTGGAAGAATTTCTTGACAAAGGTTTTATATAACCTAGTTCATCGCCATGGGGAGCGCTGGTTTTGTTTGTTAAGAAGAAAGAAGGATCAATGCGTATGTGCATTGATTACCGAGAACTGAACAAGGATACGTTTAAGAATCGGTACCCACTACCGAGAATCTATGATCTTTTTTATCAACTTCAAGGAGCTCGATTCTTTTCTAAGATCGATTTACGCTTAGGATATCATCAACTGAAAGTACAGGAAGAGGACATTTCTAAAACTGCTTTCAGAACAAGGTACGGTCATTATGAATTTACCTTCATGCCATTTGGTTTAACCAATACCCCAGCCGCATTTATGGACATGATGAACAGGATATGTAAACCATACCTGGATAAATTCATAATTGTCTTTATAGATGATATTCTAATTTACTCTAAGAGTAAATAGGAACATGAAGCGCATCTGCATATACTCCTAACATTATTGAGAAAAGAGAAGCTTTATTCTAAATTGTCAAAATGTGAATTCTGGTTACAAGAAGTGCAATTCCTTGGACATTTGGTTAATCATGAAGGAATTCATGTGGACCCCACAAAGATCGAGGCGATTACCAAATGGAAAGTCCCTGAGTCGCCAACCAAAGTAAGAAGTTTTCTTGGACTAGCAGGATATTATAGACGGTTTATCCAAGATTTCTCTAGAATTGCCATTCCATTAACCAAACTGACTTGCAAATCAGTTAAGTTTGAATGGGGACCAAAACAGGAAGAAGCCTTTATAATTCTTAAGAAAAAGTTAACCAACGCACCCATACTCGGATTACTAGAAGGAACTGAAGACTTTATAGTCTATTTTGATGCGTCTAAGTTATGATATGGATGTGTGTTGATGCAACGTCAAAAGGTTATAGCTTATGCATCTAGACAACTTAAGAAACATGAAGAGAATTACACAACCCATGATCTAGAGTTCGGAGCCATAGTTTTTTTCCTTAAGATTTGGAGACACTATCTTTACGGAAGTAAATTTGTTGTCTTCACAGATCATAAGAGTTTAAGGTATATTTTTGGGCAAAAAGAATTAAATATGAGATAGAGATGCTGAATAGAAATTCTTAGTGATTATGATTGTGATATCCAGTATCATGCTGGGAAAGCTAATGTAGTTACGACTGGCATATCGTGTATACCTGTACACGATAAGACATGACACGCTAAGACACGATACATGAAATCCCATACACGAACACGACACAATATACACGAAAATTACCTATTAATACCTGTTAACACGACTGTTCGACTGTTATACACGAAAATTACCTGTTAATACCTGTTAACATGAACAAAAACATGAACACAACATGCTATCTGAGAGTTACAGAGGGAGTTTAGGGTTTTATTTTTTTAATTGAATGAGGAATGAAAATAGAAAGGAATTAAGGAACCCACACGCACATGGCTGATGATTTTTATTTAATTTAATTTCTTATCGTCTACTAACAGGTATTAATAGGTAAACTTGTATTTAACCTATTTATACACAAAAATTAACAGGTAATCTCATGTCTACCTATTTGGTACACGATACCTATTAATGCCATACATGATACCTGTTAACTTCGTGTAGGTTCATGTCATGTATTCGTGTAAAATTGCTAGCCCTAAATGTAGTAGTTGATGCTTTAAGTCGAAAGTATCATGAAAAGCCGAAACGAGTACACTCTCTCAAATTAAATCTTCAGATAGATTTAAATGAGAAAATTAGAGAGGTACAGGAAACAGCATTCAAGGATGATATTGAAGGTTTAAAAGGAATGTTAAGGAATTAGAACAAGGATCAGATGGAATTTGGAAGTCCCATAAGAAAAGAATGTAGATACCCAAACAAGGAAACCTACGCCACAGAATTCTAGAAGAAGCCCATAAGTCTAAATATACGATACATCCCGGAAGTCATAAAATGTATCAAGATCTAAGAAAAAATTTCTGGTGGATAGGAATGAAAAAGGATATAGCAAATTACGTTGCTAAATGTCTGACCTGTTCATAGGTTAAAGCTGAACATCAGAAACCTTCAGGATTATTACAGCCACTAGAAACGCTAATATGGGGAAATGGGAATTGATAACAATGGACTTTATTACCAAATTACCCAAGACAAGAAAAGGAAATGATACAATCTAGGTGATCGTTGACATATTGACCAAATCTGCTCATTTCTTACAAATGAAGGAAACTTTCGGTATGGAACAATTAGCCAAGCTATATATAATTAAATAGTTTCATTACACGGAATTCCTTTATCTATTATATCTGATAGAGATAGACGTTTTACTTCTCATTTTTGGACAAGTTTCCAAAAAGCAATGGGAACCAGGTTAAATCTTGTTGGAACTTTTGAGATCGTTCATACTTGTGCTGGATTAGTTTTATAGTGGTTTGTAGCTAATTTGATAGTATAGGGGCTTATTTTGTAATTCTATAGAAGTTGTAATCCTGACTTGGTGTAGATAAGATTCCAGCAAATTTATAAATTTGCTGGCTAGTCAGGAACACTATATATAGCCCTTGTATTGTAACCACTTCAAGCTTTTGGCTTTCTTAATGAATATTGGTGTTGTTTACATTCAATCATTGTTCTTGTGCTCTAATCTGATATCCAAGGTGCTTTACTGATTTAAATTCTTGTTTGGATTCAATACAACACTTGTTGTATTCATTAATCCATTAGCTTCACCTTCATCTTTGATTATTCTTAACTTTTCATAGTTCAAACACTTAACCAATAGGTGTTTTGGGCTAAAACAACCAACCACTGTGATCCGGATTGATATTGGGATCTACAATTTGGTATCAGAGCCTTAGTGCTCTTGGTTGTTGTGTTCTTGTTGAGATTTTTCATAGTTTTGAAGGTTTTTCAAAGTTTCAAGAGTTTCAAATTTTCGGACTTAAAATGGACTGATTTGGTGTGTTTAATCGATAGTTTGTTGTTAATACATGATTAGGGAGTCATTTTGGACATTTTGATGCATCAAAACATGGTTTTTGAGCTGTTTTTGAGTGATTAAAGGGTTTTAGTTCGTGTTAAACCCTCTGTCCAGTGAAATAGTTTGAATACAGCGAACAATATTTGAACATAGCGAAATTAATTTTTGAATATAGCGACGATATCTTTGCATACAGCAAATACAGCGAACAATCTTTTGAATCTCATCGCATAATCATTAATTTCACCGACCACAACTCGAGCGAAATTAACGATTTACGGCGAAATAGTGCCAAGTGACCCTTATAGCGAAATTATCGAAGGCGACTTCGAGAACTGCAATATAGAACCACAGCGTTCTTATCACAGTATACGACGAAATTAAGCCAAACTAACGTGTGTGTTATTTGTATCAGCGGATTTAGCTAGCTCGCTCGTGCAGGACCTCTCCGGCATCGGCGAAATTGTTTCTACAGAAGACTTGTCAGCGAAATTGACATCTGTTCAACTTACCGTTGTCAAAAACAAGTCAAGATGTCGTTGAATCAGCTAAGTCCAATTGCTCAAGCGGAACTTGAGACCGGAACCACTACTAGGCCACCAAAGTTGAAAGGGGCTGAAGACTTCAGCACTTGGAAGACTCGCATCCAGTCGTTCTTCGAATACACGGACTACAATCTGTGGGTCTCAGTCACCGCTGGACCCCACATTCCAATGGTTGTTCGTAATGACGTGGTAGTTGCTAACCCTGACCCCACAACCTTCACTGACGAAGACAAGGCTCTAATCCAACGCAATCGCCGTGTGCATGCAGCCCTAACCATGGCTCTGTCAACTGATGACTGCAACATGTTTGAAGAACACCGAACTGCAAGTGCACTCTGGAATGCATTGATTGAGTATTATGAGGGAAATGAAAAGCTAATTGAAAGTAAGAGAGATATGGTGCAAAAGCAATACGACATGTTCTGTGGAGTTCGTGGAGAAAGTCTGTCAGATCACATCAGTCGCTTTCTGAATATGATGACCAAAATGAAGAAGGCAGGAAATCCTGTCACAAACCGTGCTGCCATCAAGAAGCTGCTGGATTCACTCCCTAAGGAATGGAGTTTGCAATACATGATGATCAAGAAGGATTTCCTCAATAATCCAAATCCTGTCACTCTATCAGACTTGATTAACACTCTAAGAGCTTTTGAAATGGATGTCAACAAACGAGAAATGAACACTGCTGGCTACACTCCAAAAACAAATCCACCTTCTGCTGGAATGAAGAATGTGGCATTCCTTGCCTCAGGTGGCATTTTTCAACAAGCTTCTGACATGATCTATGCTAACACTTCCGGAAGCACATCAAAAGCTCCACAACCTAGTGAGAAGACTGTCATGGTTGGCGATACACAAGCGTTGAAAGTGTCTACTGAAAACGTGGCACTTTTCAACATGTTTCTAAGCAGCTATGAAGCTTTAATGTCAGGAGAGCTCAAGAGGGAAATGTTCACTGCTGAAGACATGTATCAAGTCGATCCAGATGACATGGAGGAAATGGATTTGAAATGGCAAATGGCCATGATCACCTTAAGGTTGAAGAAATTTCAGGACAAGACCGGGAAACGTTTGGGTCTCGGAAAGGCTGGCTTTGATAAATCCAAACTAAGATGCTACAACTGTAAGAATCTGGGCCACTTCAAGCGTGACTGTCCCTTGTTGAAAGAAGGAAACATCGAATCAACTCCTGCTGTGAAACAAATCACCGTTGAAGAAAACAAAAACAATGTGTCTCCTAGCACGCCGAAAGCTTTAGTCATCGAAGATTATGATTGGAGTGAAGAAATTTCTGAAGCTAAGGAGCAAGTCAACAAAGCTCTCATGGCAAAGATCTCAAGCGAGTTCTCTTCGAAGCAGTTTGAGAAACAGACAGCTGGAATTCCAAAAGGAGACAATACTGCTGACAAGGGTTTGAAAAGCATTCTCACCTCTCCGGAGCCTGAGAAAGAAAAGAAGTCTGAAGAAGCTAAGGAGCAGATTCCTAAGGATGCATCTGACCAGAAGAAAGACAAAGGAAAAGCCTCAGCCACAGCAATGAAAACTGAATCTTCCAAAGAAAAGGCTGACAAAGACTTGGTAAATAGTATTCCACATAACTTTAAAGTAAAGTTATGCTCACCAGCATGCGTTGATGTCGTGGCACATTACAAGTCTCTTAATCTAGAATTTGAGAGACAAAAAGACAAGGCCTTAAAAATGAATAACGAACTTAAACTGAACGAGGCTGCATACCAGAGAAAGTTGAATTCAACTTTAGCTGAGATGCAAACTCTAAAAGAATTTGTGATTAGAAAAGATTTCATCATTAACGATCTCACAGATAGACTAGAAAAGGCTTTAAATGAAAAGAACAAATTGCAAATTATCATTGATAAATGGAATGTCAGTCAAAAGGCCTTTACTGACATAAAAAACTGCCAACGACCAACGTATGTGAAAGACGGGATCGGGTATAAGGATAGGCAAGGAAATGAAAGAAAACTCTTCCTTCCACCACATAGCAAAAACTATGTGCCTATAGAACAAAACGATTCTTGTGAAAAGGCCTCTGTAGAACAAAACGATTCTTGTGAAAACGAAACAACCGCTAACTTTTCTAAAAGTAATGCAGATCCAATTGTGTGTAAAGAAGATGTGTGCGATGAGGATGGAGACTGCGACGGTTCAAAAATAGGAATAGGTTATTCAGGCGACAGTTATTCCACTGTTAACTGGTTCGCCTGGAACTGTTCCAAGGAAAACAATATTCAGGATAAATGTAATAATTTAATTAGGATGGATGACTGTAATGGCCATGTGCCTAAATTTAAATCTTCGGATGACTGTAAAGGCCATGTGCCTACATTTGAGACCCGTGATCGTGAACATGCTATGTTTGAATGTCATGATTTAAATTCTGCATTTTGTGATGATAAAGTTGTTTGTGAATCTCCTGTATTTGTGCCAGAATTGAAAAAGAATAACTTTGGAAAATTCCTCACCGAGGAAATTCCAGAATTTATTCCATCTCGAACAGGTATGACAGATTCTGAAAAGAGAGTCACTGAAGATCAATGCAACGAAGACTCAAGCACTGCTGTGAAGACTTCAAGTCCTGAGGATGAGCAAATATCAGAAACATCAAACGAAGGTCGAACAACAGACAGTGAGAGCAAAAAATTTTCAAGTGAAGAAACCTTGAAAACCTCATGTGTAGATCAAACAACAAATGATGAAAGCTCCGAAAGTTCAAGTGTTGAAGACCAAGATTCAGAAAGTTCAAGCGAAGATCAAAGCTGCAATGATTCTAGTTACGAAGCAAGTGAAGAGCAAGAGTCAAGTGAATACCAAGTGTCTGAAAGTTCATCTGATTCGGACAATGATGAAGAATGTTCAGAAGATGAAAGCAGAGTTGACAAGAAAATGAAGAAAGCAGAAAGCTCAAGACACTCATCACATACATCATCTTCTAACACCAAAAGGCCCAGACATAAACGATGTTTTTGCTGTAGTCATTTAGGACATACAGCGAATCATTGTAAAGCCAAAAAGTTTTCTAAACCGGAATATGATTTTGTTAAGAACGTCACTGATCAACTTGATTATCTTAAGAAATCTGTTAAAAATCTGGTTGATTCAACAGCTTATTTTTGGAGGCAAAAAGAAGATATCGTGGGTCAAAACCACGATAGATTCAATATGAAGTAAATCTGGGTTCCCAAATCGAACTAATTTGTGTATATTCTTGTATTTCAGAATAAACTCCAGAAATGGCTTCGAATGCTCATGGAGTATATCTGGCACGTCGACAGCGGATGCTCAAGACACATGACAGGCTTAAAGGAGCTTCTGAAGAACTTTCATTTTATTGATGGTGATTTCGTGTCATTTGCTGGAGACGAGAAGGGAGGGAAAATCGTTGGAATAGGAGATGTGGTCTCTGAAGCTCTCACGCTGGAAAACGTCAACTATGTTCCAGAATTCTGCTACAATCTCATGAGCGTATCACAAGTCTGTGATAAAGGAATATCAGTGCTTTTCAATGACATGGAATGCTTGTTTCTCAAGCCTGGATATGTCGTTCCTGCAGAAATGATTATGCTCACTGCTCCAAGACAAAACAATACATATGTGCTCAATATGAAAAATGCCAAGACAAATGACAACATGACGTGCTTGATTTCAAAGGCTTCAGAATCGGAGTCACTGCTTTGGCACAGGCGATTGGGGCATGTAAATTTCAAAAATATGAACAAACTCTCTAAGTTAAACTTAGTAAGAGGTCTGCTGATAAAAGAATTTCCTTTTTCCGAAAAATGTATAGCATGCGCCCAAGGAAAGCAACACAAGAAATCGCACAAGTCCAAAGTAGTGAATACAATTACGGCACCTCTTCAGTTGTTGCATATGGATCTTTTTGGCCCAATTAGTGTTAAAAGTCTTGCTAAAAGCTCTTATTGTTTGGTGATTACAGATGATTTCTCTCGTTTTTCATGGGTTTATTTTCTTGAGGCAAAAAGTGAGACAGCGGAAATTCTCAAGGCATTCATTCCCTTGATTGAGAACGTGACCAGATTAAAAGTGAAGTCAATCAGAAGTGATAATGGCTCCGAATTCAAAAATCAAACTTTCATATCCTGCTGTGTAGAAAAGGGAATTCATCTCCAATACAATGCAGCCAGAACTCCTCAACAAAATGGGGTTGCTGAACGCAAGAACAGAATGTTGATTGAGGCCGCAAGGACCATGCTGGTGGATTCAAAGCTTCCAATCATCTTCTGGGCAGAAGCAGTTAACACAGCATGCTACGTTCTGAACAGGGTTCTCATTGTAAAACCACACGGAAAAATGGCGTATGAACTTCTCTTCAAAAGAAAGCCGCTTATTGATTTCTTCAGACCATTTGGATGCTCTTGCACTCTTCTAAACACTCAAGAGAATCTCATCAAGTTCGAAGCAGTAGGTGATATCTGCTACTTCATGGGATATTCATCAACTCAGAAAGCCTACAGAGTCTACAACAAAAGAACAAAGATGGTGATTGAGTAGTACTACGTTGACATTCAAGAAGGAAACTACACTAATACTGGAAGTACTCCCGATTGGTTTTATGATGTGGGTGTGATCTTCAACACCTTTGAAATTCCAGAAGATGTTCCAGAAGCAGAACCTGCAGAGGTTGCTCAAGTTGAACCTCTGTTTGATACTTCAGATATTGTTTTAACTCCGTTCACTACCCGTTTCACTCCATTCTCTGCTAATCCACTTCTCTCTGTGGATGAAGCTACTGGTGACACTTCGCCTGAGAACACCCCAGAAAACGGTGCTTCTTCTTCACAGGCGAACGTGGATGAACCAACTCAAGAAGATGACCCTCCAGTCATTTACGTGGACGAACACTTCACCAATCTCCCGCAGCAGATTGAGTCTCAGACAAATGCAGGATACAAGACAAATCGAAATCATCCGCTTGAGAACGTTATAGGTGCAGTTGAAGAAGGAGTGCGTACACGTGGTCAGTCATCAAGCATCAACAAAGGTCTTTATGCAACTTTTCTCTCACAGTCTGTGCCACGGGACATTGAAGATGCTATTCTAGACTCCAGTTGGGTTCAAGCAATGCAGGAAGAATTATCTCAATTTCGCAAACTCAAGGTCTGGGAGTTAGTAGATCTACCTGAGGGAAAATTTCCGATTGGTACCAAATGGGTGTTTCGTAACAAGATGGATGATCGTGGAGTTGTAATCAAGAACAAGGCCAGATTAGTGGTGCAGGGTTTTCGTCAGGAGGAAGGAATTGATTATGAAGAGGTTTTCGCTCCAGTTGCAAGATTGGAGGCCATCAGAATATTCCTAGTTTACGCGTCATACAAAAACTTCAAAGTTTTTCAGATGGACGTGAAGAGCGCTTTTCTGTATGGGAAGGTAAAGGAAGAGGTCTACGTGTGTCAGCCTCCGGGTTTCGAAGATCCTCACTTTCCAGGTCGCTACTACAAGTTGGACAAAGCCCTCTATGGTCTTCACCAAGCTCCACGTGCGTGGTACGAGACTTTGTCAACTTATCTTTTGAAGTGTGGATACACCAGAGGAACGATCGACATGACTCTCTTCACCAAAAGAGTCGGAGAAGACGTAATGCTGGTTCAGATTTATGTGGACGATATCATCTTCGGGTCAACCAACGAAGAACTGTGTAGAGAATTCGAGTCTGTCATGAAGGCACAGTTTGAAATGAGCATGATGGGAGAGCTAACGTTCTTCTTAGGGCTAGAAGTGAAGCAGAAGGAAGACGGGATTCTTATTCATCAGGCCAAGTATATTCAGGATATTCTCGCAAAATACAACATGAACGACTGCAAAGTTGCAAGTACTCCATTTGCTTCTCAGACGGAGCTTACTCTAGATCCTCAAGGAAAACCCGTAAACAAGTCCTTCTATTGCTCGATGATCGGATCTCTGATGTACTTAACGGCTAGAAGGCCTGACATCATGTGGGCTGTCTGTCTCTGTGCTCGTTTTCAGACTAATCCCAAGGAATCTCATGAAACCGCTGTAAAGCGCATCTTCTGCTATCTTAAAGGAACTCCGAAACTAGGTCTTTGGTATCCTAAAGATAGTAATTTTGATCTTATTGATTATTCTGACAGTGATCATGCAGGTTGTAAAGTAGATCGCAGGTCTGTCTCCGGAGGATGTCAATTCTTGGGAAATCATCTGATCTCATGGCAAAGCAAGAAACAGACAACTGTATCCACCTCAACCGCTCAAGCAGAATACACCGCGGCCTACAGTTACTGTTCACAAGTTCTCTGGATATAGAATCAGTTGTTGGATTATGGAATAAACATCATGAAGACTCCTATATTCATCGACAATGAGGCATGCCTGGGAATTGTGAAGAATCCCATCCACCACTCCAGAACGAAGCATATCGAAATTCGTATTCACGCAATTCGAGATGCGTACGAGAAAGGATACATTCAAGTGGTACCAGTGGATACAACCCAGCAACGGGCCGACATTTTCACTAAAGCTTTCGATAAAACTCGATTCAACCAGCTGGTAACCTGGTTGGAAATGGTTAATTTCCTTGAATGGAAATGAATCTTGTGTCCAAAAGCTTTCGTAAATACTCTATCTTTTGTCCATAGTTTTTCTTAAAAAAAAAAAAAAAAAAAAACGTTTGTTGAAAGTAAAACAAGTATCGTACAGCGTTGCCCACCAAAAAGATTTTCTGATTCTTAAAATTTCATTTTCGGGCAAATGCACTTTCGAAAATAAAGATTTTAGGGGGGATATTCCAGAAAATCAAAATGAGATGCTTGTTTCTGACTCCCGTTAGAGGAAATGATAGAAAATTGCTAACACTTTGCCATTTCTTGTAAAACAGAAAACAAAACAAAAAGAAATCGGGGCACCAAGCAACGACGTGTCGGTAGATTCAGCAACACCGATGAGTAAACTGCTGTTAGGGAGCAAAACATAACATCTACACAAGGATTCTGGCTTCTCTCAGACATTACGCATCTTGTGGGTAACACGTTGCGGCATATGGCTTAATGGTCTTAAATCTTGTGTTGATAGATTGCCAAAGTCTGAAATCTCGGGTCTTTATATTGGTTCTCATTCGGGGGGTATCATAGTTGGTCTTCTGCTGCATCCAGATACATGCTGACCTAGAACTTCTATGATATCCCTTCATAATAAGCGCCTTAAAAAGTGCATAGCAGACGAATCTCAAAAAGTGCTTAGCAGACGAATCATTAGTCACTGAAAAGAGAGTCACTGAAGGAGATGAAAGTGACGAAGAAGAAGTTGATAGAGATGATATGCCAGCCAGATTTATTGAATGGGGTCCAGAAGAAGAAGTACAGTATGAGCAAGGAGATCGAAAAACTTTCTCTCCCCAGCACCCAGAATGGTTTAAGAAAGAGAGAGAAAGACTACCTGATTTTTATCAGGTGATAACCGTTGAAAAGAGTGAAGCTACCGACAGGATCATAAGGTGGAAGTACGACAACCTGAGAGGAATATTTGTTGTTAAAAGACGAGGTGGCGTGATCCAGTACTTTCAGACCGGTTTTGATCTCTTTACTCTTCCCAGGTGGGATTTACGTGAGCTGGGCCGTCTGGACATTCTAAATCCAGAAGAAAGAAGCATTGGAGGAGACTTTGAGCGTCTGATCGCTAAATAATGCAACAAAGGTTTCCCTAATCACAGGCCTCAGTGTCCAAGGCGGAGAGTTTCGAAAACTACCATAGATCCAGTAACAGGGAAAGGAAAAGTGACGTGGGTGATCAACCCTGCTAAAGTTGTCACAAGAATTAAGCTACCTGAAGAAATTCCTATTTCCCTCAAAGATTTCAAGAAATGGTTCTATGATAGCAAGACTGGCGAAGCTGTGATAAGATCCAACGAAAATGTGGATATTCGGATCTTGGATCCTATGGATGTGTTTATGTTTGGGATCTCGGATCTAACTGTGTTGAATGCAAGCCGAATAAACGTGGGAGCTGGAAACGCAAATCTTGAGGAGGCTATGCTATTTCAGAGAGTGGTAGAAAGAGCCTGGAAGTTAAAGAGGGAAATGCTGGATCTGGTAGACAAGATTGAGAAAAGAAAAGAAAAGGAAGAAAAGAAAAAGGAAGCAAGGAAGAAAAAGAAGCATGAACATAAGAAAGAAAAGACCCCTGCTTCTTCAACTGAACCCACCACAACATCATCACCTCCGGCCTCATCCACATATGAGGCCACTATGGAGGATCAACCTATTAGTGAAGCTGTTACTACTCAAGCAACTCTGGATGCACCAATCGAAACTCAAGCACCACCCGAAACGACAACAATCGAAGATAATCCCAAAGAGCCTGAGAAGCCAGCTACTGAGAATCCAGTGGATATCAATGAAGAATGAAAAGACAAGTATGCAACGATCTAGGGGGGATATTGTTGGAACTTTTGAGATCATTCATACTTGTGCTGGATTAGTTTTATAGTGGTTTGTAGCTAATTTGATAGTATAGGGGCTTATTTTGTAATTCTATAGAAGTTGTAATCCTGACTTGGTGTAGATAAGATTCCAGCAAATTTATAAATTTGCTGGCTAGTCAGGAACACTATATATAGCCCTTGTATTGTAACCACTTCAAGCTTTTGGCTCTCTTAATGAATATTGGTGTTGTTTACATTCAATCATTGTTCTTGTGCTCTAATCTGATATCCAAGGTGCTTTACTGATTTACATTCTTGTTTGGATTCAATACAACACTTGTTGTATTCACTAATCCATTAGCTTCACCTTCATCTTTGATTATTCTTAACTTTTCATAGTTCAAACACTTAATCAATAGGTGTTTTGGGCTAAAACAACCAACCACTGTGATCCGGATTGATATTGGGATCTACAAATCTAAGCACAACTTATCATCCACAAACGGACGGACAAAGCGAAAGGACAATTCAGACCATGGAAGATATGCTTAGAGCTAGTGTAACTGATTTCGGAGGAAATTGGGACGATCATTTACCATTAGTAGAATTTTCCTACAATAACAGCTATCATACAAGCATTAATGCTGCACCTTTTGAAGCACTTTATGGACAAAAGTGCCAAACTCCAGTCTGTTGGGCAGAAATTGGAGAAAAGCAACTACCTGGACCGGAGATATTGCAAGAAACAACGGACAAGATAATTCAAGTCAAGAAAAGACTAATAGCAGCATGAGATCGTCAAAAGAGTTATGCAGATAATAGACGAAAACCTTTGGAATTTCAAGTAGGAGATAAGGTATTATTAAAAGTTTCTCCATCGAAAGGAGTAGTCAGATTCGTTAAAAGAGGAAAGCTAAGCCCAAGGTATGTTGGACCATTTGAGATTATTAGAAGAATAGGAACCGTAGCCTATCAGCTACAATTTCCAAAGGAAATGGCAGGAATACATGATGTGTTTCATGTATGTAATCTCAAAAAGTGCTTAGCAGACGAATCATTAGTGATACCTCTTAAGGACATAGAGGTAAATGAGAAACTTAAGTTTATAGAAACACCCATTCAGATTAAAGATTGGAAGATCAAGAATCTCAAACACAAAACACTAGTTCTAGTCAAAGTGAAATGGGATTCCAAGAGAGGACCAGAACACACTTGGGAACACGAGTCGGAAATGCAAAAGAAATACCCACACCTGTTCCAGAAGACCTCGAGGACGAGATCTAAAACAAGGTGGGGAGGATATAACAACCCTCCTAGAACCTTTAACTAAACCCTAAACGTCCTAAAATATACCCTGTATACGAGAAACGGGCCTAGAATACCGTTATATTTATAAAAATCAAATAAAAGCACAAACATTGTGCCCTCGCGGGCCGCGACCCACTGCTCAGGGTCTGTCGCGGTGCTCGACTGACTTTGTTTGTCGGACAAGGCATTGCGCCACGTGTCCGATGATGTGTGAAGGCTATACCCTTGACCCACCAAGGCTAGTGCCTAGCCGGTCTACCTCGCGGGCCGCGAAGGCCAAAGCCAAGGGAGTCGCGGGGCGCAACTCCGTGTCTGATTAGCTTATAAAAGGGAGTCGAGAGCTCATTTGTTCACGTTCATTTTCTAATTCTCTCTCAAACTTTTAGTTAGCTAAAATACTCGGGTATTAAACCCCTATAAAGCGAAGCTCTGCCTCGTTGTAAGTATTATAACCCTATTTGTTACCCAACACGATTGATCTAGGGCTCCGTAACGCATGTCATGGCTCTGCCTGGCTCAGTCGTTGGAGTTCTATCTCATGTTACACCCGATTGATCTAGGACTCCGCAATGCATGTCAAGGCCCTGCCTGACTCAGTCATTGGAGTTCTATCTCGAGTTGTATGGTTAATGTAATTTGGTTTATTTTCCTAACACGTGTGCATTGTTTAATTTTAATAGATAGACGCCAGCTAGATTGCACTAAAAGCTTGGAAAAGTGGCTATAAAAGTTACCTAAATAAAAAGGAGTTTTGTTTCTCAATAAACTGGGGTTTATCCCCATAAATATATTGTAATGGAAACTTGGGTTTTGTCTCATTTATTTGTTATAAAAAGTTTGGTGTTTTAACTCTGATAAAATATTTTGTGACTACAGTCCTGATGTATTCCGCTGCCAAATTAATAAACACCAATACCACCCGCTCTGCGTGCCGCGGCCGCCAGCCTCCCGGGGCAGGGGTCGGGGGCTGCGACATTATGTTTATTAAAATTATGTTTTTTTTAATTATGTCTTTTTTCTAGGCTATGTAATTTAATTTTTAATCAATGAAAACTTTTTATATATTTAAGAATTTAGTTATTAAAAAATAAAAATAAAAAGTGGAAGGGGGAAGAAGGGGAACCACACCTACTCTTGGGGGAAAATAGTGAGATGGAATGGAGGGTGATATGTTGCCTATGTGGAGTTGGGGGAAGGAGAAATACACCACATAGTGTTATGATTTTCATTGGACCTTGATATTCACACACTCCAAACCTTATTTCTACACCCCCAAAGCGCCCAGCTTTGGCCAAAGCGGGGCATTTAAGCATGCTTTCTAGACAAAAGGTGATGTGATGGTGTACGATGTCCGTGTTCTGTATGTTGAAGCACCGCGCTTTGGCCAAAGCGGGGCGTTTAGGGTTCTTTCTGCAGAAAAGGGTGATGAGACTTGATGTGATGTTATATTCTGTACGATGTTGCATAAAGTGTCACGTTTGAACCCTAAGCACCGCGCCTTAGCCAAAGTGCGGCCCTTCGACCATTTCAACTGCATTTAAGAGGCAGGCCATGCATTCTGTCTCGTATTCGAAAAAAAATTCATCCATTTCAAAAAATTAAGGTTGAGATTCTGTTGGTTTTTTTTTTTTTTAAACTGTGAAAATTCTGTTGAGTTGAGCATTTTTTCAGTGATTACGACGTCGTGGTTTAGCAACTATCTTTTTGCTGAATACTCTTAGGAGTCTGTTGTTCCATATTCTTACGAGGGAACCACTATTTCTTCCTCGTACGATATACCGATCCCTTCCAATATGAGGGAGGAGGAGGTTGTATCTAGGATTCGTTATCGTGACAAAACGGTGCACCTAGACTTGAATGTCCCTGTGGAAGATTCATACGCACAACACGGCTATTCGGATTACGGATACGGAGGTGAACTGTATCCTCAGGATAAATATCCGTACGGTCAGCCAAACAATCCTGACCACGGTTACGGTGGTGAGCAGAGCTATGTACAATAAGACTATCCTGACCACGGTTACGGTGGTGAGCGGAGCTATGTACAGCAAGACTATCCCGACCATGGTTACGGTGGTGAGCATAGCTATGTACAACAACATCATCCTGACCAGGGAGAGGGTGGTGAGCATGATGAGGAATGTTGTAGGACCGTATTTGACAGTCGAGTGAGTCAATTCGAGCTAGCAACTACCGAAAATGTAGCGGAAATACAAAATCAGCATGAATTAAAGCAAGAAAGGTGTAGAAACAGAAACAGATCACTTTAAACTGGTTTTCTCATTAATCTTCACAAAATATACGGGCAGCAGTTCGGCTACACTCTGGACATAATCGTATGAAATGAGAAAACAACACAACTATTTATAAGGGATGAGGTTTCGCTTATATGGCATGTCCATATGAGCGAAACCATCAAGTTAGGGTTTCGCTTTTATGGCACATGTCCATATAAGCGAAATATCAACTTGAAAATCAAACTATTACACTTCAACCCCCTATACAATACATATTTAACACATCTAGACCCTATACATTGATCAACTAAGACTAAGACGCAGGCTTTAGACATTCGTGCATCAACAAACTCCCCCTTGGATACAGCCGGAGTCTTCAGTCTTGGTCTTTAAACTTTACAGGGACTTGAATTTTCCTTCTTTAGACTTAGGCTTCTTCAGCAACTTCCTAAGCTTTTCTTTCTCTTTCGCAGGCTCCCCCTTTCATCAATCTTCTGTGCTTTTGGGATCGACACCTGGATTACCAGCAACAAGCTTCCTTTTGCATCAAGCTCGTCTTCAGACTCCCCCTAAGACTCTGCTATCGGGATCTTAATCTGGAATTTTCACCTGCAAACCTCAAACATTTATAAGAATAGACATTTTAAATGTTCAGAATTGATGATCTGATTCTTTCACAATCCTATAAAGATTTGACTATATAAAGAATCCAAACAACTAAATCTAACACTTTTCTGATTAAACACCGTCACACCCAGTCAACCAAGTCCAAGTCAATGACCTTGGTCAACTGCTTGTTCCACCAAGTCCAAGTTAATGACCTTGGTTGATCAAATTATGAAGTACGCAGTTATTTCATTCTAAAAAAATAGTTCAACCAAATGAACTTTTGAACATTTTGAACTTCCAAACACTTTTCAACTGTTCAACACTGTACCAATCAATGCTCTGCATGCCCTCATCATACACTGACATGATCTGCACTAAGCTTTGATCGTCCAATTCCCAAAGTCAGTTGTCGAAAATAAAATGAGAAACTAAAATCTTTTTGGATTTTGAACTGAATAAACTGAAAACTGTACACACAATCTTTTTGTGAGCGTGTTAAGGGATCATATCAACTTCCGACAAGATACAAGTACCGTTAAGCTTAGGTGACATTTTAAGCACTAAACAATTTGCAATGATTGTCGATATACTGGTCCACTTTAAATTTTCACACAAAGTTCAATCTGTTCAGGATACGGATTTAATGTTTTAAGGCTTAACTTTCATATGTGTCCCACCTCAGAATATACTCCCATATCCAGATCCCAATATTCAGTCTCACAGGTGAGTTTTAACACAAATGATATCTGTAAGGGGTTAATAAATTATGAATAATCATGAGAGCTCAGGTCAGAACTACCGTTCAGCAGAGAGATCATGACTCAACTTGTTGGTGTGTCCCCTTTAGAGGATCTTTTTTACAACAGCATAGCTAAGCAATTTTATTGTCTTATCATACATGCTGAGGGTGATGCTATGTTTCAAGCATTTGCGGAAAGCATTATTCGAGGACTAGGTCAGAACTACCGTTCAGCAGAACTCCCGGAATAATACCCCAGATATCACTGAGTAAACAAACCTAGTATATCAGAAAAAGGAATCTTTCAAACAAGATTTCGGGGGTTACCCATATATCCGAGAAATGTTCACCACATAAAAGCAAGTAATTTTTATGTTTATATCCCGAACATATCTACTAAATGTGTAAAAACCTATCGGCATATCATCTACAAGACTGCTTAACACATTTATACTTTACATTTCTTTAGCGTACTGCACTGTCTAGCTGATGTACTATCATTTCCCTTTTTTACACAAACTCATTTTTACTTTTTCAAATGTTTTTGGTTTTTGTGATTTTATCATGTTTTTGTAATTTTCTGCAAACTTACTCCCCCTAAAAAGAAAAACATATTTTTGTGTTTTTGTTTTTATCGAAAAGCAGAAAATAAACTGTACAAACAAAATTGACAACACGACAAAGGTTCACGTCAGATCACCGCCCAACTCGGCTTCACATTCAATAACCCTCCCAGATTTCAGATTTTTCAACCCGTTCGATTTTAAAAGATAATAAAATCTTTTTTTGTCAAAAGGTTTAGTATAAAAATCCGCTTTCTGATCATCGGTGTGCAAGTGTTCAATCCGAATTAACTTTTTCTCGTGACAATCACGAATAAAGTGGTGACGGATCTCAATATGTTTTGTTTTTTAATGGTGAACCAGATTCTTAGTAATGTTAATAGCTGCTTCATTGTCCACATAGATCGGAGTATCTAAGAACTGCAAACCGAAGTCGCGCATCTGCTGTTGGATCCAAAGGATCTGCGAACAACAGCTGGAGGCTGAAACGTATTCAGCCTCGCATGTAGAGAGCGCTACTGCGGTTTGTTTCTTACACTGCCAGGTAACGAGTCGAGTTCCGAAGAACTGACACCCAGCAGTGGTGGACTTTGCATTTTGCTTGCAGCTTCCAAAGTCAGAATCAGCAAAACCAGATAAAGTAAAGTCACCCGATCGAGGATACCACAAGCCGATGCTTGGGCAGCCTTTCAAATACCGTAAGATACGTTTCACAATGGTCATATGTGACTGCCTTGGATTCGAATGATATCTGGCACAAAGGCACGTCGGGTACATGATGTCTGGACGGGAAGCCGTGAGATACATCAGAGAGCCAATGATAGATCGGTACAATGTCTCGTCCATCTTCACACCATTCTCGTCTGGACAAATTCCATGATTCTGTGCAAGGGGGTGGATGCAGGACTGCAATCTGTCATGTCAAACTTGTCGAGCACGTCCTTCACATACTTCGTTTGGTGAATGAAGATTCCGTCGGGCATTTGTTCCACCTTTAGCCTGAGGAAGAACTTCATCTCCCCCATTGAGCTCATCTCGAACTTTTTCTTCATCACCTTTTCAAATTCTTTGCACAGGTCATCGTTGGTGGATCCAAAAATGATATCGTCAACATATATCTGCACGATCAACAAGTGGCCTGCTTCTTCCTTGGTGAATAAAGTGATGTCTACTGTGCCTCTTGTGAACCCGTTGTCCAACAAGTATTGAGAAAGCGTCTCGTACCAGGCTCTAGGGGCCTGGTGAAGTCCGTACAACGCTTTATCCAATAGATACACCTTGTTTTTGTGCAATGGGTCTGTGAACCCCGGCGGTTGCCCCACATACACTTCTTCTCTGATAGTTCCGTAAAGGAAGGCAGATTTAACGTCAAGTTGATATACTTTAAAATCTTTCCATGACGCGAAGGCTAGAAAAATCCGAATTGCCTCAAGTCTTGCAACCGGCGCATAAACTTCATCATAATATATTCCTTCCTGTTGACTGAAGCCTTGAACCACAAGTCGCGCTTTGTTTCTCACCACGACACCTCTGTCATCACGTTTGCACTTAAAAACCCATTTCGTCTTGATTAACTTCTGATTCTTAGGCAGATCAACAAGTCTCCAGATGCCCAGTTTTTCGAACTGTTGCAGCTCCTCCTGCATTGCATTCACCCAGCTATCCTCAGTCAATGCCTCTTTGTAGGTTCTGGGCTCTATCTGCGAAATAAAACATTTTAATGAGACTTCTTTCTGCATATCAGCAATAGATGAATTGAAACATGTAAGAGCTCGGTCTATTTGATGTCGGGTTTTAACACCACTTTGCAGGTCGCCAATAATCTGTTCTGAGGGATGATAAGACAACGTCCGTGGCAAAGCATTGTCAGGCACATTCACTTCCGATTCCAAGCTTGATATGTTAAGATCAATGGTTTGATCCTCAGCTTCCGTTGGATCCTCATCAAAAGTCGGAGCTGGTTCCGCTTCTGAGTCGTTAGATTCGTCAAATGATGGAGCTGGTTCCTCTGGTGGTTCGTGAGCTGTTCCACTTGGTCCTGCTTCATCATCGTGAGTACCCACGGTGGGTTGAGAAACTTCTAGCGGTCTAGATACTTGCTCCTGTGACACATTTTGCTGATACATGTATATAAGAGTTAGTTCCTCCTCACTCAGCTCGACCGGCAGATGAAACGACTCCCAGAGCTTATCTTAGTCAAACAGGAATCTTTGTCCGGGAAGTTGTGGTGATGAAGTGTGCTTCTGACAATCCACGTGTTGAACTTGAATCACCTTTCCCAGGCATGGTACGAACACCCTCTTGAGTGGGCTAGCGTAACCTACAAAGAAACCCACATTAGATTTAGCGCCAAATTTACCGTTTTCATCAATAAAAGTACAAGGAGACCCGAATGGCTCCAAAAACTCAAGATTCGGCTTATAACGATGCAGCAGCTCAAAGCAAGTCTTTTTGTACTTCTTTATAGTGAGAACTCTATTCAATGTGTAACAGGCTGCTGATACTGCTTCACTCCAGAAAAAAATTGGTACCTTGGAATCGGCTAACATTGTACGTGCTGTCTCAATCAGGGTCCGATTCTTTCGTTCAGCTACACCATTTTGCTGTGGTGTGTACGGCGCACTGAATTCATGAAGAATTCCCTTCTCGTTGCAGAACTCGTACATCTTGTTGTTCTTGAATTCCGTTCCGTTGTCGCTCCGAATCCTCTGGATTGGCAGTTTATACACCGTTTCCATTTTCTTAAAAAGCACCATCAAAGACTCAAAAGTTTGATGTTTTCGTTCCAAGCATACTACCCAAGAAAATCTCGTAAAGTCATCAGTCACCACCAAGCAATATAAGTCTCCGCTGATGCTCTTTACGTTGACAGGCCCGAAGAGATCCATGTGCAATCTCTCAAGAGGTAACCTGATCGTGTTCATGATCTTCAAAGGGTGTGACTTCCGAGTCTGCTTTCCTTTCTTACACGCTACACAATCATCATTTAAGTGAAAATTCTTCAAATTTACACCATCAACTAAAACATTATGTACCAAAATGTTCATTTTGCGAACATGAATGTGGCCCATCTTACGATGCCACATTATCGAATCTTTTTCTGTCGCTTTAGTTTTAGACACAAAACACTGTTTCTGATGGGATGTTGGCGTTGCGACGTTCATATCTAGATAATAAAGATCATTCTCCTGCGGAGCACGCAACAGCACCATCTCATCAGGGATTTTAAACCCTGGTTTCAACACAACACATTCAGTTTTAGTAAAGTGTACACAAAACTCTTTATCACAGATTTGTGAAATGCTGAGTAAATTGTTTGTTAACTCTACTATGTAGTTCACTTTGTCGAATGAAATCACGCCATTTGACAACGTTCCTTGACCAACGATCCTTCCACCTTGGTTCCCAGCAAATCCCACATAGCTTCCGTTTATGGATTTGACATCGTATAGCAAAGCAAGCGTCCCAGTCATATGCCTTGAAGCTCCACTATCCATAATCCACTTTGACAGTATAGACTTGGGCAGCCCCTGCAAACATCATAGCGAATTTATTCAAACAATGAACTCCATGACTTCTTAACTGCTGAAACACTCCCAAACACTAGATTACACTTCTCATCAACTTTTGGAATACTGAAGATCACATTTGGAACAACAGGTTCAACTTTTTATTTTAAAATGTTTTCTTTGATTGGAGGAAATTCTGCAAGAAACTTATCAAGCTCAGATTCAAATTCATGATTATCATTAGCAACCACTTTTGATTCATAAAATTCCTTTACCCCTTTGACTTTTCTGTCAACCATTTTTCCAAAAATATTTAGAACATTGGGATTAAAGGCTTTTGAATCAAACTTTAACTCATTCTCCATTTTCTTCACCTCAACTGATTGTTTTGGTTTAACAACCCATGACTGATTTTCAAAAAATTTTGTTTTAGGATAAATCTTTGAAGGCTTTTGAGACTTTGAAGATTCACCAATCTCGAATGTCGATTTCGGCTTATCTTCTGTCTTCAAAGATTCACCCCTCTTCAAGATGCGGATTGGTGAAACCATTTGTTTTTTACCCTTTTTGTCAACTGGTGACTTAAGTCGAGGTTTTTTACCCTCTAGATATGCCACCGGTGCGTATATCTCATCATGATCCAGACCTTCAACTTGTTCAAAACCTTAAACTGCCAATCGTGCCTTGTTCTTCACGATCACGTCGAGGTCATCCAGTTTATTTCTGAATACCCAGCGCGTTCCAAGAACACATTTTCTTTTGGTGAAGAGAATCGCCATCCCTTTGTCGACTGTCTAGTGTCTAGAACAACTACTATCGATAAACCAAGGTCTAACGATCGCCCTCCATAGCCTTTCCTGCACACTTAGCGGGATTAATTAGAAACTGGAACCCGGGCAATTGTTGACCTGAGTTGACCATCGGTATCAGTGTATGAAACCTCACGAAAAAATCATATGACTTTTAGTAGAGTTTGAGGTTTGAGGTGCAGATGTAGATGTTGACGGTTGTGAACAGTGATACTGGGATCCAGCAAGAACCGTGGGCTTCCAAATCTTAGAGTCAGTGTTGTTGTTTGAAATATTTTTCTTCACAGATGAGACTTTTGACTTCATTTGCTGTCTTTGGAACCCATTTGTGTTTCAAAACCTTTGATGGTTCCTTTTTTGCTAGATTCAAGTTGTCGCAACCCCCGACCCCACCCTGGGAGCAGGAGCCGCGACACTCATAGCAGATGGTATCGGTGTTTATTAATTTGGCAGAGGAAAGTTTCATCAGTACCGTAGTTAGGAAATAGTTTTATCAAAGTTAAACACCAAAATCTTTAAAATAGATAAATGGGATAAAACCCAAGTTTATCTGATAATACATTTATAATAAACAAGCAGAACAAAATCCGACTTTCATTTGTAATATATTTATAGGGATAAACCCTAATTATTGAAAACAATTCTCCTTTTTTATTTAGGTAACTTTTATAGGCACTTTCTTTAAGCATTCAGTGCTCTCCAGCTGGCTTTTATTGGCTTCATACTAAGTTACCTGAAACACAAGTTTAAAACATTTTATCAGCAAGAGATACTAGTGAGTGAATCCCAGTTTAATCAAGACAAGTTTTATCATTTTACATCATTGAGGGCAATCTAGCAATTACATTTGCTTGTCTACTTTAATTACCACCCACGATACTATCATTCCTGACTGGTGGTAATGTTACTACTCACAGTGTAGTAATAAATTTTGTATACAAAACCCCAACATACCGACGATAATTGTAGAATTACAAATACTCAATCACTGTGAAATGTAATTAAAACAATTGAGGTTTTGTAAAAACAGTTTACACAAAAAGGAGATTACTCACAAAAAGGTTTCACAAAAAGAGGATTACTCAAATTGCTATTTTAGGTATTTCCTGGTGACTTCCTGGTTATAATCTATTAAATTAAATAATGCACACACGTTAGTATAATAACCCAAATTTACATTAGTTATACCCTCCCTGAGACGGAACTCCAATGACTGAGTCAGGCAGAGCCTTGATATGCGTTACAGAGCATTAGATCAATCGGGCAGCGTAACTAATACGTAACCGGGGTTATAATACTTACAACGAAGCAGAGCTTCACTAATTTAGTGGGTATTATGCCCAAGAATTATAATTGCTATCAGAGAAATTGAGAAAGAATTTTGATTCTGAATGATTTGGAACTGAATGCCAACGGCCCCTTTTTATAGATCTGATCGAGCACTCTCTCGCACCCTGCGAGAGATTTAATGATGGCTTTCGCTGCACACGAGCTAGTTTTAAGGCGGCTTAGGGTTGGTGAGTCACCAGGTGGTTCGACACGTGTCCGGACACATGTCAGCATTATGTGTCCAGCAAGGCAAGGGCCTCGCGCCCCGCGACGGATTCTGTTAACTGGGTCGCGGCCCGCGAGCGAGCCAATTTATTTGTTTTATATATTATTTATTTATATAAAGGTTATTCGGGTCCGTTTTTCGCATACGGGATGTATTTAGGAGCGTTTCGCGGTGTTTCTTGAGGGTTGTTATATCCTCCCCACCTTTTTTAAATCTTGTCCTTGAGATTTGGGCTACGATATCTCTTTGGAGCTATATCAAGTCTTGTAGTTATTAAAAACAGTGTCGAAGTGTCTTTGGAAGCATTTTATGAATGAAAGTTTTGAACACCAGTCTGTTGGGCAAAAATCGGAGAAAAGCAATTATCTGGACCCGAGATAGTGCAATAAACAATAGACAAGATGATTCAAGTTAAAGTAATACCAGATTATCAAAAGAGTTACATAGATAACAGATGAAAACCTTTCAAGTGGGAGATAAGGTTTTGTTAAAAGTTTCTCTATGGAAAGGGGTAGTCAGATTCGTTAAAAGAGGGAAGTCAAGTTCCAGGTATGTGGAACCATTTATTAAAAGAATAGGATCCGTAGTTTATTAGCTACAACTGCAAGAGGAAATGACAGGAATGTATGTATGAAAGTGCTTAGCAGACGAATCATAGAAGAAAATGAGAAACTTAAATGTTTCAACTAGTTTCAGGAATTGATGTTTAACTGAACGAGGTGAAATGATACTATTATCAAGGTGACTGAGTTTCATAAATTAATCGGGACATAAGTATCGAATGTAAACGATTTTTAGGACTAATAGGATTCGATGCCAGAAGAGAACTTACTTTGATCGTCAATTTGAGGAAGATTCTGAATCAATAATCTCAATTTGAAAATAGAAGTATGAAAAATGATTTGTCAATGATCAAACTAGAAATCAGTGACGTTTATTTAAATGACAGGGATACATCGGAGAATACAATACAATTTAGGGTATTATTGTCTTAATACATAATCGTATCAAGACTATTTGAATGATGAGTCAAACGAATGACGTATGAATTGATATGATTACGGTTTACTATTAGCACAGGCTTCAAATTTATACAAATAACACAAGGTGTTGTAGTGATTGAAAGAATTCAATGATTATGGTGACCGAACGAATTCACCATTATCGAAATTAAATAAAAGTTTCAATGGATGTTCAAGTAAAATGAATATCGTAGGATTGATCAAAGATGAAAGAAATGTTGGAGGTACATTAGAATAGGAATTTAGGTACCTTTATCTTAACACATAATTGTATTAAGACTGGGTTAGAACAATGGATTAATAGAAGAATCGTACCTCAGGTGCGAAAATGAAACGAGTTCAAATTTCAAAGAAATGTCACCGCAAGGTGTCGCAAAATGATTTGAAGACTTTAAACAAGTCTACTATGGTTAAAACAAATGAAGGGTTAGTTGAGATTACCTTGAATATGATGATCTCAATTCATCATATGGGACCTGAAATTGAACGTATATTGTGAACAAGTTCCAATAATTGAGCTTGGTTTAAACATATCCCAACTATGGAAATATGTATTGACAAGAAATGAAATCCGGTAAGTAACTTTGAAAAGGAAAGGAGTTTTCCAAGAAATTTGTTGACTTGATATCAAAAGTCAGCATTTTGTAATCATATAGATTATCAGAATAAGTATAACGAAATATTTTATTCGAACTTACGAATATTTTATCTTTTGGAAGTAACATCACATGCATAACAAGCAATGCACGAGCAGCATATGAATTTGTCAAGAGATGAGACAAATGAGTGTTGGCTTTATGAAAGAGAAATAAAGATCTTTTATTATAAAATTTTAATTGGAATCAAAAGTCAATTTAAGATTTTAGTACAGACAAAACGTAAGGGTGCTTATTTTAAAAGTTGATGGGGCTTCCAGTGTTTATGCATTCTCCTTAGCTTCATCTGGGTTTCCATCCTCGTTGTCGGGTGCCTTTGATAGTTTCGGCCAGTAGTGGCGAGTGTGACTTGGTTCTCCGTATTTGTAACATACATTAGTTTTCCTTCTACATTCTTCCTCTATATGTCCAGTCTTCTTGCAGAAGTTACAGTGGAGTGTCTTCTTAGAATGGCGTTTCTTGCGTGCTTCTTATTATAGTTGTTGCAAGTAGGCTGCATGATTACTGGTTCCATTCCTTTGTCCTTATATGATTTATCGGTGTGGAATTCCTTATAAGAGTAACTATAGGTTGTGGTTTTCTTTCGTTTAGAGGATGGAGTTTTGATACGAATATCATGACCTCCATTGGAATTAGAGCTAGGTTTGCAGTGATGGGTATGCTTACAACATATAGTAGGATTTTCGTTTATAGGCACCGAGGTTTTAATAGCTTCAATAATCGAAGGTATGGCATTCGATATTCCTTGAGCTATTATATTCTCTATAGTAATTTTATCCAAAAAATTTTGATTACTAGCCTGAATTTCCAGATTACATGCCATTTCCTTTGACATCTGAATTAGAAACATGTTCAGATATAATTATCACAGAACCAAACAATTACACAGGCACATTTTGTTGCTCATTGTATGTTTAGCATGAATATAGTCATACCTATCAACGTTACATGTTGATAGATACATATATGTATATATATTATATTTTAACATTTTCTTTAACTATATTTTTTTATCAAAATATAAGGAAAATGTATATATTATATTATGTGCCGTTTTTCCCTTTGTTATAATAACTTTTTCTTCTATATTGCTTATATTCAATTATATTTTCAGAGCTTATGGCTGGATACGAATTTAGAAAATAAGGGTTTTATATGAAATTCTGAGATTGACCCACTATCGTTCTTTAAGAGGTGGTGCTAGTACAGATACTCTTAAGGTATCAATTTGGATTAAACGTGGGTATCAAAATAGATCTTGAATAAACATGTAGGGTTGTTTCTACTGTTATATAAAATATTGTTTTCCTACAGAAGATATTTGATTATTATATTGTATATACTATCAAGAAATTTTGTATCTAATAGGCGTAAAAATATAAAGTTTTAAAATTTCCTGTAATATATACATATAATACCAAATTATAAGAATCCAATCTCATATATGTTTATTCACCTAATTTCGTTTATTCCTTTATATTAACAAAATAAATTTCTCTTAGATTTGTTGAACATAATATTTTGGAATAAAAATGGTAATTCATCAAAAGGAAAAAATTTAATAAAGATCCAGATTCTTTTAGAACAATTTAGTCTTTAACTGACAGGTTGACTCTTTTTTTTTGTTATAACATATTTGACTTCATTCCTAATTTATCATATTTATTTATTAAAGAATCATAATAGATAATACAAAGTCTAGCGTTTCTAAAATTGATTCTTAATATATTAAGTAACGAATTATCATTCTCATATCAGAATATATATACATATGACTCAAATATAGTTTAAGAAATGAATTAAACTTATTAAATGATAAAAATTGTTTCCTCTTGAGATATATGTACATATATTTTAAACCATATAGTTATACCGTACTAAATGTTTTTGTTCATATTATTACTTTATGGATGAAATATCATTTATAATATGAATGCAAGTTATATATAAAATATACATACGTCTCACTTACATATAATTTAAGAAATAAGTTTAGGCTATTTCCTTTAGATATATAGGTATTATGTATTAAAATCATTTAATTATATAGTACCAATCTATTGTACATATTTTTGTTTCATAAATACAGTTTTATAAAATATAAAATATTTTATATTTTCCATGGTATATGTACATGTGCTTATGTGGATATATTATAACATAATCATAATATTTTCATAGAGTTGTTATGAAAAATTCTATCTTTAGTGATTATATTTAAACAATAAACATGTTTGAAGTATGCTAAAACATTATATTTTTAACACAATAAATACTATTATATGTTTTATCAAAATTTTGACAAATATATATCCTTAAATCGAGTAAAACTTTGGGTTATATCATAAATCATAAAATATACTGCTTGCATCGAATAATATTTTACGACATTTCAGTGATATCATGCCTAAGGGTGTTATCGTATATGTTTGATTAAGGTATTATTATCAATATCATAATATTGTTATAATTTATATTGAATTGTATTCATATAAATATATGGGCATGATATATGTATCACAAAATTTAATATGAATATATCCCCGTTATGTATTTATAGCATAACATATTGTAAGATACAAATAGGGGTTACACATACTGAAAATTTAAATGACATATAATTATTTAGGTATAATACATATTATCTTAATATTTATTTTATGACATTTTTTGAAGTATCATGCCTGAATTGTATTATCTTATATTAATATTAAGATATGTAATGTTAATATCGTAATATTATTATAATGTGGTAAAATTCATACTAAATTATTTTCATACAAATATATGATATATATATATATATATATATCACAAAATTTAATGAAACATAATATTATTAATATCTTAATTATATATAAGTAATATTAAGCGTATCATAACTGTAAGATACAGATACATATTGAGAATTCACAATTTGTTGAATGACATAAAAATCATAACAAACATTTTAAGATTTTATGTACACAGGATAACACATAAGAGATTAATTTCCTAACGCAAATGTTTAAGGTTTAGGTATTGGAAGAACACCTAAAGGGCTTAAACCAAAGGGCTTAAACCAGTGGCATGGCTCTGATACCACCTTCTGTCGCAACCCCCGACCCCACCCTGGGAGCGCGAGCCCCGAGACTCAGAGCAGATGGTATCGGTGTTTATTAATTTGGCAGCGGAAAGTTTCATCAGGAACGTAGTTAGGAAATATTTTTATCAGAGTTAAACACCAAAATCTTTAAAATAGATCAATGGGATAAAACCCAAGTTTATCTGATAATACATTTATAATAAACAAGTGGAACAAAATCCGACTTTCATTTGTAATATATTTATAGGGATAAACCCTAATTATTGAAACCAATTCTCCTTTTTATTTAGGTAACTTTTATAGCCACTTTCTTTAAGCCTTCAGTGCTCTCCAGCCGGTTTTTATTGGCTTCACACTATGTTACCTGAAACACGTGTTTAAAACATTTTATCAGCAAGAAATACTGGTGAGTGAATCCCAGTTTAATCAAGACAAGTTTGATCATTTTACAGCATTGAGGGCAATCCAACAATTACATTTGCTTGTCTACTTTCATTACCACCGATGGTACTGTCAATCCTGACTGGTGGTAATGTTACTACTCACAGTGTAGTAACAAATTTTGTATACAAAACCCCAGTATACCGACGATAATTGTAGAATTACAAATACTCAATCACTGTGAAATATAATTAAAACAATTGAGGTTTTGTAAAAACATTTTACACAAAAAGGAGATTACTCACAAAAAGGTTTCACAAAAAGAGGATTACTCACATTGCTATTTTAGGTATTTCCTTGTGACTTCCTGGTTATAATCTATAAAATTAAACAACGCACACGCGTTAGTATAATAACCCAAATTTACATTAGTTATACCCTCCCCGAGACAGAATTCCAACGACTGAGTCAGGCAGAGCCTTGACATGCGTTACGGAGCACTAGATCAATCGGGCAGCGTAAGTAATACGTAACCGGGGTTATAATATTTACAACGAGGCAGAGGTTCGCTAATTTAGTGGGTATTATGCCCGAGAATTATAATTGCTATCAGAGAAATTGAGAGAGAATTTTGATTCTGAACGATTTGGAACTGAATGCCAATGGTCCCTATTTATAGATCTGATCAAGAACTCTCTCGTGCCTTGAGAGAGATTTAATGTGGGCTTTCACGGCCCGTGAGCTAGTTCTAAGGTGGCTTAGGGTTGGTGAGTCACCAGTTGGTTCGACACGTGTCCTAACACTTGTCAATATTATGTGTCCGGCAGGGCAAGGGCCTCGCACCCCACGACGGATTCTGCTAACTGGGTCACGGCCCGCGAGCAACCCAATTTATTTTTTATTTGTTATTTATTTATATAAAGGTTATTCGGGTCTGTTTTTTGCATACGGGATGTATTTAGGAGCGTTTAGGGGTGTTTCTTGAGGGTTGTTATACCGGTCTCCATCAGAAGGCTTGGCCTGAGAAAATCGATTTCCGTCCGATCGATAATGCATAGCCTTCTGATGATGTGTGTTACCAGAGTAGTGAGGCACGAAAGGAATATTAACACAATTTCTAGCAATGTGCCCCGGAATTCCACAAATTAAACAGGTTTTTCTTTTTGAGAAAAAGAAATTTAGTTCTGCTTGTGTTATTCTACATAACTGATCATGTCCTTTCTTTTCCATTGAAGCTGATTGCTTGTGTGTATGTTTGGTCTTGGAAGAACCCTGATTACAGACATCAGTATAAGAGCAAGTATCGACAACCTTACCCTTCAGCTTAGGTTCAGTTTGCTTGAGAGTCGGGTTTTCCTTTTGAACTTTCTTTTTCTGTGGTCTTTTGTTTTTACGTGATCGTTTCTTCTTTGAAGGGGAAGATTCAATAGATTTTGTCGCATGTGAAACACTCTCTACAGAATCTGATCCTTTGGGGTCGAGAACTGAATTATCTGTTGAATTGACTTCCACAGATTCCTTTTTCCTCAGAAACTATGTTTTTAGGAGTTTCAGTAGAGAAGGCTTCCACAAAAATTTCCTCTTCAGTTTCATTAGCTGATTCAACTGTTGAATTGATTTCCATGGATTCCTTCTCTTCAGGCTTCGAGATCTCATGAGTTTCTTTAGAATTGGATTCTACGGATATCTCTTCTTCAGATTCATCAACCTCTGAGTCCTTGACATCAGCTGATTCTGGTTTCCTCACATGAAAAGCAGTTTATGTTTGAAACTGTTTGTCTTTCTTCGGGTATTGCACTGCTTGAATCTGAGTGTTTGTCACATTCAGAATTCTCGGAAGCGCTACGCTCATTATCTGATGTACCAGAATCTGCAACTTGAATGTCAGGTGCATCAGATGATCCCTGTTCATCAACTTCTTTACTAACACAATAAAAAATATCAATTTTCTCATCTTTATCATGTTCTCGAGTTTCTGATGTGTAAGTTGATGTTTCAGGCACACCATAATAGTTGCCCGAATCACCAGAACTGATTTCTGAGTCACTTGAAACAGGTGTTTCAAGTTTATCAGTCAATACATCAGGTTTTTCTGTCAAAACATTGTCACCACGATCATAATCTAAAACCACAGCACCTGAATCATCAGTTTTAATAGGAATACCCCAACTCTCAGCATACCAAGACATAAGATAGTTCCAAGCGTAATGATCGCGTTTGGCAGCATCCAAATCATCAGCAACATCAGCAACGTTTGAATGAGATTTATCATCCACTGCAGACTGCTCTTCAACTGCCACTGATTCTGCACATGAACTAGAACAGTTAGTATTTTCTACAGAATCAAAATTTGATAAATTTTCTTTGGGCTCATTGCGGATGTTTTCACTGGTTTTGTTTCATTCTCTGGTTCATTTTCTTTTTTAGATTCGCCAGCTGATTCGTTTGAGCAATTGTGATCTGAATCCATATTCTTAACAAAGCTCATGGGCTTTTGAAAATCAGCGGGCCCGGCATTCTTTGGTTTTAAGGGCTCCCATGGAACATAATCACTTAGTTTACCATAAATCATTTTATCATAATTTTCTATTTCTTGTTCAGTAGTGGGCAATCTTGAGTAATTATGATTATATGGCGGTGGAACCTGTTTATAGCCCAACCCTTACCCTTGTTGTCTATGAATGCCAATTGCACAAGTTACGAACATTGTCACTGGAAAGTATCAAACTTCTTTATGTTCAACTCGTTTTATTTATACTTCCCAGTAAGAAGTTCCAGCTCAGCTTTCACAGAGTCGTATTCTATAGTCTTTACTGTGAGTTTGTGTTTATAGTCAAGAACCCAACATTGCTGTTGATTCACATCTCTGTGAAGCTGAGCTAAATCCTTCTTAAGTGCGTCAATCTTTTCATAGAGAATTTTATTATTCTCTCGAAGACTGATGTACTTTGCCGTGACACTGTTGTAATCATCCATCATTTTAGAATTGAGTGCCCTAAGTTGTGCAACCATATTCCTGCAAGGTTCAGTACACAATAGATAGTTGACAGTGTAAACGAGCGATCTTGGTTTGTCTGGCTGAGTTTGGTCTTTGGCTTGGGGTGCTGGTTTGGCCACTTCATCGGGTTGAGATCCTGTTGATTGTGGGGCCTTCACATCAGATGATGTAGCAGCCACAGGTGAAGGTGAGGGAATCTGAGCAGCTTCAGGATCAGTAGCAAGTGGTGAAGTAGCAAAAGCCTTCTGACAGTTAGACATAGACGACGATGTGTTTTGCGTGATTCTGACTCCTCTACTTGTCTTCCTGTACATATTCATTGAATAAGGAGATCACATCTTTTGTTTCCGTTGTAGAATGATTGTATGTCCCCATGCTAACTGCAACATGAAAGTCCCATGTCTTGCTACGTGCCAAACCGTACAGAAAAGCCCTGTTAATCCTACCAAGTGTCACATTTAATCCGCTTTTCTCGATTTCAGAAAGCAGATGGGTGAACCTACTGATCACGTCTTCTTCACTTTCACCCTCAATGTATCCTAACTTATCGAGTTGTTTCTAGACCAACTCACGTTGAGAAACACTGCTTGGAGAATTCATCGTTGAACCAAGCAACAACCCGTAAACTTGCTAACTCAAGCACGTCGCAAACGTACGAACCGGTTTCCTGTACTGTACCCCAAAAGTCCTGTCAAAACTTATCAAAACGAACAAACACCCTTTTTTATTTTATACAGACGCCAGAGATGATGTCCGTGGAGATACGACGAAGATGAAGAATGTGATCGTGAATTCGTGATGATTTAGTGGATGTGCGGTGGTGACCAGAGATGGAATATTGATGATGAAGACGAACAAATAATGATGTTTGGTGGTGGTTGACGACAGTTGCAGGTAGATCGATACCGGAGACGAAGGTCCGGTGATGAACGGAGCAGATGATCAGAGATGATGATGTACGGTTGTCGGTCTGACGGATAGAGATACTGGTGATTACGGAGATGAAGACCGAACGATGATGAAAGATTGATGATGCTGATGAACGAGATGATGTTTACAAATCTCGGATCAATCTTGGATGAAGAAAAGGAAACCTCCGATGAATATGTATGTTACGGATTATCTCAGATAAGATTGATGTTTATCTCAGATGATGTTTGATGTATCTCGAATGAAGAAGTGGGATCTTGAATGATGACGACGATATGAACTTATGATGATTATGAGCTGTTGATGATGTCGGATAAAAGATATTGATTCGAGATGATGATCCCGGATTATATATGATGTATCTCGGATGTAAATGTTGTGTCTCGGATTGATTGCAACATATCTCGGATGATCGATGTTGAAGATTGATAATTTCTGATGATGTCACGACGAAACGTCTTGGATGAAAAAGGAGGATGTTAGATGTTGTCGGCTGTCGGCTGATGATGATTTTTTTATTTGATTTTTTTTAATGATAACAGAATGATGATGATGATTGTTACGAAAAAGACGAATGATGATTATGTCGGATAAGATGAATATGATATATTAAATATTTTGAAGACTTTGAAGATTTTTAACACCTTTTGACCGAATCGTTGAAGCAAAATATGATATTTTTTTGAAGAACGCGTAGAACACGATGAAGATCACGAAGAACACGATGAAGATCTTCAGCAACAATGCAGAATTTCTTGATGTTTGATATCTAAATGGCTCTGATACCAATTGTAAGTCCTGAAAATACGGATCAAACAACGATATCAAACGATCAACAAGGATGTGCGGAATCCAAGCTTGATGATCATCAAGAAATAATCAAGAACAAGTAGAAAGATTGTTGAATTGGATGCTTAATCTTGCATACAAGTGTTTATCAAATACAAGATTCAAAAACAAAACCAACCAACAACAAACTCCTAATTTTCATTAGCTATTTATAGAAAGGGGTTTCCCCCATAACCCTAGGCCCATTATCCCTAAAGCCCACTCTAATACCCCCTTCTAGAAACTTGATCCATAATTACTAATCCATAAACCTATAGGTCCTAACACACTGGTAACAAACTGGTATTGGTGGTGGCTGTTCATCACAAAAAATAAACCAAAATTTAACCATAAACACGATCTAATATAACCCAACAGTAAAACATAACATTAAAAAGAACAAAGACTTACCATAGTCTGATGGATAGATGATTCACCATGTGGAATAATGTTTACAAGATTCAGCATCTTCCATCTTTTGTATGCATGAAAAACAAAAGCGATAGAGACAATTGTGCTATGTAAACACTAAACGATGTAAAACAATATCAATTATCAATGAAACGATGTGTTTTGGTCTCAATATTGTTGTTTTTGTGTTTGATAATTTTACGTTTTGATTCTAGTTCGATTTCAAGCTCTAAATCGCTTTCTGGAAAGTTATACGCAAACTGATGCGTAAACGTAATCAGTTTAACGTGACAAACACTCCGGAACAGTGACATAGGCTTAAGATACCTTAAATAACCTTTACATAACTTAGAAATAAGTTTTGGAGGGTTTGGTGTGCCAAAAACAAGTTTATTCGATCGCAGGGACTATTTGCGACAAACTGCGAAAGTATGCCGATTCGTATAGCAACGAACATTCCAGAACAGGATCATAAGCTAAACATACCTTAAATATCCTTTACATAGCTTAGAAATAGGCTTTGATGGGTTCGGTATGCGAAAAAGTGCTTATTTGATCAATAAGGACTAAAAGCGTCAAAAAGTGCATAAGTTTGCATTTACGCGCATATCTTACATTCTGAACTTATCCGGACATCCAAAAATTTTTTTAATCATTAAAATATTTTATTTTAGTGATTGGAATGCAAAAATACCATTCGTCGCATAATTTGGATCGTTTTCACGTCCGTTCGAGTTTTAGTCGTAATTAACCGAATAACGTGATCGTACGACCAAACGAACCAACATCAGAGATGTTTCCAAGCATATTTCATGTTCCCTATTCTTTAACAACATTGTAGAGCCTTGAAATGGGGTTAACAGGGCTTAAAAGCATCAAAAACAAAGTTTATTGCTTGCAGGGACTAAAACTAACATTTTTGGATAGTTGGTCACGGGGCGCGAAGGCTGATGCTTCAGTCTACGCGGGGCGCGATGGCCTCAGATGACAGAAACATTGAATCTGGTAAAACAGCCTGTTTCCACTAATTTTTACAATGGTTTTAGCATACCTTGGACTTGTTTTTGTGCTCCCCTTGTATTTAAAACTATGGGCAACAAGTGTATGGCCAAGATCAACCTTTGATTCTCTCAAAAAGACATGTAATGATCTTGTGGATTCAAGATTTCCTATAAATAGCTTGGGTTTTTGCCATTCTCATTGCTCATTCACCTCAAATTATCTCTAAGTTGAAGCTTCTTTCATGCTTGTTTATGCTTTTCAAGCATGAAAGTCAAACAATGTTTGACTTTATCCTTTGACCATGAATTGGTCAAGTCAAAGTTCAATCGAACTTTGTAAAGTGAGCGTAACCACGATGGTTATAGTTCCTTGTGACTATACCTACTGATTACCACGTCGATTAGTTGAAGTGACAAGTCAAAGTTTCGATAAAAATGCCGATTAAGCACATTTTGCGACGAAACTATTTTCGGGTATCAAAACACTTTGTTTTGATATCAAAAATGTTTTCTAACATAGTTAAACATGTTTTAACATGTTTAACTCGTCACTTTTAGTTTAGTGCTTGTATAGGGTCGTAAGTCAAGCGGTCTTGACAACCGCTTAGACTTTCGAACCCGACCCGTTTGGTCGATCATTAGGATCCGACCAAACATATTTTGTGACCATAGTTGTATAGGGAATAACCTTCCAAGGTTATACCTTATGGTCACTTAGTTTAATTAGTTTTATGATTGGTAGTTTATATGCCTTAGGAAAATGACCAAAATGCCCTTTTCATTCATAATTTGAATTTAAGCATATGTAACCTAACTTTTGTTATTTAAACTGATTATGCAACATATTTAAACATGTTAGGGCATATAATACTTACCATAGGACTAGTTAGGCGTCTCGAACGTGCATTCGCGCGAACAACGCGTTAAAGTAGCGTAGACTACCTTAACGGGTCGTAAAGGATCATAAGCACTTAGGATAGGTTCTGATTTAGAATGTAGGCCTTGTTAAACCATATCACATGAGTTCCAATACTCATTTGGTTTACGAGACCTCATTCTACCCGATCTCCCGATTTAGGTGTCGATTTATTTACATAGCGATCCGATTACTAGGTGCTACTTGATTTCCTTGGTTTGCCCGAGCTTTGTTAAGTTCATTTAGTCGAGGATATCTTTGCAATTCAATGTGTGTACATAGTTCCCCTATTTTACCGTTTTCAATTGTTTTGGGGTGATTCATATGTGTTAAACGATTTCGATATTTTCAAAAACGAATACTATGGTTTATATTAAATACAACGATTTCGATAATGTGAACGAACTTGTTGGGATGTATTTACATAACGAATGACATTCATTAACAATGATCAAGCCGACCAGTAGTATGTTATGGTACCATAGGATCTGACAAATCCCATTATCGGACTGCAGCCATGGTTATGTATGGGGGTTATGTGGGTAACGACTGAACCTGATGATTGTTAACTTACCCTTTGGTGGTTTGTTAATACGAGTTGAACGATGGACAAGTTACGAAGGTTTGAATGTATTCAACGAGTCAACCAAAAGTTAGTTTTCACAATTAGAACATGAACGATTTTGAACGATTGTAACGATTTGAACGACATGAACGATTTGGAATAATTTGAAAGATTTAAACAAATGAACGATGGTCTATAACATGAACGAGTTGAACGATTGGTTTTTGGTATGTGATTAGATAACGGGACGGGTATAACCTGATAAAATCATGGTAGATACGCCGCTGGTACTTATTATATATAAGTGTTTTTATCATATTACATTCCGTGGCATTATTTAGTTCACTTGGACGAACGATTTTAAACGATGACACACAAAGATGTTTACTAAATATTATAAACCATACGAGTTTTACTACGAGAACGATTTACAATTTGGTTTACATAAACAAATGTTTTAGTCTAGATTCATGGTAACGAGGTTTTATAAACTATAACCAACTTGATTTGAGTTGGTTAATCATATTGCAATACTAATCACTTTTCAAAACAAGGTTTTCAGTTATCGACTCTTGTGGTCAAACGAGGTATTGCAACATGTATACGAGCCATGAATCTGACACACTCATAAAATCTATGTGCTCGCCGGCATTTCTTTGTTGATTTTATTTTCACATATGTTTCAGGTGGTGTTTAATGATGTTGATTGCGACTAGGATGCATGCTCACTTAGGATCGGACGAGGCCTTAGTGACTTAATAAAGATGATAGACGACATGTGAACTTATTTGTTCTGTTTCTAAGACAATGTTAAGATTTAATATTTAAATAAAACAAAACGTTTGAATCCATGTGTTGTGAAACAATAATTCTGTCGCTCCACTCCCCGACCTTTCCGCTGCGGTTTGTTGTTTTACGCGGTCGGGGTGTGACAGAAGAGTAGCTATCAAAGCGTTTTGGTTATAGGGAATTAGGTTATTAGTAATGCTTTGACCTAGACTATAACCTTCCTAGGACCCTAACGCGAGTTTACTTGCGTTTAGATCTTAAAACAATACCGTCACCTATCTTTTGGTGACAACCACAACAAGAACACAAAATACAAATCTGTTTTGAAAATCAATCATCTATTCTTAGATGATTTGTTATAAGGTTTTGAATCTTCAAAGTTTTCAAAATCTAGACAAAGTTTGTGTCTTATAATGTGAACACGTGCAATCTGGAAGGGTGGGTGACTGTACCTCGAGTTTTCTATGTAAGGCTAGAGTGTTCATACAAATCCATATAATCAGACCAGTTACTCTTACCTGGGAACTCTTGGGGTGAGTGTCCACTTATAGGCTAAAGCATGTCTTCCCGATACATTATTAAGACCCATTTACTTTGATTAGTCAATGTGTGTCGTTTATTTGTTCAAGGTAACGAGCGAATGATCGCCTTCCTTATGTTTCATCGATGTTTTCAATACCTGTTTTGTTTATCCAAATGTCAATCTCACTCGTTTCTCATGTTTCCTTGTTCTTTTTAGAATATGCCACCTACACGTGATCAAACACAAGATGCTGCACTCGCAGCCTTAGTTGCTCAGCAGATTGCTGCTGTGATTCTGAACCTCATAACTCAGATCAATCAAGCGAATACCATTAACAACAATAACAATGCTCAGTGCAGTTTCAAAACGTTTAATTCGGCTAAACCACTGAAATTTTCTGGGTCTCAAGGAGAAACTACGCTCCTAAAATGGTTCGAGAGTCTAGAAAGCACCTTTAGACATGTTCAATGTCCAAATGAGCGAAAGGTCGAGTTTACGTCCAGTGTTTTCGAGAAACGTGCTCTAACATGGTGGAACGGTGTGATGAGAGATAGGGGTGCCGATGTGGCTTTGGCACAAACTTGGGAAGAGCTACAGGCTCTCATGATGAGGGAGTTCTGCCCTCGACATGAAATAAGGGCATTGGAATGAGAGTTCGATGATTTGAAACAAGATGGGGGAGAACACCATGCTTACACAGATCATTATGAGGAGTTGAGTTTGTTGTGTCCTACTATGGTTACCCCGTTGGTGAAAGCGATCGAGAGGTATATAGATGGTTTGCCTGACTCTGTGCAAGACATAGTTACTGGTAGTAACCCTACCACTGTGCACCAAGCTATAGAACTGGCTGCAACCCTGGCTGAGTCTCAGATCAGAAAGGGTAAAGTACCCGCAAGGGTGATAAGAAACGATCAGCCGACACCATACAAGACAAGGGAAAGGGCAAGAAGAAAGACGAGTCGTCGAGGAGTTCAAGGAAGTGAAAGGCTTCCCAGAATTTTGTTATTACCACACAAAATGCTCAGAACCCACCAGCATAACCTCCTACCAAGAAACCATATGCTGGTACTGCACCTCACTGCAATCGGTGCAACGGTCATCATGCAGCTCAACAAATGTGTAAACAGTGCAGCTCTTGTGGTAAACATGGCCACACGACCAACATTTGTCGATTAGGTCTGAACCAAGCTACACAGAATCCAGCACAAGCTCCAGTTCAGGGAAACGCTACTAGACCTCCATTCCCACCTGGTTCATGTTATAATTGCTGAGAGATGGGTCACTTCCGAAACAACTGCCCGAAACTATTGAACGCGAATGAAAATGCAAACCCCGCTCATGGACGAGCATACAACTTGAACGCTAACGAGGCTCGTGCTGACAACGAGGTTGTTAACGATATCTTCCTTGTTAACCATCAACCTGCATTTGTTCTTTTCGATTCTGGTGCCGATAAAAGTTTTGTATCATTATCATTTGAGCCTTTACTTGCGATGCCTAGAACTAAACTAAGGAAGCCCTTATCTGTCGAAGTTGCTACTGGTGAACCCCTTGTACTTGACTCTGTCATTCTTGATTGTCAATTAAACCTCGATAACCATCTTTTTCCTACTGACCTCACACCGATGCAACTTGGAAGTTTTGAAATTATCGTAAGAATGGATTGGTTAACCCAACATCATGCTGAGGTGGTTTATTTCGATAAGATTGTTAGTATTCCTCTTTCGTCTGGTGAAGTCCTAGAGGTTCATGGCAAGAAACCATCCGGTGGCTTGAAACTCATGTCGTGTACTAAAGCCCAAAGATGTTTACAAAAAGGATATGTGGCCTTCCTGGCACATGTCGTAGAGGAGAAAGTCAAGAGTAAGCGTATTCAAGATATTCCGATTGTTCGAGATTATCCAGAGGTGTTTCCTGATGAACTGTCTGGTTTGCCTCCAGTTTGACAAGTCGAATTTCATATTGATCTTGTACCCAATGCCAATCCGATTGCAAAAGCACCTTATCAATTTCCGCCGTCTGAGATGCAAGAACTATCTAAACAGCTTCAAGAGTTATCTGACAAAGGATTCATCCGTCCGAGTTATTCACCTTGGGGCGCTCAAGTCCTATTTGTGAAAAAGAAAGATGGATCTTTCCGTATGTGTATCGATTATCGTGAGCTTAATAAGCTTAGCATCAAGAATCGATATCCCCTACCACGAATTGACGATCTTTTCCAAGATCGATCTGCATTCTGGGTATCATCAACTTTGTGTACTCGAAGAAGATATTCCCAAAACTGCTTTCCGCACGAGATATGGTCACTACGAGTTCACTGTAAACCTTATTTAGACAAGTTCATCATTGTGTTCATTGACGACATTCTTATTTATTTGAAGTCTTGAGCCGATTACGAACAACACCTTTGTTTGACAATGGAACTCCTGAAGAAGGAACAACTCTTTTCCAAGTTTTCCAAGTGTGAATTTTGGCTTAAAGAAGTTCAGTTTTGGGTCATATTGTCAACAAGCAGGGTATTCATGTGGATCCTTCCAAAATCGCTGCTATTAAGGATTGGAACACACCTACGACTCCTACGGAAGTTCGTTCTTTTCTTGGTCTTGCTGGTTACTATCGACGATTCATTTCGAACTTCTCGAAGATCACGGTTCCTATCACTACTTTGACTCAGAAAAATAAGCCTTTTGAGTGGGGACCCAAACAAGAGGAAGCTTTCCAAACGCTGAAACAAAAACTCTGTGATGCTCCTGTCCTATCTTTGCCCGATGGAAACGATGATTTTGTTGTTTATTGTGACGCGTCAAATCTTGGCCTTGTTTGTGTTCTTATGCAACGAGGTAAAGTTATAGCTTATGCGCAAGACAATTGAAAATTCACGAGAAGAACTACACCACTCATGATCTTGAGTTGGGCGCTGTGGTTTTTGCTCTCAAAATCTGGAGACACTATCTCTATGGCACAAAATGTGTGGTTTTCACAGACCACAAAACTCTCCAACACATTTTCAATCAAAAGGAGCTGAACATGAGGCAACGACGCTGGGTTGAACTCTTGAACGATTACGATTTTGAGATTCGCTACCATCCTGGTAAGGTGAATGTCGTAGCCGACGCGCTAAGCCGAAAGGAACAAGTCAAGCTTCATTACGCTCGAATTCAATTTGATATTCAAATTCACATCTCTCAAGCTCAACATACTTGTGTTACACAAGAGTTAATGGGTAAGGAATTACCACGTCAACTTGAGCTTAAACTCGAAATGAAAGACGATGGGTTACTCTATTTCAAGAATCGTTTGTGGATTCCAAAACAAGACGATCTTCGCACTTTAGTAATGGACGAATCTCATAAGTCTCGTTATTCTATCCATCCTGGTGCTGACAAAATGTACAAGGATCTTCGTACTCAGTACTGGTGGCCTGGTATGAAGAAGGATATTGCTTTGTATGTATCAAAATGCCTAACTTGTCTCAAATTCAAGGCTGAACATCAACGACCATCTGGTTTGCTTGTACAACCAGAAATACAAGTATGGAAGTGGGAGAACGTTGTGATGGATCTCATCACTTAGTTACCGTACACCTCTAGAGGTCATGATGCCATTTGGGTAGTCATTGATCGTCTACGTAGTCAACTGACTTTATACCGATTCGCGAGGATCAATCTGCTGATAAACTTGCCAAGATTTATGTTGATGAGATTGTCTCTCGTCATGGTGTTTCCTTGGATATCATATCTGATCGTGACGCTCGATTCTCATCTCACTTTTGGAAGACCATGCAATCTACTATGGGAACCCAACTAAATCTGAGCACTGCTTATCATCCCCAAACGGATGGAAAATCTAAGAGGACGATACAAACATTGGAGGATATTCTTAGAGCATGCGTGATAGACTTTGGTGGTAATTGAGATTCACATCTACCGTTGATCAAGTTCTCTTATAACAACAGTTATCATGCTAGCATCAACATGGCACCGTTCAAAGCTTTATACGGTCGAAAATGTCGTTCGCCTGTCTGTTGGAATGAGATCGGTGAAGCTCAGCTTACTGGACCTGAGCTCATTCTGGAAACGACAGATAAAGTCAAGAAAATTCACGATAATCTTTTGACACCTAGAAGTCGTCAAAAGAGTTATGCGGATATGCGACGCAAGCCCTTTGAATTTCAAGTCGGATATCATGTCCTACTCAAGGTGTCCCCTTGGAAGGGAGTGGTGAGATTTGGAAAGAAAGGAAAACTTGCACCACGATACGTTGGACCATTTAAGATTGTTGAAAGAATCGCAAAAGGTTGCCTATCGACTTGAGCTACCTCCTGAACTCAGGAATATTCACCCAACATTCCACATGTCTAATTTACGAAAGTGTTTAGCCGATACTGATCAACACAATCCACTCGAAGAAATTCAAGTTGATGACACGATGCACTTTGTCGAAAAACTGGTGGAGGTAAAGGACCGTGAAGTCAAGCGACTGAAGAACAAGCGAATACGATTCGTTAAAGTTCGCTGGGAGTCCAAATGTGGCCCAGAGTTTACTTGGGAACATGAGGACGAAATGAAAGCGAAATATCCACATTTTTTTCTCGAGTTTCCTCTAATTAAAATTTCGGGACGAAATATCCTAAAGTAACCTTTATATAACTTAGAAATAAGTTTTGGAGGGTTTGGTGTGCCAAAAACAAGTTTATTCGATCGCAGGGACTATTTGCGACAAACTGCGAAAGTATGCCGATTTGTATTGCAACGAAAATTCCAGAACATGATCATAAGCTAAACATACCCTAAATATCCTTTACATAGCTTAGAAATAGGCTTTGAGGGGTTCGGTATGCGAAAAAGTGCTTATTTGATTAATAAGGACTAAAAGCGTCAAAAAGTGCATAAGTTTGCATTTACGCGCATATCTTACGTTCTAAACATATCCGGACATCCAAAAATTTTTTAATCATTCAAATATTTTATTTTAGTGATTGGAATGCAAAAATACCATTCGTCGCATAATTTGGATCGTTTTCGCGTCCGTTCGAGTTTTCATCGTAATTAACCGAATAACGTGACCGTACGACCAAACGAACCAACATCAGAGATGTTTCCAAGAATATTTCATGTTCCCTATGCTTTAACATCATTGTAGAGCCTTGAAATGGGGTTAACGGGGCTTAAAAGCATCAAAAACAAAGTTTATTGCTTGCAGGGACCAAAACTGACATTTCTGGATAGTTGGTCACGGGGCACGAAGGCTGATGCTTCAGTTTACGTGGGGCACGACAGCCTCAGATGACAGAAACATTGAATCTGGTAAAACTGTGACAACTGGCAAAAAAACGGGTAATTTCCGCACAATTCAATTATTATCTAATATCTGCAGTTATGTGCTTAAATGTCAACATTGTCTGATTTCATGCTACACTTGTGAATTCATGCACGTTTTATACTTCAAATATGGCTTAATGCATTAATGTTAGCGTTGCGTCAGAAAGACTAGTAAACTCACCGGTAAGACACACTGTGTCAGCAATTCTGCAGAAAGCAGTCAGACAATAGAATTGGGGCCTAGGAGTAGGTGCAACGTCTAAAATACATTAAAACCCAAGAATGGATACAAGGGTTAACATATAGACTTTCCGGAAGCTAGAATATGCACCAAAAAGCACCCGAAACACACTTTAAATGCTGAATTTCATATATTTCAGCAAAATTCAGCATTGTAACAAGTTTGTACCATGCAAACACATGACTAAATGGTCCTGAATGCTTTCCTAAGTGTCGGGAATTAAAAGCGTCACAAAAGGGTACTTAAAGATCACTAAACGGAATAGTTTGGCACTTTAACGAACCGGTATCTAACCAAATAACCGGACACTACCCGAAACACCAAATTATACTAGAAGCATTGTTTTATTATTTCTGAGCTAGTTATGATCCCCGAACACCCTAACACACTATATAACACATCATATACTCAAACACTAACTAAATCTCTTGAAATCCAATTAGATTACTTAACTACCCATCAAACTTACACTTTAGCCCCCCCCCCCCCCTTTTAAATGGACGGTCATAGGGTGACCCCACCATAGATCTCCTTTGATCTTGTATGATCTTGCTAAATCACCTAAGATTGTGAAGATATATTTAGAGATTTTGTGTGTACTATATGAAACACAAGAACCCTTGGATAAAAGCTCAAGATGGTTATAAGAATACATGAGCCTCACTTCATCTTCACCACTCACCTATCTCCTTCCTCCCTTCCCTCATCTCGGCCGAAGATCACCACCCACACCACCATTATTTCCAACTCAATCCCATCCATTTCAAGGCCATCCTAAGGTGTAAGAAGGTGATTATGGAAGCTTGGAGCTTGTGGATCTTGAAGGACCTTCTTCATTTGCTATTATCCAACCCATTTATCATCGTCAACATCAAGTGTTCTTCCCTAGCCTTGTGCTAGTAGTAAGACCCTCATAACCCTTTGTTACTTCATATTTTGATGAATAAAAGATGATGAATATTGTTAATTTTAAAGAACACTAAAGAACATGATCATGATACTTTAACATAAGCTTAATAAAATAAGAATACATGTTGATAGTGTTTATTTGCTTCTTGATGATTGATGATTTGTGTTAGTGATGTTAGACATCATAAGAAACTTACTAGATTGTGATTAAACAGATGATCTAGTAAGTTAAGGTGGTGATCTTGTGAAAAACCAAGATCATCACACTTTATGTCTTCATGAACTTGAATGATGAAATTGATTTTCATATGCAAAGATGATTTAAACAAAATACAAATCTTGTAAATAGATGATTACCAAAATGATTTTCTCAAGAAACCAAGTTTATTTATAAGAATTATAAAGTCATGGTTTCTAAGTAAACTATTCATATTTTAATGTTTAAACAAGACTAGAAACATGTTTGTAACAAGAAAAATACAAAAGATATATTTTTAGAAAAAAAACATCTTTCAAGTTGTAAATGACTAAATCTTTCAAGAATGTGATTTACAAACAAATAACAATGTTTTAAGGGGTAACTAAACCTACTATATAATATGGTAAGTTACTACAAGTTTTTACAAAGACTTCAAGTTCATGATGTAGTGTAATTTACTTGATTTTAACACTTGGTAAGTGTTGAATGAATTGTTGATTGTTGTGATAATTTTAAAAGAAAATAAACACATGTTTTGAAAACATGGGAAACCTCCATTTTTAGGGGAAACCATGTCAAAATTTCTATAAAATTTTACACATAGAAAAATATAAGTTTTGGTGAAACTTATTCCCTAAAAATTCACCTAAAAATATTTACCAAGGTTTCCCTAATTTTTGTGTAAACTTCAAGTTAAGAAATGATAATTTCTACAAGATAAAAGTTGATATTAAGTATGTATATTTTTTAGGAAAATATATATATTTATTGGGCACCAAATTTTGTGCTAAGTGTATGTAATGTGTACTATATGTAAAAGTGTATTAGGACTTGAAAATACACTAAATACTCCTAAGGAGTAAAAATACAAAAATACACATACAACATGCTTAGATAAATACAAGAAAATATATTTCTTAATAGATTATGTAACTCGGACAAGTTACGAACTTAAAATGTCTTCTTGGACAAAAATACATAACTCGGGTGAAAAATACAAGATACTATTTATTGGAAAAATAATGTAAGTAAGATACATAGAAAATACACATAAAAGATGGTGACTTGTACTTGTGCGATACAAGTCTAGTGACTAACGTTAATAAAACACGTATAGGTCACGACGCTATATAAGCAAACCCGGTGACGTTTACGGCGCAAGAAACGCAAAGTTGTGAGTTCATGTCCCCACTTTTAAACTTTTACATGCTTTTTAAACTTGGGGAAAATACATGTGTTATGGTATGTTGAATACAAAAACTAAGGAATGATACTTTATATCATGTCACGAATAGGGTACCAGAAGCACCATTAATCGTGTACATACTAAGACCACAGAACAAAAGGTTAGATCTAATGGGTTTCAGGAAGCCACACTCTTGGTGATAACTAATACCAAGCAGTGCTTTTGTGTCTCAGTCGTGAATCGACTACTAAAAATGCCTATGGTTTGGATGCTTCCTATGTCGTGTCACATGTTAATGGCCTTGCAAACCATTAGTGATCTCGATATCCTTATACTTACAGAAATACTTGATTTATACAAATTACATACCATGTTTTCATACAAAGTATACAAACGTTCAATACAAAAACTCCATGAATTCACACCATTATGTTGACAATTTTCCAAAAACTCACATGTATTTCAGGTAACTAAAGTGGATGTGCGCGCGGTCTTACTCTTGCTCTTGGATGTTGTTTATCTTTGAATAAAGTTGTAAACTTGTCAGACAATACTGTATTTGTGTTGTAAACACTTAACTTATGTTTTGTTAATGGCATTGGAGTTATTTTATGAGCATGTAGTATGTTTACCTTTCGTATGCAATGAGAACCTTTCAACATCACACCTCGTGCTTCCGCCTAAGAAACGGGTGTGACAGATTGGTATCAGAGCTGCGATTGTAGTGAACCAGGATTCCTTCTCGAGTCTAGACTACAATCTTTAGGATCCTTTCACGAAAACAATTTTTTCAAAAGTTTTCCTTGCAAAAAACTTCCCGCGACATCCACTACGTGAAACTATTTTCAAAGAGTCAAGTAAGGACACTACGAAACTTAGGGTGCACTGGAGTAGCACTTATCTTTAACTAAGAATTACTTGCAACTATGTGTGATAATTAGTATATACATATACAAGAAATAGAATATCTCAGGTACTCGTGACTGTACCTGAAAACAGTGGCCTATCTGAAGGAAGTGATCCGACGATGAAACGAACTGTGTGGACTGTGCAAGGACTTATGTAATTATGGATGCATACATAATTATGGAATTCAGTGCACAGAAACCACAACAAGTCTTGTCACGTATCATAAGAGATTCTTTCAGTACAAGAACAGGGTCAACGTAAACACCCTCACCCCTCCCCCAGCCTATTAAATACTCTATTGGAGTAATAATTTAGGGTATAAAGACAAGAACCGCCAATGTGAAGTAAGATATTTTGTCCTTTACATATATTAAACTTGTCTTATGGGGTGATGTAACCCTTATACATTTTGTTTACTTCGCAAACAATGATGTCACAAGTTTCCCTAATATGTGTAGATACTCGGTGAATATCTTATGACACATCAGTATTTATCTATTTGTGCATGCTTGTCACTGTATGAATTGATTTATACGTTTGGCGGATTGTTTGATGTCACTTATATGGGTATATGTCTGTGTATATATACTACTACTGTCTCGTAAGACGATATCAAACAAATGTCTTACCCAGTGCGTTGTGTTCTGACAGAACATGGCACCTAGGAGAGCTGTGAACGATCAGGATTTCGATCAACCCCCTCCTCATCTTCTGCCGAGTACTGCTGAAGAACTGAATGCCCTACTGGAAGAAAGGATCTCCACAGCTATCGCCCAATACGAGGCGAACCGCACCAAATAAAGTGGAGGACCAAGCAATGCAAGACGTAATGGACAGGGAAATACATCTTGAGGAAACCCAGCTCAAGGCTGCACTTTCAAGCAGTTTCTCGACTGCAAGCCACTAAACTACGACGACACTGGAGGTGCAGTGGCATTTGTACGCGGGACGGAGAAGACTAACTCCACTATCCGCATGAGAAAGTGTACCACAGATCAATAAGTCACTTTTGTTACTGGGTTGTTTATTGATGAAGCTTTGACTTGGTGGAACTTGCAAGTCCAGACTATGGGTGATGATGCTGTGTACGGCATGACGTGGGATGAGCTAAAGGAACGAATGAGAGAGAAGTGTTCCTCTCGTGCTGATCTTCAAAGGTTGGAGACTGAGTTCTGGCACTTGACCATGGAAGGTGCAGACATTAATGGTTATACCCGAAGGTTCCACGATTTGTCAAGAGTGATCCCCTATATGGTGACTCCTGAATTTAAGTGCGTTGAACCTACATCTGAGAATTGGCTCCAGAGTTTCGCAGCATGGTAACTTCGGCTAAACCTGAAACGATCACTCAGGCTGTAACTCTGGCTGTCAGCCTTACTGAAGATGCTGTTCGTATGAAGAAGTTATCACTGAACCCAACTGAAAAGACCGAGACGCATGCTGAGTCGTCTGGTGACAAGAAAAGGAAGCATGCGAGCCTGAATCAAGCAACACGTAACAACAAGGGTTCCAACAATAATGTTGGATCTGAGTTTGGTTTTGATTGTATTTTTCGTTTGAATTAGAATGAAGATGGATGAGTTGTGCAGCGGAATTAAGATGGAAACAAACTTTGCATACAATCAAACGAGAGTATTTCTTTGATCAAACATTTTTCCCAAAGAACCGAAAGATTGAATTTATTTCAACTACGATTACAATGCAATGTTGAATACAAACTCCTCCTCAGCCAGAGCTCAGTGTTTGTTCGTGCAGAGAAGACGATTTTGCAAAGAGCTAATAGAACAGTACAGAGCACTGTTCTATTTATAGGCACTAGCAAACCACTGAGCATCTAAGATGACGTCACCATGAAAGTGACATCTAACCTCCTAACAAACTATAACCTCTGATCAATACAAACACTGCTGTACTAACTACTGCTATTACATTACATTACATAAAGACATAATAAACTACTACTGCATCCTTCCACTGATGTGAAGCCAGTAGTACTTGTCTAGATCAGCAGTGCTTGACTCAAGGCAGTAGATTGAACAGCAGAGCTTTAGTCTTTCATCAGGCCTTTACTAGATCAGCAGTTTGTAGGTCAGCAGATTGCACGATCAGTAGATAGGAGGTCAGCAGATGTTGAAACCACTTTCAAGGGGAGAGACTTGTATGTAACATCTGCTTATTCTGGATCCACTGCTCTGATCCAGTTTTGGCTTTAATTATTTGTTCCTCTGGTAGGGTTCAATCCCAACAAATAAGAAGCATGACCCCAACCCGCCTTAGGAGGCGAAAACTCTTGCAACCATGAATGACGCTCCTGCTAGAAGATACCTTGGCACTCTGCCCATTTGCAACCAGTACAAGCGTCACAACGAAGGAGTTTTTCGTGTTCCAAAATGCGAGAACTGTGGAAAACTGGGTCACCATACTGAGAACTGTTGGGGAAAAGGAAACGGAAATGGTAATAGAAACGGGAATGGAAATCGCAACGGTGCTGGTAATAGAAACGGTGGTGGAAATGGCAATGGAAATGGTAACCGGAATGGTAATGGAGCTGGGCAGAACCAAGGATGCTTTGGTTGTGGAAGCAAGGATCATTTCATAAAAGATTGCCCAAGGGGGAACAATGCTCAGGCTCAAGCATTCGTGATTGGAGCAAAGAACGCACACGAGGACCCTAATCTGGTCACCGGTACGTTTCTCGTTAACAATCACTTAGCATCCATACTATTTGACACTGGTGCTGATTATAGCTTCATATCTGTGGAAAGTAAACTTATGCTTGGAATAGAATCTAGTAGATTAAATATTCCTTATTCCATAGAACTAGCCAATGGTAAACTTGTTGAATCGGGCGAAGTTGTTAGGGGTTGCACATTAGAACTTGGTGAGCAAAGATTTAGCACGACCTCTTACCTATTCAATTGGGTAGCTTCGATGTAGTGGTCGGAATGGACTGGTTGTCCAAGAACAAGGCTGAAGTTGTTTGTCATAAGAAAATCATTCACATCCCTCTGACGGATGATGAAACTCTCATCGTGCATGGAGAAAAGCGAGACGCGCCTCTGCGAATCATCAGTTGTATGAAGGCGCAGAAGTGCTTAAGGAAAGGATGTGTTGCCTTCCTGGCGCATGTTGTAGATAAGAAGGCTGAAGAGCCAAAACTGTTGGTGCATCAAATGTCTGTTAACTTCGTCTTTATCGAGTCTTATGTCTAGATAGGATAAACTAGCACACAACAGGGTAGAAATTAGGGTTTGTTTATGTGTAAATGTGTAATTTCGTTTGAAAGAGACATTGACCAGTTCAAACGAAATTAACCATGTTAATTCCGTTTGAAATGGTCCATGCCACCTTCAAACGGAATCACTTACTCTATATATAGGGTTGTGGTTAGTTCATTTGAAACGGAATTAGAACATTGTTTTCAGAGCCGAGGTGCTGCCGGATTGTTATTTGAATTGTAAAAGCTCAGGAAATCAATAAGAGAAGATAATTAGAAAGTATCAAGCTGTGTTACGTCAAATTCATTGATTCCGCCTTTGATTTTGATGTTGAACTCTTCAGATTGACTCATTAGGGTCACATGACGATCCAACAAGTGGTATCAGAGCTCAGGACGAGGAGTTCATACCAATTCATCTTGATTTCTTTGGATTCTCTCACTTCTACTCCTTCTTTTCTAAATTGAACAAGATTTAACAGTCAAAATGGCTTTATTTTCACATATTATAAGCGAAACTTAGTTCTAACTAATCCTTGAAGGAATTGGACCTTAATTCGACTTAAATCTGATAAAAGTTGTTAATTCCGCTTGTAAAACTGTTCGGACAAAATGACATCATCCTAATTCCGCTTGAAATAGCACGTGTGTTTTCAAAAGAAATTAGCTTTTGTTGTTAATTCCGTTTGAAATTGCTGTTAATTTCACACGGAATCACTTATTCCGTTTGAAAGTGCTGTTATTTCATACGAAATCACTAATCCCGTTTGAAACTGTCACTGATTTCATACGAAATCAGATTCTGTTTGAGAGTTTCAAACGAAATTAGTTATTCCGCATCAACCTTGATTTCGTTTGAGGTGGGATTTCGCTTGAAAATACTTATTTTGCTTGAAAGCTGTTTCCGTTTGAAACTGTTTTTCAAAATCTAAAAAAAAAAATTCTAAGTGTTTGTTGATTGTTTCAGGTACTTGAAAGATGGATGATTTCATGAATCCATTTAGTGATATGATTTCTTTTACCGGTGATTCGGGAGATGGCACATCAAATAACACGAATGAAACTACACCAACACCAAGTGCAAAGAAAATTCTTTCTGATGCTATGAGTGTAGACAGTGCATATGGAACATACAACAAGCCACCCAAGTTGATGGCAATTGAAGATTACAACAGGTGGGCTACAAGATTTGAAGAATGGCTTAAAGTGTTTGCATATCCTAGTTGGAAAAGCTTGAAAAATGGTTTTGATTTGGGGAGAACGGATTATGAAAACTTAGAAGAAAATCAAATAGAAAGATATGTTGCTGAATAAAAGTGCATTGCTCTGCTTCATCAATCTGTCAGAGATGACATTATCTCACTGATTTAGTACAAAGAATTGAGAGACCTTTGGGAAAAATTAAAAATAAAATGTGTTGGTAGTGCTGAAATAGTTAAGAACAAAAAGAAACTGTTATGAAAAGAATTTGATTTGTTTGGTTGTTTAAAGAACGAGTCTGTTTCCAAGATGATTGAAAGATTCGGGCACTTGAAGATGGAGCTTGCAAGACATGACATCATTTACACTCAAGAAGAGTTGGTCGACAAATTGTTTGACTCACTACCGAATAAACAAGATTGGCAGTACATTGCCTTGATGCTGAAGAACACAATCAAATCGACTGATTTGACAGTGGATCTGCTTATCGAAAGACTGGAAAGCCATGAATTAGAGATCAAGAAATCCAGCAAAATCAATAACTCATCTTATCAGCAGAATGTGGAGCTGTATTACAGAGGTAGTATGATTCCAAAGACTACATCTGTTGGTGCACACATCTGTCGTCTTCGTCTTGTATTGAGTCTCAGGTTCGGTTCGGATCTAATCAAGCATGACATCACTAGTGACATCATCAAGTGACATCACTAGTGACATCATATCACAAGTACACGTGAGATTGCATGCAAACTTCAAATTAGAGTTATGAATTCGGAAGATTTCGCTTGAAGACAAAATTGAACTTATTGATTTCGCTTCAATCTAGAATGATAGTCTTTGTAGGATTTCGCTTGAAGAGTTTCAAGCGAAATCATAAGCCCTATATATAGGATGTCATACTTGTCATTTGTAACATTTTGCCAGAAGCGATACCGAGGTGCTGCCGGTTTTCCTTTCGATTGTAAACAGTGTCAATTCAATATAAAAGAGGATTAAAGTGTAAATCAAGCTGTTTTACCATCCGTTTCTCTGTTTCCGCCTTTGAAACGGACTAGAACTCTTCCAAACGACTCGTTTAGGTCGGAATCCGATCCTGCAATTGGTATCAGAGCCAGTGAAGAAGAGTTCTTGTTGATTCAGCCGTAAAATCTGTTTCTACACCTTTCTTTTCGAAAAACAAAAATTTTTTTCGGTCAAAATCGGACAAAATTTACATATATTGTGCGCATACATGGTTTAATCAATCCTTGAAAGTTTCAAGTTTAAAATCAGCCTAAATCTTGTATTTTTGTGGAATTTCGCTTCAATTGTTCGAACAAAAGATGACATCAGCAATTGTTTAGATAGATTTCGCTTGAAAAAAGGACATAATTCTAGTTGATTTCGCTTGAATCGTTGAAGCGAAATTGATCTGATTAGATTTCGCTTGAATATCTTGAAGCGAAATTGATCTGATTTTTGATTGAACGTTTTCTGTTTGAAGGTGATTCAGTAGGTTGTGTGATACGTGTCTTGATTTGATCAATTGCCTTCATTTACTTTGTATTAAAATTGAGAAATGAAATCATGAGTTTTATGTCAGTTAACACGAGGTGATCAAACCATTTATGATTGCATGTGAAAAAGTATTGGGTCTATAAAAGATCAAATCATGTGTTGAGAGTTAAATGTCAGCCAAAGCATGTGTTTGCATGTGTATCAGATTTACATGTGAATTCTATCGAGATGTGTTAAGGTGTCAGCTCACTAAAATTTGTCGGTTATTGAAAAGTATTAATTGATGTGTGATTGTATGTGATATTGAGTTTGTCGGTTTGTATGTAAATGTTGAGATAAACTCTACAATCGATTTGTCAGTTAGCATGTGATTCATATTCGATATATGTGTTAGTGTTGTTTCAATATTAAGGATTGTCAGACGTCCATGTGATATCTTGTGAGTTTTGTTGGACAATTTATGTTGTATTTGCATGAAAGTATGTGAATATCGAGATACATGTGATATATTTCAGTATTGACGATTGTTTGCATAGTATGGATTAAAATTGCTTGTGATATAGTAGTTGTAATGTGCTAGTTGATTAAGTCGTGTGCATATTTTGTTCAAATTGTTTGAATAGAATTTACAGGTTGCGTGGTTTGAGTATTGGTTTCAGTCAGTTCTCACAAAAGAAAATCCTTGTCTGCACGGTTTTATCAGTACATTTGTAAGTCAGGTCGTTCTGTGTGGTCAAGTTGCGTGAAATAGTCCAGTTCGTACGGTTCGGAGTTCAAAGATTTCAAAGTGTCAGGACGTTGGTATTTGATTCGGGTCATATCAGTCCGCACAGTGTGTCAACCTTCAATCCACTCAAAATAGTCATCAGTTCGAGTACCAGTTTGTTTCAGTTAATTGAAAAATCTTTAAACTGATTGTGGTTATGTTTGCTTGTCAGGTTTGTCAAAGTGATACACCATGGACGAGGATTTCTACAACGCATTCGCTACCCCAGCTACCCCGATCAGTATTACACAGAACACATTGATGGAAAACGAAACAGGGACGATGCAAAAGCCGCCCAAACTAATGAACATTGAGGAATATAAAGGTTGGGAAGGTCGTTTCGAGAATTGGGTACAAGCTAACTACTTGGATGCGTGGGAATGTGTCGAGACAAAGTACATTCGACCGACGAATGATGATGAAGAAGTGGTTTCGATTAAAGATCTAAGCGCCGATGCTAGAAAGAAATACAAAGATGAGAAAATGATGCTGAGTCTTCTACAACAAGCTGTGAAAGAAGATATCTTGGTGTTATTACAACATAACGGAACTTCCTACTCGATTTGGAAAGCTTTAAGATCAAAATTTGTTGGTAGTCAAGAAATGATAAAGAACAAGAAGTCACTTCTAAAGAAAGAGTTCGATTTGTTTCGCGGGTTGAAGAATGAAAGTACAAGACAAATCATTGAAAGATACTGCAATCTGCTAGCAAACATGAAGAGATTGAGTATTGAGAAAGACAACGAAGAGTTGATAGAAAAACTTGCTGATGCATTACCACATGAGACTTGGGGAACATATCTCATGATGCTTAGAAACAAAAAAGGTTTTAGCAGTTTGACACTCAGCAAGTTTATTGAGAAGTTGGAAGCTCAAGAGATGGAGCAACGAAAGATTATTCGAATGAAAGACTTCGATGGTGAACAGGATATTGGGTTGTATTACAAAGCAGGGGTGAATGAGAAGTCTACAAATGTATCTCCAAAAATAGAAACTGCTTACAATGCCAAGAATTCTTCTGGAAGTTCATCATCAGGATCAAATAGCAAAACAAGTTTCACATCATTTCCGTCTTTCGATCCAAACATTTCAGCAACAAAAAATGGGAGAAAACTTCAATGCAATATTGTTTTAAATCTTGACAATGATCAAGATTATTCTGATGAAGTTGCTAAAAATCATATGTCTCTATTGGGAATGGTTTTAGAATCTTATAGTTGTTTTGTTGCAGGTCGTATCGGGAATCCAATGCTAACAAAGGAAGATTACGACCAGATAGATGCTGAAGAAATGGAGTTGATGGACATAAAATGGTGCTTGGCCAGCGTGTTGAGGAGAGCTGAGAAATTCAAGCAAATCACTGGAAGAGATGATCTTCGTGAGGCTGGTACTTCTACTTTAGGTTTTGACAAATCTAAAGTCACTTGTTTTCGTTGCAGGGAAAAAGGACACTTCAAGAGGGAGTGCAAAAATCGCGAAGCAAGTGGAGCTCAAAATCCGTTTAACAACAACAATGATTACTATCGAAAGGCCATCTACCATCAAGTTGCTCAGCAACCATCTCAACAACGTCAACATCAAGCACAAACTGCACATGGAAGGGATGTGATTGAAGATTCTGGAAAGAGAGCGTGTGCAGTGAATCAAGATTCTTTAAAGAGAGTTAATGGTAGTGTTTTGATAATTGATCAAGACGACGAAAAGTTACCTGAAGGATTTAGTTGGGAAAATTTTACTTGGGATGATTATGTTCCTGATCAAGATACAGCTCACAAAGCTTTTGTTGCCAAAGTTGAAGAAGATAGTGATGATGATCGTGAGTATTGGGCGAGAAAATTTGATGCTGATATGAAACTGATTGCTGAAAGTGATAGTGAAGATGAAAAGGTTAAAAAGAAGAAGAAAAAGATCAAGACTCCAGTGAGCAGTGATGATGAAGAAATTCCAGTGATCAAAAGGAAAGTAAAGGTTGAAGTTGCAAAGTTCAAAGTTGAAGATGAAGTTGATGCAAAGAAGATTCCAGTGAAGTGTGAAAACTGTGAAGCTGTGAAGAAGCAGAACAGTACACTGATCTATAACTTGAATAGTTTGAAGGAATCTTATGATGTACTGAACAAAGCAATGAACCAATACAATCAAACAATTGAAGAACAAGCAACAGCGATGAAAACACTTCAGGGTGCTTTTATGACTAAGCAAAAAGTGGTGAACAACTACATTGAGAAGTGTGCTGTGCTAGAACAAAAGTTGGAATTGCAAAGAATTGAGACTGAAAGAGTAAATCGATTGTTGAAAAGTTACTCATGTACTTCTTATGTCATTGACAGGATTTATCCAACTGTTGAAGGCATGAAGGCATTTGAAGAGGATGAAGTAACAGAAGAAAAGAAGGATGATGGAAAAAAGACTGAAGAAAAGACTCCAGAAAAGAAGAACAAGAAGAAGAATGATACAAAGAAAAAGACTGACAAGAAGGATTCTGGTAAGAAACAAGAAGTCAGTTATAACAAATGTCCACCCCCGTTAGAAAATGGATATTTGCCCAGGAATCCAAATCAGGAAAGAGTCAAAAAAGCAACAAATTTACAGTGGGAGTTGGAGTCATCAGTCAATTTGCCAGAAAATATTGATGTTGTGTTTACATCATCTGACACTGATCATGAGTCCGAGTTAATTAAGAAAGTCGTCGATCAGGTGTTGGATAAAGATGAAACTGAGGAGTCAAAGTTGGAGTCCAACTCAGAGTCAAAGTCAGAGTCAGAGTCAAAGCCTGATTCTGAAAGTTCGAGTTCGACAGTCAACAGTCAAAATTCTTCAGTTAAAAGGGTTTACAACAAAGAATTCCTGTTATCAAAATCTAATTTGAGTGACGAAACATTCAAAGTTGCATATACATTGAATGATTCCGACAAATTATATTCTGATGAGTAATTTCCACTAAGAGGTGTAAAAACTGAGATGATTAAAAAGGTTTTCAAACTAACAGAAATCAATATTTCTGAATTAAAAGATGTAAATCTTATTGATAAACCTAAAAAATACACCTCAAGAGTACAACAAAGATTAAACAAGAAAAAAGGTTACAGTTCTGGTTCTGGTTTTCACAAGAAACCAAACCCTAACCGTAATTTCAAAAAGAAAGGTCTTGGTTTTACTCCAACAGAAAAACAGAAAAATGAAACATATGTTCGTGATTTTAAAGCAAAGATGACATTTGTTTCAGGTACATCAAGAGATGAGGAAGAAAAGGAAAGGTTTTGGAGGCAGTCGAATAGTGAATTTCTTGCAAAGAAGCAAGAAGAGATGAAAGAAACGAGAACCTGTTTCAAATGCAACAATGTTGGACATATTGCCAAAGATTGTTCAAATGCAATACAGTCAAAACAGGGAGTTTCTCGTAACTCGAAAGACAAGAAAATTGTGTTTGAACCACTAATTGACAGAACTAAACTTTTCAAAAATTCTACATTTGAAATTGGTGAATGTTCAAACAAGTTTTACAAGAAAAGAGCTCAATCTGACAACCAGAAATGGGTTGTAAAAAGGTCTGGTGATAGCTCTAGCGATGATTTTGATAGGTCAAAATCAGAGGAGCTATCTTCTAGCGATGAATCTGATTCCATAAAATCAGAGGAGCCACAGGTTGAGTTAAAATTGAAAACTTCAGTTCCTCCAATGGATGATGTTCATATTCCATCATTGAAGGATGAAAATTTTAAGAAGAAAATTGGTAAAGTTGAAATATCAAACCAATTTTATGATGATAACAAGGTTTTTGATGTTGAAAAAGCCTTTAACCCCACAGTGAAACACATTTTTGGTAAAATGATTGATCGAAAAGTCAAAGGGGTTAAAGAATTTTATGAGAAGAAGATGCAGAAAGAGAAAATTGAACCATCCCTAGTTCGTGACTGGGATGGTTCATACTACGAACAGTAAGTCTGTGAACTTGCCGGAGATCCCAAGTTGGTAATCGTGGATCAGGAATCGGCATCATTCTTTGTATTTGATTATGTTGTTTGTACAAGTGGTAAATCAGGGACATTAAGTTGTATTTGATTTTCTACAAGTGGTTGAAGACAAAATGATGAACCACATCCCCAACTTTACAAGTGGTAAAATCAAACTTATTTTTCGGAAAAACCATTTGATTAAAACAAACTTAAGTGTTTTGAAATCTAAATGGGAAAATAGTTTGAGGGGGAGTTCTGATTGTTTATGCCAAGTGGATGGCGAATTGAGGCAATTCGATATCAGTTGTCATGTTATTGTACAGTTTGTTTTCAAATTTCCTAAAATGTGTTTGTATTTTAGGGGGAGTAAGAAATTTTAGAAAATTCAAAAACATTTGAAAATTTGAAAAAATCAAAAACATGATAAAATGAAAAATGAGTTTTTGTTGCATAAAAGAGGAAATGATAGTACATCAGTGGACGATCACAACATGCTAAAGATTTGGTAAGATAAAAAAGTGATAAACGGTCTCACTGATGATGTGCCAGTAGGTTTTTACACATTTAGTAGATTGTGACGAGATATAAACCTAAATTTCAAACTTGCTTGTTCTGTGGGTTAACACAAACTTGGATATATAGGTAACCCCTGAAATCTTGTTTGAAAGGTCCCTTATTCTGAGATACTAGGTCTTTATACTCAGTGATATCTGGGGTATTATCCCGGGACTTCTGCTGAAAGAAATTTCTGACCTAGTCCCCGGATAATGCTTTCTGCAAATGCTTGAAACATAGCATCGCCCTCAGCAAGCTGATGAAACAATAAAATTGATAGTCGCTGCTGTTGTAATGCAAAAGATCCTCTAAAAGGGGACACACCAAAAGTCGAAGCCGTCATCTCTCTGCGTATCGAAAGATCGACCTGAGCTCTCACGGCCCTCGTACTATAATTTATTCCCTGACAGATATCATCTGTGGTATACTCACCTGTAAGACTGAATATTGGGATCTGGATACGGGAGTATATTCAAGTAGTGGGACACACGGATAAGTTCAAGTGCTTAAAACATTAATATCGTATCTCGGATCAATTGAACTTTGTGTGAAAATTTAAGTGGACCAGTATACTGACAATCTAGGTGAATTGTTTAGAACTTAAAATGTTTAAAGCTTAACGGTGTTGGTGATTTGTCTCAAAAACTGATATGATCCTCTTGCACAAACTCACAAAAATATTGTATGTAAATATTTCTTTATTGCATTTCATTTTATTGAAAAATTTCAAAAAGATTTTTAGTGTGTTTTAGCATAAAATTTTGAAAAATACAAAAAGATTTTCGACAACTGGTATTGAAAAGCTGATTTTCAAAATTCTGAGTGCTAAACATGATGAGTATGATTTGAGGGGGAGTTTGTGTTTAGAACTGATTATTTTTGTCAAAACTTCAAGTGATTCATCAGATTGAAAGGTCATTTTGATTAGGTTTTTAGACAAGAGTCTGAGTTAGTGAAAGTTTATATGTTTGAAATGTGTAAGTTGTAAAATTTATTGTGAGGTAGAGTTTATGCAGGTTTAAAGTTTGAGAAGTGATGATTCTGAAAAGCCAAAATTGTGAAAGTCAGACAACGATCCTGAAGCAGATGATGCTGAAGAACTAAAGGAATACCAGCACATTGCAAGGGGGAGTCTGTTGATGCTGATTGAAAGAGTGAAGCACAAAGACTGATAAAGACTGAAGATACGAAGACTCGACACTTAAGACTCGTCAACATCTGAGGGGGAGTCTGTTGGTGCACACATCTGTCGTCTTCGTCTTGTATCGAGTCTCAGGTTCGGTTCGGATCTAATCAAGCATGACATCACTAGTGACATCATCAAGTGACATCACTAGTGACATCATATCACAAGTACACGTGAGATTGCATGCAAACTTCAAATCAGAGTTATGAATTCGGAAGATTTCGCTTGAAGACAAAATTGAACTTATTGATTTCACTTCAATCTAGAATGATAGTCTTTGTAGGATTTCGCTTGAAGAGTTTCAAGCGAAATCATAAGCCCTATATATAGGATGTCATACTTGTCATTTGTAACATTTTGCCAGAAGCGATACCGAGGTGCTGCCGGTTTTCCTTTCGATTGTAAACAGTGTCAATTCAATATAAAAGAGGATTAAAGTGTAAATCAAGCTGTTTTACCATCCGTTTCTCTGTTTCCGCCTTTGAAACGGACTAGAACTCTTCCAAACGACTCGTTTAGGTCGGAATCCGATCCTACAACATCTCCTAAGACAGCTTTTTCAGCAGAAAGCTCAAACATAATGAATCAAGAAACTCTTAGCAGTGGCTATCATGGTGGTTCATCTTCAAATACTTCAAATCAATCTGCACCAAAGAATCTATTTCAATGCAACATTGCTATGGATCTGAAGAATGGTCAGAATTTTAGTAAAGAATCTACCAAACAACAGATGGTGTTTTTAGCGTCTGTGTTAGAATCGTACGAAAGTCTCGTTACAGGAAAGATAGGTAACACCAACCTAACAAAGGAAGACTACGATCAGATCGACCCCGAGGAGATGGAGTTGAGCGATATAAGGTGGTGTATGGCGAGTGCAGTGAGAAGAGCGCAGCGATTTATGGAGATTACCGGAAGACAGTCTGTTGGTGGACCTTCTACCAAGTTAGGCTTTGACAAGTCAAAAGTCACGTGCTTTAAATGTAAACAAAAAGGTCATTTTAAGCGTGAGTGCCGAAATGCTTATACTGATGATACTGCAAATCCTTTTCGAGAGGATTATTACAAAAGAGCAATTTATCATCAAAATATAGCAGAACCTCCCAGGATGAAGCAGATAGAGGAGGCACCCAAAGAAAAATCCAGGGCGCTTGCTGTTTTTTGTAACCACCTTGGTTTTTATACATGTGTATGTTCGTTTTACAATATAACATTATCATATATGAATGTGCAATTTGTTTGATACATGCTTGTTTTATGCTTTTACATGATTTACTGGCCCAAACACGTTAATATTTGCAAGGTTGATTGAGTTTTATGCTTAAAAATAAAACTACATTAATTACAAGGGCCTAATGCGTCATTATGTGAAAGTATAAGTTAAGGGACCTTTTTTTCATTCCTTAAAACTTGCCCAAAAACTTTGATTTTAAGTCCGAGGACCAAAACCGTCATTTTTAGAAAGTACAAAAGTCCGGGGACTAAAATGTCATTTTTGAAACCTTATAAGTTTCGGGTTAAAAATGTTATTTTTGAAAACTATAAGTTTAGGGGCCTTAGTGTCATTTTTGAAACTTATTTTATAAATAAAATAATTAAATATATATATATATATATATATATATATATATATATATATATATATATATATATATATAGGATTGAGTTAAAATGAGAACCACTCCCAGTTGTAAGAACCATGAGAACCACTTCAACCAATCAGGACATGCCAACAAAAAGGGTATATTAGTCATTTACCACATATGTCATATCCACCCTCTCTCCTCTCTCCTCTATTTAATGCAACTCTCCTCTCTCATCTCTCCTCTCTCCTATATTTTAATAGTTGCAGACCCCAAATGTCTCCACATATGTCACTGACCATTTAAAACCCACTCCAAATGTCTCCACCGCCACCGCCACCGCCACCGCCACCGCCACCGCCGGTGGTTGTACCAGCCTCCACCACACCCCCACTACGAATCTCTCTCTCTCTCTCTTCTGCGACCCCTCTCTCCGTTCACCACCTCCTCCGCCCCTGTACTCCTTCCTTCTCCGGCCACAACTCCGGCGGGGTTTTGCCTTTAGGGGGTTTTGCTCAGATCTGAACTGGTGCGGCAGGGTTTAGGGCAGGAGAAAGAAAATGGGGGGGGGGGGGTTGTAGTGGTGGTCGATTGTGCGACTTGGGGTTTCAGTGGTGGAGGTGGTTGCTGCGTGAGCGGCGGCGGTGTGAAACGGGGTTGGCGGTGAACGACGGTGAGGGGGTGGGTGAACAGGGGGTGGTCGATTGTGCGATTGAAGTATGGTTTGTTGCAGGTGGGGGTTTCATACCACTTGATTTTGAAGTATGGTTTGTTTGTTTTTGAATCTCAGAGTTGTGAATGTAGAAGATGATGATGTTTCAGGTCAGAGTTGTTGCTCGGGTCGACTTTGGATCTTTGTGGTTTGAATCTGGGTTTTTTTTGGGTTTGAATCTGGGTTTTTGTTGGGTTTGAATCTGGGTTTGATTCAAAACAGATTTGAAGTTTGATGAACTTTGATTTTTGATGAACTTTGATTTTTGATGAACTTTGATTCAAAACAGATTTGAAGTTTGATGAACTTTGATTTTTACAAAACAGATCTATAGTGATATGGGGGTTTGATCTGTTTTTGTGGAAATTTTTGATATTGTTTGATCTGTTTTTTGATATGGTCGATTTTTTTTGGGGGCGGCGATGATGAAAAAAAAAAAAGAAACGCAGATTTTGATGACGATGGCGCGGCAAGGACGGTGGATGGTAGGTTTTTTAAACCTGCAACCCCAATTTTGCAGCCTTTTGATTATCGGATAATCTGAGCCAAACCCCGTTTTTTTTTTCTGAGTGCGTTAGTTTTTGCGTAAAAAAGTTGTTGTAAAAAAAAATTAAACCGTAAACTTTTTGTCGTAAACCGTAAACTTTTTAATGTAAAACGTAAAAACGTAAAACGTAAAACGTAAAAAGTTTTACGCAAACTTTTTGTCGTAAACCGTAAACTTTTTAATGTAAAACGTAAAAAGTTTTACGTAAAACGTAAAAAAGTTTTAGGTAAAACGTAAATTTTTTTTACTAAAACGTAAAAAAACGTTTAACATAAAAAACCTGATTTTGAAAATGTTAACGTAAAAAACGTTAACGTAAAAACCGGCGGGAAAAAACGTACAAAACGTTAACGTAAAAAACCGGGGCGGAAACCGTAAAAAATTGGCGCGTAAAACGTAAATAACGTTAACGTAAAAAACCGGCGCGTAAAACGTAAAAAACCGACACGTAAAACGTAAATAACATTAACGTAAAAAACCGACGCGTGAAACGTAAAAAACTGGCACGTAAAACGCAAAACGGAAAAAATGTTAACGTAAAAAACCGGGGCGTAAAACGTAAATAACCGACGCGTAAAACGTAAAAAACCGATGCGTAAAACGTAAAAAACCGGGGCGTAAAACGTAAAAAACCGACGCGTCAAACGTAAAAAACCGACGCGTCAAACGTAAAAAACCGGGGCGTCAAACGTAAAAAACCGACGTGTAAAACGTAAAATAACGTTAACGTAAAAATTGGCGCGTAAAATGTAAAAAAAACGTTAACGTAAAAAACCGGGGCGTAAGACGTAAAAAACCGACGCGTAAGACGTAAAAAACCGACGCGTAAAACGTAAAAAACCGGCGCGAAAAACGTAAAAAACCGGCGCGTAAAACGTAAAAAACCGGCGCGAAAAACGTAAAAAACCGGCGCGTAAAACGTAAATAACGTTAACGTAAAAAACCGGCGCGTAAAACGTAAAAAAAAGTTAACGTAAAAAACCGGGGCGTAAAACGTAAAAAACCGGCGCGTAAAACGTAAATAACGTTAACGTAAAAAACCGGCGCGTAAAACGTAAAAAAACGTTAACCTAAAAAACCAGGGCGTAAAACGTAAAAAACCGGCGCGTAAAACGTAAAACGTAAAAGGTTTTACGTAAAAGGTTTTTCGTAAAACGTAAATAGTTAATTTTTTTTAGTAAAACCGAAAAAGTTTTAGGTAAAACGTAAAAAACCGGCCCGTAAAACGTAAAAACGTAAAAAATGTTAACGTAAAAAACCGGCGCGTAGAACGTAAAAAACCGGCGCGTAAAACGTAAAAAAACGTTAACGTAAAAAAACTGGCGCGTAAAACGTAAAAAAACGGCCCGTAAAAAACGGCGTTAAAAAACGGCCCGTAAAAAACGGCGTTAAAAAATGGCGCGTAAAAAACGACGCGTAAAAACGGCGTTAAAAAACTGCGCGTTAAAAAAACGGCGTGTTAAAAAAACGACGCTTGAAAAAACCCGGCGTAAAAACGGCGCATCAAAAATACGTAAAACGTAAAAAGTTTAACGTAAAACTAAAATTGTAAAAAGTATAAAAAATCTTTAAAAAAAATCAGAATTTAAAAATGTTTTTAATAAAAAAATTATGTTTAAAAAATAAAAAGTAATATAATAATACAATAAAGTAATAAAAAAACAATAAAGTAAAAAAGACAAAATAGAGTGTTTTTACCTAAATACCCTTTTAGATTATAATACTAAAAACATAATAAGACAAAAAATACTTAATATTATTTTTTAATATTTTTAATCTCATCCATCCATCAACTTGATCTAATGGTCAAAAAGTGGTTCTCATGGTTCTTACAACTGGAGGTGTTTCTCATTTTAGCCATCCCCTATATATATATATATATATATATATATATTTGAAATAAAGTCTAGGGACCTATCGGTCATTTGATGAAACTTATACTCCAGGGACTGATATAGTCATTTTTAAAACTGCTTTTAACTGAAAAAGCTTAACCGGGTTAAAAGTTATATAAGGTTTTCCTAATTAAAAACATAACCAAGTTAGTTATTTAACTGAACTATTCTAGGGGCCGTTTATGTCAGTACTGGAATCACAGGGACCAAAGTGCAATTTTTAAAAAAACCTTTAAATCAAAAAAAGAAGCAAAACCGGTGACAGGGGGGATCGAATTCGGGACCTTTCGTATAACAAGTGACGTTGTGACCGATCGACTATAAGCCTCATCCAGTATTTATTTAGAACCTTAATATCTATATATACATAGGGGATGGTTCAAATGAAAACCACTTTTAACGCGAAAACTCGAAAACTAACTAAAAAAAGCCTAAAAAACACACAAAATTTTTTTTTTTTCAATTTTTTTAATAAAAATCGCTGGTTTTTATATATAAAAAAAACTTTTTAAAAAAAAAAAAAAAAAAAAAAAAATTTTGTGTAGTGCACATGTGTAATAATACACATGTGTAGTACACATACACATACTTACACATGTGCACTACACAAAAAAAATTTTTTTTTTTTTTTTTTTTTTGAAATTTTTTTTTTTATATAAAGAAACCTGCGAAATTTGGTTTGCAAAAAAAAAAAAAAAAAAAAATTTGTGTGTTTTTTAAGCTTTTTTAGTTAGTTTTCGAGTTTTCGCGTTAACTAGTGGTTTTCATTTGAACCTTCCCCTATATATATATTAGATATTAAATAATATATATTCAAAAACCTGCAACCGCCTGTTCATCGGATTCAATCCCAAACCACGTGAATTAGTGGAAATCACTGTCCAAAGCTTGCACGCGGAATCTTTGACCTCGAACCAACTCACGCATGCGTTTAATCGATCAATTAAACAACTGACATCGTCGGAATCGGCTTTTTTATTTAAAAATCAAAGTGGAGTTTCATTCCACTACTTAGTGTCGAATTCAGAGAAATTGAACTGTTATTTAAGTCCCTGAACCTCCCTCGAACCTCCTGCAACCTTCATTTTTCACTAACACCTCGAAATCTGCCGTCTGTCGAACCTGCAATATGTCACCGGAACTACCCCGCCGGACTTAGTCGACACGCTATTCCGACCGATACCGGATCGGTTTTACTCGTTCAATCGGTTATTTTATGTTATTACAATGTTTCCCTTAGTTTAATTCGAATATAAACAGGGTTTTAGTCGAAATCGGTGCCTGATGACTTTTGGTTTGACTATTTTGGGGAAGAAGATGAACAGTGTTCATCTCTTATATTTCTTTTATTTATTTTATTTAACAGGTTTGATTATTAATTCATAATAAATCGAGATTAATTAGGTAAAGTCCGAAACTTTTAACATATTTACTTTACATACTGATACATTTATTAAAAATGTAAAATATGCAAAATTATTTATAAAAACCATTTTATTTAATTAAAAGAGTATTAATCTTTCAAAAATTATAATAAATCGATTTTAAGGAGTTAATTATTTAAATTTTTATAGTAACTATTTTATATGTTGGACTTTGCAGAAATAATATTGTTGTTAATATTTCACATAATTTTGATATTTTTGTAATTAAAACAGTGTTTACACTTTAAGAATATAGTTTAATCATATATATTTAAAAATAAATAACTATATAATTTGTGTCCAAAATTATTTTTACGATGTTACATGCTTTATTTTGAGTTTATATAAATTAGGTTACTGTTTTATTATTTACAGTTTATTTTACATAATTAGATAAGTTAAATCACTTAAATTACATGGTTTAATTTAATATATTTAATTTATATAACTATATAATTTTTGGCCGAAAATATTTTTATGACATTAGGTGTATTTTTCTGAGTTTATAAAAGTTCAGTAACTGATTTGTTTAGTTACATATTATTTTTGAATAATTAGACTTTATAAACTGTTTATTATTACTTTAACCTTTTTAATTCCATTTTATCTTAAAAATTATTCAAAGCCCCTAATAATTACTATAAATCAGTAATATTTCATGTTAGTAATTAAAAAATGTTATTTTTAATTTATCTGATTTAAATTAATTATTTAGATAATTAATTAGTTAATTACCACGTTATTTCATTCTGAAACTATAAATAATTATTTGTTTTCTACCATAATAATTATTTTTCAGATATTTATATGTTCAGTAATTAAAAATGTTATTTTTAATTATCTTGTCTTAAATTAATTATTTTAGATAGTTAATTATAGAATTGCAGATTTGAGTTAAATACATATTTATTTTCTGTTTTAACTATACAAATATTAATTCTATATCCAGTATTTGTATAACTTAGTTATTGTATAAAATACAGTGTTCTTAAATAATCCAGGTATACTTATCCCTCGTTTCCCCAAACAAGACTGTTTAAACCCGTAGTTACCTTTCTGGTCAAACCATGCAAACACATTAGACATAGTTTCCTGTTTATACAGTTGCACATTTTACCATTGTTGATTCCATATTCCGTGTTGTTTTGTGCATGTTCAAATACAATTAGAGTGACGTGGAAATCTTGTTCCATCTAAACTCTTATCATTACTTGTTTGGAATTTATTCGCAAACAAGGTGAGTTCATAGTTCCCATTTTCTGTTTTACAATATTTTCAGGATGAAACATATGAAATAATGTGATACCAACAAATTTGCATTTTGTGGCTATCTTGATTGTTCCGTGCAATTGCTTGATACTTGTTGCTTAACACATTACATTCATTAACTCCGTACAAGCCCAGCGGTAATCTTATAGGGCTATAGGTGTGACGCCCCATCCTAACTTCCCGTTCACATTGTTATTGTTGTTGTTGTTAACATTTTGGAAGTTTGGATGATAGATCCGTGTTTACGTCTACAAGGTTTGAATGTTCCACCAAGCATACTTGTATTACTCATTTTTCTAAAATATATCAAATGCCATATTGTTAAACATTTCTTTTCATTATCACATTATTTATTTATCACCAAACTAACCAAAACCTATGAATTCACTCAACCGTTTGTTGACCCAAATTATTTTTAACATATGTTTCAGGTGAACATGTTTGAAGTTAACTTGTGCAAGGATCATATAGGGTTGTTCAAGACAAATGCCTTAGCTAAATAAAAACAAGACTTTTGTGACAATGTGTTGTATTGTTTTGTACTGTTTGGGACATGAATGCAATCCTATCAATCAATTTAACTATATTTCAACTTTAATTTAATCACCATGTGCTTATTTGTATTCTACCAAGTTTCGTGATGCCCTCGACGTTTCCGCCTCCGTGTCAGGGTGTCACAGGTTGGTATCAGAGCCATGGTTATAGGGATTTAGGTTATTAGAAATTACTTTTGACCTAGACTATAACTTACCTAGGACACTTTCCATTAGTAACTCTTCCGTTATCTTTGCCTTTGTCTTCATCCCTATTCTTATCTTTTGTAACCAATGCCTCGTCACCACAGATCTCATCTTTAGATTTTACAAATGCTCATCACCTATCCTTAGGTGATTATTCTTTCAAAACCTCTTTTGATTTTTATTCTCGTCAAAGTCTTGAACTCTAATAACGAACTCGTGCAATCTGGAAGGGTGGGTACCTGTATTCTGAGTTTTCTGTCTTGGCAAGCACTTCGTATAAATCTCATCAGACGCGAGACCAGTTGTGCTTACCTGGGAATTCTTGGGATGAGTGTCCACTTATAGGCTAAAGCATGACTTCACCAAGTTATAAGAACCCAACTACTTTGACTTGTCATTGATGTTGTTTATTCGTGGAATAAATGATATCCATCTTGTTACGTGTTTTCTCTTATCCTCATTGATTTTATGAAATTACTTTACCCCATTATGAAATCACCTCCACGACGAGACACACGTTTGCCTACATGGGAACTACCGATGAGAGTACAGTATGCCTATAGGCTCAAGGCATGTTACCCTAATTCAAAAAGATTTTTTTTTTCTTTTCTCCGTTTCAGAACAATCCAAGTTCTAATCGACCCACGTTGTACTATTATCAATTTATTTCGATACGATTCCCTCTTTTTCAAAGTTCAAAATTTTCTCGAGACCATACCTGTCAGATTCAAATTTTCAAACTAGCTGCAGAACGTAGCATGGAAGCCCTAACCGATCATATGGTGTAATCCGGAATTTCCTTATCCATATAAGAAACTCACTACTTGAGCTAATCTACACGAGAACTACAACTTCTGATATAACTCAACACGTACCCAAACTTTTCTTAGTTCAACAAAACCCCATATCCCAATAGCAAATCTCCCAGCAGCATATGCTGAATCTTCAAATGCAGCAAAAATTCATCCCTTCCTTCAGTTTGCTAATTTACACAACGAGAGAGGTATCAAAAACTCAAGCATCAGGAAGTTCTTACTATTAGCGGTATTGATTGGCAACAAATAGGAACGTTTGATTTCAGTGGTTTGCTGGCAAGATCACTACTACCTAATACGCCCTGGCGCCGTTTCTTCGACATCCTAGAACCATCATACGATGAACTGGTGTATGAGTTCTTGTCCACTTTCTATTACAAATATAATAAAAATCTTACCAATGAATCCATTCATTTTCAACTTTGTGGGCAACTTCATACTATGTCATTAACAGAATTCGCAGTTCGTCTGGGCATATATACAGATGAAGAAGTCAAACAACCCATTTTTACGGAGGCATCAACCTCTTGTTCCTCCGCGGATATGGTAAATTATTGGCAATGCCTTTCATTAAAAGAATGGTGTGTCAACAATAATTCTACAAACTTCATAGACCCTTGTTATCAATATATGCACCGTGTTTTAGCCAACACTATCACGGGCCGCAAACATAATCACCAAAGGGTTAGAACAATCGAACTTTTCTATTTGTATAGTATTTTTGAGCAAGTTCCCTGTAATATTGCCCACGAGCTTGCTGGATATTTCTCTAGTCAACAATCAAATCCTCTGAGAAGTCTCATGGGAGGGTCTTACATTACAAAAATAGCACAATCATTAGGTGTCTTAAGTGATCAGATTATCCAAGGATTACCTCCACCAAAGGCACCTGGGATTGTAAATCCTTACACCATGAGGCTAACCCCTGTTCATATTGGTACACCACTAACACAACCATCACAGTCGGAGGGAGCTCCAGTTATCTTAGAGAATACCTTCCCACAAAATTTACAACAATCATTTTTGTAGTTTCCTCAACCGTCTTTTTATCGGTTTGATATGCAACCACCGCTACCATACATACAAGAACATATTATAACTAACTTATCTCAACCTTTAACACCGAACGTCTTACCAAGCTTCCCACCGTTATTTTTCGAGGAGAATTCAACGATGCAAGGAACTTGGTTTGATGAAAACATGATGACTCAAGAACAGTTAGCATCAGAACCCTGTTTTCAAGCACCATTACTGCCACATTCTTTCCAGTCACTGTTGAACGAAGTAGAACAACTGTCACCAACTGATATAGCAGGCCCAAGTACGATGCCTCAAATGAATCTACCTCCAGATTCATTGGGAGACGAAGTGACTAGGTTAAACAATCAAGTTCAAAATTTGTCCCAACAAATAAAATGGTTGACAGAAAGAAATCAATGGTTGGAAAGCATGCTGAAACAAATAACTGATCATATGCAACTGCCTCTACCACCTCCACCACCTTATAATCCTGAATTTGATCCATTACATGACTTATTTCAAATGTAAATTTGTTCAATAGACTGTCAAACAAACAATGCTATCATTGCTAATGTGAAATACGTTTTGATTCAATTAATGTTGTGTTATATTGATGCTTATTTGATTTAAACTTATACTATGTTTACGCTCTTATTCATACTTAGAGTTTATACACACGTACTATTTCAATTGTTGAAACAAAGCATCTTTCTTGACCATGTCCATAATTTATCATTTGGCAAGATAAGCTATGCAGACTGTGCAATGAGTCAAGTAATTATGGGTGCACACATAATTATGAGATTCGATGCATGGAAACCATAGTGAGTCCCGTTAAGTGTGATGGCATAAAATCTAGAGTGATTAGATAATGAGGCGATTGTAAGATCATAAGAACATGGTGGATACGCCGTTAGTACTTCCTATATATAAGTGTTCTTATTGTATTATTTGTCGTAGCGTTATCCAAGTCACTTGAGGATTTTATGTTATCCCAGACCCATTTGTGTTAACTTAAACAAGAATCGAAATCTATTCATAATCCTTCATTTTCATTTCTGATTAAGTATCCACTGGAAAATGAATTATCCATTCATTTTCGCTTCTGAAGAAATATCCACTGGGAAATGAATTATCTATTCATAATCCTTCATTTCCATTTCTGATGAAGTATCCACTCGAAAATGAATTATCCATTCATTTTCGCTTCTGAAGAAATATCCACCGGGAAATGAATAATCTATTCATAAACCTTCATTTCCGTTTCTGATGAAGTATCCACTGGAAAATGAATTATCCATTCATTTTCGCTTCTGAAGAAATATCCACTGGGAAATGAATAATCTATTCATAAACCTTCATTTCCGTTTCTGATGATGTATCCACTAGAAAATGAATTATCCATTCATTTTCGCTTCTGAAGAAATATCCACTGGGAAATGAATAATCTATTCATAAACCTTCATTTCCGTTTCTGATGAAGTATCCACTGGAAAATGAATTATCCATTCATTTTCGCTTCTGAAGAAATATCCACTAGGAAATGAATAATCTATTCATAATCCTTCATTTCCGTTTATGATGAAGTATCCACTGGAAAATGAATTATCCATTCATTTTCGCTTCTGAAGAAATATCCACTGGGAAATGAATAATCTATTCATAATCCTTCATTTCCATTTCTGATGAAGTATCCACTGGAAAATGAATTATCCATTCATTTTCGCTTCTGAAGAAATATCCACTGGGAAATGAATAATCTATTCATAAACCTTCATTTCCGTTTCTGATGAAGTATCCACTGGAAAATGAATTATCCATTCATTTTCGCTTCTGAAGAAATATCCACTGGGAAATGAATAATCTATTTATAATCCTTCATTTCCACTTCTGACGAAGAATCCATTGAGGAAAATGAATTATCCATTCATTTTCGCTTCTGAAGAAATATCCATCGGGAAATGAACCACAAATCCTTATAGTCACAAACGCATTATATCCAATTATCCACACCTCTTTGCAAAAGAATTTCCTATGAATAAATTTCGGGACTAAATTTTCAAAAGTAGGGGAGACTGTAACCACATTGGTTTTTATACATGTGTATGTTCGTTTTACAATATAACATTATCATATATGAATGTGCAATTTGTTTGATACATGCTTGTTTTATGCTTTTACATGATTTACTGGCCCAAACACGTTAATATTTGCAAGGTTGATTGAGTTTGATACTTAAAAATAAAACTACATTAATTACAAGGGACTAATGCGTCATTATGTGAAAGTATAAGTTAAGGGACCTTTTTGTCATTCCTTAAAACTTGCCCAAAAACTTTGATTTTAAGTCCGAGGACCAAAACCGTCATTTTTAGAAAGTACAAAAGTCCGGGGACTAAAACGTCATTTTTGAAACCTTATAAGTTTCGGGTTAAAAATGTTATTTTTGAAAACTATAAGTTTAGGGGCCTTAGTGTCATTTTTGAAACTTATTTTATAAATAAAATAAATATATATATATATTTGAAATAAAGTCTAGGGACCTATCGGTCATTTGATGAAACTTATACTCCAGGGACTGATATAGTCATTTTTAAAACTGCTTTTAACTGAAAAAGCTTAACTGGGTTAAAAGTTATATAAGGTTTTCCTAATTAAAAACATAACCTAGTTAGTTATTTAACTGAACTATTCTAGGGGCCGTTTATGTCAGTACTGGAATCACAGGGACCAAAGTGCAATTTTTTTTTAAACCTTTAAATCAAAAAAAGAAGCAAAACCGGTCCCAGGGGGGGATCGAACTCGGGACCTTTCGTATAACAAGTGACGTTGTGACCGGTCGGCTATAAACCTCATCCGGTATTTATTTAGAACCTTAATATCTATATATACATATTAGATATTAAATAATATATATTCAAAAACCTGCAACCGCCTGTTCATCGGATTCAATCCCAAACCACGTGAATTAGTGGTATTCACTGTCCAAAGCTTGCACGCGGAATCTTTGACCTCGAACCAACTCACGCATGCATTTAATCGATCAATTAAACAACTGACATCGTCGGAATCGGCTTTTTTATTTAAAAATCAAAGTGGAGTTTCATTCCACTACTTAGTGTCGAATTCAGAGAAATTGAACTGTTATTTAAGTCCCTGAACCTCCCTCGAACCTCCTGCAACCTTCATTTTTCACTAACACCTCGAAATCTGCCGTCTGTCGAACCTGCAATATGTTGCCGGAACTACCCCGCCGGACTTAGTCGACACGCTATTCCGACCGATACCGGATCGGTTTTACTCGTTCAATCGGTTAGTTTATGTTATTACAATGTTTCCCTAAGTTTAATTCGAATATAAACAGGGTTTTAGTCGAAATCGGGGCTTGTTGACTTTCGGTTTGACTATTTTGGGGAAGAAGATGAACAATGTTCATCTCTTATATTTCTTTTATTTATTTTATTTAACAGGTTTGATTATTAATTCATAATAAATCGAGATTAATTATTTAAAGTCCGAAACTTTTAACATATTTACTTTACATACTGATACATTTATTAAAAATGTAAAACATGCAAAATTATTTATAAAAAAACTATTTTATTTAATTAAAATAGTATTAATCTTTCAAAAATTATAATAAATCGATTTTAAGGAGTTAATTATTGAATTTTTATAGTAATTATTTTATATGTTGGACTTTACAGAAATAATATTGTTGTTAATATTTCACATAATTTTGAGATTTTTGTAATTAAAACAGTGTTTACACTTTAAAAATATAGTTTAATCATATATATTTAAAAATAAATAACTATATAATTTGGGTCCAAAATTATTTTTATGATGTTACATGCTTTATTTTGAGTTTATATAAATTAGGTTACTGTTTTTTTATTTACAGTTTATTTTACATAATTAGATCAGTTAAATCACTTAAATTACATGGTTTAATTTAATATATTTAATTTATATAACTATATAATTTTTGGCTGAAAATATTTTTATGACATTAGGTGTATTTTTCTGAGTTTATAAAACTTCAGTAACTGATTTGTTTAGTTACATATTATTTTTGAATAATTAGACTTTATAAACTGTTTATTATTACTTTAACCTTTTTAATTCCATTTTATCTTAAAAATTATTCAAAGGCCCTAATAATTACTATAAATCAGTAATATTTCATGTTAGTAATTAAAAAATGTTATTTTTAATTTATCTGATTTAAATTAATTATTTAGATAATTAATTAGTTAATTACCACGTTATTTCATTCTGAAACTATAAATAATTATTTGTTTTCTGCCATAATAATTATTTTTCAGATATTTATATGTTCAGTAATTAAAAAAGTTATTTTTAATTATCTTGTCTTAAATTAATTATTTTAGATAGTTAATTATAGAATTACAGATTTGAGTTAAATACATATTTATTTTCTGTTTTAACTATACAAATATTAATTCTATATCCAGTATTTGTATAACTTAGTTATTGTATAAAATACACTCTTCTTAAATAATCCAGGTATACTTATCCCCCGTTTCCCCAAACAAGACTGTTTAAACCCGTAGTTACCTTTCTGGTCAAACCATGCAAACACATTAGACATAGTTTCCTGTTTATACAGTTGCACATTTTACCATTGTTGATGCCATATTCCGTGTTGTTTCGTGCATGTTCAAATACATTTAGAGTGACGTGGAAATCCTGTTCCCGCTAAACTCTTATCATTACTTGTATGGAATTTATTCGCAAACAAGGTGAGTTCATAGTTCCCATTTTCTGTTTTACAATATTTTCGGGATGAAACATATGAAATAATGTGATACAAACAAATTTGCATTTTGTGGCTATCTTGATTGTTCCTTGCAATTGCTTGATACTTGTTGCTTAACACATTACATTCATTAACTCCGTACAAGCCCAGCGGTAATATTATAGCGCTATAGGTGTGACGCCCCATCCTAACTTCCCGTTCACATTGTTGTTGTTGTTGTTGTTCACATTTTGGAAGTTTGGATGATAGATCCGTGTTTACGTCTACAAGGTTTGAATGTTCCACCAAGCATACTTGTATTACTCATTTTGCTAGAATATATCAAATGCCATATTGTTAAACATTTCTTTTCATTATCACATTATTTATTTATTACCAAACTAATCAAAACCTATGAATTCACTGAACCGTTTGTTGACCCAAATTATTTTTACCATATGTTTCAGGTGAACATGTTTGAAGTTAAATTGTGCAAGGATCATATAGGGCTGTTCAAGACAAATGCCTTAGCTAAATAAAAACAAGACTTTTGTGACAATGTGTTGTATTGTTTTGTACTGTTTGGGACATGAATGCAATCCTATCAATCAATTTAACTATATTTCAACTTTAATTTAATCACCATGTGCTTATTTGCATTCTACCAAGTTTCATGATGCCCTCGACGTTTCCGCCTCCGTGTCAGGGTGTCACATTTTTCATGATGATGAAGGTTATGATTGGAGTGATGTTTTGCCTGAGGAAGATGCAGTTGGATATGCCTTTACAGCAGCAAAGATTGTTCCTTTTTTAGACAACAGATCTGAAGAAGTGAAGTATGTAAACAGGAAGGCAACAGCTCAATGCATGAAAAGAAAAATCTATCGTACATGGATGGAAGCAAAGAAAGCAAGACGATGGGATCCTGATAGAGAATGTTATCTCGATCCTAATGGAAACATAGCTGTTGATCCAGATCCTGTTGATGTTGAAATTCTCACCAAACAACTTGCTAAAGAAGAAGAAGCCAGACAGAGAGAATGGTGGGGAGGAGGAGAAGCTGGTGAGAAAAAGAAAGAGACAGAAAAAGAACCGCAGCCAAAGAAAGTTGATGATGGGATTATTGATACATCACAAGAATTCACTGCTGAAAATTTGAAGAAGATGGCTGACAAAGTTCTTGCTGCAAAAGAACTAGAGGTAGTTTCTGGTTCTGGAACTGCGTCCAAAAACAAGGTCAGTTCAAATGATACACATGAGTCAAGTAAGAAAGTTAAATCTGAAAACGACTGCAAAAATTGCATGAAAGAGTGCAAAGTTTCTAGTACAATTGCTTACCTTAGCGGTAAGAAGGTTGAAGAACTGACTGGTAGAGTCAGAAGTGTTGAAGATCAGATCTTAAACCGTGATAAATTGTTAAAAGCTTTGAACGACAAATTAAAAGAATTAACTGAAAAATCGAAAATGATAAAAATGACGTAGAAAGAATTAGGAAAGAAAATGAAAAATTAATTCTTGAAAATCATCAAATTTCAGAAAACTTTGAAAAACTAAAACGAACGGTAAAAGATTTTGATGAAAGAAATGGTAAAACAGACAAAGAAAATCTTCAGCTGAACGGTGTTCTTAGAGTGAAAGAAGAGTTAATCAATCAACAACTGGATGAAATTGCTTAGTTGAAGCTTCAGTTTCAAGAAACTAAAATTGAAAATGAATGCATCCAGTTGAAACTGAACAGTTACAACTCCGCAAGCTTTGTTTTACAACACATTGTTCCCAAACCCATCAGAAAAAACAAAGCAGGTGAAGATGTATACTTTGATGGAACCGGGGTTGGATTTCATCAGGTTCCACCACCAGTTCTAAATAATTTTTCAAAGAAAAAATCAGGGTTGGTTAATGATGAAGAAGTTAATGAGGTTAAACTTCCAGAGTCAATTGATATCACATTCACTTCATCATCTGATGAAGATAGTGTCCAGTCTAAAATTGTTAAAAGTATGGCTGAAAATGTTTTAAAGTTTGAAAGTGACACTACTGAGGATGATGAATGCTTGTTGGACAAATATATTCCAAAATCAAAATCCAAAAACAACTTAAGTGAAGAACCACATCTTGTGATGTACAAGATGGCAGGATCAGATAAGTTGTATTTGGATCGTGATTTTCTGTTGGAGAATGTGAATGTGGACAAACTGAAAAAAGTGTTCAAATTGATTGAAATTGATCGGTCTGAAATAGAAGGTTTAAATCAGACAAAGAGGCAAATGAATTTTGAAAAAGATAAAGCTTATTACAAGAAACCAGTTGTTCCACCGCGTTTTTATAACGACAATCAAAACAGATGGTCGGGTGGATATCAGAGTGGTAAGAATTATCAGAAAAAGAATGTTCAAAACAGAAGGTTTGCTGAGAAAAAGGTGTTTGTGAAAAGTTCAAGTTCGAGTTCACTTTCTGATGAAGAATCTATTTTTTTTTTCAAAATCAAACAAAGAGTTCTTTGAGAAGAAGGCCTCACAGCCTCAGTCTGAAGGCACAAGTCGGGTAGTTGACACCCGAACATGCTTCAAATGCAATCAAGTTGGACATATTGCGCGAAAGTGTACCAACTTGAAACCTAAGACTGAAGTTGTTGAGATTCAGAAAAGGAAAGTTGATGTGAAAGGAAAAGCTCCATTGGTTGTTGAGAAAAAGGTTTTGAAAAATGAAAACATCAAAGTCAAAACTGAACTTGTTAAAAGTGTGGTAACTAAAAATGACAAGTTTTACAAACGGGTTGCTTCGCCTCAACAAACATGGATGCCAAAAGTTGTTGAAAAGAAAGCAATTTCTCCAAAATCAAAGGTTTCAGAGTTGGAAAAACAATCATCTTCTACCACTCCGGTAAAGATGGATGTTCCTTTGGATTACTATGAAAACTTGAATCACAAGAGGCTACTACTTCTGAAAAGAAGAATGTACCAAAGAAAGACCAATCATCTGGTCAACCTTCTTAAAATGATTTCTTTTTATACAAAAAGGTTGAAATTGGGTCTGAGGAGAGCTTAAAGATGAATGACAAGAATTTTCCGCCACTTTACATTGCAAAAACTCACCTTAATGTCAAGTTACCCCAGTCAAAAGAGCCTGGGGTAGCATCAAAATCTCACTAAGTGTTTGTGATATGTGCAGGAGCTTCCAAGATCCGTTTCACGTTGGATTATGGATAGTGGTGCTTCTCGGCACATGATAGGGAAGAAGACCCTACTATATGATGTTCGTGGGTTTAATGGAGGTTATGTGGGATTCGCAGGAAATCAAGGAGGTAGGATAGTTGGAGAAGGAACTTTATCGAATGGTATTGTTACGTTTGAAAGAGTAAACTACATCGCCGAGCTTGAAAACAATCTTCTGAGCATATCTCAAATTTGTGATCGTATGTATACTACGCACTTTACAGACAAAGAATGTTTGATCTTGAAACCAGGATTTGTTGTTCCCGAAGAATGGATTATCATGAGAGCACCCAGAGTCAACGATCTGTACGTGTTGGACATGAGTGTAGCAACTACAACCACGGGTCAGGCTCATTGTTTTATGTCAAGAGAAACAGAGAAAGAATCACAATTGTGGCATCGAAAGATGGGTCATATACATTTGCGAAAAATGAATCACCTGGTGCATAACGACTTAATAATTGGTGTTCATGTGAAAGCTTTTCATCTTGAGGGGAAGTGCATTAGCTGCATCAAAGGAAAGCAAAAGAAGAAATCTCACCCTAGGAAGAAAGAAAATTCAATCTCAAGACCTTTAGAGAGACTTCATATGGATTTGTTTGGTCCAGTGAACGTCAAAAGCATAACTGGGGATCTCTATTGTCTAGTAGTTATAGATGATTATTCAAGATTTTCTTGGGTATTATTTCAGAAGTCAAAAGATGAGACGTTTGATCGTTTGATGACGCTTTTCAAGAAGATGGAAAACTTGTACCAAAGACGCATTAGAAGATTACGTAGTGACATTGGTACTGAGTTCAAGAATATCAAGATGGAAGAGTATTGCGATGAAAGAGGTATATTGCATGAATTTAGTGCTCCTTACACTCTGCAGCAGAATGGAGTAGCTGAAAGAAAGAACAGGACGCTAATTGAAACGGCCAGGACGATGCTTGCTGATTCTAAATTACCTGTCAACTTTTAGGCAGAAGCAGTGTCAGCCGCATGCTATACACTTAACCGGGTTCTTATTGTGAAGAAATTCAACAAGACATGTTTCGAGCTGATCAATAACCGCAAACCGAACCTGAAGTATTTAGAACCATTTGGGTATCCCTGCACAGTTGTAGAGCCTTTTGGAAAATTTGGTGCAAAGAGCATTGAAGGAATATTTGTGGGTTACTCAAGTTCTTTGAAACGAGCCTATGTTCCAAGCTTGAAGCGGATTATTGAGGCACATAATGTTGAATGTCAAGGTTACACAATGCCACCGCAAAATCCCGGCGATTCATGGCGTTTTCACTATGACACTTTGTGGAATTCATTTGACATGGAAAAAGAAGAGGAAGAAGAAGAAGATTTCTTTGACGAGTTGGATATTTTAAGAGAGTATGAGTCATCGCAGGAAAGGTTCCCAGCTGAGTCTTCAAGGCGTCAAAGGCACACTTCAAATGACGATGAAGCAGGTCCAAGCAATGCTGGAGAACATGATGATATTCAACAAAATGAAGTTGCTCATGATAATCAGACGACAGAGAATGATAATCATGAATCTGATGATAGACCTGTATTTGATCGTGGTGATTCAGATTCTGAGGGGGAGCAGATCCAGATTTCAAGTCAAACAATTTTAGTCAGTGAACAAGGTGCAAATTAAAATATCACAAATTTGGAAGGCGGGGTAGATGTTCCAGGCGAGGTGATGCCAAGAACACTTTCATACCATCCAGAGGAGTTGATTATCGAAGAATTGCAATCAGGCGTCCGCACTAGACGACAAATTGATCAAGGGCTTACTTGTTTTTATTCTACAGTTGCTCCGTTACAAACTGAGTTTTCACTTAGTTGTTTTATCTCGTAGATTGAACCGAGGACTTATAAGGAGGCGCTTACTGAAGATTCTTGGGTCAATGCGATGCAGGAGGAACTGAGCCAGTTCGAGAAGTTAGGAGTGTGGAAGTTAGTAGATTTCCCTGATGGTCACAGGAAAATTAACACAAAATGGGTGTTTAAATGCAAGAGAGATGATCGAGGGGTTATTATTAGAAACAAAGCTCGACTCGTAGTCCACGGTTTTAGTCAGCAGGAGGGCATAGATTTCACCGAAGTATATGCTCCCGTAGCTCGACTAGAAGCAATTAGTATCTTTCTGGCATTTGCATCGTGGAAGGGATTTAAAGTTTTTCAGTTAGATGTGAAATCGGCGTTTCTCTACGGGAAGGTAAAAGAGGAGGTATATGTCGGACAGCCACCGGGCTTCACCGATCCAATCCACAAAGATAAGGTTTACTTACTGGATAAAGCGCTGTATGGTTTACACCAGGCCTCGAGAGCTTGGTATGAGACATTGTCTCAACACCTGCTAGCTAACAGCTTCATCCGAGGAAAAGTAGATGCCACTCTCTTCACCAAAGAGGTCGACGGACATCTTTTGATAGTTCAAATATACGTGGACGACATCATATTTGGGTCAACGAATGAAAGTTTGTGCAAAGACTTTGAAAAAGTTATGAAGCAAAAGTTTGAAATGTCATCAATGGGGGAGATGAAATTCTTCTTGGGAATTTTCATACACCAGACGAAGTATGTTCATGATATCTTAGAGAAATATGGGATGTCAGGTTCTACTCCAGCTTCAACCCCTTTAGCGACGAACCATGGGATAAACCCAGATCGCACCGGAGACAAGGTAGATGAAACGATGTATCGTTCCATGACCGGATCGCTGATGTACTTAACTGCTTCAAGACCCGATATTATGTATCCAACCTGCCTCGCAGCAAGATTTCAATATAACCCGAGAGCTTCGCATATGGTAATTGTGAAAAGGATATTACGCTACCTGAAAGGAACTCCATCATTGGGGTTGTGGTATCCAAAAGAAGGCGATTTCATGCTCGAAGGGTATTCCGATTCCGACTTCGGAAGCTGCTAAGTTAACGCTAAATAAACAACAGCGGGGTGCCAGTTTTTGGATCACGATTGGTTACCTGGCAATGCAAGAAGCAGACCTATGTAGCTTTGTCCACATGTGAAGCTGAGTATGTATCTGCTAGCAGTTGCTACTCTCAGATCTTGTGGATCCAGCAACAGATGCGCGACTACGGTGTGCAATTTCTTAACACCCCTATCTTTGTTGATAATGAGGCAGCAATAAACATTACTAAAAATCATGTTCATCACGCTAAAATGAAACATATCGAAATTCGTCATCACTTCATCCGAGATTGCTTCGAGAAAAAGTTGATACGAATTGATAAAATCCACACAGACGAAAAGAAAGCTGATTTACATACCAAAGCATTTGACAAAACTCGTTTTAAGTATCTTTTAAAACTAAACGGTATGAAGCTTTTATCGGTGTCGGATGGGATTATTGGCGTTGATGAGGATAACATTGTAGATGATGATGTTGAGAAACAATCTGCAATGGTTTGTCGATTTTTTACTTGTTTTGGTATTTAGGGGGAGAGTATAGGGTAATATTTTCAGAAAATACAAAAACAGTAAAAATTTCAAAAATCCAAAAACATGAGATATTTTCAAAATCCAAAAACAATAGAAAATCAGAAAAGTGCTTGTGTAAAAAGGGAAAATAATAGTACATTGGCTTGACAGTTACGGTATGCTAAAGATATGTAAAGTCTAAAAAGTATTAAACAGTCTCGCTGATGATGTGCCGATAGGTTTTTACACATTTAGTAGGTTTGTTCGGGATATAAACCTAAATCTTTACTTACTTATTTCGTGGGGAACACTACTTGGATATATAGGTAACCCCTGAAATCTCGTTTGAAAGATCCCTCTTTCTGAGATACTAGGTCTTTATACTCAGTGATATCTGGGGTATTATCCCGGGACTTCTGATTTTGCGGAAGCAATGGCCTAGTCCCCGTATAATACTTTACGCTTGCTTGAAATAAAAGCCTGCCCTCAGCATAAAAAATGATGAAACATTGAAAAATGCTAATCATGTGTTGTTGTAAAAAAAGATCCTCTAAAGGGGACCCCCTGAAAGACGAGCCGTCATCTCTCTGCTGAACGGAAGTTTTGACCTGAGCTCTTACGGTTTCACATTTAACCCCTTTATAGATATCATCTGTGGTATACTCACCTGTAAGACTGAATATTGGGATTTGGATACGGGAGTATATTCAAGAGGTGGGACACATAAATGAGTTTAAGTTCTAAAACACCTAATCCGTATCCTGAACAGATTGAAAATTTTGTGAGAATTTAAGTGGATCAGTATATCGACAATCTAAGTGAATTGTTTAATTCTGAGTATGTAATCAAAGCTTAATGGTACTTGTGACTTGTCGAATAGCTGATATGATTCCCTAACACGCTCACCAAAAGTATGTTTGTAAATAGTTTACTTTTACTACATTTTATTTCTGTAATTCATTTTCTAGTCTAGAAGCTTTAATTCAAAATCCAAAAAGATTTTTCATTTCTACTTTATTTTCCGACAAACCAAAGTGGGGAGTTGATCTTCAGATTCAGAAGGTTGGAGCAGATGTAGAAAGATTCTAAGCTGGATGATGAGTTGAGAGCTTAACATGGATAATTGAGAAAATGGAAAGTCAAAACAAGTTCATTAACTTGAAACTTGTAATTTTTCAAAAAAATGTTGAACAAAAATCAGTTTGTTTTTGTCACAGATCAACCAAGGTCATTAAGTGGGACTTGGTAGATAAATTGAGTAATCAGGGTCATTAACTTGGACCAGAATACTTAAGTGGATTTCTAAAACTGATGAACAGTTAATAGAAGTTTAGGTTTGAATAGATTATAATGTTATATGTTTGAGAAACAGGATATAGTGGAGTCAAGTTCCCCATGGTAAAGAAAATGTCAAAGTTTGAACCAGAATTCAAGTCTCAGCTTATCATGAGGGGGAGTCTTTGAAAGGGGGAGTCAAAATTCTGGATCAACATTTAAAGGGGAGTTTGAAGATAAAAGAATTGAAGGATGTTTTACAATGTCAAAACAATTTAGGGCAGAGAACGATAGATCAAGACTAAAGACTAAAGACTCGACGCCGAAGACTTCGTCAACATCCAAGGGAGAGTCTGTTGGTGCATCAAATGTCTGTTAACTTCATCTTTATTGAGTCTTATGTCTAGATAGGATAAACTAGCACACAATAGGGTAGAAATTAGGGTTTGTTTATGTGTAAATGTGTAATTTCGTTTGAAAGAGACATTGACCAGTTCAAACGAAATTAACCATGTTAATTCCGTTTGAAATGGTCCATGCCACCTTCAAACGGAATCACTTACTTTATATATAGGGTTGTGGTTAGTTCATTTGAAACGGAATTAGAACAATGTTTTCAGAGCCGAGGTGCTGCCGGATTGTGATTTGAATTGTAAAAGCTCAGGAAATCAATAAGAGAAGATAATTAGAAAGTATCAAGCTGTGTTACGTCAAATTCATTGATTCCGCCTTTGATTTTGATGTTGAACTCTTCAGATTGACTCATTAGGGTCACATGACGATCCAACAAAAACTCGAGAACATTCCTGTGGTGAAGGAATTCCCTGATGTTTTTCTCGAAGATCTGCCAGGACTACCTCCGCAACGACAAGTCGAATTTCATATAGACTTGGTTCCAGGAGCCACTCCTGTAGCCAAGGCACCCTATTGGCTTGCACCATCCGAGATGCAAGAATTATCTACACAACTCCAGGAGTTGTTGGATAAAGGATTCATAAGGCCAAGATTCTCGCCTTGGGGAGCTCCAGTATTGTTCGTGAAGAAGAAGGATGGAACTCTGCGGATGTGTATCGATTATAGATAACTAAACAAGCTCACTATCAAGAATCGGTACCCACTACCGAGGATTTATGACTTATTTGATCAATTGCAAGGATCGAGCTACTATTCCAAGATCGACCTTCGATTGGGATACCATCAGTTAAGAATCCAAGAGGAAAGCGTACCAAAGACTGCATTCAGAACACGCTATGGGCATTACGAGTTCCTTGTGATGCCATTCGGACTGACGAACGCGCCAGCGATATTTATGGACCTAATGAACCGCGTTTGCAAACCATATCTCGATAAATTCGTGATTTTATTTATCGATGATATCCTGCTTTACTCGCGAACAAGAGAAGAGCACGAGCAACACCTCAGAACCATTTTGGAACTACTGAAGAAAGAGAAACTTTACGCGAAATTCTCCAAGTGCGAATTTTGGATTCGCGAAGTACAGTTCCTTGGTCACGTTGTGAACGAGAAGGGCATTTATGTAGACCCATCCAAGATAGAAGCAATAAAGAATTGGGAAGCCCCCAAAACCCCAACTGAAGTTCGACAATTTTTGGGCTTAGCGGGCTATTACCGACAATTTATCAAGAATATCTTCAAGATTGCTCAACCGCTGACAACCCTCACGCAGAAAGACAAAAAGTACGACTGGGGTGATAAGCAGGAAGAAGCCTTCAAAATGGTCAAAAATAAGCTATGCGATGCACCGATACTATCCTTACCCAAAGGTACTGAAGACTTCGTGGTATACTGCGACGCTTCGCATCAAGGTTTGGGTTGCGTGCTCATGCAACGTCAAAAAGTCATCGCTTACGCTTCAAGATAGTTGAAGGTGCATGAAAGGAATTACACCACGCATGACTTGGAGCTAGGTGCGGTGGTATTCTCTTTGAAGATCTGGCGACACTATTTATATGGTACTCGATGTACAATCTTCACAGATCACAAAAACCTACAACACATATTTGATCAGAAGGAATTAAAATGCGTCAACGATGTTGGATCGAGCTGCTAAACGATTATGACTGTGAGATTAAGTACCATCCTGGAAAAGCAAACGTTGTAGCAGACGCGTTAAGCCGAAAAGAAAGGGTTAAGACCCTAAGGGTTCGAGCGTTGGAAATGACTATTCGAACGAAACTCACTGCACGCATTCATGATGCACAACAGGAAGCCCTTAAGATGGAGAACCGTAGAGCTGAATATCTCCGAGGTATGCTGAAGAATTTGGTGCCAAACAAAGAGGGAACCTTATACATTAAGGGGCGTATTTGGGTTCCGCTCTATGGCGGTAAACGAGAAGTCATCCTTAATGAAGCTCATAAGTTGAGATACTCGATCCATCCAGGATCGAACAAAATGTTTCAAGAATTGAAGGATTACTATTAGTGGCCGAGGCTTAAAAGCGATGTTGCTATCTATGTTGGAAAGTGCGTAACCTGTGCTAAGGTTAAGGCTGAATATCAAAAACTGTCCGGACTGCTGCAACAACCAGAGATACCCATGTGGAAATGGGAGCAAATCTCAATGGACTTCATAACAAAATTACCCAGGACCCCTAGGGGGCATGATATGATATGGGTGATAGTCGATCGGTTAACAAAATCTGCGCATTTCCTACCGATCCGAGAGAAGGATAGCACTGGAAAGCTTGTTGAGCTGTACTTGAAAGAAATCGTGGCACGTCATGGAGTGCCTATCTCAATTATTTCAGACAGAGATGGACGTTTTGTCTCAAGGATCTGGCAATCCTTCCAGGAAGCCTTTGGATCTCAACTAGATCTGAGCACGGCCTTCCATCCGTAAGCAGACGGCAAGAGCGAACGAACCATACAAGCCCTAGAAGATATGCTTCGCGCATGTGTTATGGACCTAAGCGGCAGCTGGGATACGCATCTACCTTTAGTTGAGTTTTCCTACAATAACAATTATCATACGAGCATAAAAGCCGCACCGTTCGAAACTCTGTATGGCCGCAAGTGCCGCTCGCCATTATGTTGGGCAGACGCTGGAGACAAACGTATGATTGGTCCTGAACTTGTTCAAGAGACAACCGACAAAATCATGCAGATCCGAGAGCGCATTAAGGCGGCTTGAGATCGACAAAATAGCTACGCTGATCGAAGACGAAAACCATTAGAGTTCGAGGTGGGAGATAAAGTTTTGTTGAAGGTCTCACCTTGGAAGGGCGTAGTAAGATTCAGAAAACGTGGAAAGCTGAATCCACAATACATCGGACCATTCAAGATCTTGGAAAGAATTGTTACCGTGGCGTACAAGTTGGAATTTCCGGAAGAACTTAACGGAGTGTATGATACGTTTCATGTGTCCAACCTCAAGAAGAGTCCAACCCAAGAAACAGTGATCATCCCTGCGGATGAAGTGCATATTGATGACACACTCCGATTTACAAAACAACCCGTTGAGGTTACAGACTGGAAATTCAACAAGACCCGAAGGAGTAGTGTCAAACTTGTCAAAGTACGTTGGAACTCTAAGCACGGACCCGAGTATACGTGGGAACGTGAAGACCAGTTTAAAGAAAAGTACCCCCACCTATTCAAGAAAACTCCTGCGAGAGTTAGCTAAGCCTGAATTTCGGGACGAAATTCTTTTAACGGGGGGGGGGGGGGGGGGAGACTGTGACAACTGGCACAAAACCGGTAATTTCCGTATATTTCAATTATTATCTAATATCTGCAGTTATGTGCTTAAATGTCAACATTGTCTGATTTCATGCTACACTTGTGAATTCATGCACGTTTTATACTTCAAATATGGCTTAATGCATTAATGTTAGCGTTGCGTCAGAAAGACTAGTAAACTCACCGGTAAGACACACTGTGTCAGCAATTCTGCAGAAAGCAGTCAGACAATAGAATTGGGGCCTAGGAGTAGGTGCAACATCTAAAATACATTAAAACCCAAGAATGGATACAAGGGTTAACATATAGACTTTCCAGAAGCTAGAATATGCACCAAAAAGCACCCGAAACACACTTTAAATGCTGAATTTAATATATTTCAGCAAAATTCAGCATTGTAACAAGTTTGTACCATGCAAACACATGACTAAATGGTCCTGAATGCTTTCCTAAGTGTCGGGAATTAAAAGCGTCACAAAAGGGTACTTAAAGATCACTAAACGGAATAGTTTAACACTTTAACGAACCGGTATCTAACCAAACAACCGGACACTACCCGAAACACCAAATTATACTAGAAGCATTGTTTTATTATTTCTGAGCTAGTTATGATCCGGAACACCCTAACACACTATATAACATATCATACACTCAAACACTAACAAAATCTCTTGAAATCCAATTAGATTACTTAACTACCCATCAAACTTACACTTTACCCCCCCTTTTAAATGGACGGTCATAGGGTAACCCCACCATAGATCTCCTTTGATCTTGTATGATCTTGCTAAATCTCCTAAGATTGTGAAGATATATTTAGAGATTTTGTGTGTACTATATGAAACACAAGAACCCTTGGATAAAAGCTCAAGATGGTTATAAGAATACATGAGCCTCACTTCATATTCACCACTCACCTCTCTCCTTCCTCCCTTCCCTCATCTCGGCCGAAGATCACCACCCACACCACCATTATTTCCAACTCAATCCCATCCATTTCAAGGCCATCCTAAGCAGTGGCGGATCTAGGATTCCGACCAAGCGGTAACGTTTTATAAATAAGCGGTAACGAAATCGAAAAAACGTCAAATTTTTCCAAAATTTACACTAAAAACGTCAAAGATTTTCTGACCTAGCGGTAGCGGAGGCTACCCCGCACTCCTTAGTATGTCCACCCCTGATCCTAAGGTGTAAGAAGGTGATTAAGGAAGCTTGGAGCTTGTGGATCTTGAATGACCTTCTTCATTTGCTATTATCCAACCCATTTATCATCTTCAACATCAAGTGTTCTTCCCTAGCCTTGTGCTAGTAGTAAGACCCTCATAACCCTTTGTTACTTCATATTTTGATGAATAAAAGATGATGAATATTGTTAATCTTGAAGAACACTAAAGAACATGATCATGATACTTTAACATAAGCTTAATAACATAATAATACATGTTGATAGTGTTTATTTGCTTCTTGATGATTGATGATTTGTGTTAGTGATGTTAGACATCATAAGAAACTTACTAGATTGTGATTAAACACATGATCTAGTAAGTTAAGGTGGTGATCTTGTGAAAGACCAAGATGATCATACTTTATGTCTTCTTGAACTTGAATGATGAAATTGATTTTCATATGTAAAGATGATTTAAACAAAATACAAATCTTGTAAATAGATGATTACCAAAATGATTTTCTCAAGAAACCAAGTTTATTTATAAGAATTACGAAGTCATGGTTTCTAAGCTGAAGGGGTAAGGTCCCAAACACCTCATAATAAGTATTTAAGACCATACCACAAACTGGCCTTTCAACCTTTTAACCTTGCGACCGCGCATTGGTCTTACAAAAGGAAGAAAGTAATCAGCAATCTATAGTCGCGCGCCCAAAGGAAAACATAAATCCTTGCGCCTTCTCCCATTAACAAAGGATTAAAATCCTGAGATCAATACCTCCGCCTAAATATCCAGACTTGGATAATTTAGACTTAGGATTTATTCAGTGGCCTCCACACAGTAAGGTGCCACACTAGATTACAGCAGTAATCTTCTAGAAAGAATATGATTGTGCACCACCCAGACGGTTATAACCGTCTGGACACGTGTCATTACCACAGGCATCCCTGAAATCACAACGAAGGCATGCAATTGAAGAATAATCTTCACTTAATCACTTTCCACGTGGCAACTCCCTAGCCATAGATCAAACCACGATCCGTGTGCATTCACATCGGATCGAGACAACTCGACGTTGGATCAAAGAACTTAACGGAAGAAAATATAACCGCTACAGCGTTAGCATCTTCCGTCATCTTTTCAATAACAGGTTTTCCCTCCCAAACTCCTGGTTATAAATACAAGAACTGTTCAGGTATGAACTCAAGTCACACACACTTCTCAAATACTTTTCTCTTCTCCATTACCAATACTTATTCTCACACCGGAGTCGGGTCAAGGAGAGAACCCTCTTCTCCTCTTGGCGAGGCTAACGGTGTTCTTTTTTGCAGAACCATCGGAGAAGGAGATCAGCTGCAACTGAATCGACCGAGAGAGAGCTAACCCTTTTATGCGGATTCAAACCCCCTAGATATTTCGGTTCCGACCATTTATCTAGTGTTTCTTCATTGGCGCCCACCGTTTTCTCAGTTTTTCTAGTTTCTACCTCGTTTCGATTCAGTTCATTCCATTTTCTGTTTTTGCACATGGCAGAAAATTCGTCATCTCACCGGCAACCTGGTTCTCGGCCAAACGTCGGAAACAATTTACCAGTAGAAGGGATCGTAGAAGAGGCCTCGGACGATAATGAGGTTCAATCCAATCGAGCAAATGATCCTGTTACTCCAGGAATGTTACCAGCAAACCCTGCTCAATCAATTTTACCACCAGGAGAAACTCCGATATCATGGTATGTCCGGTCCCAAGGGGCATTAAACGCAGTGTACACACAGTTGTGTGCTCAAACTGCTCCTCTGACTCAATCACGGAGACCGGGATCTAGAACTCATGCTTCCCAGCGAGTTGAATCAACTTATGATGATACAGAAGTTCATGCCAGATCCACGTCTCCACGCGAGTACATTCAGTCAGGCAGTTACCAGAGGCAACATTACGGAGAATCACATCCTCGTCGAAAACAATCGGTTCATGATAGGTTGGGTTCCCAACGGGATACCCACACCGATGAATCCGATCCAACATACCGTTTGAGTGCAAACAACAGTGTGTTCAACCGACTACAGCCAAACTATAACAAATGCAGACCTCGAGCGGTTTATAACCCTGAGGCAGAACATAACTATGACTTAGTTTATCGCCCTGCAGAAGCGGCGGAAAACTCGAAGTTCATACTGGAGATAGCTCTGGCTCCATTGGAGAAGGCAAAATTACCATCTAACGTTGGGAAATTCAATGGGTTAACTGACCCTGATGATCATCTGAGAGTATTCACCAACGCAGGGTTGGTTGGCGGTTGGACTCTTCCGCTATGGTGTCATTTGTTTGTACAAACATTAACTGGCCCAGCGCGAATCTGGTTTGATAACCTACCAACGGGACAGATCGAATCGTGGAAAGATCTGCGTGAAAAGTTTTTAACACACTTCAGCCAACAAAGGCGTTCCATGCATGATACATCCGACGTCATGAACATCTGGCGCCGCGATGACGAGAATCTGGAGGATTTTATCACCAGATACAATAAAGAAGTGTTGGAGATTGGAGGTGTTAACGAACAACTAATCCGTGCACAGTTCAAGTACACGGTTAGATGTGACGACATGGTTAAGGTATTATCTGGAACGGATGGCCTTCCCAAGAGTTGGGAAAAGATAATGGCGGCGGCCAAGGTTTATGCGCAGACCGAGAAAAACCTTACTACAAACAGGCCACCACCACCACACAACAGGCCCGCAGACTTAAGCGCAACCGGTGAAAGAAGGTTCAAAAAATCATGGCGCGAGTCATCAGGAAGTCGTTCCTCTGAAGATGCCCGCACAACAATCAACAAGCTCTCTGCACAAAGAGAGAACAAACACGAAAATAGGGAGAAGCAGTGGACTCTCCTAACAAAGACCCCGGCGGAGGTTCTGAGTACTGAGGACTATCAATTCAAACCTCCGATTCCGATGAAGAGTAAACGTGGTCAAGACCCGGCGCAATACTGCGAATATCATAAAGACAACGGGCATACCACGAACAACTGCATATCTCTGCGCACGGAAATAGAGAAAGCCCTCAAAAATGGAGAACTTACGCATTTACTCCAGAATATGCGCAAGGAGATTAAGCAGATTACCCGGGGAGAAGAAAGCTCAAGCAAACGGGCCAAAACTTAAAGGACTCTATAAGTTTTCCGCAGAAAAGCCATGACCTATCAAATGCGGCGGAACTATCAGAGAGTAAGTTAAGTTCCATTTAATTATCAGAAAAACTTTGTAAAGCCTCTGAGCTCTATCCATGAATAAAATTACAAAGTTTCTATTATTTTTGTGTTTACAAAGTGCATGCAATTTCTTTTTAGTAAGCGCAAAAAACATTATGGTAGTATAAAACAAGCTCCATGCGCGGTCAGTGATCACGTCACAAACGACCATAAACTCACACATGAGCTTCATACCAACTTCATTCGCCTTACTCAAGTAAAAGCAATTGTACTCATGCAAAATATTGTAAAATCATTTAACAAAACAAATAGAAACATACTATTTTTAGCGTACAAATACGCCCTAAAGAGCTTCAAACACAGCAGTGTTTAGAATCCTTGCGCAACAGCGCACTGACAAAACAAGGATCTACATCCCACATAAAAAATTGTTCAATACAATTTCATCCTACTCTAAATCTTCACCCTCATCCGGAAAGATTTCTTTGAGTTGCGCCACGTGATCATCCGATTGCAGCGCCACATTTATCAACTCCATAACTGGAAGTTGCAAATTATTAAACTCTGTCTTCATGGAAGCAAGCGCGGCGGCAGTATTTACGCCGAAGGTAGCAGACTTGCTATCATCCCAGTTAGCCTTCAACGCGCTATTCAAATGTTGGGAACATTCCGCATAACCTTGTGCGTACCCATCTCGTCGTGCAGCAACCATCAAATTAGAAACAGTTTTATCCAGTTCTTCAGAGTTTAACACAGATTCAACAACCTATGAAATCAAGCATAAAAAAAAGCGCATATATGATTTCACAGCAAAAAAGAGGAAAGAAACTTACACAAGCAATCCCGCGATCTTTCAACCAGGCCATATCATTCTTTAAAGGTTCAAGCTCGCTTTCCGCTGAAACCCGCGCCATTTCTGAATTCTCCAATTTCTCTTCAACCTCAGTCAAACGGCGGGAGGTTTCAGTATTCTCGGAATGCGCAAGCTCCAGATCCTTCTTCAATTGTTCCTGGTCAGAAACCAAAGCAGTAAGTTCCTCTAATTCTTTATCTCTAACGGCAAGAGTGGCTAAAGCTTGTACCTCCCGTTGCTCACTTCGTTCCCTATGAGAACGCGCCTCCACCAACATAGCTTCCATATCAGCTTTTTCTTTCTTCAATCTTTCTACCTCTGCATCTTGATTCTTCAGATTTTCAACCTCAGCCTTGAGGTTATTTATGATATTGCGGAGGTTTGCCTTCTCAGCATTGTCCTTCTCACAAATTCTCCTCCAATTTTTCCGTTCCTCAGACAGGAGAGCAGTTTCAGCTTCAGCCTTTCTTTTCCAACCAGCAACAGACCATTCCTCAGTCTTACGCTCAGCTTCAAACTTGGCTCACTCGGTCTCTAATTTAGCCTTCAACTGAGCCACATGTTTTCCATCTTTAGCAAACTTCTTTTGCGATGCTATAAAAGATGCCCGCTCCTTATGCATGCTATACCACTCACGCACTATACGGTGAGTAGTAGAAACATGAGAAGCAGTTTCTGCAAGATATGATTGATAGGTCTGTTCATAAGGCTGATTTTCCTGAAATTTAATCTCACCAGGCGGAAGTATCCCCTGCAACCAATCTTGGCATACACGCCAATCCGAGAAGGTATCACCTTTTTTCACATTCCAAACAGGGACATGAGGATCAAAAGCATCTTTTTCCGTATAAGTCCGGTAATAATATTCTCCCAGAGTTTCTTCTGGACGAATTGGAGATTGTTTATCAACACCAGCAGATGAGCCTGTCTCCTCAGTTGTGACCTTCTCAGTATGCTCAGGTATAGCTTCAGAAGGTCTAGGGGGAGAAGATTGAATTTTTTCAGCAGTTTCCTTTTTTCCCAAATCTTGAACAACAGTTTCCGGGGTCGGTGGATTATCAGCATCATCTACCACGCCCGGTTCAACAATCTTTTCAGCCTCTGTATTAACACCAACAGGCTTCTCAGCCTCAACAGTTTTCTCTACACCTTCCCCAGCAATCTCTGAAGGCTCTAGCGGAGGAGTAGGGGGAAGTTCTTTATTAACCACAGATGGTACTTCTATAGGAACAGGGGAAACAAGAACTTCTGGACAAATAAAAGTCTATAAGAATTCCACCCGCTTAAAGAAAACAAGGAAGAACAACACTTACCAGGGACAGAGTCCGAAACAAATGCATCAAGATTTCCCTTTCTGGTAATTTTCTTCCTTTGCACCTTTTTAGGAGGTTGACCCTCCGCGTCAGGATCAGTTTGTTTCCGTTTACCAGCCTTCCGATGCACCAAGTGTTCAGGACTAGAGTCCAGGTCAATAGGCTCGTTAGGGTTGGATGGGGGAATATCAGCAGAATCCTTTGGTTCAGGCTTCGGTTCCCGCATAATCACTGCAGGAGTAAGACCCTCCAAAGAATCAGAAACCACCACATAATCACACCTGGGGACAGAGGAATGGCGCGTACCTTTCTTCTCTCCAACATTCTTCGCCTTCAAAGTTTGAGCTTTAACAGTCTCACTCCTTTTGGGCAAAGAAGTAGAAGTTGTTGCGCGTTTCTTCTTTTCAGGGCCTATGCCCAAGTTCAACAATTCACCTACAAAAGCGCAAAGCAAAGGTTTACCCACAAAGAATAAAAGGAAAAAAGAAATGCAGAAATAACTTACCAGCATCACCAGCTGGTTGAGCAGATAGATCCGCATCTTGCGGAAGAACAAAATTCCTTACAATGCGATGGTACCAAAGCTCCTCTTCAGGTTTCTTTTTGATGGTACCCATCCTTCCGCCTTCCCTCCTGAAGGCAACAACATACAAAGAGACAACTACATCCAAAAAAGAAAAAAGGTCAAAAAAAAAAAAAAGAGAAGAACAGTGAAAACGCCCCAAACTTACTATGACCATCCTCTGTGTATACGGGTTTATCGTCACGTTCCATCTTCCAGTTCAAACTCATGCCGGCTCCGACAAGAGCTTTCTCCGGCAATGCAATATTGGGCACATCTTTCAGATCTTGGTACCAGTTCTCATCAACAGGAGTCTGAAGCGTTTCAATCGGAACGTCGTCTTTCCCCCTTAAAATCATCTTCACCGGAATCACTCCGGCCTTAATAAAGAAGAACTTTTGCTTCCAATCATGGAAGGATTTTGGGGGTTGCAGTAGAATCTTTTTCGCAGAAGCCCTCTGAACAAACGAATAAAACCCCTGGGTACAGTGCATCTGATGAAAAACCCTAAATCGAAGAACAGTCGGTTCAACATGCATCGTCCGGCACACAAATTCAAAATGCCGAACCCTAACCATACCAATAGGGTGAAGTTGGGAAATATGAAGTTTGTAAAATCCGAGAACGTCAAGGAAAAATCTGGTAACAGGCAAGCGAAAGTTACCGTCACAGAAAAAATCCCAAAAGAGGGTAATATACCCAGCCGAAGCATCCGCTGCCGTTTGCCCCTCTTCAGGATACAAAGCACCCCAGTTCTCCGGAAATTTGAGATTCTGAATCAGACCCTCAAAGGATGCCCTTGTCCACTTTAACGGTGGAAGCTCAGTCGTCATTTCTTCAGTGAGATCTTCTTGATGTTCTCCGGTTGACATAAAGAAGGAGCAACAAAGTTTTCGGTAGAACAAGAAATGAGGAAAGTTTTTCAATAGAGACAATGATTATACAAAAGAAGTTATCCAGACGATTATATATACTTATCGCAATAAATAGCATCGGTAACCGTCACAGTGACTGTTCCGGGTGTCACAGTTCCCCAAGCAACAGAAAAAGAAAATGTCAGAACATACACGCGTTTACACGCGCACGTGTAAGACACGGACAGTAAAAAACAACTGACAATGACAGGTTGTCAAAATCAATTTACTGCACTAGCTTCAAGTCAAAGATTTTCCATAAAAAATCTTTACAAACTCATTCAAATCTTCTCAGAGAAGATTTCTTATTTCTTGCGCCCAAAAACATTTTCCTCTCATAAGTCCAGTGCTCCACTTATTTGCATAAGTACAACACTAGACTGGGGGGACTTGAAGGGGTAAGGTCCCAAAAACCACATAATAAGTATTTAAGACCATACCACAAACTGGCCTTTCAACCTTTTAACCTTGCGCGGCCGCGCATTAGTCTTACAAAAGGAAGAAAGTAATCAGCAATCTATAGTCGCGCGCCCAAAGGAAAACATAAATCCTTGCGCCTTCTCCCATTAACAAAGGATTAAAATCCTGAGATCAATACCTCCGCCTAAATATCCAGACTTGGATAATTTAGACTTAGGATTTATTCAGTGGCCTCCACACAGTAAGGTGCCACACTAGATTACAGCAGTAATCTTCTAGAAAGAATATGATCGTGCACCACCCAGACGGTTATAACCGTCTGGACACGTGTCATTACCACAGGCATCCCTGAAATCACAACGAAGGCATGCAATTGAAGAATAATCTTCACTTAATCACTTTCCACGTGGTAACTCCCTAGCCATAGATCAAACCACGATCCGTGTGCATTCACATCGGATCGAGACAACTCGACGTTGGATCAAAGAACTTAATGGAAGAAAATATAACCGCTACGGCGTTAGCATCTTCCGTCATCTTTTCAATAACAGGTGTTCCCTCCCAAACTCCCGGTTATAAATACAAGAACTGTTCAGGTATGAACTCAAGTCACACACACTTCTCAAATACTTTTCTCTTCTCCATTACCAATACTTATTCTCACACCGGAGTCGGGTCAAGGAGAGAACCTCTTCTCCCCTTGGCAAGGCTAACGGTGTTCTTTTTTGCAGAACCATCGGAGAAGGAGATCAGCTGCAACTGAATCGACCGAGAGAGAGCTAACCCTTTTATGCGGATTCAAACCCCCTAGATATTTCGGTTCCGACCATTTATCTAGTGTTTCTTCATAAGCAAACTAATCATATTTTTAATGTTTAAACAAGACTAGAAACATATTTGTAACAAGAAAAATACAAAAGATATATTTTTAGAAAAATCATCTTACAAGTTGTAAATGACTAAATCTTTCAAGAATGTGATTTACAAACAAATAACAATGTTTTAAGGGGTAACTAAACCTACTATATAACATGGTAAGTTACTACAAGTTTTTACAAAGACTTCAAGTTCATGATGTAGTGCAATTTACTTGATTTTGACACTTGATAAGTGTTGAATGAATTGTTGATTGTTGTGATGATTTTAAAAGAAAAAAAAAACACATGTTTTGAAAACATGGGATGTGACAACTCGTATTCTAGAACCTATCTTTGTGCTAAGTGTAGCATGTTTTGAACTTATGTAACGTATGTGAACCTTGTGTGATAATCCGATATGTGGATTTAATGAATGGTTGTGAGACTTTATGTTGTATTATGTGAATCCTTGTGTGTATATTTATATATATATATATATATATATATATATATATATTGTATTAGTAATATGAATTGTGTAATTAGTAAAAACTTGGATCGGACCCCTTGCCAAACACACCCCACCCGAAATATTTCCCCCACATGAAAACACCCACCCAACGAATATTCCCAGTTTTTGTCACCTTCACCGATTTCGTTGAGGTATGGGCTTAGGCCCAAAGGTGTTCGACTGGCCCAACTATGTGTTTATGTTATATTTTATAACTCCAACATCGTATACGATAGAACATTTGGAAAACCTAGAGCCTCTTTCTTGGCGGCGGCATAGATACCCTTCCCCACCTGTTCGAGATTTGCATTCTGATTAATCAAGATTTCCGGTTAGTGGCTCTCATTTATTGATTTTTCATGTTGTGTGATAATTGTTATGATTGCATATGGTGTTGGTGGGTAACCGATTGGTATAACAGTGGACATGATAGGATTCCATGATTTTGTCAATGTTAATGATTAGTTCATGTTACTGATAATGTATGAATTTGACCACCTCTTGATTAAACAAAGATTTGCCATGTGAAATCACAAATTGCCTTTGATGAAATCGAGAATGACATCACAATCACATGGGCCGAAGTTATGTAGTGGTCTGACAATAGTTAGAAGTTATCTCAATTAGATGCTGGCCGATTAATACATGATAATCATAACACTTTACCGATTTATTTAATGATGATGGAATGGTAGACATGATTGTATATTGATTAGTAATACTGAATAATGACTGAATGATGATGATAGTGATATAATAAATCATATGAATACAGGAAGTATGTTGATTGTTGATCTAGATATTATATTATGAATGATAAGTGAGTCATAACCAATTTTGAGGTGATAGTGGTTGTAAACGGTCCAATAGATTTGTAGGAATGGTTTGATAAAGTTGGATGACATTAAATAAGAAAATGGTGGCCCATGTGTGTGCTTTGATCTAATCAACCATGTGCATATTCTACTAATATTGTCAGACTAGTCAAGAGTAGTAAAAGTGTGGGAATTAATTAATGGGATGGTGCTTGGTTTTTGAAGTTGGAATCGATGTACATGTGGGACGGCTATATTAATTGTTTGGTATTGAATGGTTACTGATATGTTAAATATGTGAAACATAACAGTGATATTATATGTTGGTGTTAATTAAATGTGTGTTGAAATTTCATGCTCAATTAAGTGGACTATCCATGTTAGTGATGATCGGCCAGTATGTCATATATGTGTATAACTGGAACATTCGTTGTAACTCGTGTGACAATAAGTGCTAAGTTTATTCATATTTGTGTAATAACAGTATGTGATCTACTTGAATAAATAACTGACTGCTACTGAAACCATAATAGGATTGAATTGATCAAATTACGAACACATACGCTAACCTTACCGAGCAAACCAAAGGTGAGTTCACACCCTCTACAAAGCATGGGATTCCCTGGGTTGGGAATGGGGTTAAGGAACTGGGTTCCTCGTCCTCCTTGGGTAGGACAGCAAAGGTTCAGGAATGTAATTCCTCGTCCTCACGGACAGATAACTCGTACTAGACCAAAACTCTATCACGAAGTCCCTCATCTTTGTATCGACTTAATCGCCGAGGCCAATGGCGAGCGGGTCATTAGTTAGATAGCGCTATTTAGGTCTGACAAACCTCACACCGTGCCGCAGAGGACGGGCGTGAACTAATGGATCTGGGGCACGTCAATGATGATAGACATTGACAGTTTCAGGGCACATAAACATGACTACAGTCAGCAGTCGATATGGTAACGAGTCTAGTGTATACATGGGGTAGCCCCCATGGCCGAAATGCCAGATAACTACACGGGGTAGCCCCCACGGCAGGATTGCCAGAGTAACCGGGAATAAACAAGTCACGTTTTAACTATGGGGTAACCCCCACGGCAGGATGCCAGATAAAGGAAACCGTTTTCGAAATAACTTAAAACGAACACCCAACCGTGAACTCACTCAACTTGTTGTTGACTCGTTACTACATGCTTTGCAGGTCCTTAGGTTCTTAGCTGGAGCTTGCATGGAGGAGGATCGTTGTGGGACATGGACGACTGTGTGCCATGTTAAACTATGAAACGATTAAACTTATGTTTTGATTTAAGACTTATGCTTCCGCTTGCAACTTAACTATGTTTTGTTTGAACACCAATTGTATTGGGTGGATTTTTATAACTACTTATATGCTTGTTCAATATGATTGGTGGCTGGATCCTGGTCAGTCACGCCTCCAAGCGGTAGTACTCCGCAGGTGGATTTTGGGGGTGTGATAGATTGGTATCAGAGCCATTGGTTATAGTGAACTTGGTTTTAATAAAGGGGAAAACGTTTTTGTTAAAACCAGACTATAACCTGTACAGTGCTCAACGGTCCACAACGATGCTTCACTCCACATGCAAGACTCGACATTCTAGGTGATATGATCTGTGTATATATTGCCTACTTGTTAGTCACATAGTACATTGCTTATGGTATGCCTGGTTAGTATAACTACTGTTGCTTGAACACGTGCGTGCTTACTCTATCCTATCGTTGTACCTTCGCGAACCTCTCTCACTCACGTTCTTCTTGATATGAAGATCATGTCTGGACGCGTTAACATGACACAAGCCCAGTTGACGGCTCTGATTAACGAACGAGTTGCCGCAGCACTTGCAGCTGCACACGCAGGAGGTATACCCTGCAGACCGAACTCATTCTAGGATCTTTAGGATCCTACTCTCGTGAACCAACCTTTGTGTTAAACTCTGTCTTTTCTTTCACCTACGATAGGTCAACACGTTCAGCCACCCGTGTGCACTTTTAAGACTTTCATGGACTGCCGACCAACTACTTTTAGCGGCACTGAAGGAGCAGTAGGTCTCCTACATTAGTTTGAGAAGCTAGAATCTGTGTTCGAAATGTGCGAGTGCCCTGAGGCGCGCAGGGTGAAGTATGCTACTGGTACTCTCGAGGGTTTAGCCCTCACATGGTGGAACGCTCAGGTTCAGATGCTGGGGTTGGTTGCTGCCAACGCCACCCCTTGGGAAACTTTTAAGGAAATGATCAAAGAAGAATACTGCAGTCGTGATGAGATTCACAAACTAGAAGTGGAGTTCTTCAACCTCAAGATGACGGGGTCCGAAATTGAAGCTTATGTGAAAAGGTCGAACGAACTGGCAATTCTGTGCCCTACTATGGTGGATCCTCCCATCAAACGCATCGAACTATTTCTTCAGGGCTTAGTGCCAGAAATCCAAAGTCATGTGACTTCAGCGAACCTCGCCACCTAGCAGCAAACTGTCCAGTTGGCTCACCGTCTCACGGATCAGGCGGTGGAGCAGAACAAGTTACCAAAACGCATAGGCGCTGCAACTACTTCTGGTACCTCTAGTGACAACAAACGGAAATGGGATGGAACTTCAAGTAAGGGTTCGACTTCTGTTCAGTCCCAGTCTCAGCAGAGGAAGACTGACGACTACAAGAGCCCTAATCAGCAATCGTCTGGTGGTCAAAGTCATGGTGGGTACAAAGGAAATCACCCCAAGTGCAATCGTTGCAGCCTGCACCACAGCGGACCGTGCACCAGGGGCAACTGTCATCGGTGCAACAAGCCTGGTCACGCTGCAAAGGATTGCAGGAGCTTATACCCCGCCAATCAGAATCGTCAACAAGCTCAACAGAACCAGCGCCAGCAGCAGCAGCAAGGTGATAACAAAGGGTGCTTTCAGTGTGGAGCTGAGGGCCACTTCAAGAGAGACTGTCCCCAACTGAACAGGAACCACAACAACAACAACAACAATAACAACAATCAGGGGAATGGTAACAATGGGAACAACAACAACAATGGCGCCAGGGGGCGGATGTTTGTGATCGGCCAAGGTGAAGCAAGGAATGACCCCAATGTTGTGGCGGGTAAGTTCCTTCTCGACGACTTTTATGTTTCAGTTTTATTTGATTCGGGTGCCGATACTAGCTACGTGTCACTAGAAGTTAGTCGAATGCTTAAGCGTATTCCAACACCTTTGAACAACAAGCACACTGTAGAGCTAGCAAACGGTAAGAGTTTAGAAGCCACACACCTAGTCAAGGGTTGTAAACTTATTCTCGCTGACCAGACCTTCTCTATCGACCTCATTCCTATTGTCTTGGGTAGTTTCGACGTTGTCATTGGGATGGATTGGTTATCCCAACACCGAGCAGAGATTCTTTGCAACGAGAAGGTTGTCCGTATTCCAGGTCCCGATGGTGAACCTCTCATGATTCATGGCGACAAGAGGAGCGCTGTTGAGAACGTCATTTCTCTCCTTAAGGCCCAAAAGTGTTTGCGAAAGGGCCACACTGCCATTTTGGCTCTCGTTACTGACACCTCAGAAAAAGAGAAGAAGATAGAAGATTTCCCAGTTGTACGCGATTATCCAGAGGTATTTCCTGAGGAATTACCTGGTCTTCCGCCTCATCGCCAAGTCGAGTTTCAGATTGAATTAGCTCCTGGAGCTGCGCCCATAGCCCGTGCACCTTATCGTTTAGCCCCATCAGAGTTGAAGGAACTCTCTACGCAACTGCAAGAACTCTTGGATAAGGGTTTTATTCGTCCAAGCTCATCGCCCTGGGGAGCTCTAGTGCTATTTGTGAATAAGAAAGACGGTACCTTCAGGATGTGCATCGACTACCGAGAACTCAACAAGGTGACGGTGAAGAACCGTTATCCACTACCGCGTATCGACGACTTATTCGACCAGCTGCAAGGGTCGAGCTACTATTCGAAGATCGATTTGAGATCGGGTTATCACCAGCTGAGAGTCCGGGAAGAGGACGTCTCCAAAACAGCTTTCAGAACTTGATACGGGCACTATGAGTTTTTGGTCATGCCTTTTGGGATGACAAACGCACCTGCGGTTTTCATGGACTTGATGAACCGAGTGTGCAAGCCTTACCTGGACGAGTTCGTTATAGTCTTCATCGACGACATCCTGATCTATTCCAAGAGTCGGGAGGAACACGAGCAGCATCTGCGACTTATTCTGGAACTCCTTCGAATAGAACAGCTTTATGCAAAGTTCTCGAAATGCGACTTCTGGCTTCGAGAAGTCCATTTCCTAGGCCACGTGGTAAACAAGGATGGGATTCACGTTGATCCATCCAAGATAGACTCGATTAAGAACTGGCCTGCACCTCGTACACCAAAGGAAATTCGCCAATTCTTGGGTTTGGCGGGATACTACCGGAGATTCATAAAGGATTTTTCTAAGATTGCACAGCCTCTCACCTCACTAACGCAGAAGGGCGTTGTTTATCGCTGGGGAAACGCACAGGAGTTGGCATTTCAGCACCTAAAGGATAGACTTTGTAGCGCACCTATCCTTTCCTTGCCGGAAGGCACAGACGACTTTGTGGTTTACTGCGACGCATCAATTCAGGGTCTTGGTTGCGTGTTGATGCAACGAGATAAAGTTATAGCCTACGCCTCACGCCAACTCAAGGTTCATGAAAAGAACTACACTACGCACGACCTAGAGCTGGGAGCTGTTGTTTTTGCACTTAAGTTATGGCGGCATTACCTGTATGGTACCAAGTGCGCCATCTACACCGACCACAGGAGCCTCGAGCATATCTTCAAGCAGAAGGAACTGAATATGCGACAACGACGATGGGTCGAGCTGCTGAATGACTACGAGTGCTCAATCAGGTATCACCCGGGCAAGGCCAATGTTGTGGCTGACGCCCTTAGTCGAAAGGACACCGCGCCTAAGCGCGTACGAGCTTTACAACTCACGATCCACTCTAGTCTCCCTTCCCAGATACGAGCAGCTCAGATAGAAGCACTGAAACCAGAAAACGTCAGGGCAGAAGCCCTACGCGGATCGAGGCAACGCTTAGAACAGAAGGAAGACAGTGCTTACTACGTAACGGGACGCATTTGGGTCCCACTCTATGGCAACCTACGAGAGCTTGTGATGGATGAAGCACACAAGTCTCGCTACTCAGTACACCCTGGATCAGATAAGATGTACCACGACATCAAGACTACGTACTGGTGGCCTAGCATGAAGGCCCACATAGCGACCTACGTCAGCAAGTGTTTGACTTGTGCAAGGGTCAAGTCGGAATACCAGAAACCATCAGGCCTACTCCAACAACCAGAGATACCTCAGTGGAAATGGGAGCAAATTTCCATGGATTTTGTTACTGGCCTACCTAGATCCCAGCGCGGGAACGATACTATTTGGGTGATCGTGGACCGACTCACAAAATCTGCACACTTCTTGGCTATCAAGGAGATGGATAAGTTCTCCACTCTTGCAGAAATATACATCAAAGAAATCGTTTCGAGGCACGGGGTGCCCACCTCTATTATCTCAGATCGAGATGCGCGTTTTACTTCAGAGCTGTGGCAAGCGATGCACAAATCCTTTGGCTCACGATTAGATATGAGCAAAGCGTATCATCCTCAGACGGACGGGCAGTCCGAGCGCACTATTCAAACCTTAGAAGACATGCTTCGTGCATGTGTAATCGACTTTGGCAACCGCTGGGAAAAGCATCTGCCACTTGTGGAATTCTCGTACAACAACAGCTACCACACCAGCATTGGAGCTGCTCCGTTTGAGGCATTGTACGGACGTAAATGCCGGTCTCCTCTTTGCTGGGCAGAGGTGGGAGATAGTCAGATCACTGGTCCAGAATATGTGGTAGTCACAACCGAGCAAATCGCTCAGATACGAAAACGCATGACGGCCGCTCGCGAACGTCAGAAAGTTTACGCCGACATGGGCAGGAAACCACTTGAGCTCCAGGTTGGGGAGCGGGTACTACTCAAAGTTTCACCCTGGAAGGGTGTGGTTCGTTTAGGTAAACGCGGCAAACTAAACCCACGATACGTTGGACCTTTCGAGGTCATTGAGAAAATAGGCAGGGTGGCCTACAGATTAAATTTACCAGCAGAACTCGGCGCAGTTCACAACGTTTTTCACGTGTCGAATCTGAAGAAGTGTCCGTCAGATGAGACCCACGTAGTTCCTCTGAAGGAACTCACTATCGAAGAACAGTTACGATTCGTCGAGGAACCAGTCGAAATCATGGACCGGGATGTTAAGGTCCTCAAGAGCACCAGAATACCTCTCGTTCGAGTTCGTTGGAACTCACGTCGCGGCCCAGAGTTCACCTGGGAGCGCGAAGATCAGATGAAACAAAAGTAGCCCCAACTGTTCGCAAACAGTACACCCACTACTGAGGCCGAAGCTACGGAATTTCGGGACGAAATTCCAGATCAACGGGGGGTGGATGTGACACCCCAGGAAAACCAGGAAAACCACACAACTTAACTAGCTTCCTCAGTGAGTGCCTACCAAATTTCGGGACGAAATTTCTTTCAACTTGGGGATAATGTGACAACTCGTATTCTAGAACCTATCTTTGTGCTAAGTGTAGCATGTTTTGAACTTATGTAACGTATGTGAACCTTGTGTGATAATCCGATATGTGGATTTAATGAATGGTTGTGAGACTTTATGTTGTATTATGTGAATCCTTGTGTGTATATTTATATATATATATATATATATATATATATATATATATATATATATATATATATATATATATATTTTGTATTAGTAATATGAATTGTGTAATTAGTAAAAACTTGGATCGGACCCCTTGCCAAACACACCCCACCCGAAATATTTCCCCCACATGAAAACACCCACCCAACGAATATTCCCAGTTTTTGTCACCTTCACCGATTTCGTTGAGGTATGGGCTTAGGCCCAAAGGTGTTCGACTGGCCCAACTATGTGTTTATGTTATATTTTATAACTCCAACATCGTATACGATAGAACATTTGGAAAACCTAGAGCCTCTTTCTTGGCGGCGGCATAGATACCCTTCCCCACCTGTTCGAGATTTGCATTCTGATTAATCAAGATTTCCGGTTAGTGGCTCTCATTTATTGATTTTTCATGTTGTGTGATAATTGTTATGATTGCATATGGTGTTGGTGGGTAACCGATTGGTATAACAGTGGACATGATAGGATTCCATGATTTTGTCAATGTTAATGATTAGTTCATGTTACTGATAATGTATGAATTTGACCACCTCTTGATTAAACAAAGATTTGCCATGTGAAATCACAAATTGCCTTTGATGAAATCGAGAATGACATCACAATCACATGGGCCGAAGTTATGTAGTGGTCTGACAATAGTTAGAAGTTATCTCAATTAGATGCTGGCCGATTAATACATGATAATCATAACACTTTACCGATTTATTTAATGATGATGGAATGGTAGACATGATTGTATATTGATTAGTAATACTGAATAATGACTGAATGATGATGATAGTGATATAATAAATCATATGAATACAGGAAGTATGTTGATTGTTGATCTAGATATTATATTATGAATGATAAGTGAGTCATAACCAATTTTGAGGTGATAGTGGTTGTAAACGGTCCAATAGATTTGTAGGAATGGTTTGATAAAGTTGGATGACATTAAATAAGAAAATGGTGGCCCATGTGTGTGCTTTGATCTAATCAACCATGTGCATATTCTACTAATATTGTCAGACTAGTCAAGAGTAGTAAAAGTGTGGGAATTAATTAATGGGATGGTGCTTGGTTTTTGAAGTTGGAATCGATGTACATGTGGGACGGCTATATTAATTGTTTGGTATTGAATGGTTACTGATATGTTAAATATGTGAAACATAACAGTGATATTATATGTTGGTGTTAATTAAATGTGTGTTGAAATTTCATGCTCAATTAAGTGGACTATCCATGTTAGTGATGATCGGCCAGTATGTCATATATGTGTATAACTGGAACATTCGTTGTAACTCGTGTGACAATAAGTGCTAAGTTTATTCATATTTGTGTAATAACAGTATGTGATCTACTTGAATAAATAACTGACTGCTACTGAAACCATAATAGGATTGAATTGATCAAATTACGAACACATACGCTAACCTTACCGAGCAAACCAAAGGTGAGTTCACACCCTCTACAAAGCATGGGATTCCCTGGGTTGGGAATGGGGTTAAGGAACTGGGTTCCTCGTCCTCCTTGGGTAGGACAGCAAAGGTTCAGGAATGTAATTCCTCGTCCTCACGGACAGATAACTCGTACTAGACCAAAACTCTATCACGAAGTCCCTCATCTTTGTATCGACTTAATCGCCGAGGCCAATGGCGAGCGGGTCATTAGTTAGATAGCGCTATTTAGGTCTGACAAACCTCACACCGTGCCGCAGAGGACGGGCGTGAACTAATGGATCTGGGGCACATCAATGATGATAGACATTGACGGTTTCAGGGCACATAAACATGACTACAGTCAGCAGTCGATATGGTAACGAGTCTAGTGTATACATGGGGTAGCCCCCACGGCCGAAATGCCAGATAACTACACGGGGTAGCCCCCACGGCAGGATTGCCAGAGTAACCGGGAATAAACAAGTCACGTTTTAACTATGGGGTAACCCCCACGGTAGGATGCCAGATAAAGGAAACCGTTTTCGAAATAACTTAAAACGAACACCCAACCGTGAACTCACTCAACTTGTTGTTGACTCGTTACTACATGCTTTGCAGGTCCTTAGGTTCTTAGCTGGAGCTTGCATGGAGGAGGATCGTTGTGGGACATGGACAACTGTGTGCCATGTTAAACTATGAAACGATTAAACTTATGTTTTGATTTAAGACTTATGCTTCCGCTTGCAACTTAACTATGTTTTGTTTGAACACCAATTGTATTGGGTGGATTTTTATAACTACTTATATGCTTGTTCAATATGATTGGTGGCTGGATCCTGGTCAGTCACGCCTCCAAGCGGTAGTACTCCGCAGGTGGATTTTGGGGGTGTGACATGGGAAACCTCCATTTTTAGGGGAAACCATGTCAAAATTTCTATAAAATTTTGACACTTAGAAAAATATAAGTTTTGGTGAAACTTATTCCCTAAAAATTCACCTAAAAATATTTACCAAGGTTTCCCTAATTTTTGTGTAAACTTCAAGTTAAGAAATGATGATTTCTTCAAGATAAAAGTTGATATTAAGTATATATATTTTTGAGGAAAATATATATATTTATTGGGCACCAAATTTTGTGCTAAGTGTATGTAATGTGTGCTATATGTAATAGTGTATTAGGACTTGAAAATACACTAAACACTCCTAAGGGGTAAAAATACAAAAATACACATACAACATGCTTAGACAAATACAAGAAAATATATTTATGAAAATATATTTCTTAATAGATTATGTAACTCGGACAAGTTACGAACTTAAAATGTCTTCTTGGACAAAAACACATAACTCGGGTGAAAAATACAAGATACTTGTATTTATTGGAAAAATAATGTAAGTAAGATACATAGTTAAAATTATAAATCATTTTTAACACACAAAGAATACACACATAAAAGATGGTGACTTGTACTTGTGCAATACAAGTCTAGTGACTAACGTTTATAAAACACGTATAGGTCACGACGCTATATAAGCAAACCCGGTGAAGTTTACGGCGCAAGAAACGCAAAGTTGTGAGTTCATGTCCCCACTTTAAAACTTTTACATGCTTTTTAAACTTGGGGAAAATACATGTGTTATGGTATGTTGAATACAAAAACTAAGGAATGATACTTTAGATCTTGTCACGAAAAGGGTACCACCATTAATCGTGTACATACTAAGACCGCAGAACAAAAGGTTAGATCTAATGGGTTTCAGGAAGCCACACTCTTGGTGATAACTAGTACCAAGCAGTGCTTTTGTGTCTCAGTTATGAATCGACTACTAAAAATGCCTATGGTTTGGATGCTTCCTATGTCGTGTTACATGTTAATGGCCTTGCAAACCATTAGCGATCTGGATTTCCTTATACTTACAGAAATACTTGATTTATACAAATTACATACCATGTTTTCATACAAAGTATACAAACGTTCAATACAAAAACTGCATGAATTCACACCAACATTATGTTGACGATTTTCTAAAAACTCACATGTATTTCAGGTAACTAAATTGGATGTGCGCGCGATCTTACTCTTGCTCTTGGATGTTGTTTATCTTTGAATAAAGTTGTAAACTTGTCAGAAAATACTGTATTTGTGTTGTAAACACTTAACTTATGTTTTGTTAATGGCATTTGGAGTGAACCAGGATTCCTTCTCAAGTCTAGACTACAATATTTAGGATCCTTTCACGAAAACAATTTTTCAAAAGTTTTCATTGCATAAAACTTTCCGCAACATCCACTACCGGAAACTATTTTCAAAGAGTCAAGTAAGGACACTACGAAACTTAGGGTGCATTGGAGTAGCACTTGTCTTTAACTAAGAATTACTTGCAACTATGTGTGATAATTAGAATATACATATACTAGAAATAGAATATCTCAGGTACTCATGACTGTACCTGAAAATAGTGGCCTATCTAAAAGAAGTGATCCGACGATGAAACGAACTGTGCAAGGACTTATGTAATTTTGGATGCATACATAATTATGGAATTCAGTGCACAGAAACCACAGCAAGTCTTGTCACGTATCATAAGAGATTCTTTCAGTACAAGAAAAGGGTCAACGTAAACACCCTCACCCCTCACCCAGCCTATTAAATACTGTATTGGAGTAATATTTTAGGGTATAAAGACAAGAACCGCCAATGTGAAGTAAGATATTTTGTCCTTTACATATATTAAACTTGTACTATGGGGTGATGTAACCCTTATACATTTTGTTTACTTCGTAAACAATGATGTTACAAGTTGCCCTAATATGTGTAGAGACTCAGTGAATATCTTATGACACATCAGTATTTATCTATTTGTGCATGCTTGTCACTGTATGAATTGATTTGTACGTTTGGTGGATTGTTTGATGTCACTTATGTGGGTATATGTCTGTGTTTATATACTACTACTGTCTCGTAAGACGATATCAAACAAATGTCTAACCCAGTGCGTTGTGTTCTGACAGAACATAGCACCTAGGAGAGCAGTGAACAATCAGGATTCCGATCAACCCCCTCCTCCTCTTCAGCCGAGTACTGCTAAAGAATTGAACACCCCACTGGAAGAAAGGATCTCCGCAGCTATCGCCTAATACGAGGCAAACCACACCGAACAAAGTGGAGGACCAAGCAATGCTAGACGTAATGGACAAGGAGATACATCTGGAGGAAACCCAGCTCAAGGCTGCACTTTCAAGCAGTTTCTCGATTGCAAGCCACTAAACTACGACGGCACTGGAGGTGCAGTGGCATTTGTACGATGGACGAAGAAGACTGACTCCACTATCCGCATGAGCAAGTGTACCGCGGATCAACAAATCACTTTTGTTACTGGGTTGTTTTTCGATGAAGCTTTGACTTGGTGGAACTTGCAAGTCCAGACTCTGGGTGATGATGCTGCGTACGACATGACGTGGGATGAGCTAAAGGAACGAATGAGAGAGAAGTATTGCTCTCATGCTGAACTTCAAATTTGACATCTGTTCTTGTGTAATCATTTTACAAACTATGAGCAATAAAATATTAATAAAAAAATGTATTTTGATCCCAATATTTGTTATTTATGTTGCCTTTATGCACGTTTTGATTTTTGATTGATTTTAAACTCTATATCGCTTTCTTGAAAGTTATACGCAAACTATTGCGTAACCGTATTCAGTTTAACGCGAAAAACACTCTGGGATAGCAACATAAACTTAACATACCTTAAATAACCTTTACATAACTTAGAAATAAGTTTTAGAAGGTTTGGTATGGCAAAAACAAGTTTATTCGCTCGCAGGGACTATTTACGTCAATTTGCAAAAGTCTGCCGTTTCGTAAGGCAACGTACAGTCCGGAACTTGATCATAAGCTAAAAATACCATAAATAACCTAAACATAGCTTATAAATAAGCTTTGATAGGTTCGGTGTGCGAAAAAATGCTTATTTGATCTTACAGGGACTAAAAGTGTCAAAAACGACGTAATTTTGCATTTAAGCGCATATCTTGCGTTCTGACCACATCTGGAAACCCAAAATTTTTGTACACACTAAAATATTTTTATTTTAGTAATATTTTTATTTTAGTGATCAGCATGCAAAAACTTCATTCGTTTCACAATTTGGATCGTTTTCGCGTCGGTTACGATTTCTGTCGTAATTAACCGAACAACGTAACCGTACAGCCAAACGAACTGTACAGCCAAACGAACCTACATCCGTAATATTTTTGAGCGAAATTCAAGTTGAATATACTTTAACTTCATTATGGAGCTTGAAAATGGGCTTGACGGGTGTTAGAAGTGCCGAAACGCGTCGAAACAAGCTTAGGGGCTGAAACTGTCAACTATTGAAAGTTTGATGGTGCATTCATCTGTCGTCTTCGTCTTATGTCAAGTCTCGGGTTCATTGCGGATCAGTTCAAGCATGATGTCATAATATTGAATGATGACATCATATTATGACATCATCAATTGCATCATGACTACACAAGATGACAAACTAGTTTGCATGTGCACGTGAAGTTTGTACAAATGTCTGGATCGCTCATGTGTAATTGTGTGAGGTCCGCTTATTTGGTCATAGTCTAGGTTCGCTTATGTGTCCCATCAGGTTCGCTTTTATGTACCTGATAGCCTATATATAGTTGTTCAAGCGAACCACATACAGACACATAGAAATAGTTCTAGGTGATTGTCTTCCGGTTAGCCACGAAGTGCTGCCGAAGTGTTGTAAGGTCTGTAATCGTTTGCATATCAATATAAACAACAGTTAAAGGTGAATACACGCTGAATTACGCCGAAACACTTGTTTCCGCCTCTTGTTTTGGTGAAAAACTCTTCTAACCGACTCGTTCGGATCAGAAACCAATCCTACAATTGGTATCAGAGCCAGTGAAGAAGAGATTTTTACAATTCAGCCGAAATTTCTGTTTCTACACCTTTCTTTTTCGAAAAACAAAATTTTTTACGGTCCGAATTGCTTTAAATTCACACAGTATGTTCGTAATCATGTATAAGTAAATCCTTGAAAGTTTCAAAGCTTGAATCGACCTAAAACATCGAATTTTTGAGGGTTCGCTTTTACGATTTCGTACAAAAAGTGACATCAGCAGACAGGTTCGCTCATCTGGTCCGCTCATTTGAACAATTTGAGGTCCGCTTTTAGTGTCATCAACAGATCCGCTTTTAGTGACATTTGAGGTTCGCTCTTAGTGACATTTGAGATCCGCTCTTAGTGACATTTGAGATCCGCTCTTAGTGACATTTGAGATCCGCTCTTAGTGACATTTGAGGTCCGCTCTTAGTGACACTTAGGTTTCGATCATCAGTAAACTTTGTGATTCAGCTCCAAAAATGTATTGAGTTCATCGATTTGTGTGATACATCTATCGAGGCTGTCAGTTTGCGTAAAAGAGACAGTAACGTGTATCAGTTGTCGGTTTGCATGTGTTGGATAGTTTGCATGTGATAACAATTAATTTAGTGTGTTGTGTGTCAGTCGCATGTGAATTGGGTTCACAAATTTGACATAGTGTCTTGGGTCTACAAGTGGAAAAGAAATCATATGGTAGTGTCAGTTTGCATGTGATATTGTTGGTCACAGTGGTGGTCTCATCAGATTTTTGGTCAAATCATATTGAGGGGAATTTAAAGGCTCATGTGAACAATAGTCATCGGTTAAATTTTAAAAGTATCAGCCCACTACATTTGATGCCCAATGAGATTTGTGTGGTGATCAAAATTGTCGACTAAGTGGATTTAGAGGCCCAATCACAGTTTTGTATCTTAAAGTGTCTTGGTCAAATCAAATTGGTCAAATCAAATTGGTCATATTCATAAATCTAAAATATTAGATTGCAGTGTTGTCAGGATCCATGTGAAAAGTATTTGGTCCAATCATTTTGGTTGTACATTGATAAAGCCCACTACTTGTTGTCAGCCCAAAGTATAGATAAATACTATAAAGTTTCGGCCCAATTATATCATTTCAATTTTTTATTGGTGGCTCATGAATAATTGTCAGTCCACTATACCGAAATTATCATCTTTTATCAGTATTGTTTGTGAAAAGAATTTTCAGCTCTGTTGAAAGTGCTAATCCAGATCACACAGTTTAAAAACTGTTTGCACGAAATCAAAGTCATTTCATCGTTTTGTGGGGTCAAGTCGCGTATTAAAGTCAACGACTCACTTGAAAGCTTTATACGGTTTAGAGTTCAAAGGTCTCAAAGGGTCAAGTCGTTCATATTGCATCTGGGTCAAAGCAGTCTGCACAGTGTCAATCTTCAATCGGCACAGTCTGTTTATCTTCAGTCCGCACAAAATAATCATCAGTTCGAGTACCAGTCTTATTTTGTTAATCGATAAATTTTTAAACTGATTGTTGTTTGTTTGGTTGTCAGGTATTTTTTACAAGGTGATAAAGCTCATTTGAAAATTCAAAACATGGAGAACGAGTTCTACAATGCTTTTGCTAGTCTAATTACGATCACTCAGAATGCTTTGCATGAAAATGAAACCGGAACGTCTCAGAAACCGCCCAAACTCATGGATATTGATGATTACAATGGATGGTCCGAAAGGTTTGGAAATTGGGTTGAGGCGTATCATTTGGATGCGTGGGAACACACTGAGGAACCTTATGTTAAACCCACAACAAATGGTGTGCAGCAAACAATTAGAGAAATGAGTACAGAAGATAAAAAGAAATATCGAGATGAGAAACTGATGGTGAGTCTGCTTCAGCAAGCAATAAAAGAAGATATCTTGATATTGCTTCAACATGATGGAACTGCTTATTCAATTTGGACAGAATTGGAAGCAAAATTTGTTGGAAGTGATGATATGCTCAAAAACAAAATGTCTCTCATGAAGAAAGAATTCGATTTGTTTCGTGGTTTGAGATCTGAAAACACCAAACAAATAATTGATAGATATTGTAACTTGGTGAGAAATATGAAAAAACTTGGAATTAAGAAAGATACTGATGAATTGATTGAAAAACTTGCAGATGCACTACCTCATGAAACTTGGGGAACATTTCTGATGATGCTGAGATCCAACAGAAAAGATTATAAAAATATGACACTGGGAGATTTCATCAGACACCTGGAAGCTCAAGAGATGGAGCAGAGAAAGATTGCCAGGATGAAGAATTACGATGGAGAACAAGATATCAGCTTGTATTACAAAGGTGGTGTCAATGAAAAGTCAAAATTTTCTCCGAAAATAGAAACTGCTTACAGTGTGAAAGATTCTTCTGAAAAGAAATCATCCCAAGGATCAAGCAGCACAAGATTTTCATCATTCGATCCAAACATTTCTGCAACAAAGAATGGAAGAAAACTTCAATGCAATATTGTGTTAAATCTTGAAAGTGATCAAGATTATTCTGAAGAAGTTGCCAAAAATCAAATGTCTTTGTTGGGAATGGTGTTAGAGTCTTATAGTAGTTTTGTGGCCGGAAAGATCGGTAATTCAATGCTCACGAAAGAGGATTACGATCAAATTGATGCTGAGGAAATGGAATTGATGGATATTAAATGGTGCATGGCCAGTGTGTTGAGAAGAGCCGAAAAATTTAAACAAATTACAGGCCGAGATGATTTTCTTAATGCTCATATTTCAACTTTAGGCTTTGATAAATCTAAATTTACATGTTTTCGTTGCAGGGAAAAGGGGCATTTCAAGAGGGAGTGCAAAAATCGTGAAGCTACCGGAGCCCAGAATCCTTTTGGAAACAACGATTATCACAAAAAGGCGATTTATCATCAAATTACACCACCAGCACTGCATCAGGCACAAACTGCACATGGAATGATGGAGATTAAAGATTCAAAGAAAGCTTGTCTGGGAAAGGATGGTGAATTCAGTTGGGATAAATATGTTCCAACAAACAGCAAAGTGTGTTTGGCAGAACAAGATGATGAAAAACTAGCTGAAGGTTTCAATTGGGACAATTTTTGCCCAGATCAAGAATTTATGGCCAAAGAGATGTCCAAAGACACTTCAAATGCTAAAGCTTTCATTGCAAATGCTTATGATTTGAAATGTGCTGAAAGGTGCAGAAAAGTCATGGAAGCTGCTGAAGCAAGACGAAGAAAGCTTGAAGAAGAGGAAGAAGAGGAAGAGAGATTAAAAGCTGAAGCCAAAGCTGAGAAAAAGAGAAGAGCTGAATTTTTACAATCAAACCGAACAGTCAAAGAGGTTCCTGAATTTGAAGTCAAAGTTGATGCAGAACCTGTCAAATTTCCTGAAAAGTGCATGAATTGTGATTCTTTAATCAAGCAAAACAATGAGTTGTTGCACAACATAAACAGATTGAAAGAATCATATGATACAATGAACAGAGAAATCAACAAATATATTGATTCAAACGGTGAACAAGTTGTGGCAATTAATACATTGAATATAGCATATCTGAGACAACTGGATGATGTTAACTTTCACATAAAGAAATGTGCTGATCTGGAGTTGAAGTTGGCAACACAAAAGATAGAAACTGAAAGAGTCAACAAGTTATTAGAAAGTTACTCATGTTCTACTTTTGTTGTTGACAGGATTTATCCGATCGTGGAAGAATTAAAGACGTTTGAAGAAGTGAATACGTCCGAAGAAAAGAAATCTGTGACAAAAGATGAAGATAAAGTGAAGATTTCTAGTAAGAAACCAAGTGTGGTTTACAACAAATGTCCGCCTCCGGTCGAAAATGGATTTTTACCTCGAAATCCAAATTCCGAAAGAGTTGAAAAGGCAATAAACTTACAATGGGAGTCTGGGATGTTGGATAACTTGCCAGAAAATATTGATGTCACGTACACGTCGTCTGATACTGATCATGAGTCAAAGTTGATAAAAAGTGTGGTCGATCAGGTGTTAGATAAAGATGATTGTGAGGAGTCAAAACCGGAGTCCAAATCCAAGTCAAAGTCTGAGTCCGATGCGTCAAAGTCAACAGTCAAAAAGGACAAACGGGTTTACGATAAAGAATTTTTGATATCAAAATCTAATTTGAATGATGAATCATTCAAAGTGGCATATACTTTGAAAGATTCTGACAAATTATATTCTGATGAGATTTTTCCAATAAGAAGTGTTAGATTTGAAATGATTCAAAAGGTTTTCAAAATCACAGAAATTAATATTTCTGAAATAAAAGATTTAAATCTTAATGGAAAACCTAAACAATACACTTCAAGAGATCAACAAAGATTTAACAAGAAAATGGGTTACAATTGTGGTTACAGTTTCCAAAAGAAACCAAACCATAATCGTAATTTCAAAAAGAAAGGATTAGGTTTTGTACCACCGAAAAACTATAAAAATGAAAAAATGTATAAATCAAAAACTGTGTTTGTTTCAGGAAATTCTTTAGATGATGAGAAAGAGCAAGCATTCAGAAAGCAAACAAATCAGGAATTCCTTGCCAAGAAGCAAGAAGAGTTGAAGAAGAATGTTGTTCAGAAGAAGATTGAAACCAGAACCTGTTTTCAGTGCAAGATTGCTGGTCATGTTGCTAGGAATTGTCCGAAAACATTCAAACCAAAACAGGAAGTCTCTGGTAAACTAAAAGAAAAAGTGATTGAGAAAACTGAACTTTCAACTTGAAAGTTTACAGGCTTTGAAAATTCGACCTTTGAGATTGGTGAATGTTCAAAGAATGGGATTAAAAGAAAAGAAACTTTGAAAAATAAAAAATGGGTTGTTAAGGGTTCAGGAAACAGTTTTGGTGATGAATCTGATTCCACAAAATCAGAGGAGCCAAAGGTTGTTATAGAAAAGGTTGAAAAATCAGTTCCAACTATGAACAATGAAAATTTTCCACCTTTGCGTGCTGAAAATTTCAAAAGGAAAGTTGGTAAAGTTGAGATATCAAATCAATTTTATAATGACAAAAAGGTTTTTGATGTTGACAAGGCCTTTAACCGTACTGTAAAACATATTTTTGGAAAAATGATTGATCGAAAAGTCAAAGGGGTTAAAGAGTTCTATGAGAAGAAGAGGGGAGGTAAGAAACCGAGTGATGATGACTCGGTAACACCCAAGGAAGGTCAGGCTTGGGTGGACATATTCTTCAAAGAGTAAAAATCTGACTTGCCGGAGCTCCCAATTTGGTAATCGTGGAGCATGAATCGGCATCATTCTTATGTTGTTTGTTTGAAAATTGAAAATTTTTGGAAATTTATATTGCAGGAATTGCCGGAACTCCCAGGTTTGTAAGCGAGGAGTAGGAATCGGCACCTTGAGAATTCAACTAACAGATGATGTTTGGTTGAAAATGTTTGATTGGATTGATCTTAAAAGTGGTAAATCAGGGACAATAAGTTGTATCTGATTTTCTACAAGTGGTTGAAAAACAATGTGATGATTTAATCCCCAATTTTACAAGTGGTAAAATACACAAAACTTATTTTCCGGAAAAACCATTTGATTAAAACAAACTTAAGTGTTTTGAAATCGATGGGAAAATAGTTTGTTGTGAGGGGGAGTTATGATTGTTTATGCCAAGTGGATGGCGAATTGAGGCAATTCGATATCAGTTGTCACGTTGTTGTACAGTTTGTTTTCAAATTTCCTAAAATGTTTTTGCATTTTAGAGGGAGTAAGAAATTTTAGAAAATCCAAAAACATTTGAAAATTTGAAAAAGCCAAAAACATGATAAAATGAAAAATGAGTTTTGTTGCATAAAAGAGGAAATGATAGTACATCAGTGGACGATCACAACATGCTAAAGATTTGGTAAGATAAAAAAGTGATAAACGGTCTCACTGATGATGTGTCAGTAGGTTTTTACACATTTAGTAGATTGTGACGAGATATAAACCTAAATTTCAAACTTGCTTGTTCTGTGGGTTAACACAAACTTGGATATATAGGTAACCCCTGAAATCTTGTTTGAAAGGTCCCTTATTCTGAGATACTAGGTCTTTATGCTCAGTGATATCTAGGGTATTATCCCGGGACTTCTGCTGAAAGAAATTTCTGACCTAGTCCCCGGATAATGCTTTCTGCAAATGCTTGAAACATAGCATCGCCCTCAGCAAGCTGATGAAACAATAAAATTGATAGTCGCTGCTGTTGTAATGCAAAAGATCCTCTAAAGGGGACCCACCAAAAGTCAAAGCCGTCATCTCTCTGCGTATCGAAAGATCAACCTGAGCTCTCACGGCCCTCGTACTATAATTTATTCCTCTGACAGATATCATCTGTGGTATACTCACCTGTAAGACTGAATATTGGGATCTGGATACGGGAGTATATTCAAGTAGTGGGACACACGAATAAGTTCAAGAGCTTAAAACATTAACCTCGTATCTCGGATCAATTGAACTTTGTGTGAAAATTTAAGTGGATCAATATACTGACAATCTAGGTGAATTGTTTAGAACTTAAAATGAAATGAAGCTTAACGGTGTTGGTGATTTGTCTCATAAACTGATATGATCCTCTTGCACGAACTCACAAAAATATTATTTGTAAATATTTCATTTCTGCATTTATTTTCTTTTAGAAAATCCAAAAAGATTTTTAGTGTGTTTTAGCATAAATTTTGAAAAATCCAAAAAGATTTTCGACAACTGGTGTTGAAGAGCTGATTTTCAAAATTCCGAGTGCTAAACATGATGAATAAATGGTTTGGGTGAAAGTGTTTGAAGATTGTTGAAATGAAATGAGAAATGTTTTGCAATAAAAACGTTATTCCTGCAAGTGGTAAATTAGTTTTGAAAAACTTATCCACAAATTGTTATCAGAAAATTTATTTTTGGGTAGAGTTTTTGCAGGTTGGCAAGGTTCCGAAACCTGAATGTGATGAAGTGCCAGGTTACGATCTAAGAACCTGTGGAAATTAAGTTTCAGACTACGATCCCAGCAGATTGAGAGGGGGAGTCTGAAGACACCATAATATTCAACATTTGAGAGAGAGGAGTTTGTTGATGTTAAAGATAGAGAATGAGGATTCTTGCAATGACAAATACTTTAGAGAAAGATCAAAGACTGATAAAGACTGAAGATGCAAAGATTCGACACTTAAGACTCGTCAACATCTGAGGGGGAGTCTGTTGGTGCATTCATCTGTCGTCTTCGTCTTATGTCAAGTCTCGGGTTCATTGCGGATCAGTTCAAGCATGATGTCATAATATTGAATGATGACATCATATTATGACATCATCAATTGCATCATGACTACACAAGATGACAAACTAGTTTGCATGTGCACGTGAAGTTTGTACAAATGTCTGGATCGCTCATGTGTAATTGTGTGAGGTCCGCTTATTTGGTCATAGTCTAGGTTCGCTTATGTGTCCCATCAGGTTCGCTTTTATGTACCTGATAGCCTATATATAGTTGTTCAAGCAAACCACATACAGACACATAGAAATAGTTCTAGGTGATTGTCTTCCGGTTAGCCACGAAGTGCTGCCGAAGTGTTGTAAGGTCTGTAATCGTTTGCATATCAATATAAACAACAGTTATAGGTGAATACACGCTGAATTACGCCGAAACACTTGTTTCCGCCTCTTGTTTTGGTGAAAAACTCTTCTAACCGACTCGTTCGGATCCGAAACCGATCCTACAAAGTTACTGATCAAATGCAGGGTCCTTACAGACCGTAAGGGCCCTTTGCGGTCTGTAAAGCCTGCCCAGTTTAGCAGAAGTTGCACAGCAGCTTCCCAGCTCGTTTTTGAGGGCCTTTTATGCAATTTCCATGTTTTGGGGAGCAAGTTAACACCTCCCCAAGGCTTTGAACCTGCATCAAACACATGTATGGCCATTATCTTTGCTTGGAGGCCAAACAAAACACATGTCTTGATCTTGTGAGTTTCCAACAAGTATAAATAGCATGGCCTTTCACTCATTTTCCTTCACACTTGATCTAAATTCTCTAAGTTGAGGTTTTATAACTTCATACCTGAGAATTATAAGATCAAGTTCAAGCAAGGACCCTTTGTAGGCTTCCTTCATTCTTTTATTGCTTTCCTAGCTTAAAAGTCAAACAGAGTTTGACTTTCTGGTTGACCAGTCAATGGTCAACCCGCAACGTGATTGTAATCACGATGGTTATAATCCTTAGCGATTATACCTACTAATTACCATGTTAACTAGGTAGTGACGAGTCAAAGTTTCGGTCAAAATGTGTTTTAGCACGCATTTTGCAACGAAACTACTTTTAGGTATCAAGACACTTTGTCTTGATACCAAATCAGTTTTATAAGTTAGTTAAACATGTTTTGACATTTTTAACTCGTCACTATTAGTTTAGTGCTTGTTTAGGGTCGTAAGTTAAGCGGTCTAAACAACCGCTTAGACTTTCGAACCCGACCCGTTCGGTCGATCATTAGGATCCGACCAAGCATGATTAGTGATCATAGTTGCAAAGGGAATAACCCCTGAGGTTACACTTATGACCACCTAGGATTGGTTAGTCATTTGTTAGTTAGCTTATATGCCCATAGGAAATGACCAAAATGCCCTTTTTAAACATAAATCCATAATTTGCATATGTGAACATATTTTTGACATTTAATCTGATTTAGTAACATGTTAGGGTATAATTGGGCATGTAAGACTTGACATAGCTTATAGATAACTATCCGACCTTAGTTTTGCGCAACCGACGCGTTATAGTAGCTTAAACTACCATAACGGGTCGAAACGGGTCAAGAGCACTTAGGTTGGCTTCCAAATCAGAATGTTAGCTCTATTAAATTATACCATATGAGTTCAAATACTCATTTGATTTATAGAACATCATTCTATCCTATCTCCCGAATTAGGATCCGATTATTAACATAGTTACATATACTAGGTGCCTTGTTGATTTCGTGATACTTGGAGCTTAAATTAGTCTTATTCCCAAGACTAATAAGCAATCCCAAGTGAGTACATAGTTCCCCTCTTTTACCGCTTTCAAATACTTTGGGGTGATACACATGTGCATACTTGTTACTTTCGTGTTTTCATTGCTTTTATGACATAAACATACTAGTTTCATCTAGTACACATATTGTACATGCTTTCAATATGTTTTGCTATGTATGTTAAGCATGCTAGCACATTGTTTTACATGAACATTTCTACTATGTATGTTTACTTAGCATACTTAGTACATGGTTTTCACATGCTACATTGGTTATGACATTTGGTATGTTTAATCGGAACAATAATACATTCATTAACATTGATCACGCTGCTCGGTAGTATGTAATGGTACCATAGAAATTGACAACTCCCGTTTCCGACTTCCTAGGTTTGTTTGGAAGTTGGGAATGACAGAATCCGATATACATAACTTAGATGAACCTTTAATTTGTTTAAAGGTTTGTCGCCACAGTCGCAAGGCTTGAATGTATGCGAATAAACACTACTGCATAAATGTTTGTAATCATAAAGCATAGTTTTCTGCAAAACATAACATTTGATTTAAACTTGGGTTTATTCAAAAGCATTGTTTTGTACATTTTCCTACGGGGTTGAATAACTACTAGTTATTCACCGTACATAACATTGATTATCACATTAACATTTTCGCGTAGTTAAGTAGATACTTTCTACTTGCTATGCATTACATTTGTTTATACATGATACATTTCACACATTACATTGCACATGGTTTATACATAAACATTTTAACATTAAACAAGACATTTTGGTTGGTTATTGATAAGTGACTTATGTAACGGGGCTATGTGTTATATGATAAAAGCATGGTGGATACGCCGCTGGTACTTCCTATATATAAATGCTTTTATTGTATTATACATTCTTGCGTTATCTAAGCCACTTGACAAAGACATGAAACATTTTTCACAAGGACACAACATTTTTATACAAAGTATACATTTTATACTAATTCACTTTTACTTGGTTATTCATTTAACCATGCATATTTCTTTCATATCATTTGATTTTCATATCGATTTTTACATGACTCCATAAAAGAAAATATTTTACAAGGTTCATGACTACTTTTATTTAAACCCTTCTTTAAACTACAAGTCATGAATCTTGCATAAACAAAACCTATGTATCTCACAGGCATTTTTTTGCTGACGTACCTATTTTCGCATGTGTTTCAGGTGCTAATGCATGATGATGCTTGTGCTACACTTAGGTGGACTTGGGCCTTAGTGACTTAAAAGACAATTATTATGTTATGTTTTATTTAAATTCCAAGACAATGTAAACCTTAATCTTAATAATACAAAACTTTAATTACCATGGTTGTTGAAACAATAATTCTGTCGCCTCACTCCCCGGTGTTTCTGTCGCGGTTTGTTGTTTTAACGCGGTCGGGGTGTGACAACAAAGGTTGGAGACTGAGTTCTGGCACTTGACCATGGAAGGTGCAGACATTACTGGTTATACCCCAAGGTTCCACGATTTGTCAAGAGTGATCCCCTATATGGTGACTCCTGAATTTAAGCGCGTTGAACGCTACATCTGGGGATTGGCTCCAGAGTTTCGCAGCATGGTAACTTCGGCTAAACCTGAAACGATCACTCAGGCTGTAACTATGGCTGTCAGCCTTACTGAAGATGTTGTTCGTATGAAGAAGTTATCACTGAACCCAACTGAAAAGACCGAGACACATGCTGAGTCGTCTGGTGACAAGAAAAGGAAGCATGCGAGCCTGAATCAAGCAACACATAACAACAAGGGTTCCAACAATAAGAAGCGTGACCCCAACCCGCCTCAGGAGGCGAAAACTCTTGCAACCATGAATGACGCTCCTGCCAGAAGATACCTGGGCACTCTGCCCATTTACAACCAGTGCAAGCGTCACTACAAAGGACTTTGTCGCGTTCCAAAACGCGACAAGTGTGGAAAACTGGGTCACCATACTAAGAACTGTTGGGGAAAAGGAAATGAAAATGGTAATAGAAACAGGAATGGAAACTACAACGGTGCTGGTAATAGAAACGGTGGTGGAAATGGCAATGGAAATGGTAACCGGAATGGTAATGGAGCTGGGTAGAAACAAGGATGCTTTGGTTGTGGAAGCAAGGATCATTTCATAAAAGATTTCCCAAGGGGGAACAATGCTCAGGCTCGAGCATTCGTGATTGGAGCAAGGAACGCACGCGAGGATCCTAATGTGGTCACCGGTACGTTTCTCATTAACAATCACTTTGCATCCATACTATTTGACACTGGTGCTGATTATAGCTTCATGTCTGTGGAATTTAAACGTATGTTTGGAATAGAATCTAGTAGATTAGATATTCCTTATTCCATAGAACTAGCCAATGGTAAACTTGTTGAATCGGGCGAAGTTGTTAGGGGTTGCAAATTAGAACTTGGTGAGCAAAGATTTAGCATCGACCTCTTACCTATTCAATTGGATAGCTTCGATGTAGTGGTCGGAATGGACTGGTTGTCCAAGAACAAGGCTAAAGTTGTTTGTCACAAGAAAATCATTCTCCCTCTGACGGATGATGACACTCTCATCGTGCGTGGAGAAAAGCGAGACGCACCTCTGCGAATCATCAGTTGTATGATGGCGTAGAAGTGCTTAAGGAAAGGATGCGTTGCCTTCCTGGCGCATGTTGTATTTAAAACTATGGGCAACAAGTGTATGGCCAAGATCAAGCTTTGATTCTCTCAAAAACACATGTAATGATCTTGTGGATTGAAGATTTCCTATAAATAGCTTGGGTTTTTATCACACCCGACCGCGTAAAACAACAAACCGCGGCGGAAACATCGGGGAGTGGAGCGACAGAATTATTGTTTCAACAATCATGGTAATTAAAGTTTTGTATTATTAAGATTAAAGTTTACATTGTCTTGGAATTTAACAGAACATAACATAATAACTGTCTTTTAAGTCACTAAGGCCCAAGTCTGCCTAAGTAAAGCACAAACATCATCATGCATTAGCACCTGAAACACATGTAAAAATAGGTACGTTAGCATAAAAATGCATGTGAGATACATAGGTTTTGTTTATGCAGGTTTCATGACTTGTAGTTAAAAGAAGAGTTTTACAAAAATGTAGTCATGAACCTTATAAAATGTTTTCCTTTATAAAATCATATGAAAATTGATGAGAAAATCAAATGATAATAAAAGGATAATGCATGGTTAAATGAATAACCAAGTAAAAGTGAATTTGTATAAAATATGTAATTTGTAAAACAATGTGGTGTTTTTGTATAAAATGTTTCATGTCTTGTCAAAGTGGTTTAGAAAACGCAACAATGTATAATACAATAAAAGCACTTATATATAGGAAGTACCAGTGGCGTATCCACCATGCTTTTATCACATTACACATAGCCCCGTTACATAAGTCACTTATCAATAACCAACCAAAATGTCTTGTTCAATGTCAAAATGTTTATGTGTAAACCATGTTCAATGTCATGTGTGAAATGTATCATGTATAACCAAATGTAATGCATAGCAAGTAGAAAGTATCTACTCAAACTATGTGATAATGTCAATGTGAAAACAAATGTTATGTATGGTGAATAACTAGTAATTACTCAACCCCATAGGAAAATGTACAAAACAAAGTTTTTGAATAAACCTAATTTAAATCAAATGTTATGTTTTGCAGAAAACAATGCTTTATGATTACAAACATTTATGCAGTAATGTTAATCGCATACATTCAAGCCTTGCGACTATGGCGACAAACCCTTAAACAAATGAAAGGTTTATCTCAATTATGTATATCGGATTCTGTCATTCCCAACTTCCAAACAAACCTAGGAAGTTGGAAACGGGATTTGTCAAGTCCTATGGTACCATTACATACTACCGAGCGGCATGATCAATGTTAATGAATGTATTATTGTCCCGATTAAACATACTGAATGTCATAACCAATGTAGCATGTGAAAACCATGTACTAGGTATGCTAAGTAAACATACATAGTAGAAATGTTCATGAAATCAATGTGCTACCATGCTAAGTAAACATACATAGCAAAAATGTTATGTAAATCGATGTGTCCATATGCTAAGTAAACGTATGCAACAAATGTGTCTTATGAAATCAATGTGCTAGCATGCTCAGTAAACATACATAGCAAAACATAATTGAAAGCATGTACTGTATGTGTACTAGGTGAAACTAGCATGTTTATGTCATAAAAGCAAAGTAAAGCACGAAAGTAACAAGTATGCACATGTGTATCACCCCAAATTATTTGAAAGTGGTAAAAGAGTGGAACTATGTACTCACTTGGGATTGCTTATTAGTCTTGGGAATAAGACCGAATTAAGCTCCAAGGATCACGAAATCAACAAAGCACCTACTAAGGGTAACTATGTTAATAAACGGATCCTAAATCGGGAGATAGGATAGAATGAGGTTCTATAAATAAAATGAGTATTGGCACTCATATGGCATGATTTAATAGTCCCAACATTCTGATTTGAAAGTCTACCTAAGTGCTTTTGACCCGTTTCGACCCGCTATGGTAGTTTACGCCACTATAAAGCGTCATTTGCGTAAAACTATGGTCGGATGGTTAACTATGTGCTATGTCAAGTCTTACATGCCCAATTATTCCTAAACATGTTACTAAATCAGATCATATGTCAAAAACATGTTCACATATGCAAAATACGGATTTATGCTTCAAAAGGGCATTTTGGTCATTTTCTATGGGCATGTAAACTACTTAACGAATGACTAACCAATCCTATGTGATCATAAGGTATAACCTCAATGGTTATTCCCTATGAAACTATGATCACTAAATAAGCTTGGTCGGATCCTAACGATCGACCAAACGAGTCGGGTTCGAAAGTCTAAGCGGCTGTTTAGACCGCTTAACTTACGACCCTAAACAAGCACTAAACTAGTAGTGACAAGTTAAACATGTCAAGACATGTTTAACTAATTTAGAAAACTGATTTGGTATCAAAACAAAGTGTTTTGATACCTAAAAGTAGTTCCGTTGCAAAATGCACGCTAAAACACATTTTGACCGAACCTTTGACTCGTCACTACACCTAGTCAACGTGGTAATCAGTAGCTATAATCGCTAAGGATTATAACCATCGTGATTACAATCATGTTGCAAAGTTCAAACGAACTTTGTGTTGATCATTGACTGGTCAAAGCAGAAAGTCAAACACTGTTTGACTTTCACGCTTGAAAAGCGATAAAAGCACGAAAGAAGCTTACAAAGGGTCCAAGCTAGGAAGAACTTGATCTAAATTACTCAGGTATGAAGCAAAGGATTCAACTTAGAGCATTAATCAGATCGAGGGTGAGGTAACAAATGAGAAAGCTTGGGTATTTATACTTGTTGTGATGAAACAAGATCCTCACAAGTGTTTGTTTGGCCACTAAGCAAAGAATCACAGCCATACATGTGTTTAGTGACAGGTAATATTGCTTGGAGAAGGCTTAACTTAGTTAACACACAAAAAATGGCAAGAACAGTCCCTGAAGTATCAAACAGTTGCTAAAAATGAGTTTCTGTCACTGGGCCTTCTGTCGCGCCCCGCGTAGGAATGAGGCTGGGCTTACGCGGCCCGCGACCTCTGGTCTGATCTGCAACAGTTTCATCTTTTACAAATTTGGTCCCTGCACTTGATTAAGCTCATTTTGGCACTTTTAACCCCCGTTAAACCATTTTCAAGGCTCTACAAGGTTGTCAAAGTATAGAGGACTCAAAATATGCTCGGAAATATCTCGGATGTCGGTTTGTTTGGTCGTACGGTCACGTTATTCGTCTAATTACGACAAAACTTGAACGAACGCAAAAACGATCCAAATTAAGTGACGAATGGTATTTTTGCATGCCGATCACTAAAATAAAAAATATTTTAGTGACTACAAAAATTTTGGATGTCCAGATGTGTCACACCCCGACCGTGTAAAACAACAAAGCGCGGCGGAAAACGTCGGGGCGTGTTGCAACAGAATTATCGTTTCATAACCATGGATACAAAAGTGTTTCATTTTATTGAATATTAAACATTAACATTGTCTTAACATAGAACAAACAAGTTACATATATACTAATATTGTTATTATGTCACTAAGGCCTCGTCCAGATCCTATGTGACTCATGCATCCTAGAAATCATCATCAAGCATCAATCCCTGAAACATATGTGAAAACAAAGTCAGCAAAGAAATGCTGGCGAGTACATAGGTTTTATAGGAGTGTCGGATTCATGGCTATTTTAAATGTTACAATACTTTATTAAAAACCTTGTTTTGAAAAGAGTATTATATTGCAACTAAATTAACCAACTCAAATCAAGGTGGTTATGGTTTAGAAATCCTTGTAGCCATGATTCTTAACCCAAAAACATTTGTTTTAGTAAGGCAAATTGTAAAACATCTCGTAATAACTTGTAAATAAAACTCGTATATTGTTTCAAAAACATCGTTGTGTGACATCGTTTCACTATCGTTTACCCCAAATCGTTTAACATCGTTTCCAAATCGTTTACTCGTTTAAATCGTTCAAATCGTTCAATTGTTCAAATCGTTCAAATCGTTCAATCGTTCAAATCGTTCTTGTTTTAATTGTGAAACTTATATATGGTCGCCTCGCTAATAACATTCAAACCTTTGTGACTCGTTCATCGTTCAACTCGTTCTTGCATTAACAAACCTCCAAAGGGTAAGTTAACAATCATCAGATTCAGTCGTTACCCACAACACCCACACATAACCATGGGTATAGTGAAATAACGGGATTTGTTAGATCCTATGGTACCATAACCTAATACTGGTCGGCTTGATGAATGCTAATGAATGACATTTGTTATGTAACTACAACCAACAAGTTCATTCACATTATCGAAATCGTTATTAGTTTAATATAAATCGTTCTATTCGTTTTTTAAATCATCGTTTAAACCTTGAAAACATTTGTACATGTGAATCACCCCAAAACAATTGAAAACAGTAAAATAGGGGAACTATGTACTCACATGTAGTGCAAGGTATCTTCAATCAATAGTACTTCAACAAACTCGAGTAAACCAGAGAAATCAAGTAGCACCTAGTAATCGAATCACTAGTCAAACAATAGATGCCTAAATCGGAAGATCGGACAGAATGAGGTTTTTGTAAACCAAATGAGTGTTGATCTGATATGGTTTAACAAATCCTACATTCTAAATGAAACCTAACCTAAGTGCTTTCGACCCATCGCGACCCATTAAGGCAGCTTACGCTACTTTAACGCGTCGTGCGCGCAAAGCGCGTTCGAGACGTCTAACTAGTCCTATGACAAGTATTATATGCCTATACAAGTCTAATCATGTTGTATAATCAGTTATGTGAAAAAAGTTTAGGTTAGATATGCTAAATTACCAATTATACATGAAAATGGTATTCTGGTAATTTACCTAAGGCATATAAACTACTTATCATACAACTACCTAAACTAGGTGACCATAAGGTATAACCTCGGAAGGTTATTCCCTATACTACTATGGTCACTAACCATGTTTGGTCGGATCCTAATGATCGACCAAACGGGTCGTGTTCGAAAGTCTAAGCGGGTGTTTAGTCCGCTTGACTTACGACACTATGATGTATAAGAATTTATACATCTTTTAAACGTCAAATACGCCCCGTTTATGCGAAAACTCTTTGTATTTTCATTGATTTTGGTACTCATTTGAATTGTTTGTGAAAATACAGGTCCGGGCTTCGGCCCGGTGATGAAACGGAGGCTTTTGGAGCAAAATGGAGCGAAAACGGAACATTCCAGCAAACTGCCAGATATGGCACGACCGTGCCACCCAGGAGCACGACCGTGCCATCCACTCCGATCTCGGCACTCTCGATCAGCACCATCATCCAGCACCAGCACCATCAAAAATCAATGGAGCACGACCGTGCCATATGGTGGCACGACCGTGCCAGGCCAATTTTGGCCCCAAATCAGCTTGTTTCCGAGAATCAGTGAATCATGGACGAGCACTATCGGCTGGCACTACCAGATCATGCCCGAGCATGACCGTGCCACCTCGGGAACTTTTGAGCGCGATTTTTCCCAAAATGGTAGCATACTTGGTCAACATTCAAGAAAGTGGCTCTGACACTTGCCAAGCACGACCGTGCCGTCTGGCGGCATGGTCGTGCCATTCGCGCAAAGTTTAAATACGAGTTCCTAGCTCATTTGCAAGGGAGTTGGAGCATTTTGGTGACTTTTTCTCTCAAGAATCTGGTCTTGGAAGCTTGTTGGGGCCAAGAGGGAGCCTTGAAGAGGACTTAATCACTTGAAGATCTACTCAAACATCATTTAAATCTTGTCTTTAACTTGGTTAGCTTACTAGTTACTACATTATGAACAATTTATGTTTATTTGCACTTGATTTGGTAGTCATGAGCCTTATGGGCTAAACATTTGAGTTGTCTAAACTTTGTTGAAGCTAATGAATATGTGATAACATGGAAGTAGATGTGATGATTGTTCTTGTTAATCTTCATGTTGGTATTTAATCTTGTTCTTGGAGTTCATGTGTATGCTTAAAGTTCTTGTTCTTGAATGTTTGCTCATAAGCATTTACATGTTGTGTTGGAAAGCCCATGTAAAGATTATGATTATTGAATCTTGTTAACTTGTTAGTATGATTCATAACATGAAACTAGGAATGGTGATTGCTAATGTGATTGAATGATGATTTGAGCATACGTATGAATTCTTGCATCTAGATTTGGAAAGATCATGAGTATGTTTATATGGATTCTATAGTTTGTGTTCTTGTTAGTTTGATGATTTAGGCCAAAGTTGTTAGCTAGCATGACCATGCTTGTGGTTCATATCAAGAACATGATGATAGTGCCAACTACTTAAAACCAAGTTAGGGTGATTAGTGTGTTTTTCATATTAGTTTTCCCTAATTTGTAGAGTTAGGAGTTTTGACAAACAAATAACTCATTATTAAAGATTAACATCAACTTAGCAAGTGAGCTTAAAAGAATAATTTTTAGGTGACTAGAATGTTAATTCATTTTTAGTTTTCCTAAGAATTATAGACTAGGAAGCCTTGATTGGGGACTTAGTTAATTTTAGAGCTTGCATCATCACAACCTCCTTCCCCTTTGTTGTTACATGTGAGTTAGTGGATACTTAGTTTAGGCAACCCTTTCTTAGATATTGTTCTTTGTTAGAATTTTTAGTAGTTTATTTATTTGCATGCTAAGTTAGAAAAATCAACCCAATCATTTGAAAAGGCTTTAAAGTAGCAAAATTTTAGTATCGAGACACCGCATCCACGGATTGATATCCGGTTCTTGCCGATTAGCTATATTACCACCCGACGGGTACACTTGCCCTTTTGTGTGTGTAGTTAGTTTTTAGGTGAAAAACCATTTTAAAACTAAATTTGTGTGAACAAATATCTTCATAAAAAATATATATAATTCACGCACATCAAGTTTTTGGCGCCGTTGCCGGGGATGCGGTCTTCTTGAAAACGATTCGAGTTGCTTATTTAGCCATTGTGAAAAGTGTAAAAAGTTTGTGTCTACTTGTTTTATTTGCCTTTGCTTGACTATTTGAAAAAAAAATGATTATTTGCTAGTTGTTTTTGTTTTTGTATATATTTTGTGCATTGTGCTTCTCCTTATTCCCTACAGGTCGTGCATGTCCTCAACCCCCGCTGCTGATATCGTTGAGCCTTCAGCGGAGCCGGAGCGTGATCTTCACCGGAGGCTACGAGAGCAGTTTCGCGTGGTAGCCGAGACGATTGAGACAGACGCGGGAGATGATGACACCTTCTACGAGGTTCGAGTAGACATGGCAGACGCAGAAGAGAATAGGATCTTGAACGAAATAGGAAAACCGTCACACGATGGTTTACCTACGAGCATCAATGCACCGACGATTGACAATAATAATTTCGAGATCAAGGCTGGCACCATATCGATGTTGCAGAATGCGATACAGTTTTATGGCAAGGATCACGAGGATCCTAGTGTTCACATTGCGGGGTTTCTAGAGGTTTGTGCCACGTTTAGGATTCGTGATGCATCATCGGATGCTATCCGCCTTCGGCTCTTTCCGTTTTCTTTACGGGATGGAGCCAAGGAGTGGCTGCTTTCACTTCCAGCTGGATCTATTACTACATGGAATCAATTAGCTGAGAAGTTCCTTCAGAAATATTTCCCTCCAGAGAAAACTGTTCGGTTGAGAACCAAGATTCTGAACTTTCGTCAGGACGAGGACGAGTCCCTTTACGAGGCATGGGAGCGTTTCAAAGAGCTTCTGAGGAAGGTCCCACATCACGGGTTGCCCAAGTGGCAACAATGTCAGATCTTCTACCATGGTTTGGACAGTCAGGGACAGATGATGGTTGATACATACCCGGGTGGGGATATCGGCATGAAAAATGCCACCGAGGCATTTGAGATTCTAGAGAGATGCGCCGCGAAAAACCGGACGCAACAGCCACCAAGAGGTAAGAGTTCTCGGCAGGGAGTTCATCACGTGGACGACTACACAGCCATGACAGCACGTATGGATGCCTTATCTTCGAAATTTGATCGAGTGATGGAGTTGCACTCGAGAGGTTCTTCGAGTGGGGGAGCATATCAGGTAGGTGATTTTCAGATGGGAGAGATGCCACACGAGCATGTTGATTTTATGGGAAACCAATACCGTCCTCAAAATAATCCCTACAGCAATACTTATAATCCGGGGTGGAAGAATCACCCAAATTTCAGTTGGAGGCCCGATGCTTCCAATTTGCAGCCACCCGGATTTGCTCCACGTCCCCCAGCTCCAGCTCATGGAGCATATGGTCCATCTCGACCTCAGCAGGGACCTTCCGCTAGCGAGCCTAGTGTGCATGATATGCTTAGCCAGTTCTTAGCCGGTCAGAACACTCAAAAGGCCGAGAATGAGAAGCGTTTTAAGGAGTATGACGGTCGTTTCACGAGGCACGAGAATGAGTTGAGAAGCCAAAAGGCTTCCATGCAGACCATTGAGAACCAAGTTGGCCAGATTGCCAAGATGTTGTCTGAGAGACAACAGGGGGGCCTTCCGAGCAACACATAGACTAATCCAAATGCTACTGCAAAGGCCATCACGTTGAGAAGCAGCAAGACCGCTCAACCCATCCCTCCGGCTGTTCCAGCAAAGCCGGCTGATGATGATGAGGTTGATGAGGAGATTGAGTGTGAGTCTCCGGGTGAGGTGCAACAGAGGCGAGTCCCAGCAAGTACCGCATGACCCAAGGAGCCAGTGAGAGAGTATGTCCCTCCCATTCCATATCCGGGGAGGTTGAAGAAGCAGAAAATGGAAGAACACTATGGTAAATTCCTCGAGCTTTTTAAGCAACTTCATATAAATTTACCATTTGTCGAGGCACTTGCTCAAATGCCTAAGTATGCCAAGTTTCTGAAGGATATCCTATCCAACAAAAATAAACTTGAGGAGCTTTCGCAGGTGACCTTGAATGAGGAGTGTTCAGCAGTTCTTCAGAACAAACTACCAAAGAAGATGAATGATCCCGGGAGTTTCACTATCCCTTGTTTGATTGGTAGTTTCTCGGTCAGCAATGCTTTAGCTGACCTTGGAGCTAGCATAAACATCATGCCATATGCGGTTTTTGCTAAGCTAGACTTGGGAGAGCCCAAGCCGACTCGTATGAGCATTCAGCTAGCTGACCGTTCAGTGAAGTATCCTCGAGGCATAGTTGAGAATATGCTGGTGAAAATCGACAAGTTTGTCTTTCCTGACAATTTCGTGATTCTAGACATGGATGAGGACAAAAATGTTCCACTTATCTTAGGTCGACCATTCCTAGCCACTGCGAGATCCTTGATTGATGTCTGCACCGGTAGACTTACTCTTAGGGTTGATGATGAGGAGGTTACCTTTGACATTGGGAAATCCATGCAACACTCGCAAAGTCAGGATGATACACTTTACTTCATTGAGACTATCGACACATATGTGAGTGATCATCTTCGTGATGCATTCGAGGAGGATGTTGTGGACACACAGCTGCTAGGAGGGGAGGACTTTAGTTCACCTAGGGTGGACCGATTAGTCGAGGAGGTGACCTATCTGATAGGTCACGCGTCTCCCCCGTGTCCCGAGGTTTTTGAGGTTGTGGATCGCGTTGCTGAGCCTAAAGCACGCCCTTCTATTGAGGATCCACCTTCGGTTGAGCTTAAGGAGCTTCCAGATCATTTGGAGTATGCTTTCTTGGAGGGCGAGACTCATCTATCCGTTATCATTTCTGCCGGATTGTCGAAGGAAGAGAAGGATCGATTGCTTGAAGTCCTGAAGCAGCACAAGAAGGCGATTGCTTGGAAAATTATGGATATAAAAGGGATCAATCCATCCTTTTGTACCCATAAGATTTTGATGGAGGAGGACTTTAAACCTGTAGTACAGCACCAGAGGCGTTTGAACCCTAACATGCAGGAGGTTGTGAAGAAAGAGGTCATCAAACTACTTGATGCAGGTTTGATATACCCGATCTCTGATTCACCATGGGTTAGCCCTGTACAGGTAGTCCCGAAGAAAGGAGGCATGACAGTGGTGACCAATGAGAAAAACGAGTTGATTCCTACTCGTACTGTCACCGGATGGAGAGTTTGCTTAGACTACCGCAAACTCAATGATGCCACGAGGAAGGATCACTTCCCACTTCCTTTCATTGATCAGATGTTAGAGAGGTTGTCGGGCAGGATGTACTACTGCTTCCTTGATGGTTTTTCGGGCTATTTTCAGATTCCCATCTCTCCTGAGGATCAGGAGAAGACGACATTCACATGTCCCTATGGCACATTCGCCTACCGGCGGATGCCCTTTGGACTGTGCAATGCCCCGGCCACATTTCAGAGGTGTATGGTGGCCATTTTTCACGACATGATCGAGGACTCCATGGAGGTTTTCATGGATGATTTTTCTGTGTTTGGGAGTTCTTTTGATCAGTGTCTCGGGAATCTGAAAAAGATGTTGGCTAGATGTGAAGAAGCCAACCTTGTGTTGAATTGGGAGAAATGCCACTTCATGGTGAAGGAGGGCATTGTGCTTGGGCATAAGATTTCACAGGCGGGGCTCGAGGTTGACCGAACCAAAGTCGAGACTATTTCAAAGCTCCCGCCTCCCACATCAGTGAAATCTATTAGGAGTTTTCTAGGTCATGCAGGTTTTTACCGGCGATTCATAAAGGACTTTTCCAAAATCGCCCGTCCCATGACTCAGCTCCTCGAGAAGGATGCCCAGTTTGTTTTCTCCGATGAATACCTTCGGGCATTCGAGTTGTTGAAGGAGAAGTTGGTGAATGCCCCGATCATGGTCGCTCCCGACTGGGAGCTGCCATTTGAGTTGATGTGTGATGCAAGTGACTTTGCAGTCGGGGCTGTCTTGGGTCAAAGGAAAGATAAACACTTCCATCCGATATACTATGCGAGCAAGACCTTGAATGACGCTCAGGAGCATTACACCACGACAGAGAAAGAGCTCCTAGCTGTGGTCTTTGCCTTCGATAAGTTTCAGTCATATCTTATCCTTTCCAAGACCATTGTGTACACGGATCATGTAGCCCTTCGGTATCTTTTCAGTGAGCAGGATGCTAAACCGAGATTGATACGTTGGATTTTGTTGCTGCAAGAATTTGATATTGAAATCCGTGATAAAAAAGGGGCTGAGAATTTGGCAGCCGATCATTTGTCTCGACTTGAGCATTCCGAGGAAAAGGAATCTCGTGGGCCTAACATCAATGACAATTTCCCCCACGAGTTCCTCATGAGGATCGAGACTAGTGATGATTCCCCATGGTTTGCTGACTTCGCAAACTACCTAGCTAGTGGCATCCTGATCAAGGGGATGACCCATCAGCAGAAGCGAAAGTTCTTTGCGGATGTCAAGCATTACTTCTGGGATGACCCTTACCTGTTTAGGGTAGGAGCGGATCGGATGATCCGGCGATGCGTGCATGGTGACGAGGCGAGGGATATTTTACGCCACTGTCACGAAGGACCCACGGGAGGCCACCACGGAGCAAACAACACGGCGAGGAAGGTGTTTGATGCCGGATTCTTTTGGCCGACTATTTTCCGTGATGCCCATGAGTGGGTGAGGTCCTGTGATGCTTGCCAGAGGGCGAGCAACATTTCTGCACGCCATGAGATGCCACAAAACGGCATCCAAGTTTGTGAGGTTTTTGACGTATGGGGGCTAGACTTCATGGGCCCTTTTCCGACCTCTTTTGGGAACCGCTACATCCTTGTTGCTGTTGATTACGTTTCAAAGTGGGCTGAAGCACAGGATTTGCCCACTAACGATGCGAGGGTAGTGGTGAGGTTTTTGAAAAAGTTGTTTGCTCACTTCGGTGCCCCGAAGGCGTTGATTAGTGATCGTGGGACGCATTTCTGTAATGCACAGCTTGAGAAAGCATTGTCCCGATATGGTGTGCAACATCGATTCTCTACACCATATCATCCGCAGACAAGCGGACAGGTCGAGGTTACTAATCGAGGTATCAAGCGAATTCTGGAGAAGACGGTTAATTCTAGCCGTAAAGATTGGTCCAAGAAATTGGACGATGGACTGTGGGCTTTCCGGACAGCCTACAAGACTCCTATAGGCACCACACCGTTTAAATTGGTCTATGGGAAGTCTTGTCATTTGCCTGTTGAACTCGAGCACAAAGCATACTGGGCTTTGAAGACAGTTAATCTTGACATGGCTGCTGCGAGTGAGAACAGGTTCGTGCAGATTCATGAGATTGAGGAGCTTAGGCACGATGCGTATGAAAGCTCCAAGCTGTACAAGGAACGTACTAAGACGCTTCATGATGCCTGCTTGAAGGACAAGAAAGAATTCCGAGTGGGTGATCGTGTGTTGTTGTACAACTCACGTCTTAAGTTGTTTCCTGGTAAGCTTAAATCTCGGTGGTCGGGTCCCTACACTGTACGGTCAGTGTATCCTTACGGGACCGTGGAGATAGGCCATGAGGATGGCCATTTGTTTAAAGTCAACGGGCATAGGTTAAAGGCTTATGTTGGAGGGCCCGTTGACCCGAGTGAGGAGGTTGTTACCCTCCACCCCAGGAACAAATGAATTCAGGGTGGTGAGTCTAGCTGAAGACTCGTAAATAAACTTAGCATGTTTGTGTGTTTATTATTTTTGTTGTTATTTTTGTTGTGTGTGTTTGTCTTTTTATTTTCAGGTTGCGGTTCGCTCTGGTCGCGAGGGATGTTAGAGCTTGTTACCGGCTCTCAGGTATGTTAGTTCGGTTCTCTTTCTTGGTAGGAGATGCTTCGTGAGTGCCCCGGGTTCAAGGATTTTATTTAAAAAGATGTCCATTTCCTACACCCTCAAAAAAAAATTAATAAAATATTAAATTCGAAAAAAAACAGCACAATCACCCAAGTCTGGCACCACCAGGCAATTTTTGCAGTTCAATAATTGCCCCATTTTGAATAAAACCCAACTACCACCTTCATCTTCTTCTTCATAAGTTCATCTTCTCACTTGAACCCACTTCAAAGCACTCAGGATTCTTGCATCTCCTAGCTTCCTCCAAGAAATTCTTTCATCCCAACATCATTCCAGGTATGAATCTCTCCTTTTTCTAGTTAGTTTCATGTGTTTTAGGGTCATGTTCTTCATGTTCTTCATAGTAAGTTTCTTTAAGTTTTTAGGGCTTGGTCTAAATCACCCGATTCAAGCCCGTTTTTTAGTGTTTTTTGTGTTGATTTGAACCACAAGTGACCGATCTAACAAACCCCTAAGCAAATCTGTAAAAAATTTCGAGTTTCTGGGCTGTTTTGAGTGAGCCGAAATTCTGGGTTCCGTTCGGCACGGTCATGCTACGAGGAAGCATGGTCGTGATCTTCATAAGTTCGTTCGGATCTTCATAATTTAACCCAGATTTCCGACAAGCACGAGGGTGCCGCCAGACGGCACGGTCGTGCCCTTCATAACTTTCTTCAAAATTGCCCAGAAATTCATAACAGGTTGCTAGACATTCATAATTTTTCCGAAAATTCAATCGGCACGAGGGTGCCGGATGGCGGCATGGTCGTGCCGCACTCGAATTCGCTAAGAATTGTTTCCGGTAATCGGTCAGGCACGAGGGTGCCGTTGGGCAGCACTATCGTGCTTCTCAGCAATTGTGGTTCAAATCCGAGCCGTTTACGGCCGAGCACGATGGTGCCTTGGGATGGCACGGTCGTGCTCCTGGGGAATAAAAACCCAGACTTCATAATTTTCCCAGAAAATCTTCATAAACTCACTGATTTGCAGGCCTAGCACGGTAGTGCCATATGGTGGCACGACCGTGCCATATTGTCCAGTCCCGAAATTTGTCTGTCTGTTTTGGCTGCTGATTAATTTTGTCTCAATTTTGCAGATGGATCACCCTTATTTGCGGTTCTCAAACAATGCCAGGGAAGGGTACTGTATCCCGAAGGTGGAGCGGTTATGGGGTCGACGGCATCTAATCGAGCCCATGAGGAGATTGCAAAGGGTTGATTTAGACTTGCTCGGACAGGCCGAGCGGTTTGATGATCTTATTACACCTCCGTGGTCCCGCCTTTTTGAGATCGCTGAGCCGCAATACATAGTTGGTGATCGAATTTTTCGCATCATTCCATTTCACGTTTCCATGCCCAGATGTTTATGAGAAAACTGTTGCTGTCAAGTTTCGCTTGGGAAGGAAATGGCATCACCAATCGATTAGTCGATTCGCTGTGGTGTTGGGGTTATATACGGAAGATGAGATAGATTCTGAGTTATTTCATGGGAGTTTGCAAGATTGGGAGCCAGATACAGACAAGGCCACCTTTTGGAATCAAATTACTATGCCTGGTCGACTTTGGGAACCTCGGAAAGCCAAAGCTACATGGATCCTCGACCCACTTCACCGGGTCATAGAGCGCGCCATATTCCACGTCATCGGAGGTCGTGGTGATAGCACGGGAAATATCACCACCCGCGACCTTTTCCACCTGTACTGCATCGTCTCCGGCTACCATTGCAACGTAGCCGTCAGTGTGGCAGAATCGATTTTTTGCGGTGTTGGTTCGACACCCACATCGCGCATTTGCGGAGGGGCCTTCGCTACAAAACTGGCCAAACACTATCGGGTTTCCTTAAGCAATTTGACCGAAGCCTGTGACTATGGCCTCCTCGATTTGCAGCAGCTAAACTCGATGCACCTGATTCGCAGAGTAGACGGGGTCCCAAAACTTGTGGACAGATTGGGTAGGATCTGGGACCCGCTACCTGCTGAGGATGAGACGGACGATGACGATGACGGTGGTGATGGTGGAGAGCATGACGTGCACATGCACGACATCCCAATTCAGGGACAGGAGGGGGCCGCTGGAGGAGTGGGCCCCCAATTGCAGATTAGTCAGGGGTTTGATAGTCCGAACTGGGAGAATGTGTATGGTGGATTTGGTGGTGGAGGTTATGAGCATGGTCCTTACGAGCCGTCAGGGATAGATCTGTGGAGGCGCATGGACGGGCTGGAATTAGGCCAGCAAGAGGTGAGGCGAGATATCGATCTGATACGCGCGGAGCAACACAGGCAGGGTAACTTTTTGGAGGAGATATACGAGCAGTCCCGGCGCAGCATGGACTGGTTGTTTGGTTCGCAGCAGCACATCGCGAACTCAATCAACCATCCATACACACAGCCACCGCCACAATTTAGGCGTAGATCCAGATTTGATCCCAGGAGCGACGTCGGCCCTTCGGGATCCGGCGAGAGGTCTTAGTTCCGCTTTCCATCTCGTATTTTTATCATCATTTCGTGTTTGAGGGGTGTGCCATTTTCCGTCGTACGTACACCCCTCCGTCGTAGGTGTTAGTTTTTATTGCTTTAGTAGTGGTTAAATTAATAAACAAAGGCAAGGGAAAAATGGGTTGGGTAATATTCTTGTGAATTTGATCTTGTGTGCTATATGTGCAGTGTTGGTTCAAACTCTTTTGAATAAATGACGAGGTGTTGGCTTGGTGGATCGCTTGGTAGTTCGTTGTGGATGCTCCTTTTTACTTCATATTGCTCCAAGTCTAGCCTTTTTGTTTCAGGGGAGTTTTCGTGTTCTTACCTTCCTTTATTTGTGTTGAATTCGCATTTCCATTGCTTATTCACTTTTTTGTTGTACATCGAGGGCGATGTACAATTCAAGTGTGGGGAGGTGGTCTATCGCTTGAGCTTTGTTGTCATATATATATATATATATATATATATACAAAATAATAATAATAATAATAATAATAATAATAATAATAATAATAATAATAATGCAAAGCTCTCTTTTAACAATTTTTGTGGCATATTAATCAAATCAACATAAGTATCGAAATAAGCACCAAAATTTTTTGATAAATAAATAAGGGTAAACGCAAAAAGGGGGTTCGCTCGTGTAAGGAAAACCGTCAAGTAACATGTTTTTTGTATAAAATTGAGCATGAAAAATCAAGCGATTGACCTACTTGTTTGCCTTGCATATTTACCCAATACGCCCGTTTCCGTGAGTTATTTTTGAGCCTTATAGCTTTAGAATTATTTTTGCTCATGTTTTTGCGGGCAAAGATTGAGTGAGCCGGATAACTTTTGCGATTTAGAACTTGTGTTAGGTATGCATTTCGACGCCACAAAGCAAGAATTAAAGCATAGAAGTGATTGAGGCATTAGGAAACCTTTTTATTTTAGCCATTTTGATTCACATCCTTACCCAAATCATTCCCCTAGTTAAACCAATTTGAGCCTTTCCCGTTCGTTTCTTTTTAAACCACCAAAATATTAACCACTTAGCCAAATTAGCCTTTTATACTTTGAACCCATTTTTGGTTGGAAGCCCGGTTAGGTCTATGATTAACTTGTAGCTTTTGTATAGTTTCCTTTTAGCTGTTATGTCCCTCATGATCAAGAGTTTTTAGCTAAGTAGACGTACTTAGTTCCCTCCAAAGCATGGGTTATTCAAAAAAAAAAAAAAAAACCCAAGAAATATAGTTGAAAAAGCCTTATCAAATGGCTTTGTTAGAGCAATTTTGGGAGTGAAAAGCAACACTTGTCGGTTAGCTCTCGGTTAGTTATTAGTTAGTTGTATAGTTTTATTTCCTTGTATTTCAAGTTAGTCAAACCGTCGGGTTACAACCGTTTTAGCCACTTTTCAAAATCCACTTCCACACCCTTAACCCAAGCCAAGTTACAACCCAATCAAGACCTCATGATTTATGCTATATTTTTGCCGAGTGATTAGATTTGATCCTTCCACAAGCATATGATATCGCATAGTTATTGTCTTGGCATCGAGTGTTCTCAACATACTCCACAAATTGTATGTGCACCTATATTTAGCTGAGTGTGTGTGAACATTGTGAGGATGCATGGTGAACTTGTAGGGATTTCAAAGATGGACCATTGCTCATAAACATATTTTACTTATTTCTTTTCGGTTCTTTCTTTATATCGAGCACCCCTTGATTGTTTTGACCCGAGTTATTTGTTTGTGCTTATGAAATGCTAGTTGAGATGATTGCCATTTAGAGAGTTTCGTTGATTTTAGTTTGCTTGAGGACAAGCAAAGTTCAAGTGTGGGGATGTTTGATGTATAAGAATTTATACATCTTTTAAACGTCAAATACGCCCCGTTTATGCGAAAACTCTTTGTATTTTCATTGATTTTGGTACTCATTTGAGTTGTTTGTGAAAATACAGGTCCGGGCTTCGGCCGGGTGATGAAACGGAGGCTTTTGGAGCAAAATGGAGCGAAAACGGAACATTCCAGCAAACTGCCAGATATGGCACGACCGTGCCATCCACTCCGATCTCGGCACTCTCGATCAGCACCATCATCCAGCACCAGCACCATCAAAAATCAATGGAGCACGACCGTGCCATATGGTGGCACGACCGTGCCAGGCCAATTTTGGCCAAAAATCAGCTTGTTTCCGAGAATCAGTGAATCATGGACGAGCACTATCGGCTGGCACTACCAGATCATGCCCGAGCACGACCGTGCCACCTCGGGAACTTTTGAGCGTGATTTTTCCCAAAATGGTAGCATACTTGGTCAACATTCAAGAAAGTGGCTCTGACACTTGCCAAGCACGACCGTGCTGTCTGGCGGCATGGTCGTGCCATTCGCGCAGAGTTTAAATACGAGTTCCTAGCTCATTTGCAAGGGAGTTCCTAGAAATCATCATCAAGCATCAATCCCTGAAACATATGTGAAAACAAAGTCAGCAAAGAAATGCTGGCGAGTACATAGGTTTTATAGGAGTGTCGGATTCATGGCTATTTTAAATGTTACAATACTTTATTAAAAACCTTGTTTTGAAAAGAGTATTATATTGCAACTAAATTAACCAACTCAAATCAAGGTGGTTATGGTTTAGAAATCCTTGTAGCCATGATTCTTAACCCAAAAACATTTATTTTAGTAAGGCAAATTGTAAAACATCTCGTAATAACTTGTAAATAAAACTCGTATATTGTTTCAAAAACATCGTTGTGTGACATCGTTTCACTATCGTTTACCCCAAATCGTTTAACATCGTTTCCAAATCGTTTACTCGTTTAAATCGTTCAAATCGTTCAATTGTTCAAATCGTTCAATCGTTCAAATCGTTCTTGTTTTAATTGTGAAACTTATATATGGTCGCCTCGCTAATAACATTCAAACCTTTGTGACTCGTTCATCGTTCAACTCGTTCTTGCATTAACAAACCTCCAAAGGGTAAGTTAACAATCATCAGATTCAGTCGTTACCCAAAACACCCACACATAACCATGGGTATAGTGGAATAACGGGATTTGTTAGATCCTATGGTACCATAACCTAATACTGGTCGGCTTGATGAATGCTAATGAATGACATTTGTTATGTAACTACAACCAACAAGTTCATTCACATTATCGAAATCGTTATTAGTTTAGTATAAATCGTTCTATTCGTTTTTTAAATCATCGTTTAAACCTTGAAAACATTTGTACATGTGAATCACCCCAAAACAATTGAAAACAGTAAAATAGGGGAACTATGTACTCACATGTAGTGCAAGGTATCTTCAATCAATAGTACTTCAACAAACTCGAGTAAACCAGAGAAATCAAGTAGCACCTAGTAATCGAATCACTAGTCAAACAATAGACGCCTAAATCGGAAGATCGGACAGAATGAGGTTTTTGTAAACCAAATGAGTGTTGATCTGATATGGTTTAACAAATCCTACATTCTAAATGAAACCTAACCTAAGTGCTTTCGACCCATCGCGACCCATTAAGGCAGCTTACGCTACTTTAACGCGTCGTGCTCGCAAAGCGCGTTCGAGACGTCTAACTAGTCCTATGACAAGTATTATATGCCTATACAAGTCTAATCATGTTGTATAATCAGTTATGTGAAAAAAGTTTAGGTTAGATATGCTAAATTACCAATTATACATGAAAATGGTATTCTGGTAATTTACCTAAGGCATATAAACTACTTATCATACAACTACCTAAACTAGGTGACCATAAGGTATAACCTCGGAAGGTTATTCCCTATACTACTATGGTCACTAACCATGTTTGGTCGGATCCTAATGATCGACCAAACGGGTCGTGTTCGAAAGTCTAAGCGGGTGTTTAGTCCGCTTGACTTACGACACTATGATGTATAAGAATTTATACATCTTTTAAACGTCAAATACGCCCCGTTTATGCGAAAACTCTTTGTATTTTCATTGATTTTGGTACTCATTTGAGTTGTTTGTGAAAATACAGGTCCGGGCTTCGGCCCGGTGATGAAACGGAGGCTTTTGGAGCAAAATGGAGCGAAAACGGAACATTCCAGCAAACTGCCAGATATGGCACGACCGTGCCACCCAGGAGCACGACCGTGCCATCCACTCCGATCTCGGCACTCTCGATCAGCACCATCATCTAGCACCAGCACCATTAAAAATCAATGGAGCACGACCGTGCCATATGGTGGCACGACCGTGCCAGGCCAATTTTGGCCCCAAATCAGCTTGTTTCCGAGAATCAGTGAATCATGGACGAGCACTATCGGCTGGCACTACCAGATCATGCCCGAGCATGACCGTGCCACCTCGGGAACTTTTGAGCGCGATTTTTCCCAAAATGGTAGCATACTTGGTCAACATTCAAGAAAGTGGCTCTGACACTTGCCAAGCACGACCGTGCCGTCTGGCGGCATGGTCGTGCCATTCGTGCAAAGTTTAAATACGAGTTCCTAGCTCATTTGCAAGGGAGTTGGAGCATTTTGGTGACTTTTTCTCTCAAGAATCTGGTCTTGGAAGCTTGTTGGAGCCAAGAGGGAGCCTTGAAGAGGACTTAATCACTTGAAGATCTACTCAAACATCATTTAAATCTTGTCTTTAACTTGGTTAGCTTACTAGTTACTACATTATGAACAATTTATGTTTATTTGCACTTGATTTGGTAGTCATGAGCCTTATGGGCTAAACATTTGAGTTGTCTAAACTTTGTTGAAGCTAATGAATATGTGATAACATGGAAGTAGATGTGATGATTGTTCTTGTTAATCTTCATGTTGGTATTTAATCTTGTTCTTGGAGTTCATGTGTATGCTTAAAGTTCTTGTTCTTGAATGTTTGCTCATAAGCATTTACATGTTGTGTTGGAAAGCCCATGTAAAGATTATGATTATTGAATCTTGTTAACTTGTTAGTATGATTCATAGCATGAAACTAGGAATGGTGATTGCTAATGTGATTGAATGATGATTTGAGCATACGTATGAATTCTTGCATCTAGATTTGGAAAGATCATGAGTATGTTTATATGGATTCTATAGTTTGTGTTCTTGTTAGTTTGATGATTTAGGCCAAAGTTGTTAGCTAGCATGACCATGCTTGTGGTTCATATCAAGAACATGATGATAGTGCCAACTACTTAAAACCAAGTTAGGGTGATTAGTGTGTTTTTCATATTAGTTTTCCCTAATTTGTAGAGTTAGGAGTTTTGACAAACAAATAACTCATTATTAAAGATTAACATCAACTTAGCAAGTGAGCTTAAAAGAATAATTTTTAGGTGACTAGAATGTTAATTCATTTTTAGTTTTCCTAAGAATTATAGACTAGGAAGCCTTGATTGGGGACTTAGTTAATTTTAGAGCTTGCATCATCACAACCGCCTTCCCCTTTGTTGTTACATGTGAGTTAGTGGATACTTAGTTTAGGCAACCCTTTCTTAGATATTGTTCTGTGTTAGAATTTTTAGTAGTTTATTTATTTGCATGCTAAGTTAGAAAAATCAACCCAATCATTTGAAAAGGCTTTAAAGTAGCAAAAGTTTAGTATCGAGACACCGCATCCACGGATTGATATCCGGTTCTTGCCGATTAGCTATATTACCACCCGACGGGTACACTTGCCCTTTTGTGTGTGTAGTTAGTTTTTAGGTGAAAAACCATTTTAAAACTAAATTTGTGTGAACAAATATCTTCATAAAAATATATATATAATTCACGCACATCACACTAGACAAGCACTAAACTAAAAAGTGACGAGCTAAGCATGTTAAAACATGCTTAACTAAGTTAGAAAACAAGTTTGGTATCAAAACAAACGGTTTTGATACCCACAAGTAGTTTGGTTACAAAATAAGCGTAAATGCGTATTTTGGCCGAAACTACGACTCGTCACCGAGCCTAGATAACGTGGTAATCTGTAGGTATAGTCACAAGGGGCTATAACCATCGCGATTACACTCACGTTATGAAGTTCAAACGAACTTCACATTGACCATAAACTGGTCAATGCAGAAAGTCAAACGCAGATTGACTTTAATGCTAAAACGAATAAAAGAACGAAGGAACACTTACAACGGGTCCCCGCAAGCTAATCTCGATCCAAATAACTCAGGTATGAAGCAAGGGCTTCAACTTAGAGCACTTTTGATCAGATTTGTGAGGAAGAAGTGAAAACTAAGGTGGGTATTTATACTAAATGGACAACCGTTAGGATCGTTTCTCGTAATCCGGGCTTTAATCAAATCCCTACACTTGTTGAAATGCTATGGTACATTAAATTGGCCCCCCATCATCAGGAAGAGCCAAGTGCAATTGGGATTAGAAGTTCTTAACAGCTGTTAACAGGCTGTTTAGAAGCTTCTGAACATTTGGGAGGTCCTTACGGACCGTAAGGGTGATGGCTTACGGTCCGTAAGCCATCATCTTTGCTGAAATGACAGTTTTGGTCCCTGCACCTTGTTTCGTTGCGTAACGCAATTCTAACACCCGTCAAACCCAATTTCAAGCTCCACAATGATGTTAAGACATAGGGAACATGAAATATGCTTGAAAACATCATGGATGTCGGTTCGTTTGGCCGTACGATTGCGTTGTTCGGTTAATTACGACGGAAGTCGTAACGGACGCAAAAACGGTCCAAATTAAGCAACGAATGGAATTTTCTTATGCCAGACACTAAAATAAAATATTTTAATGCTTACATAAATTTTTGGAGGTCCGGATGTATTCAGAACGTAAGTTATGCGCGAAAATGCAAACTTGTGCACTTTTTGACGCTTTTAGTCCCTGAATGACCCAAAAGTTTATTTTAGCATACCGAACCCCTCAAAGCCTATTTCTAAGCTATGTAAAGGTTATTTAGGGTATGTTTAACTTATGATCAAGTTCCGGAATGTTCGTTACTATACAAATCGGCATAGTTTCACAGTTTGACACAAATAGTCCCTGTGATCGAACAAAGTTGATTTCGACACACCAAACCATTCAAAACTTATTTCTAAGTTATGTGGAGGTTATTTAAGGTATGTTAAGCCTAAGTCACTATTCCGGAGTGTTTTTCGCATTATACTGACTGCGTTTACGCACCAGTTTGCGTATAACCTTCCATAACGCGATTTAAAGCTTGTAATTGGAATCGAATCGAATCGAATTGTAAAATCACTAAACACAATTACACATATAATAAAACCAAAACACATTGTTTTATTAAAAATCATCATTGTTTTACATCGTAAATCGATTACAGAACACAGTTGTCACAGTCTCCCCTACTTCAGGAAATTTCGTCCCGAAATTTTAACTAGAGGAAGTTTGTGAAAACAAATGCGGATATTTCGTCTTCATCTAGTCCTCACGTTCCCAAGTGAACTCTGGGCCACGTTTGGATTCCCAGCGAACTTTGACCAAATGAATCTGTTTGTTCTTCAACTGTTTGTATGTACGTTCCACTATCTCCACCGGTTTCTCGACAAAGTGCATTGTTTCATCAATTCGAATCTAGTCGAGAGGAATGTGTAGATCAGCGTCAGCCAAACACTTTCGTAGATTGGACATGTGAAAAGTCGGGTGAATATTTCCAAGCTCTGGAGGTAGCTCTAGTCGATAGGCAACCTTTCCAATTCTTTCCACAATCTTAAATGGTCCCACATATCGAGGTGCAAGTTTTCCTTTCTTTCCAAATCTCACGATTCCCTTCCAAGGTGAAACCTTGAGTAGGACACGATCTCCGACTTGAAATTCTATGGGCTTGCATCCCAAATCCGCATATCTCTTTTGACGATTTCGAGTTGTCACAAGATTATCGCGGATTTTCTTGATTTTGTCTGTTGTTTTCAGGACGAGCTCAGGTCCAGTAAGCTGAGCTTTACCGGTCTCGTTCCAACAGACAGGTGAACGACATTTTCGACCGTAGAGAGCTTCGAATGGCGCCATATTAATGCTAGTATGATAACTATTGTTGTAAGAGAACTCGATCAACGGCAGATGAGAGTCCCAATTACCACCAAAGTCTATCACGCATGCTCTAAAGCATATCCTCCAAAGTTTGAATCGTTCTCTCAGATTGGCCATCTGTTTGGGGATTATAAGCAGTGCTTAGATTCAGTTGGGTTCCCAAAGCAGATTGCATGGCCTTCTAAAAATGAGATGAAAATCGAGCATCTCGATCAGAGATGATATCTAAAGGAACACCATGTTGTGATACAATCTCGTCTACATAGATCTTGGCAAGCTTTTCAGCAGAGAAATCCTCACGGATTGGTAAGAAGTGAGCAGATTTCGTTAAGCGATCGACAACAACCCAAATAGCATCATGACCTTTAAACGTACACGGTAACGTAGTGATGAGATCCATTGCAATGTTCTCTCACTTCCAAACTGGTATCTCTGGTTGTACAAACAAACCAGATGGTCGTTGATGTTCAGCTTTGACTTTGAGACAAGTTAGGCATTTCGACAAATACAAGGCAACATCTTTCTTCATACCAGGCCACCAGACCTTAGTACGAAGATCCTTCTACATTTTATCAGCACCAGGATGGACAAAATATCGAGACTTATGTGATTCGTCCATCACTAAAGTGCGAAGATCATCTTGTTTCGGAATCCACAAACGATCCATGAAATAGAGTAAACCATCATCCTTCATTTCGAGTTTAAGCTCAAGCTGATTTGGTAATTCATTACTTATCAAATTTTGCGAAACACAAAATTGCTGAGCTTGAAGGACACGAGACTGAAGATCAGATAGAGTTCGAACAGAATGAAGCTTGACTCGTTCTTTTCGACTAAGCGCGTCGGCTACAACATTCGCCTTACCATGGTGGTAGCGAATCTCGCAGTCATAATCGTTTAAGAGTTCAACCCAACGTCATTGCCTCATGTTCAGCTCTTTCTGATTAAGAATATGCTGGAGACTTTTGTGGTCTGTGAAAACCACACACTTCATTCCATAGAGGTAGTGTCTCCAGATTTTAAGCGCGAAAACCACAGCTCCTAACTCAAGGTCATGAGTCATGTAGTTCTTCTCGTGAATTTTCAGCTGTCTAGATGCATATGCAATAACCTTACCTCATTGCATAAGGACGCAACCAAGGCCTAAGTTGGACGCATCGCAATAGACAACGAAATCATCGCTTCCTTCGGGCAGAGATAGAACAGGAGCATCACATAACCTCTGCTTCAGCATTTGGAACGCTTCTTCTTGCTTGGGTCCCCACTCAAAAGGCTTATTCTTCTGAGTCAAAGCAGTTAGTGGAACCACAATCTTCGAGAAATTTGAAATGAAACGACGATAATAACCAGCAAGACCAAGGAAAGATCGAATCTCTGTAGGCGTCATCGGTGTACTCCAGTCCTTAATAGTAGCAATCTTGGATGGATCCACATGAATACCCTGCTCATTGACTATATGTCCCAAGAATTGAACTTCCTTAAGCCAGAATTCACACTTGGAGAATTTAGCAAAAAGTTGTTCCTTTTTTAGAAGTTCCAATGTTAAGCGAAGGTGTTGTTCGTGCTCGGCTCGAGACTTTGAATAAATCAAGATGTCATCAATAAAAACAATGACGAACTGATCCAAATAAGGCTTGCAGACCCTATTCATTAAGTCCATAAAGATAGCTGGAGCATTTGTCAAACCAAAAGGCATGAAAGTGAACTCGTAATGCCCATATCTTGTGCGGAAAGCAGTTTTGGGAATATCTTCTTCGAGAACACGAAGTTGATGATACTAGAATGCAAATCGATCTTGGAAAAGCATGAAGCACCCTGCAGCTGGTCGAAGAGGTCATCAATTCGAGGTAGGGGATATCGATTCTTGATGGTGAGCTTATTAAGCTCATGATAATTGACACACATTCTAAAAGATCCATCTTTCTTTTTCACGAAGAGGACAAGAGCTCCCCAAGGTGAAAAGCTCGGTCTGATGAATCCTTTATCAGATAACTCTTGAAGCTGTTTTGATAACTCTTGCATCTCCGCCGGTGCAAGACGATAAGGTGCTTTTGCAATCGGGTTGGCATTGGGCACAAGGTCAATATGAAACTCGACTTGACGAACTGGAGGCAAACCAGGCAGTTCATCAGGAAACACCTCCGGATAATCCTGAACAATCGGAATATCCTGAATACTCTTGCTCTTGCCTTTCTCCTTGGTGACATGTGCTAGAAAAGCAACATATCCTTTTCTCAAATAACCTTGGGCTTTTGTACACGACATAAGCTTCAAACCGCCAGATGGCTTCTCGCCACGAATCTCCAGAACATCGCCAGAAGACAGAGGAATACGAACTATTTTATCGAAACAAATCACCTCAGCATGGTGTTTGGTTAGCCAATCCATTCCAACGATAATATCGAAACTCCCAAGTTGCATCGGTGTGAGGTCAATAGGAAAAAGATGGTTATCAAGGTTCAACTGACAATTATGAATAATAGAATCGAGAACAAGAGGTTTACCAGTGGCAACTTCAACAGATAAGGGTTTCCTCAGTTTAGTTCTAGGTATCGCAAGCAAAGGCTCAAATGATAATGACACAAAACTTCTATCGGCACCAGAATCAAAAAGAATAAATGCAACTCGATTGTTAACAAGAAACGCACCATTGACAACCTCGTTGTTAGCCCTCGCTTCGATTGCATTCAAATTGTACGCTCGCCCACGAGCGGGATTCACATTAACGTTGACGTTCGCATTCGGGTTCGCGTTAGCATTCGCGTTTGCATTCACCAGTCTCGGACAGTTGTTGCGGAAATGACCATACTCTCAACAATTAAAACATGAACCCGGTGGGAATCTCGCAGCATTCCCCTGACCCGGAGCTGGAACCTGAGCAATTTGATTCTGTCCAAAACGACAAACATTGGCCAAATGCCCAAGTCTACCACACGTCGTGCATTGCCTGTAAGCTTGTTGTGCAACGTGATGACCGTTGCAACGAGCACAATGAGGTGCGGTACCAGCATACGCTTTCTTTGCAGGTGGCTAATCCGGTGGGTTCTGCGGGTTCTAAGCAGTCTGTGCTGTAACAGCAAAATTCTGGGCACCCTTTCGCTTCCTCGACTTCTTCGATGACTCACCTTCCTTACCCTTACCCTTTTTCTTGTCTTTCTCTGAATCAGCCGCCTTCTTTTTATCACCCTTGCGGGTGAGTTTACCCTTCCTGACTTGAGTCTCAGTCAGGGTAGCAGACAACTCGATTGCTTGGCGAAGGGTAGGAGGATTAACACCGGTCACAATCTCCAGAATAGAATCGGGTAACCCATCGATATACCTCTCGATTGCTTTCTCCAGAGGGGTAACCATGGTGGGACACAATAGACTAAGTTCCTCGAAACGATTCGTGTAAGCACGGTGTTCAGCCCCATCTTGCTTTAAATCGTCAAACTCTCGCTCCAAAGCCCGAACTTCATGACGGGGACAAAACTCCTTCATCATGAGAGCCCGAAGCTCTTCCCATGTTTGTGACAATGCCACTTCGGCACCCCTATCGCGCACAATGCCATTCCACCAGGTAAGCTCTCGCTTCTCAAACACGCTCGAAGCAAATTCAACCTTACGCGCATTCAGACACTGCACATGTCTGAATGTGCTCTCGATACTCTCAGACCACTGCAGGAGCGCAGTTGCTCCTTGCGACCCAGAAAACTTAAGTGGCTTCACATAATTGAAGTTCCTGAAATTACACGACGCATTGTTGTTGTTATTATTGTTGTTGAATATCTCGTGGACTTGGGTCACAACGCCGGTAAGCACAGCAGCCACTTGCTGAGAGACCAGGGCTGCGATTTCTTCAATAGTGAAAGATTGTGCTTCACGTCGAGGAGGCATTGTCTAATCAAGGAAACAAGAGAGTCGAATGAGGTTGAAAAGTAGGAAAAATAAAAGAGGTATCGACAAAACACAAGAGAGGCAATCATTTGTTTGTTACCTCGAACAAACAAACGACACGCTGTGACTAATCAAAGTAAACCGGTCAACAATAATGTATCACGAAGACATGCTCGCCTATAAGTGAACACTCACCCCAAGAGTTCCCAGGTAAGAGTGACTGGTCCGATTATGTGGATTTGTACGAACACTCTAGCCTTAGACAGAAAACCCAGGGTACAGGTATTCACTCTTCCAGTTTGCACGTGTTCACATTATTTAGACCCAAACTTTGACGAGATTTTGAAAACTTAAAGGGTTCAAAACCTTACAACAAAGGGTTCAAAACCTAGTAATCAATTGTCACGGCCCCTGACCCGGTTTGACCCGTTTCAAGAGCCGCGGGACAGAAATACTGCGGTATTGATTTAATTGAGTTTAACAGCGGAAACAGGATCGCTTAAAGCTAAAATTTTCCCCGATTATTTTATTTCACAATTCGGGATAAAACCCCGATAATTTACAATAGTATGTTTTTACTATAAAAGCATGATATTACAAAAGTATTTATTTATTTTATATTGAGCCACTATCAGTAAGCCTGAAATGCTCCCCAGCACTTTTCCTGAATTACAACAGATCACCTGAAACATGTTTGAAAAAGGTTTTGTCAGCGGGAAATACTGAGTGAATCATTCTATTTACTAAAATGACACATTTGTTATAATTTACAGTATTAAGAGCGATTACAATGTTTCTGATATCAATCCAACTACCCACGGTACTTGCCACTCGACCCATTGGCCTATTCGTCCAATGGTGTCTGTGACTATGGTCATATCCCCCACTGGCTGCCCCAATGGTGACGATTATCAAGTAATGTATACAAAACCCCATATACCGGCTGTAACTTGGTGATTACAAAGACTTAATCCCCGTAATTATAACCTTGAAAATAAGATGATTTTGTAAACAGATTTGATAAAAAGAGAGAATGACTCACATTGCTGATTTAATATGATCAGAGTCTAATCTATGATTTAGCCTTGTTAACCTAATATAAATAATGCACACAAAACTGGGTTAGTAATCAATCCAGCAATTACGATAATTTATGAAATCAAACTATCACAATGAATGTCAAAATGCAATACTTTGTCCATCGATTTAACGATGATCCATTGAATTAACAATGAACGACAAGGTATAATACTTTACCCATCGAATTAACGATGATCCGTTGAATTAACAACGAACGATAAAGTATAATACTTTACCTATCGAATTAACGACAATCCGTCAAATTAATGACGAACGATAAAGTATAACCCTAATGTGGGCGGCATTTAAACATGCATTTGATATCTTGATCTTCGAATAATTGAATCGTAGCAGCGATTGTGCTAATACCCTGTTTTGTAGCAGAATTTCGATACCCGGGGGTTGAATTTATGGAATAACAGATCGAACTTAGTGTATTTGTGAGAATTTGGTCGACGTAAAATGTTCAGAAAACGAATGCCAATGTCTGCTATTTATAGGTGAAATTTGGCTAGCTTACGGACCGTAAGCTTGTCAACGTTGAGGTCCGTAAGGCACCATACGGACCGTAAGGTTGAGAGTGTTGCGGTCCGTATGGAATCAAAATAGGCTATAGGGTAGCCACGACTGAAACTAGCTTTAGGGGCCCTAATCCTGATTCTGAAAATTATAAAAATTTCAGGGTTTGTTCAGAATCACTTGGGTTTCTCAATTAGGGTTTCCTTTTAGACTAATTAATATAATAAGTATGACTTTTGATGAGAGTTGTTACATTCTACCCACCTTAAGAAAAATCTCGTCCTCGAGATTTACTGGAACAAGTGTGGATACTTTTTCTTCATTTCTGATTCCAGTTCCCAAGTGTATTCAGCTCCTCTCTTTGAATCCCACTTTACTTTGACTAAAACTAGTCGTTTGTGCTTGAGAAATTTGATCTTTCGATCCTCAATTTGAAGAGGTTTCTCAACAAATTTCAACTTTTCGTTTACTTCTATATCTCGAAGAGGTACTACCAGAGATTCATCTGATAAGCATTTCTTGAGATTGGATACATGAAATACATTATGTACTCCAGATAATTCTTCTGGTAATTGTAAACGATAAGCTACTGGTCCTATACGTTGGATCACTGAAAATGGTCCTACGTACCTTGGACTTAGCTTTCCTTTCTTTCCAAATCTGACTACTCCTTTCCAAGGAGAAACTTTCAACAATACTCTGTTTCCAACTTGGAATTCTAATGGCTTGCTTCTATTGTCTGCATAACTCTTCTGACGATCTCGAGCCGTCTTCAGTCTTTCCTTGATTTGAGTAATCTTATCAGTTGTTTCTTGTACTATTTCAGGTCCTGATAATTGACTTTCTCCTATTTCTGCCCAGCAAACTAGGGTTCTGCACTTTCTTCCATACAGTGCCTCGAATGGAGCAGTTTCAATGCTTGAGTGATAACTATTGTTATAGGAGAATTCAATTAATGGTAAGTGATCATCCCAACTTCCACCAAAGTCTATTACACATGCTCGGAGCATGTCTTCTAGAGTTTGGATCGTCCTTTCACTTTGTCCGTCTGTTTGTGGATGATATGCAGTGCTCAGGTTTAGTCGAGTTCCCATAGCTTGCTGGAAACTTTTCCAGAAATGGGAAGTAAAACGACTATCTCTATCCGAAACAATGGAGAGTGGAACTCCATGTAAGGATACAACTTCATCTACATATAATTTAGCCAGTCTTTCCATACTAAAGGTTTCTTTCATTGGTAGAAAGTGAGCTGATTTGGTTAATCGATCCACAATTACCCAAATCGCATCATTACCTTTTCTGGTTTTAGGTAACTTAGTAACAAAATCCATTGTTATAAGTTCCCATTTCCATACTGGCATCTCTAATTGTTGTAGTAATCCCGAAGGTTTCTGATGTTCTGCCTTAACTTGTGAACAAGTAAGACATTTAGAAACATAGCTGGCTATGTCCCTTTTCATTCCTATCCACCAGAATTTCTTTCTTAAATCTTGGTACATCTTATTGTTTCCTGGGTGCATAGTATACCTAGATTTATGAGCTTCTTCTAAAATCTTAGATCTTAAGTCACCCTGCTTAGGTACCCAAATTCTACTTTTATGGAATCTCCAAATTCCATCTGCTCCTTGTTCTAATTCCTTGATTCGTCCTTTCATTCCTTCAGCATCATCCTTGATTGCTGTAGTTTGAACATTCTTTAATTGTTCCATTAAATCTATTTGTAGATTTAATCTGAGAGCACGAACCCGTCTTTGTTTTTCATAATACTTACGACTTAAGGCGTCTGCAACTACATTCGCCTTTCCTTCGTGATACTGAATATCACAGTCGTAATCACTTAAGATTTCCATCCATCTCCTTTGCCTCATGTTTAACTCTTTTTGCCCAAATATGTATTTTAAACTTTTGTGGTCAGTGTAGACAGTAAATTTACTTCCGTAAAGATAGTGTCTCCAAATCTTAAGGGCAAAAATTACGGCTCCTAATTCTAAATCATGAGTCGTATAATTCTCTTCGTGCTTTTTCAACTGCCTTGATGCATACGCAATTACCTTCTTGCGTTGCATAAGCACACATCCATATCCTAATTTTGAAGCATCACAATATACTTCAAAATCTTCACTTCCTTCTGGTAAGGCTAAGATTGGTGCATGGGTTAGTTTCTGTTTCAAAATCCTAAAGGCTTCTTCCTGTTTAGATCCCCATTCAAACTTAGTGGCTTTACAGGTTAACTTAGTTAATGGTACGGCTATCTTGGAAAAATCCTTAATAAACCGTCTATAATACCCAGCTAAACCTATAAAACTTCTAATTTCCATTGCTGTTTGTGGAACCTTCCATTTGGTAATTGCCTCTATCTTAGCAGGATCTACATGAATACCTTCATGATTCACCATGTGTCCTAAAAATTGCACTTCCTTTAGCCAGAATTCGCATTTCGAGAATTTGGCGTACAACTTTTCTTTTCTTAACAAAGTTAAGAGTACATGCAGATGTTCACGATGCTCGGTCTGACTTTTGGAATAAATAAGTATATCGTCTATGAAAACGATTACAAATTTATCCAAATACGGTTTACAGATCCTATTCATCATGTCCATGAATGCTGCAGGTGCATTCGTTAACCCGAAAGGCATGACTGTAAACTCGTAATGACCATACCTAGTTCTGAAAGCAGTTTTAGGTATGTCCTCTTCTTGTACCTTCAATTGATGATATCCAGAGCGTAAATCTATCTTAGAAAAATATCTAGCCCCCTGAAGTTGATCAAAAAGATCATCAATCCTAGGTAATGGATATCGATTCTTAATTGTAACCTTATTCAATTCCCTATAATCGATACACATTCTCATTGAACCATCCTTTTTCTTTACAAACAACACTGGCGCTCCCCAAGGGGATGAGCTAGGTTGTATAAATCCTTTACTTAGTAATTCATCTAATTGCTTTTTCAATTCTAACATTTCTGTGGGTGCTAACCGATAAGGTGATTTGGCTATCGGTGTAGTTCCTGGAATTAAATGAATCCTAAATTCTACTTCCCTATCTGGAGGTAATCCTGGTAAATCTTCTGGAAATATATCAGAGTATTCCGATACTACTGGTATTTCCTTTAGATCTTTTCCCTTAGTGCTAATGATTACTGAAATCATATACACTATTCCTTGTTTTCGTTCATAATTAGCAACTTTCATTACTGATATGAACTTCATGGGTTTCCGTGGTTTATCTCCTGTAATCCTAATCACTTCTCCGGTAGGTGATTGAATTTCTATGGAATTCTGATCACAAAGGATTCTAGCATGGTTGGCTACTAACCAATCCATTCCTAATACAACATCAAATTCAGCTAAATTCATCGGCAATAGTCTTGCAGAGAATTTATGTCCTAAAAGTTCTATGTTTCCTTCTTGCAACACTTTGTCTATTTTAACTGAATTTCCGTCTGCGGTTTCAACAGTAAAAATCTGCCTAGTATTGGTTAAAGGTAAACTAAGAGCTTGACAGAATGAAGTATTTATAAAACTTTGGTTTGCACCAGAGTCAAATAATACTTTTGAATAGACGTTGTGAACTAGGAACGTACCCGCTATCACATCCGGAATGAGTTCTGCTTCTTGGGTGGTCAGCTGAAATGCCCTAACATTCTTCTTAGTATTTCCTTCGGTCGTCTTGGGTTTGTTATCTACTGGTTTGACCAATTTAGGACATTCTGTTTTATAATGCCCCGCTTCTCCACAGTTAAAACAGATTACTGTTTTCTTTTTACAGTTCTCTTCACGATGTCCTACAGCTTTGCAAAAATTGCAAGTAATATCGCACCTTCCAAAATGCTTCTTTTTGCATTTTCTGCAGAATGATGGACCTGAAGATTGTCCTGTTCCTTTTCTCTTGAAGCTGTTATTATTGCCCACACGAAATCCTTGGGTAATTTTCTGAGCTAGTGCCTTCTTCCTATGTTCATCTCTTGTGCGCACCAATTCATCGGTCAGAGTGTTGGCTAATTCTACCGCATCATCAATAGTGCGAGGTCTCGCAGCTTTAACAATATTGCGGATTTCGCTAATTAGCCCCCAAATATAGCGAGAAATAAGTACCGGTTCTGGCGAAGCCAGTGTTGGCACCACTCTTGCATATTCGAAGAATGTCGAGGTATATCCGCGACAATCCACACTCATCATCCGATGATTTAGAAATTTATTCGCCATCTGTTCCTTCTCATACTCAGGACAGAATTTTCTTTCCACCAAACCTTTAAATTCTTCCCAAGTCATAGCATAAGCTATTGCTCTTCCTTTTGATTGTAACACAGTATTCCACCACTCGAGTGCTCCTTCTTTGAACAGATTGGATGAATACATGACCTGATCATCTTTACCACATTTACTTATTGCAATGACTGCTTCGGTTTTCTCTAACCAACGCAGTGATGCAGTTGCTCCTTCATTGCCTGCAAATTCAGTGGGTTTACAAGCAAGGAATTCTTTGAAAGTGCAACCAGGCGTTACAGTTTTCATTTTCTTGGTTAATGGAGCTTGATGTGGTTCCTTATTCTGGTTAACATGATTATTGCCTCCATTTACACTATTACTGAAATTATCTTCAGTAATCTGTTTACTAGGAACAATTTGTTGTGGTTCGGGTGGATTCTTGATAGCAGCGACGAATGCTGGAATAGCATTGGCTATCCCTTGAGCCACAATGTTTTCGATATCTTGCCGAGTCATATATTGATCTCTTGAATGTTGTTCAGAATGATTAACTTCATTAATAGGTTCATTACCACTGTTTGCCATCTGATAATGTATATATATAAATTTTATTAGTAACTGACAAATAATAATTATATACGAACAATCAGAAAATGGTATAATATAGATATAGTCAAAATAATCGATCTTTCGATTTTATTTATATATCTATTATGCATCATTACTCACAGATATCATACAGAGTTTTATTGATTATTTACAGACTAACTTTATTAGTACTATTATACAACTACCATTTATCTCTCGTCACTTGTTGTTAAAAACGCATTTCCCTCTCGTCGTATTTCCAAGCAATCTGTCCACCTATTTCCCTCATTCTATTCCCCATATCATATAACTCTTCGCCAAAATGACGGAGTTCAGCCATGTTTTCATTGCTCATGGGTGGATTAGGTAATGGTTCTGGATCGAATTGTGGAAGAAAAGAGTATGGATCGTTGACAATATTTTGAAATTGCCAATCGTTTGTCCACCATTCGTCCATTCCTATGGGTTGGGAGTGGACTATTGGATCTGGAATTGCTGCTGGTTCCCAATTCATAGGGAATTGGTTTTCAATAGGATAGGTAAAAAGATTTGTCTGGACAGGCTGAATTGTTTCACAGTTTTCCAACAGAAAATCTATCTCATCTTGAAAAGTTCTTTCCTGGGTTGGATTGGAACTCTCTCCGATTTCTCTCTGAGCTGGTATAGACCCTTGCCCAACTTCCATTATTACTTCTTTAGTAATCTCCTCCATTTGTATTTCTATCTCCTTATCCTTCTTTTTGTCTCCAGTTTCTTGTGGTTTGGAATTCTCTCCGGTTATGACTTCTTTTCCCTTTTTCAAAGGATTATTTATTTTGGGCAGTTTCTTAGCTGGCTTCTTCTTACGGATTTTCCTCCATCCTACATAAGTTCTTTTCTTTTGTTTCGGCTTGCTCAGGGGTGGAACCTTGAATTCTACTGGTTGTTCAATATCGGGATAGTAGCTAATATATTCTTTGGAAGCTTCGACAGTTACGGGATAAAGATTAAGATTCTAGAAATCTTCGGTTATCTCACTCATGCTGATGTAGCATATATGCAAAATGCATAAAATACTAAGTTAAAATTTACAAATAAACTTTTGTAATTTATTTAATACTGTGTACTAGTTGATTTACAAAGATAACTGACAAACACACTCCGGTTTCAGTTTTATTTATCACACAAGGTTTCTAGATTTATGAGAGTAGGGTGCTAAACTTTAAAGATTTATATTTTCTGCTACAGTAGCTAGCATATATAAATTTGCCCATTTCTCATCTAGTTTATCTTCCCAAGGTGATTTATCAATTAATTCTTGAGTTTCCCGTTTAATCCTCTTTTCTCGGATTTTCTCTTTACTTTTCTTAATAATCATTTCCCTCCTTTGAGGAGAAAGTGATTCCTCGTATTGTGCCTTTCGCACGAATATTCCTTCTTCAGGAATTTCCGACTGACTCGAGGATTTGGTTCGGGATGAACTTCCTTTTTCATTAGATGATTTCTCTAATTTAAGATAGATGCTTGACAGCTTTTTCTTACCCATACTGTAACTAACAAATAATCAAATAATCAGTTAATAATACAAATAATCACATAATAGTAATTAGGAAAAATTAAGTATTTCCAAATACTTAATCAGCTTAACTCAGTGGCTGTAATCAGGAAAAATTGAGTATCAGCTTAACCCAGTGGCTCTGATACCACCTTTTTCTGTCACGGCCCCTGACCCGGTTTGACCCGTTTCAAGAGCCGCGGGACAGAAATACTTCGGTATTGATTTAATTGAGTTTAACAGCGGAAACAGGATCGCTTAAAGCTAAAATTTTCCCCGATTATTTTATTTCACAATTCGGGATAAAACCCCGATAATTTACAATAGTATGTTTTTACTATAAAAGCGTGATATTACAAAAGTATTTATTTATTTTATATTGAGCCACTATCAGTAAGCCTGAAATGCTCCCCAGCACTTTTCCTGAATTACAACAGATCACCTGAAACATGTTTGAAAAAGGTTTTGTCAGCGGGAAATACTGAGTGAATCATTCTATTTACTAAAATGACACATTTGTTATAATTTACAGTATTAAGAGCGATTACAATGTTTCTGATATCAATCCAACTACCCACGGTACTTGCCACTCGACCCATTGGCCTATTCGTCCAATGGTGTCTGTGACTATGGTCATATCCCCCACTGGCTGCCCCAATGGTGACGATTATCAAGTAATGTATACAAAACCCCATATACCGGCTGTAACTTAGTGATTACAAAGACTTAATCCCCGTAATTATAACCTTGAAAATAAGATGATTTTGTAAACAGATTTGATAAAAAGAGAGAATGACTCACATTGCTGATTTAATATGATCAGAGTCTAATCTATGATTTAGCCTTGTTAACCTAATATAAATAATGCACACAAAACTGGGTTAGTAATCAATCCAGCAATTACGATAATTTATGAAATCAAACTATCACAATGAATGTCAAAATGCAATACTTTGTCCATCGATTTAACGATGATCCATTGAATTAACAATGAACGACAAGGTATAATACTTTACCCATCGAATTAACGATGATCCGTTGAATTAACAACGAACGATAAAGTATAATACTTTACCTATCGAATTAACGACAATCCGTCAAATTAATGACGAACGATAAAGTATAATCCTAATGTGGGCGGCATTTAAACATGCATTTGATATCTTGATCTTCGAATAATTGAATCGTAGCAGCGATTGTGCTAATACCCTGTTTTGTAGCAGAATTTCGATACCCGGGGGTTGAATTTATGGAATAACAGATCGAACTTAGTGTATTTGTGAGAATTTGGTCGACGTAAAATGTTCAGAAAACGAATTCCAATGTCTGCTATTTATAGGTGAAATTTGGCTAGCTTACGGACCGTAAGCTTGTCAACGTTGAGGTCCGTAAGGCACCATACGGACCGTAAGGTTGAGAGTGTTGCGGTCCGTATGGAATCAAAATAGGCTATAGGGTAGCCACGACTGAAACTAGCTTTGCTGAGTTGAAATTTTCGAAATTCAGTAACTTGACAACGAATTTTGAAGATAATTATCAACTAGGTTTTACCCCCCTTGAGTTTTAGGGGCCCTAATCCTGATTCTGAAAATTATAAAAATTTCAGGGTTTGTTCAGAATCACTTGGGTTTCTCAATTAGGGTTTCCTTTTAGACTAATTAATATAATAAGTATGACTTTTGATGAGAGTTGTTACATCAATCATCCTAGAACGGATGATTAATTTTCGAAGCGGATTCGAACTTGTGTTCTCATTGTGGTTATCACCTAAGGGTAGGTGGCGATTTTGTTTTAAGAAAAAATCTAAACGCAAAGTTTACTTGCGTTGGGGTCCTAAAAGTTATAGTCTAGGTCAACGCATTACTAATAACCTAATTCCCTATAACCATTGGCTCTGATACCAACTCTTCTGTCACACCCTGACCGCGTAAAACAACAAAGCGCGGCGGAAAACGTCAGGGCGTGTTGCAACAGAATTATCGTTTCATAACCATGGATACAAAAGTGTTTCATTTTATTGAATATTAAACATTAACATTGTCTTAACATAGAACAAACAAGTTACATATCGACTAATATTGTTATTATGTCACTAAGGCCTCGTCCAGATCCTATCTGACTCATGCATCCTAGAAATCATCATCAAGCATCAATCCCTGAAACATATGTGAAAACAAAGTTTGCAAAGAAATGCTGGCGAGTACATAGGTTTTATAGGAGTGTCGGATTCATGGCTATTTTAAATGTTGCAATACTTTATTAAAAACCTTGTTTTGAAAAGAGTATTATATTGCAACTAAATTAACCAACTCAAATCAAGGTGGTTATGGTTTAGAAATCCTTGTAGCCATGATTCTTAACCCAAAAACATTAGTTTTAGTAAGGCAAATTGTAAAACATCTCGTAATAACTTGTAAATAAAACTCGTATATTGTTTCGAAAACATCGTTGTGTGACATCGTTTCACTATCGTTTACCCCAAATCGTTTAACATCGTTTCCAAATCGTTTACTCATTTAAATCGTTCAAGTCGTTCAATCATTCAAATTGTTCAATCGTTCAAATCGTTCTTGTTTTAATTTTGAAACTTATATATAGTCGCCTCGCTAATAACATTCAAACCTTTGTGACTCGTTCATCGTTCAACTCATTCTTGCATTAACAAACCTCCAAAGGGTAAGTTAACAATCATCAGATTCAGTCGTTACCCACAACACCCACACATAACCATGGGTTTAGTGAAATAACGGGATTTGTCAGATCCTTTGGTACCATAACCTAATACTGGTCGGCTTGATCAATGCCAATGAATGTCATTTGTTATGTAACTACAACCAACAAGTTCGTTCACATTATCTAAATCGTTATTAGTTTAGTATAAATCGTTTTATTCGTTTTTGAAATCATCGTTTAAACCTTGAAAACATTTGTACATATGAATCACCCCAAAACAATTGAAAACAGTAAAATAGGGGAACTATGTACTCAGATGTAGTGCAAGGTATCTTCAATCAATAGTACTTCAACAAACTCGAGTAAACCAGAGAAATCAAGTAGCACCTAGTAATCGAATCACTAGTCAAACAATACACGCCTAAATCGGAAGATCGGACAGAATGAGGTTTTTGTAAACCAAATGAGTGTTGGAACTCATGTGATATGGTTTAACAAAGCCTACATTCTAAATGAAACCTGACCTAAGTGCTTTCGACCCATCGCGACCCATTAAGGTAGCTTACGCTTCTTTAACGCGTCGTGCGCGTAAAGCGCGTTCGAGACGTCTAACTAGTCCTATGACAAGTATTATATTCCTATACAAGTCTAATCATGTTGTATAATCAGTTATGTGACAAAAGTTTAGGTTACATATGCTAAATTACCAATTATACATGAAAAGGGTATTCTGGTAATTTACCTAAGGCATATAAACTACTTATCATACAACTACCTAAACTAGGTGAACATAAGGTATAACCTCGGAAGGTTATTCCCTATACTACTATGGTCACTAACCATGTTTGGTCGGATCCTAATGATCGACTAAACGGGTCGTGTTCGAAAGTCTAAGCGGGTGTTTAGTCCGCTTGACTTAGGACACTACACAAGCACTAAACTAAAAAGTGACGAGCTAAGCATGTTAAAACGTGCTTAACTAAGTTAGAAAACAAGTTTGGTATCAAAACAAACGTTTTTGATACCCACAAGTAGTTTGATTACAAAATACGCGTAAATGCGTATTTTGGCCGAAACTACGACTCGTCACTGAGCCTAGATAACGTGGTAATCAGTAGGTATAGTCACAAGGGGCTATAACCATCGCGATTACACTCACGTTATGAAGTTCAAACGAACTTCACATTGACCATAAACTGGTCAATGCAGAAAGTCAAACGCAGTTTGACTTTAATGCTAAAACGAATAAAAGAACGAAGGAACACTTACAACGGGTCCCCGCAAGCTAATCTCGATCCAAATAACTCAGGTATGAAGCAAGGGCTTCAACTTAGAGCACTTTTGATCAGATTTATGAGGAAGAAGTGAAAACTAAGGTGGGTATTTATAGTAAATAGACAACCGTTAGGATCGTTTCTCGTAATCCGGGCTTTAATTACATCCCTACACTTGTTGAAATGCTATGGTACATCAAATTGGCCCCCCTTCATCAGGAAGAGCCAAGTGCAATTGGGATTAGAAGTGCTTAACAGCTATTAACAGGCTGTTTAGAAGCTTTTAATCATCTGGGAGGTCCTTACGGACCGTAAGGGTGATGGCTTACGGTCCGTAAGCCATCATCTTTGCTGAAATGACAGTTTTGGTCCCTGCACCTTGTTTCGTTGCGTAACGGCACTTCTAACACCCGTCAAACCCAATTTCAAGCTCCACAATGATGTTAAGACATAGGGAACATGAAATATGCTTGAAAACATCACGGATGTCGGTTCGTTTGGCCGTACGATTGCGTTGTTCGGTTAATTACGACGGAAGTCGTAACGGACGCAAAAACGGTCCAAATTAAGCGACGAATGGAATTTTCTTATTCCAGACACTAAAATAAAATATTTTAATGCTTACATAAATTTTTGGATGTCCAGATGTATTCAAAACGTAAGTTATGCGCGAAAATGCAAACTTGTGCACTTTTTGACGCTTTTAGTCCCTGAATGACCCAAAAGTTTATTTTAGCATATCGAACCCCTCAAAGCCTATTTCTAAGCTATGTAAAGGTTATTTAGGGTATGTTTAACTTATGATCAAGTTCCAGAATGTTCGTTACTATACAAATCGGCATAGTTTCGCAGTTTGACACAAATAGTCCCTGTGATCGAACAAAGTTGATTTCGACACACCAAACCATTCAAAACTTATTTCTAAGTTATGTGGAGGTTATTTAAGGTATGTTAAGCCTATGTCACTATTCCGGAGTGTTTTTTGCATTATACTGATGGTGTTTACACACCAGTTTGCGTATAACCTTCCAGAACGCGATTTAAAGCTTGTAATTGGAATCGAATCGAATTGTAAAATCACTAAACACAATTACACATATAATAACACCAAAACGCATTGTTTTATTAAAAATCATCATTTTTTTACATCATAAATCGATTACAGAACACAGTTGTCACAAGATGTGGTCAGGACGTAAGATATGCGCGCAAATGTAAACTTACGCCGTTTTTGACACTTTTAGTCCCTGAAAGATCAAATAAGCATATTTTCGTACACCGAACCTATCAAAGCTTATTTGTAAGCTATGTTTAGGTAATTTATGGTATGTTTAGATTATGGTCATATTTCGGAATGTACGTTGCCATACGAAATGGCAGACTTTTGCAGTTTGACGCAAATAGTCCCTGTGAGCGAATAAACTTGAGTTTGCCATACCAAACCCTTTAAAACTTATTTCTAAGTTATGTAAAGGTTATTTAAGGTATGTTAAGATTATGTTGCTATTCTGGAGTGTTTTTCGCGTTAAACTGATTATGTTTACGCATCAGTTTGCGTATAACTTCCCAGAAAGCGATATAGAGTTTAAAATCGATTAAAAATCAAAACGTGCGAAATGTTAAACATAAATAAACAAATATTGGGATCAAAACACATTATTTTATGAATATTGGATTGTTTAGAGTTGTACAATGATTACACAAGCACAAATGTCACAGTCTCCCCTACTTTAGGAAATTTCGTCCCAAAATTTATTTAGACGAAACTTGTGAGAATAGATGCGGATATTTTGCCTTCATCTGATCTTCACGTTCCCAAGTAAATTCTGGGCCACGTTTAGATTCCCAGCGAACTTTGACAATGGGTATGCGCTTGCGTTTGAGCTTTTTGACTTCACGGTCCATGATTTCCACAGGTTTCTCAACGAAGTGCATCGTGCTATCAACACGAATTTCATCAAATGGTATGTGGAGGTTCTCATCAGCTAAACACTTTTTCAGATTGGACACGTGGAAAGTTGGATGAACATTTCCAAGTTCAGGAGGTAGCTCAAGTCTGTAGGCTACTTTTCCAATTTTTTCAACGATCTTGAATGGTCCAACATAGCGTGGTGCAAGTTTTCCTTTCTTTGCAAATTGGATCACTCCTTTCCAAGGGGGTACTTTGAGTAGGACGTGATCACCGACTTGAAATTCTAAGGGCTTGCGTCGTCGATCCGCATAACTCTTTTGACGGCTTCTAGCTGTCTGAAGGTTATCACGAATCTTCTTGACCTTATCTGTAGTCTCTAGATTGAGTTCAGGTCCAGTAAGCTGAGCTTCACCTATCTCATTCTAGCAGACTGGTGAATGACATTTTCGATCATATAAAGCTTTGAAAGGAGCCATGTTGATGCTAGAGTGATAACTATTATTGTAGGAGAATTCGATCAACGGTAGATGCGAATACCAACTACCACCAAAATCAATCACACAAGCTCTAAGCATATCCTCCAGTGTCTGGATTGTTCTCTCAGATTGACCATCCGTTTGCAGATGATATGCTGTGCTCAAATTAAGTTGGGTTCCCATGGCAGATTGCATGGTTCTCCAAAAGTGAGACGAGAATTGAGCATCTCTGTCAGATATAATGTTCAAAGGAACACCATGTCGGGATACAATCTCATCCACGTAGATTTTAGCAAGCTTGTCAGCAGATAGATCCTCACGGATCGGCAAGAAATGTGCTGACTTCGTTAGACGATCAACGACTACCCAAATGGCGTCATGACCTCTTTTAGTACGAGGCAGCATGGTAATGAGATACATAGCAATGTTTTCCCGTTTCCAAACTGGAATCTCTGGTTGCTCCAATGGTCCAGAGGGATGTTGATGTTCTTCCTTAACCGTAAGACAACTAAGGCATTTGGAAACATATAAGGCAATGTCTTTCTTCATACCCGGCCACCAATACTGGGTTCGAAGATCCTTATACATTTTATCTACACCAGAATGAATAGAATAACGAGACTTATGAGCTTCATCCATTAGCAAGGTGCGAAGATTGTCTTGACTTGGGACCCACAAACGGCCCATGAAATAAAACAACCCAAAGTCCTTCAGTTCAAGCTCAGGTTTAAGATGATATGGTAATTCCTTACCCATCAAGCCTTGTGTAACACAAGTATGTTGAGCCTGAGAAATGTGGGTTTGAATGTCAGATCGAACTTGGACACAGTGAAGTTTGACACGTTCCTTACGACTCAGTGCATCAGCCACGACATTCGCCTTACCAGGATGGTAGCGAATTTCGCAATCGTAGTCGTTTAGAAGTTCAACCCAACGTCGTTGCCTCATGTTTAGTTCTTTCTGATTGAAAATATGCTGGAGACTTTTGTGGTTAGTAAACACTACACACTTTGTACCGTAAAAGTAGTGTCTCCAGATTTTGAGAGCAAAAACTACAGCGCCTAACTCAAGATCATGAGTGGTGTAGTTTTTCTCGTGTACTTTCAACCGTCTTGACGCATAAGCTATGACTTTGTTTCTTTGCATAAGAACGCAGCCAAGGCCTAGATTGGATGCATCACAGTATACGACAAAGTCGTCGTTTGTTGGATCGTTGTTGGACCCGACTGAGTCGTTCAGAAGAGTTTTAAATCCGGTTTAAAGGCGGAATCAGTAAACGGGACTTGATAACAGCTTTATACTCTTTAATCTGTCACTTTGATTGATTTAGCAAAGATTACAACCTGGACAAATTTTGGCAGCACCTCGTTACAGATCTGAAGGTCGCGTGCCTAATGAATCAACACATGCCCTATATATACTAGTGCTGATTCCACTCCAAATGACATGGTGTCATTTCGGGTGGAATCAGAACATTCTGATTTCGCTCCAAATGACCCTGTGTCATTACGAGCGGAATCAGCATCTTAAACTTAACAAACTGTTTTTCAAACCTCGGGCACTGATAAACCTATCCTAACCTATTACATGATACAAGACGAAGTCAATAGACGTAATGCACTAACATCGTTGCCCTCAGGTAAAGATAGAATAGGTGCATTGCAGAGCTTCTGTTTCAAGGTCTGAAAAGCTTCTTCCTGTTTGGGTCCCCACTCAAAAGGTTTATTCTTCTGAGTTAAAGCAGTGAGAGGAACCGCAATTTTGGAGAAGTTTTCAGTGAAACGGCGATAATAACCAGCTAGACCAAGAAATGAACGAACCTCGGTAAGAGTAATAGGTGTATCCCAGTCCTTAATCGCACTGATTTTGGTGGGATCCACATGAATACCTTGTTCATTGACATTGTGTCCCAAGAATTGAACTTCCTTAAGCCAGAATTCGCACTTGGAGAATTTGGCAAAAAGCTGCTCTTTCTTTAGGAGCTCCATTGTAAGACAAAGATGTTGTTCATGATCAGCTCGTGTCTTAGAATAGATCAAAATGTCATCAATGAAAACGATGATGAACTTGTCCAAATAAGGCTTACAAACCCTATTCATTAAGTCCATGAAAACAGCAGGAGCATTTGTTAAACCGAAAGGCATAACAGTGAACTCATAATGACCGTATCTTGTACGAAAAGCTGTCTTGGGAATGTCTTCTTCGATCACTCGAAGTTGATGATACCCAGAACGTAGATCAATCTTTGAAAAGCAAGTAGCACCCTATAGCTAATCAAAGAGATCATCAATGCGAGGTAGGGGATATCGATTTTTTATGGTAAGCTTGTTGAGCTCACGATAATCGATACACATCCTGAAAGATCCATCTTTCTTTTTCACGAATAGGACAGGAGCGCCCCAAGGTGAAAAGCTCGGACGAATGAATCCTTTGTCAGAAAGCTCCTGAAGCTGCTTAGATAACTCTTGCATCTCAGACGGTGCAAGGCCATAAGGTGATTTAGCAATAGGATTTGCACCAGGCACAAGATCAATGCGAAACTCAACTTGGCGTACAGGGGGTAAACCAGGTAATTCTTCAAAAAATACCTCAGGATAATCCCGAACAACATGGATATCTTGGATAGTCTTACCCTTGCCTTTCTCCTCTACGACATGTGCCTAGAAAGCAACATATTTCTTTCGTACGTACTTGTGGGCTTGGGTACAGGACATGAGTTTAAGACCCTTAACAGGTTTCTCCCCACAAACTTCTAAGATCTCACTAGTCGAAAGCGGTATGCATACAATCTTCTCAAAACAAACCACCTCAGCATGGTATTTGGCTAACCAATCCCTTCCTACTATTACATTAAAGCTCCCAAGTTGCATTGGCGTGAGGTCAATAGGAAAAAGATGGTTATTAAGGTTCAAGTGGCAATTTCGGAGAACAAAATTGAGTACAACGGGTTCACCACTAGGTACTTCTACTGTCAAGGGCTTTCATAGTTTTGTTCTAGTCATTGAAAGCAAAGGCTCAAAAGCTAAGGACACAAAACTCTTATCGGCACCCGAATCAAATAGAATAGAAGCAAGATGGTTGTTAACAAGGAACGTACCATTCACCACTTCGTTATCTGCGCGCGCCTCATTTGCATTCAAGTTAAAAGCTCAACCACGAGCCTGTGCTTGATTCGCATTAGCCAACCTAGGGTAGTTGTTCCTGTAGTGGGTCAGATCCCCACAGTTGAAACATGAACAAGGTGGATAGTGAGGTCGTGCAGGATTCTGGGCAGGGTTTTGTACTGCTTGGTTTTGAGCTGCCTGATTTTGGTTCGGAGCAAAGCGGCAGGTATTAACGAGATGACCAGATTTACCACAGTTTGTGCATATGCGGCATTGCACCTGTGGTTGATGATGGCTATTACACTTGTTGCACAAAGGTGCATTCCCAGCATACTGCCTCTTGGCGGCAGGTTGTGCAGGCTGATTCTGTGCTACCTGGTTAGTCTGAGCAGTGACAGCGAAATTCTTGGAAGCCTTACGCTTCCTAGATTTCTTTGAAAACTCAGCAGCCTTCTTACCCTTTTGCTCCTTGGTGCTATCAGACTGTTTCTGCTTCTTGTCCCCCTTTCTGTAGAGTTTACCCTTTTTGACTTGAGAGTCGGTTAGGGTTGGAGCTAGCTCAATTTCCTGTCGGATGGTAGTATGGTTACTGCCAGTGAGAATATCCTAAACAGGATCTACCAAACCGTCTATGTATTTCTCAATAGCCTTATCCAACGGCGTGACCATTGTCGGACAGAGCAAGCTTAACTCCTCGTATCTGTCAGTGTAAGCCTGGTGTTCACCACTGCGTTGTTTTAGGTCATGGAACTCATTTTCAAGTGCATCTGCTCGTGACGAGGGCAGAACTCTCTCATCATAAGAGCTCTAAGTTCCTCCCATGTTTGACCTAAAGCAACATCAGCACCTCTATCTCTCATTACCCCATTCCACCAGGTGAGAGCCCTCTTTTGGAATACACTCGAAGCAAACTCGACCTTACGGTTGTTCGGACACTGAACATGGCAAAAAGTGCTCTCAAGACTCTCAAACCACTGTAGGAGCCCAGTTGCTCCCTTAGAACCACTAAACTTGAGCGGTTTAGCCGAGTTAAAACTTTTGAAGTTGCACAGAGCAGGTGCATTATTGTTATTATTGGCTTGGTTTATTTGAGTGATGAGATTCGGTAGCATAGCAGCCATCTGCTGTGCTATAATAGCTGCCAGTTCGGCATTGGGTTCCTGAACGTTACATCGAGGAGGCATTCTAAAAGAGGAAACATGAGAGAAAACGAGTGAGATGATGTGATGAAAGAAATGAGATGTCATAAATATCAACAAAATGAAAGGATGGTGGTCATTTGTTCGTTACTTCGTAACAAATAGTCGACACGCAATGACAAATCAAAGTAAATGGGTCATAATAATGTATCACTAAAGACATACTCGCCTATAAGTGAACACTCACCCCAAGGGTTCCCAGGTAAGAGTGACTGGTCCGATACTATGGATTTATACGAACACTCTAGCCTTAGACAGAAAATTCAGGGTACAGGCATCCACCCTTCTAGTTTGCATGTGTTCACATTATTTAGACCCAAACTTTGACGAGATTTTGAAAATTTGGAAGGCATTAAGCCAAAAGAAATCATCTAAGGATAGATGACTGATTTCAAAATCATTTTGGAAATTTGGTGTTCATGTTTTTGGTAGTCACCTAAGGATAGGTGACGGGTATTGTTTTAAGTTCTAAACACAAGAAAACTTGTGTTAGGGTCCTAGAAAGTTATAGTCTAGGTCAAAGCATTACTAATAACCTAATTCCCCATAACCATTGGCTCTGATACCAACTCTTCTGTCATACCCCGACCGCGTAAAACAACAAACCGCGGCGGAAACGTCGGGGAGTGAAGCGACAGAATTATTGTTTCAACAACCATGGTAATTAAAGTTTTGTATTATTAAGATTAAAGTTTACATTGTCTTGGAATTTAACAGAACATAACATAATAACTGTCTTTTAAGTCACTAAGGCCCAAGTCCGCCTATGTGATGCATAAACATCATCATGCATTAGCACCTAAAACACATGTAAAAATAGGTACGTCAGCATAAAAATGGCTGTGAGATACATAGGTTTTGTTTATGCAGGATTCATGACTTGTAGTTAAAAGAAGAGTTTTACAAAAATGTAGTCATGAACCTTATAAAATGTTTTCCTTTATAAAATCATATGAAAATCGATGTGAAAATCAAATGATAATAAAAGGATAATGCATGGTTAAATGAATAACCAAGTAAAAGTGAATTTGTATAAAATATGTAATTTGTAAAACAATGTCGTGTTTTTGTATAAAATGTTTCTTGTCTTGTCAAAGTGGTTTAGAAAACACAACAATGTATAATAAATACAATAAAAGCACTTATATATAGGAAGTACCAGCGGTGTATCCACCATGCTTTTATCACATTACCCATAGCCCCGTTACATAAGTCACTTATCAATAACCAACCAAAATGTCTTGTTCAATGTCAAAATGTTTATGTGTAAACCATGTTCAATGTCATGTGTGAAATGTATCATTTATAACCAAATGTAATGCATAGCAAGTAGAAAGTATCTACTCAAACTATGTGATAATGTTAATGTGAAAACAAATGTCATGTATGGTAAATAACTAGTAATTACTCAACCCCATAGGAAAATGTACAAAACAAAGTTTTTGAATAAACCTAAGTTTAAATCAAATGTTATGTTTTGCAGAAAAAAATGCTTTATGATTACAAACATTAATACAGTAATGTTAATCGCATACATTCAAGCCTTGCGACTGTGGCGACAAACCCTTAAACAAATTAAAGGTTTATCTCAATTATGTATATCGGATTCTGTCATTCCCAACTTCCAAACAAACTTAGGAAGTTGGAAACGGGATTTGTCAAGTCCTATGGTACCATTACATACTACCGATCGGTGTGATCAATGTTAATGAATGTATTATTGTCCCGATTAAACATACCAAATGTCATAACCAATGTAGCATGTGAAAACCATGTACTGGGTATGATAAGTAAACATACATAGTAGAAATGTTCATGAAATCAATGTGCTAGCATGCTAAGTAAACATACATAGCAAAAATGTTATGTAAATCGATGTGTCCATATGCTAAGTAAACATATGCAACAAATGTGTCTTATGAAATCAATATGCTAACATGCTCAGTAAACATACATAGCAAAATATAATTGAAAGCATGTACTATATGTGTACTAGGTGAAACTAGCATGTTTATGTCATAAAAGCAATGTAAAGCATGAAAGTAACAAGTATGCACATGTGTATCACCCCCAATTATTTGAAAATGGTAAAAGAGGGAAACTATGTACTCACTTGGGATTGCTTATTAGTCTTGGGAATAAGACTGAATTAAGCTCCAAGGATCACGGAATCAACAAAGCACCTACTAAGGGTAACTATGTTAATAAACGGATCCTAAATCGGGAGATAGGATAGAATGAGGTTCTATAAATCAAATGATTATTGGCACTCATATGGCATGATTTAATAGTCCCAACATTCTAATTTGAAAGTCTACCTAAGTTCTTTTGAGTCGTTTCGACCCATTATGGTAGTTTACGCCACTAGAACGCGTCGTTTGCGTAAAACTATGGTCGGATGGTTAAATATGTGCTATGTCAAGTCTCACATGCCTAATTATGCCTAAACATGTTACTAAATCAGATCATATGTCAAAAACATGTTCACATATGCAAAATACGGATTTATGCTTCAAAAGGGCATTTTGGTCATTTTCTATGGGCATGTAAACTACTTAACGAATGACTAACCAATCCTATGTGATCATAAGGTATAACCTCAGTGGTTCTTCTCTATGCAACTATGATCACTAAATAAGCTTGGTCGGATCCTAACGATCGACCAAACGGGTCGGGTTCGAAAGTCTAAGCGGTTGTTTGGACCGCTTAACTTACGACCCTAAACAAGCACTAAACTAGTAGTGACAAGTTAAACATGTCAAAACATGTTTAACTAATTTAGAAAACTGATTTGGTATCAAAACAAAGTGTTTTGATACCTAAACGTAGTTCCGTTGCAAAATGCACGCTAAAACGCATTTTGACTTAAACTTTGACTCGTCACTACACCTAGTCAACGTGGTAATCAGTAGGTCTAATCGCTAAGGATTATAACCATCGTGATTACAATCACGTTTCAAAGTTCAAACGAACTTTGTGTTGACTATTGACTGGTCAAAGAAGAAAGTCAAAAACTGTTTGACTTTCACGCTTGAAAAGCGATAAAAGCACGAAAGAAGCTTACAAAGGGTCCAAGCTAGGAAGAACTTGATCTAAAATACTCAGGTATGAAGCAAAGGCTTCAACTTAGAGCATTAATCAGATCAAGGGTGAGGAAACAAATAAGAAAGCTTGGGTATTTATACTTGTTGTGATGAAACAAGATCATCACAAGTGTTTGTTTGGCCACTAAGCAAAGAATCACAGCCATACATGTGTTTAGTGACAGGTAATATTGCTTGGAGAAGGCTTAACTTGGTTAACAAACAAAAAAATGGCAAGAACAGTCCCTAAAGAATCAAACGGTTGCTGAAAATGAGTTTCTGTCACTGGGCCTTCTGTCGCGCCCCGCGTAGGAATGAGGCTGGGCTTACGCGGCCCGCGACCTCTGGTCTGATCTGCAACAGTTTCATCTTTTACACATTTGGTTCCTGCACTTGATTAAGCTCATTTTTGGCACTTCTAACCCCCGTTAAACCATTTTCAAGGCTCTACAAGGTTTTCAAAGTATAGAGGACTCAAAATATGCTCGGAAATATCTCGGATGTCTGTTCGTTTGGTCGTACGGTCATGTTATTCGTCTAATTACGACGAAACTCGAACGGATGCAAAAACGATCCAAATTAAGTGACGAATGGTATTTTTGCATGCCGATCACTAAAATAGAAAATATTTTAGTGTCTACAAAAATTTTGGATGTCCAGATGTGGTGAGAACGTATGATATGCGCGTAAATGCAAACTTACGCCGTTTTTGACACTTTTAGTCCCTGAAAGATCAAATAAGCATATTTTCGCCCACCGAACCTATCAAAGCTTATTTCTAAGCTATGTTTAGGTCATTTATGGTATGTTTAGATTATGATCATATTCCAGAATGTACGTTGCCATACGAAATGGCAGACTTTTGCAGCTTGACCCAAATAGTCCCTGTGAGCGAATAAACTTGATTTTGCCAGACCAAACCCTTTAAAACTTATTTCTAAGTTATGTAAAGGTTATTTAAGGTATGGTAAGCTTATGTTTCTATTCTGGAGTGTTTGTCTCATTAAACTGATTACGTTTATGCATCAGTTTGCGTATCACTTCCCAGAAAGCGATATAGAGTTTAAAATAGATCAAAAATCAAAACGTGCGAAATGTCAAACATAAATAAACAAATATTGGGATCAAAACACATTATTTTATTAATATTGGATTGTTTAGAGTTGTACAATGATTACACAAGCACAAATGTCACAGTTTTTGCCATTCTCATTGCTCATTCACCTCAAATCAGCTCTAAGTTGAAGCTCTCACTTGTTGAAGGCTTCATACCTGAGCTTTCTTGTTGAAAGCTATCACTTGTAAGTTTCTATCATGCTTGTTTATGCTTTTCAAGCATGAAAGTCAAACAGTGTTTGACTTTCTTCTTTGACCATGAATTGGTCAAGTGAAAGTTAAATCGAACTTTGCAACATGAGCGTAATCCTCATGGTTATAGTTCCTTGTGACTATACCTACTGATTACCACGTATATTTGTTGAAGTGACGAGTCAATATTTCAGTCAAAATGCCGATTATGCGCATTTTGCGATGAAACTATTTTCGGATATCAAAACGCTTTGTTTTGATATCAAACCTGTTTTCTAACTTAGTTATAAACATGTTTAAACATGTTTAACTCGTCACTCTTAGTTTAGTGCTTGTTTAGGGTCGTAAGTTAAGCGGTCTTGACAATCGCTTAGACTTTAGAACCTGACCCGTTTGGTCGATCATTAGGATCCGACCAAACATATTTTGTGACCATAGTTGTATAGGGAATAACCTTCTGAGGTTATACCTTATGGTCACTTAGTTTAATTAGTCGTATGATAGGTAGTTTATATACCTTAGGAAAATGACCAAAATGCCCTTTTCATGCATAATTTTAATTTAAGCATATGTAACCTAACTTTTGTCACTTAAACTGATTATGCAACATATTTAAACATGTTAGGGAATATAATACTTGTCATAGGACTAGTTAGGCGTCTCGAACGCGCATTCACGCGAACGACGCGTTAAAGTAGCGTAGACTACCTTAACGGGTCGTAACGGGTCATAAGCACTTAGGAAAGGTTTCGATTTAGAGTGTAGGCCTTGTTAAACCATATCACATGAGTTCCAATACTCATTTGGTTTACGAGACCTCATTCTACCCGATCTCCCGATTTAGGTGTCGATTTATTAACATAACGATCCGATTACTAGGTGCTACTTGATTTCCTTGGTTTGCCCGAGCTTTGTTAAGTTCATTTAGTCGAGGATATCTTTGCAATTCAATGTGAGTACATAGTTCCCCTATTTTACTGTTTTCAATTTTTTTGGGGTGATTCATATGTGTTAAACGATTTCGATATTTTCAAAAACGATTACTATGGTTTATATTAAATACACGATTTCGATAATGTGAACGAACTTGTTGGGATGTATTTACATAACGAATGACATTCATTAACAATGATCAAGCCGACCAGTAGTTTGTTATGGTACCAGAGGATCTGACAAATCCCGTTATCGGACTGCCGCCATGGTTATGTATGGAGGTTATATGGGTAACGACTGAACCTGATGATTGTTAACTTTCCCTTTGGTGGTTTGTTAATACGAGTTGAACGATGGACGAGTTACGAAGGTTTGAATGTATTCAACGAGACGACCAAAAGTTAGTTTTCACAATTAAAACATGAACCATTATGAACGATTAAATGATTGTAATGATTTGAACGACATGAACGATTTGGAACGATTTGAACGATTTAAACAAATGAACGATGGTCTATAACATGAACGAGTTGAACAATTTAAACGATTGGTTTTTGGTATGTGATTAGATAACGGGACGGGTATAACGTGATAAAAACATGGTAGATACGCCGCTGCTACTTCTTATATATAAGTGTTTTTATCATATTACATTCCGTGGCTTTATTTAGTTCACTTGGACGAACTATTTTAAACGATGACACGCAACGATGTTTACTAAATATTATAAACCATACGAGTTTTACTACAAGAACGATTTACAATTTGGTTTACATAAACAAATGTTTTAGTCTAGATTCATGGTAACGAGGTTTTATAAACTATAACCAACTTGATTTGAGTTGGTTAATCATATTGCAATACTAATCACTTTTCAAAACAAGGTTTTTAATTATCGACTCTTGTGGTCAAATGAGGTATTGCAACATGTATACGAGCCATGAATCTGAGACACTCACAAAATCTATGTGCTCGCTGACATTTCTTTGCTGACTTTATTTTCACATATGTTTCAGGTGGTGTTTAATGATGTTGATTGCGACTAGGATGCATGCTCACTTAGGATCGGACGAGGCCTTAGTGACTTAATAACGATGATAGACGATATGTGAACTTATTTGTTATGTTTCTAAGACAATGTTAAGATTTAATATTTAAATAAAACAAAACTTTTGAATCCATGTGTTGAGAAACAATAATTCTGTCGCTCCACTCCCCGATGTTTCTGCCACGGTTTGTTGTTTTACGCGGTCGGGGTGTAACAGCGATGTCCACATGGTAGAACTCCTCTAGTTGAACTATATTCCGTCCAACATATGACACATGATAAAAGTGCTTCTCTAGACAATCTGGGATTATGATCCATTTTATTACAGTCGTCATGATCAACTCCTACAGAGTGATCTTCATGACTTGAAGTTGTATCCAAATCTTCGATCTCTTCCAAAGCGGGGCGCTTTGGGGGGTTTTTTATTTTTTTAAAAATTATTTTAATTCAAAAACGCACCTACAATTTTCGTAACGTAACGTATTTGGCCAAAGCGTGGCGTTTTGAGGTGTGTGAATACGCCAATGGGGTGTGTGAATAGCCTAAGCCTTAAATAAAAACACAATCATTCTAGGGTTTCTTCATCACCTATAACAAAGTCAACAAACGCTGATCGAAACACGCCGCTTAAATCGGAGGACAAGAAGAGTAACGTTACCAATCAGCCCGTTGATGAAAAGCTTATCGAGCACATAGTTCTTCGTGTTGGTTAGTTATCGATTCAGAACTTTATTCGCGGTATTTTTTGGTGATGAATGATTTGAAATATTAAGTAGTTCGTGCTTTTAATAGTTTTTGTTGGTTTTGGTTGTTTATGAGTTGATTTGATTGTGAAATAGATAAGAAGGATGAGATATCAGCAGTTAGCTCGAAGAAGTTTCTCTCGATTATTGATGAAGTGGATTTCAGGATTTCATTTGCACAAACTGTGGAGAACTTGTTTGAGTTATCCTTCTTAGTAAAAGATGGCCGGTTTTTAATATTATCATTCAACACGTGACCAAAATTGATTTCGAAGAACGTGTTAACACCTTTAGGTCCGCCCGACCCGGTTATCTCGACGGGTATGTCTTCATAGGCGTCGAAGTTGATACCCGCGTTGAGGGTTTGTTGTTCTTGTTCTTGTTCATGTTCATGTTCAGCAAGTTTCAGTTTGGTTAGTGTTTTGTAAAACGGGGCGTTTTGGAGCACGACTGCCTCATAGCCCATGGAGCGTCAGCTAACCTTCATGAGCATCTTTTCACTCTCAGTGACTGCTCAGAGATGCATGTATGCAGAAGGTGCAAGAGAATGGCGAGTGTAATCCAAAGGTCGGTATCGGGTGGGCATAAGATCTGTGGGCCCTATTATCGGATCTGTGACTCGATGGAAGATGTGCTTAAGGTAAGCGTGCCATAAAGTTACATCCGTACAACTAGAATCGCAAGACGAATGCTCGCTTGACTTTTTCGTTTTCTACTTCTTTGTTTTTGCAGCTACACGAGTTGTGTCTCTTTTCCTTTTACAGTTCCTTTCATTTAGAAACCTATGTCCAACTCAGCACACTTTTGATCTGAATTTGCTGATAGTTCTTTTAGTAGAGAATTTGATGATGTGGTCCACCATCTTTTCGTGTGGACAAATAAAATTTGTTTCAAAGTAAAAAAAAAAACTGAAACCAGCTTTTGCATCTTTTCGTGTTCTGGCGGAGGCGTAAAGTGATATGGAATAGGTTTTTCGTAGCTTCGGTGATGTTTGCAAAAGGAAATGAGAGGTTGAAGGTTAAGGATGCTGAGAATTCTGCAGCTTCGGTGATGTTTGGTGATTTACGAAAGGTTGGATACGCGTGAGAGTATAAAATTAAAAAAGTCGCGTGTATATTAACTTTGTAACAAGTTTGCTGCTAATTGTACTGAAAGTATCTTTTCCTATTTGGCCAAAGAGAAAGAGAGAGACCTTTAAGTATGGATCCTACATCTGCATTTGGAACAAGAAGTCCAACAATTCATTCATTATCTGTTGTTGTCTCAATGCCCACAACACGCAGTCGTTGATGGGCTTTGTGGGCCTGCATTTGGATCTACCTATGACTGCGCACGAATCAACTAACTACGGACCAACCATATGAAACCCTAATATGGCGCATACGTTCGTGCGAAATTGTATAACTCCATACGTGCGAACCTACTTTACTAATGAATATATGAACTTTAATCTTCATGTCTTGTCTCATCTGTTAGCTACGATAGATGATTAACGGAAGCGATAGACATATGCACTCATAGACCCTCCCTTGGATATTGTTGCAGTCAATCTCGTAGCTAGTCTTTATCTACTCTTTGAGTCTTTAAGAAGCTTTGATAGTTCAAAACCACTGACTCCCCTTTTCATCTTGATTCCTCATCTCCCCCCTTTCATCAAACTCTCTATCTGTAAGCTCCCCTTTGCTTTGAGCTTTCAGGATTTGTGCCTGGCTCTTTGAAAATCTGATTATTTGATAATTCAAAACACTTTTAAGAATAACTTTCAATTTCAGAATCAGAAACCTGACTCTCTATAAACTTCATTTGACAGTTAAAACTATTTGAAATTCCAGGATAACCTGACTCTACTCCCCCTATCAAATAACTATATATTTGACTTTAAAGCATCCAATCACCACAAACCCTCACACATAATCAAACACAAATTAATGACTTTGATTCATCTGATTATCTACCAACTCCAAAATAATGACCTTGGAGATTTAACAAACTGTTTTTGGATTTTACATTTAAAACCTCAAGTTTCAAATTGATGAACTTGTTATTTTCTGAGACATGTTCAGCATACTTAGATTTTAAAACTCAGCTTTCCAACATCGATTTTCGAAACATAAAGTAGAAATAAAATCTTTTTGTATTTTTACAAGTTTTATGCTAGAACACAATCTTTTTGGATTTTTCTAAGACTTTATGTGTGTTTAAAGAAATGAAATAACAACGTATTTACAGATATATTTTTGTTGAATTCGCGTCAGAGGATCATATTAGTTTATGACAAGTCAATAGCACCGTTGATCTATATAAACTTTAAGTTCTAAACGATTCACTTAGATTGTCAATATACTGATCCACTTTAAATTTTCACACAAACTTCAATTGATTCAAGATACGAGATTAGTGATTTAAAAACTTAACTTATTCACGTGTCCCACCTCAGAATATACCCCCGCATCAAGATTCCCTAGATTCAGTCTTATAGATGAATATACCTAAATGATATCGGTCTCTGGGTTAGTGCGAAGCCTTGAGAGCTCAGGTTAGAACTTTCGTTCAGTCAAAGAGACGAAGGCTCGACTTAAGGTGTGTTCCATTTAGGAATTTTCTTTGCAACTGCACTTGATATATATCTTTCGATATTTTCTCAATTTTAATGCAAAGGGAATGTTTTAAGCACAAAAGCATTATACAAGGTCTAGGCCATTGCTAACGCAAAATCTGAAGACCAAGTATAATACCCCAGATATCAATAAGTGTAAAGACTTAATATCTCAGAATTAGGCAATCTCTCAAACGAAATTTTGGAGTACTAAGTCCATATATCCGAGAGATGTTCCCCACGAAATAAGAAAGTTATTGATTTAGGTTTATATCTCGAAATCAATCTACTAAATGTGTAAGAACCTACCGGCATATCATTAGTGAGATCGTTTATCACATTTCAACATTCCATTTCTTTAGCATGATGTGATTGTCTACTGATGTACTATCATTTCCTATATTCACACAAAACTCTTTTGATTTTTTCATGTTTTTGTACTTTTTCAATTTTTCAAATGTTTTGGTATTTTTAAAATTTTTACTCCCCCTAAAATCCAAAACATTTAAAAAAAATTGACAAACCAATGTAGATAGCTTTATCTCGCCATCTGTTTTCTACTTTACATTCTCTGTTTTTCTTACACATACCCCCATGAATAACAAAACTTTGATTTTAAAATTTTGAAATCATTTTTGTTTGTTTAGCCGTGAGGGTTTCGACGTATTCCTTCAACAAATTTTTAAAATTTTTCTTTTTGACAATCAAAAACTAACATTTTTCATTTTTATGTTTTTCCATTTTTTTAATTTTATATGTTTTATTTATTATTATTAACCACCCCTCCTTGATTTCAATCACAGGAGTCCTCTTCTCGTGCCAGGCTGCTCCGTTGTCCGCGTTGACTTTCGGTTGACTTCTGGAACACTTGCACATTCACTTAACTCAATTACTTGAATAATGTAACCCATGCCTGTTTGACCTTGGATATTGGGTCACAATATGAATCATTCAGTTTAGGAAAATCTTTGTTGATTTTAACAAAAACTTTTTCATTCTTATTATCAACCTTCTTGATTGAGTCAATTTTCCCTTTCTCATCTACAGAAGTCTGTTTCTTTACCACCCAAATTTGTTCTTTTAAAACATTATTTTTATAAAATTTTGAATCATTTTGAATGTTTTGTTTTGACAAATCAACTTTTGGTTTCCAAATTTGGTTTGGTTTTGATGTATCAACCTTTTAATTCCAAATTTGTTTTGGCCCAACTTGGGTGTCTTTGGTTTCCAAATTTTTTTTGATTCAAATTTAGATGACTTCTGTTTCACAGACTCATATTGCCGTTTCTTCTTTTCCACATCAACATGCTTTAGATTTGGACATTTGCGACCAACGTGTCCAACTAGTTGACATTTAAAACGTGTTTTCTTTGAAACATCTTTGGCCTGTTGTTGTTTCTTCTTCTACGCATAGAATTCCTCATTAGTCTGTTGATTAATCGGATTTCTTTCTCTTCTTCTGAACTTGTTCCATGAACAAAGTTCATTTTCTTCTGTAAATTTGACTTTACAGCCCTTTTCTTTTGATTTTGTTTATTTTTATAACCCAACTCAGCCTTTGTGTTTTTCTTTTTGTAACTTGGTTTGTTATAAAACGTTTTCTTGCTCACTTTACAGGCAAATTTGTCAATTTCACTCTTCTCAATTTCCACCAATTTAAAAACTTTTTCGATCTTTTCCAAAATCACATTTTGAATCGGAACCTCAACATCTGAGAACAATTTGTCAGATCCGACCATATAATATGCCAACATCATAGGATCATCATTCACATTTGTCTCAATTTTTGAATTCTTTAGATAATTTTTGTGAAAGCGTTCTTCATCTTCAACTTGTGATTCGAAACTTTTATATTTGGTGGAATTATTTTGATTTTCTTCTCTCAAAACGCTTTCAACAACGTTACTTACCACCTTTGATTCACCAACATTAGATTTGGTGTAAGTTACATCAATGTTCTCAGGCAATTGATTAACTATGTTTATTGCCTTTGCCACATTTTCGTCATCATAGAATGTATAATTTTTCTCCAACGGTGGTGGAACCTGATGATATTCTGAACCAATCCCTTTTTTATTCTTTTCAAAGCCATTATCATCCAGTTTAATGTTGAAAATGCGTTCAACGATATATGAAGCATGATAACTTTGAAGTTTATTAATTTTCTTTTATTTTTCAGCCAATTCACGTTTAAGATCAACAACTTGATCAATATAATTATTTAATACCAATTGTTTGCCTTTATAATTGGCTTCAAGAAATTTGTATTTTCAGAATACTTTGAAACTCTTTCTTCAAGACGTTTAACTTGACTTTTCGAAGTTTAATATGCTTCTTTTACTTTATGATATGAAAATTTCATTCCATCATATTCTTTTGCATTTCTTGAACAACATTTTCTTTTTGAAAACATTTTTCACAATCTGTTGAACACTTTTGTTTTAAAACTTCATTTTCTTTTTTCAAGCACATTGCATTTTAGTGTCAACTCTTCTATTTTTTTCTTTCAAAATCTTCTCATTTTTAGAAAATTCAATGTTTCTGGAATTTAATATTTTGTCCTTTTTAGTACAGGCACTGCATGATATAATGTTTTTCCAATACTGCATTTCATTTTTATTACGAGATTTTTCATCACTTTCATCATTTTTATCCATTTCTTTAACCTGATTTAATGATTTGGGAGATTCAGTTAGAGTTTCTTTCTCAATTGACTGTTTTGCTGTTGTCTCCTCTGTATCAGGTGTCTTCTTCAAACTTGCTATCACTTCTTCTAGACTTTTTAGACTTCCATTCAACACGTATTCCATACACTCATCCAGTTTTTTTAACATATTCTATATCTACTTTCTCCTTTGAATAAAACTTTCCAGCAGTAGGTATAGTTGCGACTAGAACGTCAAAGTCTATTGTATTAGGATCTATAAGAGGATTTCCTTGAGAATCTAAGAAACATTTCCTCTCATCATCCCGTCTCTTGGCCTATTATGCTTCTCTAAAAATTGTAATCCTTTCATTCAATCTAACACGCGCAATACGATTTTCTCAATTCCACACCGTGATTTCTGTTTTAACAAATATCTGCAAGAATCAACAAAACAATTAACCACAACTTTGAAATCCAAACAATAACAATCTCTTGATCCGCGTGGATGAACTTGGATCCGTGCGGATGAACCAATATCACTAATCCTCCCAAAACCCTAGATTCGTGTGAATAAGAAATGTTGGTTCGCGCGGATGGAGAGTTGTTGATCCATGCGAACTGACTTCAGCTGATCCGTGCAAAAACCTAATCTAGATCCGTGTATATTCAAGCAATAACACTAGATCCGTGCGTTTGTGAAGTAGCTGAATCCGTACGGATCAAGAATAACTTGATTCGTGCGGATGCCCGCTGAGGGACCTAGATCAGTGTGCAACTTTCAGCTTTTGTTTTCATGTTTTTTCAATAACTCTTCAATGTTTCAAGTCGAATTTGGATCTGAAACTTTCAAGGGTTGTTTAGAACGTGATTTTGCACAACATGTTTGAAAATCAGTTAATTTTAACCGTGGATTCGTCGTGAATTTGTGTTTTAAACTTGTAAAAGAAGTGTAGAAGAAGAATGAGTAGAAAATGATGAAATTCAGCTCTGATTTTACTTGAATCTTCTTGTTTCTTGTGTCTTCAGTCCTTGCAATCAATCTCCCGCTCTAATACCACTTGAACATGCGTGTTAGGATCGATTCCAATGCATTTGAATGTTTTGTTGATTGCGTAGACCTCGTATCTCATGCGGAATCTGAGTACGAGAGTGGAGGTTCATCCGTGCGGACCTACTTTGTTATGAATATACTTCAATCACTTCAATATCTTGTCGTATCTATTCTGTTAGCTACGATATGTGATTGACGGAAGTGATATACGTATGCACTCACAGTGATATTAGAACAATGTACACACTTCATGTAAACACATGGACTTTGTGATGATATGTTACAAATTGGGAACCGCATATTCGTGTGTTATAGTTTGGAAAGATGACCGAATAGAGACCTGAATAACCGATACAACCCATTTGTAACCCATCAAAATATCCTTGAGTCTAGATTCTTTCTTAAACGATGTTCAAATATCGAGAATGTTCGTTTGGGGAAAATTTTCTGGAAATTGAATTATAATGGCAATATACGTCACGTTACGACAATTGTAGGGGAGTTTTTGAATTATAATGGCAAAATACGGCATTCACCCCAAGTATAACCCCACCACTCCTCAATCCCACCACTGTGTCACCGACTGTCCCAACGGTTATATTATGCTTTCCACCTAACACTTGGAGTGCTCAAACATAAGCATTCCATTCTCCATCTTCTTTCTGCAATTCTTGAAACACTACGAAGTTAACATATCCCAGTTATCCCCTCTTGGTGTAATGAAAGTTTCTCATTTCGAAATCATCTGTCGTGCTCTTGGTGGCGAGCCACCTTTGTTTCGACAGTCTTTTGTACTCTCTAAGTATGGCGATTGTTACACCGTGTCTTAACAGAGCACTCGTGGTTGCATATAGTCGGTGCCGGCATCGCTGGAGAATTCCATGTGGCGGTGGAGGCATTCCTGTCGAATTTTGAAAATCATTTTAATTCAAAAACGCACATGAAACTGTCGTAAGGTGATGTATTATGCCAGTATAATTCATAATACGAAGTATAATGACAAAATACATGGAATACTTATCCAGTAGGACGTGTATACATACAACATGGCACGTTGAACTACAAGTGAAATCAAAACAGAATCGCACGAAATCATGGAATACAGCCACACATATGACCGAACTTATCCGGAATATGTCGTATAGACCATAAACTTGGTAAAAGGAATTATAATGGAAAAATACGTCACATTTTATTTTTTTAAAAATCATTTAATTTCAAAAACGCACCTACAACTGTCGTAAGGTGACGTATTTTGCCGTTATAATTCATAATACAAAGTATAATGACAAAACACATCGAATACTGATCTGGTAGGACGTGTATACATACAACACGACACGTTGAACTATAAGTGAAATCAAAACAGAATCGCACGAAATCATGGAATATGGCCACACATATAACCGAACATATCCGAAACATGTCGTATAGACCATAAACTTCGTAAAATGAATTATAATGGCAGAATATGTCACGTTACCACAGCTGTAGGTATGTTTTTGAATTAAAATGATTTAAAAAAAAATAAAAAACCCCCAAAGCGAAGCGGGGCGCTTTGGGGTTTTTTTGTAATTTTAAAAATCATTTTAGTTCAAAACGCACCTACAACTGTCGTAAGGTGACGTATTTTTCCATTATAATTCATAATACGAAGTATAATGACAAAATACATCGAATACTGATCTAGTAGGACATGTATACATACAACACGACACATTGAATTACGAATGAAATCAAAACAAAATCGCACGAAATCATGGAATACGACCACACATATGACCGAACTTATCCGGAACATGTCGTATAGACCATAAACTTTGTAAAATGATTTATAATGGCAAAATACGTCATGTTACGATAATTGTAGGTGCGTTTTTGAATTAAATTGATTTAAAAAAATAAAAAAAACCCAAAACACCCAGCTTTGGCCAAAGCGGGGTGCTTTAGGTTTCAAAATTTACAGTTTTGGCCTAAAGCGCAATAGCTTTGAGCCAGAAATGTAAAATTGGAACCCAAAACGCCACGCTTTGGCCAAAGCGGAGCGCTTTCGTTTGAATTAAAACACGCAAAGCGTGCACCTTTGCCCAAAACACACTAAAACACACACCAAAGGTGCGAAAACACATAGTGGACGATCCGAGACCTCGATTCAAGACCACTTTCATCGATTTAACTCCTACAACGTTAGATTACTACTACCTAATCATTTAGACTTCATTAATTTATGAAAATTTTGAGTTTCGATTGATTATTTGGTTTTGGGATCGACTGTTTTTTTTTTTTTTTTTTTTTTTTTTTTTTTGAAGAAGAACAGAGGGGGAAAAGCGCCCGACTTAGCCCAAAGAGCGGCACTTTGCCCCTTATTTGGGTTGGGGATCTGCTGATTTGAGTTGATCTCCGGGTTCGTAGGTCCGTAACCGGCGTAGGTCCGTAACGGGCGTCGAATCCGTAACGTGCGTAGGTCCGTAACAATCGTTGAATCCGTTAACCAGACGCAAATATATAATATTTACATTATTAGTCGAAGTCCTCCGTAACACGCATAGGTCCGTAACTAGCGCCATAACATAACCAGTCGTAAATATATAATATTTTAATTTATTAGCCGAAGTCGTCCGTAACGTGCGTAGGTCCATAACGAGCGTCAAAACATAACACGTTGTAAATATATATTATTTTTATTATTTGTCCAAGTTGTCCATAACGCGCGTAGGTCCTTAACGCGCATCGATTCCGTAACACGTTGCAATATATAATATTTTTATTTATTAGTCGAAGCCGTCCGTAACGCGCGTAGGTCCGTAACGAACGTCGATTCCGTAACAATTGCTAAATATATAATATTTTTATTTATTAGTCAAAGTTGTCCGTAAAGAGCGTCAAAACATAACACGTCGTAAAATATAATATTATTATTATTAGTCGAAGTCATCCGTAATGCACGTAGGTCCGTAACGAGCGTTGAAACATAACAGCTCGTAAATATATATTATTTTTATTATTAGTCGAAGTCGTCCATAACGCGCGTAGGTCCCTAACGAGTGTCGAAACATAACACGTCGTAAATATATATTATTTTTATTATTAGTCGAAGTCATCCGTAACGCGCGTAGGTCCCTAACGAGCGTCAAAAAATATAATATTATTATTATTAGTCGAAGTCGTCCGTAACGTGCGTAGGTCCTTAACGCGCTTCGATTCCGTAATACGTCATAAATATATAATAATTTTATTTATTAGTTGAAGTCGTCCGTAACGCGCGTAGGTTCATAACGAGCGTCGAAACATAACACGTCGTAAATATATAGTATTATTATTAGTCTAAATCGTCCGTAATGCGCGTAGTTCCATAACGAGCGTCGAATCCGTAAATGGTCATAAATATTTAATATTTTTATTATTAGTCTAAGTCGTCCGTAACGCGCGTAGGTCCGTAACGAGCGTCGAATCTGTACACGGTCATAAATATTTTTATTATTAGTCGAATTCGTCCGTAACAAATTGTAAATATATAATACCTTAAAATTTGTTATAAAATTGTATTTAAATTTGTTATTAAATTGTTTTTTACACACAGGTATGGATATGGATATCGATATGGATTACGACCCGGACGTGGAGCTTGATGATGAGGAGCCGGTTAACGTTGATCCACTAGATGGTCACCTATACTTGGTGTTCCCGACGCGGTCAGACAGGCATAAGAGGTGCACGAAGTTGAGCACCATGGAGATAGGGGGCATGTTTGGATTGATTGGGGGGCTTTTAGATATAGTGGAGGAGGTCGCGAGGGCTCGTATCATGAGATTACGGTCAAGTTAGTTTCCTCATTTATATATGTGTCGCATCCTGGAGGATTACGTGGAGGACCATGGTCATGTCATGCACGAAATCACTTTTCATCTGGCCAGGCCCGAGTTTGGGATGAGCCCGCGGGACGTTGCCGTCCGTTCAGGATTGTACACTGAGGCCGAGCTTGATACTCATGTTTATAGGCAGGGGGTCAAATCCTTAGACAGACAGACCCTTATCAGTTTCTGGATGGTCGTTGCGATGATTCCCTTTGGGAAATCCTCGCAAAAGGCCACTGCCATCAGAGACCCCTGTACAGATACCTCCACCGCATCATTGGGTCATCGATCGTGCCGCGGTATCACAACCGGGACAAGGTCAACATGGGTGACCTTTTCTTTCTCTACTGCCTGTTGTCGCCTCATCTGTGTGCGCTCGCTGCGTGCCTGACGGAGTACTTTGCTACCGCTTATCATAGGCAGGAGCGCGGTAGGCTCTTCGGCGGGTCCTACGTTACAATGATCATGCGCTCTTTAGGGATCGTGCCCGAGAGTGACCCCATGCTGTCCCTGACCATTCTGTCGACTATATTAGGTCGGTCGTCAGTATCCAGCATGTGTTTCACGCACGTTTTTCTCGGGATCGGCCTACGCTTTCGATCGCAGGAGTTTCGGGTTTGGGTGCCCGAGGAGTTGCGGGAGGTGATCCCTGTAGTCATTAAGGTTAAGGACGGGATACCAGCGCCTGTGGCTGTTCAGGAGGAGGCTCGGCGGGCTCAGCGACAGGCCCTGGGTCTGCCTGAGCCTGAGGTTCAGGCTCCGCTTCCGCCTCCGGCTGATGACGTCATTGACGAGGACATCCCACCACCAGCGCTGCCTTCACCTCCGCACCCGCCGCAGTACCTACATCACGTCATTGCAAACCTGCCTCCTACTGCACAGGCCATGGCCCGGGACCTCAATCGGCGTCTCCGACGTGTTGATGCCCAGTAAGAGTGGGTCATACAGACGCTCTTGCAGATCGTGGGTCATTTGGGATTGCCGCCCTAGCCACTGCCACTGTCCCCACCACCACCGTCCCCACCGCCAGAGGATCTGTAGCTTTAGTCTTTATTTTGTATTAGACATTCAGTTGTACTTTTATACTAGACATTCACTAGTACTTATGTTTTGTACATACAAACTGATTTTATATATATTTATGAGGTAGATCTTTTATTTTACACAATGTTTGTTTCGATTATTTGAGTTTATTTCATACGTCTCTTTCGCAACTTATTGTATGTTGTTTTAATTAAACATGTTCATGCAATATAACAAAATAAAATCGGTTAGCATTTATAAAAAGAATGGTATAATGAAACGTATCTTTATAAACGACTGTTATAAATTAACTATAACTGGTAAACTCACGTTAAACGACCGTTATAAATCAACTTTAAATTATATATGTTTTATAAAAATAAAACAAAAATTTACAACTTTTCAACAAATGAAAAAATGATTAAAAAACCGGCCACTTATTTTGAAAAAGAGTAAATTGCTAAAATCATCCCTGACGGTTATTCACATTTGCTAGATGCATCCAAAAAATGTTTTTTTTTTTCTCATAGGAACCACTGAGGGTTTTAAAAAAGTTGCTAAATCCATCCAAAATAACTAACACTCTAACAAAACTAACTTGATAAAGGGGTAATTTAGTCATTGTCTTGATTTATTTAATTAACCCTTTTTTAACAGGTTAAATTAACTTGAAAGAAAAAAACCAACAAACATTCTAAGATAATAAGTATGTACTAAAAACAGTTGCTTTAGCATTAGCATTAAATTCTTTTAACTAAATTATATTACATGTGTGTGAATCGTTATAGGATTATTGGTATCTTTGTAGGAATAAAACTTATACTAAAGTAAATATAGAATTTAATATCTTACAAAACATAAATTAATAATATACAACAAAGGCAAGTTGATGCATATAAGTCGAATGAGGCGCACAACATTACAGAGCTTTAAGCCACAGATAATGTGATTATTCAAAATGCTAAAACAGTAAAACTATGTATAGATGATTGCCATGAATGTCCCCACATGGCTACAAAGTTAAAATATATTCTTGTTAATTATATGGCAAATCAAGTATCAATTAAAATCGCTAAATGCGTCAACTTGCCTTTGTTGTATATTATTAATTTATGTTTTGTAAGATATTAAATTCTATATTTACTTTAGTATAAGCTTTATTCCTAAAAAGATACCAATAATAGACACATGTAATTTAATTTAGTTAAAAGAGTTTAATGCTAATACTAAAGCAACTGTTTCTAGTATATACTTATTATCTTAGAATGTTTGTAGGTTTTTTCTTTCAACTTAATTTAACCTGTTAAAAAAGGGTAAATTAAATAAATCAAGACAATGACTAAATTACCCATCTATCAAGTTAGTTTTGTTAGAGTGTTAGTCATTTTGGATGGATTTAGTAACTTTTTTGAAAGCTCGGTGTTTCCTATGAGAAAAAACATTTTTTGGATGGAATCTAGCAAATGTGAATAAAGTTTATGACGATTTTAGCAATTTACTAATAATTAAAAAAACATAAATGATTAAAATCTACAACTTTAAATTATATATGTTTAATTACACTTTTTAATTAAAAACCAGCCACTTATCTAAAAAAAACATAAATGTTTAAAAATCTACAACTTTGAATTATATATGTTTAATTACACTCAAATGCGCCCAACAGCTTCTGGACAACTTACATAAAACAAAACAAGATCTCAAAATTTAAGCATACATATTAACATTATTTTTCCATAATGATATCATATATGATAACATACCTCGGGCCGTAATAACAGTATCATTTAATGAAATTGAACGTACATACCGCATCCGAAGATCCTTGCATTGGACACAAACCTATGGAATTTGTGGTGGATCCAAACATTATGAATGCACACAACAAATTTGAAAATTGTGATAGCTTATTAAAAGTTCCTCAGGCTCACGGCAACCGCACCGGTAACAATCTGGTATTGGTGGTGGTTGTTCATCACAAACTGGCTTCGGTAATGTTTGGTGATTTGCAAAAGGCTGGATACGCGTGAGAGTATAAAATTAAAAAAGTTGCGTGTATATTAACTTTGTAACAAGTTTGCTGCTAATTGTACTGGAAGTCGCTTTTCCTATTTGGCCAAAGCGGGGCTCAATGGGGGTTTTTACTTTGTATGGCCATCTGTTTCACATACTTACACCGGTTTTTAAATATTATTATCCAACACCTGACCCAAATCAATTTCGGAGAACGTGTTAATGGGTTTGGGTACGGCCCACCCGGTTATCTCGACTGCCACGTAGCACATGGAGCGTCAGCTAACCGTCACGAGCGTCTTTTCACTCTTAGTGACTACTCAGATATGCATGCTCACATAGGGTGATAAACAAAGTTGATCTGGAATTGGAGAACCGTTGTGTATTTACTTATTGATTGTTGAAAAGATTTGTTGAAATCAAAGAAAAGAGTAAAAAAGATGAAATGAGCCGTGTTATGTTGGAAACAAAGTCATAAGCAGACTTGTTACCACCATTGTTGAGCTTCATGTTCTCAAGTTCACAATGATTATTAAGAGTCTATATCAATAACTTCCGAGTTATACGTTCCTTGTAAAAGTTTTTCTGGGTCTGTTAAGAATTTGGGTGATGATTTAAGGTTCTGGAAATTGAAGGAAAAGGACTTTGTTATGGTTTGGGGAGAATGTTCTGGAAATTAAAGAAAAATGACTGCGGTTCTGTTTTTGCAGCTACACGAGTTGTGTCGCTTTTCCTTTTACAATTCCTTTCATTGAGAAACCGTTGTCCAACTCATCACACTTTTGATCTCAATTTGCTGATGCTTCTTTTAGTAGAGAATTTGATGATGTTGCAGCACACTTTTTAGAAAAAGGAATATTCCCAATCTGATAACAATAGATGTTTCAAATTTGGGAGACGCCATTGATTCAAAGAATAACGCATTGATTCTTTAGTTTTTTTCTCTAACCCCAAACCCTTATCATCAAATCTGTTCTCATAAACCCTAACTTTTCTCTCATACTCATCAATCAACTTCCTCATTGCACCGATATCTTCATCTTTCTTCTTCAACTGATCATGAAGCTTCAAATTCTCCTTAAAGATTGCATCTTTTTCCTCTTTAACCTTCTTTTTTAGCTTCAAATACTCATCTTTAATGTGTTCTTCACGTTCTGTCAATGTTTTGGCCACTTGTTCAAACTATGATGATCGGAGCTGTAGAATGAGATCCTCTACTTTTGGGTTATCATCTTTCAAACCCATTTTCCCAAAATTGGAGATGATCAAATGCTTGAAGTGGAACTTGAAAAATGCTTTTTTCTTGATGTAGAAAAAACCCTGAATATGAAAAGATGTAAATGAAAACCGTATTGAAGATCAAGAATGAAGATGGAAAAGTTTTCACTCCTGCAGAGTGATCTTCATGACTTGAAGTTGGACCCAAATCTTCGATCTCTTCCAAGAAAAAAATTCTTCATTTCCCATGCTATTGAAAACCTCGTTTTGTGAGGTGGTCTTCTTTCATGTTTCCCAAAATAATTTGAAAGCTCACAAATTTCAATATCATTTTGGTGATTTTCTGAGTGTTTGTAACTTTCGTCTGATTCTAAAGATGATAACTCGTTATATGTGACATTTGTGCCACTACGACCACCATACAAATACGAATCCAATGAAATCTTGTATTTCACTCTTGGGATTTGTACCAATACATGTGACTTTTGCACATATCAATTCTTGTTCGAATTGAAGCTTTAAATCGCTTTCTGGAAAGTTATACGCAAACTGATGCATAAACGTAATCAGTTTAATGCGAAAAACACTCCGGAATAGTGACATAGGCTTAACATACCTTAAATAAACTTTACATAACTTAGAAATAAGTTTTGAAGGGTTTGGTGTGTCGAAAACAAGTTTATTCGATTACAGGGACTATTTGCGAAAGTCTGCCGATTCGTATAGCAACGAACATTCTGTAACATGATCATAAGTTAAACATACCCTAAATATCCTTTACATAGCTTAGAAATAGGCTTTTAGGGGTTCGGTATGCAAAGATACGCTTATTTGAACAATAGGGACTAAAAGCGTCAAAAAGTGCATAAGTTTGGATTTACTCGCATATCTTATGTTCTGAACATATCCGGACATCCAAAAATTTTTGTAATCATTAAAATATTTTATTTTAGTGATTGGAATGCAAAAATACCATTCGTCGCGTAATTTGGATCATTTTTGCGTCCGTTCGAGTTTTTATCGTAATTAACCGAATAACGTGACCGTATGACCAAACGAACCGACATCTGAGATGTTTTCAAGCATATTTCATGTTCCATATGCTTTAACATCCTTGTAGTTCCTTGAAATTGGGTTAACGGGGGTTGAACGCGTCGAAAATGCCTTAAATCAAGTGTAGGGACCAACACTACCAAAAATTTAACAAGTTTCAGCTGGTTCAGCCAGGAGTGTTGCGGAAGAATCAAGGGACAGCTTCGCGTGTCGCCTGAGATACCTTTGAGCAGAAAACCAGTTTTCAGCAAATCAGCCTGCTCAATCAGTTATTAATCCTAGTTTTTTAATACCTTGAGCTAGTTTATGTCCTCCCCAAGTATTCAAATCTCTGGGCAACATGTGTATGGCCAAGATCAAGCTTTGATTCACTCAAAAACACATGAAATGATCTTAATGGATCATGATTTTCTATAAATAGCTTGGCTTTTTCAATCTTGTTCCTTGCTCATTTCAAAATCTGCTCTAAGTTGAAGCTCTCACTTGTTGAAGGCTTCATACCTGAGTTTTCTATATTCTATCTCCAAGCTTGGACCCTTTGTAAGTTTCTTTCACACTTGGTTATGTATTCAAGCAAGAAAGTCAAACAGTGTTTGACTTTCTGCTTTGACCATGAAATGGTCAAGACAAAGTTCGTTTGAACTTTGCAACGTGAGCGTAATCACGATGGTTATAGTCCCTTGTAACTATACCTATTGATTACCACGTTAATTAGTTGAAGTGACGAGTCAAAGTTTCGGTCAAAATGCCGATTATGCACATTTTGTGACGAAACTATTTTCAGGTATCAAAAAACTTTGTTTTGATATAAAATCAACTTTCTAACTTAGTTAAACATGTTAAATTTTGATATAAAATCAACTTTCTAACTTAGTTAAACATGTTTTAACATGTTTAACTCGTCACTTTTAGTCTAGTGCTTGTATCGGGTCATAAGTCAAGCGGTCTTGACAACCGCTTAGACTTTCGAACCCGACCCGTTTGGTCGATCGTTAGGATCCGACAAAACATATTTTATGAGCATAGTTGTATAGGGAATAACCTTCCAAGGTTATACCTTATGGTCACTTAGTTTAATTAGTTGTATGATAGGTAGTTTATATGCCTTAGGTAAATGAAAAAAACTGCCCTTTTTCATGCATAATTTTATTTTAAGCATATGTAACTTAATTTTTGACACTTAAACTGATTATGCAACATAATTAAACATGTTAGGGCATAATATACTTGTCATAGGACTAGTTAGGCGTCTCGAACGCGCATTCACGCGAATTACGCGTTAAAGTAGCGTAGACTACCTTAACGGGTCATAACGGGTCGTAAGCACTTAGGATAGGTTCCTATTCTGAATGTAGGCTTTGTTAAACAATATCACATGAGTTTCAATACTCATTTGGTTTACGAGACCTCATTCTACCCGATCTCCCGATTTAGGTGTCGATTTATTAACATAGTGATCCGATTACTAGGTGCCACTTGATTTTCTTGGTTTGCCTGAGCTTTGTTAAATTCATTTAATAGTGGATATCTTGCAATCTCACGTGAGTACATAGTTCCCCTCTTTTACAGCTTTCAATTGTTTTGGGGTGATTCATATGTGCTAAACGATTTCGAGTATCCAAAACAAATGCTATGGTTTATATTAAACACTACGATTTCTATAATATAAACGAACTTGTTGGAGCGTTGGTCGAAAGACAGTTGAATGACATTCATTAACTATGATTAAGCCGACCAGTAGTATGTTATGGTACCATAGGCTATTATGGTACCATAGGATCTGACAAATGCCGTTGTCAGACTATCACCATGGTTATGGGGGTAATGTGGCTAACGACCGAATCTGATGAATTGTTAACTTACCCTTTGGTGGTTTGTTAATACGAGTTGAACGATTAGGACGAGTCACACAGGTTTGAATGTATTCAACGAGACGACCAAAAGTTAGTTTTCACAATTAAAACACGAACCATTGGAACTATTTGAACTATTTTTGAACAATTTGAACCATTGGAACTATCTGAACTATGTGAACAATTTGAACTACTTGAATGATTGGAACTATCTTAACTATGTGAACGATTTGAACCATTTGAACGATTGGAACTATTTGAACTATGTGAACGATTTGAACGATATGAACAATTTGAACTATTTAATGATCGGGTTATGGTAAGTGATTAGATAATGGGGCGGGTGTAAAGTGATAAAAGCATGGTGGATACGCCGCTGGTACTTCCTATATATAAGTGCTTTTAACACATTACATGTCATTTCGTTATCTAGATCACTTGGACAAATGTTTTCAAAACGAAGTTACACTACAAGGTTTACTTAAAGATAGAAACCATACAAAGTTGACTTTCAACAACGATTTACTACTTGGTTTACAAAGACAAATGTTTTCAGTCAAGATTTATGGCTACGATGGTTTTGGTTTACACATATATCAACTTGTAAAGTTGATAAAAACATACTTTAATATCAAACTCTTTTGTTTTCAAGGTACACATTCGACAACTCTCGTAGTTGGATGAGGTATTGCAATATGTACTTAAAGCCATGAATCTGACACACTCATAAAACCTATGTACTCGCCGGCATTTTTATGCTGACTTTATTTTCACATTTGTTATGATGCATGCTCACATAGGAATGGACGAGGACTTAGTGAATTAATAACACTGAAGGACAATATGTTCATGTTTTGCTTTTAATATTCGAGACAATGTAATAAACTTAATTCAATAAAATGAAACTTCAATCCATGTGTTGTGAAACAATGATTCTGTTACGACACTCCCTGACGTTTCCACCACGATTTGTTGTTTTAACACGGTCGGGTGTGACAGAAGAGTTTGTATCATAGCTCATGGTTATAGGGAATTAGGTTATTCGTGATGCTTTGACCTAGATTATAACCTTCCTACGACCCTAGCACAAGATTCTTTTGTTTAGTCTTAAGACAATACTGTCGCCTATCTTTAGGTGAGAACCACAACAAGAACATAAATTACAAATCTGTTTTGAAAACCAATCATCTATTCCTAGATGATTTATTATAAAGTTTTGAACCTTCAAAGTTTTCAAAATCTCGTCAAAGTTTGGGTCTTTATAATGTGAACAAGTGCAATCTGGAAGGGTGGATGCATGTACCTTGAGCTTTCTGTCTAAGGCTAGAGTGTTCGTACAAATCTACATAATCGGACCAGTCACTCTTACCTGGGAACTCTTGGGGTGAGTGTCCACTGTGCGTCGTTTGTTTGTTCGAGGTAACGAATGAATGATCACCTTCCTTATGTTTCGTTGAAATCTTCAATACCACTTTTGTCCATTCAAATGTCAATCTCACTCATTTCTCATGTTTCCTTGTTCTTCTTAGAAAATGCCTCCTAGACGCGATCAAACGCAGGATGCTGCACTCGCAGCCCTAGTCGCTCAGCAGATGGCTGTAGTGATTCCGAACCTTATTACCCAGATAAACTAAGCGAATAACAATAACAATAATAACAATGCTACGTGTAGTTTCAAAACGTTCAATTCAGCTAAGCCACTGAAATATTATGGGTCTCAAGGAGCAACTGCACTCCTACAATGGTTCGATAGTTTGGAAAGCAAATTCCGACATGTTCAGTGTCCAAATGAGCGAAAGGTTGAATTCACATCTAGTGTTTTTGAGAAACGAGCATTAACACGGTGGAATAGTGTGATGAGGGACATGGGTGCCGATGTGGCATTAGCTCAAACCTGGGAAGAGCTTCGAGCTCTAATGATGAAGGAATTATGTCCTCATCATGAAATCAGGACACTGGAAAGGGAATTCGACGATCTTAAACAAGATAGTGGTGAGCATCGAGCCTACATGGACCGATACGAGGAACTAAGTCTGTTATGTCCAACCATGGTTACGCCTTTGGATAAGGCAATTGAAAAGTACATTAAAAGTCTCCCTGACTCAGTTCAAGACATTGTTACTGGTAGCAACCCTACCACAGTTAGACAGGCCATTCAGCTATCCGCTACCCTGACTGAATCTCAGATCAGGAAGGGTAAACTTTTCCGAAAAGGTGACAAGAAACCAACCGATGAAACAAAACCAAAGGATAAGCAGACTGAATCCTCCAAGAAGTCAAAGAAGCGTAAGGCTTCTCAGAACTTTGATGTGGTTGCTCAAAACAATCAAGTTATCCCTAACCAACCTGCTCAACCCCCTGCTAAGAAGCCATACAATGGGACTGCACCTTTGTGCAACCAATGTAACCTTCATCATCATGCTAATATACAATGCCGCAAATACCTAAATTGTGGACTTGCTGGTCATACAGCTAGGGTTTGCCGAGCTGCGGCTACACAAAATTAAGTTGATAACAACCCTTCTCAAGCTCGTTTTCCACCAGGTTCTTGCTACAACTGTGGCGAGATGGGCCATTTCAAAAACAATTGCCCAAAGCTTGTTAATGCAAATCTAGCCCGTGGATGAGCATTCGACTAACTGGAAGACGATGCTGCTTAGAGACAACTGAACTTTATGTTTTACTTTTTGTTATCTATGACTAAGAAACAAGTATTTTGGTTTATAAATAAATATTTATTTGCTTTATGATGTACGAAAACAAATGTGGTTACATGTTTGAATGACATATCCCTTCGATACCGACACCAAGGAACCGTGTTCCTTACAAGATAAACTACTCTCGTAGTTCTTCCATTTTATGATCACTCGCTCCACGAAAATCCTAAGTACTCGTTTCATCTAAGAAACAAAGTACAAGGTACAAGTTACAACTCTGGACGAATACTTAAAGTACCACTTTAAATCCTTAATTGGATACCCAAGGGTACTTCCCTAAGTCCTTAATTGGTCTTACGCAATATACATATCATATCTTCCTGGTTTCAGGATATTTTACACAACATATGATTTCAAAAGATTATACATGTTTTCAAAAACCTCATACATGATTTCAAAATCATCTCACATGGTTTTAAAACATTTTATAAAAATGTTTACCTAATACATGATTTCAAAAACATTACATAAGGTTTTCAAAAACATATCTTTAACGATTCCATGCATAGCTTTCAAAGATAATCTGCTCGTATGTTGTCTTAAGATACGTAGTACGAAATTTTCAAGGATCCATTTGGTTCATATGTTGACTTAGCATATCTAGCACCTTGATTCCATAAACACTATACTTCGTATGTGGTCTTAGCATACCTAGTACAAGGTTCCTAAACATTTCCTGCTACACGAATTCCAAATCCTTATGGGATCTTCCTATCTTCATAGTTAGATCCTTGTGCATGTTCAAAACGCAAAATCAAAGTCCTTAATTGGATTCTTTGTGTGCTTTAATACGAATGTTACGATTCAATGAGAACAAAACCGAATCCTTGTAAGATCATCCTATCTTTGTAGATAGATTCTTGAGGATGTTTAAAGTACTAATTGAAGTCCATTGATTGGATTCCTGGTGTACTTTAAATGCATGTGTACAAATCGACGACAAGTTAATAACAATTTAATAACAAGTTAATAACAAGCTGATAACGAGTTGATAACCAAGTGGACAAATGTGTGACTATTATGTGCTTACGTGTTTATGTGTTGACCTAATCAAAGAAACTCTATGGTAATCTAGTCAAAGTTATCACAAGGTTGTTCGATTGATTCTATCCCCTACACATTATAAAATAAGCTGTGCGGACTGTGTAAGGAATTACGTAATTATGGATGCATACATAATTATGGAATTCAGTGCACAGAAACCACAGAAAGTTTTGTCATGTGTCAACTTAAACAAGAAACTAAGGTTGTCTATCTTCATTTCCGTTTCCGATAAAGTATCCACTGAGGAAAAATGAACTAGCTACTCATTTTTCGCTTCTGAAAGAAATATCCTCCGAGGGAAATGAATAATCTATTCGTGAGCCGTGTTCATTTTCGTTTCTTATGAAGTACCCACTGAGGAAAATGAATTATCCATTCATTTTCGCTTCTAAAGAAAATATCCACTGAGGAAAATGAACAAATTCATTTTCGTTTCTGATGAAGTATCCACTGAGGAAAATGAATTATCCGTTCATTTTCGCTTCTGAATAAATATCCACTGAGGAAAATGAATAAATTCATTCCGTTTCTGGTGAAGTATCCACTAAGGAAAATGAATTGTTCATTCATTATCGCTTCTAAAGAAATATCCACTGAGGGAATGAATAATCCTGCATTGACCTTGTCATTTTCGTTTATGACGAAGTATCCACTGAGGAAAATGAACTATCCGTCCATTTTCGCTTATGAAGAAATATCCATTAAGGAAAATGAATAAATTCATTCCATTTCTGGTGAAGTATCCACTGAGGAAAATGAATTATCCATTCATTTTCGCTTCTAAAGAATTATCCACTGAGGAAATGAAGAGTCTTGTATTGAATTCTTTCTTTCATTTCCAATTCTGACGAAGTATCCATTAAGGAAGATCAATTATCCATTCATTTTCTCTTTTGAAGAAATATCCATCGGGAAATGAATATTCTTTACAATAATCTTTCATTTCCACTTCTGACGAAGTATCCATTGTGGAAAATGAATTATTCATTCATTTTCGCTTCTGACGAATATCCATCGGGGAAATGAATAATCTATTTAACTATCTTTCATTTCTACTTCTAACGAAGTACCCATTAAAGAAAATGAGTTATCCATTCATTTTTGCTTCTGAAGAAAAAGCCATTAAGAAACGAACAACCTATACATTCCATCATTTCCATTTCTAATAAAAGTATCCATTGAAGAAAATGAGTTATCTATTCATTTTCGCTTCTGAAGAATATCCACTAGAGAAATAAAATACAAGTCCTTGTAGAATCTTCCTTAATAGTTAGATTCATAAAGGGGCACTTAAAGTACTTCTTTTGAATCCGTGATTGGATTTCTAAGAATGCTTTACAAGACACTGAAACAAAGGAGCCAAATCCTTACAAGATCTTTCTAATCTAATAGTTAGACTCTTAAAGGATACTCACATAACTATTGGTTGATATGGTTTTACCATTAATCAAATCCCTCATTCCCACTTCCTGCTTTAATCAAGGGAGTATCCTTTAGAGGATGAGCATCATAGGTATAACAGCCCATTCCTACTTCCCGCATTACCTTAGGAAGCATCCATTGGGGAATGACAAAGTTATGCCTTACATGGAGATCCTTGATGGGTTACTCTATGAAAATAGATAACACCCTAGATTCCATGCAAGACGATTGTTTAACACAACTATACAGACATACTCCTTCGAATAAATTTTGGGACGAAATTTCCTAAAGTAGGGGAGACTGTGACATTTGTGCCACTACGACCACCATACAAATACGAATCCAATGAAATCTTATATTTCACTATTGGGATTTGTACAAATACGTGTGACTTTTGCACATATCAATTCTTGTTTGAATTCAAGCTTTAAATCGCTTTCTGGAAAGTTATACGCAAACTAATGCGTAAACGTACTCAGTTTAACGTGAAAAACACTCCGAAATAGTGACATAGTCTTAACATACCTTAAATGACCTTTACATAACTTAGAAATAAGTTTTGAAAGGTTTGGTGTGTCGAAAACAAGTTTATTCGATTAAAGGGACGATTTGTGACAAACTGCGAAAGTCTGCCGATTAGTATAGCAACGAACATCCGGAACATGATCATAAGCAAAACATACCCTAAATATCCTTTACATAGTTTAGAAATAGGCTTTGAGGGGTTCGGTATGCGAAGATACGCTTATTTGAACATTAGGGACTAAAAGCGTCAAAAAGTGCATAAGTTTGCATTTACGCGCATATCTTACGTTCTGAACATATCCGGACATCCAAAAATTTTTGTAATCATAAAAATATTTTATTTTAGTGATTGGAATGCAAAAATACCATTCATCGCGTAATTTGGATCGTTTTTGCGTCCTTTCGAGTTTTCATCGTAATTAACCGAATAACGTGACCGTACAACCAAACGAACCGACATCTGAGATGTTTTCAAGCATATTTCATGTTCCCTATGATTTAACATCCTTGTAGAGCCTTGAAATTGGGTTAACGGGCGTTGAACGCGTTGAAAATGCCTTAAATCAAGTGCAGGGACCAAAACTGCCAAAAATTTAACAAGTTTCAGCTAGTTCAGCCAGGAGTGTCGTGGAAGAATCAGGGGATAGCTCCGCGTGTCGCCTGAGATACCTTTGAGCAGAAAACTAGTTTTCAGCAAATCATCCTGCTCAATCAGTTTTTAATCCTAGTTTTTGAATACCTTGAGTTGGTTTATGTGCTCCCCAAGTATTCAAATCTATGGGCAACATGTGTATGGCCAAGATCAAGCTTTGATTCATTCAAAAACACATGGAATGATCTTAATGGATCATGATTTTCTATAAATAGCGTAGGTTTTTCAATCTTGTTCCTTGCTCATTTCAAAATCTGCTCTAAGTTGAACCTCTCACTTGTTGAACGCTTCATACCTGAGTTTTCCTTGTTCTATCTCCAAGCTTGGACCCTTTGTAAGTTTCTTTCATGCTTGGTTATGTATTCAAGCAAGAAAGTCAAACAGTGTTTGACTTTTGGCTTTGACCATGAAATGGTCAAGACAAAGTTCGTTTGAACTTTGCAACGTGAGCGTAATCACGATGGTTATAGTCCTTTGTAACTATGCCTACTGATTACCACGTTGATTAGTCGAAGTGACACGTTAAAGTTTTGGTCAAAATGCTGATTATGCGCATTTTGCGACAAAACTGTTTTCGGGTATCAAAACACTCTGTTTTGATATCAAATCAATTTTCTAACTTAGTTAAACATGTTTTAACATGTTTAACTCGTCACTTTTAGTCTAGTGCTTGTATAGGGTCATAAGTCAAGCGGTCTTGACAACCGCTTAGACTTTCGAACCCGACCCGTTTGGCCGATCGTTAGGATCCGACCAAACATATTTTGTGACCATAGTTGTATAGGGAATAACCTTTCGAGGTTATACCTTATGGTCACTTAGTTTAATTAGTTGTACGATAGGTAGTTTACATGTCTTAGGTAAATGACCCAAAATGCCCTTTTCATGCATAATTTGATTTTAAGCATATGTAACTTAATTTTTGACACTTAAACGGATTATGCAACATAATTAAACATGTTAGGGCAAATAATATTTGTCATAGGACTAGTTAGGCGTCGCGGACGCGTATTCACGCGAATGACGAGTTAAAGTAGCGTAGACTACCTTAATGAGTCATAACGGATCGTAAGCACTTAGGATAGGTTCCGATTCAGAATGTAGGCTTTGTTAAACCATATCACATGAGTTTCAATACTCATCTGGTTTACGAGACCTCATTCTACCTGATCTCCCGATTTAGGTGTCGATTTATTAACATAGCGATCCGATTACTAGGTGTCACTTGATTTTCTTGGTTTGCCTGAGCTTTGTTAAGTTCTTTTAATCGAGGATATCTTGCAATCTCACGTGAGTACATAGTTCCCCTATTTTACAGCTTTCAATTGTTTTGGGGTGATTCATATGTGCTAAACGATTTCGAGTTTCCAAAACAAATGCTATGGTTTATATTAAACACTACGATTTCTATAATATAAACGAACTTGTTGGGGCGTTGGTCGAAAGACAGTTGAATGACATTCATTAACTATGATTAAGCTGACCAATAGTATGTTATGGTACCATAGGCTGTTATGGTACCATAGGATCTGACAAATCCCGTTGTCGGACTATTACCATGGTTATGGGGGTAATGTGGGTAACGAAAGAAGCTGATGAATTGCTAACTTACCCTTTGGTGTTTTGTTAATACGAGTTGAACAATTAGGACGAGTCACACAGGTTTGAATGTATTCATCGAGACGACCAAAAGTTAGTTTTCACAATTAAAACACGAACCATTGAAACTATTTGAACTATGTGAACGATTTGAACCATTGGAACTATCTGAACTATGTGAACAATTTGAACTATTTGAACGATTGGAACTATCTGAACTATGTGAACGATTTGAACTATTTGAACGATTGGAACTATTTGAACAATGTGAACGATTTGAACGATAGGAACTATTTGAACTATTGAACGATTGGGTTATGGTAAGTGATTAGGTAACAGGGCGGGTGTAAAGTGATAAAAGCATGGTGGATACGCTGCTGGTACTTCATATATATAAGTGCTTTTAACACATTACATGTCATTGCGTTATCTAGATCACTTGGACAAATGTTTTCAAAACAAAGTTACACTACAAGGTTTACTTAAAGATATAAACCATACAAAGTTGACTTTCAACGACGATTTACTACTTGGTTTACAAAGAAAACTGTTTTCAGTCAAGATTCATGGCTACAATGGTTTTGGTTTACACATATATCAACTTGTAAAGTTGATAAAAACATACTGCAATATCAAACTCTTTTGTTTTCAAGGTACAAACTCTACAACTCTCGTAGTTGGATGAGGTATTGCAATATGTACTTAAAGCCATGAATCTGACACACTCACAAAACCTATGTACTCGCCGGCATTTTTATGTTGACTTTATTTTCACATATGTTTCAGGTACTATTGTTTGATGATGTTTGATGATGATTATGATGCATGCTCACATAGGAATGGACGAGGCCTTAGTGACTTAATAACAATGAAGGACAATATGTTCATGTTTTGCTTTTAATATTCGAGACAATGTAATAAACTTAATTCAATAAAACGAAACTTCAATCCATGTGTTGTGAAACAATGATTTTGTTACAACACTCCCTGACGTTTCCGTCGCGGTTTGTTGTTTTAACGCGGTCGGGGTGTGACATTATATGTATTTTTATGTATCAGCCTGCGATTTCTTCTGGAGGGTTCACCTATGGTAGTGTTTTTCCTTTTCTGATTCATACAATGTGAAGAGGAAAGTGTAAAACTTAAAAAAATATATATATAATACTGACAATTAATTTTGCATATAACTTAATATCTATAATGAATTCAAGTAATATACCTCTAGTTGAATTATATTCCGTCCAACATATGATACATGATAAAAGTGCTTCTCTAGACAATCTGGGATTATGTTCCGTTTTATTACAGTCGTCATGATCAACTCCTGTAGAGTGATCTTCATGACTTGAAGTTGTACCCAAATCTCCTCTCTCTTCCAAGATCAAATTTCTTCGTTTCCGATGATTATGAAACCTCATTTCGTGAGGTGGTCTTCTTGAGCTGACGTTCCATTTGGAAAGAGAAATTGCTTTTTAATGGTCATTGAAAATGATTTGATGTGTACTTTACGTACTTTTTTGAAAAGTATATTTAATATCGAATGCGATATTGTTGAATCTGTTGCTGCAGCTCTATTCATTGATTGTGGATTTAACTTGCAACATACATGGATGGCTTGTTCACGTTCAATAAGATCCCGTAATTATATTTAATATTGAATGAAACTAACCAGATTTTTAGACACTTACTTGAACCGTTAGTCATGCTTGATGTCATATTAGCTGAACCACAACCTATTACAACATTGTATGAGGAGTGTCAGAAGGACGGAAAGCAACTTGATATACAATACCGGAGGAATGGTCAGGGTTTCAAAATGCAACTTTGGATTTGATTAAATGTCGTTCTAATCCATATAAACTCGCAGGAGACAAAACCATTGCAAGTGTCTATATGGATGGTACACTTATCGCATCCTGCTCTTTCCACACCAAAGAGAATGCAAAGCTTCATGCAACCGAGGCCGCTTTGTTAGAAATAACAAAACCGGAAACTAGTGATATGGGGACCCCAAGCTATTGTTAATTTTAATGAAGCAACGGAGATTGAAGGTGCCAAACAAAAACTAAATGAATTATGCAACATTTCCGCATTTTTTGCACTGGCTTTCATTGCAAGATATTTATCTATAATGTCATTGACCAACTGCTCGAAATCCGTTTCGTTTCTCGGGCCCGCATTCGAAGATCCTTGCATTGGACACAAACCCATGGAATTTGTGGATTTCGGTTAGTTCAGATCTCTATTCGGTCATTTTTCCAACGCTTCTCCTTACATTAGTCATCATTTCTTGAATCCGAGTTCATTAAGAACTAATGACTGTTGACTAATTGCCGCCTTGGTAGTTGTTTCCATTATTTCATTACGTTAAGCTTGATCTTATTTCATCTTCGAGAACTACCCAAAGGAGAGAATACGGAACGAGATTCTTCGAGAACTATATCTATTAATTATCCCCTTAATTTCATTAGGGTATAGTTATAATTCCCCTAATATCAGGCCTATCGCATCCTTAAACTTGATAGCAGCAAAATGGTGATATTAGAACACTGTACACTGCATGTAAACACAGTGATGTCCACATGGCAGAACTCCTCTAGTTGAACTATATTCCGTCCAACATATGACACATGATAAAAGCGCTTCTCTAGAAAATCTGGGATTACGTTCCATTTTATTGCAGTCGTCATGATCAACTCCTGCAGAGTGATCTTCATGACTTGAAGTTGTACCCAAATCTTCGATCTCTTCCAAGATCAAATTTCTTCGTTTCCCATGATTATTATGAAACCTCGTTTCGTGAGGTGATCTTCTTTCATGTTTCCCAAAATAATTTGAAGACTCACAAATTTCAATATCATTTTGGTGATTTTCTAAGTGTTTGTAACGTGCGTTTGATTCTGAAGACGATAACTCGTTATACGTATTTTTATGTATCACCCTGCGATTTCTTCTGAAGGTTCACCTATGGTAGTGTTTTTCATTTTCTGATTCATACAATGTGAAGAGAAAAGTGTAAAACTTAAAAAAATATATAATACTGACAATTAAATTATATATGTTTTGTAAAAATGAAACAACTTTAAATTATATATGTTTTATAAAAATACAACAAAAATCTACAACTTTTCAACAAAAAAACAGAACCAAATACAACTAAACAACAAACCAAGAACCCATTTTTTCCACCAAAACCTCACTTTTTCCTCTAAAAATAAACAGCCAGCCCAAAACGCTCCCCTTTGTCCAAAGCGGGGCGCTTTGGTACGAGATTAACAGACTCAGTCCTTGTCTGTTGACTTTACCCCAAACTCCCAAAGCATCCATCTTTGGCTAAAGCTGGGCGTTTTGGGGTGTGTGAATAGACCAAAGGGGTGTGCGAATAGCGTGAGCCTTTTTATTTTCACGTAGAGACATGAATAAGACCAGTAGACATTGGATTGATGTTGATGTTTAATATAGTTGTGTCACATTGGATTGATGTTGATGTTTAATATAGTTGTAATGTGACAGTGGTGGACCTGAACAAATATGTTATATTAAGACCATGAGGTATGGTGGGGCGGGGGTTTGGAGCATGGGTTGACACGTGGCTTGGTGGGGGGGGGGGGGCTTCGCTGGGCTGACCCACATTGAAGACGATATGGTGGGGCGGGGGTTTGGGGCGTGGCCAGCCCAAACGGCTATTTTATATTTTTTAAAACAAAAAATTTAAATTTTTAAATGTTTTTTAAATAAAGAAAATTACATAATAAAATTTCTATTGCTTATATTTTTTCTTTATCTCTTCTCTCGTCTCCAACATTAGTTCCAACTCTTCACCTGATAGGTGATCGATGGGCTGAGCTAGAAATTTCATATCATCTCATCTTTGTTTCAGGGCATATCCCTAGCTTCTTTGTTATTCCGAATTTCGGCCCTTTGTTGTTGGAATACGTTGAATGCATCTAACTTGCTTGCAATGTCATCCAACTGATCGCTGTATACTCCCCTACGCGAGCCCAAACTCCCAACTGAAGGCGATGCCGTACCCGATCTTGATTTTTGAGCGCGCCTTTTTGCGGCATCTCTTCCGTATTCAGGCCGTTTTAGCGAATCATCCAGAAAGTCCTCCAAATCTTGATCTCGTGCATCCGATTGGGCTTAGGACGAGGGTGTCCTTGACCTTTTGGAAGACGTGTTAGTTTCGCTACCACTGGGAAATATTCGCCCACTTGGGATGGAACTTACAAATCTCCCAACAATGCATGAAACGGAAGTCGCTCCCCACATTCGTTTTGAATGTAACCAATGCATTTGTCACAAAGTCGGCTTCGGTTTCACCACTTTTTGGATTTTGCTTTACTTTATGTAAAAAACGACTAAATTTGGTGAGTTGCCCGCTTATCTCGGTCCACTTCGAGGATAAGCTATCGTTTTCACGATAAACCTCTCTTTCCATTTCTTCATGGAATGCTTTACTAATCGCTTCCCACAAATGGCTTGAGAATTTCCTATTTTAATCAAAACAAAATTTAATATATTACAAAGTTATATTAAAAAACATAAATATTTAAATAAGGGCTAAAAATATTTAAAAATACATAAAGTTGGATGCTGAGATTGTTGAAGCCAAGCCCTCCCCAATGCAAGTTCTTCATTAACGACCCATCTTTGTTGTTTTCGTTTGGCGCTTTCAAGTGCTTTCTCGGCCTCAGTTTTTTTCTTGTGACTTCTCTTCTTGATGGGTTTGGATGCGGAAGGACCATCGATGGGGGGTTGAGTTTCGGGGACGGTTTCGGTTTGGGAAAGGTTGATGGAGGTTGGTGAAAGGTTGATGGGCGTTCGTGAAAACGGGCTAGGTATAGAATCGTCGGTGTGAGGGAAGTTAGTATACACACGATTCGAGAGATACGATGCGTAACCCGCCATATCGGGCATAGGGGAGTGTATTAAAAATGGAGGACGAATCGGACGATTGGGTGGTGGGCTAGGATTTTCTTGGAATGCCCACGGGTTGTTCGTGTCAAAACCACGATTATGAGGATTCATTTTTCGTATTGTAGAATGAGAATAGAGATGATTATAGAAGAGGTGGAGTGTATTGTGGTTGGATGTGGTAAAGAAAAGAATAGAAGTGTGAGTTTTATAGTGAAAAAATATTTTTTTACACATAGCCGTTGGCCAACGGCAAGTTGGTTTGGCCATTGAGAGCTCGCCATGTCATATTGATAGACCCGCCCCACGCTAAACTCCCACCCCTTGGGCCACGCACAAACACAAGCCCACCCGGGGTGGTGGCTTGAGCGTTTTCAGCCAACCCACGCCCCAACCCCCGCCCCATACCCCACAGTCTAAAGTAGTTTCAAAGGACTTTTTTCCAGGTTGCAGTTTAACAACTAATTCTATCCAGTTTAATAGCCATATAGTTGGTTTACTAATTCTATCACTTGAATAGCTGCTTTGTTTCTGATGCATATTGTGCGAGGTCAGGGCCATCTCCGAAAATGTTCGAAAACCTTTAGGCCCTGCGTGAACAGAAAACAGCGGCCCCTTAAATATAAATTTTTAAAAAGGATATATATAAAAAATTAAATATATGAAAATGAATTAACATCATTTGAATCAACACCAATCATTTAATGTAACTTGACAAACTTAGGCAATTAATGTCATTTACATTTAATAAATAGATAAGAAACAAAAAGAAAATCAAAATTGAGGAGGCCGGGATTAGAACCCGTGTCTTCTTATTCTTAAAGTCGCTTTCAAACCAACAAAACAAGCGCTTTAGGATGGTATTATTTCGATTCATAACGTACATATTTTAATTTTACAATGAAAAACTAATACAAAAACAATAAAAAATGGCCCCGATGGGTTTTGGCCCTGAGCCGTCGCCCATTCCGCACACCCTTTGGGCCGGCCCTGTGCCTGGTCGTGAAGTTGTGTCCAAAAAGGTGGTTTATCTATTTATCCTTGTGTGGCTGATCTCGTCGTCGTCTGCATAAAACATTTGCCTACTAAATGAAGAAGTTATAGTAATAAAAAAAAGTATAAAGCATTTGCATATTTAAGCAATTGTACAGTTTGCCAACCTGTTCTTAAAAGTAGAAGACACTCTAGTTGTAACAATTTGACACATACGGCATCTAAGTTAACTGATTTTAACAAAAGAAAAATAAAAATAAAAAACATTTCTTCTTTTGAAGAGACTACGATTTGAAGCAATAAGAAAAGCTTATAAAATGTGTCCAGCTCATCAACTTGGTCCAAATTATGGGAAAGCACTTATGCAGAAATAAGATGTAAAACTATGTTTGAATAGCATTCGAATGTTGTATAGTTTGTTCGGGTTATACCAGTCTATTTTCTCCAGCTATCTTTCTTTCTTTCTTTATTATTATTATTATTTTTTTGTTTCTACACTTAACCGGCATAAGGGCATAAGAAAAACGATTAATGTTAAATAAGAAAAAGAAAAAAACGATACATGTGCCAGTTTTGAGTAATTAGGTTTAGAACTTGGTTTTTCATTGAATAACAAATCGCAGGAGGAAACGTGAATAAACACAATCAAGATCCTAAGGCTTAGAAGCCCACACTAGGAAACAAAATAGCTGATGAAAAGATAATAATACTAATTGATTTGGTTTGTTTTTTTTTTTTTTATTATCCTTTACTCCCCTCAAGTTGGAGTGTGAAGATCTCCTACATCTAGTTTGCCAAATAAATCACATAGTGGCTGAGCTCCTAAAGGCTTGGTAAAAAGGTGTTTGATTTGTTGTTTGCTGTTGACGTAAAGAGGCATGATCTCTCGAGATTCAACCCATTCTCAAATGAAAAAGCAATCAATCTCTACGTGCTTAGTTCTCTCGTGGAAAACCGGATTGTTTACAATATGCCTTGCAGCTTGGTTGTCACATTAAAGAGGTGTAGCGTCTTGCAAGTTGACTGTATGATCCTTGAGCAGCCGCCGCATCCAAAGGATCTTGCTAACTGTTGTGGCCATGGTTCGATATTTAGCCTCCGCTGAGGAACGTGAAACCACAGAGTGCTTCTTTGTTTTCCAGGATACTTGGAGCACCCCCCAAAAGTAACAAATAACCTGACCTCTGTTGGATAATCTTGATGGGTTACGGGTCGAAACCGGGTTTTGCATGAATGGGTCAGAAGGTTGTTGAAGAATTGGTCTTGGTTGACCGCAAAAGAAGGGGTTGAACGTGTGAATATGAAGTTACTGGTGGCTGATCTTATGGGATTTAATTAGCATATTCTAGTTGTTTATTATTATAAATAGGGGATAGTATTAGTTTATTTGATGTACTCTCAATTTTTCAGCGGCAAGTTTAGAAAACATTTCATTCTCTTCGTGAATTCTATTGTGTTTTTTTTAGTGTGTGTTGCTAAGTGGGGCCTGAAACCAACATTTGGTATCAGAGCGAGGTCGAAACGAGGGGCGTTTTGAGAGTGCGGGTTTGAGAGTCGTCTTTCGGGTGAGGACGGTGGAGCCGTTTTGAGAGTCGTCCTTCCGAGGAGAGGGGAGCAGTCCCTCTAAACTGCGGGGGGTGAGAAGATAGAGAGAACGAGATAGATAGCGAGTATGGAAGTTCGAAGAAAGAAAGAAGAGAAGCGGGTTCTGTGTGAACCGAATATGGTTCTAAGTGAGCCATGTCGAGACGAAATCGAGAGATGAAAAGAGTTCTAAGTGAACCAAACACGGTCCTGAGTGAGCCGGTAGAGACAATGAAGAAGACAATCTTTGTGATTGCGGAACAGTTCTGTGTGTACCGTAAGAAGAGTTCTGGGTGAACAAGAAGCCAGGAGAAGAAGGTTTCTACGTGAACAAAAAGAAGAAGACGATCTGTGTGATCAATATGTACCTGCTCTGTGTGTTGCAGGCGTGAGAAGGAGATCTTTGTGATCAAGAGAAGAAAACCCTATAGTTTGGTTTAGAGAAAGAACCGATGGATCTGTGTGATCGAAAAGAATCTGTGTGATAGAAGGCGTCAGAGTAGATAAGAACCTGTGTGGTTCAGCGATTATTGATTCAAGTAGAGAAAATCTGTGTGATTGTGATTGGTTGAGACCAAGGTCGTAGTTTGTACTCAAGAGAAAATATATTAGTTGTGGTGGTGTCATGCAAGGAAAAGAGAAGGTGAATCTGTGTGACATATTGTGTTCTGTGTGAACAAAAAAGGATAAGAAAAAGTGAACGAAGAAACATAAAGAAGAAGGTCGATTGAAAGATGGGTGTTGATGATTGAATTTTTTAAAGGAGAAGTAAGTAGGTAAGAAGAGAGATAGAGATTCAGATTTATTTGTGACAAGTATGAATAAAAAAATCAAAGCTGAAGATGGTGGTTCTATAATGGGTCGGTGCAACTTTTAACTTGTGAGGATTATCAAGTCAAAATAAACGGAGGCTGTTATGGTGGATTGAAGGAAAAAGTTTGAAAGCAAGCAAGCATCCAGGTGTGATAATTATTGACCAATAATAGAAGCAAATTGCAAGTAGCAGCATGTTTGGGTAGTTACTGGGCCTAGTTTCGCGGCTGAATCAGTAATGAAACAGTACCGAGTTGCAGTGGAATAGGGCTGCAAAAGGCGAGTGAGCAAGCAACGAACGTGTGGTTCATTTAGCAAGTACAAGAAGATGAAGAACGAATGGCGGTTAATGAGAATAACAAGAACAAATGCGGGTTAACGAGAAGAGCAAGAGCGAATGCGAGCAAGTAACAAGAAACGACATCAAGATTATGGGGGTGAATGTTGGATAATCTTGATGGGTTACGGGTCGAAACCGGGTTTTGCATGAATGGGTCAGAAGGTTGTTGAAGAATTGGTCTTGGTTGACCGCAAAAGAAGGGGTTGAACGTGTGAATATGAAGTTACTGGTGGCTGATCTTATGGGATTTAATTAGCATATTCTAGTTGTTTATTATTATAAATAGGGGATAGTATTAGTTTATTTGATGTACTCTCAATTTTTCAGCGGCAAGTTTAGAAAACATTTCATTCTCTTCGTGAATTCTATTGTGTTTTTTTTAGTGTGTGTTGCTAAGTGGGGCCTGAAACCAACAACCTCGAACGTCTTGTGTAAGGACATCCCAACCATAGTCACCTGGACCGCGGTTCACTCCGGTACGCGGAACGAAAATGGGTACATGGTTCGTGCATTTCTAAAATTCCGTACAAGGAGGCGTAGGTTCATTCCGTACGCAGTACGGCGTACCATATAGTTCTATGGTATACAAAACAGTTTACAATAGATTTTTTCAAAAAAGTTTCAATTTGTAATAACACATTTCATAATCGTATTAATATTTCGTAATCATAAGTTCATAACAGAAATCCATTAAAGAAAAGCGTTTCATAAGAGTAAGTAATGACATAAACGAAGAGACAGATTTTAATTCACATTCCAAAAGTCTAATTACATCAGCCTTTTCTTTTCTGGCACGCGTATTGGCGAAAGGCCGAATTAGTCCATCAGAAATGCGTTTTTATATGATTTAGAACAAATTTAATGACAATCGGGTACGACCTATTTTTCTGATCCTTGTCGCGAACCCGTAGCGTTTGGTTCGATTACTTACCCTATTCCGCTAAGGGCAATCTGGTTCGCGATACGGGGGGGGGGGGGGGTCTGTGAATCCTGTGAATATGATCCCAACCAATCGGCATCACAATAAGCAGCAACAAGATTAAAACCACCACTCTTAGGTATGAAAATGCCTTGACCAAGAGTGGATTTTATGTACCAGAACACACGAAGAACAACATTCATGTGATTAACTCTAGGATCCGAGAAAAATGGCTAAGGATATTTACCGTATAAGCAATACTAGGGGTCGTGGCTTGGAGATACAATAATCTCCCAATAAGACGCGAATAGAGGGAGGCATCTATTTTGTGACTTTCATGACATTGACCAAGTTTTAAGTTTTGCTCCATGGGAAAAGTACTAGGTCGACATCCAAGTTGCCCACAATCAGATGAAATATCCATAGAATACTTGTGTTGACTCAGGACCATCCCATCTTTGGTACGAGCGACTTCTATGCCCAAAACATACTTCAAGGGGCCAATATCTTTGATACTGAAATTAGTGTCCAAATGATCCTTGGTTCTTTGAATCATCTTGACATGATCATCGGTTATCACTACATCATCAACGTAAATCAAAATTGCAACAAATTTGCCTCCATATTGGTAGGTAAAAAGGGAGTGGTCAGCATTCAATTGTTTGTATCCAATCTCTAGCAGGGAGACCATGAACTTTTGATACCAAGTACGAGAAGCTTGTTTCAAAACGTACAAAGATTTCCTTAGTCGACAAACTTTGGTTTCTTCGTTGTTGGAGAAGCCTTGTGGTACTTTCATATAAACTTCCTCTTGTAAATCTCCATGGAGAAAAAATTGTTCACATCTAGTTGGTGTAACAACCATTTTTTCTTAACGGTAACGGTAATGAGCGTTCGAACGGCTACGTTTTGCAACCGGAGAAAACGTGTCATGATAGTCGACTCCTTCAATTGGTGTAAACCCTCTTACCACGAGACGGGCCTTGTACCTTTCGATTTCCCCGTTGTGTTTGTATTTAATTTTTTAAACCCACTTCAAATCAATTGCATGTTTTCCTTCCGGCAAGGTTTCCAACAGCCACGTTTCATTATCTTCGAGTGCCTTAATATCACGTTACATGGCATCACGCCAATTCTTATCCTGCATGGCTTCTTTAAAGGATTTAGGCTCATTAACAGATGTAATGGCCGCTAGAAAAACCTTGTGAGAAGCTGAAAAATTGTTACAAGAAACAAAATTTGAAAGAGGGTGTACCATAGAAGAAGTTCGATTGGGCACTAGTCTTGCATGGTCAATGGAGGGTGGCAGCGTGACTTGATAATCCTATAATCGAGACGATGATAATCCTACAATCTAGATGATGGAAGTCTGATCCTTGTGCTTCGTGGTGCTGGAGATTTCAATATGGGGTTGCTCAATGGTTGTGTCATTCTCTACTTGTATTTCACCTGCAAAATCAACAAAATCAGTTGGTAAATGGGTAGCAGTAGACTGAGTGGGTTCGGTTTATGGGACGAAATCAGCCATAACATTCCCTTCATCATTCTCGGCGACTTCTGTTTGTTTAACATAGTCATCTTCATACTGTAACATCCTAACACCTTTAAACCGAAAAGGCGCAGCGGAAATACGTACCATAAAAAATTATTTCTTTAGAATGAACTAACACATTTAAAAATCATTTAAAATGACTTATTAAAAATAATTACATTGTTCATTCGTAATTAAAATAGCGATTATAACATTCGAATACAAACTATGTGTCAACCCTTTCCGTACAATCCATGCTATTTAGCTCGACCTCCACCCATTTGTCCTTAGTGATGATGGCGATGACTCGGGGTAACCTGCGGTCACCATAAACAACCCACACATTAGTATATGGTGACATCTTACATATATTATAAACATGAAACTAAAAGACCATATAGCATTCCGATGACATAAGGTATTTCATTCAATCATCCTTCCTCATTCGTTTACTCCATTCAGGTATCAACACTCATGAGCCCTACATTAGCACACCTGCACTTTTCATGTCTTTCTCAAGGATAACACAGTTAGCAACATAAACATTTAAACATAATTAGCCTTCAATATCACTTAACGCGGCCCATTAACCCACATTAAATAAACTACCTCTCAAACATAAACATTCATATATCCAAAGACATACATACGTTCCCCTTACACTTGTACCCTAAGTAAGTTCGTTCCAGAGACACACACTATTAATTCATACCTACATGCCCTATACAAACACATTCACTTGATTTCCTTCAAGTACCATAGTTTGTTAGGCATACTATATTTTTATTTATAAAGATGCTTATATACTATTTATTTTCCATACGTACTCATAAAGAAGTTTCATACTTATCACACCTCGCCTATACTCTTCAGCAAGGTTAAGTTGCATTGCAGAAGCTTAACAAGTCATCGAAACGAACCTGAGATCAACCGGATACTCGAAACGAGGGAAACAGACGAACCAGGATCGGGCATCGCGTCGGCGACGCCCCATCCCAGCGTCAGTGACGCCCTCTGTAATGTCGCGTCGGCAGAAATGTGCGTAGACAGGCAGATAATGCGTCAGCATCCAAAACAACCTAGACATGGTGTCGGCGACGCGCCTTCTGTAATGATGACACTGATTATTGTTTTTTATACATTCTTCCTACTAGTCTTGTATTTCGGAAGTTCTAATAGGTGAAATAATGTTATCCGAGCCCCCACATCCCTCTAACACTTAACCCTAAAGTAAAACCCAATCTCTACATCTCGCCATATTACATCCTATATTTCAACCCGTTTGATCTCACCAAGGGTTATCCTTTGCATTTACACTATTACAACTTATTACAACCTTTCCTTCCCATTACTTACATTTCTCAACCATTTCTACATGACTCCTAACCTTTATACAACAAACTTTATCTATGTGCTAAGAAGTGAGGTGTGACAACCCGAGTTTTCAAGGTCTCTATCCGTTTTAACCTCGTATTTATTTGCAAGTGTGTTTTATAAATACTTGATGAGCAATACACGTGTTGATTGTAGTTTGTAATGTACATGTTGTGTGTGTAGATGCTATACATATTGTTTTGATTATTTGATGTTATAATTAAAAACAATAAGATGGAACTTTTGTCAAAGACCCACACACCTCACAAAAACACTAAGGGGCTGTTTGGGAGCATCTGAATGACATTAAGAGGCTACCTCTTAATGAAATCATTTAAGAGTTTAACAAAGATAATGTAGAAGATTGTGACATGTGATGGTTTACCATTCAGATGTTACCTCTTATCCAGTCAGACATAAGGTTACCTCTTATTCATTCAGACATAAGGGCCACAAATGATTTCATTAAGAGGCAGCCTCTGAATGGATTAAGAGGCTACCAAACAGGGCCTAAGTGTTTTCATCTATTAAAGGGCCAATGAAAACCGAATGGGCTTTGGCCCAGTAGTGATCAATTAAAAGGTTTGTACGTGATTACAGCAATTAGAAAACCCTAACCACCTACCACATCCCCTCTCTCTCTCGGTTTGCTTTAAACCCGACGGCAGTCAGCATCCTCCTCGGAGTCCTCCTAGTCTCGTTTTGCAACCGGTTAGTATGCGACTAGCTTAACCGACATAATCCGTTTGATTCTTTGTTGATGATTACCATAGTTATATATGATTTTCTATCTTGTCTCTATGTGGATGAATGGGGATCGATGATAACTAAAGATTTTGAAACTGCCATAGATGATTATATTGTGCATGTGAATTGTATTGAATATGCAGCCAATTTAATGTTGTGCATGTGATAGCATAGGAATTGTCGGCCATTGTATTCATGTTTACATGTGATTGTCAAGGATCATGTGGTGGTTATTTGGTTCTCTAGAATGGATATAATATGCTAGATGTTCTCGTTAGTCAATGACTAGGGTTTCCACATAAACCGAATTATCATCTGACATCACATGGGATATTATTGTATGAATAGATCTGAGGATGGTTAGACCGCTGATCATGACAGTTGATGCTTGAGGATTATGTTAATGGAGTGTTGTATGATCGTGGGTTACTGTTTTGTATATATAGATTGATGATTTGATTAAATGATCTCGTGAAGATTGATCATGTATTTTGCCAGTGGGTTTAGGGTTTCTTGTTGTAACTGATTATGAGCACTTTCCAGTCGAAAACACAGCCATCAGACGAAAACACGTGGTGTTTTCGTCAAGCAGTGGGTCTGACGAAATCCCTTTGATTTCGCCTAGGTGATTTCGCCACATGGGGGATTTCGTCGAGTGTCAGCTTGCTACTCCTGTTAGTTCAGTTAATTTTGCTATCTTGTTATCTCTGTTAGTTATTAACTTCGTTAGCTTGTTAACTAAGATTAATTCAGTTAAGTTTGCTAACACTATTACGTATGTTACTTACTGTTAAGTATAATTCTGTCATGCATGTTAACTCAGTTAGTTGTTAATTCAGTAAACATGTTAACTCCGTTAAAATTATTAACTTTGTTAGGACATGCATGTAACTCTAGTAAACATGTAACATGGTTAGTGCATAAATCCTGTTGAATGTGTTAACTCTGTTTAGTTTACCAACTTTGTTATATATGCTAACCTTGTTAAACCAATTAACCCTGTCAAGCATGCTAATGAATAAATGTGTTAGAATTAACTGAGAAAGTTATTATGTGAAAGATGAATTTGCATAAATTGGATTAACTGTTCACATGAAACAAGATGCTAACTGCTAGGCACACTCTGTGATATTACTGTGATGCTAGTTACATGTGAATCTTTACGAGTTTAACTGATTAAGTATACGTGCATATTATAGGACTTGACTGATTTCTTGCGAACACATAGTTAGCATACCGAGCAAACCAAGGTGAGTTCACACTCTTACCAAGGCATGGGATTCCTGGGGTTGGGAATGGGTTTGGATGATTACTTGTACACACATTGATACTGGAATTACGTACCACTGACCTCGGGAGAGGCTGGTTACTTGTAGATACTGCTAGACTAGTGATACAAATACTACTCTTCGCACACACGTCTGGAATGGCCGCGATACTAACACTAATACTTAACTTCGCACACATGCCTGGAATGGCCGCGATACGAATACTAAACTTCGCACACATGCCTGGAGGGCCGCGATACAAATATACCTAGTCTAGAAAACATGGGAAACCCCCACTAATCTTCGCCAACATGCCTAGAGGGCCGCGATACAAATACATACGAAACATGATTCACTAAATGAACATACGGTTTACAATACGATTACTATAACTGAACAACCAACTGTGAACTCGCTCAACTTTGTTGTTGACTTTCTGTTACATGCCTTGCAGGACCTTAGGTACACATGGAGCTTGCACAAGGAGGAACGGTCGTTGTGGGATATGGCAACGTATGCCATGCTTTGAACATTACTTTATTTCATACTTAATACTTGCTATGGGTTTTACAAATTATGCTTCCGCTAAACACTAACTATGCTTTGGGTTTTTGATCACCTTTCATATTATATGGTTCAATTATGTTACTTATATGCTTGTTCAATATGATTGGTGGCTTGATCCTGGTCAGTCACGCCTCCAAGCGGTGATACTCCGCGTGTGGATTTTGGGGGTGTGACAGATTGGTATCAGAGCCATTGGTTATAATGAACTTGGTTTTAATAAGGGGAAAACGTTTTTATTAAAACCAGACTATAACCTGTACAGTGCTCAACGATCCACAACGACGCTTCGCTCCACGTGCAAGACTCGACATACTAGGTGATATGATTGATGTTTACATTGCCTACTTACTAGATTACATAGAACTTTGCTCATGGTATGCTTAGATAAACGTAACAACTGTTGATTGAAACACCTATGTGCTTACTCTCTTCTGTCATCGCACTTTCGCGAACCTCTCTCACTCATGTTCTCCTTAATATCAAGAAAATGAGCGGACACGTTAACCTAACTCAAGCCCAGTTGGCGGCTTCGATCATTGAACAAGTTACTGTAGCACTCGCAGCTGCCCAGGCAGGAGGTGTAACCTGCCATCACCACTTACTCTAGGATCTTTAGATCCTACTCTCGTAAACCAACACTCGTGCTCAAGTATGTTTACTCTTACACACACGACAGGTCAACACGCTCAGCCACCTCTGTGCACGTTCAAAACTTTCATGGACTGTTGTCCTAGTACTTTTAGTGGCACTGAAGGGGCCGTTGGACTCCTCCATTGGTTTGAAAAGCTTGAGTCCGTGTTTGAGATGTGTGAATGCCCTGAGGCTCATACGGTGAAGTACGCCACTGGTACCCTCGAAGGCACTGCGCTAAATTGGTGGAACGCGCAAGTTCAGATGCTGGGGCTGGCGGCTGCTAATGCCACCCCATGGAATGATTTTTAAGGAACTGGCAATTTTATGTCCAACTATGGTGGATCCTCCTATCAAGCGCATTGAGCTGTACCTCAAAGGCTTAGTACCAAAGATTCAAAGTCATGTGAATGCTGCTAACATTGCTACTATTCAAGATGTTACTCGTCTTGCTCATCGTCTCACAGACCAGGCGGTGGAACAGAACAGGCTGCCTAAATGTATCGGTGCTACCACTACTACTACTACTACCTCTGCTATTCCCAGTGATAACAAGAGAAAATGGGATGGAACCTCCAGCAAGGGTTCAACTTCGGTTCAGTCCCAGGCACAGCAGTGAAAGACAGATAACTACCAGAGCCCCAGTCAGCAGTCTTCTGGTAGTCAAAGGCAGGGTGGATATCGAGGAAATCACCCAAAGTGCAATAGATGCAACAGACACCACAGTGGTCACATAGTCAAGGGTTGTAACCTCGTCTTAGCTGGTCAGACTTTCTCTATCGATCTCATTCCTATAGTTTTGGGTAGTTTCGACATCGTCATTGGTATGGATTGGTTATCTCAACAACAAGTAGAGATCCTATGCAAGGAGAAGATCATTCGCATTCCCCGTACTGGAAAAGAACCTCTCAAAGTTCAAGGCGACAAGAGTGGTGTCGTGAGTGGCATCATCTCCTTCTTGAAGGCACAGAAGTGTTTGCGAAAGGGCCACACAGCTATTTTAGCACTCGTTACAGATACATCGACGAAAGAGAAGAAGTTAGAGGATATTCCTGTCGTACGCGACTTTCCTCAAGTGTTTCCTGAAGAGTTAGCTCCAGGAGCAGCACCCATAGCTCGAGCACCTTATCGCTTAGCTCCAACCGAACTGGAAGAACTGTCCAAGCAATTGCAAGAACTCTTTGAAAAGGGTTTCATTCGTCCTAGCTCTTCGCCCTGGGGAGCTCCAGTATTATTTGTGAAGAAGAAAGACGGTACCTTCCGCATGTGCATAGATTACCGCGAACTGAATAAGGTGACCGTGAAGAATCGCTATCCTCTTCCACGCATTGATAACTTGTTCAACCAGCTGCAAGGGTCGAGCTACTACTCAAAGATTGATCTGAGGTCAAGCTATCACCAACTGAGAGTCCGGGATGAGGACGTCTCCAAAACAGCATTCAGAACTCGCTATGGTCATTACGAGTTTTTGGTCATGCCATTCGGGCTAACGAACGCGCCTGCGGTTTTCATGGATCTTATGAACAGGGTGTGCAAACCTTATCTTGACAAATTTGTTATTGTTTTCATCGATGACATCCTGTTCTATTCGAAGAGTCAAGAGGAACACGAGCATCATTTACGACTTATTTTGGAACTCCTTCGAACGGAACAGCTGTGCGCCAAGTTTTCAAAAGGTGACTTCTGGCTTCGTGAAGTCCACTTCCTAGGCCACGTGGTAAACAAGGATGGGATTCATGCTGATCCATCCAAGGTAGATTCGATCAAGAACTGGCCTGCACCTCGCACACCAACAGAAATTCACCAATTCTTGGGTTTGGCAGGTTACTACAGAAGGTTCATCAAAGACTTCTCAAAGATTGCACAGCCGCTTACACTACTGACACAGAAAGGTGTTGCTTACCGTTGGGGTAATACACAGGAAACAACATTTCAGCACTTAAAGGATAGACTTTGTAGCGCACCTATCCTCTCATTGCCTGAAGGCACAGACGATTTTGTAGTCTACTGCGACGCATCTATTCAGGGTCTTGGATGTGTGTTGATGCAACGGGATAAAGTCATTGCTCATGCTTCGCGCCAACTTAAGATTCACTAACGGAATTACACTACACATGATTTAGAGTTGGGAGCTGTTGTTTTTGCGCTCAAGATATGGCGAGATTACCTGTATGGCACCAAGTGCACCATCTACACCGATCACAGGAGTCTCGAGCATATCTTTAAACAGAAAGAATTAAACATGCGTCAGCATCGATGGGTCGAGCTACTGAACGATTACGAATGTGCTATAAAGTACCATCCGGGCAAAGCCAATGTTGTGGCCGACGCCCTCAGTCGAAAGGATACTACACCTAGGCGTGTACGAGCGTTGCAACTCATTATTCAGTCTAGTCTTCCTGCACAGATACGAGATGTTCAGGTAGAAGCATTGAAACCAGAAAACGTCAAGGCTGAAGCTCTACGCGGCTCAAGGCAACAGTTAGAACAAAAGGCAGACGGCGCCTACTATGTAACAGGACGCATTTGGGTCCCACTTTATGGCAACTTACGCGAGCTTGTGATGGATGAAGCTCATAAGTCTTGCTACTCAGTACATCCTGGTTCGGATAAGATGTACCACGATCTCAGAACTACATATTGGTGGCCTAGCATGAGAGCTCATATAGCAACTTACGTTAGCAAGTGTTTGACTTGTGCGAGAGTCAAATCGGAATATCAGAAACCATCGGGCCTACTCCAACAACCAGAGATACCACAATGGAAATGGGAGCAAATTTCCATGGATTTCGTTACTGGCCTACCTAGATCTCAACGTGGTAACGATACTATTTGGGTGATCGTGGACCGACTCACAAAATCTGCACACTTCTTGGCTATCAAGGAAACAGACAAGTTCTCTACTTTAGCAGACGTTTACTTGAAGGAAGTGGTTTCGAGGCACGGGGTGCCCACCTCTATTATTTCCGATCGTGATGCACGTTTCACTTCAGAACTTTGGCAAGCGATGCACAAATCTTTCGGCTCACGATTAGACATGAGCACAGCTTATCACCCGCAAACGGATGGGCAGTCTGAACGCACCATCCAGACCCTTGAAGACATGCTTAGGGCATGTGTGATTGACTTTGGCAACGGCTGGGAAAAGCATCTGCCACTTGTGGAATTTTCGTACAATAACAGCTACCACACCAGCATTAAAGCTGCTCCATTTGAGGCGTTGTACGGGCGTAAATGTCGGTCACCTCTTTGTTGGGCAGAGGTGGGAGATAGTCAGATCACTGGTCCAGAACTTGTGGTAGACACAACAGAACAAATTGCCCAAATACGACAACGAATGGCGGCAACTCGTGACCATCAGAAAAGCTACGCCGATAAGGGCAGGAAACCACTCGAGCTCCAGGTTGGGGAGCGGGTACTACTCAAAGTCTCACCCTGGAAGGGTGTGGTTCGTTTTGGCAAGCGAGGTAAACTTAACCCCCGATACTTCGGACCTTTCGAAGTCATCGAGAAGATAGGCAAGGTGGCCTACAAACTGAACTTACTAGCAGAACTCAGTGCAGTTCACAACGTTTTCCACGTGTCGAATCTGAAGAAGTGTCTGTCAGATGAGACCCTCATAGTTCCTTTGAAGGAGCTCACTATCGACGAACAGTTGCATTTCATCGAAGAACCAGTTGAAATCACGGACCGGGATATTAAGGTCCTCAAGAACACTAGAATACCTCTTGTTCGAGTTCGTTGGAACTCCCGTCGTGGCCCAGAGTTCACCTGGGAACGAGAAGATCAAATGAAACTCAAGTATCCCCAGTTATTCGGAAACAGTGCAACCACTACTGAGGCTGAAGCTACAACAGAATTTCGGGACGAAATTCCAAATCAACGGGGGGATGATGTGACACCCCAGGAAAACCAGTAAAATACACAACACAACTAGCTTCCTCAGTAACCACGTCCTAAATTTCGGGATGAAATTTCTTTCCAGTTGGGGATAATGTGACAACCCGAGTTTTCAAGGTCTCTATCCGTTTTAACCTCGTATTTATTTGCAAGTGTGTTTTATAAATACTTGATGAGCAATACACGTGTTGATTGTAGTTTGTAATGTACATGTTGTGTGTGTAGATGCTATACATATTGTTTTGATTATTTGATGTTATAATTAAAAACAATAAGATGGAACTTTTGTCAAAGACCCACACACCTCACGAAAACACCAAGTGTTTTCATCTAATAAAGGGCCAATGAAAACCAAATGGGCTTTGGCCCAATAGTGATCAATTAAAAGGTTTGTACGCGATTACAGCAATTAGAGAATCCTAACCACCTACCACATCCCCTCTCTCTCTCGGTTTGCTTTAAACCCGACGGCAGTCAGCATCCTCCTCGGAGTCCTCCTAGTCTCGTTTTGCAACCGGTTAGTATGCGACTAGCTTAACCGACATAATCCGTTTGATTCTTTGTTGATGATTACCACAGTTATATATGATTTTCTATCTTGTCTCTATGTGGATGAATGGGGATCGATGATAACTAAAGCTTTTGAAACTGCCATAGATGATTATATTGTGCATGTGAATTGTATTGAATATGCAGCCAATTTAATGTTGTGCATGTGATAGCATAGGAATTGTCGGCCATTGTATTCATGTTTACATGTGATTGTCAGGGATCATGTGGTGGTTATTTGGTTCTCTAGAATGGATATAATATGCTAGATGTTCTCGTTAGTCAATGACTAGGGTTTCCACATAAACCGAATTATCATCTGACATCACATGGGATATTATTGTATGAATAGATCTGAGGATGGTTAGACCGCTGATCATGACAGTTGATGCTTGAGGATTATGTTAATGGAGTGTTGTATGATCGTGGGTTACTGTTTTTGTCACACCCCGACCACGTAGAACATACAAAACGTGGCGGAAATGTCGGGGAGTGTTGTAACAGAATTAATTGTTTCAAATCCATGGCAATTGAAGTTTCGTTTTATTGATTAAAAGTGTTACAATGTCTTAACAAACAAGAAATACAACATAATTAACTAGTCTTGCATCTTTTATTGTCACTAAAGCCCAAGTCTGCCTATATGTATCTTGATCATCTTATGCAACAGCTCCTGAAAAACACATGTGAAAATAGGTACGTCAGCATAAAAATGCCTGTGAGATTCATAGGTTTTGTGAAAATAGGTTCCATGACTTATGTTTGAGAAAATGTTTAGTCATGAACCTTGTAATTTGCTTTGTTTTGTAAATCATTTGAAAAATAATGAGTTCAGATGATATGTATAAATAAGTGAATAATGTATGGTTAAATGAATAACCATAGTAAAATGGGTTTGTATAAGATAAGTTGTTTGTAAAACAATGTCTTGAGAAAAGTATGTTTATTTGTATAAAATGTTATATGTATCAAACTGAAATGATTCAAATAACGCTACAATATGTAATACCATACAAACACTTATATATAGGAAGTACCAGCGGCGTATCCACCATGCTTGTATCATATTACACACGCATCGTTACTTAATCATTTAATCAAACCAAACCACCAAAGTAATGTTTAACAATAGTAGAAGTGTTTATGTATGGTCAAATACGGTTCACACGGTTCGCAGATACAAACGGTTCACAGATACAAACGGTTCACGGATACAAACGGTTCACAGATACAAACGGTTCACGGATACAAACGGTTCACAGATACAAACGGTTCACAGATGTAAACGGTTCACAGAATACAAATGATTACAACGGTTCACATAGTCAAATAGTTATAAACGGTTCAAAATGTAATATAATGTGTTCATATACTGGATGAGCATATGCAACAAAATGTAATGTAAAACAATGTACTAAGTATGCACACAATGGACATGCATAGCATAAAATGTAATGAAATCATGTACTATAATGTACTAACGAACATAGCAGGTATATGATGTGAAAACGGGAAAGCATGAATGTAACAAGTAGGCACATGTGTTCCACCCCAAAACAGTTTGGAAAACAGTAAAAGAGGGGTCTATGTACTCACTTGAGATTGCTCAGTAGTCCTTGAGTAACAACTAAACAATGCTAGAGATCGCGGATATCAAACGGCACCTAGTATAGGTAGCTACATTAATAAACCGGACTTAAATCGGAAGATCGGGTAGCATTAGGGTTTGTAAACCAAACGAGTGTAGAGACTCGTGTCATTTGGTTTAACAAAGCCTACATACTAAATGAAACTTAACCTAAGTGTCTACGACCCATTACGACCCGTTTAGGTAGCTTATGCTACTTTAACGCGTCGTTCGCGTGAAACGCGTTCGGACCGCCTAACTAGCCCTATGACAAGTGTTATATGCCTAAACATATTACATAATCAGTTATGTGACAAAGTTTTAGGTTACATATGCTTAATTACCAATTATACATGAAAAGGGTATTCTGGTAATTTACCTAAGGCATATAAACTACCTATCATACAACTACTTAAACGATGTGACCATAGGGTATAACCTCGGAAGGTTATTCCCTACCTACTATGGTCACCTAATGTGTTTGGTCGGATCCTAATGATCGACCAAACTGGGTCGGGTTCGAGGTATAAGCGATTCATTAGATCGCTTACCCTACGACCCTAGACAACGTGGTAATCAGTGGGCATAGTCCCTAGGGACTATGACCAACGTGATTACACTCACGTTGCGAAGTTCAAAAGAACTTCGCATTGACCATTACTGGTCAACGCTGAAAGTCAAACAAAGTTTGACTTTCTGACTCGAAAAGCAGTAAAATAAGGAAAAGAACGAAAGAATACTTACGAAGGGTCCCCGAATGCTAAACTCGATTCAAAAATCTCAGGTATGAAACAAATGTTTCAACTTAGAGTTTCTCAAATCAAGTTTCTAGTGATTTTAGCAATGGGGGGTATGGGGTATTTATAGGAATACCCGAACCGTTAAGATCGTTTCATGGAAAACGTGCCTTAATCCCATCCGTACATGTGTTGCAAAGTTATGGTATTTAGGTGTTTAAATTCCATCCATACATGTGTTGCAAAGTTATGGTGTTTAGGTGTTTAAATTCCATCCATACATGTGTTGCAAAGTTATGGTGTTTAGGTGTTTAAATTCCATCCATACATGTGTTGCAAAGTTATGGTGTTTAGGTGTTTAAATTCCATCCATACATGTGTTGCAAAGTTATGGTGCCAAAATTCCATCCTTATCCGCTGACTAAGCAAGTTTAGAATGTGTGGTTGTGAATTAAACAACGGCTAATACATCGAATCTGGTCCCGAATGCGAAAAACGAACCAAATGACGCGATGAATGGATTTTTCTTATGGCGAACACTAAAATAAAATATTTTAGTGCTTACATAAATTTTTGGATGTCCGGATGTATTCAGAACGTAAGTTATGAGCGAAAATGCAAACTTGTGCACTTTTTGACACTTTTAGTCCCTGAATGACCCAAAAGTTTATTTTAGCATACCGAACCCCTCAAAGCCTATTTCTAAGCTATGTAAAGGATATTTATGGTATGTTTAACTTATGGTCATGTTCCGGAATGTCTGTTACAGTTCAAATTGGCATACTTTCGCAGTTTGTCAACTTTAGTCCCTGTAAGCGATTTAACTTTGATTTCACCACACCAAACCTTCCAAAACTTATATCTAAGTTATGTAAAGGTTATTTAAGGTATGTTAAGCCTATTTCACTATTCCGGAGTGTTCGTTGCATTAAACTGGTTATATTTACGCATCAGTGCGTGTATAACCTTCCAGAAAGCGATTTAGAGCTTGAAATCGAACATGAGTTGATATGTGCAAAAGATACACATATTTATACAAGTCCAAAGTATGAAATACATTATTTCATTGGTTAGGCAATTGTTTGATGGTTGAAATGACACAGGTGTTACAGTCTCCCCTACTTTAGGAAATTTCGTCCCGAAATTAATTCGTAGGAGTCTATTTGTGACTTTGTGTCAGATAACCACCAGAGATATGTAAAGCATAATCCTGTCATTTCCTTAACGGACATTCTTCAGAACGAAAATGAACAAACGGAGTCATTCTCCTCAACGAGTATTCTTCAGAAGCGGAAATGAAGGAATAAACAAACGGGGATTCATTTCCTTAACGGACAATTCTGAGAAACGAAAATGAACAAACGGAGTCATTTTCAACGGTTGCTTCCTCAGAAACGGAAATGAAAATGATAGACAAACGGATATTCATTTCTTCAACGGAAAATCTTCAGAAACGAAAATGAACAAACAGAGTCATTTTCAACGGTTGCTTCCTCAGAAACGGAAATGAAAATGATAGACAAACGGATATTCATTTCCTCAACGGATAATCTTCAGAAACGAAAATGAACTAACGGAGTCATTTTCAACGGTTGCTTCCTCAGGTTCGGAAATGAAGGATTTAACAACGGATATTCATTTCCCTCGACGGATACTCTTCAGAACGAAAATGAACAAACAGAGTCATTTTCCTCAACGGGTATTCTTCAGAATTGGAAATGAGGGATAAACGGATATTCATTTCCTCAACGGATAATCTTCAGAAACGAAAATGGACTAACGGAGTCATTTTCAACGGTTGTTTCCTCAGGTTCGGAAATGAAGGATTAAATAAACGGATATTCATTTTCCTCGACGGATACTCTTCAGAACGAAAATGCCCAAACGGAGTCATTTTCCTCAACGGGTATTCTTCAGAATTGGAAATGAAGGATAAACGGATATTCATTTCCTCAACGGATATTCTTCAGAAGTGAAAAATGAATAGCTAGTTCATTTTTCCTCAACGGATACTTCATCAAAATTGGAAATGAATAGGGTAAACTTCTAGGTACATGACAAAGCTTGCTGTGGTTTCTGTGCACTAAATTCCATAATTATGTATGCATCCATAATTACGTAATTCCTTGTACAGTCCGCACAGTTTGTCTTGTAATGTTCATAAGCACATAATCACGTAGTTGTTTAATTGTTATTATCTTGTTATTGATTGCAATTAACTTGGCACCTCGTACTTCGTTTCTCTTGGAAGAAACGGGTACTTAGGATTTTCGTGAAAAACGCAAGAGATCATACAACGGAAGAAATTTGGGAGTAGTCTGTTCTTCAAGGAATGCGGTTCCTTGATTGTCGGTATTGTAGGGGATATGTTGTTTATTCATACAATCACATAAATACATTGTAATGTAAATAAAAGATTTATTTATAAACAACGATAACAACTGTTTTCTTGGATCTTGACAACAAAAGAAAATAATACATAAGACGTGATTATTTCTAAACGATGTTGTCTTCTGGTTGGTCAAATGCTCATCCCTGCGCTGGATTTGCATTAGCAAGCCTTGGGCAATTCCTACGAAAATGGCCCATCTCGCCACAGTTGTAGCAAGATCCCTGTGGAAAACGAGCTTGAGCAGGATTGTTGCCAGCTTGATTTGGTGTAGCTGCGGTTGGGCAAACCCTAGCTGTATGACCTATAAGTCCGCAAACTTGGCATGTGCGGCACTTCACCCCAGCATGATGATGTAGGCCACATTGGTTGCACAAGGGTGCAGTTCCGTTGTAGGGTTTCCTGGCAGGGGGTTGAGCTGGTTGGTTGAGGACGGCTTGATCATTGTGAGCGACCACAGCGTAGTTCTGAGAAGCCTTTCGCTTCGTTGACCTCTTAGGGGATCCAGTCTGTTCATCCATGATCTTTGATTCCTCGATTGGTTTCGATTCTTCGACCGGCTTCTTGTCACCTTTTCGGAAAAGTTTACCTTTCCTGATCTTTGATTCAGTCAAGGTTGCAGATAGCTCAATGGCCTGTCTAACTGTAGTAGGGTTGCTACCAGTCAAAATGTCTTGTATTGAATCAGGGAGGCCATCAATGTACTTTTCGATTGCCTTATCCAAAGGCGTGACCATGTTTGGGCATAACAGACTTAACTCCTCATAACGGTCCGTGTAGGCTCTATGCTCACCGCTGTCTTGCTCCAGATTGTCGAATTCCCTTTCCAAAGCCCTGATCTCGTGTCGAGGACAGAATTCCTTCATCATAAGGGCCCTAAGTTCAGCCCATGTCTGTGCGAGTGCAACTTCAGCACCACGATCTCTCATAACACCGTTCCACAACGTAAGGGCTCTCTTCTGGAACACACTCGAAGCAAACTCGACCTTGCGATTGTCAGGACATTGCACGTGGCGGAAAGTATTCTCAATGCTCTCGAACCATTGAAGAAGCCCAGTCGCTCCCTCAGAACCACTAAACTTGAGTGGTTTCGCCGAGTTAAAACTCTTGAAATTGCATGGACCATTGTTGTTGTTGTTGGCTTGATTCCATTGAGCAAAGAGGTTTGGGAATTGAGCAGCCATTTGCTGCGCAATGATTTCTGCCAGCTCGGCAGTCGCTATCTGGTTTTCGCGTCGAGGAGGCATTCTAAAAGAGGAAACATGAAAGGAAACGAGTGAGAGAATTTAGATGAAAAGAATGAGATGAAACAAATTTGATGAAAGCAATGGATAGTGGTCATTTGTTTGTTACTACAAAGCAACAAACGACCTCGGTGAATAATCAAAGTAAATAGGTCAAAAATAATGTATCGCGAAGACATGCTCGCCTATAAGTGAACACTCATCCCAAGAATTCCCAGGTAAGCACAACTGGTCTCGCGTCTGGTTGAGATGTATACGAAGTGCTTGCCTAGACAGAAAACTCAGAATACAGGCATTCACCCTTCCAGTTTGCACGTGTTCACATTATTTAAAACCCAAAACCTTGACGAGATTTTTGAAAACTCAAAGGGGTTCAAAACCTTACAACAGAGGGTTCAAAACCTAGTAATCAATCATCCTAGAACAGATGATTAGTTTTTAAAGCGGTTTCGAAAATTATGTTCTTGTTGTGGTAGTCGCCTAAGGATAGGTGACGGTATTGTTTTATGACTAAACGCAAGTAAACTCGCGTTAGGGTCCTAAGAAGGTTATAGACTAGGTCAAAGCATTACTAATAACCTAATTCCCTATAACCATTGGCTCTGATACCATCTTTTCTGTCACACCCCGACCACGTAGAACATACAAAACGTGGCGGAAATGTCGGGGAGTGTTGTAACAGAATTAATTGTTTCAAATCCATGGCAATTGAAGTTTCGTTTTATTGATTAAAAGTGTTACAATGTCTTAACAAACAAGAAATACAACATAATTAACTAGTCTTGCATCTTTTATTGTCACTAAAGCCCAAGTCTGCCTATATGTATCTTGATCATCTTATGCAACAGCTCCTGAAAAACACATGTGAAAATAGGTACGTCAGCATAAAAATGCCTGTGAGATACATAGGTTTTGTGAAAATAGGTTCCATGACTTATGTTTGAGAAAATGTTTAGTCATGAACCTTGTAATTTGCTTTGTTTTGTAAATCATTTGAAAAATAATGAGTTCAGATGATATGTATAAATAAGTGAATAATGTATGGTTAAATGAATAACCATAGTAAAATGGGTTTGTATAAGATAAGTTGTTTGTAAAACAATGTCTTGAGAAAAGAATGTTTATTTGTATAAAATGTTATATGTATCAAACTGAAATGATTCAAATAACGCTACAATATGTAATACCATACAAACACTTATATATATGAAGTACCAGCGGCGTATCCACCATGCTTGTATCATATTACACACGCATCGTTACTTAATCATTTAATCAAACCAAACCACCAAAGTAATGTTTAACAATAGTAGAAGTGTTTATGTATGGTCAAATACGGTTCACACGGTTCGCAGATACAAACGGTTCACAGATACAAACGGTTCACGGATACAAACGGTTCACGGATACAAACGGTTCACGGATACAAACGGTTCACAGATACAAACGGTTCACATATACAAACGGTTCACAGATGTAAACGGTTCACAGAATACAAATGATTACAACGGTTCACATAGTCAAATAGTTATAAACGGTTCAAAATGTAATATAATGTGTTCATATACTGGATGAGCATATGCAACAAAATGTAATGTAAAACAATGTACTAAGTATGCACACAATGGACATGCATAGCATAAAATGTAATGAAATCATGTACTATAATGTACTAACGAACATAGCAGGTATATGATGTGAAAACGGGAAAGCATGAATGTAACAAGTAGGCACATGTGTTCCACCCCTAAACAGTTTGGAAAACAGTAAAAGAGGGGTCTATGTACTCACTTGAGATTGCTCAGTAGTCCTTGAGTAACAACTAAACAATGCTAGAGATCGCGGATATCAAACGGCACCTAGTATAGGTAGCTACATTAATAAACCGGACCTAAATCGGAAGATCGGGTAGCATTAGGGTTTGTAAACCAAACGAGTGTAGAGACTCGTGTCATTTGGTTTAACAAAGCCTACATACTAAATGAAACTTAACCTAAGTGTCTACGACCCATTACGACCCGTTTAGGTAGCTTATGCTACTTTAACGCGTCGTTCGCGTGAAACGCGTTCGGACCGCCTAACTAGCCCTATGACAAGTGTTATATGCCTAAACATATTACATAATCAGTTATGTGACAAAGGTTTAGGTTACATATGCTTAATTACCAATTATACATGAAAAGGGTATTCTGGTAATTTACCTAAGGCATATAAACTACCTATCATACAACTACTTAAACGATGTGACCATAGGGTATAACCTCGGAAGGTTATTCCCTACCTACTATGGTCACCTAATGTGTTTGGTCGGAACCTAATGATCGACCAAACTGGGTCGGGTTCGAGGTATAAGCGATTCATTAGATCGCTTACCCTACGACCCTAGACAACGTGGTAATCAGTGGGCATAGTCCCTAGGGACTATGACCAACGTGATTACACTCACGTTGCGAAGTTCAAAAGAACTTCGCATTGACCATTACTGGTCAACGCTGAAAGTCAAACAAAGTTTGACTTTCTGACTCGAAAAGCAGTAAAATAAGGAAAAGAACGAAAGAATACTTACGAAGGGTCCCCGAATGCTAAACTCGATTCAAAAATCTCAGGTATGAAACAAATGTTTCAACTTAGAGTTTCTCAAATCAAGTTTCTAGTGATTTTAGCAATGGGGGGTATGGGGTATTTATAGGAATACCCGAACCGTTAAGATCGTTTCATGGAAAACATGCCTTAATCCCATCCGTACATGTGTTGCAAAGTTATGGTGTTTAGGTGTTTAAATTCCATCCATACATGTGTTGCAAAGTTATGGTGTTTAGGTGTTTAAATTCCATCCATACATGTGTTGCAAAGTTATGGTGTTTAGGTGTTTAAATTCCATCCATACATGTGTTGCAAAGTTATGGTGCCAAAATTCCATCCTTATCCGCTGACTAAGCAAGTTTAGAATGTGTGGTTGTGAATTAAACAACGGCTAATACATCGAATCTGGTCCCGAATGCGAAAAACGAACCAAATGACGCGATGAATGGATTTTTCTTATGGCGAACACTAAAATAAAATATTTTAGTGCTTACATAAATTTTTGGATGTCCGGATGTATTCAGAACGTAAGTTATGCGCGAAAATGCAAACTTGTGCACTTTTTGACACTTTTAGTCCCTGAATGACCCAAAAGTTTATTTTAGCATACCGAACCCCTCAAAGCCTATTTCTAAGCTATGTAAAGGATATTTATGGTATGTTTAACTTATGGTCATGTTCCGGAATGTCTGTTACAGTTCAAATTGGCATACTTTCGCAGTTTGTCAACTTTAGTCCCTGTAAGCGATTTAACTTTGATTTCACCACACCAAACCTTCCAAAACTTATATCTAAGTTATGTAAAGGTTATTTAAGGTATGTTAAGCCTATTTCACTATTCCGGAGTGTTCGTTGCATTAAACTGGTTATATTTACGCATCAGTGCGTGTATAACCTTCCAGAAAGCGATTTAGAGCTTGAAATCGAACATGAGTTGATATGTGCAAAAGATACACATATTTATACAAGTCCAAAGTATGAAATACATTATTTCATTGGTTAGGCAATTGTTTGATGGTTGAAATGACACAGGTGTTACAGTTTTGTATATATAGATTGATGATTTAATTAAATGATCTCGTGAAGATTGATCATGTATTTTGCCAGTGGGTTTAGGGTTTCTTGTTGTAACTGATTATGAGCACCTTCCAGTCGAAAACACAGCCATCAGACGAAAACACGTGGTGTTTTCGTCAAGCAGTGGGTCTGACGAAATCCCTTTTATTTCGTCTAGGTGAATTCGCCACATGGGGGATTTCGTCGAGTGTCAGCTTGCTACTCCTGTTAGTTCAGTTAATTTTGCTATCTTTTTATCTCTGTTAGTTATTAACTTCGTTAGCTTGTTAACTAAGATTAATTCAGTTAAGCTTGCTAACACTATTACGTATGTTACTTACTGTTAAGTATAATTCTGTCATGCATGTTAACTCAGTTAGTTGTTAATTCAGTAAACATGTTAACTCCATTAAAATTATTAACTTTGTTAGGACATGCATGTAACTCTAGTAAACATGTAACATGGTTAGTGCATAAATCCTGTTGAATGTGTTAACTCTATTTACTTTACCAACTTTGTTATATATGCTAACCTTGTTAAACCAATTAACCCTGTCAAGCATGCTAATGAATAAATGTGTTAGAATTAACTGAGAAAGCTATTATGTGAAAGATGAATTTGCATGAATTGGATTAACTGTTCACATGATACAAGATGCTAACTGCTAGGAACACTCTGTGATATTACTGTGATGCTAGTTACATGTGAATCTTTACAAGTTTAACTGATTAAGTATACGTGCATATTATAGGACTTGACTGATTTCTTGCGAACACATAGTTAGCATACCGAGCAAACCAAGGTGAGTTCACACTCTTACCAAGGCATGGGATTCCCGGGGTTGGGAATGGGTTTGGATGATTACTTGTACACACATTGATACTGGAATTACGTACCACTGACCTCGGGAGAGGCAGGTTACTTGTAGATACTGCTAGACTAGTGATACAAATACTACTCTTCGCACACACGTCTGGAATGGCCGCGATACTAACACTAATACTTAACTTCGCACACATGCCTGGAATGGCCGCGATACGAATACTAAACTTCGCACACATGCCTGGAGGGCCGCGATACAAATATACCTAGTCTAGAAAACATGGGAAACCCCCACTAATCTTCGCCAACATGCCTAGAGGGCCGTGATACAAATACATACGAAACATGGTTCACTAAATGAACATACAGTTTACAATAAGATTACTATAACTGAACAACCAACTGTGAACTCGCTCAACTTTGTTGTTGACTTTTTGTTACATGCCTTGCAGGACCTTAGGTACACATGGAGCTTGCACAGGGAGGAACGGTCGTTGTGGGACATGGCAACGTATGCCATGCTTTGAACATTACTTTATTTCATACTTAATACTTGCTATGGGTTTTACAAATTATGCTTCCGCTAAACACTAACTATGCTTTGGGTTTTTGATCACCTTTCATATTATATGGTTGAATTATGTTACTTATATGCTTGTTCAATATGATTGGTGGCTTGATCCTGGTCAGTCACGCCTCCAAGCGGTGATACTCCGCGTGTGGATTTTGGGGGTGTGGCATGAGGTTTCGGAATTCACTTACCTTAAGAGTTCTCGCTTGTGCTTGCTTTCTTATCTCCTTTTGACCCGTTAGCCTTCCGTGCTCGAGTCCATGCTAGTGAAATTTCTATCCTTTCATACCGTAATGTCCACAACCTTGTTAGTATGCATGTTCACACATATAAACATACAATTCAAATTCTTAATCATGTTGATTCTCATTAGTCAATCATCATTCATTAACATGCATAAGACATGGATTGGCAACCATATTGATCAACGTTCACGAAATCCAATTCATCATCATACATAATTAATAAATAGGTCTAATACATATCCCATGATCTTCCTAATAATGTTTTTTGTTAATTTCCCTTACTTTATAGTTTCCCACACTCGTTGACTTTTCAGAAGTCAACTATCAAGTGTTCTAACTGTTCAATTAGACATGCACATATATTCATCTTGACATACTAGAGCATTGCCACAATATCATATACTTCACAGTCATAAACATTAATATGTAAATTCCTCACATTCTAGTATTCTCATGATTATGAACTTTGACAACATTATTCAAGATTTGCTAATACAACATAATCCCAACATGATTCCTTACTAGTAAGCTCATATGCTTTACCTTTAGCACATATTCACTTCTAGTTTCATCATTATCATATCTCATTCATATATGTCAAACCATTCCTACAATCGAACATCCTAACTTCACTTAGATATTACATCATACACTTGGTGTGCATACTACTTCCTATGCATATAGTACAAGTATTTTATGTATAATTTTACTAGTTCATATCAAGATCATCAATTTCCACTAATTTCACATTGCTTTCATTCTAATTCAAGTTCATTTAACTTACCACATGTTTCACATAGTACAAGTATTTTCATTATCATTCTAATTTCACACAAATTCACGAATTAACATAACCCATTTCATCAATGATTATTTAAATCTCAAATTACAACTTACCACGCGTTTGTTAGGTTGAGAAGATGATAATTCTTCATTCATGCAAGTGATTAGCTTCCATTTTCTCCATCAATTTCTTCAATTTATGAGGTTTTGGTGAAGTTCCATGTCTGTCGACACACATAAAAACACCCACATAATCTCCTACACATTCTATTTAGTTGCAAACTTCAATCCAAATCCCCACGTTTAATCCCTCTAGTTTGCCATATTATCCCATTTACCGCAAACCTTATTCTCCACTATAAGACTTAAAATTTTAACTAAGTCAAATAACTTAGTTATTTTTATTTAATGCCATAAAAAAAGAAAACATTCCATTATATTCAAATCTTGGTTTTTTGGGGCGTTACAAATCTACCCCCTTAAAGAAGGTTTCATCCCCGAAACCTTTCTCATACTTAATAGACCAATTCTATTCTTACCTTTAAATCAATTCACTCGAGATGCTTACTACAACACAAAAACACTTGTGACTCATTAAAGAGGTAATATTCATGCTTAACCATTTGTATATGTATTATTCTTGCCTTCTAGTTAAGTATAAGACTTTCATTGGCACATGGTAATTTTAACCATGTAGATACACGTATTATCAACATTCGTTCAGGGTTGTCACAACCTCTAAGTAGTTACTATTTCATTTCTGTTCATCTTGAGCAAACTACAACATTCCATTACTAATATTCCTTCTAATTACCTTCATATTCACATGAGAGGTGAGCATAGGACTATACACTTACCATAAACATTCAATTAGCTATTAATACTACAACATAACTACCCTTTCTATTCTTACTTATTCGTGACACGAGAATGAAACATCATTCTACATTTTCTATTGTTACTTGTACTACGTACACCTTTAAGTCTAGCCTCAAATGTATTCATTCGTATCACTTTATTATTAGCTCTTTTCATGCATTACTCATTCTACTGAACAAATATGTTGGACCCAGTATGGCCTTAAAACAACTTCTTTTCACGTAATATGGTAAGTGATTTCAGTAGATGTGAAAAAGATGTGCGGAAATGGAAATCAGAGTTTCAAGAAACAAGACCTACAGAATTATCAAGTTTATATCACTTTGAAACAAAATGGTTTACAAGGTGGTTGTAAGATTATTATCTAGTACAAACGAATCTTGAATTTTGTGGGTGAGAGGGCAATGGATTTTTGATGTATGTATGAATGATAAGCTTCAAACTCACTTTGCTTCTCCTGGTTGAGCCTTCTATTTATAGACGGCTGGGTGCATGAATAAACAATAGTTTATTCATGCAATAAGTCCTGCTAAAAGTGCCCAATTGACATATTCATTGAATCCAACGTTCAAGTTGCCTTTTTCATCATGATATCAATTAATGTCAACTTGCTTCGGTAAGTGTGGCAGGACAGAGCCAATTTCAGACAAGTGGGGTATTTCATCAGAATTCTGATAAACCACTTCATCAGAAATTCTGATGAACAAATCATCAGAAAAATCCTGATGATCAGAATCGTTAGAAACTGATGATATTAGATCCATCAGAAATGACCTTTTCTGATAATCCAATTCAGCTCTTGATCAACTTGTGATTCTTTGAAGTAGATGCTGTGCATTCCAGTTGTCCCATCTGATCTTCTTTTTCTTGTTCGTGATCTTCAGGACTGTGATCTCTTCATAGATCCAGTTGATTGTGATTTTCTTCAATACTTACAAATAAAGTTTCCTAACAGTTCCCCCTAAGTATTGTAAGAAAATGAACTACCTCATAAACAGGAAATTTCCAAACAGTGGAAACATAATACTTGCAAAATTAGACCAATTACTGATGTTTTTGAAAAACAAATTACATAAAAGATGAGAAATCAAATAAACAGTTTCTTCGGTTCAGCTTCACTCTCTTATGCACATCTCCTTTCTTTAACTTCTTTTTGTAGGAGATATATTTGTTGCAGCTGACATACATGTCTTTGTACCATTCTCTTGCTTGGATCCATTCTTCAATCATCTGCTCAATTTCTTTTCTGCTTCCCTCCAAGTTCTTTTCTATCTTCTGAAGATGTTCTTGTATTTTGTTCATGGTTTTCAAGATATACCTCAGAGTTTGATTTGAGTACTTGCAGATGTCAACACTTCTGAACATAGCTTTGTTATTATCATGATCTCTGAAGAATACACCATAGTCTTGTTCTCCATTTTTATTTGTCAGCATAATGATGTCTCCAGATCTTGCATCTTCCAATATATCTGAGGGAACTTTTGTCTTTGGTGATCTAACATACACCTTTTTGTTGTGTACATGCTCAAAATTGATGCATAGATCAAAGTCTGAAAAAGCCATTCTTTCAAATAGCAATATTCCAGGTTTTGATATGCCATTTAATGCTCTTCTGACTTCTTGATTAGTTTTCTTTTCCTTTTCATAGTGATCCTTCATAAACAAAATGTCTAAAGGATGCAATTGGTCAGCTATTTCTTCATCAGTCACCTTTTGTTCTTCCCCATTCTCCCTCTGGAGTGTGTATCTGTTTTGTACATGAGTTCCTCCAACATCATCAGTTGCAGCTTTTACTTCATTCACCTTTAAAATTCTCTTTACTTGATTCCCATTCTGTCTGTGAATGCTATCTGGCCCTCTTTTCATCCTTTCTTCTCTTAAACCCAGTCTGGTAGGAGACAGTGATCTTGGTATTTCATCTTCTTTTGTTAAATAATTACTCACCAGATTGGACTCAGGGAATATCATTACATCCCGGGCAATCTCTTTAACCATGACAGACTTGGTTTCTGAGATTTTTCTCTTAACAATATTTGATTTTGTTGCTGAATCACCTTCTTGTTCCCATTCATTCTTTGTTTCTATATTCATATACTTACTTATTGCTGAATCATCAGATATTGTTGGATTTGGGACAGATGCTAGCAATTTCAAATTTGTAATAACTTGAGGTTTTGCAGTTGCTAACCTTTTCAGCATTTCATTTCTTGGGATATTCGAAGGTGGACCCATCATTGTGGTTCCAGCTTTGGTGATTGGTGTGGTTGATGATTGTTGAGGAGTTGACTTTGGAGCTTCTTGATGTGAGCTTTCAGCAGGAATTTCTTTCATGAGTTCTTGTGGATCCACTTTGGCCAATCTTGCAATGTTGAATTGCATCTTCTCCACTAGTTGTTGTACTTCTCTTACTTGTTTAGATTTGCTGGCCATGTTTTTCTGAACATTGGTGAATTCAGTTTGAGCTTTCGTCTGAATTACATCCAATTCTTTTGACAGCTTCTCAAGAGCATCTGTGATACTGTTATTGCTTGCCCTTAGCATGGTAACTTCCTCCAAAACTCTATTTGCACTGCTTGACTGCCTTGACTCCATCACATTTGCAACTTGTGCTTTGATCTTTTCTATTTCTGTGAGAATCGTTTGGATTTCTGATGCAGAGATGTTGGATTCAGGTGCATTTTCTTTCATCTTTTGAAGAGTCTTTAGTGCTTCAGTGTTTTCTTCAGTTTGTTTCTTCATTACCTTCACTGATTCTGACAAAGTCTTCATATCAGCATTTTGACCTTGTATTTCTGACAGCAAGTGATGATGGAAGTGCTAAACAATTTTGTTGATATCCCTTCACTGATTTGTTTAGCACTTCCATCATCACTTGCCAGATGGCTGGCAATTCACTTCTTCTTATTGCTCCAATTTTGTTGATATCCCTTTTCTTGTAGCCAAGCCTAATGACGAAGTTTATTAAATCTTCTCTGCTTGGGGCTTCAGTGTAACTATCAAGAATAGGCAGTTCAAGCCACTCTCTTACTCTTGCAGGGGGTTAATGTTACATAAACACTTCCCCATACATGAGCAGACACCTGATTTTCTTCAACTTCATTAAAGGTGTAAACAAATTGCTGTAGTAGCCTTTCTGGTACTTCTCTTCCTTTTGTTAGTGCTCCTGAGATTGGACATTTTGTGAGATATTCTACAAGAAGTTGACATCTTTCATCATACTCTGAATGCTCTGTATTCATCAGCAGATTGTTTTCCTTCATTGGTAGAAATTCTGCTTCCTCGATAAAAGGTACTTCATGTTGAGCAATTGGAATGTTGAGGTTAACTTTTGCCATTGTTGATCTCTGTAAGTTAGGGTTTGAAATTTAGGGATTTTTGAATTGTGAGTGAAAAACAGGGGATTTTAAGATTTGTTGTTTTTGTGAGGAAGATGAGTGATTTTTGAGTTTCTCCTATTGTGGGTGTATGGAGTTGGAGGAGTTGAAAGGATATAGAACGTGGTATGAAATAGTGATAAAGAGATCACTAATTGTCTTTATAACCGTTAGATCGTGAGTGCTGAGTTTTTGGTTCAAAATGTAACCGTTGGATCGTGGGTGTTAAGACATTAATGAAATTGTTTATCATGGAACCGTGGTTATGCCCTTTCAACTTGACTCTTCAAATTGTAGTTTCTTCAATCATTCCTTCTTGAAAGTGTTGCACTGATTTTTTATTGGAGAAAGCTATCGGTTCTATTACACCTTTTCTTCTTTGTGGACCCCATTTGATAGGAGGTCCAATCATCTTTCTTCATATGTATCATCTTTTCTTCATTAGTCAGAAAGTCCCATTCAGATGATGTAGTCAGAAATTCTGTTGATCATATGTATCCCTTTTTTTTACTGACTTTTGTTGACCATGTAGATGTGGTCAACAGAAGTCAACAGAATTTTCAGCAAAATCTCTTGGTTGAGATTTCCCCCTAAACTTGTGATCCTTTTCAACAGTTTTTTTTTTTTTTTTTTTTTTTGAGATGAGAGGGAATAAGATAAGATTAGAAGACTCACATTTGTTTTTCTGGTAGCATCCATGTCTTTTTGCCTTCTCATATATTTTCTAAAACATTTTATCATCTTGAAGTTTTTATCAGAAAAATTTTAAGATCCATTTTTACCAGATTTTGTCTTTTGTCATCAGAAACTTTGAGTTTTGAGTCAGGATTTTGATTTCTGATGATCATTTCATATTTACCCATTTCCCAAAAAAAAAAATACAAACCATAGATCAGATAAATTAGCAAGCATAAAATATTAACATATTAACAGAGAAAAACTTGTACAAACAAAGCAAACAAGACCTAATCAATATCTATGCCTTCATCATGTTCCATTTCTAGGAGCACCAACAGATCAGTTATCTTCCCAAAGTTGTGGTTGGTGGGTACAAGCATGCTGAGACCCATGTTTTCTTGAAGTCTCATATCAGCTCTTGGATAACTTGCAGGTATGCCTGCAAAGTCTAGCTGGCTCGTTATTATCTTTGTCAGAAAACGAGGATACATCAAGAATGGCTTGCCAACCCACATATTACTTGCAAAATCACTCATTAGATAATGAGAGAAGTTGTAAGGTACTTTGAGTACGAGTGCCAGTATGGGTTCCATCAATCTAAGAGATACTTCATGATAATTGATGACCTTCTTTGAAAAGCATGCACCCATCTATGTGACCAGATATTGCCATGGCTTGATGAAGCCATGTTTGTTGATTGCTCGTTGTTGGGTTTGTGTGTGATAACCCATTTTCCTCAAGACATCATCCTTCTGAGCCCTTGTGAACATCAGGACGTCATTATCATCATTGAGTTTAAGAGTTGTCCTGATGGTGGCTTCATTTAACAAAATTTGTTGATTTAGCACCACACTCTTGATGGCCATCTGTTCCCTATTTTGATACTCAGATAATGTTGCATTTTTCCAGAAGATTTGAAGAATCTCTGGATGAACAGTTATATGAGCAGTGAGGGCATAGCTCAAGTTACTGCTCATGAGTATCTTCAGCACAACTTGACACCCTTCCCATTGAGGACCTTCCAGATTGGTCCTCAATCTAAGGTTATGATATGGATAAAGAACAAGTGGGAAGCATTCATCTTTGATGGTGTTCATTTTGTGAGAGTGTGTGAATATGAGGTGAAGAAGAGGAGTGAAGAAGACGGATTTTAACCTAAAGTGGTGATTATTTATAGTAAATTTAATATTTGCCATAAATGGAAGCTACCAACTTGTAGATTTTCTTCACCGCAATCTCTGTTATTTTAATGATTACCAGAGGACAGAAAAAAATAACAGAGATATGTTTCTTCTCCACTTCACATGCATTTAATGATATAGGCGGCTAATTTCTGGTGATGTAATCTGATAGCCTACCAATATGTCACTTCAACCTTCTTAATACATAATGGGGTGTAATAAATGAAAGAGAGAGAAAGTTCCATATTAACGAGTTCCCAGAAATTTTCTGTTGAATGACGTTATCAGCACTAACAAGAATCAAAAACCTCTTTTTATAAATTAAAAAAAATATGCTAATGTACAATTTATGAATATACAGTTAAGAGATATGAATAAGGATGATGACATACAACAATTTGTTTTAATGAACTTCGACAATTCTGATTATCCAACTTATTTTCTGCTGATTCACCAGAATTCTGATGATTTATCAGGTGTTCTGATGTTGTGTCAGATTTTCTGATGACTTCATCAGAATTTATTATAAGTTGTCAGATTTTCTGGTGATTTATCAGATATATGATTTTGATTACCACTAAAGCAATTTATCAAGAATTTTTCTTGTGATAAAACTATCTGGGTAATTTTTATCATTGATCTGACCATATCAAAGCAGATTATTTGTTAAGCCTTCAACATAGGCTACTCTCTCTATGGTCAGACATCCATACCTTATGCATCCATATCCCATGATCATTCCTTTCACTCCATTTCCAAAATTTACCATTCTACGCAGCTTTGAAACAAAGTTGCTGAGTAAGCTCCTGTCCCCAGTCATGTGCTTGGAGCTTCCTGAGTCGTAGTACCAGATCTGCTTCACATGATGGTCCTGAAATGGAATGATTAGAGGGTTTTTGGTACCCAGGCATGCATGGGTACTATTTCTGATGGAATATTAATCACTTTATTTCTTCTTCTTCTTGGTTTTGCATCAGGAACTCTGTTATATGCTGAGCCATTAACAGATTTTACATTTTTCTTTTGAAGATGGTGTTGAACAAGCTTCAGTATGTCAACACACATACAAGATGTATCAGAATTTTTTGATATTTCCTCTTGTGATGGAATGAGTGGATAATTTTGAAAAGATGAGTGAACTGCTTCTGGAGTCTTTACAGATTCTCGACTACATTCACACTTGTTTGTTTTGAAGTTTGGTTTTTCAAAAGAGTATTCAGAACAGGTTGTTTTGCAAGATTCAGATTCAGATTCTGATACAAATTTATCAGAAATCTGATGAGTTGCTTTTACAAAGACAGTGGGTTTACTTCCTCTATTTGATCTTGTATAACCTAAACCCTCTCCTTTGTTCTTTGGTGTGGACTCAATAAAATTTATGAACTCTTTGGTTTGTTGAAAACCTCTTACATTGATTTCTTTGTCATTGATTTTCTTATAAAGATCTTTTCTTTCATTTTCATAAAACTCAATTTTAGCTCTTTGATATAAACTATCCTCTATAAGAAGTTGGTTTTCAAGAATGATTTTATTCAAAGTTCTTTGCAACTCATCAGATTTTCTAATATCTGATTGATGTTTTTCTTGCAGATTTAGAAAATCTAACATGAGCTTGTTTAGCTTGTGTTCAAGATCAAGATTGTCAAAATTTACCTTTTGTTCTGAAGTTTCTGGTAGTCCTTCAGAGAGTGCCATGAGGCAGAAATTTGCCAATTCTTCTTCTTCATCATCAGAAGAATCATCAGATAACCATGTATCTGTTCCAGCAATTAAGCTTACTTGTTGCTGCTTCTTTGCTTCTTCAATTTTTCTCATAATAGGAAACATCCTTCAGCTTTTTGGTCTTGCATTCTGATGCATAATAACCTCTCTGTTTGCACTTATAACACACAACTTCAGCCTTCCCTTTATCCTTAGATCTAACCTCTTCTTTAGATCTTCCATCCATCCTTCCTTTGTCACTCCTCTGGTATCTCTGGCTACCTCCCCTCAACCTCTGCTCAAATGTTTTGGTGAGCAGTGCTATTGCCTCAGAAAAGGATGAAAAATCTGATGAAGTATCAGAAACTTCAAAACTTTGGTTGCTTGATGGTTGTGGATCATTGGTGGGTATTGTTCTTTGTGAGTTAGAGATAAGAGCTAAAGATCCCCCTCTTTGAATGGTTTCTTCAAATATTTCTTCCTCTCTCGGGATCAAGATGCTGTATAAGTCATGAAGACTCATGTTTCTAAGGTTAGACTTCTCCATTCTCTAGGAAGGGCATCAAGAAATTTTATGTTTCTTTCATCATTTGACTTTGTTATTCCAAATTTCTTTAGCTCGTTTAAAAGTTTTGTAAATCTTTGATATTTATCATTTAACCTTTCATTTGGAAAACTTTTAAACCTTTCATAAGATGAGACATTGTTTGTTCTCTTGTTTCTTCTCATCCTTTCTCCTCCTTCACAAAGATTTTCCAACTGATCCCATATTTCCTTAGCTGATGCACATGCATCAACTTGTGAAAATATGTCATTGGGGATGGCCATTATTAAAAGTGACTTTGCCCTTTCATCCCCAGCCACCAGGTCCTTGTCTTCCGTGCTCCAGTTTATTTCACTTTTGGGAGCGCGGGAGGCACGGATAGCTGGTGATTGGTCAGTTGCTGGAATAGCAGGTATGCCTGTCATTGGTGTATGTGGACCCCTTTCAATGGATTGAAATAGAGCTCGGTCATGACCATTAAGGAAATTGACCATCCTGATTTTCCATTGGGGGTATTCGTATCTGACCAGAGTCGGAGGTTTAGACATAGAACCAATGTTAAAAGCATTATTCCAGGATTGAAAGCTGGCTATATTTAGAGAAAAGAAGATGAGCGATTAATCGTTTGAAAATAGTTTATTCAATCTGCTCTGATACCAATTGTTGGACCCAGTATGGCCTTAAAACAACTACTTTTCACGTAATATGGCAAGTGATTTCAGTAGATGTGAAAAAGATGTGCGGAAATGGAAATTAGACTTTCAAGAAACAAGACCTACAGAATTATCAAGTTTATATCACTTTGAAACAAAATGGTTTACAAGGTGATTGTAAGATTATTATCTAGTACAAACGAATCTTGAATTCTGTGGGTGAGAGGGCAATGGAGTTTTGATGTATGTATGAATGATAAGCTTCAAACTCACTTTGCTTCTCCTGGTTGAGCCTTCTATTTATAGACGACTGGGTGCATGAATAAACAATAGTTTATTCATGCAATAAGTCCTGCTAAAAGTTCCCAATTGACATATTCATTTAATCCAACGTTCAAGTTGCCTTTTTCATCATGATATCAATTAATGTCAACTTGATTCGGTAAGTGTGGCAGGACAGAGCCAATTTCAGACAAGTGAGGTATTTCATCAGAATTCTGATAAACCACTTCATCAGAAATTCTGATGAACAAATCATCAGAAAAATCCTGATGATCAGAATCGTCAGAAACTGATGAATTTTCATCAGAAATATCATCAGATCCATCAGAAATGACCTTTTCTGATAATCCAATTCAGCTCTTGATCAACTTATGATTCTTTGAAGTAGATGTTGTGCATTCCAGTTGTCCCATCTGATCTTCTTTTTCTTGTTCGTGATCTTCAGGACTGTGATCTCTTCATAGATCCAGTTGATTGTGATTTTCTTCAATACTTACAAATAAAGTTTCCTAACAAAATATGTCGTGCAAGTGCATCGTACGAGCGTTTAACCAATTACTCCAAATTTTCATTCAAGGCTTTTGGAATTTCCTCTTAATGACAAAAATATCTTCTTATGTTGACCATTAGAAGTCGAACATTTCATACCATACCATATTTATCCTACCATTCATTTGGTTCACAAGTACTAATCAATCACAAATTCTTACTTATCAATCAAGAACTAAACATTTTACTAACCTTGATTTCAATGCATAAACCAATGATCCGCAGCCTGGATCGGCCCATTCCTTCACGTGTCCATACCTTGACCGGATTGACCTCATTCATGTGTGTGATGAGCTTCCGCTCATGCACATCTTTACCCAACTCTACTATCACACTGAGAGTTCTACCACCCTCATCTATAAAATTAAGGATTGGCAGATTTCATTCAAATTCCTTCAAGTACGGCGTTTATCAAATCATCTTGTTTACATACTAATCATCTCTAGATTCTTTAAAAAAACATTAGTTCATTTAACCCATTCATAACGGGTCAATACATGACCTTTCCTTAGCATATCATTCCCATTCGTTTGACCCGTTCATAACGGGTCAATACATGACCATTCCTTAACATATCATTTTCATTTGTTCATTCACTGTATTCGGTGTTAACTCACCTATATTCTTTCACAATTTTCTACCTTATAAGCTATACTACATTGTTCATTTTGTTTCTCAGGTACTATTCTTACAGCTTGTTAATTATTGTCAACTTTTACAGTTTGACATTTCAAAGTCAACCACTATTTATTACTTATTGTTTATACATATTGGAGTATGTGTTGTACTTACTTTCAGTCCGAACATACTTACAAAATGTCATTTCATAATTTTAGCATTTATTGCAAAAACTTTCCTCTCCCATCATTACTTAAGCCATTCGCTCGGGCCTTAACCCGCCATTCGCCCCAATTCTCGTGAGTCAAGTTGCAATGTGTCTATCATGTGACTTCATTCAATACTCATATCGACTAATACTTTCTTACTACAATAACTTTTGTAACATCCCGAAATTTCAAAACTTTATACTAGAATTATAAAGTGTATAATAAACAAGAATAAACTAAATAGGATAAATAACCCAGTTAGTTAGAAGTCTTGTAGTAACATAGGAATGAGTTAAAAAGCCAAAGATATAAACTAAATAAGAGTGGAGGGGCCTAGGTTGTTAAAAATTGAAACTTAAATTACTAATAATTAGTAAAATAAAAACCAAACACTCCATTTTGGAGTTCCTGGTCGATCAAGAAACCACAGGGGGCGACACCCACACTTTCACAACCCTAAATTCTACTAAACTCTCAAACTGAAGGCTCAAATCATGTCGTAATCGAAATCTGAACATAGAATCGTGATCTCCTCGTCAAGGAGGTCATAAGGTATGTCAAATTAGGTTGTTTTGATACAACTCAAATTCTTGCATGTGATTAAATTCGAAGGTTGAGCTTGATTATGTGTTGTAAAACATGAAATTGGAAGTAATATGAAGTCTAGGGACAAACCCTAGATGATTTCTTGTCAAAATCTTGCATGTTAGTTGTAATGATCAAAATCACTATAGTGGGTGATTAGTAAGTTAGTAGAACTCGATAAACACTAGGATTAAGACTCTTGTTCTAGTGAAAACTGAAATTGTGAGATAATCTCTGAAATTGTTGATGTTAAAATATGTGTATATTGTCTAATTGAAGTTAATTTGAGTGATAATTTCAAGTTATGAACTTGGTTTAGATCATGTAGAAATCCGACCCGCAAGGTGTTTGATAAAACGCCTAAATGAGGGTTAAAATGTTAAAGATTTCTAAAAACGCAGATTTGCATATGTTATGAATTAATACGTTAAACCTTATGAAAGAGTTCTAATCTTGATATGAATTGAACTCTTTAGGCAAGGAATCCGGAACGTCAAGTGGACACGCCGGAGGTGATACTCGCGGAAAAGGTGTGCTTTAAAGGTACGTGGCTTAAGCCCCGTTAAATTATGTGTAAATGTTTAGTTTTGTTGTGAGAATGATGTTGTAGTGTAATGAATACGTTTGATGCATCGTTAAAGTGGCGAAGCACACTCAACCATCAAACGGGTCAAAGTAAAAACTTGGAACTTAGTTTGGTTAGTCAATGAAGTGATTGTTTTCACTAAATAGCCAAACGGGTCAAAATGATGCTTTTAAAAAGAATCACGAGAGTAGAGACTTGAAAGTCTCATACTTCGTTAAATGATGGATTGTACCATACTAATGATTGGTTATATAAATCTAAGTCTAAGAACCCGGGAATTTGGGTCAAATAATAGAAGTTAAATAAAAGGGGTTGCTTGAAACGGAATGCTTGAATTCCGATGAAACAAGTAACTAGTTCCAAGGGAACGCGAAGCCATAGAATGGCGCGAATGTGCAAAATTTATGAGCCCGGGAATTCGGGTAATTATGTCCGAAAAGTTTTAAGAGTTGAAAAATGGTGCTATGCACTTACAACAATGGGTTGGATAATTGAAATAAGGAAATCGTGAACCGATTGTCGGTACCTCGGTTTCCGTAATGTGAAATTTACATGGTTGGATCCGTAATTTTATTACGGACTCATAGGAAAAAGAATCGGTTAAAACGGACTAGCGAGTGAAAAGTTATGACCTTTTAAAGTTAGAATTTTTACAATTTTCGGAGCTGGGCAGAAATGCAGGTTTTAAACCTGCATCTGCTGGAAGACGTGTTCCCCCGCGACACGCGGAAGCTGTCGCGAGTCGCGACGGATTTAACGTCTCCTGCCGCGACACGCGGGAGGACCAAAGTTGGAAATTTTTATTTTCTTTATTTGATTGGATGTTGGAACTTGTTTACGCGTATTATGTCAATGCCAAAACTAATGTTTTTAGTGGTTTTGACCTTAGGTGACTATGGTGGGCTTCCGGATGGCGGTTAAGCGATGTAGAAGAACCGAACACGTATTTTGTAGCTTCCGCGTTAACTTAACTTCTTTAGACAATGTTTTTGATGTAAATGAATGGTTAACCATGTCTTAAGGAATTTAAACTAGTCGGTAGTTGACTAGTACAAGTTACTTTAAACTTTCGTTTTGTACTTAACATGATCATGTTTGGTATTCTGAAATGAAAACCTTTTAGAAATTGGGTATTTAGTATAAACTCATATAATATATTAAGTAATCTCATTATCATAAAAAGGGTGTTACAACTTTCGACGATTTTTCTTGTTTAACAAACCAAACCTCTCATGTTATTTTACCCTTACTTACTCCTTAGTTAACAACCTCAACTTCGTTTGGCTTTTCATAAAGCCAAACTATTAATGCATTCTTATTTACATTTTATCAGTTAGCTATAACTCATCCCTCACGTGTTCATTCATGCACTTACACATACATGTGCATTATGTTAGTCAAGCGATATGATTAACCCTACAGTGCTATTATCATCGCTTACTCACTATGTTTATACTTACCTTAGTTGGGGAGAGAGGCGCAATTCCTCGTTTATCTTCACTTGAATCTTAGTCGTTGACGAATCCGATTATTCTTTCTTACTTGTTTCGTTCACACTTACTTAAGGATTTCAGTATTTTCATTGTATATGTTTGATCCATATTTATCTACAGATTCAAACTTTTCGTTCTTACCTTTCATTCTTATAAGTTTGATCCATACTAGCTTACGGATTCAAACTTTTCCTTCTTGCTTATGAATACAAACCTTTCATTCCTACTTGGTTGATCCGTTCTTACTTACAGACTCATACCTTTTCATCCTTACCATTCATTCTTACTTGTTTGATCCATACTCACTTACGGATTCAAACATTTTCATTCTTGCCATTCATTCTTTTCTTTCATGCCCTTCATTCTTACAAGTTTGACTCGTACATCTACTACAGATTCAAACTTTTCATTCATGCTTTTCTTTCTTATAGAGTACTCTGAATTTCTTGGGAGTCTTATAACTCCTTTCACCTACACGTCCACCTGCTACCCAATTCTACCGGACATACCTGCAATAATTATCATGGTTTCACGAATGTCATATGCTTCTTGCGTACTAGCCAGGCGCGCTATCCACACAGTAGTTTCGTGCCTTTGTGTAATCATCACCTTATGTCTGAAGAAGTGGGTTTCAGCTCGTGCAACATCTTTAAAACCATACTAAGACAATAGCATTGTCTTTCATTTAATATTTACCCTCCCCAAAGAGATTTTCCTTTTTCTTTTAACACCGGTACCCATATATATATATTAATATTATGTACCTGGGGTCCATATGTCTAATTGCATGCTTTGGCATTCATCCTAAACCGCATCCTCGGATCATCTTCCTCAAACACTTAAGCTTACCTTGCATATATAATACAGTTAGCTTCTTTATATATGAATACATAAATACATGCTTACATTCAACTCTACATTTGGATCTTGATCGAGTCTTGAATTGTACGGATTCCTTATCACAAGAGCACATGGGTTTGAGTTCAAGTACTGTAACACCTGTGCCTCCACGGCCATCAAACAAATACCGAACCAATGAAATATTATATTTCATACTTGGGATTTGTAAAAATATGTGTATCATTTTGCACATATCAATTCACGTTCAATTCCAAACTCTAAATTCACTTTCTGGAAGGTTATACGCGCACCGATGCATAGATATAACCAGTTTAATGCAACAAACACTCCGGAAAAGTGAAATAGGCTTAACATACCTTAAATAACCTTTACATAACTTAGAAATAAGTTTTGAAGGCTTTGGTATGGCAAAAACCAAGTTAATTCGCTTACAGGGACTAAACTTGACAAACTGCGAAAGTATGCCAATCTGAACTGTAACGAACATTCCGGAACATGACCATAAGTTAAACATACCATAAATATCCTTTACATAGCTTAGAAATAGGCTTTGAGGGGTTCGGTGTGCTAAAATAAACTTTTGTGTCATTCAGGGACTAAAAGTGTCAAAAAGTGCACAAGTTTGCATTTTCGCGCATAACTTACGTTCTGAATACATCTGGACATCCAAAAATTTATGTAAGCATGACTACATTATATTTTAGTGTTCGCCTTAAGAAAAATCCATTCGTCGCATCATTTGGATCGTTTTTCGCGCTTATGCGCATTCCGTCGTAATTAAGCGAACATCGCGTTCGTACGACCAAACGAACCAACGTCCGACATATTTTTGAGCATGTTTCATGTCCACAATGTTTAGGCATCATTTTAGGGCCTTAAAGTTGGCTTGACGGGCCTTAGAAGTGCCGGAAATGGGCTGAATACACAACAGGGACCAAAACTGCACATCTGCCAAACTTGAAGGCTTACGGACCGTAAGCCTTACCTTACGGTCCGTAAGGTATCTCCAGCAGATCAGAAACTTCTAATCCAGCTGTTAACAGCTGTTACCCACTTCTAATCCCAATGCCAAGTGTTGATACCTTATGGTGAGTGGCCAACTTAGTTACCATAAGCTTCCGACAAGTGTACGCCTTGGATTCGATCACGTACTACGAGAAACGATCCTAACGGTGGTGCATTTACTATAAATACCCATCCATACTCAACACAAAAACCCACAAATCTGATTGAAAAGACTCTAAGTTGGAACCTTCGTTTCATACCTGAGCTATTTTGATCTGGGTTAGCATTCGGGGACCCTTCGTAAGTATTCTTTCGTTCTTTTCCTTATTTTTACTGCTTTTCGAGTCAGAAAGTCAAACTTTGTTTGACTTTCAGCGTTGACCAGTGATGGTCAATGCGAAGTTCGTTAGAACTTCGCAACGTGATTGTAATCACGATGGTTATAGTCCCTTGGGACTATGCCTACTGATTACCACGTTGTCTAGGGTCGTAGGGTAAGCGATCTAATAAATCGCCTATACCTTCGAACTCGACCCATTTGGTCGATCATTAGGATCCGACCAAATACATTAGGTGACCATAATAGGTAGGGAATAACCTTCCGAGGTTATACCCTATGGTCACATCGTTTAAGTAGTTGTATGATAGGTAGTTTATATGCCTTAGGTAAATTACCAAAATACCCTTTTAATATATAATTGGTAATTAAGCATATGTAACCTAAACCTTTGTCATATAACTGATTATGTAACATGTTAGGCATATAACACTTGTCATAGGACTAGTTAGACGGTTCGAACGCGTTTCACGCGCACGACGCGTTAAAGTAGCATATGTTACCTTAATGGGTCGCGATGGGTCGAAAGTACTTAGGTTAAGTTTCATTTAGTATGTAGGCTTTGTTAAACCATATCATATGAGTTCCTACACTCATTTGGTTTACAAACCCTCCTGCTACCCAGTCTTCCGATTTAGGTCCGGGTTAATTATGTAGTTACCTATATTAGGTACCGTTTGATTTCCGGGACTCCTCTAGCTTACTTGGTAGTTGTTCAAGACTCCTAAGCACTCCCAGGCGAGTACATTATTCCCCTATTTTACTGCTTTCAATTGTTTTGGGGTGACTCATATGTGCTAAATGTTTTCAAGGCTTTAACAATGATAACAAAACGATTTTCGATGTTATAACGATGGTTTCAAAAACGATTAAGACGATTTATACAAAACTAATAACGATTTCAATAAAGTGAACAAACTTGTTGGTTGGGTTACATAACAAATGACATTCATTAGCAATGATCAAGCCGACCAGTATTAGGTTATGGTACCATAGGATCTGACAAGTCCCGTTATTTACTACACCCGTAGTTATGTGTGGGTGTTGTGGGTAGCGACTGAATCTGTAACTGTTAATTTACTCTTTGGTAAGGGTTTATTAATGCGAGTTGTTAATTTACTCTTTGGTAAGGGTTTATTAATGCGAATTGTTAATCTATCCTTTGGTAAGGGTTTATTAATGCGAATTGTTAATCTATCCTTTGGTAAGGGTTTATTAATGCGAGTCAAGAAGGTTTGAATGTTATTAGCGAGACGACCATTTAAGTAGTTTCACGACCTAAAACGAATTTAACGATTGTGTAAACGATTGGTTTTCACACGATGTTTTAACGATTGGGTAAACGATTGGTTTTCACACGATGGTTTAACGATTGGGTAAACATTTGTACATGATTGACATTTGATCATGTATTTCCCACAAAACATAACTTTGATTTAAACCAAGTTTTTACTTCAAATACTTTGTTTTTGTGCATATGGTTTAGTTGAGACATTTCACTTGCCATACATGGATATTTGACATAGACATTTGACATGGATATTTGACATAGACATTTTACATTGTTTGGTTTGGTTTGATTAAGTGATTAAGTAACGATGCGTGTGTAATATGATACAAGCATGGTGGATACGCCGCTGGTACTTCCTATATATAAGTGTTTGTATGGTATTACATATTGTAGCGTATTTGAATCATTTCAGTTTGAGACATAGAACATTTTATACGAGTAACATACTTTTCACAAGACATTTATTTACAAACAACTTATCTTATACAAACTCATTTTACATGGTTATTCATTTAATCATGCATTATTCTATTACTGATACATATCACCTGAACTTATCATTGTTTTTCAAATAATGTACTAAAACAAATGTTTTTGGGTTAAGAGTCATGGCTACGAGGTTTTACAAATTATAACTCGCTTGATTTGAAGTTGGTTAATTAAGTTGCAATATTATACTCTTTTCAAAACAAGGTTTTTAAATAAAGTATTGCAACGTCTAAACTAGCCATGATTTCGACACTCCTACAAAACCTATGTACTCGCCAGCATTTCTTTGCTGACCTCGTTTTCACATATGTTTCAGGTATGTTGGATGATATCGATTGATAAGATGCATGCTCACATAGGACTGGACAAGGCCTTAGTGACTCAATAACAATGATAGACTATATTTAAATAGTGTAATTAGATTTCCAGACGATGTAATTACTCAATGTTTAATAAAACGAAACACTTTTGATATCCATGGTTATGAAACATTAATTCTGTTGCAACACGCCCCGATGTTTCCGCCGCGATTTGTTGTTTTACGCGGTCGGGGTGTGACAGAAAAGATGGTATCAGAGCCAATGGTTATAGGGAATTAGGTTATTAGTAATGCTTTGACCTAGTCTATAACCTTCTTAGGACCCTAACGCGAGTTTACTTGCGTTTAGTCATAAAACAATACCGTCACCTATCCTTAGGCGACGACCACAACAAGAACATAAATTTCAAAACCGCTTTGAAAACTAATCATCTGTTCTAGGATGATTGATTTCTAGGTTTTGAACCCTCTATTGTAAGGTTTTGAACCCTCTGTTATATGGTTTTGAACCCCTTTGAATTTTCAAATTCTCGTCATGGTTTTGGGTTTTAAATAATGTGAACACGTGCAAACTGGAAGGGTGAATGCCTGTATTCTGGTTTTTCTGTCTAGGCAAGCACTTCGTATACATCTCATCAGACGCGAGACCAGTTGTGCTTACCTGGGAATTCTTGGGATGAGTGTTCACTTATAGGCGAGCATGTCTTCGCGATACATTATTTTGACCCATTCACTTTGATTAGTCACTGTGTGTCGTTTGTTTACCTTGTGGTAACAAACAAATGACCACTACCCTTGCTTTCATCAGATTTGTTTCATCTTATTCTTTTCGTCTAAATTCTCTCACTCGTTTCCTTTCATGTTTCCTCTTTTAGACAATGCCTCCTCGACGCGAAAACCAGATAGAGACTGCCGAGCTGGCAGAAATTATTGCGCAGCAAATGGCTGCTCAATTCCCAAACCTCTTTGCTCAATGGATCCAAGCCTATAACAACAACAATGTTCCATGCAAATACAAGGATTTTAACCAGGCTAAACCACTCAAGTTTAGTGGTTCTGAAGGAGCGACTGGGCTTCTTCAGTGGTTTGAAAGCATAGAGAATACTTTTCGCCACGTGCAGTGTCTTGACAATCGCAAGGTCGAGTTTGCTTCGAGCGTATTTCAAAAAAGGGCTTTGACATGGTGGAACGGGATTATGAGAGATAGGGGTGCTGAGATTGCCTTGGCACAGACATGGGCTGAACTAAGAGCTCTTATGATGAGGGAATTCTGTCCTCGTCATGAGCAGCGAGCCTTAGAGAAGGAATTTGATGATTTGAAGCAGGATAGTGGTGAGCACAGGGCTTATACTGATAGGTTTGAGGAGCTGAGTCTGCTTTGCCCGACAATGGTTACCCCACTTGACATAGCTATCGAAAGGTACATCGACGGCCTACCTGACTCGGTACAAGACATCCTTACTGGTAGTAACCCTGCCACACTCCGTCAGGCGATCGAGTTATCAGCGACATTGACTGAGTCGCAGATTCGGAAGAACAAGTTACACAGGAAGGGTGACAAGGGCAAGAAACAGACAGCTGACATGGAGGATAGCAAGAAAGGTCAAAACAAGAAGGGTAAGGAAGGTGAGACGGCAAAGAAATCAAGAAAGCGAAAGGATGTTCAGAACTTTGCTGTTACAGCACAGACTGCTCAGAACCCGCGGAACCAACCAGCTCAGCCACCTGCAAAGAAAGCATATGCCGGTACCGCACCTCATTGTGCCCGTTGCAACGGTCATCACGTTGCACCACGAGATTGCAAGAAATGCACAACGTGTGGTAGACTTGGGCATTTGGCCAATATTTTTCGTTTGGGACAAAATCAGGCTGCTCAGGTTCAAGCTCCGGTTCAAGGGAATGCTGCGAGATTCCCATTGGGTTCATGTTTCAACTGCGGAGAGATTGGTCACTTCCGCCACAACTGCCCAAGACTGGTGAATGCAAATGCTAACGCAAACCCAAATGCGAACGTCAACGTCAATATGAATCCAGCACGTGGTTGAGTGTTTAACATCAATGAGGCACTCAATGTTGAAGGAATGAACAATTAGTATTTTGTATTTTTCCTCTGGTTGTTATCTAGTAACATTTTAAGACAATGCGGTTGTTATATAAATAAAAATTTGTGGTTTTTATTTTCAACTAATGCAATTGTATGAATGTTTGATCCAACCTTATGATGTCATCACAAAGACAAAACTACTCTTGTGGTTCTGTCATTTTTATGATCACTTGTGATCTCCCTAAGAACCTCAAACACTTGTTTCTTCTAAATCCAAAGTATCTTATCGTCTTGCACCGTTCGAGATGCAAGAATCATCAAAACAGCTTTAAGAGTTGTCTGATAAAGGATTCATCCGTCCGAACTTTTCACCTTGGAGAAACTCCAGTTCTCTTTATGAAAAGAAAAATGGATCTTTTCAAATGTATATCGATTAACGTAAGCCTATTAAGCTTACCATCAAGAATCGATATCCCCCTACCTTAAATCAACGATTTTTTTTTTCTTTTCTCCGATCAACTGCATAGCGTTTCATGCTTTTCCAAGATCGATTTGCATTTTGGATATCATCAACTTTGTATTCTCGAAGAAGATATTTCCTAAAACGGTTTTCTGCACGAAGTATGGCCATTACGAGTTTACAGTCATGCCTTTTAGGTTGACAAATACTCCAGCCATCTTCAAGAACTTAATAAATAGAGTCTGCAAGCCTTATTTGGATCAGATCGTCATTGATATTATTGATGACACCTTGATCTATTCATGTCCTGAGCCGACCACGATCAACACCTTCGTTGATTTCGGAGCCTGATTGGATTCCTTGTACACCTTAATTTGTACATTACAACTCAATTAGGACAAGCCGAATTCCTTTTTTTTAGATCTTCCTATTTTCATAGTTAGATTCTTGAAAATATTTAAAGTGCCAAGTGAAACCCACGGATTGGATTCCTAGTATGCTTTAAATACCCATGTCCAAAGATAACAAATTAAACGATTTTGCGATTTAACGATTTTGCGATTAAACGATTATACAATTATGTGACTATGTGTTTATTCATCTCATGTTTTCTTGTCTGCATTTTTGTGTTTTTAATACTCTGGATATTCGTTATCCAAATCCTCGCAGGATCTTTCATATCTTCATATGAGAGATTCGTAGCAGGATATTCAAAAAAAAAAAGTACTACCTTCAATCCTTAATGGGCTTCTATTTAATAGTTAAGACCCTTGGATTATATGGTACTACTCCATTATTCATAAGAGACCCTGTAGTGGTCTAGTCAAAAAGATTGATTTACAATTTGGTTAAAGAACGACATCTAGTGATGTAGCTGGACAGACTCCTTGATAGTCTATTTAAATCATTTATTGATTTAGTCTAAAGGACTCTATGGCGGTCTAAGTCACGCTCATCACAGGATTGTTCATTTGGTTTTACCCTACACATTATAAAATAGACTGTGTGGACTGTGCAAGGAATTCTCTAATTATGGATGCGCACATAATTATGAAATTTAGTGCACAGAAATCCAGTAAGATTTATTATGTGAAGGAACCGATAGTGACAACAATAACAAAATGAGAACGATGTAATGGAGGCATGGTGGACGCACCAATGACGCTTCATATACTTGTATATAAGTGTCCCTCTTACATTGCAAACATAATGTTATTAAGGTTACTAGAAGTTCAAGAACCCTAACCAATGTTGTTTGATCTTTTCAACTTCATGTTTTAAACTCTCACAAGTTTCCTCTAAATAAATTTCGGGACGAAATTTCCTAAAGTAGGGGAGACTGTAACACCTGTGCCTCCACGGCCATCAAACAAATACCGAACCAATGAAATATTATATTTCATACTTGGGATTTGTAAAAATATGTGTATCATTTTGCACATATCAATTCACGTTCAATTCCAAACTCTAAATTCACTTTCTGGAAGGTTATACGCGCACCGATGCATAGATATAACCAGTTTAATGCAACAAACACTCCGGAAAAGTGAAATAGGCTTAACATACCTTAAATAACCTTTACATAACTTAGAAATAAGTTTTGAAGGCTTTGGTATGGCAAAAACCAAGTTAATTCGCTTACAGGGACTAAACTTGACAAACTGCGAAAGTATGCCAATCTGAACTGTAACGAACATTCCGGAACATGACCATAAGTTAAACATACCATAAATATCCTTTACATAGCTTAGAAATAGGCTTTGAGGGGTTCGGTGTGCTAAAATAAACTTTTGTGTCATTCAGGGACTAAAAGTGTCAAAAAGTGCACAAGTTTGCATTTTCGCGCATAACTTACGTTCTGAATACATCTGGACATCCAAAAATTTATGTAAGCATGACTACATTATATTTTAGTGTTCGCCTTAAGAAAAATCCATTCGTCGCATCATTTGGATCGTTTTTCGCGCTTATGCGCATTCCGTCGTAATTAAGCGAACATCGCGTTCGTACGACCAAACGAACCAACGTCCGACATATTTTTGAGCATGTTTCATGTCCACAATGTTTAGGCATCATTTTAGGGCCTTAAAGTTGGCTTGACGGGCCTTAGAAGTGCCGGAAATGGGCTGAATACACAACAGGGACCAAAACTGCACATCTGCCAAACTTGAAGGCTTACGGACCGTAAGCCTTACCTTACGGTCCGTAAGGTATCTCCAGCAGATCAGAAACTTCTAATCCAGCTGTTAACAGCTGTTACCCACTTCTAATCCCAATGCCAAGTGTTGATACCTTATGGTGAGTGGCCAACTTAGTTACCATAAGCTTCCGACAAGTGTACGCCTTGGATTCGATCACGTACTACGAGAAACGATCCTAACGGTGGTGCATTTACTATAAATACCCATCCATACTCAACACAAAAACCCACAAATCTGATTGAAAAGACTCTAAGTTGGAACCTTCGTTTCATACCTGAGCTATTTTGATCTGGGTTAGCATTCGGGGACCCTTCGTAAGTATTCTTTCGTTCTTTTCCTTATTTTTACTGCTTTTCGAGTCAGAAAGTCAAACTTTGTTTGACTTTCAGCGTTGACCAGTGATGGTCAATGCGAAGTTCGTTAGAACTTCGCAACGTGATTGTAATCACGATGGTTATAGTCCCTTGGGACTATGCCTACTGATTACCACGTTGTCTAGGGTCGTAGGGTAAGCGATCTAATAAATCGCCTATACCTTCGAACTCGACCCATTTGGTCGATCATTAGGATCCGACCAAATACATTAGGTGACCATAATAGGTAGGGAATAACCTTCCGAGGTTATACCCTATGGTCACATCGTTTAAGTAGTTGTATGATAGGTAGTTTATATGCCTTAGGTAAATTACCAAAATACCCTTTTAATATATAATTGGTAATTAAGCATATGTAACCTAAACCTTTGTCATATAACTGATTATGTAACATGTTAGGCATATAACACTTGTCATAGGACTAGTTAGACGGTTCGAACGCGTTTCACGCGCACGACGCGTTAAAGTAGCATATGTTACCTTAATGGGTCGCGATGGGTCGAAAGTACTTAGGTTAAGTTTCATTTAGTATGTAGGCTTTGTTAAACCATATCATATGAGTTCCTACACTCATTTGGTTTACAAACCCTCCTGCTACCCAGTCTTCCGATTTAGGTCCGGGTTAATTATGTAGTTACCTATATTAGGTACCGTTTGATTTCCGGGACTCCTCTAGCTTACTTGGTAGTTGTTCAAGACTCCTAAGCACTCCCAGGCGAGTACATTATTCCCCTATTTTACTGCTTTCAATTGTTTTGGGGTGACTCATATGTGCTAAATGTTTTCAAGGCTTTAACAATGATAACAAAACGATTTTCGATGTTATAACGATGGTTTCAAAAACGATTAAGACGATTTATACAAAACTAATAACGATTTCAATAAAGTGAACAAACTTGTTGGTTGGGTTACATAACAAATGACATTCATTAGCAATGATCAAGCCGACCAGTATTAGGTTATGGTACCATAGGATCTGACAAGTCCCGTTATTTACTACACCCGTAGTTATGTGTGGGTGTTGTGGGTAGCGACTGAATCTGTAACTGTTAATTTACTCTTTGGTAAGGGTTTATTAATGCGAGTTGTTAATTTACTCTTTGGTAAGGGTTTATTAATGCGAATTGTTAATCTATCCTTTGGTAAGGGTTTATTAATGCGAATTGTTAATCTATCCTTTGGTAAGGGTTTATTAATGCGAGTCAAGAAGGTTTGAATGTTATTAGCGAGACGACCATTTAAGTAGTTTCACGACCTAAAACGAATTTAACGATTGTGTAAACGATTGGTTTTCACACGATGTTTTAACGATTGGGTAAACGATTGGTTTTCACACGATGGTTTAACGATTGGGTAAACATTTGTACATGATTGACATTTGATCATGTATTTCCCACAAAACATAACTTTGATTTAAACCAAGTTTTTACTTCAAATACTTTGTTTTTGTGCATATGGTTTAGTTGAGACATTTCACTTGCCATACATGGATATTTGACATAGACATTTGACATGGATATTTGACATAGACATTTTACATTGTTTGGTTTGGTTTGATTAAGTGATTAAGTAACGATGCGTGTGTAATATGATACAAGCATGGTGGATACGCCGCTGGTACTTCCTATATATAAGTGTTTGTATGGTATTACATATTGTAGCGTATTTGAATCATTTCAGTTTGAGACATAGAACATTTTATACGAGTAACATACTTTTCACAAGACATTTATTTACAAACAACTTATCTTATACAAACTCATTTTACATGGTTATTCATTTAATCATGCATTATTCTATTACTGATACATATCACCTGAACTTATCATTGTTTTTCAAATAATGTACTAAAACAAATGTTTTTGGGTTAAGAGTCATGGCTACGAGGTTTTACAAATTATAACTCGCTTGATTTGAAGTTGGTTAATTAAGTTGCAATATTATACTCTTTTCAAAACAAGGTTTTTAAATAAAGTATTGCAACGTCTAAACTAGCCATGATTTCGACACTCCTACAAAACCTATGTACTCGCCAGCATTTCTTTGCTGACCTCGTTTTCACATATGTTTCAGGTATGTTGGATGATATCGATTGATAAGATGCATGCTCACATAGGACTGGACAAGGCCTTAGTGACTCAATAACAATGATAGACTATATTTAAATAGTGTAATTAGATTTCCAGACGATGTAATTACTCAATGTTTAATAAAACGAAACACTTTTGATATCCATGGTTATGAAACATTAATTCTGTTGCAACACGCCCCGATGTTTCCGCCGCGATTTGTTGTTTTACGCGGTCGGGGTGTGACAGAAAAGATGGTATCAGAGCCAATGGTTATAGGGAATTAGGTTATTAGTAATGCTTTGACCTAGTCTATAACCTTCTTAGGACCCTAACGCGAGTTTACTTGCGTTTAGTCATAAAACAATACCGTCACCTATCCTTAGGCGACGACCACAACAAGAACATAAATTTCAAAACCGCTTTGAAAACTAATCATCTGTTCTAGGATGATTGATTTCTAGGTTTTGAACCCTCTATTGTAAGGTTTTGAACCCTCTGTTATATGGTTTTGAACCCCTTTGAATTTTCAAATTCTCGTCATGGTTTTGGGTTTTAAATAATGTGAACACGTGCAAACTGGAAGGGTGAATGCCTGTATTCTGGTTTTTCTGTCTAGGCAAGCACTTCGTATACATCTCATCAGACGCGAGACCAGTTGTGCTTACCTGGGAATTCTTGGGATGAGTGTTCACTTATAGGCGAGCATGTCTTCGCGATACATTATTTTGACCCATTCACTTTGATTAGTCACTGTGTGTCGTTTGTTTACCTTGTGGTAACAAACAAATGACCACTACCCTTGCTTTCATCAGATTTGTTTCATCTTATTCTTTTCGTCTAAATTCTCTCACTCGTTTCCTTTCATGTTTCCTCTTTTAGACAATGCCTCCTCGACGCGAAAACCAGATAGAGACTGCCGAGCTGGCAGAAATTATTGCGCAGCAAATGGCTGCTCAATTCCCAAACCTCTTTGCTCAATGGATCCAAGCCTATAACAACAACAATGTTCCATGCAAATACAAGGATTTTAACCAGGCTAAACCACTCAAGTTTAGTGGTTCTGAAGGAGCGACTGGGCTTCTTCAGTGGTTTGAAAGCATAGAGAATACTTTTCGCCACGTGCAGTGTCTTGACAATCGCAAGGTCGAGTTTGCTTCGAGCGTATTTCAAAAAAGGGCTTTGACATGGTGGAACGGGATTATGAGAGATAGGGGTGCTGAGATTGCCTTGGCACAGACATGGGCTGAACTAAGAGCTCTTATGATGAGGGAATTCTGTCCTCGTCATGAGCAGCGAGCCTTAGAGAAGGAATTTGATGATTTGAAGCAGGATAGTGGTGAGCACAGGGCTTATACTGATAGGTTTGAGGAGCTGAGTCTGCTTTGCCCGACAATGGTTACCCCACTTGACATAGCTATCGAAAGGTACATCGACGGCCTACCTGACTCGGTACAAGACATCCTTACTGGTAGTAACCCTGCCACACTCCGTCAGGCGATCGAGTTATCAGCGACATTGACTGAGTCGCAGATTCGGAAGAACAAGTTACACAGGAAGGGTGACAAGGGCAAGAAACAGACAGCTGACATGGAGGATAGCAAGAAAGGTCAAAACAAGAAGGGTAAGGAAGGTGAGACGGCAAAGAAATCAAGAAAGCGAAAGGATGTTCAGAACTTTGCTGTTACAGCACAGACTGCTCAGAACCCGCGGAACCAACCAGCTCAGCCACCTGCAAAGAAAGCATATGCCGGTACCGCACCTCATTGTGCCCGTTGCAACGGTCATCACGTTGCACCACGAGATTGCAAGAAATGCACAACGTGTGGTAGACTTGGGCATTTGGCCAATATTTTTCGTTTGGGACAAAATCAGGCTGCTCAGGTTCAAGCTCCGGTTCAAGGGAATGCTGCGAGATTCCCATTGGGTTCATGTTTCAACTGCGGAGAGATTGGTCACTTCCGCCACAACTGCCCAAGACTGGTGAATGCAAATGCTAACGCAAACCCAAATGCGAACGTCAACGTCAATATGAATCCAGCACGTGGTTGAGTGTTTAACATCAATGAGGCACTCAATGTTGAAGGAATGAACAATTAGTATTTTGTATTTTTCCTCTAGTTGTTATCTAGTAACATTTTAAGACAATGCGGTTGTTATATAAATAAAAATTTGTGGTTTTTATTTTCAACTAATGCAATTGTATGAATGTTTGATCCAACCTTATGATGTCATCACAAAGACAAAACTACTCTTGTGGTTCTGTCATTTTTATGATCACTTGTGATCTCCCTAAGAACCTCAAACACTTGTTTCTTCTAAATCCAAAGTATCTTATCGTCTTGCACCGTTCGAGATGCAAGAATCATCAAAACAGCTTTAAGAGTTGTCTGATAAAGGATTCATCCGTCCGAACTTTTCACCTTGGAGAAACTCCAGTTCTCTTTATGAAAAGAAAAATGGATCTTTTCAAATGTATATCGATTAACGTAAGCCTATTAAGCTTACCATCAAGAATCGATATCCCCCTACCTTAAATCAACGATTTTTTTTTTCTTTTCTCCGATCAACTGCATAGCGTTTCATGCTTTTCCAAGATCGATTTGCATTTTGGATATCATCAACTTTGTATTCTCGAAGAAGATATTTCCTAAAACGGTTTTCTGCACGAAGTATGGCCATTACGAGTTTACAGTCATGCCTTTTAGGTTGACAAATACTCCAGCCATCTTCAAGAACTTAATAAATAGAGTCTGCAAGCCTTATTTGGATCAGATCGTCATTGATATTATTGATGACACCTTGATCTATTCATGTCCTGAGCCGACCACGATCAACACCTTCGTTGATTTCGGAGCCTGATTGGATTCCTTGTACACCTTAATTTGTACATTACAACTCAATTAGGACAAGCCGAATTCCTTTTTTTTAGATCTTCCTATTTTCATAGTTAGATTCTTGAAAATATTTAAAGTGCCAAGTGAAACCCACGGATTGGATTCCTAGTATGCTTTAAATACCCATGTCCAAAGATAACAAATTAAACGATTTTGCGATTTAACGATTTTGCGATTAAACGATTATACAATTATGTGACTATGTGTTTATTCATCTCATGTTTTCTTGTCTGCATTTTTGTGTTTTTAATACTCTGGATATTCGTTATCCAAATCCTCGCAGGATCTTTCATATCTTCATATGAGAGATTCGTAGCAGGATATTCAAAAAAAAAAAGTACTACCTTCAATCCTTAATGGGCTTCTATTTAATAGTTAAGACCCTTGGATTATATGGTACTACTCCATTATTCATAAGAGACCCTGTAGTGGTCTAGTCAAAAAGATTGATTTACAATTTGGTTAAAGAACGACATCTAGTGATGTAGCTGGACAGACTCCTTGATAGTCTATTTAAATCATTTATTGATTTAGTCTAAAGGACTCTATGGCGGTCTAAGTCACGCTCATCACAGGATTGTTCATTTGGTTTTACCCTACACATTATAAAATAGACTGTGTGGACTGTGCAAGGAATTCTCTAATTATGGATGCGCACATAATTATGAAATTTAGTGCACAGAAATCCAGTAAGATTTATTATGTGAAGGAACCGATAGTGACAACAATAACAAAATGAGAACGATGTAATGGAGGCATGGTGGACGCACCAATGACGCTTCATATACTTGTATATAAGTGTCCCTCTTACATTGCAAACATAATGTTATTAAGGTTACTAGAAGTTCAAGAACCCTAACCAATGTTGTTTGATCTTTTCAACTTCATGTTTTAAACTCTCACAAGTTTCCTCTAAATAAATTTCGGGACGAAATTTCCTAAAGTAGGGGAGACTGTAACACCTGTGCCTCCACGGCCATCAAACAAATACCGAACCAATGAAATATTATATTTCATACTTGGGATTTGTAAAAATATGTGTATCATTTTGCACATATCAATTCACGTTCAATTCCAAACTCTAAATTCACTTTCTGGAAGGTTATACGCGCACCGATGCATAGATATAACCAGTTTAATGCAACAAACACTCCGGAAAAGTGAAATAGGCTTAACATACCTTAAATAACCTTTACATAACTTAGAAATAAGTTTTGAAGGCTTTGGTATGGCAAAAACCAAGTTAATTCGCTTACAGGGACTAAACTTGACAAACTGCGAAAGTATGCCAATCTGAACTGTAACGAACATTCCGGAACATGACCATAAGTTAAACATACCATAAATATCCTTTACATAGCTTAGAAATAGGCTTTGAGGGGTTCGGTGTGCTAAAATAAACTTTTGTGTCATTCAGGGACTAAAAGTGTCAAAAAGTGCACAAGTTTGCATTTTCGCGCATAACTTACGTTCTGAATACATCTGGACATCCAAAAATTTATGTAAGCATGACTACATTATATTTTAGTGTTCGCCTTAAGAAAAATCCATTCGTCGCATCATTTGGATCGTTTTTCGCGCTTATGCGCATTCCGTCGTAATTAAGCGAACATCGCGTTCGTACGACCAAACGAACCAACGTCCGACATATTTTTGAGCATGTTTCATGTCCACAATGTTTAGGCATCATTTTAGGGCCTTAAAGTTGGCTTGACGGGCCTTAGAAGTGCCGGAAATGGGCTGAATACACAACAGGGACCAAAACTGCACATCTGCCAAACTTGAAGGCTTACGGACCGTAAGCCTTACCTTACGGTCCGTAAGGTATCTCCAGCAGATCAGAAACTTCTAATCCAGCTGTTAACAGCTGTTACCCACTTCTAATCCCAATGCCAAGTGTTGATACCTTATGGTGAGTGGCCAACTTAGTTACCATAAGCTTCCGACAAGTGTACGCCTTGGATTCGATCACGTACTACGAGAAACGATCCTAACGGTGGTGCATTTACTATAAATACCCATCCATACTCAACACAAAAACCCACAAATCTGATTGAAAAGACTCTAAGTTGGAACCTTCGTTTCATACCTGAGCTATTTTGATCTGGGTTAGCATTCGGGGACCCTTCGTAAGTATTCTTTCGTTCTTTTCCTTATTTTTACTGCTTTTCGAGTCAGAAAGTCAAACTTTGTTTGACTTTCAGCGTTGACCAGTGATGGTCAATGCGAAGTTCGTTAGAACTTCGCAACGTGATTGTAATCACGATGGTTATAGTCCCTTGGGACTATGCCTACTGATTACCACGTTGTCTAGGGTCGTAGGGTAAGCGATCTAATAAATCGCCTATACCTTCGAACTCGACCCATTTGGTCGATCATTAGGATCCGACCAAATACATTAGGTGACCATAATAGGTAGGGAATAACCTTCCGAGGTTATACCCTATGGTCACATCGTTTAAGTAGTTGTATGATAGGTAGTTTATATGCCTTAGGTAAATTACCAAAATACCCTTTTAATATATAATTGGTAATTAAGCATATGTAACCTAAACCTTTGTCATATAACTGATTATGTAACATGTTAGGCATATAACACTTGTCATAGGACTAGTTAGACGGTTCGAACGCGTTTCACGCGCACGACGCGTTAAAGTAGCATATGTTACCTTAATGGGTCGCGATGGGTCGAAAGTACTTAGGTTAAGTTTCATTTAGTATGTAGGCTTTGTTAAACCATATCATATGAGTTCCTACACTCATTTGGTTTACAAACCCTCCTGCTACCCAGTCTTCCGATTTAGGTCCGGGTTAATTATGTAGTTACCTATATTAGGTACCGTTTGATTTCCGGGACTCCTCTAGCTTACTTGGTAGTTGTTCAAGACTCCTAAGCACTCCCAGGCGAGTACATTATTCCCCTATTTTACTGCTTTCAATTGTTTTGGGGTGACTCATATGTGCTAAATGTTTTCAAGGCTTTAACAATGATAACAAAACGATTTTCGATGTTATAACGATGGTTTCAAAAACGATTAAGACGATTTATACAAAACTAATAACGATTTCAATAAAGTGAACAAACTTGTTGGTTGGGTTACATAACAAATGACATTCATTAGCAATGATCAAGCCGACCAGTATTAGGTTATGGTACCATAGGATCTGACAAGTCCCGTTATTTACTACACCCGTAGTTATGTGTGGGTGTTGTGGGTAGCGACTGAATCTGTAACTGTTAATTTACTCTTTGGTAAGGGTTTATTAATGCGAGTTGTTAATTTACTCTTTGGTAAGGGTTTATTAATGCGAATTGTTAATCTATCCTTTGGTAAGGGTTTATTAATGCGAATTGTTAATCTATCCTTTGGTAAGGGTTTATTAATGCGAGTCAAGAAGGTTTGAATGTTATTAGCGAGACGACCATTTAAGTAGTTTCACGACCTAAAACGAATTTAACGATTGTGTAAACGATTGGTTTTCACACGATGTTTTAACGATTGGGTAAACGATTGGTTTTCACACGATGGTTTAACGATTGGGTAAACATTTGTACATGATTGACATTTGATCATGTATTTCCCACAAAACATAACTTTGATTTAAACCAAGTTTTTACTTCAAATACTTTGTTTTTGTGCATATGGTTTAGTTGAGACATTTCACTTGCCATACATGGATATTTGACATAGACATTTGACATGGATATTTGACATAGACATTTTACATTGTTTGGTTTGGTTTGATTAAGTGATTAAGTAACGATGCGTGTGTAATATGATACAAGCATGGTGGATACGCCGCTGGTACTTCCTATATATAAGTGTTTGTATGGTATTACATATTGTAGCGTATTTGAATCATTTCAGTTTGAGACATAGAACATTTTATACGAGTAACATACTTTTCACAAGACATTTATTTACAAACAACTTATCTTATACAAACTCATTTTACATGGTTATTCATTTAATCATGCATTATTCTATTACTGATACATATCACCTGAACTTATCATTGTTTTTCAAATAATGTACTAAAACAAATGTTTTTGGGTTAAGAGTCATGGCTACGAGGTTTTACAAATTATAACTCGCTTGATTTGAAGTTGGTTAATTAAGTTGCAATATTATACTCTTTTCAAAACAAGGTTTTTAAATAAAGTATTGCAACGTCTAAACTAGCCATGATTTCGACACTCCTACAAAACCTATGTACTCGCCAGCATTTCTTTGCTGACCTCGTTTTCACATATGTTTCAGGTATGTTGGATGATATCGATTGATAAGATGCATGCTCACATAGGACTGGACAAGGCCTTAGTGACTCAATAACAATGATAGACTATATTTAAATAGTGTAATTAGATTTCCAGACGATGTAATTACTCAATGTTTAATAAAACGAAACACTTTTGATATCCATGGTTATGAAACATTAATTCTGTTGCAACACGCCCCGATGTTTCCGCCGCGATTTGTTGTTTTACGCGGTCGGGGTGTGACAAGTACTTACCTCCTCGTACTTGATTCTCTCAAACTAGGGCTCTGATACCAACTTGTAACATCCTAACACGTTTAAACTGAAAAAGCACTGCAGAAATACGTGCCATAAAATTTCTTTCTTTACAATGAACTAACACATTTAAAAATCATTAAAATGACTTATTTAAAAGAATTACATTATTCATTCGTAATTAATATAGGGATTATAACATTTGAATACAAACTATGTGTCGACCCTTTCCGTACAATCCATGCTCTTTAGCTCGACCTCCATCCATTTCTCCTTAGTGATGATGGTGATGACTCGGGTAACCTACGGTCACAATAAACAACCCACACATTAGTATATGGTGACATCTTATGTCACACCCCAACCGATGGTGGAAACATCGGAGTGAGACAAAATAGATTGCAAGAGACTTCATAACGCTATTTGTGACAAGTATTTAAATAATAAATGTCCACTTCATTTCTAAAGAGTCAATTACAAAGATGGAAATTAAATACAACAACTTGAAATACAAGAATTACAATACAATAGAATACAAAATTTTAAATGTGCATCTAGGCATCCTACTATGTTCCATGCATCATCAACATCATCTCAAATCCTGCAACATGTTTTAAAAGCTTAGTTCAATACAAAGGTATTGGCGAGTACACTAGTTTTGGACTCGTGGCATATGTATAAAAGTATTTTCAATCCAACGTAGCATTTGGTATACAAGGTCAAACTATCATGCATAACAATATGTCAAACCCAAGTGTCCACTAGTATAATAGCATCCCTCGATGTAGCAACATCGAGACCGTAAAGTATGAATAATAGTATCCCTCGTTATAGAAATAACGAGACCGTAAAGAATATAACTTAACAAAACCCCGTCGGGTGGTGTGCAACTCCTATAGCGCTATAATTGTTAAGGCGGGTTAACAAATAATATGAATTCTAGCATGAACCTAAGCATAACAAAGCATGTATAAGGATTGAATAAATAAAGCATGTTGGTGAATCGTGCATTTTAACAAGTAAAACATGTTGCACCCAAAGTGTATTAAAAGGGAAAATGGGTCAAGTGTACTCACAATAATTGCATATGCTTTCCGATTATCCAATTGTTGACGAGTAATGGGATTAGGAGGTCGAATGTATAAGGGTTAAGTTCAAGGTATGCTTAGAGTCGAGATCGGAATTTAAAACATAAGACTATAACATATGAAAGTAATCACCTAGTACATATGATAGTTGTTCTTGATACTAGGAAACCCTAAGGAGTTTAAATGTTTTCATGGAACAAGGTTCTATTAGAATCGTGACAAGTTATCAATGTCTAGGATGATATAATCTAGTACCTTGACATATGAACACTAGTTTATCATCAAAGATTCGATTATTCGGATAGTATGTTTATGTATTATATAGATATACTAATATGTCCAATAGTTCAAGCGTGAGGTAGAAGATTAAAATCTTCATTTAGGTACCTCTAAATGTCATAGAAATCATGTAGGAGGTAGGAAGAACAAGTTCTTCCATTTAGGCACCTCTAAGTGTTCACCACTACACTTGATGTAAAAACATACAAGAAGGGTCATTAACTACAAGTAATACAATAATATTAACCACTAATCTATAAGAAATCATCAAGCAATGTGTGGATTTTATGTAGGACAACCCAAGTTAATCCTTAATCACACATACATCAAGTCTTGGACTTGAACATCACTTGTGGGTTAAATCCTTGACAAAACAGAAAGTTTGTGAGGATTAATCCTCTTATTTTGGATGTCTCATCCTTGTTTTTAAGCCTAACTAACCATAGAAGAGGTTATAAGCATAAAGACAAAGGTTTGAGATGAGTTAGACTCAAGTTTTAACAAGTTAAGTAAGGTTTGATTCAAAACAAAACAAGCAGTGAACTTTGGAGCCTTTTTTTCGGAGTTCCAGGGACTTATTTACTGTGAAAAAACCCATGAAATCGAAGCTAAGGTCAATCCAAGCACATAGGAAAAAGAATGGACTAAATCGGACAAGAAATGAAGAAGTTATGCTCATTTTCGTGAAGCTTGAAGAATCTACTCGAACACTGAATTGCAGCTACGTTTTAGGTGATTTGAGAGAGATTTAGATGAGTTTGTAAAGTGTTTAGGGCTTGGAGTGGTGTGGTATTTATAGGGGAAGGGTTGGGGTTAGTGGTTGTGAGTTTTTAATACAAGAAACACACATTTGAAGCAACAAACACACTAAAATGCCCAATCCCGTAAGGGGAAACAACTAATCTGTGGATTCTGCCTCTGGCGGGGCGCGAAAGAAACCAGCGACGGTGGCGGGGTGCCAGAGACCATCAGGTCTTCAATTCAAGTTTTTGAATTGACACTTTGGTCCCTTGAGTTTATATTTTTGGGTTTTAGGGTATTATGTGAAATTTAAATATAGTTTAAGGATAAATTAAGTATGGGGAACATAAACTAAGTATAATTAGGCGTATGAATGTCGTATTTAGGTGCTAAAAAGACGTATTATGCATAAGTTTCACGTATTTGTAAGTTTGGCACATAGTTTCCAAGATTTACGAATATGAATCAATTGCTTACCAAAATCAAACGTATGAATATGTAAGAAGTAGGTTTAACACGACTTTAAAGAAGTACGAGTTTTATTTATGAACCAAGTCCCGTATTTGATGAAAGAACGATTACAAGAACGCGATATTTCCAAAAATAAAATTTCAAGCAATGGTTTCTAAATATGGAAAGTATGAAAACGCAGGGCATTACAGTCTCCCCTCCTTTAGTAAATTTCGTCCCGAAATTTATTCAAGAGGAAGACTCGAAGGAGTTTTGGCGAAAAGTTGATTATTTAAAATTTGAGACTCGAAAATTTTGAAACGTAAAGAGTATGAATTTTTGAAAAAAAACGACGAGGTGGGTTTGTAAAAGAATTTTCTTGGCTAAAATAGATTTGTGGTACCACGTATTATTGAAACGTATAGGTGCGTATATAGGTAAAACGAGTTGGAACAAGTTTAGATAACTTAAATTAGAAGTGTATTAAAAATATAATGTATTAAGAAGGAAGATTTTGTACAACGCGGTTGGTATTTTGATGGTAGGTGGGGTAGTTTACATAGGAAGTTTAAGGATAGTATAAAATCACACCTTCGTAAGAATTGTTTATTGAAAGGAACGAGGAGGTTTGGTACTTTAAATAAAGCGTTAACGGTCTACTAAGCATGTTTACACAAGAATAAAGAATTGGAAGACGGTTTTAAAGGTAATGAGATAAGTTAGGACTCGAATGTTTAAACAAGCTTGATTGTGAATGGGGTTTGCATGAAAGAAAGGATAATGGAGGATAATAGGAGTATGGGGCTGATGTGTGCAAAATGCAACATATAAATTACATCAATTGTGGCATAAAACTAACCCTTTTTTAGTACTAATGTTGGAAAAAGTGTGCTTTTGTCTTCCTTTTGTATTTTCAGGATTAAATGAGCTCAAATTAACAAAAGAAGAAAAAAGACAGCAAAATCTAACATAAATACAAGAAACGGAACAAACGTGACATGCCCGACCCCATGACAGCATCTTCCCAAGCAAAACAAGAAGACAGAAGACTGAACACGCCCCGTGCTCAGCCAGCACGGGAGCGTGCCAAAGTGTCAGCAGAAAAGACAAAGTGGTAGAAGCTTCTATTGCCCACCACGGAGCCGTGCTCAGCGGACACGGGGTCGTGCTCAACTATAAGATTCGCAGAATCCAGGCAAATCTTCATAGTACAAATATTCTTCTGCACACGGGGTCGTGCTCAGCGGACACGGGGGCGTGGTCAACTAATAAAGACAAGCTGCATTAAATGAAGAAAGAGAGGATGTGGACATGGGGCCGTGCCCACTGGACACGGGGCCGTGCCCGAGATTCTGTTCAGCCTATAAATAGGAGTGCTTGGCTCAAGCTCAAACCATCCCTTGGCATACCACCTCTCTCACACTTCACCCACCACCCACCACCACCATAACACCATCATCCATTGTCCATCATAGAGTGTTTGAGTCGTCTCGGGATCCAAGATTGATCGTAAGAGTTCTTGACAATCAAGGCCATGTTTGCCTAAGTCTCTTACATCACTTGGTGAAGACAAGTGTCTAGTGTAATACTTTTTATTCTTAATCTTTTCTCACTTTTTACTTGGTTTTGTATTAATGACTTTAATAACTAGTTTCTTATGTTGAAGGTGATTCTTCCTTATCGTTTGTCCGTGGTGTCTTGGCATTATTTTACTCTCTATATAAAATAAAAGATTTTCACTATTCATATCTCCACGGTCTATATGGAGGTATGTTGGCTACCTGGTCGGGGGTTAAGGGAACGGTTTGGTAAGAGTCTTGCCGTTGTTCAGCGTTTAGAGATCCTGCAAGGGACCTGGGTCAAATTTAGTAGGACCTCCTTCAATACTTAACGGTATTGGATGCCGGGGGTCCAAACTCTTTGATCCCCTCATAAGTTAAACTACTATTAATACTATAAGCCGGCTATTTAGGAATGTATCCCTGCTAACTCAGACTACTTAGCCGAGGGTAACGTCACCTTCAAATGAGGGGCCTACCATAATTTGCATTAATAACTTAATTAATATCTTTCAATAATCTGACCCTTTAGGATTGTATCCTTGCTGACTCAAACTACTGGGTTGAGGGTAACGTCACCTCCAAAAGAGGGGCCTACTACAATAACTAAGATAATCTCTTAAATAAGTGCAAAAGTGCGGAAATAATCAAAGGTTACACTATACACGAGTCGAAACCAAGTGATTCATCTTGTCTATCTGTTTTTTCTTTAATTTTTATTTTCAGCATTTTAGTTAGTTTTTATTTTTTTAGTTTAAAACAATTTTCTAAACTTTTTGATTTGGTTAGACGTTGAGGATAAACCGGTACTAAAAGCTCTTGTGTCCTTGGACGACCTCGGTATCTTACTAACACTATACTACGCTCACGATGGGTGCACTTGCCCATATGTGTGTTTAGCGTTAGTAAATATCGTGTTTTATAAATTTAAAACTTGGCTAAAAAAGTGTTTAAAAGGGCTTAATATATACATTAAAAACTAACGACACTTCACACGCATCAAGTTTTTGGCGCCGTTGCCGGGGACACAAGGATTTTAAGAAAGTTAGGAATCAACGGCCTAATCGTTTTTCTTATTTTTCATTTTTTTTTAGGATTTTTCTTAGTTTTTCAGCTTCTGCAGACATAAGTGTAGGTACGAACAATAAAATTACGTATATAGTGTACGTTGGAGCATAACGAATTTGGACATATAAAATGCTTGAGAAATTTGAATATGTAAAACGAATGATATAAGCGAGTTAGTTGCGAGGTACAGATTAAAATGTGTATGATGATGTACATGTATCGTTGCTTAAGCGAAATGTTGAGTTTATTGAATCAAAAGTAGATTGAGTTTGATTTGGAAGATAGAATATAGTTTGCAAATGTAAAGGAACATAAAGTACTCATTGGTTATGCATAACGTATTTTGTAATGAATGAAATGCTACTTTTGTTTTAAAAAGAGTTTATATATGTTGAAGATTGTCGGTCCCCATGAAGTCTTCTAGCGCACGTGTTTTGAAATTTGAATGACGAATTAAGCGGTGTAGAAAAAGATTTTCAAAAATACGGGTTCGTTTCATTTGCATCCAAACTAGAAATTTTGAATTTTGAAGGTTCTAATGAAAACGTTGATCCTTAGAAAGAAATTTAGCAAAAGGATTTAGTGTACATTGTAAAGGGTTTTGACAAATGATTCGTTGATGTTGAAAAGAGTCTTCGGTAAAACGATCTTATAATATCTATAAGATCTTATAAGTAATTGAGAAAAGTTGGTTTGATTTTGATTAAGAATGGAAGTCCCTAGTATGATGATATAACGTGAGCGTGTGTTTTTAGTGATTAAGTCGAATATGAAGTTCATGGACAAGAGATTCACTAGACCGCTTAAATTGATAAGTAGCATTTCGTAAGGTTTAGAAATTCAGGTAGTAAAACGTTCTGAGACATGATTAAGAATCTCGTAAAAAAGTGTTAAGTGAAAATAGATTGTAGGATAAGAAGTACGTTTGATAAAAAATGTATTTTAAAATTGATATAAGTAGGTATGTTGATAAATGATAAATGATCTAGGTATAAAACATGTTCGGGTTTGCATAATAAAATTATTTTGAAGGAAAGTTTTGGTAACGATCACCTAGGTAAGGGAATCACCCTAACTCGTTGGTGAGGTCGTTTTAAGAAAGAGGGAGTGGAGTTAATCGTCAAGAGAAGGAATTCACTCCTATCTTGATGATATGTCTCCATTTGTTGTTATAAGAAATATAAATAAAATTTTATGAAATCATGCATATGTATAAATGTATGAAATGATTTAATATGTTGTGTGTGTGAAAAGAGAATATCGGAAATAAGTTTGAATTTGAAAGATTGCATCGTATAAGATAAATAATAGAAACATATGTTTGATTAAAATTTGGATGGTTCCAAAACGGAACTTTGACTAACCAAAGTGGTCGAAAAGTCTTTCGAATTTGAGGAGCATGCTTTGGCCTAATAGGTGGAATACTCTCTCCGACAAGTCGGTTAACGGTATTTACCCTTCCGGTTACTACATGTCCCAAATCAATCGAAATTTCTAGACTTGGCAGGATTTAGGAAAAAAATCAAGGAGTGGAACTAGTCGACAAGGTGTGGGTTTCACCCCTAACTTGACGATTTCGTATCCTAAGTGTGGTTGGTACTCGTCGGGTTAAAATTTAACTTCAACACTGTGACGAGGGTCCACTAGAATTTGAAACTTGAATTTCTCCATCAAGGTGAGGATTTCACTCCTAAATTGATGGTGAATTTCATGTAAAAAGGAAAAATAGATGGATTGAGAGTTGTTCACCAAATTGTGGGTTTCACGCCTATTTTGGTGAAGTCGTCTCGTTTGTGTATTATGAGTGGTTTTGATTTTAGTATAAACGAGTAAAAGACGTATGTTCAAAATAATAATAACAAGTATAAGCACAATAAGCATCCCAAGAAGTAATAGGTAAAATACATTTCAAGGATAGCACATAAAGGATGGAATAATACAACAAGTATTAATAATTAATAAAGTAAGTATTAACACAAAAGTGACATATATGTTTAAAAGGCCAAAAGAAAATAAATAAGGAGCAAATAAAGTATCATGCAAGTGGTTCAAGCAATACATAAGAATAAAGCTCTAGAACTATAGACTAGGTAAAAAGCATGGCAATATTTCCTAATTCCCTATAGTTATGGCTCTGATACCAATCTGTCACACCCCAACCGATGGCGGAAACATCGGAGTGAGACGAAATAGATTTCAAGAGACTTCATAACACTATTTGTGACAAGTATTTAAATAATAAATTTCCATTTCATTTCTAAAGAGTCAATTACAAAGATGGAAATTAAATACAACAACTTGAAATACAAGAATTACAATACAATAGAATACGAAATTTTAAATGTGTATCTAGGCATCCTACTATGTTCCATGCATCATCAACATCATCTCAAAACCTGCAACATGTTTTAAAAGCATAGTTCAATACAAAGGTATTGGCGAGTACACTAGTTTTGGACTCGTGGCATATGTATAAAAGTATTTTCAATCCAACGTAGCATTTGGTATACAAGGTCAAATTATCATGCATAATGTAGGATCGGGATTCGATCAAACGAGCCGTTCAGAAGAGTTCTCAATCAATACAAAAGGCGGAATCAAACGTATTGATGTTATAACAGCTAGATTTGCACGTAGAATCGCTTTAACTGTCGATTGTATTGATTTGATAGTGTTTACAGATCGTTCGACACTTCGGCAGCACTTCGTCTCCGGAATCACAAAGTTACAAATGAAGACCTGAACTCACCTATTTATAGGAATGCCAGACCCCATGAACCAGACCTCATGAGCTGGCCCAGGTCACACGAACTGGCCAGAAAGCATGAACTTGTCACCTCGTGCGAGGTGGCCTAACCACTTCGTGAGGGGTGGCTGGTTCAGGTCTGTTTCCCGTTTCTCTCGTACAACGTGTCCTGGTCTATCTATTCTAGTTACATGACTCAATACAAGACGAATTCAACAGACGTATGCACTAACAAACTCCCCCTTGGATGTTGACGAGTGTTCAGTGTATTGAGTCTTCAGTCTTGATCGGTCTTCTCACTCTCACTAAAGTATCTTTCTCTATAAGCATCCTTCTTACTCTAAAATCTTCCAATTAACAGACTCCCTTTTGCTAACATACTCCCCCTTAAATTGATTCAGGATCGCAATCTGACATAACATTCGTTCTAAGATCCTGTCCTGACTCAAACTCTGCTCAGGCTTAGACACGGTGATCTGGCTCTACAGCTTTCACAGGTTCAGAAACGTCTCCTGGCTCTCCGTAGCAACAGGATCAGGAACCTGGTAACCTGTACAATTCTCTACCCAAAAGTAAATTTCTCAATTGTTAAAATTTAACAACTTTAGAAACCACTTGTAGATATCATTCGACATCAACAATAGTTATATCAAGTTCAAATTAATGACCTTGATTAACTAACAGTAAAATCAGCCTCAAAACATCACTTGTAGGATTATCTTAAAACATTTCTCAAATTATCTCAAACTTTAACTTCATTTTTCATTTCAAATACACTCTCCCAACCCATTGTCGTTCATCATGTTTAGCACTTGGAATTTTGAAAATCAGCTTTTCAACATCAGTTGTCGAAAATAAGATAAAATAAAATCTTTTTGAATTTTCAAAATTTTATGCTAAAACATACTGAAAATCTTTTTGGATTTTGGGAAATAAACTATATACAGACATCTTTTGTGAGTTTGTGTAAGAAGATCATATCAGTTAATGACAAATCACTAGTACCATTGAGCTTTAAACACTTTAAGATCTAAACAATTCACTTAGATTGTCAGTATACTGATCCACTTAAATTTTCACACAAAATTCAATTGATTCGAGATACGAAATTAGTGTTTTAATGGACTTAACTTATTCGCGTGTCCCACATCAGAATATAGTCCCGTATCCAGACTCCTATATTCAGTCTTACAGGTGAATGTACACTAATGATATCTGTAAATGGGTAATGCAAGGCCATGAGAGCTCAGGTTAGAACTTCCGTTCAGACAAAGAGATGATGGCTCGACTTTTAGGTGTGTCCCGTTTGGGGATCTTTTCTTCAACAACACATGATTAGCATTTTTCAATGTTTCATCATCTTTATGCTGAGAGTGGGCTTTATGATTAAAGCAGTGCAGAGTATTATACGAGGACTAGGCCATTGCTCCCGCAAAATCAGAAGTCCCGGTATAATACCCCAGATATCATCACACACAAAGACCTAGTATGTCAGAAATAGAAAGCCCTTCAAACAAGATTTCAGGGGTTACCTATATATCCGAGAGATGTTCCCCACGTGATAAGTATGTGTTTGATATTTAGGTTTATATCTCGAAAACAATCTACTAAGCGTGTAAAAACCTACTGGCATATCATCAGTGAGACTATTATCACATTTTAACTTTCCAATTCTTTAGCGTACTGTGATTGTCTACTGATGTACTATCATTTCCTTTTTTTTCACAACAAAACTCATTTTTGATTTTTTGATGTTTTTGGATTTTTTATTTTATCATGTTTTTGGTTTTCTCAAATTTTCAAAATTTTAATTTTTACTCCCCCTAAAATCAAAAATATGTTTCAATTTTTTATTTTCCGGGAAAATTTGAGAGTAAAAGCAATAAACTGTACAAATAAAATGACAAACTGATGTTAATTGCTTCAATTCTCCATTCTCTTAGCTTAAACAATCAGAACTCCCCCTGACAACTAACTATTTTCCCATTATTATTTCAAAACACTTAATTTTGTTTTAATCAAAATGGTTTTTCAGAAAATTAGTTTTGTTGATTTCACACATCATGGGGATTCATTCATCACTTTGTTCTTTCAACCACTTGTAGGTTTTTCACAAAAACATTTTTCAAGAATGATGCCGATTCATGCTCCACGATTACCAACTTGGGAGCTTCGGCAAGTCAGGATTTTACTTTTTAAAGAATCTCACCCATGCCTGATCAATCATGGGTGAACCATCATCATTTGGTTTAACAACTTTTGATTCATAAAATTCTTTCACTCCCTTCACCTTCTCATCAGCCATCTTACCAAAAATATGTAACACTTTACCATTAAATGCTTTTTCAGCATCAAATTCTTTCTTATCAGAGAAGAATTGATCTGAAATCTCAATCTTACCAATTTTTGATTTCAAGTTTCCATTTGACAATGGTGGAAATTTTTCATCATCCATTGTTGGAATGGAATTCTCATCATTTAGCACAACAGATGGCTCCTCTGACTTTAACGAATCAGATTCATATCCAGAACTAACTTCTGATTTCTTAACCACCCATTTATGTTTGTTAAGATTTGCTTTTCTTTTGTAAAAATGTTTCGAACTTTCACCAACTTCGAAAGTTGAGTTTTTGAACTCCTTAAATTTCTCTGTTGGTTGTTCCTTTTTATCAACACATTTTTCTTTCAGTTTAGAGTTAGAAGAAACTCCCTGTTTTGTGTTGGTGGGCTTTGAGCAATTCCAAGCAATATGTCCAACCTCTCGACATTTGAAACAGGTTCTTCTTTCAACTCTCGGTTCAGATTCCTTCAACATATTCTTTTGCTTTTCGGCGAGAAACTCCTTGTTTGACTTTTTCCAAAAAGGATTCTCCTTCTCCTCTTCAGAACTTGCTCCTGAAACAAATTTAGTTTTTGGTTTATAAATTTTCTCATTTTTATGAATTTCGGGTGGAATAAAACCTAATCCTTTCTTTTTGAAATTACTGTTATGGTTTGGTTTCTTTCGATAACTAGAACTGTAACCTTTTTTCTTGTTCAATCTTTGTTGAACTCTTGAAGTGTATTTTTTAGGTTTTTCAGTAAGATTTACATCTTTTATTTCAGAAATATTAATTTCTGTTAATTTGAAAACCTTGTAAATCATTTCAGTTTTAACACCTCTTATTGGAAATTCTTCATCAGAATATAATTTGTCGTAGTCATTCAAAGTATATGCTACTTTGAATGTTTCGTCATTCAAATTATTTTGTGACATCAGAAAATCTTTATTGTAAATCCTTTTGACCGGTGAACTCGAGCTTTTGTCTGATGAACTCGAATTTTCAGATTTAAACTCTGACTTTGACTCTTCATCTTTATCCAACACCGGATCGACCACTTTCTTAATTAACTCGGACTCATGATCAGTGTCAGACGCTGTGAAGGTGACATCAATATCATCTGGTAATCCATCGATAGACTCAGATTTCAGATTCAGATTGAGTGCTTCAGCCACCTTTTCAAAGTGTCGGGGGGTATAGCCATCCCACATTGGATTTGGTACTCTGCTATAATTCAAACCAGTTTTCTTACCAGAATTTTCTTCATTTTCTGCATACTTATGAGCTGCAACGGTAGGATAGATGCGATCAATAACATACTCTGAACTTTGATAGCTTCGAAGTAAAGTATTCACTCTTTCTGTTTCGATCGTCATCGCTGCCAATTCTTGTTTAAGCCCTGCAATAATCTCAATGTATTTGTTGATTGCAGTTTGCTTTTGAAGAACTGTTGCTTTCAGAAGATTCTTCATCTGGATATCCTCATCACTAGCTCCTTTGTACAAGTTCACTTTGCTGCTTAGGAGATCATATGATTCTTTTATGCTTCTCACATTATGCAATAAGTTCTCTTTGAGCTTCTCCAATTCAGCATACTTTGTATCTTTCTCGGCACAATCTTTACAGGGTTCTAAACACTTTGCACAAGGTTTTTCAACCTTTACAATCTTTTCAACTTCAACAATTTTTTCAACTTCAACTATTTTTTCCACTTCAACTATTTTTTCAACTATTTTCTCCACTACCTTTTCAATCACAATCGGTTCTTTCTCAACTTCTATCTTCACTTCATTCTCTTCAACCTCAACCTTCTCTGTCGGTGTTTCTTCAACTTTTGCCTTATCAGCTTCAGTCTTTTCTTCAGCAACCCTTCTTGCTTCCATTTCTCTCTTTAGTCTAGCAGCCCTTTTCTCTTTCAATATCTCGATTTTATCTGCAAAAAACAAATCAAAACTATAAGGATCCAATTGTTTTCTAGCTTTATTAATATACTCTTCCTCATCATCAGTGCCTTCATCACTTCCTGAAGACTTAAAAATTGGTTGTCTTCTAGGACTGTTCTTAGATTTGATTGATTCTTCTTCCGAGATTGAATCTTCAAAGATTCGAGCAACAAATGCTTTAGAAACTGAATGTCTAAAAGGATCATAATCATCCCAATTGAAATCTTTCGGAATCCTTTCATCTTCTTGGTCTACCAGACCAAAACAAGCTTTACCCTTTGATTCTTCAATCGGAATAGTACGTGAGTGTGAAGATTGTTGTTGATATGGTTGTTGAGCAACCTGATGATAAATTGCTTTTCTATGATAATCGTTGTTTCCGAAAGGATCTTGTCTTCCGGTTGCTTCTCTGTTTGTACACTCTCGTTTAAAATATCCTTTTTCTCGGTAACGAAAACAAGTAACCTTCGATTTGTCAAAACCTAGCTGAGATGTTGCAGCTTCACAAAGATCATCTCTTCCGGTGATCTGTTTGAACTTTTCTGCTCTTCTCAAAACGCTAGCTAAACACCACTTGATGTCCATCAACTCAAGTTCTTCAGAATAAATCTGATCGTAATCCTCTTTAGTAAGCATCGGATTTCCGATTCGTCCAGCAACTAAGCTTTCATACGACTCTAACATAGTGACAAGAGATGCCATGTGTTGCTTCGCAATATCTGGAGAAATTTTTTGACCATTTTGAATATGTAATGCAACATTGCATTGCAATACTTGACCGGTAAAATTTGTTGAACTTTGTTATTGAAAACTCGGTGTCGAGAAATTTGGTTCAAAGCTTGAATAAGACGAAGAATATCCACTGCTCTGATTTGTATTGCTTGCATTTGTTCCTGAAGAATTTTCGGCACTGAATGCAGTTTGAATCTACGGACTAGAAGTAGTCTCAATCTTGTTTTCTCTGTAGTACAGACTAACATCCTGTTAAGCATCCGGACTTCTCATTGTAGCAGTTTTTCGAATTGATAGCTCATGTTCTTCCAACTTGTCACACCCCGACCACGTAAAAACAACAAAACATGGCGGAATCGTCGGGGAGTGTTGTAACAGAATCATTGTTTCATAATGCATGGAAAATTGAAATTTCGTTTTATTGATTACGAGAGTTACAATGTCTTAACAGACAAGAAATATAACATAATTAACTAGTCTTGCATCTTTTATTGTTGCTAAAGTCCAAGTCTGCCTAGGTGTATCTTGATAAATCCTACGCATCATATCCTGAAACACATGTGAAAATAGGTACGTCAGCATAAAAATGCCTGTGAGATACATAGGTTTTGTGACAATAGGATTCATGACTTGAGTTTAAAGAAATAAAAGTTAGTCATGAATCTTGTAAATTGTTTTGTTAACCAAAGTCTTGTGAAAAATATATAGTTTGTGTAAAATGTATAAGTTCAAACTGAATGATCTAAATAACGCTATGCCATGTAGTGCAATACAAGCACTTATATATAGGAAGTACCAGTGGCGTGTCCACCATACTTGTGCTATACTACACACATCTCGTTACTTAGTCACTTAAACAAACCACCAATGTATAAAGTCCATGTTTAAACCAATTATCAAAAAGTCCTTGTATAAACCATGTCAAATGTTAAAAGTCCAAATGTAGTCAAGTAATGTGTAACAAATGTTATGTATGGTAAGTAAAGTGTAGTCACATAAACCAAATGTAAAAATGTACAAAACAAGGTATTTTGAATATATCAAAAAGTTATATTTTGCAAAGTAAATGCATGTTTTATTGATACAAACATTTATGTGGTAAGTTAACGCATACATTCAAGCCTTGAGACAGTCGGATAACCCTTTCAATCAAGGTTATCAAAAGAAATGTTTTCGGATTCAGTCATTCCATCCATCCAAACAAACCTAGGATTTTAGGAACGGGGTTTGTCAAGTCCTATGGTACCATTACTTACTACCGAGCAGCGTAGCTAATGTTAATGAATGTATATAAGTCCCGTTTGTTCAAACCAAATGTTATACCAAGTGTAAACATGTTATATGAAAAAAATGTACTAAGTATGCTAAGTCAACATACAAAGCAGAAAAGTCATGTAAATCAATGTGCTAGCATGCTATCAGTCAACATACATAGCAGAAATGTAAAGTAAAACCATGTACTAAGTATGCTATCAGTCAACATACATAGCAAAACAATGTAATGTAAATCATGTACTATAAGTGTACTAATAAACATAGCAAGTATGTGAAAACAGGAAAGCATGAAAGTAAATAAGCACATGTGTTTCACCCCAAAACAGTTTGAAAACAGTAAAAGAGGGGTCTATGTACTCACCTTGATTTCGGGTAAGTCCAAACAAGTATGCAAAGTGTGAGAGTTTTGGCGGGAACAAGGTTTTTCCACGTTACTCTAATGGTTTGAACATGCACAAAATATTGCAATTGGTATCAACAAATATTGTTAACTGTAAACTGGAAACTAAGTCCATGGTGTTTGGTATGGTTTGACATAAATGGTAACTATGGGTTTTGAACAACTTAATTGGGGAAGCGGGGGATAAGTATGAATGGATTATTTAAGAACAGTGTATTTTGTATAAATAACTAAGTTATACAATTACTGGATATAGAATTAATATGTGTATAGTTAAAGCAGAAAATAAATATGTATTTAACTCAAATCTGTAATTCTATAATTAGTTATCTAAATAATTAATTTAAATCAGAATAATTAAAAATAATATTTTTAGTTATTAACATGTAATATTACTGACTTACAGTAATTATTAGGGTTCTGGAATAATTTTATATAAATAAATGGAATTAAAATAGTTAAAATATCAGTATTTGAGTTTATCAGTTTAATTACTAAAAATAATCTGAAAACAAACAAATTAGTTTCTGAATTTTTTTATAAACTCAGAAAAATAGGTACTTTGTTATAAAAATATTTTTGGGCAGAATTTGTATAATTATATAAATAAAACAGTTTAGGTTTAAATAAGTAATTTAACTGATTTAATTATGTAAAATAAACTGTAAATAATAAAATGGTAACTTAATTTATATAAACTCAGAATAAGGTGTGTAATATCATAAAAATAATTTTGAACACGAATTAAATAGTCATTTAATTTAAATAAATAAGATTTAGTCATATTTTTAAAGTGTAAACACTGTTTAATTTATAAAAATATCAAAGTTTCATGAAATATTAACAACAACATTATTTCTGTAAAGTTTATCATCTTAAGTAATTATCCTAAAAATTTCAGAAATTAACTCAGAAAGACCGATTTATTATAAATTTGTAAAGTTTAAACTGTTTTTAATTAAATAAAACAGTTTTATAAAATTTTTGGCTAACATAATATTTTAATAAATACATCAGTATATAAAGTAAGTATGGTAAAATTTTCAGATTCTAACTGTTTAACATCGATTTATTACGAATTTTTAAAGAATAAACTGTTTTTGTAAAATAGAAAATCAATAGTACTGTTCATCTTCTTCCCCAAAATAGTCAACCGAAGTCAGCAGGCCCGATTACCCTATCTAAACCCGATTATATTTCAATTAAATTTGCAGGAACATTGTGTAAGTATAAACATACTAATTGGACGAGTAAAAAGTGACCGGTATCGGTCGGAAGGAAGAAAATCGGCTAAATCCGGCGACGAATTCCGGCTTATATTTGCAGACCCGAACAGTGGTAATTTCTCGAGTGTTAAAGTGAATTGAATGTGGTGTGAGTTTCGTAAGAGATCAGGGGATCTAAATAACTTAACAATTGAACCGATTTCGACAAGCATTAGTGGATTGAAACTCGGTTTCTATTTTAAATAAAAAGCCGATTGTGCGATGTCAGGCACGATTTCGGGTTAATCAAAAGTGTGGGCAAGTTTTTTTTTGTCGTGAGGAATCGGCGTGCAACAACTTTGATCAGAGAACCATTTGTCTCGAGGTGTTTTGGACAGAATCCGGTCAACAGTCGCGGGTTGCAGGCTTTGAATTATTATTGTTTAATATTGAAAGTGTGTATAAGTATTTTAAGATTTGCGTTATAACCGGATAAGGCCTACCAGCCGACCGGTCAGACGCTCATATGTTAACCCACACGTCCCGAGTTCGAAACCCCCAAGTGACCGGGTTTTTGTTATTTTTTTGATTTGATACGGATTTTACACTTAGGCCCCTGAGGTTTTGAGGGTATGCACTAAGGTCCCTGTAATAGTTTACTTAAGTAGTTAACTAGGTTAGTTCTTTACAATAGGAATCCTTATATAATATGCTAACCCGGTTAGGATTTCCGGTTAAATCAGTTTAGAAAATGACAATAACACTCCCTAAGGTTCAAGTTTCAGTTAATGACCAAAAGGACCCTATACTTTTTATTTCAAATACAAATTTATTTATTTTATTTAGAAAATAAGTTTTAAAATGACAAATAGGACCCTAGACTTTAAGTTTTCAAAATTTACATTTTTAACCGAAACTTTTAAGGTTCCAAAAATGACGTTTTAGTCCCCGGACATTTGTACTTTCTAAAAACGACGGTTTTAGTCCTCGGACTTAAAATCAACGTTTTCAAGCGAGTTTCAAGAAATGATAATTTGGTCCCTCAACTTATACTTTCACATAATGACACATTATGCCCTTGTAATTAACGTAGCCTTGTTTACAAGCATAAAACTCAATCAACTTTGCAAATATTAACGTGTTTAGACTTGTATAAGCATGTATGAGCACAAAGCAAGTATATTCGAATAAGTTTCATTTCAATTACGGTATTTGTTACAATGTAGGTCAGACAAATACAAGTGTGAAAACCAGGGTGGTTACACAACTTCTGGATAAACCTACTCAAATTCATATCTTCAAATTGTCGGTTATGCTTTAGAATCAACAGATATGTTCCCCATTCATTCAGTGGTAGCGCATCGGCTAGCTTATCAACCCATTCATCATCTTCTTTTTTTATGTCCAATCTTTTCATCTCCATGACTAGATGACAATATCTCTCGATAATTTTCCTAGTCGTCTCACCTTCAAAAGCTGTAAACATATCAAACGATTTCTTTAGTAATGCTCGTTTATTTTTTATCATATCGGCACTACCCTTAAACTTTTTAATCAACGCTCTCCAAATTGATCTAGCAGTTCCCTCATGTTGAAGCAAAACAAAAATATCTTCTTTTACCGCTTGTTGGAGAATGCTAATCATCATTTTTTCACTTGTGTAAGCAAAACAAATTGACTTAATTGTTTTTCATTTCCAAGTTCATCTTTCGGTAATGTATAATCTTTCTCTAAAGAAACCCATGCATCAAACTTATTTGCTTGTACCCAGTTTGCAAAACGGTCTTGCCACCCTTTAAAGTCCTCAATGTACATAAGCTTCGGAGGCTTTTGGAAAGTTCCCGTTTCATTCTCGATACCGACAGTTTCGGCAACGGTAACAGGAGTAACCGGGGCAGTAGCAAATGCATTATAAAATTCGTTGTCCATATTGTGGTACGAAAAATTTCACAAACTATCGATTTCAAACAGTCTGGAATGTCACGCGAGCTGGAAATCCTCAAACCGTACGAACTGAAATCACTCCAAACGAGCTGGAGTTATAAACGAGCTGATATTTCAAATCCGTATGAACTCATGCGGTCTGGTTGCACAAATCTAAAATGACCAGAGATGTATAACTCACTCCAATGATCTGGTAACTCTAAGTCTTTGACTGATCAAACCGTACGACCTGACCTGACGTGATTTCAAACGGTCTAAAGATATTTTCGAACGATCTAAGCTATTTTCACACAATCTGGAGATGTTTCGAACGATCTGAGCTATTTTCACACGATTTGAATATTTTTCAAGTGACCTTGATCAAAATCCAAATGATTTGGACAGGAATCCACTCCGTATGAAACTTCTAAGTCCAATAGTTCATCATTTTGTCAACTTTTATCAAGTTTTAAGTTGAATTTGGTTCTGATTTATTCACGGAATGATTAAAACTCAGTTTTACATGTTATATCACAAAATCAAGTCATATTAACCACGAATTCACGGTTAATTTTGAGAAAAATGTGTAGAAAATGAGTAGAAAGAAGTTGTTCAGAAGAGTTCTCGATCAATACGAAAGGCGGAATCAGACGTATTGATGTTATAACAGCTAGATTTGCACGTAGAATCACTTTAACTGTCGATTGTATTGATATGATAGTGTTTACAGATCGTTCGACACTTCGGCAGCACTTCGTCTCCGGAATCACAATGTTACAAATGAAGACCTGGACTCACCTATTTATAGGAATGCCAGACCCCATGAACCAGACCTCATGAGCTGGCCTAGGTCGCACGAACTGGCCAGAAAGTATGAACTTGCCAAAAAGCATGAACTTGCCAAAAAGCATGAACTTGTCAGAAAGTATGAACTTGGTCACCTCGTGCGAGGTGGCCTTGTCACTTCGTGAGGGGTGGCTGGTTCAGGTCTGTTTCCCGTTTCTCTCGTACAACATGTCATGGTCTATCTATTCTAGTTACATGACTCGATACAAGACGAAGTCAACAGACATATGCACTAACACATAACAATATGTCAAACCCAAGTGTCCACTAGTATAATAGCATCCCTCGATGTAGCAACATCGAGACCGTAAAGTATGAATAATAGCATCCCTCGATATAGCAATAACGAGACCGTAAAGAATATAACTTAACAAAACCCCGTCGGGTGGTGTGCTACTACTATAGCGCTATAATTGTTAAGGTGGGTTAACAAATAATATGAATTCTAGCATGAACCTAAGCATAACAAAGCTTGTATAAGGATTGAATAAATAAAGCATGTTGGTAAATCATGCATTTTAACAAGTAAAACATGTTGCACCCAAAGTGTATTAAAAGGGAAAATGGGTCAAGTGTACTCACAATAATTGCATATGCTTTCCGAATATCCAATTGTTGATGAGTAATGGGATTAGGAGGTCGAATGCATAAGGGTTAAAGTTCAAGGTATGCTTAGAGTCAAGATCAGAATTTAAAACATAAGACTATAACATATGAAAGTAATAACCTAGTACATATGATACTTGTTCTTGACACTAGGAAACTCTAAGGAGTTTAAATGTTTTCATGGAACAAGGTTCCATTAGAATCGTGACAAGTTATCAAAGTCTAGGATGATATAATCTAGTACCTTGACATATGAACACTAGTTTATCATCAAAGATTTGATTATTCGGATAATATGCTTATGTATTATATAGATATACTAATATGTCCAATAGTTTATGTGACAACTCGAAATTTAGAACCTTTCGTTGTACGTTTGAACACTAAGTGACTAACTAATTTGATGATTTAATGAATGATAAGTGAACCTTTATATGATTATGTGTTATGTTACATGTATGCTTGTGTGTATGTATGCGAGTATGTATATGAACCGACACAACACGAACCCGACTCGAGACCATGTGGTCTCGAGTGAACAACGACTTATGGGCCGGTTGGGCCACACACACACACACCCCTTAGCCCATTCAAAGACCCATTAGGGTGCACTACTTGGGATGGGTATATAACCTTAGTAGCTACCCATGTTTACCATTTTGGACAACACTCCTACTCTCCTCTACACACACACTCTCCATTCTCTCACTAAAACCCTAGACACCAAGCATCACACTCTTCTCCTTCTTCTCGGATCAAACCGGTGACCACAAGGAGACCCGGCTAAGCTCATCATCATCACTCGGACACTCATCTTCCTTACCAACTCGGCACCACCTCACAATCGGTTAGTGTTCTATGTTGTTGTTATTGTTAAATGTTGTGAATGACATGGTGTAGCTAGAATAATTGTACAAATGATGATTGAATGCTTGTCTTCATGTATAAATAAGTGGAAAATGTATGATTATGGCCTTATCATATTCTCGGATGTGTATGTTGATGATAATCGGTTAAACATGTCTTGATTTTAATATATATCGTATGATGAGTTAAGGAGATCTTGTGATTTAAATGTGGTTTAATCATTAGTTGTTGATGTTATGAAATCGGATTTGCATGCTCTTAGGTTACAAATCAAATGCTTGTTAAATGGCTGCACATATATGGAAATCGGATGAGTTGTTTGAATATTTTGATTGTTGTTTCAAGTTATGAACATAATGAACTATTGGATATTATGATGAACATGATGAACATATGAAGAACAACTTGAATGTGATATGAATGTGGCTGAATATTTGAAATCTGTTGTGTTTGATCCATTTTTGGTTAGGATTAGACAAATAGACATGTTTATGAGGATAGTACATAATGGTGCATGAAATCAGAATGTTATTGGATAGTACACTGTTCCGAATCAGCTCCTGTCCAACCGAAACCTCCAGTTGCGACTCGAAACCAGTGCATGATGAGTCGAAATCTCCCGGTTGCGACATCGGTTGCGAGTCGCAAACACCTGGTTGCGACTCGAAACCACATGTGGTCAGCACATAAACCGTTTGACTCGAAACCACAGTTGCGAGTCCGATTGCGACTCGAGACCAAAACAACACGAACCGAAACCATGATTGCGACTCAGGTTGCGAGTCGCAAACGCCTAGTTGCGACTCGAGACTATACACAAATACACGCTGTTTGGGCTCGCACCTCAATTCGGACTTAATTGATTGGGCCGGACTCTTGGGCCTGATGCCCAGACCTTATATGTTACTTGAACGTGAATATTGTTGATCTGCCATGATTAAACGTGTATGCCATGAACGATACTTGAATGCACTACACTAGAAACATCCGTGTGCTACTTGGTTACGAACCTGACTTGTATGATACAACTATGATAGGACGTGAGTAGCCACAACATTGCTTGTTTGACTTTTCTGTGTTTCTACCGAGCAAACCAAGGTGAGTTCACACCCTCTACAAAGCATGGGATTCCCTGGGTTGGGAATGGGGTTAAGGAACTGGGTTCCTCGTCCTCCTTGGGTAGGACAGCAAAGGTTCAGGAATGTAATTCCTCGTCCTCACGGACAGATAACTCGTACTAGACCAAAACTCTATCACGAAGTCCCTCCTTTTTATATCGACTTAATCGCCGGGCCAATGGCGAGCGGGTCATTAGTTAGATAGCGCTATTTAGGTCTGACAAACCTCACACCGTGCCGCAGAGGACGGGCGTGAACTAATGGATCTGGGGCACGTCAATGATGATAGACATTGACAGTTTCAGGGCACTTAAACATGACTACAGTCAGCAGTCGATATGGTAACGAGTCTAGTGTATACATGGGGTAGCCCCCACGGCCGAAATGCCAGATAACTAACACGGGGTAGCCCCCACGGCTGGACAGCCAGAGTAACCGGGAATAAACAAGTCACGTTTTTAACTATGGGGTAACCCCCACGGCAGGATGCCAGCTAAAGGAAACTGTTTTCGAAACAACTTAAAACGAACACCCAACCGTGAACTCACTCAACTTGTTGTTGACTCGTTACTACATGTTTTGCAGGTCCTTAGGTTCTTAAGCTGGAGCTTGCATAGAGGAGGATCGTTGTGGGACATGGACGACTGTGTGCCATGTTAAACTATGAAACAATTAAACTTATGTTTTGATTTAAGACTTATGCTCCCGCTTGCAACTTAACTATGTTTTGTTTGAACACCAATTGTATTGGGTGGATTTTTATAACTACTTATATGCTTGTTCAATATGATTGGTGGCTGGATCCTGGTCAGTCACGCCTCCAAGCGGTAGTACTCCGCAGGTGGATTTTGGGGGTGTGACAGATTGGTATCAGAGCCATTGGTTATAGAGAACTTGGTTTTAATAAAGGGAAGAACGTTTTTGTTAAAACCAGACTATAACCTGTACAGTGCTCAACGGTCCACAACGATGCTTCACTCCACACGCAAGGCTCGACATTCTAGGTGATATGATCTGTGTATATGTTGCCTACTTGTTAGTTACATAGTGCATTGCTTATGGTATGCTTGGTTAGTATAACCACTGTTGCTTGAACACGTGCGTGCTTGCTCAATTTTATCGTCGTACTTTCGCGAACCCCTCTCACTCACGTTCTTCTTGGTATGAAGATCATGTCTGGACGCGTTAACCTAACACACGCCCAGTTTACGGCACTAATCAACGAACGAGTTGCCGCAGCACTTGCAGCTGCACACGCAGGAGGTATATCCTGCAGTCCGAACTCATTCTAGGATCTTTAGGATCCTACTCTCGTGAACCAACCTTTGTGTTAAACTCTGTCTTTTCTTTCACCTACGATAGGTCAGCACGTTCAGCCACCCGTGTGCACTTTTAAGACTTTCATGGACTGCCGACCAGCCACTTTTAGCGGCACTGAAGGAGCAGTAGGTCTCCTACACTGGTTTGAGAAGCTAGAATCTGTGTTCGAAATGTGCGAATGCCCTGAGGCGCGCAGGGTGAAGTACGCTACTGGTACCCTCGAGGGTTTACCCCTCACATGGTGGAACGCTCAAGTTCAAATGCTAGGGTTGGTTGCTGCCAACGCCACCCCTTGGGAAACTTTTAAGGAAATGATCAAGGAGGAATACTGCAGTCGTGATGAGATTCACAAACTAGAAGTGGAGTTCTTCAACCTCAAGATGACGGGGTCCGAAATTGAAGCTTATGTGAAAAGGTCGAACGAACTGGCAATTTTGTGCCCTACTATGGTGGATCCTCCCATCAAACGCATCGAACTGTTTCTTCAGGGCTTAGTGCCAGAAATCCAAAGTCATGTGACTTCAGCGAACCTCGCCACCTACCAGCAAACCGTTCAGTTGGTTCACCGTCTCACGGATCAAGCGGTGGAGCATAACAAGTTACCAAAACGCATAGGCGCTGCAACTACTTATGGTACCTCTAGTGACAACAAACGGAAATGGGATGGAACTTCAAGTAAGGGTTCGACTTCTATTCAGTCCCAGTCTCAGCAGAGGAAGACTGATGACTACAAGAGCCCTAATCAGCAATCGTCTGGCGGTCAAGGCCATGGTGGGTACAAAGGAAATCACCCCAAATGCAATCGCTGCAGCCTGCACCACAGCGGGCCATGCACCAGGGGCAACTGTCATCGGTGCAATAAGCCTGGTCACGCTGCAAAGGATTGCAGGAGCTTATACCCCGCCAATCAGAATCGTCAGCCAGCTCAACAGAACCAGCGCCAGCAACAGCAACAGGGCGATAACAAGGGGTGCTTTCAGTGTGGAGTTGAGGGCCACTTCAAGAGAGATTGTCCCCAACTGAACAGGAACCAGAACAACAACAACAACAATAACAACAATCAGGGGAATGGTAACAATGGGAACAACAACAACAATGGCGCCAGGGGGCGGATGTTTGTGATCGGCCAAGGTGAAGCAAGGAATGACCCCAATGTTGTGGCGGGTAAGTTCCTTCTCGACGACTTTTATGTTTCAGTTTTATTTGATTCGGGTGCCGATACTAGCTACGTGTCACTAGAAGTTAGTCGAATGCTTAAGCGTATCCCAACACCTTTGAACAACAAGCACACCGTAGAGCTAGCAAATGGTAAGAGTTTAGAAGCCACACACGTAGTCAAGGGTTGTAAACTTATTCTCGCTGACCAGACCTTCTCTATCGACCTCATTCCTATCGTCTTGGGTAGTTTCGACGTTGTCATTGGGATGGATTGGTTATCCCAACACCGAGCAGAGATTCTTTGCAACGAGAAGGTTGTCCGTATTCCAGGTCCCGATGGTGAACCTCTCATGATTCATGGCGACAAGAGGAGTGCTGTCGAGAACGTCATTTCTCTCCTTAAGGCCCAAAAGTGCTTGCGAAAGGGCCACACTGCCATTTTGGCACTCGTTACTGACACCTCAGAAAAAGAGAAGAAGATAGAAGATTTTCCAGTTGTACGCGATTATCCAGAGGTATTTCCTGAGGAATTACCTGGTCTTCCGCCTCATCGCCAAGTCGAGTTTCAGATTGAACTAGCTCCTGGAGCTGCGCCTATAGCTCGTGCACCTTATCGATTGGCTCCATCAGAGTTGAAAGAACTCTCCACGCAACTACAAGAGCTCCTGGATAAGGGTTTTATTCGTCCAAGCTCATCGCCCTGGGGAGCTCCAGTGCTATTTGTGAAGAAGAAAGACGGTACTTTCAGAATGTGCATCGATTACCGGGAACTCAACAAGGTGACGGTGAAGAACCGTTATCCTCTACCGCGTATCGACGACCTATTCGACCAGCTGCAAGGATCGAGCTACTATTCGAAGATCGATTTGAGATCGGGTTATCACCAGCTGAGAGTCCGGGAAGAGGACGTCTCCAAAACAGCTTTCAGAACTCGATACGGGCACTATGAGTTTTTGGTCATGCCTTTTGGGATGACAAACGCACCTGCGGTTTTCATGGACTTGATGAACCGAGTGTGCAAGCCTTACCTGGACAAGTTCGTTATAGTCTTCATCGACGACATCCTGATCTATTCCAAGAGTCGGGAGGAACACGAGCAGCATCTGCGACTTATTCTGGAACTCCTTCGAACAGAACAGCTTTATGCAAAGTTCTCGAAATGCGACTTCTGGCTTCGAGAAGTCCATTTCCTAGGCCACGTGGTAAACAAGGATGGGATTCACGTTGATCCATCCAAGATAGACTCGATTAAGAACTGGCCTGCACCTTGTACACCAAAGGAAATTCGCCAATTCTTGGGTTTGGCGGGATACTACCGGAGATTCATAAAGGATTTTTCTAAGATTGCACAGCCTCTCACCTCACTGACGCAGAAAGGCGTTGTTTATCGCTGGGGAAACGCACAGGAATCAGCATTTCAGCACCTAAAGGATAGACTTTGTAGCGCACCTATCCTTTCCTTGCCGGAAGGCACAGACGACTTTGTGGTTTACTGCGATGCATCAATTCAGGGTCTTGGTTGCGTGTTGATGCAACGAGATAAAGTTATAGCTTACGCCTCGCGCCAACTTAAAGTTCATGAAAAGAACTACACTACGCACGATTTAGAGCTGGGAGCTGTTGTTTTTGCACTTAAGTTGTGGCGGCAATACCTGTATGGTACCAAGTGCGCCATCTACACCGACCACAGGAGCCTCGAGCACATCTTCAAGCAGAAAGAACTGAATATGCGACAACGACGATGGGTCGAACTGCTGAATGACTACGAGTGCTCGATCAGGTATCACCCGGGCAAAGCCAATGTGGTGGCTGACGCCCTTAGTCGAAAGGACACTGCGCCTAAGCGCGTACGAGCTTTACAACTCACGATCCACTCTAGTCTCCCTTCCCAGATACGAGCAGCTCAGATAGAAGCACTGAAACCAGAAAACGTCAGGGCTGAAGCCCTACGCGGATCAAGGCAACGATTAGAACAGAAGGAAGACGGTGCTTACTACGTAACGGGACGCATTTGGGTCCCACTCTATGGCAACCTACGAGAACTTGTGATGGACGAAGCACACAAGTCTCGCTACTCGGTACATCCTGGATCGGATAAAATGTACCACGACATCAAAACTACGTATTGGTGGCCTAGCATGAAGGCCCACATAGCGACCTACGTCAGCAAGTGTTTGACTTGTGCGAGGGTCAAGTCGGAATACCAGAAACCATCAGGCCTACTCCAACAACCAGAGATACCTCAATGGAAATGGGAGCAAATTTCCATGGATTTTGTCACTGGCCTGCCTAGATCCCAGCACGGGAACGATACTATTTGGGTGATCGTGGATCGACTCACAAAGTCTGCACACTTCTTGGCTATCAAGGAAACGGATAAGTTCTCCACTCTTGCAGAAGTATACATCAAAGAAATCGTTTCGAGGCACGGGGTGCCCACCTCCATTATCTCGGATCGAGATGCGCGTTTTACTTCAGAGCTGTGGCAAGCGATGTACAAATCCTTTGGCTCACGATTAGATATGAGCACAGCGTATCACCCTCAGACGGACGGGCAGTCCGAGCGCACTATTCAAACCTTAGAAGACATGCTTCGTGCATGTGTAATCGACTTTGGCAACCGCTGGGAAAAGCATCTGCCACTTGTGGAATTCTCGTACAATAACAGCTACCACACCAGCATTAAAGCTGCTCCATTTGAGGCATTGTACGGACGTAAATGCCGGTCTCCTCTTTGCTGGTCAGAGGTGGGAGATAGTCAGATCACTGGTCCAGAATATGTGGTAGATACAACCGAGCAAATCGCTCAGATACGAAAACGCATGACGGCCGCTCGTGAACGTCAGAAAGTTTACGCCGACATGGGCAGGAAACCACTTGAGCTCCAGGTTGGGGAGCGGGTACTACTCAAAGTTTCACCCTGGAGGGGTGTGGTTCGTTTTGGTAAACGCGGTAAACTTAACCCACGATACGTTGGACCTTTCGAGGTCATTGAGAAAATAGGCAGGGTGGCCTACAGACTAAACTTACCAGCGGAACTCGGTGCAGTTCACAACGTTTTTCACGTGTCGAATCTGAAGAAGTGTCCATCAGATGAGACCCACGTAGTTCCTTTGAAGGAACTCACGATCGACGAGCAGTTACGATTCGTCGAGGAACCAGTCGAGATCACGGACCGGGATGTTAAGGTCCTCAAGAGCACTAGAATACCTCTCGTTCGAGTTCGTTGGAACTCACGTCGCGGCCCAGAGTTCACCTGGGAGCGCGAAGATCAGATGAAACAAAAGTATCCCCAACTGTTCGCAAACAGTACACCCACTACTGAGGCCGAAGCTACGGAATTTCGGGACGAAATTCCAGATCAACGGGGGGTGGATGTGACACCCCAGGAAAACCAGGAAAACCATACAACTTAACTAGCTTCCTCAGTGAGTGCCTACCAAATTTCGGGACGAAATTTCTTTCAACTTGGGGATGATGTGACAACTCGAAATTTAGAACCTTTCGTTGTACGTTTGAACACTAAGTGACTAACTAATTTGATGATTTAATGAATGATAAGTGAACCTTTATATGATTATGTGTTATGTTACATGTATGCTTGTGTGTATGTATGCGAGTATGTATATGAACCGAGACAACACGAACCCGACTCGAGACCATGTGGTCTCGAGTGAACAACGACTTATGGGCCGGTTGGGCCACACACACACACACCCCTTAGCCCATTCAAAGACCCATTAGGGTGCACTACTTGGGACGGGTATATAACCTTAGTAGCTACCCATGTTTACCATTTTGGACAACACTCCTACTCTCCTCTACACACACACTCTCCATTCTCTCACTAAAACCCTAGACACCAAGCATCACACTCTTCTCCTTCTTCTCGGATCAAACCGGTGACCACAAGGAGACCCGGCTAAGCTCATCATCATCACTCGGACACTCATCTTCCTTACCAACTCGGCACCACCTCACAATCGGTTAGTGTTCTATGTTGTTGTTATTGTTAAATGTTGTGAATGACATGGTGTAGCTAGAATAATTGTACAAATGATGATTGAATGCTTGTCTTCATGTATAAATAAGTGGAAAATGTATGATTATGGCCTTATCATATTCTCGGATGTGTATGTTGATGATAATCGGTTAAACATGTCTTGATTTTAATATATATCGTATGATGAGTTAAGGAGATCTTGTGATTTAAATGTGGTTTAATCATTAGTTGTTGATGTTATGAAATCGGATTTGCATGCTCTTAGGTTACAAATCAAATGCTTGTTAAATGGCTGCACATATATGGAAATCGGATGAGTTGTTTGAATATTTTGATTGTTGTTTCAAGTTATGAACATAATGAACTATTGGATATTATGATGAACATGATGAACATATGAAGAACAACTTGAATGTGATATGAATGTGGCTGAATATTTGAAATCTGTTGTGTTTGATCCATTTTTGGTTAGGATTAGACAAATAGACATGTTTATGAGGATAGTACATAATGGTGCATGAAATCAGAATGTTATTGGATAGTACACTGTTCCGAATCAGCTCCTGTCCAACCGAAACCTCCAGTTGCGACTCGAAACCAGTGCATGATGAGTCGAAATCTCCCGGTTGCGACATCGGTTGCGAGTCGCAAACACCTGGTTGCGACTCGAAACCACATGTGGTCAGCACATAAACCGTTTGACTCGAAACCACAGTTGCGAGTCCGATTGCGACTCGAGACCAAAACAACACGAACCGAAACCATGATTGCGACTCAGGTTGCGAGTCGCAAACGCCTAGTTGCGACTCGAGACTATACACAAATACACGCTGTTTGGGCTCGCACCTCAATTCAGACTTAATTGATTGGGCCGGACTCTTGGGCCTGATGCCCAGACCTTATATGTTACTTGAACGTGAATATTGTTGATCTGCCATGATTAAACGTGTATGCCATGAACGATACTTGAATGCACTACACTAGAAACATCCGTGTGCTACTTGGTTACGAACCTGACTTGTATGATACAACTATGATAGGACGTGAGTAGCCACAACATTGCTTGTTTGACTTTTCTGTGTTTCTACCGAGCAAACCAAGGTGAGTTCACACCCTCTACAAAGCATGGGATTCCCTGGGTTGGGAATGGGGTTAAGGAACTGGGTTCCTCGTCCTCCTTGGGTAGGACAACAAAGGTTCAGGAATGTAATTCCTCGTCCTCACGGACAGATAACTCGTACTAGACCAAAACTCTATCACGAAGTCCCTCCTTTTTATATCGACTTAATCGCCGGGCCAATGGCGAGCGGGTCATTAGTTAGATAGCGCTATTTAGGTCTGACAAACCTCACACCGTGCCGCAGAGGACGGGCGTGAACTAATGGATCTGGGGCACGTCAATGATGATAGACATTGACAGTTTCAGGGCACTTAAACATGACTACAGTCAGCAGTCGATATGGTAACGAGTCTAGTGTATACATGGGGTAGCCCCCACGGCCGAAATGCCAGATAACTAACACGGGGTAGCCCCCACGGCTGGACAGCCAGAGTAACCGGGAATAAACAAGTCACGTTTTTAACTATGGGGTAACCCCCACGGCAGGATGCCAGCTAAAGGAAACTGTTTTCGAAACAACTTAAAACGAACACCCAACCGTGAACTCACTCAACTTGTTGTTGACTCGTTACTACATGCTTTGCAGGTCCTTAGGTTCTTAAGCTGGAGCTTGCATGGAGGAGGATCGTTGTGGGACATGGACGACTGTGTGCCATGTTAAACTATGAAACAATTAAACTTATGTTTTGATTTAAGACTTATGCTCCCGCTTGCAACTTAACTATGTTTTGTTTGAACACCAATTGTATTGGGTGGATTTTTATAACTACTTATATGCTTGTTCAATATGATTGGTGGCTGGATCCTGGTCAGTCACGCCTCCAAGCGGTAGTACTCCGCAGGTGGATTTTGGGGGTGTGACAGTTTAATAGTTCAAGCATGAGGTAGAAGATTAAAATCTTCATTTAGGTACCTCTAAATGTCATAGAAATCATGTAGGAGGTAGGAAGAACAAGTTCTTCCATTTAGGCACCTCTAGGTGTTCACCACTACACTTAATGTAAAAACATACAAGGAGGGTCATGAACTACAAGTAATACAAGAATATTAAACACTAATCTATAAGAAATCATCAAACAATGTGTGGATTTTATGTAGGACAGCCCAAGTTAATCCTTAATCACACATACATCAAGTCTTGGACTTGAACATCACTTATGGGTTAAACCCTTGACAAAACAGAAAGTTTGTGAGGATTAATCCTCTGATTTTGGATGTCTCAACCTTGTTTTTAAGCCTAACTAACCATAGAAGTGGTTATAAGCATAAGGACATAGGTTTGAGATGAGTTAGACTCAAGTTTGAATAAGTTAAGTAAGGTTTGATTCAAAACAAAACAAGCAGTGAACTTTGGAGCCTTTTTGTCAGAGTTTCAGGGACTTATTTACTGTGAAAAAACCCATGGAATCGAAGCTAAGGTCAATCCAAGCACATAGGAAAAAGAATGGACTAAATCGGACAAGAAATGAAAAAGTTATGCTCATTTTTGTGAAGCTTGAAGAATCTGCTCGAACACTGAATTGCAACTACGTTTTAGGCGATTTGAGAGAGATTTAGATGAATTTGTAAAGTGTTTAGGGCTTGGAGTGGTTTAGTATTTATAGGGGAAGGATTGGGGTTAGTGGTTGTGAGTTTTTAATGCAAGAAACACACATTGGAAGCAACAAACACACTAAAATGCCCAATTCCGTAAGGGGAAACAACTAATCTGTGGATTCTGCCTCTGGCGGGGCGCGAGAGAAACCAGCGACGGTGGCGGGGTGCTAGAGGCCATCAGGTCTTCAATTCAAGTTTTTGAATTGACACTTTGGTCCCTTGAGTTTATATTTTTGGGTTTTAGGGTATTATGTGAAATTTAAACATAGTTTAAGGATAAATTAAGTTTGAGGAACATAAACTAAGTATAATTAGGCGTATGAATGTCGTATTTAAGTGCTAAAAGACGTATTATGCATAAGTTTCACGTATTTGTAAGTTTGGCACATAGTTTCCAAGATTTACGAATATGAATCAATTGCTTACCAAAATCAAACGTATGAATATGTAAGAAGTAGGTTTAACACAAATTTAAAGAAATACGAGTTTTATTTATGAACCAAGTCCCGTATTTGATGAAAGAATGATTACAAGAACGCGAGATTTCCAAAAATAGAATTTCAAGCAATGGTTTCTAAATATGGAAAGTATGAAAACGCAGGGCGTTACATCTTACATATATTATAAACATAAAACTGAAAGACCATATAGCATTACGACGACATAAGGTATTTCATTCAATCATCCTTCCTCTTTCGTTTACTCCATTCAGGTATCAACACTCATGAGCCCTACGTTAGCACACCTGCACTTTTCATTTCTTTCTCAAGGATAACACGGTTAGCAACATAAACATTTAAACATAATGAGCCTTCAATATCACTTAACACAACCCATTAACCACAATAAATAAACTACCTCTCGTACATAAACATTCATTTATCTGAAGACATACATACGTGCCCCTTACACTTGTACCCTAAGTAAGTTCGTTCCACAGACACACACTATTAGTTCATACCTACATGCCCTATACAAACACATTCACTTGATTTCCTTCATGTACCATAATTTGTTAGGCACACTACATTTTTATTTATAAACATGCTTATATACTATTTCTTTTCCATATGTACTCATAAAGAAGTTTCATACTTATCACACCTCGCCTAAAATCTTTAGCAAGGTTAAGTTGCATTTAAGAAGCTTAATAAGTCATCGAAACGTACCTGAGATCAACTGGATACTTGAAACGAGGGAAACAGACGAACCAGGATTAGGCATCGCGTCGGCGACGCCCCATCCCAGCATCAGCAACGCCCTTTGTAATGTCGTGTCGGCAGAAATGTGTGTAGACAGGCAGATAACGCGTCAGCATCCAAAACAACCTAGACAAGGCGTCGACGACACATAAGTTGTCCATCGGCGACGCGCCTTCTGTAATGATGACGCTGATTATTGTTTTTCATTCATTCTTCCTACTAGTCTTATATCTCAGAAGTTCTAATACGTGAAATAATGTTATCCGAGCCCCCACATCCCTCTAAGACTTAACCCTAAAGTAAAACCCAATCTCTACATCTCGCCATATTACATCCTATATTTCGACCCGTTTGATCTCACCAAGGGTTATCCTTTGCATTTACACTATAACAACTTATTACAACCTTTCCTTCCCATTTACTTATATTTCTCAACCATTTCTACATGACTCCTAACCTTTATACAACAAACTTTATCTATGTGCTAAAAAGTGAGGTTCCGGAATTCACTTACCTTAAGAGTTCACGCTCATGCTTGCTTTCTTATCTCCTTTTGACCCGTTAGCCTTCCGCGCTCGAGTCCATGCTAGTGAAATTCCTTTCCTTTCATATTATAATGTCCACAACCTTGTTAGTATGCATGTTCACACATATAAACATACAATTCAAATTCTTAATCATGTTGATTCTCATTAGTTAATCATCATTCATTAACATGCATAAGACGTGGATTGGCAACCACATTGTTCAACATTCACAAAATCCAATTCATCATCATACATAATTCATAAATAGGTCTAATACATATCCCATGAGCTTCCTAATATTGTTTTGTGTTAATTTCCCTAACTTTATAGTTTCCCACACTCGTTGACTTTTCAGAAGTCAACTATCAAGTGTTCTAACTTTTTAATTAGACACGCACATATATTCATCTTGACATGATAGAGCATTGCCACAATATCATATACTTCACACTCATAAACATTAATATGTAAATTTCTCGCATTCTAGTATTCTCATGATTATGAACTTTGACAACATTATTCAAGATTCGCTAATACAACATAATCCCAACATGATTCCTTTATGTTTAGCACACATTCACTTCTAGTTTCATCATTATCATATCTCATTCATATATGTCAAACCATTCCTACAATCTCACATCCTAACTTCACTTATACATTTCATCATAGACTTGGTGTGCAAACTACTTCCTATGCATATAGTACAAGTATTTTATGCATAATCTTACTAGTACATATCAAGATCATCAATTTCCACTAATTTCACATAGCTTTCATTCTAATTCAAGTTCATTTAACAATAATCTACAACATCCAACTTCATATATATCAAAGCTATACTCGATTTAACACATGCAACCTCATCATCTTCATAACATTATTTCTACAAGTGGGTTTTTATTAAAACATCAAAATAATCCGAAATCCGAGCATGATTCATGTTTCATGAGATGATTCTCATTCATTATCATTCTAATTTCACACAAATTCACGGATTAACACAACCCATTTCATCAATGATTATCAAATCTCAAATTACAACTTACCACACATTTGTTAGGTTGAGAAGATAATAATTCTTCATTCATGTAGGAGATTAGCTCCCATTTTCTCTATCAATTTCTTCAATTTATGAGGTTTTGGGGAAGAATCCCCTTTTTTCTTCTTCCATGTGTGTCGACACACACAAAAACACCCACATAATCTCCCGCACATTCTATTTAGTTGCAAACTTCAATCCAAATCCCCACTTTTAGTCCCTCTAGTTTGCCATATTATCCCATTTACGACAAACCTTATTCCCCACTATAAGATTTGAAATTTTAACTAAGTCAAATAACTTAGTTATTTTTATTTAATGCCATAAAACAAGAAAACATTCCATTATATTCAAATATCGGTTTTTGGGGCGTTACACATACCTTGTGGGTACCTCAAATATTTCAGAAGTTGGGTTTTTAGACTTAATTAAGATGAGCAAACGTAAAATTAGTTTCAACAAACTTTACATCATGAGATATGGCCATTTTAACATGTTCGATGTCAAGAATTTTGAAACCCTTTGTTCCATGTGGATATCCCATGAACACCCCTAGTCTCCCCCTGAATTTGAAATTGTCACTTCTCGTTTCTATACTGCTATAATAGACTAAACAACACAAAGTCCTCATGTGATCATAATCTGTTTTTTTTTTTTTTTAACAATTTCATATGGTGTTTGGTTTTTAGTGACTTTGGACCGGAGGCGATTAATGATATATGTGTCGCACCCGCAAAATCAGAGTTGGGCGCGACTCGTATCACTTACAAGTGTAGCGGAAGATATGTCAAAGACTTCTACTGAATTTGAATACCTTTTAAGGTAACCAATCCTAGAGGATTCTCCTATTCCAACCATGCCATTTCCAAATAAGACCTAAGAAAAACATGCTAAAAAGTCAACATAAAGTCGGTGAGTTCATAGTTTTAGAAGACTTGAGATAAATCCTTTTGAGAACCGTTTATGTTTATGAAGTCGTTTGAAACAACGTATTGAACCATTTCCTCGAATATCGTTTGAAAGCTTAATAAACCATAGGAATTGGTGTAACCGTCTATACCTATGTAAGACAAAGACAACATGCATGCATCAGCCTATAATCACCCACAGGCTAGTACATGCCTCACAATATCGTACACTCAAGACGATAAACTAGCAACTGGTTATAGTCCTGGGATGTTGCGAGGACTTCACTGTACAGTCGTGAGTGTTGTCAAGGACCCTTTGGACCTCATCATTGTGTCAAGGACAATCCAGTCCTTATAATTGTATCGAAGACAATCAGTCCTCCTAATTGTAGCGAAGACAATCAAGTCCTCGTAAATGTTGTCAGGACAACCCAATCCTAGTAAATGTAACAAGGACAATCCAGTCCTTCTGAATGTAATGAGGACAATCCAGCCATTCTGAATGTAACAAGGACAATCTAGTCCTTAGAGATAACTCATGCATGTTTTGTTAAACTTTGTATCGTTTTGTAAAAACCAAAGTGTTTTTGCCTAAACTTGCGTTAACCGTTTGTGAATATTGAATCTGTTTTTCAAACACTGTTTTGGAAACTCATGAGTCGTTTACCAAAATGCCGTAAGCCTTTACAAAACCTGCATGCCCCCCCCCCCCCCCCCTAAACATTTATAAAACTATAAAAAGTGGGGTTATGAAATCACCTGGTCAACAAAGCGCAAGCACCAAATAACAACTAATTGACAAGCAAAGTCCGTAAACATGTGACTCGACCTACTTGTGCGCTAAAGCATGCAAGGACACTTTAAAGTCTATACGATGTTTCTAGCATACGCGTTAGCATGTATCAAATCACCCAACTAGCTAGATGTTATCCTTGTTAATGTATTTTGAAACACAACGTAACGTTGGTTACATGTTTAAGTTTTCTAAAAAATTATTTATAAATTAGAAGTTTATGTCTATCATGTGTGTAAATAAAACTCAACTTGGATTCCAACCTTGGAATCCGGGTATGTGAAAAACCCACTTATCCTTATCCGAAAACCGTCACGGTTATTTGGCGAAAGAAATATATTTCTATATTTAATTTTAGAAAAACAAACACAAGTGATTCATCGTTTCTTTGATTTGGAACCGAAAATGGTTTAGTACTTGGAATTTATGTACAAAACTACTATGAGAATTAAAAATATATATTCGTCCGGTTCGTCTAACTTTGTGGTGTTTACATCAAAAAGACAAAAACTACTCAGAGAATTAAAAATATATATTTGTCGGGTTCTTGACTAATTTTGTGTTTTTTACACCAAAATATATCTTTTTATATTTTTACATAAAGGTATCATAAAATACATAACTTGTCTAAAAAATAAACAATCCAAAGATACCCACTTATGTTTTTACCCGAAGATATCTTTAAAGCAAAAAAAAAAAAAAAAAAAAAAAACTTTTTGAGTCCCTATGTTTAGAGGTGTTAATTACTTGAGTTTAAAATCAAAATGATTAACACCCCGAGTCTTCAAATGTTTTATTCATAACATTTTAAGCCCAAATTTTTTGCTCCCTTTGAATTTTTTTTTAAGAGTTGTTAAATGAGAAAATTACTCCTATAATTAATAATAAAAATAAAACTAATTTATCTATCTCTCCCTATCTCACTCTGCAACTAATCACCACATACCTCCACTTTTATGTACACACTGTATGAGACGAAAAAAAATGTGTTACATGTAGGGGTGAGCAAAAACCGAACCGAAAACCGAAACCGCACCAAAAACCGTAAAAACCGAAACCGCAAAACCGCAACCGACACAAAAACCGTAAAAACCGAAACCGCAAAAACCGAAACCGCAAAGGTATGGTGCGGTTCGGTTTTAGCTTTAAAAACCGCACCAAAAAACCGAAACCGCACCGCAAAATTATTATATATATATATATATATTATATATATAATATACTTAAAGATTTAAATATAAATTCCTTATATTCCTTATAAATTCCTTATATTCCTTATATATATATATATATATATATATATATATATATATTACTCCCAGTTAAAACAGTTAAAAAAGTGGCCCAAAATTAAGAATTTAGCCCAAATTCCTTATATTCCTTATACAGTTCTCAGCTCATCAGATCGTTGCCCTAACTCCCTAAATCATCAGCGACATCAGGCGAGACAGCTGCGACCGAGCTTTCCTTCTCCGGCTTCGACCTCAGGCGAGACAGCTGCGACCGAGCTTTCCTTCTCCGGCGGACCTGCTCTGCTTCCTTCTCCGGCTCCTGCTTCTTCGCCGGCGACAGGTAATCATTTCTTAAACCAAGAAGCAATCTCGAAAAAAATCAGGCTATTGATTGATGTAGGGTTCTTACTTCTTAGCCATTGTGTTACTTGGCCCTAGATATGTTAAATTACTTGTTCTTTGTTGTTGACAGTGATTTTACTATTTTAGGCATTTAGGGCCCTAATGGCTAATACAGTAATACTATGTGTTTTTAGATGTAGGAATTCGAATTTTTTGTTGAATTAAGTGCTTATAATGATGATCTCAGTTATCTGATTCAATACTTATAATGATGATCTCAGCTCTGCTTCCTTCTAATTTAGTGAACGCACTTGTGAAAGCTGTACTGAATTGATGATTTTTTTTGGTGTAGACGTGTTGTTTAGTTATGGCATATTGGATGGGAATACGGAAGTTTGGTTTGTTTGATTTTAGTTCTTTTATGTTTTCAGAATGGCTACTAATGAAACTGTAATTGATGTGGATGATCAAAATGATGATGAGGTTGAAGTACCCGGAGAAGAAAATAAGCCAAAGTTGAAGTCCGTTGTTTGGCAACATTTTCCGTATAAGAAAAGCGCTAAATCGACAAAATGCAAGCATTGTAAAAAGGTTTTAGCTTGTGGCACTAGACTTAATGGTACCTCCGGATTACTCAATCATCTAAGAAATACTTGTGTAAGATCACCCCTTTATAAAGCAAAAAAGAATAATCCAAAAAATCAGTCAACCTTAAACTTCAAGCCAAAAGATACGCAGGGGGGTGGGTCATTGACTAAGCATTCATTTAGCCAGGAGAAGTGTAGACTAGGCCTCGCTAAAATGTGCATTAAAGATAATAGACCTTTTAGTATTGTCGATGATGAAGGATTTAAGGAGTACTCGTGGGAATTGAATCCCGAGTTTATTATGCCATCTAGATGGACGGTTGCTAGAGATTGTATAACTATTTTTGAACAAGAAGCAGAAAAGGTCAAACATTTGTTGAAAGGCCAAACAGTGTGCCTCACTACCGACACATGGTCATCCGTTCAAAATATCAATTATATGTGTCTTACGGTACATTGGATCGACGACACATGGGTTTTACAAAAAAGAATCCTAAATTTTTGCCCTATAGATAATCATAGGGGTGACACCATTGGGAGTTTGGTTTATGAGTGTTTAAAAAAATGGGGGATTGAGACCGTGTTTACCATCACAGTGGATAACGCGTCTTCAAACGATGGGGCTATACGATTTTTAAAGAGGATGTTGAAGGGACCGAATGATATACTAGGTTGTAAATACTTGCACCTACGTTGTTGTGCACATATCATCAATCTTGTTGTTAGAGATGGATTGGAAGAGCAGTTCGATTCTGTTACTAGAATTCGAAATGCTGTGACGTATGTGCGATCATCACCGGCTCGGTATAAAATTTTTGAAGATTGTGTTGCTTGTGTTGAAGTGAAATCTGAACTAAAGCCCTCTCTTGATGTTGACACGAGATGGAATTCAACATATTTAATGTTGGAAACAGCCGTAGTATATGAGGATGCGTTTGACAGGTATGTGTTTATTCTGTTTTATATAACTTAACTTTGGGGTAACTAAACTTGCTTATTACTAACATCGTGTTCCTGTTTTATTTTCTAAAAAGGCTTTACTTGATCGATTCTTCTTATGGTGCTTATTTTCGCACCGAGGCGGAGGAAGATGTGGAAGGGAGCATAAGAAAAAGGAAAAGGAAGCATAGAGTAATTGGTGCTCCGAGTGGTGTTGATTGGGACGCGGCTAGGTATGTTATTATATTTTTCATTTAAATATCTCTAGCCTATAAAAATAATAAGTCGTTAACTCATTTAAATACTTACACATGGATATTGGATTGTTAAATTAGGAATCTGATCGACTACTTGAAAATATTTTTCGATGTTACAACCAAGATATCCGGCTCAAAGTATGTAACTTCGAATATTTTTTTTTCCGAACTTGTGAAAATGCAAGCAACCATCACTCGGATGACTTTGAGTCAAGATGAACAGAAAAAAAAGATGGCTATATCGATGAAAAGAAAGTATGATAAATATTGGGACAACGTAGATAATATGAATTATCTATTGTATGTTGCGGTTGTTTTGGATCCACGCAACAAGCTTTCATATGTTAAGTATTGCATTGAATTGATCCATGGTAAGGATTCGGAGAAAAGTAAAGAGATTGTGGGAAAGGTGACTAAGACTCTTGATGAGTTGTTTAATCATTACAAAGGCAAGGGAGAAAACACGAATTTACCAAACTCACAAGATATGGTTTTTGGTGAAAAGTCAAGTATTAATGAGATGGATATTGATCTGGAGCTAGAGTTTGACAAACTTGATGATGGAGGTCAAGACATCAAGAGTGAGGTGGAGATCTATCTAACGGATTTAAGGGAAAAAAGGGACCAAAAGTTTGATCTTTTGGGATGGTGGAAAGCAAATTCAACCAAATTTCCTATACTATCCAAAATAGCTAGACATGTTTTGGCAATGCCGATCTCGACAGTTGCATCAGAATCGGCGTTTAGTACGAGTGGTAGAGTTATCGACAAGTATAGAAGTTCACTTAACACCGAAACTGCGGAAGCTTTGATTTGTGCACAAGATTGGATAAGGTATACAAGGGTTGATCTTGAGCTCGGATGTTCTATGAAGAATAAAGACATAGATGAATTTAATAAGAAGATGGCGGGTTTAAAAATTGGTAAGGTTTTCTTTACATGTGTGAGTTTATATTTCAAATACCTACTAACATATATTTTTTGTTTTTTTTTTCTATCTAGGAAACACTAATGGCAAATGATAGTTGGAAACATTGAAAGTTGGAAAGATTGAAAGTTGGAAACAAGAATGAGTTGGAAACAATATTTACGTTTTTATTTGGATACGACTATGTGATTAAGCTTTCACCGTTTCACATAGCAACTATTATTCTAGACATGTTTCTAGTACAAACTCTTGTTTTGATTGATGTCCTCTAGCCCATACATATGCTCTTCACATTGCTCTTGCAAAAATTATATTCTAATTACCATCAAGTATTAGATGTATTCCAGTATTAAAACCGAGAGTTTTTTTAGATGTATTCAAGTATTGCTGAGAGTTTTTTTTAGATGTTTTCAACTATTAAAACCGAAACCGCACCGAAACCGAACCGCAACCGCAAATAAACCGCAAAAACCGTACCGCAAAAAAACCGCAACATGTGGTTTTAAAAAAATAAAAACCGCACCTCGCGGTATGAGTTGCGGTTTTATGCTAAAACCGCACCAAACCGCACCATGCTCACCCCTACTTACATGTATTGGTTATTTACTTAAATTTAAGTGAAGTAGTAAAGGGGAAAAATCACAAAATACACTATATCAACACATGTTTAGTCTGTCATTTTTTATTGAATTTTTAAATATTATTCTATTTATGTTCAACCCAGATATTCACTTAATAATACTAATACTATTTAGTTGTAATTCAAGATTAAAACGAAAACTAAACCCCAAATCAACCACCTTAAATAATGTCAAGTGGATAATCAGCATGCCTTTGTCTCCTTGGCGTTTGACACCTTCGGCTCCTTGTTGTCGGAGGCGGTTCAGTTCTTGGCTAGAGTTTAGCGTGTGGTTCACAGCAACTTTTCGACTCCTCAGGGGCAAGACTTTGTTTTTAATAGATTAGGGTTTTCTATCCGGAAGAGGATATTTTGTTATTTATTAATATATCAATAATATATATTTTACTTTTATATTTTGATCATTTCAAAAAACAGAGTTAAAAATTCGGAATCAAAGGGTTATAAAAAGGCGTTTAGGGACTCAGGGTGTTAAACAATATGATTTTGACTCAAGTAGTTAACCTCTAAAACACATAAATTCAAAAAAAGTAATTTTCTCTAAAGCATATATCTATAGACCTATATAAAGCATTTCCTTGTTCTATAATGGTCATTTCCACCACAAATTTTAAGACGGCAACTGAAAGATCATGGGTTCTCACCCTAAGCTTCATCTTCTTCTCCCAAATTTGCCCCCAATTCAGGGCATGTTTGGCTAAGCTTATTATAGTTAAAAATGACTTTTGGAAAAGAACTTTTGGAAAAAGGACTTTTTGAAAAGAAGTTTTTAAAAAAAGTGTTTGGATTAGCTTATTGATGTAAAATGACTAAAATGGGCATTCTTTTAGATATAAGGGGGTAAAGAAGGGGTATATTGGTAATTTGTAGTTTGAAAAGTTAAAAGCTGGCCAAGAAGTCACAGTATTGTGACTTCTTGAAACCTCATTTTTCTTCTTTGCAAAAAGTCATTTCTAAAAGGACTTTTAGCTTAGCCAAACACAAAAACAACTTATTGGCTTTTTGATAAGTCAATAAGCCAATAAGTTGTTTTGAAAAGCTTAGCCAAACATGCCCTCATTGTCACCTGCTAAACAGTCCAAGCCTTTATGATTGAATCTCTACAGTTTGCCAACTGAAATCAATTACACCATACGTTTCATACCTGCAATTACTTAACATCGAACCAATCATGGAATTGGGTTCTCATTCGTACGTTAACGGAACCCTTTTTTGGTTTTTTCCGTTGTTTTATGAATTCTGGTACAATTTTTTTTTTCAAATTTTATGAATAGTTAAAGAGTTTTGGTAGTCTAATGAGAAGTTTAGAATCTTGTTATACGTTGCTGGTGATTCATTAAGTCTAAAGTCTTACTTAACTATGAACGCATCTGTAATCCCTTCATATTTTCATTACGTGGTTTCGATTGTGTTAAGTTGCAGGTTGCAGTAGCTATTACAAGTGAAGATCTCCAGGAAAGATCTGAAGCCTCTTAGAACATCGGTAATCCCTTTTTTGTTTTTTTTTTCCGTTGTTTTATGAGTTCTGGTACATTTTATCTTATTTTGGCTGATTTTTGTATTGGATACATGTCTCTTTTTGTTGCACACCTTTGTTTGATAAAATGCCTCTTAGAACATGGTTTCTTATGAAATTAGATCTTGATTATTTTTCTGATGGGTGTTGTGATTATTTCTTGCTTTCTTGTTGGTACATAAGTCTCGCCGGTCGGTTTTCTAAAACCCTAATTTTTCTATTTATGGTGAACGGGATACTGCAATGGATGAATTGAGGGAATTGGGAGTAGAGGAAGAGTATCAGATTCAGTTGGCGTTCTGTGCTAAGGAGGATTCGAAGGGTATTCAGATTGAAGCTGTTAAGCAGATAAGTTTGGGTTCTGTTATTGGGTAAGTTGAGTTCTTATTTCAGTTTGATTTATAGGATTGTCTTGGCTTATACTGAATGTCAAAATTGATCAGGCTTGTATATTGATTGTGAAACCGTCCGCGATAGTGCTTCTTCCTGAACGATTATGTGATCCCGATTTTATCTTATTCGTCTTCTTTGATTCTCCTTATTGCAACTGCAGGTTCATCTTTTTTTCTCTAAATGTTATTAATTTATTTAATTCATGTATTTTTATAAAAGACTGTTGGCCAGCTAACCCTAATAAATCTCTCAATAATATTAGCAAGATGAAATTTATCGTATCAAGTTCGGTAACCAAGGCCTGTAACAATTCAATATTACTTCTACATCATCAAGGATGCGGGAAAGTTGCGGTACAGTGCCAACATTTGTAGTATTGTTTTATTCGTTTATTTGATATTTTTATTGTATGTAATGTGATTATACAGTTGATTATGGGTTTAACTATTTTAGGTGTTGTTCTATAAGATTTGTTAAAACAGTATCCTCTCATGATCTTTTTGGTATGTGAATTTGTACTATATAGCTTGACTGGCATAAAAGGTCTGGTCTATCTGAGGATAAATTTGATAAAATTTGTGAAGCTGCTCGGAAGATAGTGGTTAGTAGTGTGTGGATTAATAAAAAATATGGTTTATATGATCTTATCTACAATATATAAGCGTTTTGTTTTTCTTCTTAAGTTTTAAGCACTTCATCACTCCTCGATTACTACTAACATAATCCTAGATATATTCACGACCAAATTTTCATTTTGTAAAATAACCTTTACGTTTCAAAATTATGCTGAATTTTTGTAATGCAATTTGAAGGGTTACCTTGCAATCAAGGAGAAGATACAAGAAAGAAGAACAGAACTTCAAAAGTAAAGGTGAAGATCAGAGATGAAGAACAAGAAGTGAAGAAAAAGTGAAAACCCATTGCAGGGAAATCAAAGGGACAGAGAACAAAAGATATGTTCTCTTAATTTATGTTTGAGAAACAACTACAAGATGGTCCTTATAATATTTTTATTATTGCGGTTTTGATCCCTAGATTTTATTTATTACTACAATCTTGGTTCTCAGTTCTCACAATTTAATCAGAAGGAGCCTAAGCTTTGAAAGGCGCCAACATGCAACCCCCCCCCCCCCCCCCAGGGGCGCCAAATAGGGTATTGTGAATGGAATGGCGTGCGTGAAAGGCGAGTGAATAGTGAACCTCATTTGTAGTTTAGGTGGACCAATGAGAATCCTCCATTCGTTTTCGTTTCGTTTTTATGTCGAATCTCATTGGTGTTCAACTCTACGCGGGAGCCCCATGAAAAAAAATGACAAATGGTGGTCAAAGTTTATAGCACCATGTGCCATCGTAAAGGCAAATCCTTGCAAATAATGATGATGGCAATCAATGTGGATGATAAATGGGATTTGTGGAGATGAGCGCCTTCTTTAATGTATGGAAAGAGTCTGTAATTGATCTCTTAGCATCCTAGATGCTTGTTTATTCGCTTTCTTTTTTTCACCCTTGTGAAAAGCACTATTTCCCCAAACACTGCAAAGCCAAGATACCACATCTTGATATATTATTTTAAGAGGCCTTGTATGATGCAACAAGTCATTGCATACATTTGTGTATTTAGTGTTGTTTCGGTGGTATTAACAAGATTTTTACTGGGAATAATTTGCTCGCAAGCAAGCATATATTCTTCAGACTCTCTTAATGTACTCTTATGATTCTCTTATCTCTTTTGTATATATACATACTTCCTCAGGTATCTAAAACCTCTTTTAGTCAAAGATCGTGCAAAAAGATGACAAATTCATTGTATTAATAGACTGAAAGCGCTTTAGTTTTCTTGCAATTTTTGCTTCTTAGTATACTCAAAAGATGGTTTTTACACATATTAATGGTTGATGTTTAAATGTCCAGATGATGGGGAACAAACACCCTGCAGTAACCTGACCCGGTCCGCACTAAGAAGATACAAGTTTGACCCGAACTCATTTCAAATCAACACTCAACTTGGCCAACCCACCGATTTTGGCAGGTATAGTGGTGGATAAAATTATGTTCTTTTACTCATTTACATGTACCACTTTTGGAGGTCAACATGTAGATAATGTTGGAAATGTAGTTGTGCATCAATGTGCTTGGAACATAGTGCCTATTCCATTTTTTAGGGCAACTGATATATCTCCTATAGCATGGATGTGCTTGGAAGTCAACATGTGGATAATGTTGGAAATGTAGTTGTAGAAGCATTGCAAGAGCTTTTCACTAGCCACAGACAATCCGAGAAGGGCCGAAGACAAAATGAGGTAATGGATAGTTTTCTTTTCAGTCTGAGTTTGGTCGGCCTGGGTTTACTCGAAATTATGGGAGATATACGGGTATAAAAGACGAATATTCAAATCTGATACGTGAATCAATTTAATTTGAGCGAAAGAAAAGCATGATGAACAAATGACGATGGGTAGACGAAAATAATTTTTTTATACGCGATTACAAAAGGCAGCACCTGGATTTGATCAAGTAACATTGTTTCTAGCCTTAGATGTGATAATATAGTGCTCTTATGATAATGTAATAAGCCCTATGATTATGATCCGACAAGATTCAACAGAATTATTGATGGCTTTTAGCTGCATGATTTGGTGAGAAGTAAGAGACATTGGGTCAAAATGGGTGGATTGTCTAACATGTTAAAATGGGTTGGGTTATTTGAAACTTAATCCACACAGTTTAATTCATGATTTTGGATTTTATAATTAACTAATCTGCTAAATATGATTAGTTGATTACAAGGATAATATAATTTATTTAATTAAAGTCTAAAGAGATTAAAGATTTCATGCATTTGACTGTTTAGATGACTCTTAACCTGTTTTACTTGTTTTAACACATTTGAATAATTTTCTATTTTCTTAAAGTTCTTTAGTTTATCTCACTAGAGATAAAACATAGCCAAAATCAATCGATTTATATGTGAATGGGTTAAAACATCCTCCTCTATGTTTGACAAATAATCCTAAATCAGGTTAATAAGGATAAGAGTTAATTACGTTTTTCGTCCCTGTGGTTTGTCAAAAATCACTATTTGAGTCAATTAGTTTAAAAATTACGATTTCAGTCCCTGTGGTTTCACTTTCGTAACTATTACAGTCCACATATGTTAACCCCATCCAATCCACGTTATCTTTCTAGTAAAATGCCTAAAATGCCCCTATGTAAAAAAAACACTATAAAAATCACACACTTTTCATATTTCTTCATCTTTGTCAAACACCACCGGCTCCTGAGCTACCGTCGGCAAAACCTACAGGTGACTTCATCTTCTTCCCCCGCAACCACTCTCCCATGCCTGTTTTAAAAACACAAGCATCGTCACGGAACTGTTGAGATGGGGATGGGCGGGAAACGAACAGTTAAAGTTGGGTGCTTAAAGTGCTTTCGCTATTGTTTACATATCTTTAACTGATTGATTCAGAAATCCACCAGATTCATCCCTCTCTCTCGCTCTCGAGAACATCAAATCCACCTGCAAATCGATTAGCAAGTGGTGTGCTTCGATGGGAGTTGAGATGGTAGCGTAGTTGGTTGTGGTGGTATAGGTTGTCGAAGTGGTGAAGATGTCCAACAATTTGATTGGTTTTGTACTTCACTCTCCGGCGAAGGTCGCAGATCTCAAGGGTGAGCGGAATGGGGTAATATAGCAGAGGTATATGAAGATTCAATTACAAACCCTATAAAATAAAGCTAAAATTGGCATTGATTCAATTACTGTTGAGATGGGGATGGGCGGGAAACGAACAGTTAAAGTTGGGTGCTTAAAGTGCTTTCGCTATTGTTTACATATCTTTAACTGATTGATTCAGAAATCCACCAGATTCATCCCTCTCTCTCGCTCTCGAGAACATCAAATCCACCTGCAAATCGATTAGCAAGTGGTGTGCTTCGATGGGAGTTGAGATGGTAGCGTAGTTGGTTGTGGTGGTATAGGTTGTCGAAGTGGTGAAGATGTCCAACAATTTGATTGGTTTTGTACTTCACTCTCCGGCGAAGGTCGCAGATCTCAAGGGTGAGCGGAATGGGGTAATATAGCAGAGGTATATGAAGATTCAATTACAAACCCTATAAAATAAAGCTAAAATTGGCATTGATTCAATGTGACTACGGTGGAGGATGGTGGTGAAGTTTGGGGTGCGGCGAGGTGAGAAAGGGTTAGGGATTTGGTTTGGGTGAATCGATGGAAAGAATGGTTAAGGGGATGGTCGATGGAGTGTAGTGGGTGGAATGGTGGTGAATCGACGGTAGGAGGTAGCTGGTATGGTGGAAGGTTGCGGTATGCTGCGGTGGGGGGTGGCGGTTGTAATGGATGGTGGTGGAGTGTTGTTGGTTAAGGGAGGAATGGAGGGGTGGTAATGGTGAAAACATTCTTAAGTTCTTAACAGGGCAAAGTCATGAGTCCCACCATTGATATATAATAATAAGATAATAATACATGGGCAATTTGGTCATTTCACTATCACTTAACAGAATAACTGGATGTCGTTAGTGTTGGTGGACTGTAATAGTTACGAAAGTGAAACCACAGGGACTGAAATCGTAATTTTTAAACTAATGGACTGAAATAGTGATTTTTGACAAACCACAGGGACGAAAACAGTAATTAACTCTAAGGATAATGATAATATTTTAAAGGTTATCAAAAGATGATAAGATGCAGATTAGGACATCCTAATAATGGAAATTGTTGAACATGGAGTGTAATGTATTTTATGACTTTTCTTGAACTTCAGGAATGCTAATGACAAAAAAAGCATGCTTTGACTTGAAAGTCAAAACAATTCAGTTCTTGTTTTTTAAATCAATATAAACATGCTTATATTGAAAAAATTGGCTAGTAATTTTATTAAACTGTACACAAAGTTATGGCATTTTTTTTTGTGTTCACTTGCTTTAATCAATCATTTGCATATCTCCAGGTATATATATGGTGAAGTGAGCCAGGTTGACTTGAAGAAGAACAAGAATTTGAGGTCCATAGCATCTTTTGTTTATTCATATAATTAAACCAAAAGATATGTTTTGAATTATTCATATAATTAAATCAAGGCTTTAAGCCTTCTCTGGGTTAGAGCAAGGGCTAAACAGGTCTCCTTGACCTGGGACTTGGGAGGTGTGGCAAGATTTCAATCTATCTAGGGTGGGTTCGTAGCTTTGTATGCAACGGGTATTATGTTTATTTTGTTTGTAAGGTGGTGTGTATTATGTACATTTGGTGTATGCTAGCTCCCAGCTAGCTTTGGTTGAATAAAACTTTTTCATTGGCCGTTAAAAAAAAACACCGCAGTCAAATCCATGAGTATCTAATTATTGCAGCTTGCAGCGTATGTTAATTTTTCCATCACGTTTAATATTGTAGCTTGTAGCGTATGTTAATTTTCCATCACGTTTAAAAGTTTTTAATTTATTGTTGGGTAAATTAGTGACAATAGTTGTTTCAATATTTTATCTTTTATCTAAGTAAGGTAAATCATAAAACGGCTATTTGACCAATGTTTGTAAATAAATAGTAATTTTGACGGGTTTTTATAAATAAACATGAATGGGTGGTGGGCCAAATGATTACATCTGAAAGTGATATTTTCATTACAGTATTAAATGAAGAAGCCTTTTATATATCTAAATCCTCACTCTGCTCACTACCAGATTGTCTGATGCATAGTGTGTTTCTGCCGCAACGCGCGGGTTTCCCACTATTATATATATATGGGAGTGATATGGGGAAAACACCTAAAAAGGTGAGAACGATTTTTAGGCCATTGATTTGTGGCTGGGATTGACGCGTTGGTGTCTTTGTAAATATCTATAACTGTAGAATGTGCGAGGGCTTCATTAAGGGTAAAAAGGTAAATTGTCCATAAATAAAACGCCACTTCTGACAGATTAATTATAAAGATATGGAACGTAAGAGACATTATTGTACTAATAAAAGAAGCAAAACAAAACACCAAAAGACGCTAGAGGCTTTAATGCTTTACATTCAATGAAGAACAACCCCCCTGCCTAAAAAATCATGCGCCTAAAATTCATTATAGAAATGAACTTAACATTCCTTTCAAACGCCATCTCTTCAAAAAGCCAAACATCATAATACTTTTAAGAGATTTACACAAAAAAGGAAAATGGAAACTGTAATCTCTTGGGGGTTCAAAACTTCAATCAACAGGTTTGTTATATAATACGACTCCCGAAGAAGGGCAACGGTGAAAATTGTAAACACCATACTACTAAATATGGAAGAAGAAGTCCAGATGAGGATTCTAGAACTTGGAATTCCTATGGACAACTTGTGTGAACAAACATAGATTGTCATAAAGAGATTGAGGAGAAAATTTTCTGTAAATAATGCAAATCAATTTGACGAAGAGCCAATAATTTCTTCATGGCATTATGATGAAGAATATGAGTGGGTGACGGTTGTGTGGAACAATGGTCAACAAGAAGACACACAATTGATAACATACTAACTGAAAATGGGCTTTCTTTTATAGAACAATTATGCAATGCAACATTTCTAAATGCCGAGATGATATCAACAGTGACTTCATTGGAGGGGATGTTTCATTGGAGGCGTGAAGCACTCGAGAATGAGAACGCCGTCAAAACTGGATAAATATATAAGCGAACCAAAAGAATTCAGAGAAGGAGATCAAGCACTCCTCTTTAACTCTAGGCTACGTCTTTTTCAGGGAAAACTTAAGTCTCGATGGTCCGAGTCTTTTACCATCACCAAAGTTTACCCTCATGGTGCAAAGGATATTAAGCCTCCAAACGGAGAACCATTTAAAGTAAATGGACAAAGGCTTAAATTCTATGAAGGATTCCTCGTGGATGAAGAAATGGAAATAACCATGGATGAGATTGATAAGTAACAAGGAGAAAACGATAACTACCGGTATATATTTATTTGATTTATTTTAATAATCCATCTTGTAGGTATATTTTGGAAGAACATGACACAAGGAAAAAGTCTATGTTGTAGGATCGTTTTGTGACCCAAACGAGTCGTTCAGAAGAGGTCTTAGACAGAATCAGAGGCGGAATTCATTGATTCGGTCTTCGTTCAGCCTGTATAACACTAGAATCACTATTAACTGTCTTGTTTATTGATCTGATAACAATTTACAGCACGGAGACACTTCGACAGCACTTCGGCGTCGGAACCAAGAACCTTACAAATGATTTCGCATGAATGGGTATTTATAGGCATGTGATTTCGCTTGAACATGCTCAAGCGGAATCACATTTCAAGCGAAATCACTTGAAACGGAATCAATAACTGGATTTCAAGCGGAATTACCTATAAAACCACATTTCTCGTTTTTCGTGCCCTGATCTATACACTCTATTACAAGACTCGATACAAGACGAAGTCGACAGACGTATGCACCAACAGACTCCCCCTCGGATGTTGACGAGTCTGAAGTATCGAGTCTTCTCATTCTTCAGACTTGACCGGTCTTCTCTACCTCAGGAACTTCTCCTTTCTTTCCATAGCAACAGGATCAGGCACCTGGCTTCTTTGTCTTCAGACTCCCCCTTTCATTCAGCTGGGATCGCAGTCTGGAATTCTTTATCTGTAGCATAGTAACGAAAACCTGGAATTTATCATCAGGAATCGAAACTTTGTTTTGTTCAACATTTCCTGCACAAACTTTCTCATAAACACATAAGTTTTTATAATAGTTACATCAAGTTCAAATTAATGATCTTGATTAACTAAACAAACTTTCTTTCTCAAAACAAATTTCTTCATTAAAACACACACTCCCAACCCTGTTCATCATGTTCAGCACTTGAAATTTTGAAATTCAGCTCTTCAACATCAGTTGTCGAAAATCTTTTTGAAATTTCAAACAAAGTCTAAACTTCTAGAAAGAACAAAATTGAAATGCAGTAAAGAAATATTCACAGACACTATTTTTGTGAGATTGTGTAAGAGGATCATATCAGTTTATGTGACCAATCACTAGCACCGTTAAGCTTTAAATATTTTCAGTTCTAAACGATTCAAATAGATTGACGATATTGTTGTCCACTTAAAATCAATCTAAAAACTTTCGACATGCTTACCGATACGTTAAGGTATATTAATTTTGCACTAAATTCTTATGGACCCCACGATCTCAGCATATCCCCTCATCATGCAATACACTGACTCAAGTAATGCTTTTAAACTTTCATCAACTGTGATATGTGCGAAAACAACGCAGAATGTTTAAACATTAACAATCAGGTCGATACTTCCGTATACGCAGAGAAAGTCCAATGTTTAAACAAAGTAAGAAAAATAAAAACAAGTTGAAGTTGTTTAGGCTTTAACCCCCAGATAGATACTCCCGTATACGCAGAGGTGATCCAAAGCTTAAACGAAACACCAAAGAAAATAAAGCAGAACGTTTAGGCAATAACATCCAGGTCTATACTCACGTATACGCAGAGGATGTCCAAAGCTTAAACAAAATAAAGAAATAAAACAAGTTTAAATCTTTGCAAAATAAAATGCACAATCACAGCGACTTTTCAGCAAAGCTGTGAAAGTTCACAGACTTAACCAGTTTTATGTCTTTCGACAATCAGCGATTACTGATCAGGCACACAATCAAGAAGGACAAAACTAGGTACTATGCTTTCAACCATGTTTCTCACTAAAACTAGGCTTTTTCATTTAAGTTTGTATCGTTATCGCAAGTCTACTAGTCTAGCTGAGCCTATCGTCACATCTTTAGTGAGACCGTTTATCACATTTTATCTTTCCATTTCTTTAGCATGCTGTGACAGTCCAACTGATCTACTATCATTTCCTCTTTTTCACAACAAAACTCGTCTTCGCATTTTTCAATGTTTTTGGAATTTTCAAATTTTCTATTTTTTTTTAATTTTACTCCCCCTAAAATCAATATATGTCTCAATTTTGATTTTCTGGGAAAATTTGAAAACAAACTGTACAAGGTAAATTGACAACATGATGAGAATTACTTCAATTCTCCATTCATTTGGCTTAAACAATCAGAACTCCCCCTGACAATAAAACATTTTCCCATAGTGATTTCAAAACACTTAAGTTGTTTTAATCAAAATGGGTTTTCCGGAAAATTAGTTTTGTGAGTCATTTCTCAAACATGGGGATCGTTCATCACCTTGTTTTCTTTAACCACATGTAGGAATTTAACATTTCCCAATTTTCTCAGCAATACCACTTGTAGAAAATCAAGTACAACTTAATGTCCCTGATTTACCACTTGTAAATCGAAATATCACCGAAGTGAATTTCTCAAGAAAGATGCCGATTCCTGCGCCACTCTTACCAACCTGGGAGCTCCGGCAAGTCAGGTTTTTCATTTAAAGAGATCCACCCAAGCTTGACAAACCTTGGGTGTTTTCGAGTAATCATCACTCGGTTTCTTTCCAATTTCTTGTTTTAAATTCTTATTAGACAATGATGGAAAATTTGCATCATCCATTGTCTTAACGGAATTATCACTTTTTAGATCAACAAATGGCTCTTCTGGTTTTGACGAACCAGATTCATCGCCCGATTGTGGCTTGTCTGACTTTGATGAGCTAGATTCATTGCCAAATCGTAGCTCCTTTGTTTCCGAAGAAACAAATTCATCGCCATCAAAAACTTTGATAAAGACTTTATCTGAAAAATTAACTTTCTTTGATTTTTCATCAGTTTGATTAGTCAATTTTTCTTTCTTTATCTTCCCTTTTGTCCTCATATTTGTATCTGATGAATTCGTTTTGCTTGAATGACCATTTTTTGTTGAATAAATCAATTCATCAGAACTTTTATCTGTTTTACCGGTTGTATCCGAGGACAAAATCCTTTCGAGATATTCTCGTGCTTTCTTCCTTTTCTTCCTCAGTCTGTCTTTCTGCCCTTGTGAAAGCTTCACTTTCTGTTCTTGAACTTTCTGTTCTTTGGGCTTTACTTCGACTTTGACTGGTTTCTTCTTTGTCATTTTCTGAGATTCAGCCCTCGATCTTCCCATTGATCTCATTGGGAAATCTCTTGCAATATGGCCTTTGATATGACATTCAAAGCATCTTCTCGTCTCAAAACTCCAACTTTGGCAGTTAACAGCAATGTGTCCTCTAAAACCATAGTTATAGCACACTCTGTTATCGTACCATTCATCATTTTCATACCAAACACTTAGATCATGGCATTGTTTGGCCTTGTGGTAATCATTACTCCTCTTGAAAGCTGGATTTGGCCTTTGAGCACTGTGGTCAAACCTGCACCACTTATTACCAACTGTTTTTTAGTTTTGATTTTCAACTTTTTGTGATTTTTTTATCACGATTGGATGATTGAACTGATGATCTTTTATTTTCACTTTGAACATTTTTTGAATTTTTAAAATTTTGTTTCTGTTCCACTTTCTTCTTCAAAAGTTTTTGCTTAGAGCATTCTCCCTTTTCAGTTGATTGCAGAACAGTTTCTTGAAAATTTTCTTTTAATTTCAAAAATATTTTCTTTTTCTCTTCTATGTCATCAGATCCATCATCACAATCTTCGATTTTGACTTTGTCAAAATTTGTGACATTGTCACTTATTGGAACTGAAGATGATTCAGAAATTCTGACGAGGTCACAAAACCTTTCAATTTCTCTTCAAGCTCATCAATTTTATTTCTTGCCCTCTCAGCTTCTTTTTCAAGCTGAGAGATTTTCTCAAGATGAGACTTGATTACCTTTTCATCTTCAATTTTATTCTTTTCATGAACAAATTTTTCGTTTTCTAAAACTTTTATTTGTTCTTGAAATTTTGATTCTTTTTCTTTTAAATTTTATTTTCCAATTTTATCCAAAAATCTTCATTTTCTGAAGATTTTATTTTATTTTCAAAATCTTTTCCTTTTTCTTTCAAAATTTTGTTTTCCAATGTCAAACTCTCCACATCTTTCAGAATTTGAGTTACATTTGTTGAAGTACTTGATTCTTTGACTTCATCATTCTGTGACACCACAATTGTTGCATCTTGTTCAGATGTTTCTGAATGAATACTGTCAACCTTTTTCTTCTCGGATTTTACACTTTCTTCCACATTTGCTGCCTCATGATTCATCTTTTTCGCAGCACGTTTATTCTTGAGCTTTTCAATTTATTCTGCAAAAGATTCATTAAACATTTCAGACGAAAATAACCTTTTATAAAATTCCAGTTTTTCAATTTCTCTACTATCATCATCACACTCTTCATCAGATGAGTTGTCAAAAACTGGATCTTTCTCTGAAACATTTTCTGAAATATTTTCAGCTTTTTCTGAATCAACTTCTAAACCCTTTTAAGTTTTTTCTAACACAATTTCTGAATCCTTTTTTATAGCAACTGATTCTCTTGAAATTGATTTTTCAAAAACTGGTTTTTCTTCAATCTCAATATAAATCTCTTCTTGAGATACATAGTAATACACTGCTATATCATCTTCAGAATCCATGTTTTGATAACGAATTTCACAAATTGGTTCACTTTCAAACGAAATTACTTGAAACGAAATTATCTTCAAACGAAATAAACCTCAAGCGAAATCCCTAATTTCAAATTTCCTTTAAATGATTTTGAATTTTAGGGGGAGTAAGAATTTCAGAAAATCCAAAAACTTGTAGGATCGTTCTGTGACCCAAACGAGTCGATCAGAAGAGTTCTTATCTATTTCAAAGGCGGAAACAATGAAATAGACTTGTAAAACAGCTTGATTCATTTCAAATTGTCTTGTATTATTGATATAACATGTTTTCAGATTAATAGAAACATCGGCAGCACTTCGGTACCCGAAACATGAATGGTTACAACTGATTTCGCATCAAGACTATATATAGGGGAAGTGATTTCGCTTGAAAGTGGCAATGGCCATTTCAAGCGGAATTAACATTGTTGATTTCGTTTGAAAGTGTACTTGCGACTTTCAAGCAAAATTAACTTCTTCAACACATAAAGCCCCTATTTTCTCGTACAACGTGCCCTGATCTAACAATTTTAGTACAAGACTCGATACAAGACGAAGTCGACAGACGTAATGCACCAACAGACTCCCCCTCGGATGTTGATGAGTCTTCAGTGTCGAGTCTTCAACGTCTTCAGCCTTTATCAGTCTTTGGGCTCTTTTCAAAGTATCTAACAGTGAAAGCATCCTCAATCTTTATCCTCTACTCTCTTTTATCATCAGGATTCGATTCTGGCTCTTACATCTACAGACTCTTCTCTCCCTCGGATGTTGTTCTACTGACAGACTCCTCCTTGAGTTGTGCTGGGATCGTAGTCTGGCTTTCACAGATTTCAATATCGTGACCTGGCTCACATCCTGCTCAGGTACTAGAATCGCAACCTGCACACATCTCTACCTAACAATAAATTTCACAAATATAAAATTTGACAAATTTATTCTCTGCTTACCACTTGTAGACACAAACTGATCACATTATTTTCAAGTATCGACCAAAATGATTTAACATATAAATCTCTGATGAACCACTTGTAAGAAAATCTTTTCAAACATTATTCCTTACGAAACTCTGCTTTAACCTCATCTATGAACAGTTTTGGATAAAGTTCTGGAAAAATAGGCTTCTTTTTTAGTTCAATCAAGAATTTATCCCATTTATCAGGTAATGCATCTGCCAATTTTGATATTTGTTCATCATTTGACACTCTTATACCCTTTTTCCTCAAATTGTCTATTAAACTTTCAAACCGATTTTCCAACTCATCTAATGTTTCATTCTTTTGACACAAAAAATGTTCAAATCGGTTAACCCAAATATCCACATTTTCACCTCTATAACTACTATTCAAATACCCCATATACCAATCATTTAACCTTTCAAGATAATCATTTTCTTGTTCATCAAACATTTTTACCAATTTTTGTTTTTCAACCAATCTTGACAAATTTCAAACGATATCCAACTTTCAAACAAAATATCCTCAAGAGAAATTATCAGGTTCAAATGAAAACATAGCAAGACAGCTTCGCACTGAATTACATGTTCAAATGAAATACCAGTTTCACGCAGAATTAATTTCAAACGGAATAACCTTTTGATGCGAAATCACTGATTTCGTGTGAAATGACACACTTTCAAACGGAATAACACTCTGAAGCGAAATTAGGTAATTTCGTGTGAAACAGTTCAAACGAAATCACACTTTGAGCGAAATCAGGTAATTTCGTGTGAAATAACCTCAACCTTTCAAACGAAATCAGGTGCACGTTCAAACGGAATTAACCTTTTGGTCCATTTTTGTCACTTTTAATCTGAATTTAGGTCCGATTCTTTCAAGGATTTGTAAAGAAGGTGTAGAAATCAGATCAGTCCATTTTAACCGTGAAATCTTGATTAATTTTGAAAAGAAGGTGTAGAAATCAGAATTTTCCAGAGAAAACAAGCTAAATGATAAGAACTCTTCCTCCTGAGCTCTGATACCACTTGTAGGATCGTTTTGTGACCCAAGCGAGTCGTTCAGAAGAGGTCTTAGACAGAATCAGAGGCGGAATTCATTGATTCGGTCTTCGTTCAGCTTGTATAACACTAGAATCACTATTAACTGTCTTGTTTATTGATCTGATAACAATTTACAGCACGGAGACACTTCGACAGCACTTCGGCGTCGGAACTAAGAACCTTACAAATGATTTCGCATGAATGGGTATTTATAGGCATGTGATTTCGCTTGAACATGCTCAAGCAGAATCACTTGAAACGAAATCAATAACAGGATTACAAGCGGAATTCCCTTGTTAATTCCGTTTGAAATGACCCTGTGTCATTTCAAGCGGAATTACCTATAAACCCACATTTTTTCGTTTTTTGTGCCCTGATCTATACACTCTATTACAAGACTCGATACAAGACGAAGTCGACAGACGTATGCACCAACATATGTGCCAGGTAAAAGGAGCCAAGGAACCAAGTGGACAGAGAAACGAAACAAAAAATATATTTTGGACACGGGGTCATGCCTATCAAGCACGGGGCTGTGCCTACCTGCAGACGGAATAAAACCCTTATGTTCATTCTTTTCTTTTTCATAACTCCCACGACCCGTTTCTCTGCAACCACCGGTTACCTACCCGCTCCCACATCTTTTTCACGATTTCCTTCCATAATCTACCAACGAGGAATGTTCCTAACATCTAGATTAGTTTGATTTATGCTTTGCATGTTTAATAACATCAAGATTTGAGAAAAATCTAGGGTTTTAAACATGACCTGTGTCGATCCAAAATTTTTCTTAAATCTTGTTAACAATAGTTAGAAGAAGTGTTGTGAAGAGTAAATCATCAACCCATTGTTCATAACCGAAAAACTAAAAATTGAAGGGTTAAACGGGTTGGTAACTGGAAATTGATACTCGGGGTTTGTTTTTCGGGGTAAATCGCACCCAGAGGACCAAAAATTTTGGATTTTTCGAAATCGGCTCAGAAAAGTTAAATTTTTGGCAAAACAGTGAGTTCATATGGGGCCGTTTCTATGAGACACGGGGTCGTGCCTACTTAAAAACAGGTAGCACGGGGTTGTGCCTTTGAGGCACGAGGCCGTGTGCAGACCCCTGTTTCTCAATTTTTCGCATTTGATTGTTTAAATGTTCTTTTTTTTGTAGGAAAATGGCACCCCACAAATGGCAAAGGTTTAGGTCAGAGCACTCGTAGTGCAAAGCACGAATGGAAATACTGAAGACCCGCAACGAAGAGCCACCTAGGTAAGTCTTCTACGACACCTTGGATACGGTGGGGTAGAGAGAGTGCTACGACAGTCTAGTGACGAGACCCCTTCGACTCTTTCATGAGGCACCGCTTCAGTCGTTTCATGAATTCAATCTTGAATTCTTGAGCACCATTACCCTCAAGAAAAACATCAACGATATGTTTGATAGTGATGTGGTGGAATTTCGATACGGCGGTACTTGGTACAGTATTTCAGTGGCTAAGTTTGGTGTAGATGTGGAGTTCTACACCAAGGCAGAGGTTGGCGAGCCCATCTTCAATGACAACATTTTTGAGTTTCCTGACAATAAGTGAACACCTTTTGGGCACAGATTGGAGAAGGGGTATACAACCCGAGTCACACCAAGAGTACCAAAATACGAGACCCAGTCATTCGCTACATACATCGGGTCCTCAACGGTACTCTGTGCTAGAGGAAAGATAGTAGGGGTGTCATTAATCTTCGGGAGCTCACTTAACTTTATTGCATCCAGAACCGAAAAATCCCTCAATGTCGCCTACATGCTACTAAAGAATATGGCCACAAATTGCAAGGCTACACATCCAACGCCTTATATTCTTCGGTGGCTGGGTTGCCCGGGTCTACATGACTTATGCTACACGCACCCCATGAAGCTTCTCAAAAGGGGTTGGCGTCACCCGGGCCGAGATCATGCTTTGCCGCAGCTTGAACCTCATCGCCGACTGCAACAACGGACTTCTGCGCTTCAAGGATAACAAAGGAAGGGTTTGGAACCCAAATGACCCGGATCAAGTCCTTGCAATCAATGACGACCCCAATCGTCCTACATGCTACTCCTATGGTTATGCTCCGGGATCCTCCTCTCAAAGGTGGAGTGACTTTCCTAACATGCACAATTTATATAATCTTATGCAGGAAACGCTCCATATCTCCCGAAATGCCTTCAACATGGGCAAAGCATCAACATCCGTGTTGGTGGAATAGAGAGGAACATGACCTCTATGTGCTCCGACATCACCTACATTAGGGAGCACAAGGCATACCGGGACGAAGATGAGGAGGGCGAGGAGATGGAGTCGGAGTAGGCGATAGTGGCAAAGATGGTGGTGTGGTTGCGATATGGCAGGTTAAATCTTTCCTCCTTTTAAACAATGTTGATGGATTGAAGGTTGCGACCCGTTTTGAACAATTTACTCTTTGAACAGTTTACTTTTCTACATTTGATTTTATTTTATTTTTGTGTGATGGATGATGAAACTTCAACTTTGGTAAATTAGGATTTTTATTTTCTTGTTAGATTGTTGTTGTTGTGGTGTTTGTCACACCCTGGCTTTGCGGAAGCGTATGATGTGTGACTAGCTTGTTATCATTGCATTCAATCGTAATAAACAACTACATGATCAAAACGATGTTCATCCATTTATGAAAATTTAAGTATTACAAATACTTGTTATTTAAGTCTTCAAAACACGACCTTTGACAAGGTTTTAATTTAACAAAAGTGGATGACATCTAGACTTGTAGTCTACTTCTAGTTATGACACTTGCGCCCAAGATCCATCCTGTCACCTGAAATACATGTAATTTTGGAAAACATCAACATAAAGTTGAGCGAGTTCATGCGTCTTGTATATCTTGTATGAAAACATAGTTTGTAACCTTTATAAATCAAGTATTTATTGTATAAATCACGTTTTCTTGTGTACACCACGTACTAAATGAGTGTTTGAGCAAGGACATTAAGGCATGTGAGGACATAGGGAGCTTTAGTATTTTCTCCCTTCACTGTGTCGATTTTCCCTCGACTGTGTCGATTAACCTCGACTGCGTCGATTTCCCTTGACTGTGTCGATTTCCCTCGACTGTGTCGATTAACCTCGACTGTGTCGATTTCCCTCGACTGGGACACCGAAGCACTCAAGTGGTCACATAAGGACCATGAGTGGGGCTCGGCCGTACCCGTTAGATCTAACCCTCGTCCCTAATTAAGTATTAATGGCATTTTTGTATTTAGTCTATGCTCACATGATCTAGTATTTTCTAGGCTTTTCTTAAAGCTCATCATATTGCACTCACCACGAGTGCTTCTCGTATTTTTACCCTTTGTAAAAATTGTAATATTTGTAACATGTATTTCACCCCCGAGAGTTATAAAAACTGAAAACAGTTAAAGAAAAGGGGGAGCATGAACTCACAACTTTGCGTTCCTGTGCGTCGTAAACTTCACCGGATTTGCTTAATTAACGTCGTAACCTATACGCGTTTTCTTAACGTTAGTCACTAGACTTGCGTCGCACAAGTACAGTCACTATCTCTTGTGTACGTATTCTTGTGTTAAAAATATTCTATATTTTTAACTACGTATCTTACTTATATTATTTCTCTAAAATTAATATAAGTATCTCGTGTTTTGCACTTTGCACCCGAATTATGTATCTTGTATGTTGTATGTGTATTTTTATGTTTATACTCCTCATGAGTGTTTAGTGTATTTTTAAGTCTTAATACACTAGCACGTATAACACATACTATATACACTTAGCACAAAAGTTGGTGATAAAATAATAAATAATATATATTTTTCTCTCAAAAATATACATACTTATATCCATTTTTATTCTTGAAGAAATCCTCATTTCTTATCACCAAAAATTAGGAAACCTTGGTAATACTTTAAATACATTTTTAGGGAATAAGTTTCCCAAAAACTTATATTTTTCTCTATGTGTCAAAATTTATAAAAATTTTGACAGAGTTTCCCCTAAAAATGGAGGTTTCCCATGTTTTCAAAACATGTGTTTATTTTCTTTTAAATCGTCAACAATCATCAATAACAATTACTAATTTCTCCATTTCATGAACTTGAATATTTACAAAAATGTGTAGTAATTTACTAGCACATTTAGTAAGTCTTGTTATCTTTAAAAATAAGTTTAATTTCTTAAAAACTTTATTTTTAAAGAATATGAAGTTTCACAACTTCTAGTCAAGATTCACAAAAATATTTCTTTGTTGGACTTCCTTGTTACACAAGTGTTTATACACTTGTTTACTTACTAAAAATATATTTAGTTCATGTAAGATCCGGGTTTTAAACAAGACTAATATTTTTGCTTGGTTCTTCCGAAAAACCACTTGTAGATCTTTAGATCTACATGTTTAGAGTCTTATTTTACAAGAAAAATTATTTTTACTCAAGTTCATGTTTAGTGTGTAGTAGAGTTTCATCATTTAACCCTTTTCATTCTTAACATATTCTATGTCATGTTTCATGAACATGACTAATCCGGGTTAGATGATGATCCGAGCTACCACAACATAGATCGGCACTAAATAATCACCACAAAACAAGTCTTACAAGTTTTACACCATTATATTTCTTTTATCCAACAAGTTCATCATTTTTATAAGACTTTAAACTTTGATCTTATATATTCATGACTTTTATCCGACAAATCCCTTATTAACCACTCTAAACAAGAACAAGAGGATGTTTTAGAACACTTACTACTAGCTCGAGGCTAGGGAAGAAACTAGACGAAAAATGGGTGGATAAAAGCAAACGGTTGAGGTTCTTCAAATTCCGTGAGCACCGAGCCTCGTTAGCGACCTTCTTACACCATAATATCACCTTGGAATGGATGGATATGGATCGAAAATGGTGGTGGCTTGAGGGACCCTTATGGCCGTGAGCTAGAGGGGGGTAAGGTGAGAGTATTTTGTTGGTGTTGAATGATAAGTATGAATCATGGTCTTGGGGTTTTTATAATTATCTTCCAACATAGCATTATCCTCTAGACAATATGTCCTCAAGATATCAAACATGATCCCATATTATATTCAAAGAAATCAAAGGGGTGTACCCCTTGTCTCCTAACCGTAAGTGGGGGGGGGGGGGGGTCCTAGTTCCATCCTAAATGTTACTTACACTATCTAGTTACATGTTAAGTACTAGGTTTAGTGTTTAAGTATGTTAAGTAATATATAGTGTGTTAGGGTATTCGGGGACCCTAACTAGCTTAGAAAAAAAATAAAAACAATGCTTCTAGCATTATTTTGGGTGTTCCGGGTATTATCCGGTTGTTCGGTTAGACACTGGTTCGTTAAAGTGCTAAATCACACTTTTTAGTGTCTTTTAAGTACCCTTCTTGTACCCTTTCAATTCCCAACACTTCGGGAAATATTCTGGATGATAAAACGAAATTTCTGCATAACATTCATATGATTAAATGCTGAATTGAGCTGAATTATACGAAATTATGCACTTAAAGTGCGTTTCGGGTGCTTTTTAGTGCTTATTTTTGCTTTCGCAATGTCTATAAATTAAACCCTTACATGTACTCTTGGGTTTTAATGTACTTTTGTCGTCGGACCTACACCTAGGCCTCAATTCTAATGTCTGACTGCTTTCTGCAGTTCTGTTGACACGATGTGTCTTACCGGTGAGTTTACTAATATTTTTGACGCAACGCTATCATAACGTAATTCTTGGAACATATATCATGCATGAATTCACTTTTATGGAATTCAGAAATTTATTTTTCTGGTAAACTAGATCATGCACAGTCATTTAAGGGGCAAATTACTGTTCATCTAGTGTACGGAATGTACGGAAAAGTGACGGTTGTCACAGTCTCCCCCCGTTAAAAGAATTTCGTCCCGAAATTCAAGCGATGCCATTGGTCGCAGGGGAGTTGTGAAACCAATATGGTCACTTAGATTCATGATTTGTCTTCATGTTCCCATGAAATCTCTGGGTCATGTCATGAATTCTATCATACTCAAGTAGATCAATCATGACCTTTCTGTGTCTTGTGGACTCTTGGTCTCTAACCTCAACAGGTTTCTATCGTATCACGGACTCTTGGTCCAAAACCTTAACAGGTTTCTATATTATCACGGACTCTTGGTTCAAAACCTCAACAGGTTTCTATATTATCACGGACTCTTGGTCCAAAACCTTAACAGGTTTCTATATTATCACGGACTCTTGGTCCAAAACCTTAGCAGGTTTCTATATTATAATTCTTGTCGTTTGTCATTGATGTGAATCTTATTTGTGGGAACAACGACTGTTCCTTAAGTCAGACTCCTCTACAGACTAGACACATGAATGTGTCGCGATCACTACTGATCTTTTTCTGGGAGCTTCATCTTGTGAGCAATGGTTCTGATCCCTACACCGGGGATTCTACCTTTTCGTTTTACAACTCACACTACACCTTCTCTAGGCGAGGCTCTCATTTAAGTCATACTTCTTGCCTCAAATTCTTACGATTTCCGCCGCTCATTGGCGTAATCTTTCTGAATTCTACGGGCTGTCCTGATATGATTACATATCTGAAGGATCTTGCCTCTAGTTTTCCTGGGCCATCTCGGGCCAGTTGATTGTTTACCTTCGGTTTCCGTTCAACATGACGGGAATTTACTCATTATGTTCCGTCTAAAGCTTTACACGAAGCGGTTTAGACGACGGTGTGATAGATACCGTTGTAGGAAAACTCCACTAAGGGCAAGTGAGTGTTCCGACTTTTCATCAAAGTTTATCACACAAGAACATATTGTGTTCATACAGTCTGCATTGTTCAGCAGCTCAGTTCATATTCGAGTTCTTACGATCATCGGTGTGTTGCAACCCTTGTGATCAATAAAGATCGTGCAACGTTTTCTTTTAGGTAATGACGTCCAGTTGCGGCGCGCAATCACTGTATCTATATCAAGATCTCTTCTCGTGATTCCTTAATCAATGTGCCGCGTGCGCAATGTTGTGGTCTCGTTGCATCGACGTACAATCGAGACTTTGTCGAGAGACGTCACATATTTGCAACTCTAGCTCCTTAGCTCTTGGTTGCAGGGTTGGCATGAATTTCGTTCTTGGTTATGGTTCTCACCTTGCGAATTTGAAATCCGCTTTTTGTCATTATTGCATGTAACTGTGCTTTCTCTAAGAGTTGCAAGGTAAATTGCGGCTGTTGCTCACGACCTTCCTTGGTCGCTGGCCATATAAGAATGTAGTCAATAAGTATATGACTTATCCAGGTATGGCTCACACGTTCGATTCATGAGGTCCATGAATATTGTCGATGCATGTGTTAAGCCAAATGATACGACAAGGATCTCGTAATGCTCGAAGCAAGTCCTAAAGGTCGTTCTAGGGATATTTCCTCTTGTATTCACAGTGGAGGACATCTTGTCCTCAAGTTGATCTTTGAGTGGTAACTGGAACCTTACGATTGGCTCATTTGTGTCACCAGTCCCTGGCAAAGGATTCTGATCCTCAATTTTCTGAAGTTTATGTAAAGTGGAGACTACCAACTTTCTCCTTGTCTCCTTAACTAAGGATGTTATGTCCTTAATTTCCTCTGTCTAACAGCTCTTGTAGTTGTATCAGAGGTTCACGCTTCGCTGGTGAAGCTAGTCGGTATGGCGTCATTCAGCCCTAGTACCGCTCCTGGCACGAGATTTGCCTTAAACCTCTCTTGTCGCTGCGGAGGTATCCCTGGCAGGTCTTCGGAAAAGGCTCCTGGAACTTCTTCCATCGCGGGGATGTTCTCAGGCTCTGCAGTCTACTCGGAGGCGTTTCTATGCCTCTTCGACCAATGAGGGATGTCGTAGATCTGCCACCTTATGGGGTCTAGCATCCTTGCACCTATTGCAGGAAGTTTGGGTTTCATCATTCGCAAGAGGGATGCGACTGATTTTCTCATAACAAACGACGTCAGCTGTATACTTAGATTTCCGATCCATGCTGACTATTATATTATGACTTCACGAGTCAAGGGTAACAGAAGGTTCAGGCCTTCTGAGTCCCTAAAATATAATTCCTTACTTGCTTCATCGGCTTCAATTAGCCTTCTATATGCCTATTTCGAAAGAATATGGGATGTCTATTTTTTTTGAAACTAGGCAAGCAGTGTCTTATGTTCTAAGCATGCAAGGTTACAGTTGATGCCAGTATCAATCAGAAAAAGATGCATAAGGTTGGTTAATAGGGAACGCACCCGTAACCGCATCTGGATCCTGGCGCGCTTCACGAGCTTCGATCGTGAAAACCCTTCCTTGCTTGCTTCTTCCTAGGGCAATCTTTCCTAACGTGCCCTGCTTTACCACATTTGTAGTAGCCTGGTATTCTCTTATTCCTTCCATCTGGGTCCTTCGCCCAACAGGCGTCCTTGCTATGCCCTTCTTTTCCACACTTTCCACACTTAGGCCTCAGACATCGACCTTCATGGTGAAAATTGCATTCTCCGCACTTCGGTTTAGTCCCCGAGTATATTCTACCACCGGCCTTATTAGTGGCTCCATCAGTTTCCCTGTCCTGTGGTGGATTCACTTTCTTTCTTTTGTTTGCTTTAGAGCTTCTATAGCTGACTCGTGTGCCCACCTTTAGGTTCGAAGACTTCCTTTTCTTATTGCCTGATGACTCCTCATGAGTCTCTTTCTTGTTATCCTCAGATTCCGAAAATTTTCCCGCACGTAGAGCTTCTTCAGTCAGGGTGACACTCATATCGATAGCCTCTGCAATGGTTGAGGGCTTTGAGGTAGTAACCATGCTCCTGATCTGAGGTGCAAGTCCCCAAATGAATCGTTCAACCCTTTTGAATTCCGGTGTGACTAAGTAGGGGACGACCCTAGACAAGTCGTGAAATCGTTGGACGTATTCAGGAATCTTCGGTCCATCCATTTTCAAGTTCCAGAACTCCACCTCAATCTTCTGGATTTCAGCCCTAGAACAATATTTCTTTTCCATCATTTCCTTGAGCTCGTCCCAGCTTAGTGCATAAGCAGCATCCGCACCAAAGGTTTGAACCTGAAGGTTCCACCAGGAGAGTGCGCCATCTACGAATAACCCTGAGATATAGGTAACACTCTGTTGGGGCGAACAGTTACTCATTCTTAGAATGGAGTCAGTCTTTTCTGCCCAACGAATAAATGCAACGGCACCTCCTGTGCCATCAAAATTTAATGGCTTGCAGTCTAGGAACTGTTTATAGGTGCAGCTAGTTGGAGGGTTATTTCCAGTAGTGCCATTGCTGTGCTTAGAGCGGAGGGCTTCATGTCGAGCAATCGCCTGTGAGATGCGTTCTTGCAGCTCGGCTTCTGTCCTTGGCAACGTACTGGTGTTTGTGTCTCGCCTGGGCGGCATTCTCTTCTGCCAAAATGGTATGAAGTAGGTTAGACAATATTTCAATTGTCTATGATATACATAGCACCATAAGCCACCCAATTTCACACGTATATATAACCAGTGTATAAGCGAGGAAACAGTTATTGAGCCTTCACATAGGCTTGCCAACTTGGCATATTGTTTGAGATGATCCCAAGGCTACATCGTCTTGGTCATTCAAGTTTCAGTTATTTCCTGCTACATTGGTTTTCTTAGGTCTTTAGCTTTACTGGTGCGTATATTTCCCCTTTGATGGGGTTGTTTGTGTAGAGGTGATAGGGAGTGTATCGTCACTGATTCTTCCTAAATGTCATTCCACCTCTCTTGCTTAAATATCACTTTCTCAAACGTCTCGTATGCAGGTAGAAGTGTCAGTCACGAAGTAGGCTAAGACAGGCTTCCTACTTTCTATCGTGCTAAAGCACTGATCTATGTGTTGTTCTACCAGATGAAGGTGAGGACACCTATAGATTAAATTTTGTATGGTTTTCATTAGCTTGACCCGCAGAGTCCACCAGGATTTCTGTGCACTACAAGTCGTTATTACGTGGGCCCCCGTAATAATAAATTGTCTTGCACAGTTACCCCAAATTTTCTCTCGTCCAAGCAGATAATCAATCAAGGAGGGGACACTACTGTCCTTATACCTCTTGTCATGGAAAGGACCTTTGCGATGGTCCACGCGCTAACATTCGTTATTGTTACACGCGTATAGGCACGATGATTAGATGAAATAGGAATAGAGAAAATTCCTAGTAGTTGGAGGGGCACCTTCGAGATGAATACTTCATCTTCCTTTTCTGGTCAAGTGCGTCGTCAATCTTGCTTCTCATAAGCCGCAGGGATCTCGTCCCGTTGGTCAAGAATTTGTTCAAGGTTGCCGCCTCTGCCTCGTCATCATCGCCGTAGTCTGGCATCTTCACGTTCGGGAGGGAAGAGCAGCCATTTCCTACAGAAGTAAGCTCAGCATCTTGTTTGGTAATCATTCCCAGCCATGAGCTTTGCAAAGTATGCGAGGTCGGTAGCTTCATCGTGCGAGTCACGTACAATAATAGGAGTCAGAGTCGAAAGTATCTCATTCACGTCAATAATCATTCCGTACACTTATTTGTATGTATGTATATCAATAACATATATGCTACTTAGCATAATCAAGCAATTTAATGCATTATATTACGTATAACTCTCGTTTTTGGGGGTCATTTTGTTTTTGGCAAGTCTAACTCGTGTAGACTACGCTTTGATTGGCACCTTATTTTAAAGGTATTCCTCACTAATGTCCTTGCCTTGTATTTTCTTTGTAAGGTGTCTGACTCGTGGATCTTGGCGCCTTCGTGAATGCAATGAAAACCTTTTTGTAAGATGTTTTCGTGAGAGAACTCTAGTGATTGTAGTCTAGACTCGAGAAAGAATCCTAGTTCACTACAATCGAAGCTCTGATACCAAACTGTCACACCCTGGCTTTGCGGAAGCGTATGATGTGTGACTAGCTTGTTATCATTGCATTCAATCGTAATAAACAACTACATGATCAAAACGATGTTCATCCATTTATGAAAATTTAAGTATTACAAATACTTGTTATTTAAGTCTTCAAAACACGACCTTTGACAAGGTTTCAATTTAACAAAAGTGGATGACATCTAGACTTGTAGTCTACTTCTAGTTATGACACTTGCGCCCAAGATCCATCCTGTCACCTGAAATACATGTAATTTTGGAAAACATCAACATAAAGTTGAGCGAGTTCATGCGTCTTGTATATCTTGTATGAAAACATAGTTTGTAACCTTTACAAATCAAGTATTTATTGTATAAATCACGTTTTCTTGTGTACACCACGTACTAAATGAGTGTTTGAGCAAGGACATTAAGGCATGTGAGGACATAGGGAGCTTTAGTATTTTCTCCCTTCACTGTGTCGATTTTCCCTCGACTGTGTCGATTAACCTTGACTGCGTCGATTTCCCTTGACTGTGTCGATTTCCCTCGACTGTGTCGATTAACCTCGACTGTGTCGATTTCCCTCGACTGGGACACCGAAGCACTCAAGTGGTCACATAAGGACCATGGGTGGGGCTCGGCCGTACCCGTTAGATCTAACCCTCGTCCCTAATTAAGTATTAATGGCATTTTTGTATTTAGTCTATGCTCACATGATCTAGTATTTTCTAGGCTTTTCTTAAAGCTCATCATATTGCACTCACCACGAGTGCTTCTTGTATTTTTACCCTTTGTAAAAATTGTAATATTTGTAACATGTATTTCACCCCCGAGAGTTATAAAAACTGAAAACAGTTAAAGAAAAGGGGGAGCATGAACTCACAACTTTGCGTTCCTGTGTGTCGTAAACTTCACCGGATTTGCTTAATTAACGTCGTAACCTATACGCGTTTTCTTAACGTTAGTCACTAGACTTGCGTCGCACAAGTACAGTCACTATCTCTTGTGTACGTATTCTTGTGTTAAAAATATTCTATATTTTTAACTACGTATCTTACTTATATTATTTCTCTAAAATTAATATAAGTATCTCGTGTTTTGCACTTTGCACCCGAATTATGTATCTTGTATGTTGTATGTGTATTTTTATGTTTATACTCCTCATGAGTGTTTAGTGTATTTTTAAGTCTTAATACACTAGCACGTATAACACATACTATATACACTTAGCACAAAAGTTGGTGATAAAATAATAAATAATATATATTTTTCTCTCAAAAAAATACATACTTATATACATTTTTATTCTTGAAGAAATCCTCATTTCTTATCACCAAAAATTAGGGAAACCTTGGTAATACTTTAAATACGTTTTTAGGGAATAAGTTTCCCAAAAACTTATATTTTTCTCTAAGTGTCAAAATTTATAAAAATTTTGACAGAGTTTCCCCTAAAAATGGAGGTTTCCCATGTTTTCAAAACATGTGTTTATTTTCTTTTAAATCGTCAACAATCATCAACAACAATTACTAATTTCTCCATTTCATGAACTTGAATATTTACAAAAATGTGTAGTAATTTACTAGCACATTTAGTAAGTCTTGTTATCTTTAAAAATAAGTTTAATTTCTTAAAAACTTTATTTTTAAAGAATATGAAGTTTCACAACTTCTAGTCAAGATTCACAAAAATATTTCTTTGTTGGACTTCCTTGTTACACAAGTGTTTATACACTTGTTTACTTACTAAAAATATATTTAGTTCATGTAAGATCCGGGTTTTAAACAAGACTAATATTTTTGCTTGGTTCTTCCGAAAAACCACTTGTAGATCTTTAGATCTACATGTTTAGAGTCTTATTTTACAAGAAAAATTACTTTTACTCAAGTTCATGTTTAGTGTAGTAGAGTTTCATCATTTAACCCTTTTCATTCTTAACATATTCTATGTCATGTTTCATGAACATGACTAATCCGGGTTAGATGATGATCCGAGCTACCACAACATAGATCGGCACTAAATAATCACCACAAAACAAGTCTTACAAGTTTTACACCATTATATTTCTTTTATCCAACAAGTTCATCATTTTTATAAGACTTTAAACTTTGATCTTATATATTCATGACTTTTATCCGACAAATCCCTTATTAACCACTCTAAACAAGAACAAGAGGATGTTTTAGAACACTTACTACTAGCTCGAGGCTAGGGAAGAAACTAGATGATAAATGGGTGGATAAAAGCAAACGGTTGAGGTTCTTCAAATTCCGTGAGCACCGAGCCTCGTTAGCGACCTTCTTACACCATAATATCACCTTGGAATGGATGGATATGGATCGAAAATGGTGGTGGCTTGAGGGACCCTTATGGCCGTGAGCTAGAGGGGGGTAAGGTGAGAGTATTTTGTTGGTGTTGAATGATAAGTATGAATCATGGTCTTGGGGTTTTTATAATTATCTTCCAACATAGCATTATCCTCTAGACAATATGTCCTCAAGATATCAAACATGATCCCATATTATATTCAAAGAAATCAAAGGGGTGTACCCCTTGTCTCCTAACCGTAAGTGGGGGGGGGGGGGTCCTAGTCCCATCCTAAATGTTACTTACACTATCTAGTTACATGTTAAGTACTAGGTTTAGTGTGTGTTAGGGTATTCGGGGACCCTAACTAGCTTAGAAAAAAAATAAAAACAATGCTTCTAGCATTATTTTGGGTGTTCCGGGTATTATCCGGTTGTTCGGTTAGACACTGGTTCGTTAAAGTGCTAAATCACACTTTTTAGTGTCTTTTAAGTACCCTTCTTGTACCCTTTCAATTCCCAACACTTCGGGAAATATTCTGGATGATAAAACGAAATTTCTGCATAACATTCATATGATTAAATGCTGAATTGAGCTAAATTATACGAAATTATGCACTTAAAGTGCGTTTCGGGTGCTTTTTAGTGCTTATTTTTGCTTTCGCAATGTCTATAAATTAAACCCTTACATGTACTCTTGGGTTTTAATGTACTTTTGTCGTCGGACCTACACCTAGGCCTCAATTCTAATGTCTGACTGCTTTCTACAGTTCTGTTGACACGATGTGTCTTACCAGTGAGTTTACTAATATTTTTGACGCAACGCTATCATAACGTAATTCTTGCAACATATATCATGCATGAATTCACTTGTATGGAATTCAGAAATTTATTTTTCTGGTAAACTAGATCATGCACAGTCATTTAAGCGCAAATTACTGTTCATCTAGTGTACGGAATGTACGGAAAAGTGACGGTTGTCACAGTGTTAATGAGATTATAGGTACCATGGGATGCTTGGATCCTACGAGCATACGACACCACGGGCCTGGAACATGAAACCGGGCACCTAACACCCTTTTTATGAAAACAAACAGTAGCTTCACACGGGGCCGTGTCGCCCAAACACGCCCCCGTGTCTCTCTATCGCTGAAACTTTTTTTTTCTTCTAGACTTGCCACACGGGGCCGTTCCTCTCGGACAGACCCCCGTGTCAATCTTCTGTAAGTTTTTACAAAAACATCAATACTGGAACTTTTGACACGGGGCCGTGCCTCTTAAACACGCCCCCGTGTCTAGTGTCTGATTTTTTTTTAAAAAAAATTGTTGTTTTAACCCACTTTTACACATTTACTCAAGTTTAACCAATTATGGACACATTGAGGACAATGTGAAATTTAAGTGTGGGGAGGAAATTGAATTATTTGTTTGTTCGCCTTATAGATTTCTGAGTTAGGATATGCTTGAATTCTTAGTTCGTCTAACTCGTTTAACTGGTGTAGGCAATCTTTTCCTTAAATTTCTTGGTCTAAGTTTACATTTTTTTTAGTGCCCAATTTACTCTGTGTTCAATTTCTACTGGGAGATGACAGTTTTTTCCATAGACTAGCTTATATGGTGTGGTACCTATTGGTGTTTTGTAAGCTATTTGAAATGCCCATAAAGCGTCGTCTAATTTGTCTGCCCATTCTTTTTGATTTTGACCCATAGTTTTTCTAGGATTCTTTTTAGACCTCGGTTTGTTACTTCGGCTTAACCATTAATTTGAGGATTATAGGCTGTCGAGAGGCGGTGATAAACCCCATATCGTGTTAGAGTTTTTTTTCCATTTTATGGTTGCAAAAGTGCTTTCCTCTATCACTGATTAGGGCTTTTGGAGTTCCAAAACATGAGAATAGCTTTTTTCAGAAATTTTACAACTGCTCTTCCGTCGTTGGTGGGAAGAGCTTCGGCATCGGCCCATTTAGAAACGTAGTCGACAACCACTAAGATGTATTTGTTTCCTCTCGAAGGTGGGAATGGTCCAATAAAATCCAATCCCCATACGTCGAATATTTCACAAATAAGAAAGCTATTCTGTGGCATTTTGTTTCTTCTTGATATGTTGTTTAACAGTCGGCATGCATCACATGTTTTGACCACCACATAAGCATCCTTATGTATTATGGGCCAGTAAAATCCTGCATCGTACACCTTTCATGTGGTGTTGGCTATTCCATGATGTCCTCCACACGGTCCTTCATGACAATGGCGAAGAATTTGTCTTGCTTCACGACCATGGACGAATCGCCGAATAAGTTGATCTGCACATAGTTTGAAAAGATATGGGTCTTCCCAAAAATAGTGTTTTACATCAGTGAAGAATTTATTCCGTTGATGATAAGACAACCCTTTAATGATGGTGCCACTAGCTAAGTAGTTAGCAAAATCTGTGTAGCAAGGTTCTTCTTTATATTCTACCATTCTAAGGATTCTATGGGGAATTTTTCATTCATGAGTTCTTCTCGAGTTCCTTCCAAGGCAAGGTTTTTAGGACGAGACAGGTGGTCAGCAGCAGTGTTTTCTGCTCTTTGTTTGTCTTTTATTTCTATGTCGAATTCTTGAAGGAGAAGAATCCATCTTATGAGACATGGTTTTGCATCTTGTTTCTTGAAAAGGTATCGAATGGCAGCGTGGTCTGTGTAGACAATAGTTTTGGAGAGCATGAGATAGGAGCGGAATTTATCAAATGTAAATACTACAGCTATAACTCTTTTTCAGTGATTGTGTAATTTTCTTGAGCTTCATTAAGAGTTTTACTAGCATAATATATTGGATGAAAATGTTTTTCTTTTCTTTATCCTATGACTGCTTCAACTACAAAATCGCTTGCATCGCACATGATTTCGAATGGTAGCTTCCAGTGTGGTGCAATCATGATTGGTGCTTTAACAAGCAGATCTTTAGGAGGAATAAATGTTGTCGTGCAATCCTTGTCAAAGATGAATGGGGCATCTTTTTCAAGTAGCTTAGTTAGAGGTCGAGAGATTTTAAAAAAGTCTTTGATAAATCGCCTATAGAATCCAGCATGTCCTAGGAAACTTCGAATGGCTCGAATGGATGATGGAGGAGGGAGTCAAGAAATAGTATCGATTTTTGCGCGATCGACTTCCATTCACACGTTGGAGATTTTGTGACCAAGTACCAATTAAGGGTGAGGTTAGTCTCCTCACATCTAGATAGCATTCGCTCAAAGTTATCAAGGCATTGGTAAATGAATCACCAAAGATGGAGAAATCATCCATGAAAACTTCCATGGTTTTTTCTATCATATCGTGAAAAATGGCTACCATGCATCGTTGGAATGTTGCAGGTGTGTTGCATAGACCAAATGGCATGTGTCGATATGCAAAGGTTCCGTAGGGACACTTGAAAGTAGTTTTCTCTTGGTCTTCTGGGGCACTGGGAATTTGGAAGTACCCCAAGAATCCATCTAGAAACTAATAAAATTTGTGACCAGATAATCGCTCTAGCATTTAATCAGTGAAGGGTAAAGGGAAATGGTCTCTTCGTGTGGCTTCATTGAGTTTCCTATAGTCGATGCAAACTCTCCATCCGGTGACAGTTCTTGTTGGTATGAGTTCGTTCTTTTCGTTTGTTACGACCGTTATTCCACCCTTCTTTGGCATGACTTGGACAAGACTTAGGGGTTGTTTGGCAACATCTGAATGGTTAAGTGCTGAACCAGTAAGAGGTCTGAACCATTAAGTGCTGAACCAGTAAGAGGTCTGAACCCTTAAGAGCCTCATTAAGAGATAAACAAACAGCCCCTTACCCATGGACTATCGGAAATGGGGTAGATAAGTCTGGTTTTTAAGAGTTTTATGACTTCCTTTTTTACTACTTCTTGGACTTTGGGATTAACCCTTCTATGTGGTTGGATTACCGCTTTGTAGTCGTCTTCATTAAAAATATGTATGTACACATGGAAGGACTTATTCCTTTGATGTCCATTAGTTTCCATGCATTTGTCGTTTTATGTTTTTAAGAAAATTAAGTAATTTTTCTTTTTTCTTGAGACGTGAGATACGATGAAATAATGACGGGAAGTGTACCTTTGTTGTCTAAGAATGCGTATTCTAAGCCTTTTGGAAGTTCTTTGAGTTCTAAAGAAGGTGGGTCTTCAATAGATGGCTTAGTCTTTGGTTCGTCATTGCCGATTGGGTATTTCATAGATTTATTTATATTAAAAATTCGTTTGTCGGCCCCAAATTTAGTGGGAAGATTTTAATGTTTTGGTTTGAATAATGCTTGATGGGTTTTAATGAAAGGTTGTCCCAACATGAGTGGAGCATCATCTAAGATTACAAAGTCGGTTGGTACAATCGTATGGTTTGTTTGAATGAGAACATCTTCAATCACTCCCGTAGCGTGTTTGATTTTTTGATTAGCCAAGAGGATAGGAATTTTGATCGGAAGAAAATCACCAATACCTAATCTTTCGAATAGGTAGCTTGGCATTATGTTATCACAAAGATCTTTGTCTATTAAGATGTTACTAATATATATGTTTTAAATAAAACATGTTACCGATTTTATGTTTAATCCAACTTGTTCATCTTATATTAACGAAGTTTGACTTTTAGTTAATTTAACACATGCTATTTCTTTGAAGTTAGGATTAGTGGTTAACTATTTTCAAAACTTAGCATTAGATGGAACCAAACTATGATTTTCAAAAGATGGTTGTTAGATGTGTATTTCTTGAAGGTCTTTTTGTTCCTCTTCGAAATTTACCTTTAAAGACTTACCTTTCGAATGGCTTGGTTCGGATTTGTCATCTTCCTGAGTTGGTTTTTCTTCGAGTGATTCCTCTTTTATCGGATCTTGAGGTTTTACCTCTTCTATGATCACCTCCTTGGTACATATGGTCTCTTCTTTTGCACGAGATTGATTGATCAAGAATTCTAAGTTCTTGAGACTTTGTATGAGGCTTTCGGCTTCGGGAACAATTGTAGGTGGTTTATCATACGTTTCAAATGATGGAGTGTCCTAATCAAAGCTTGACTTTGGAAGCTCAAACCTTGGTTCCTCATATGTTATGTATGAGGTTGATCGTTGAAAAAGGTAACATTTTTGTACCGAATGAGATTCACCACACATGGTACAATGTGGTTCCTCAGAATCATCATAATCGTAGTAGTCATATTCCCCCATGTAATAATCCATTGTTTGGATAGTACCCAAACGATTATGGCTCTCGGGAATTAAAATTTTTGTGAATATAGAAGGTTTACATGGCCCCGTGGTGTATGGACACGACCTCATGCATAGGACTGTGTTTTATTCGGTACTGGGCGTTTTTACACGACCCCGTGTCGAAAGAAACACGACCCCGTGTGAGTCTTCTGTAAAAAAGTTTTTGTTTGGTTTTCAATTACTGCATACTAGACACGGCCCCGTGTTAGTTCAGCACGGCCCCATATTAAGCTACTGTAACTGAAGTTTTTAGAAAAAAACGAACAGAAATTTGAACAAAAAATTAAAGAAAATGACTAGGCCGTTGATTTTAAGCTTTCTTAAAATCTCTGTGTCCCCGGCAACGACGCCAAAAACATGACATGAGTGAGGGTGTGTATGATTTTATTATATTTTTAGCACTATTTACTCTTTTATCAAGCTTTAAATTTATAAAACATCATATAACACTATCACTCTCTACAACACGCTAAGGCAAGTGCACCCATCGTTGGCATAGTATAGTGATGGTAAGATACCGAGATCGTCCAAGGACACAAGAGCTTTTAATACCAGATTATCGTCAACGTCTAATCGACCCAAATTTTGAGAAAAAAGTTTTTAATAAGTAAAACAAAGAAAGAAACTAAAGTAATAAAAGAAACAAATAAACAAGATAGAATCACTTGGTTCCGACACATGTTTCATGTATCCTTTAATGATTTCCGCACTTTGGGTTTTTTAAGAGATTATCTTTGTTATTGTGGCTTGTCCCTCTTTTGGAGGAAACGCTTCCCTCGGCTATATTGGTTTGAGTTAGCAGGGATACGGTCCCGCAAGGCCGGAATATTGAAAGATAAATAAGTGAGCTATTAATGCAAAATGTGGCATGTCCCTCTTTTGGAGGCAACGCTACCCTCAGCCATATTGGTCTAAGTCAGCAGGGATACAGTCTCGCAAGGCCGATTTAAAGTTTTAATAGTACTTTATTTATAAGGGATTCAATCTGTTCTTACTTCTCCCGATTTGATGCTATCTGCCTCAAAAGAAGTCCTAATAAGCTTGAATCAAGTCCTCGTAGGATCTATACACTGAACAAGGCAAGAACTTCACCCAAACCTCCCTTCTAACCCCCTTCTAGGTAGTTAGCGCGCTTTATATAGACCGCAAAGACACAAATGAGTGAATCAACAAAACATGAAGGAATGATAGGATAAAGTTCACTTTCAATATAAAAAACTAGTTATTAAAGTCATTAATACAAACCAAATTAAAAAGTTAACCAAAGGTTGGAAATCAAATGTAATACATAAAAGATTTTGTCTTCACCAAGTGATGTAAGAGATTAGCCAAGCATGGTCATAGTTTGACAAAGGCTCTTACGATCAATCTTGGATCCAGAGACTACTACACACTCTAAACTCTAATGATTGTGGTGGATAATGGTGGTGAAGTGGTGGCTGAGAGTCCAGGATCCGGCAGGTTTAGACGGAAGTTTGGATAGAATAGAACTAATTCGGTAGAATATTATTATTAAGAATGCAGTAGAAGCAGAATTGTCAAAAACATCATTCATACCGAAAGACTTTACATCATTTACATGCTGAATTTCTCCAGTGTTTCCCCTCTGGGAACCAAAACTTCACCTCAACTCTCACTCACAACCCCTATATATAGGCAAGACCCTCCGTGCGAGTAAGGCTTTGTGCGAATGGACTAGGTCCATTCGTGCGAATGACTAGTGTCCCTTCGTACGAAGGACTCCTTCGTGCGAAGGGAACTTTTTCAATACAAAACCACAACTTCTAACTCTCATCTATACAATATTGAACATATGCTCTATGTAGCCTATTCGCACAGTGGTGGACACACAAAATATGCATTAACTATTTCCCCCTTGTACGTCACTGTCGAAGCTTGATCTTTGAAAAAGAAAGCCGTGTTTGAATATGTTGCAACTTTAATCAGGCATCTTGATATCTTCAATTTATTCTGCCTTGATTGGTGATTCGGGCTTGCATTATCTTCGTTAACCACAAATTCCCCTTGAAATGAATCTTCAGGTCTTTGTTTGTACGGTTTCCAATCTCCTCTGATTTGCTATACCATAATTTTCACGAATAATCACCAACTTGAAACTTATTAGTGCAGCTTCTCTGTTTCGACATTAACCACCTCCGTGTTCGGTTTTGATTTACCACTTCCGCTCAATCTTTAAATCTTCAAAAACCCAACCGGCAATTGATACAAAGTTAGAATCACCACACCAGTAAACTTCGAGTTAATGAATACCCACGGAAATTTGAAATCCCATTTTCTGTAATCATCTTTAAGCACACTCCTTAATGGTTGATCAGTGTAAATGGTAATCTCCACATCCAGCAAATCTTCATCGGATAACAAATCATCTGGTAACACATTCAGCTCTCAGAAACATTCTTCCACGATCAGATTCACATTCTTCCTCTTTAGTCATGATAATAGATGTATAGTCTTCTCCATTAGTTCCGCCAGCAACTTAATCAACAATCATCGTCAATTCCTCTACTCGAAGATTAACCATTTTGACACTTTAGACTATCAAAAAGCTTGTGATATCTTTTTAAGTATCGATAATACTAATGCATCTCCTGGCACTAATCCTGCTAACCGGCTTGACGAAGACCCAAGACTTAAACCCTAAGACATCAATCTAACCCTAATCTGTAGAATCTGAACTTCCTATGATCACGAACGAATGAATCCAGATCCTATGCATCCCCGGACAATCTGAAGTCGGAACCACCCGAATACTAGTGCATGTCACGAATTTCAAAAAGGCTATCTGATGAAATTTTTATTCCCCCTCATTTTTGAAAATTCTGACTTCTCTAATCTTTATCACTGAATGTCCCCCTCAAACTTGGCAAATTTAGTCCTCTCTGTTCTCTTAAAAACTCAACTATTCCCCCTCAGTTTTTCATCAATGCGGATTTTTTGATTTGGCCAATTAATAGTCAGATAACCCAGGTGATAAACATTCTAAATTGGAATCATGACTACCCCACTATCTTCACTACTCTATGATCGCATCATCATATATGTTCTCTGAAGCCCCCGACGGTGTCCCCGAACAGCCCGTATTTGTCGTTAAAAACCCAAAAAATATGTTCAATCACCAAATTTTTTCTGTACACTCGTCTCTTCACCATGATAAAAAAATGCCTTTTTTAGGCTTTTGGCTCATTCGTACTAATGGAGAGGTCCATTCATGCGAATGGAGTAGGTCCTTTCGCGCGAATGAGATGTTTTGAACGAATAAGGTGTCTTCATGCGAATGAGGTTTTCAAACGGCTAAAAAATTTCACTTCGTGTGAATGGGGCTTTCAAACGGCTGAAAAATTCCCCTTCATGCGAATGGGGTATATTCGCGCGAATGGGGTATATTCGCGCGAATGGGGTATATTCGAGTGAATGGAATATCGTTCGTTCGAACGTTGCTGATCACATTTTTCGATCCAAAATGTTTATTTCTACGAATTTCATGATGATACTTCACAGATATGGACGAAAATCAATTCTGAATGTAATGATGTCTTCAGTTTCAAATTTCATCTGTGAATTGAACTTCAATTTGATGTTTTATGTCTAAAACCCCCTAAAAACCCATAATTCATGAGTGTAGGTGATTCAATCAACTGTTAGATCGATTGAATCGGTATCGTAGCTCTGATACCAATTGAGAGTCCAGGATCCGGCAGGTTTAGACAGAAGTTTGGATAGAATAGAACTAATTCGTTCGAATATTAGTATTAAGAATGGAGTAGAAGCAGGATAGTCGAAAGCTTCATTTATACCGAAAGAGTTTACATCATTTACAAGAAGGAGAAAAAATTTTCTCAAGCATTTCCCCTCTGGGAACCAAAACTTCACCTCAGCATTCACTCACAATTCTTATATATAGGCAAGACCCTCTGGGCGAGTGAGGCTTTGTGCGAATGGACTAAGTCCGTTTGTGCGAATGACTAGTGTCCCTTCGTATGAAGGACGCCTTCGTGCGAGGGGAATTTTATCAATACAAAACCACAATTTTTTACTCTCATCTATATAATATTCAACACACACTCTATCTAGCCTATTCACACAGTGCAGACACACAAAATATGCACTAACAGTGGCAAGTGTGAGAAAAATGGTTTGCCAAGGGATAAGTTGCAAGTGAACCAAGCACCGCTATTTATAGCTGGAAACAGACAACTCACATGGCCCCGTGCTCGCTGGGTACAACCCCATGTCATCCTTTTTCTCTGTCTTCATTTAATGCACTTGTCAGTCCGGATACTTGCACGACCCCCGTGGCCATTGTACTTGCTGTACTATCCAAGATTTGCGAATCTAGGAGTTGACCATGGCCTATGTCCATGGGACACGGCCCCGTGTCTCTTGTCTGCTTCTATTTGTCTTTATCTTTCTTGAATCTTGAGTGGGGCACATCCCCATGCCCGGTAGGCACGACCCGTGCTTGGCTTCTGATTTGTTGTTTTTATTCTTGGGGTGAAGCTTGGAGGGTTGGTATAGTGTATCAACTTCCCTTCTTTTGTATTCATGCTGAATTTTGCTATTAATTTGTTCCTTTTGTATATTTAAGCTCTTTTAATCCCGAAAATCAAAAGTATACAAAGAAAAACACTTTTTCCAGCATTAGTACTAAAAATGGTTGATTTTATACCTTATATGATATAATTCATATGTTTCATTTGGCGCATATCAAGAAGGCATTCTGATCATCTTGATTTGCTCTTGCAGGCCCTGAAGGATAAACTTATCCTTTATGTGCTTGATTTTCTTGCCGATTTCTTGCAAACGAGGATGAATTTCGATGCCTATACTTGTCATTTGCAGAGGCCATTTGTTGTGGAGATTTCATTTGATTCTTTTTGTATTGCTTAGATTTCATATCTTGTTCAGAAATCTCATCTACCTTCCAAAAAGCTTTGTTAGCATAGTCAAATGCATATTTTTCACATTTGCCATTGTGAACGGACTTAACAAAAGCATTAGTGTTATTCACACATGATGGTTCATCATCCACTTCTGTCCAATCTGCAATTGATACTTCTTCTGCACATGAAGTAGAAGCATTAGTGTTATTCACACATGACTCTGTCTGTTTCACATCCCGTTTGTCAGATGTATAATCACTAGGTTTGCCATACACCATATGTTGTTCTTTTCTCAAGTTCTTCCTCGGTGCCAGGCAACCTTGCGTAATTGTGATTATGTGGTGGGGCAACCTGATTGTATCCCAAACCCTTCCCCTTTTCTCTTTGTATGCCAGTTGCACATTGCACACATGTTGAACGACCTTGATGGATGTATCAAACTTCTTTATATTTATTTCATTTTGTTGATACTTTCCAGTCGGAAGCTCTAACTCAGCTCTCACAAAATCAAGTTCCATGATTTTCACATTAAGCTTGTTTTTATAAGCATAAACCCAACACTATTGTTGGTTAAGATCCTTGTAAAGCTGGGCTATGTCCTTCCTTGGCGCTTCAACCTTTTCAGTAAGCAACTTGCTTTTTTCTATAAGGCTGATGCATTTAGTCATTGCACTATTGTACTCATTAAACAGATTAGAGTTATAAGCTTTTAGTTGTACAACCTTACTTCTACAATGAGCAGAACATAAACGTGTGTTTATCATGTCAATAAGCGATTTTGGTTCGTCAGTCTGATTCATCGTGCAGTGATTCCACTTGTGAAGATGAAGGGGTTACAGGGCTATAAACCACATTCGGGTATTGAGTTTGAGCCTGGGGTGCGGTGCTGTTAATGCAAGTTTGCTGGGTTGTAGGTGTCACACCCCAAAAACGTCGTAGCGGAATATAAAACGTAGTGGTGACGGAAGCTGGTGCCCATTTCTATCTTGATGTTTGATGCATTATAGTGTTGGACATTATTACTTAATTAAAACGTTGATTTTAAACTTAACGTCCTAAAACATGACATAATCCTGATAAAATAAAGTTGTCTTTTGATCCTTACAGATCTTATTACATTGTCCCAGAATATTTAAAAGTCAGTCCAACATTTTACGTGATAAAACATGCATCAACAACTACAAGATACGCCATAATTCCCGAAGCCGAACTTAAGTACCTGTAGAACACGTTAAAATCAAGTGTCAACACAAAGGAAGGTGAGTTCACATATTCACTTACAAACAATTTTATTCCAAGGAAAACTTTCTATTTAGGTGTTTATTTGAAAACATCCCTGTAATTTTGAAAGTCCGTTTTACTTCCTTAATAAAAATCCATGGGCCTTCCGTCGCAGTTCATGAACCCGACAATATTGTTACTACCCAGGTTTTGTATATTAAATTATTGCGTCAATTTTCAGACTCGTATGTTAGCTAGACGATACGAACTATATATTAACCATGCAGGGATAATCAATGCTAGACAATAAACAGAATCAAAATTCGTCGCTTGACTTGACACGGGAAGACCGGTCACGACGGGGTTGTCAACCCGATAGATCTACCAACAATTCCTCGCGTACATTACTTAAATGATTAAAAGACATCATGGGCGCATGGTCCTATCTCAATGAACCATATGATGTCTGCCTCACGTACAATATATATATTCTACTAATATGACAATTTAATACACGATGTTGTATGAATTCCCCTGTCACTCAATTGTTGAGACCCAATCCGGAATTCATCCCCAATCATACGGTCGTGTTTCGCTTAGGAAAATACCGTACTTTCAATATTCATTCATCAAAAACGTTTTACCTCGAAACGTATGACTTATCAAATTTCATATATTTTCAACGAAAATATATATTTTATATTAAAAGGTATTTTTATTTCAAAAACATTATTAAACCCTTTTATTGACGTGTTCTACCCCCAAAATATATACAAAGCAGTAAAAAGAGGGGTTTAGTGACACTCACCTTTGGGTGCGTATTTTTAAATAGCGCAATCCCAGTGATTGATTTCTACACGTCCTAATATATATATATATATATATATATATATGTATATGAACGATTTTAAATCAATATAAACATCACAAAATTCCTAAGTTTCTCCATTTCTTAGAATTATCACATAACTTTGAGGTTATCCCGAAAAGTTGTTATTTTTGGATTATGTTGGCACATTTATATATACATGAGTCCATATATATATATATATATATATATATATATATATATATATTTTTATGATTCTGCGACTTGAACGATTTTATTGGTGACCATTATTGTGTAAATCCGTTAACTCTCCCGTTTATACGCAATATATCTACGATTTGCGCGTCGTAATATCTCTAAATATAATAAAGCAATTGTTTGCAATCCTAGGTGTCAACATTTGAAGCCACCTATCCTAGGTGTCACCATTTGAAGCCCCCCTCCTAATTACATACCATGTGTCATTTTATTAGAATTTTCTTTTTTTTTAAATAATTATTGGTTTGGGCGGCCAGATCTTTGTTTTAAATTTGAATTCCCGCTTCACACCTCAAAAAACCCATTTCTGACTTCTTCTTTTCATTTGTAGAGAGAGAACCAGGGAAAAAAAAGAAAGTTAATCTGATTTCCCTCATACGTTTCATCACCGCTACTCTGTGAAACCCTAAAACTTGCTAACCCTTCAGATCTTGAATCCCCCTAATCTCATTTTCTTCAATCATCGCCACCCAAAAGTTGCTTCTAAAGATCGTATGTATGGTAAGTTTTTGTATCTGATTTGATGTTCTTAACATTTGATTTTGATGCATTCGTTTTCATCTAAACCCTAAGTTTTAAATCAAATCAGTTCAAATCACGCATCTCTCCTCTCTTTCTCTCTCTTTCTCTCAGATCTGGCGTTTGAAATCAGACAAAGGTGAGTGAGCTCCGGTGGAAAGGAGAAGTTCATCAGATTTCCCCATGTGTATCTTGACCTAATTTTTTTCATTGAATTTGTTTTTGATAGTTTGAATCTGATTGTGCTTCAGATCTGACTTGGATCGACTCTGTTGATTAGTGGTTGTGCTTCAGATCTGACGACCATTCGACAAATCCTAAGGTAAGATCTCGAGTTTTCATCACTCATTGACAAATACCACAGTAGGCAAATCCCACTTCGTTCGTGCATAGAAGAGATGTTTTGTTTTCTTAAGGAATACGAGACCTTAAATATAACCGATACGTTTTGGGAATATTGGCTGTGGATAAGAGTAGGGCTCTATAGTTGTACTCAACTTTAATTATTATAATGTTGTGTGTGACAGAGCAGTGATTAGATGGAGGAACATCAAACTTGTAGTGATGGTGGTTGTGAGGTTCTAATTCCTAAGGTAAGTTATGTATGATGCTTAATTTATTTGGGAACTTCGTATTAAACTTAGATAAAATCTGGAATTTACATTTTAGTTGCTTTGTATATTATTAACTATGAGTTATAGATTATGAATATCATCCATGATTATCAACTTTCTGCATTTTGATGATTGATTATTAATGCAAATTAACATAAAAGTGGGTTCGGTTTCTTAAATATCTTTTTTTGGGGTGTGTTTGGGGTGTGTGTGGCTGATTCCTACCCCATTTCCGAAACTACATTGTAAACTAGGAGTGAAAGCTAATTTTTTAAAGAAGATGAAATCGGCCATTGATCCAAGTTGGTAGTAGGGTATCATTAAGGCTTCTTTATTGAATTTGTTGATACTATAGATGACAATAAGTTATTAGAGCATGTTGGTTTTAGGTTTATTTAAAGCAAATAATGTTGATCGATGGTTATGCCAACATGTAGCATTGAACATATATTAACTTGCAGCCAAATGTTAAAAGGATGCATTCGGTTTATTTATTATTTTTAAGGTGCTTTTTTTTAATAAAAACTTTAATTCTATTAGTATAAAAGGATGCACTCGATTTATTTATTATTTTTTATGTACATTTATGTAGACATTATTGCAATGGATGCACATATAAATGGCAAAAATGCCTTCCAACAACATGAACACACTTATTCTATATGGGTATTGTGTGCACACATGACATGGCGGAAGTTCATGTTAGCAATTTTTTATAGATTATATTGTGCATGATCTGTTTTGTATGGACTTTCATATGGGTCAAAACGGGATGCGTCGGATTAGGTTGGCCAGCAATAGGGGCGTGCATAAAACCGAATGAAATCATCCATAACCAAATTAACCGAACTGAAAAAAAAAACGATCCGAATAAAGACTGGCGGGTCGGTCAATGTTTTTTTTTCTAATAATCAACATTAGTGGGTCGGTTATGATTATTCCTATTTCTATATGAGGCGAAGCTTTTAAGGGGCGGGAGGGGGCGGCCGACCCTCCGAACTTTTCCCTCGATAGTGAAGAGTATATAGTTTTCGTATAGAAATTTTTGGGTATATATGTTTTCGACCCCCTGGTTTTATGGAAATTTTATGTCCGGTGCCCCCCCCCCCCTCGCGTCAGAAATCTCTAGCTTCGCCACTGTGAATATATCCGCCATAAGTTATACCAATAATCACACTTCAATACAAATGAATTTAAGTTTTTGCATTGCAGAGATGAATAGAAAATAACTTACATGACTCATCCAATACATATTATCTATGTTTTAAGTTGATTATTTCTATTTATTGCTACTTACAAAATAGAACTTGGTGTCTATATTTAATGAATAGAACAAAACTAGAAGTATGTTATTGGGTTTAATTTCGGTGTGCTTTAATTTTTTACAAAAATGGTTCACTTACCGGTGTCCTTAAGTTTTTAACTTTTTGTAGTACGAAAATAAGTAATTTGGGTTTTTTTTACTAATTCTTTTTACAATGGTTGTTCACTATTTCTATTTAGTGTTAATGATTCTTTAAAAAAGATTGTAATTCGTATTATAGCAGATGGGAACACCTGCTATTAATGTTGATGGAGAAACCGCGAGTAAGCTGGTTGTTAATGTTGAAGAAAGTCAAGAAACCGTAGAGCAAAAGAAAGATCGTAGATGTAAAAAATATTGGGTATGAAACCATTTTACTACAAATAAGGATTCGGGTAAAGACAGGTGTCTTTATTGTAAGTCATATTTGGCGTCCTGTTGAAAAATGAAAATAGTTAAGATTTAGCACGGGTCGAAATAGGTTCTGTCATGCTGGGTTAAAACACTTTTGTCCAGCTTTTAAACTTTTTTTAGTTATAATATTATTACAAAAATCTTATTCAACCCTGTTCTACCTGTTTTAATCATTTTAGATGTATAAATTGACCTATTTTAATCATATTTAGACGTGTTAATTGACTTGGTTATAAGTGGGTCAAAATTGTTAACCTTTTGTGTGTTTGCTTGTTTCTATCAGATGAGGCGAAACAATTTGCACAAGCGGTGTAGGAAAGCATCAAAGGCAATTACCATTTTTTTAATCGACGAGTTTATAACTTTTATATTATACATTCACAACCTGTGATTAGGTTTATGAAAAATTTAGCCTTAGAAGGTTTCGGGACCAAAAGGCTTAATGTCATTTTTATCTTAATATAATTACATGTCTGTATTATAGTATCCAACTGGCACACTAGAAGTCCCTTTAATGATGTCAGAAAATGTTTCTACGAATGGACCAGGAACAACTACTGGTGCTGAAGTTGGGTATAAAAGGAGTGCTTATATGGGAAGTTGTAGACATGATTTATGGCAAGCTATAAGAGCATCGTCACCAACTCCATATTATCTTGATGATTACTCTGTTGGTACCATTTAGTTATTTAGTTGTGGTATAATATAATTCTATATCATTTTAGTAATTAAAACCTAGCAGTATCTATGTAGGTGTTCTTCGCTGACAAGATGGTGCTATTGTTGCAAATAACCCTACTATATTCTCAATACGAGAAGCTCTGCTTCTTACTTGTGTCAAAAGATGGTCAAGAGCGATTCACAAGCCTTTAGTCCAAGTGGTACCAAACATGAATAATTCCTAAGTTGTATACATAACCGATATTTGTCTTTTTTTGATGTTTTTGTACACAGCTTATAAAGAAAACTTTGTTACTATTTTATGTAACGTCACTTTATTTGCATTACTTTTATCGATACACTTATGATTAATGTAATTTAAATTTTCCTACCCGGGTTGCCACCCGAGTGATAATTTCAGGCAATGAATGCTAACCAAAGCAGTATTGTGATTTGTGATAATTTAAATTATATTTATTAAAATATTATTATTAAATTATTTTGTAATATTTAATTTAAATAACTTCAATTTCCACCGTTCAACAGTTAGAACTCATAATCCGTTAGTACAAGTTGGATTATCCTAATCAAAAGGTCCGATCCATATTCATTCGGATCCGTGTCCGTCTGAAATTGAATAGGTATTTTGTAGAGAATTAATAGTATTGCAATTTATATTACTTATTGCCATATTGAAGTAAATGCCTTAAGTAATTCAATTTTTTTTTCTTATTGGTAAGGTTTGCCAAACATGGGTCTTAGCATGAAAAAGAGATCAGGTTATAAATCATACAAAAAAAAAAAAAAAATACTTTTATAGACATAGATTTTTTAACACAACCCATAACCCGTGAAGGTCATGGGTATATAAACTGTTGGGTGAGCTTTGAGGTTGAAACATTAAGCGTGGGAGGGTATAAAGAGGAGACATTAAGCGTCACGTTAGAAAGGCGGCGCGGTAGGAAAAACACGTGGTAGAAGGGACGCTAAAGTGGTTTAAAAAAAAAAAAATCAAGAACCAATAAAATGTTAGTATGAAGAAGTTATCCAATTATAATAAATCATATATATAAAATTCTTTTGTAAATATAAATTTTTATAAAACAACCCATAACCCGTGAAGCTCACGGGTATATAACCTAGTATATATACATAAACGTTCACATAATTTAACACCGTAACACGCGAAATCTTGTTAACCTATCTATTTTGTCATTTTTAAAGAAATATACATAAAACATCTCATATGTACCAAATTTCATGCTCGACAAACAAGTTACACATTTAATGCAATTTTACCGTTTCTACCGCACAATACGCACAAGTATACATGCATAGTCTAAATTTCCCACTATCAAGTTAACACTTAACATATTATCACATTTATATGTTTAAATCACTTGATACATTTTATCACATAATGTTTACCCAAAATTTTACCCAAACTAGTGTACTTAGAAAAATGCGTATTTTAGCGATTCGGTAACGTTTTCGGGCGTCAGAAGTCACGTATGACCAACCAAACACCAAGTAAACTTAAAATTAGTTAAAATACTTGTTTTTAAACTAAAAACATCAGTTTATTTACTGATCTAAATCAGCTTTATAAAAATCACCCGAAAAGCCGATTTTTGACCGTTTTAACGCATAGTTTTGCGTTAAACGTTACTATAACCATCCCAACTCGAAACGACTTGATATTTTAACACAACACATATTATTTACTGATTAAAATAGTGATTATAATCAGATTAGTGCAGTTTTTGTGTAAGTCACATAAATCATGCAATTTCACGTATTTTACAACTTTTAATGCACCAAGTACAATATGCAAAGCTAGCAAGCATTATGACAAAGTTATATGTCACTAAACACTTTAAAATAACTTTATTTTAGCGTTTATAATCTGTTCAAAACTGATTTTTACTAAATCATACACGAAACACATTATTTCACCTATTTTACAAGTTTCTAAGCCTCATGTATAACATGCAAAGCTAGTAAACCTTATGATAAAGTTTTATACAATTTTAACACTTCAAATAATTATATTTTTAGTGTTTAGAACCTGATTAAATATTATCTTCATCATACCATACATAAATCATCATTTCATGAACATTCATCCACATGCATGCTTAAGTACAAGCATCTAATGCATTCAAATTGTCACACCCTGACTTTTACGGAAGCGTGATTTTCTTAATACCATAGCATTCAATCATAACAACGCTATATGATAAAAACCATAAGATGTTCATCCATTTTGAAAACAACATAACATACTTGTCTGAAACGTTGACACCAAATTCAAGTTACAAACCACAACATGCTTTAATGAGTTCGCAAAGACTCGACAAAAGATTCTAAACAAACCCGAGTTTAGAACCACGTATCTCGTCCAGGATTAAGATACGTTTCCTAAACCCTAATGACCTTGGATGACATCTTTTATTCATGACGCAGCTTGAAAACATGCAACACCTGCCAGATCCACTTAGTTCCCTGAAATACATGTAATTTGAAAACATCAACAAAAGTTGAGCGAGTTCATGTGTTTGTGTATGAATAAACCTTTAAAGTATGTCTGTATGTATGTATGTCCCTAGTATGTAGCAATAAGGAAAAACAGATCACCAATGGTTTGCAAGGCCAATGGTATGTGTGAAATGGTGTAGGAAAACTAAAACCTAGCGGAATTTTGCAACGGCATTAGTATGTGGACATAGTCACCACATGGGCCACCCTGGTCCTCATGGGTGTGGGCTCGCTACACCCAAATAGATCTATCACTCATCCCCCTCGGTCCTACGACGAGAATTAATGGCCTTAAGTGTTGTACCCACCTTTCACATGATCAAGCAGTAACCCTCCTTAGCTAACCATACCATGTATAAAACGTTTGTAAACAATTGTAACATATATTTCACCCCCGAAGTTATAAAACTGAAAACAATTAAAAGAAAAAGGGGGCCATGAACTCACAGTTTTGCGTCTTCGGTACTCGTAACTCAAATCTCCTCAGCAAACACGACTCCCTACAATGTACTAGGGTCTATTAAACAAACGGGCCGTGCCTTGCCTTAGTATTTACGTTTTTGAGTTACGTTTCTTTTATGTCTTTAGTATTATTCCAAGTTATAATTCCTTGTTAAAATAATAATTATTTTAACTTTAAATTATATTTAATTTTTGGAATAATTGTTTAAACAGTATTTTTGTAATAATACTTCTCAAGTATTTCCTTCCCAAGGATGGGGGTATTCTTATACATGTGTTTTCGTATTCCTGTATTTGTAGTTCCAAAACAATATATTTTTAAGTCTAACTTAGAAAATATATATTAACTTATTTTGTCCAAAAATAATGTATTTCAAGAAAATATATATTTTTCCCAAAAATCATATATCTTCTAATTATTCCAAGAAAAATATATTTTAACTTCCAAAAATAATATATTTTCTCCTTGTCGAAAATATGATATACTTCGTAATAATAAAAGTCGTACTTTCATTTCTTGTATCCAAAATATTATTTACCAAAAATATATTTATAACGGTATTTTCCGGAATATTTTGTAAGTTACGTTCTATTGTTCGGTTCTACAATATTACGTGTGTAACTTATATATTTATTCCTTTAGATTTTTGGTAATATCTTGGATTGTAATTTCCTGGTATTTGTTAAGTTATATTATTTTAACCCTAAAATTATATAACTAATACACAAAGTATATAGATAATTTCACACAATGTGTCTTAAATGTAAATATATATTCTAAATGCATATTTATCCATTTTTATTTATAAAAACCAACCTCCAATACTTGTATTTTTGTAACAAAATCTATGGCAAAGTTTATACTGAAAACCATAGTTAAAACACAGTTGTAAATATTTGTTTAGAAAATATTTTTCTAAGTGTTTATATTTTTAGAAAATTTTGCCATAGTTTCCCCTAAAAATGGAAGTGTCCATGCTATTAAATCATATCATTTTCTTTTCAAAAATCATCACAAACAATCAACAATCAATCTACACTTACCGAGTGCCAAAACAATGCTATCTACGTAAGAATCATGAACTTGAACTTTCACAAAAACTTGTAGTAACTTGGTAGTGTGTTTAGTAGGTTTAGTTACCCTTTAAAGTGTGTTTACTTCTTTAAAAATTATTCTCTTGAATTTTTCTTGTAAACAATGTATTCTTATATTTGTTTCACCACTAGAAACATAGTTAGTTTCTTTAAAACATTGTTTATGTAAATCTTGTGATTTAACTTGGTTACTTGAGAAAACTATGTTTAAAATCATCCAAGTTTATGTCTAGTAATATCTTACATACTTCATCATTTACAAAAATCATTTCGTTCTTCAAGTTCATGAAAACATAAAGCATGATGATCTTGGTCATTCACAAGATCCTCACCTTAACTTACTAGATCATGCGTTTAATCACAATCTAGCAGGTTCCTCATGATGTCTAACATCACTAACACAAATCATCAATCATCAAGAAGCAAATTAACACTATTCAACATGTATTCATATGTTAATAAGCTTATGTTAAAGTTTTATGATTATGTTCTTTAGTGTTCATCAAGATTAACAATGTTCATCATCTATTAACCATTAAAATATGAAGTAAAAACAAGTTTCAAGGAGCTTACTACTAGCACAAGGGCTAGGGAAGAACACAAGATGTTGAAAATGGTAAAAGTGATGGATAAAAGCAATTGGGAGAGGTCCTTCAAGATCCAAGACCACCAAGCTTGCTTGTAAACCTTCTTGCACCTTTGTGAGTGTATGGATTATATGGAAGTGAGATGATGGTGGTGGTGCTGTTGTTGCTTGTTCTCGGCCGAAAGGAGGGAAGGGATGAAGGAGATGAAGTGTGTGTTTGTGAGAGATATGAGCATTAGATCCTTCATGTCTTACTTATAACATGTTTAAGCTTTATCCAATGGTTAATATGTTCTCATTAATACATACAAATCTCTAACAAAATCATAGGAGATTTAGTGTGATCAAGGGTGGGCCACACCCTTGATGCCGTGAATCATGAGGGGGGGGGGGGGGGCATTGGTTGGGGTTTAATGGATAGTTAAGCATAATGGTTGAAATCTAAGTGGTTTAGTTAGTGTTTATGCGTATTATGTGGTATATAGTGTGTTAGGATGTTCGGGGATCATAACTAGCTTAGAAACATTAAAACAATGCTTCTAGTATAATTTTGGTGTTTCGTGTAGTGTCCGGTTGTTCGGTTAGATACCGGTTCGTTAAAGTGTCAAACTATACCGTTTAGTCTTCTTTATGTACCCTTTTGTGACACTTATAATTTTCGACACTTTGGAAAGCATTCAGGACAATTTAGTCATATTTTTGCATGTTATCAACTTGTTAAAATGCTGATTTTTGCTGAAAAATGCTGAATTAAGCACTTTAAGTGAGTTTTAGGCACTTTCCGGCACTTCAACTATCACCTAGTGAAGCAGTTTTGTGATCCTCACTTTCCTACACACTATACTAGTGTAGTACCTTGTCTCTAGCCCATACTAGGTCTCAAACACTGTTTGTCTATGTATTGAACATCGTCAACATTTTTCTGAGTTATCCGCTATCTGTGCTAACTGTGCTTTGTGCATCATGTATGTCAATATGGTTTGTATGTGCAAATGAGGTGACATTATACAATATGTGATGCACATGTAAGTATGATGCAGTAATCAGAAAGCAGTTAATTATAATTCAGCACAGTCATTAAACACTAATCATGGTTAATTAAATTGTACGGATACCTGGATTTTTGACAGTTGTCTCATTCTCCCCCTGTTAAGAAAATTTCGTCCCGAAATTTTAAGCTCTGCTACTAGCTGCAGGGGAGTTAGGGAACAAACTGGGTATTTCGCTTTCATGCGATCCTCACGCTCCCATGTGAACTCTGGGCCATGACGCGCGTTCCAACGAACCTTGACGAGTTTAACACTACTCCTGCGTGTCTTGTTAACCTTCCAATCAGTAACCTCAATTGGTTCTTCCGTAAAGTGGAGTGTGTCATCAATGTGGACTTCATCGGCAGGAATGACAACTGTTTCTTGAGTTGGACTCTTTTTCAGATTAGATACATGAAATGTATCATGAACGCCATTCAGTTCTGCGGGTAGATCCAACTTGTAAGCTACAAGACCTATCCTCTCCAGGATTTTGAACGGTCCAATGTATCGCGGTCAACTTCCTACGCTTCCCAAAGCGTGCTACACCCTTCCAGGGTGAGACCTTTAATAAAACCATATCTCCCACTTGAAACTCCAAAGGTTTCCTCCTTTGGTCCGCATAGCTCTTTTGTCGATCACGAGCCGCCATGATGTGCTCTCGGATCTTCATAATCTTGTCTGTCGTCTCTTGAACCAATTCGGGACAAACAAGCTGTCTATCACCCGCATCTGCCCAGCATAACGGTGATTGACACTTGCGTCCATAGAGAGCTTCGAACGGTGCAGCTTGAATGCTTGCATGGTAACTGTTGTTGTACAAAAATTCCACCAAAGGTAGATGGGTGTCCCAACTACCACCCAAATCCATTACGCAAGCTCGCAGCATGTCTTCTAACGGCTGAATCGTTCGTTTGCTACTCAGATTCAACTGAGAACCAAAGGCTTCTTGGAAAGATTGCCAAATCCTTGACACGAATCTTCCATCTCTATCAGATATAATCGAGAGAGGCACTCCATGCCGTGCAACTATCTCTCTGAGGTGCAGCTCAGCAAGCTTACTAGTGTTATCCTTTTCCTTGATCGCCAAAAAGTGTGTAGATTTCGTCAGACGGTCTACGATTACCCAAATCGTGTCATGACCTCTGGGTGTCTTTGGTAACTTTGTTATAAAATCCATTGAAATCTGCTCCCATTTCCACATGGGTACTTCAGGTTGTTGCAGAAGACCTGAAGGCTTCTGATATTCGGCCTTTACCTTGGCACAGGGCGAACATTTGCCAACATATGTTGCAACATCACCTTTTAATCTCGGCCACCAATAAAAATCCTTTAAATCTTGGTACATGTTAACCGATCCTGGATGGATCGAGTACCGTGACTTGTGAGCTTCATTGAAAATTACTTCTCTAAGACCACCAATGAGGGGAACCCAAATTCTTCCCACGAAACACAACGTTCCTTCCTCATTTGGTACCAACTGTTTCTCCATCCCACGGATATATTCATCTTCAAGATTCTTTTCCTTAAAAGCTTCTCTCTGCGTGCCACAAATGCGCAATGAGAGGTCCGTTTGAATAATCATTTCCAAAGCCCTAACCCTTATGGGCTTGATTCTTTCCTTCCGACTCAAGGCGTCTGTGACCACATTCGCCTTCCCTGGGTGATACTTGATTTCACAATCATAATCGCTTAACAGCTTAACCCATCGTCTCTGTCTCATATTAAGCTCTTTCTGATCGAATAGATGCTGTAAGCTCTTGTGATCAGTAAAGATCATGCATCGGGTGCCATACAAGTAATGTCGCCAGATCTTTAATGCAAACACCACGGCGCCTAATTCCAAATCATGTGTGGTGTAGTTCTTCTCATGAACCTTCAACTGGCGCGAAGCATAAGCTATAACCTTCTGTCGCTGCATCAGCACGCAGCCTAAATCTTGACGCGAGGCGTCGCAATATACCACGAAGTCATTAGTGCCTTCGGGTAGGGATAAGATTGGTGCATTACAAAGCTTGTTCTTCAACAACTGAAATGCTTCTTCTTGTTTATCTCCCCATTCATACTTCTTATCTTTCTGCGTAAGGGAGGTCAATGGTTGAGCAATTTTTGCAAAAATCCTCGATGAATCTACGATAATACCCTGCCAAACCTAGGAACTGACATATCTCGGTTGGCGTCTTCGGAGTCTCCCAATTCTTGATCGTCTCGATCTTTGTGGGATCCACATGAATTCCATTTCCGTTTACCACGTGACCAAGGAACTGAACCTCACGTAACTAGAACTCGTACTTAGAGAATTTAGCGTATAACTTCTCTTTCTTAAGCAACTCTAAAATAGCTCTTAGATGTTGCTCATGTTCTTCCTTCGTCTTCGAATAAATCAAATTATCGTCGATAAACACAATCACAAATTTATCGAGATATGGCTTGCAGACTCTATTCATCAAATCCATAAATACTTCTGGCGCGTTTGTCAAACCAAACGGCATAACCAGGAACTCGTAATGTCCATATCGAGTCCTACAGGCAGTCTTTGGAATACTCACCTCTTGAATTCTCAACTGGTGATAACCTGATCGAAGATCGATCTTGGAGTAAAAACTCGAACCTTGTAATTGATCGAACAGGTCATCAATCCTTGGCAAAGGATACCGATTCTTAATGGTCAACTTGTTTAGCTCTCAGTAGTCGATACAGATGCGAAAACTACTGTCTTTCTTCTTAACGAACACAACTGGAGCTCCCCAAGGCGAGAAGCTTGGTCTGATAAATCCTTTGTCCAAAAGCTCCTGAAGTTGTGTTGACAGCTCTTGCATCTCTGAGGGCGCAAGTCGGTAAGGTGCCTTGGCTACAGGCATGGCGCCTGGAACTAAGTCAATGTGAAACTCGACTTGTCTTTGCGGCGACAATCCTGGCAAGTCTTCGGGATACTCCCTAACAACTGGGATATCTTCCAGCTTTGGCTCAGCGGCCTCCTTGTCTACGACGTGTGCCAAGAAGGCAACACGTCCCATCTGCAAACACTTACGAGCTTTCAAACAACTGATGATCCTTAGAGGCGTATCGTGCTTATCTCCATGTACCACAATTGTCTCCCCATTCGCCATCGGAATGCGAATGATCTTCTCGTGACATACGATCTCTGCTCGGTTGCTTGACAACCAATCCATTCTGACTACCACGTCAAAGCTTCCCAACTCGACTGGCAGAAGATCAAGCGTAAACTCGTGCTCCCCAAGCTCTATTACGCAACCTCTAATTACTTCATTTGCTTCTACTAGCTTTCCATTAGCTAGCTCTATCGAGTACGGAACATCTAGCTTACTAGTTACCAACCCAAGTATATTCTTAAATTCTAGTGATACAAAACTATAATCGGCACCGGTATCAAATAGTACAGATGCAAAGCGTTGGTTGACAGGGAACGTACCAGTGACCACATTTGGATCTTGGCGAGCTTCCCTCGCTACGATGTTGAAAACCCTTCCCTGAGCTTGGTTGATTTTCGGGCATTCACGCTTGAAGTGCCCAACATCTCCACAGTTAAAGCATCCTGGTCCCCGACCATTTCCATTTCCATTACCACCTTGGTTGTTGTTCGCTCCACGATTTCCACTACCAACTTGATTCCCATAATTACCACGATTACCATTACTGCCATTTCCTCCTTGAGGGCGGTTTCCATACCCATTTCCACCATGGTTATTGTTTCCTTTACCATAACCTCTCTGACCACCACGACCAGTACCGGCCCAGCACGTCTCCTTTGAATGTCCATTCTTTCCACAAGACTCACACTTCCTAACCCTGCATTGGCTGGTATGATGGTACTGGCACACATCACATTTGGGAAGAGTGCCCATATACCCTTTTCCCTTGTTTTCAACGCCAGTCCTGGCTTCGGTCGGCGGGTTCACGTCTTTACGCTTGCTGGCACTGCTGGTTCCCTTCTTGAAATTGGAGAACTTCCTTTTGTTCTCATCCGATGACTCAACGTGAGTCTCTTTCTTCTTCTGGTCAGAGATCGAAAACTTGTTTAACCTGATCGCTTCCTCAGTTAGTGCTACACTCAGATCAATAGTCTCGGTGATCGTGGCAGGCTTTGATGTTGTCACCATACTCATAAATTGAGGTGCCAACCCCCAAATAAAACGCTCAATGAGCTTGAATTTCAGATTAACCATGTATGGTACAACGCGAGATAGGTCGTGAAATCTCTACACATACTCCGCAATCTTTGGGCCATCCATCTTGAGGTTCCAAAACTCTGTTTCCAATTTTTGAATTTCAGCCCGTCCATCTAACAAAGGCCACAGCACCCCCGGTGCACATTTGCTCATTCTTATCACAGAATCGGTCTTCTCCGTCCATCTAACAAAGGCCACAGCACCCCCGGTGCCGTCGAAATTTAGAGGCTTACAGTCTAAGAACTGTTTATAGGTACAACCTGTACAAGCAACGTCATTCACAGAAAGCATTAGCGAACGCACATGGAATATCCAAATGTAACGTTATGTGTCTCAAATGACTTAAACATTACCATGAGGTGGGTTACTTCCCGAGGTACCCCCACTTTGCTCAGAGCGCAGGGCATCGTGCTGTGCTATCGCTCGTGAAATCCGTTCTTGTAACTCGGCCTCAGTTGTAGGCAGTGTGTTATCACTTTGAGGAGGCATCTTCTAAAGAAGATAGTATAGGTCAGGTCTTATGCATATAAGTATGTAGTACGTGTATGTAATAACATTTATCAACGCAAGTAAGCACATAACATCCCAATCATAACACAAACAAGTAATTCAACAATGCATATAATGAGAATATTGCGATTGAGCTTGTATAAATCATCGACCACAATTACAGTTTTACATGTTCTACAATGTATCGTACATCAAAAGGGACTACGGGGTCACATCACCCTTGTCCAAATCGTCTATCCAACTACAAAAATCAAAAGAAAAGTGGTCTTCAAAAGGCTGTGCAAACTGGGCCCAATAGCGACACTCACACTAAAAGTATGCTACCTGCATAAAACCAAAAACCTGCTATGCTGATGGTGGAGGAGGAGGAGGTGGAGGAACGAAAAGCAAACTGCGCACATGCGCTAACTCCTCCTCGAGAGCATGAACACGACGCAACAGATAGCTAATCTGATGCTCCATAGTAAGAAAATGAACATCAAAATTTGGGTATGGCAGAAGAGGAGCGGGTGGAGTCGCGAATGGTGACTGAAAAGTACAAGGTGGAGGACGTGGAATCCTCTCCAGATCCATGACTCTACGACACAACATCTCCTGCTGGAGCTATAACGACAAAAGCAAATCATCCCTCGTGTAACCAGTGTAATGTGAAGGATGGTATGGATCAGAAACAGGCATCGTGTTGGGCGGAAACCAAATCAGTGGCTCGCCCGATGGTGCAGAAGCGAAAGGATCAGTATGTGTAAACTGTGGCATGAAAGGAAAGGCTGCTGACACAGGTGGAACATGGCTAGACGGTCCTTCCCCTGGACGGGGTGGAGGAATATCCTGTAAGAACGTGACCGGCAGATCAGTGCGGTGTATATCAGACACATGTGGGTGAAACGGGGCAACATCAACTGGTGCTGTAGGTGCAAGTGGGGGAGTAACTAGCCTAACAAAAGGAGGTAAATCATCCTCCTCCTCTATCCACCCATTGCGGGTGAATGCGTAACGGGGATCAATATGGTCAGCAAAAGGAGCATGGTCAGCGGCTAAAGGGATCGGATCGGGTAAAGGTGGCTCAACAACTGGTATGCCAACAAGGTCATGCTTAGGCAGAGGATCGTGAGCAGGTATAGGCTCGGGTGCAAGCATAAGCTCAGGGTCAGCTTGAGCTAACTCAAGATCAGTGGGTACATCAAAAAGCTGATCGTCAGGAATGAAGTCAACCTCATCTCAGGATCAATGTCAGGATCGAACTCATCATCAAACTCAAAGTCCAGTGATGGAACAGGTGTGGCAGACATAGCCGTGTTAGAATCAGAATCGGTGGGATAACACTGCAATCCCAGTGCGTGCAAAGTAGTAGATGACACAGACTCGAATGAATCAGGACCAGAATGATCGGGTGAAATCTCAATGATCGGAATCTCAATAAGCGGAAAAGCAATGACGTCATCGACTGGAGCTCCATCATCCTGGGCCTCCTCAGGGGGACCCTCGATAAAAAGATCGACGTCATCGTCAGACAAAGCATCCAAAGGCAAATCCTCGAGAGGAAATGCAGCAAGGGGTAAAGGATCGGGGATCGGAACAACAAATAGATCCTCGTCAGGAAGACCATCAGCTAGCGGTACAATGTCGCCAAAATCTCGTAAAGCAAACGACTGGAAATCATCATCATCGCTACTCTCAGTGTCAGAGGTGAAAACCTCAGGGTTCGGGACAATCTCATCGTCCGAAACTATGCCCATAGGGTCTACGGTATCTGATAGCTCACTTTCAGATGAGGACATAGTGTCTGTAATCAAAACAACCACAACATATGCACATATATCAACAATCATCAAATAAGCATGTAAGCAGTAATAATGTAAGCATGTATTCATCCTAGTCTTCCCAGACTATCCCACCCAGCCTCTTAGGCTGAACTACCTAGTCTCTCAGACTAAACTTCTCAGTCTCTCAGACTGTCCCAACTAGTCTCTCAGACTGCCCCAGCTAGTCTCTTAGACTAACTCCCCATTCTCTCAGACTGAATTACCCAGTCTCTCAGACTGAACCATAAATGGATTCCTTGAAATGTAATTTTGTGTCTTTTATTTGTAAAAATGTTTGTTTCCTGGATCTGGACATTTCGTGTATGCAATGAAAATATGTTATGAAAACATTTTCGTGAGAGCCCTAATGATCGTAGTCTAGACACGAGAAAGAATCCTAGTTCGCTACGATCGAAGCTCTGATACCAAGCTGTCACACCCTGACTTTTGCGGAAGCGTGATTATTGGTGTGACTTTCTTAATACCATATCATTCAATCATAACAACGCTATATGATAAAAACCATAAGATGTTCATCCATTTTGAAAACAACATAACATACTTGTCTGAAACGTTGACACCAAATTCAAGTTACAAACCACAACATGCTTTAATGAGTTCACAAAGACTCGACAAAAGATTCTAAACAAACCCGAGTTTAGAACCACGTATCTCGTCCAGGATTAAGATATGTTTCCTAAACCCTAATGACCTTGGATGACATCTTTTATTCATGACGCAGCTTGAAAACATGCAACAACTGCCAGATCCACTTAGTTCCTTGAAATACATGTAATATGCAAACATCAACAAAAGTTGAGCGAGTTCATGTGTTTGTGTATGAATAAACCTTTAAAGTATGTCTGTATGTATGTCCCTGGTATGTAGCAATAAGGAAAAACAGATCACCAATGGTTTGCAAGGCCAATGGTATGTGTGAAATGGTGCAGGAAAACTCAAACCTAGCGGAATTTTGCCGCGACATTAGTATGTGGACATAGTCACCACATGGGCCACCCTGGTCCTCATGGGTGTGGGCTCGCTACACCCAAATAGATCTATCACTCATCTCCCTCGGTCCTACGACGAGGATTAATGGCCTTAAGTGTTGTACCCACCTTTCACATGATCAAGCAGTAACCCTCCTTAGCTAACCATACCATGTACAAAACGTTTGTAAACAATTGTAACATGTATTTCACCCCCGAAGTTATAAAAATGAAAATAGTTAAAAGAAAAGGGGGGACATGAACTCACAGTTTTGCATCTTCGGTACTCGTAACTCAAATCTCCTCAGCAAACACGACGCCCTACAATGTACTAGGATCTATTAGACAAACGGGCCGTGCCTTGCCTTAGTATTTACGTTTTTGAGTTACGTTTCTTTTATGTCTTTAGTATTATTCCAACTTATAATTCCTTGTTAAAATAATAATTATTTTAACTTTAAATTATATTTAATTTTTGGAATAATTGTTTAAACAGTATTTTTGTAATAATACTTCTCAAATATTTCCTTCCCAAGGATGGGGGTATTCTTATACATGTGTTTTCGTATTCCTGTATGTGTAGTTCCAAAATATATATTTTTAAGTCTAACTTAGAAAATATATATTAACTTATTTTGTCCAAACATAATGTATTTCAAGAAAATATATATTTTTTCCAAAAATCATATATCTTCTAATTATTCCAAAAAAATATATTTTAACTTCCAAAAATAATATATTTTCTCCGTGTCGAAAATATGATATACTTTGTAATAATAAAAGTCATACTTTCATTTCTTGTATCCAAAATATTATTTACCAAAAAAATATTTATAATGGTATTTTCTAGAATATTTTGTAAGTTACGTTCTATTGTTCGGTTCCACAATATTATGTGTGTAACTTATATATTTATTCCTTGAGATTTTTGGTAATATCTTGAATTGTAATTTCTTGGTATTTGTTAAGTTATATTATTTTAACCCTAAAATAATATAACTCATACACAAAGTATACAAATAATTACACACAATGTGTCTTAAATGTAAATATATATTCTAAATACATATTTATCCATTTTTATTTATAAAAACCAACCTCCAATACTTGTATATGTAACAAAATCTATGGCAAAGTTTATACTGAAAACCATAGTTAAAACACACTTGTAAATATTTGTTTAGAAAATATTTTTCTAAGTGTTTATATTCTTAGAAAATTTTGCCATAGTTTCCCCTAAAAATGGAGGTGTTCATGCTATTAAAGCATATCATTTTCTTTTCAAAAATCATCACAAACAATTAACAATCAATCTACACTTACTGAGTGCCAAAACAATGCTATCTACGTAAGAATCATGAACTTGAACTTTCACAAAAACTTGTAGTAACTTGGTAGTGTGTTTAGTAGGTTTAGTTACCCTTTAAAGTGTGTTTACTTCTTTAAAAATTTCACTCTTGAAAGATTTAGGTGTTTACAACTTACTAGATGATTTTTCCAAAAATCATTCTCTTGATTTTTTTCTTGTAAACAATGTATTCTTATATTTGTTTCACCACTAGAAACATGGTTAGTTTCTTTAAAACATTCTTTATGTAAATCTTGTGATTTAACTTGGTTACTTGAGAAAACTATGTTTAAAATCATCCAAGTTTATGTCTAGTAATATGTTACATACTTCATCATTTACAAAAATCATTTCATTCTTCAAGTTCATGAAAACATAAAGCATGATGATCTTGGTCTTTCACAAGATCCTCACCTTAACTTACTAGATCATGTGTTTAATCACAATCTAGTAGGGTCCTCATGATGTCTAACATCACTAACACAAATCATCAATCATCAAGAAGCAAATAAACACCATTCAACATGTATTCATATGTTAATAAGCTTATGTTAAAGTTTTATGATTATGTTCTTTAGTGTTCATCAAGATTAACAATGTTCATCATCTATTAACCATTAAAATATGAAGTAAAAACAAGTTTCATGGAGCTAACTACTAGCACAAGGGCTAGGGAAGAACACAAGATGTTGAAGATGATAAAAGTGATGGACAAAAGCAATTGGGAGAGGTCCTTCAAGATCCAAGATCACCAAGCTTGCTTGTAAACCTTCTTGCACCTTTGTGAGTGTATGGATTGTATGGAAGTGAGACGATGGTGGTTGTGTTGTTGTTGCTTGTTCTCGGCCGAAAGGAGGGAAGGGAGGAAGGAGATGAAGTGTGTGTGAGAGATATGAGCATTAGATCCTTCATGTCTTACTTATAACATGTTTAAGCTTTATCCAATGGTTAATATGTCCTCATTAGTACATACAAATCTCTAACAAAATCATAGGAGATTTAGTGTGATCAAGGGTGGGCCACACCCTTGATGCCATGAATCATGGGGGGGGGGGGTATTGGTTCGGGTTTAATGGATAGTTAAGCATTATGGTTGAAATCTAAGTGGTTTAGTTAGTGTTTATGCATATTATGTGGTATATAGTGTGTCAGGGTGTTCGGGAATCATAACTAGCTTAGAAACATTAAAACAATGCTTCTAGTATAATTTTGGTGTTTCGGGTGGTGTCCGGTTGTTCGGTTAGATTCCGGTTCGTTAAAGTGTCAAACTATACCGTTTAGTGTTCTTTATGTACCCTTTTGTGACACTTTTAATTTCCGACACTTAGAAAAGCATTCAGGACCATTTAGTCATATTTTTGCATGTTATCAACTTGTTAAAAAACTGATTTTTGCTGAAAAGTGCTGAATTCAGCACTTTAAGTGGGTTTTAGGGACTTTAAGTGGGTTTTAGGCACTTTCCGGCACTTAAACTATCACCTAGTAAAGCAGTTTTGTGATCCTCACTTTCCTACACACTATACTAGTGTAGTACCTTGTCTCTGGCCCATACTGGGTCTCAAACACTGTTTGTCTATGTACTGAACATCGTCAGCATTTTTCTGAGTTATCCGCTATCTGTGCTAGTTATGCTTTGTGCATCATGTATGTCAATATGGTTTGTATGTGCAAATGAGGTGACATTAAAGAATATGTGATGCACATGTAAGTATGATGCAGTAATCAGAAAGCAGTTAATTGTAATTCAGCACAATCATTAAACACTAATCATGGTTAATTAAATTGTACGGATACCTGGATTTTTGACAGTTGTCACACAAATCACATCATCATCAACATGCATGAACTAAATTATATCTATCATGTATTTAACTCATGTTCAAAACATTCAAGAACATCATCATCTTCATATGATCATCATCTTCATAAAACTTTTAGTAAATCATTCTTTGATCATGCATGCATCAAGTTTTTCATATATCGTATCATTAAAATCAACTAACATCAAAACTAAATCTCTAATCCACACACACTAAAATTTTCGGCCATAACAACATACTCACAAGTTCCATTTTATATTTTGTATAAAAACCCATTTATTTTAGTTTTAAGTTTGTGAAATATTCCAAGGATCAAGAGAAACCTTTCACTACTATTTTCAATACTAAGAATCAAGAACACTTTTAAAAAGAATAGTTTTATACCCTCAAGATTCAAGTGGGTTTTTGACAAAGTATGATGATATGAGGCTTGGTTCTTGCTTGTAACACCTTCAAATCACCATAGGATCTTCAAAAGTGCATGGAACAAGCTTGAAAATGACTTGAATCTTGATGAAATGGCTGAAATTTCGAAAATGAGAGAGAGATAGGGGGTGCTTGGCTGAATTTGTGAAGAGAGAGAGAGAATTTTATTTGTTTGAGATAAGTTTCTTGAATTATGTATGAAATAGAATGATATAAAATGATTAACTAGGAACATCATCTTTACCCACCTCTCTTTCATCCAATGAGTGAATGAGAGAGGAGAGAGAGAGAATCATATGACTGCCAAGTATCACTCTTCACACATATTCATACGCTAATATATGTATATATATATAGTTTAGTGTAAAAACAGGTATTTTACTGGATATCGGGTATTTTATCTAGCGTTTTAATCCAGTTTTAGCGCGTTTTAAATTATTTTTAATGCTCTATAAAAATAAACTTATGAAAATATTATTGAACAATATTTTGTTTGTCGGGACTGGCGACGTTGCCGGCAATTGGCAGTATGCGCGCTGTGCTGCGCAGCACGCGCTTAAGATCGCAAAAATAGGGATTTATGCGTTTTTATTTATTTTTATCATTCTAAAGTAATAAAATCATTAAATTATTACTAAAATGATTATCAGTTGCCTTGACAGGCTGCGTTGACAGTATTTTGTCGGTATACGCGCTGCATCACGCGGTACGCGCTTAAACTCGAAAAATAGAGTTTCTTAGCGTTTTAATTTATTTTTCCTGACGAATATGATTAAAATATTTATTCTAATCATAATAGACTATTTTTAGGATTTTAACACTGATCGGGTGGTCACCGACGTTCGTTTCGCATTTTAACCATTACGTGATAAGCGTTTATCTTACCGTTTCCAACATAATTTTTTTCCAAGGTTTAAATTTACCAACTCATTAAATTTCACAAATAAACATCATAACCAGTCAAATACAGCCCTGTTACCTATTCATAACACGTGTTACAATTGTACGGTACTGCCTAAAAAGCCGGGTGTCACAGTAGGGGAATAACCATACGCAGAATTAGGTTCAGGTGTTTGGGTAAGTGGGCTAAAGACAATGTTCGGATTTTCATTCGGGTTTGGATTACATACCGGCTAAAAACCATGTTCAGGTACTGAGTTTGGGCTGTAGACATCTTTGAATCAAAGGCCTTTACTAGTTTGTTCCTTGCCCATGATCAAAAGTCGAGAAACACAATCCGGAGCGAGAACCAGTGTACTCGCTAACTCGAACACTTTTCACACGAACTCACCCGCTTCCTATCAAACTATTAACACAAAACAAACAATTTTCTTTGTTTCAATTTTACATATACCCCTTTTTTAATCACACTAAAAACCTTTATTTATTTTATTTTAGTTATTTGTTTATTAAAAAAATATACTAAGAATTATTCAATGATTAACAAAAAATCCCAAATGTCACTTTCAATTTACACAATTGCAAACCCTATATTTCCCGACACTATGTAACTGTCACAAGAAGTGTTTGGTTTCTTCAACTTATGAAACAGCTACTAAAACAAAGAGGCGTCTGTAATCTTTCTTTCCCGACATAAAAAAATCGTCACAAATAATGACTTGTCACAAATACTCTTTATCTCCTGACACACCAAGTGTCGCAAAATTTCTCTTCTCTTTTTCTTGTTTCACGACAAACTAAAGGTCGGAGATGGTGAAACGGTGAACGGAGGTTATGCGGCGGAGGTGTACGGTGGTCGGAGGTTCGTTGTTGAAGATGGTTTGGATGGTAATGGCTGGAGTGAAGACGGTGGTTGTTAGAAGTGGCGGATCCAGGAGTTTTTCCCACTGGGTAGGGCTGGAAATTCTAACACGAACACGATAACACGACACGAATCTACACGAAGTTATCATGTTTTGTGTTTGACCTTAACATGTTTCGTGTCTAAAACAGGTCGACACGATAAGACCTTAACAGGTTTCGGGTCTAAACAGGTTAAAACCCGTTAACCTGTTAAGACCGGTTAAGTACATGTTAATAATTACAAATTAAAAAAATATTATATGTGGGTGTGGACATGGGGTCATTAGTCGTGGAACCTGGGGTGAATTATACACAAACACGCGCGGTTCTTTTTCACAATCCAAACTGTAATTTTTAAATCACTCTCACAAACACCACCATTCCCAATTCGATTCACAGCTTCCCCAATTCGATCATATTCGTGTCTTAAACAGGTCGTGTCTTAACAGGTTGTGTTCATGTCTTAAACAGGTCGTGTTCGTGTCTTAACATGCCATGTTCGTGTCTTAGACAGGTCATGTTCATGTCTTAACAGGTTGTGTTCGTGTCTTAGAAAGGTCGTATGATACGTTCGTAATTTTTTTTGTGTCTTAACGGGTCGTTTCGTGTAACATGTTTATTAACAGGTTCGTGTTTCGAAAATCTGAAACGATAAGATTTCATGTCGTGTTCGTGTTTACGTATTTTGGGTTCGTATCTTATCGTGATAGTGTCTTAACAGATCTGGTTGACCCGTTATGCCATCCCTACCACCATGTTCACTTTTTCATGTGCTCGAATTTCGGTCAACTCGACGTTATAATTTTCGGGTCAGGTCGGGCTTTATCACGTATTTTTTTCGGTGATGCTTCTTGCCATTCCTATCCCCAAATAACCTGAGGATGCGTTGTGACAGATTCAGGGTCAACATGAGGTTTATCTCTACCACCAATTGTGGACTTATATCACAACGTATTGGTTACTTTTCTATAAATTGTTGGTGCATATAAAGCTGATCTTGGATCTTGACAAATGTTGTGCTATCATCTAAGAAAACTTGTTGGCTAATATTTATGTAACTTATATGTCTAAAATAAATACCCACTTCCATTGAAACATGCTTTAATAAATGAATGATCAAGAGAAAACTTTTCAAAGTTAATACAAAGTATTTGCAGGTCTCACAAAATTCATCATACCCTTTTGAGAGACCTCAAAATGTGAATAGCTAAACCTGCAACAAGCAAACAAAATCACACAATGGCAAAAATATTTTTTTTAAATGTTAATACTTACATCTCAGTTGACATTAGAGAATATCCAAATATGGAAAAAATGTGACCAGCAGGAGTAGCTGAGCTGTAGAGGAGATAATGTTCTTTCACAAGGAAAAACTAGTAGAGGGCTGGATAGGGTGGAGCTGTGAAGGCAGGATGTGTGTTTGTTTTAACCCTAACTACTATTTAGTTATTACTTTTACAACAAAAAAAAGTAAAAAAACAAATAAAACACACGATGCGTGGATCAAACTCGGGATCTTTTGATTGAAAAGCGTGGATTATACCAGTGGAACACTAGAGAGATTTTGTAATGGGTTCACTCATAAATTATTTATGGGTTCCTTTGATATCTTATATACAGGTTTTCACTAAAAGTTACAAATCAAATGGGTTCCTGGGAACCCGATGTTTTAAGGTAGATCTGCCCCTGGTTGTTAAGGATGGAGAAGGTGGAGGATGGTGTTGTATAATGAATGATCGTTTGAGGTTCCCAGAGGTCAGTTGCAGATTAGTAATGGATGGTATTGGCCAGAGTGAAGACGGTGGTTGTTTGAGATTCATGGAGGTCATTTGCAGATTAGTAATGTATGGTGAAGAAGGTGGTAACCAGGATACGGTGACAAAGATGATAAGTGGCTGTTGCAGGTATTGGAGAGGGGCTGTGGTGGTTGGTGGTGTATGACGGTGACGGCGGTGATGCGGTTGTAGGGTGATGAAAGTGGACGAAAGATGGTGGTGACCGGAAAAGATGACGATATAGATATATCGAGGATGACGATATATATTTTTTAACGAAAAAAGTTTTTGATTCCAAAAAATGTATTTCGAACAACGTATTTCAAAAAAATGTAATTCGAAAACTCTGTAATTTGAAACAAAAGGTATCTTGAAAACTTATCCTAACAGAATCCTGAAAAGATAGGAATTTTTAACAAAATAAATCTTTTCAACACTTAAAAGATAAAGCATATCCTTTTACGATCTTTTAAGATTAATCCTTTTAACACCCTTTCAAAGGATAAAAACACGAAAGTATAATAGTTTTTAAACAAATCCGACGAACACCATGAACACGTGAAGAACACGATGAAGAACGTGAAGAACATGATGAATGTTCTTGATGATTTTCAACAAAAAAATTAAAAATCTTGAATATTTGATTTCAAAACGAGCCTAGAAATAGGTTTTAAAGGCTCTGATACCACTTGCAAGTCCCAAATAACTGGATTAAACAATGATATCAAACAATCACCAAGGATGGGCGGAATCCAAACTTGGTGAGATTCAATAAAAGTGAAAAACAAGAATACCCAAACTCCCTTAATGAAAAGTTAATCATTCTTAAATAACAACGTGTTAACATTATTGGTATTCCCGTACCAGTATCCGAACACGTTAAACTACTGACATTGGCTGGCACGCGAACCGGTGCCCCAAAGCCAAACTGAAAACTAATACTACCCTGACCTCCATCACCATACCAGTATCGTATAGGCTCAATCTGGAGTGAAAACTCCTGACCGAATCCAAGTTATACCTATTACCGAGTTAGATACTAACGTAAGTCCATATTTGCATATGTGAGTCTAGAAGTTGACCCAGTTGCTTGTTTACATCCTGTGTGAAACTACTGCATACACTGTGAGTTTTACTTCCCTATTTTCAAACTATTTTCTGTTTTACATGAGGTGAAATGCATGTTACATACGTTTATACGTGCACATATATACATGATGTGACACCTGTGTCACTTCAACCATCAAACAAAGACCAAACTAATAAAATATTATATTGTATACTTGGGATTTGTATAAATATGTGTATCAATTGCACATATAAATTCTTGTTCAATTTCGGGCTCTAAATCGCTTACTGGAAGGTTATACGCGCACCGATGCGTAAATATAACCAGTTTAATGCAACAAATACTCCAGAATAGTGAAATAGGTTTAACATACCTTAAATAACCTTTACATAACTTAGAAATAGGTTTTGAAGGCTTTGGTATGGCAAAAACAAGTTAATTCGCCTACAGGGACTAAATTCGACAAACTGCGAAAGTATGAGGATTCGTACTAAAACAGACATTACAGAACATGACCATAAGCTAAACATACCATAAATATCCTTTACATAGCTTAGAAATAGGCTTGGAGGTGTTCGGTGTGCTAAAATAAACTTTTGGGTCATTCAGGGACTAAAAGTGTCAAAAAGTGCACAAGTTTGCACTTTAGCGCATAACTTACGTTCTGAAAACATCCGGACATCCAAAAATTTATGTAAGCACTAAAATACTTTATTTTTGTGTTTGGCATGAGAAAAATCCATTCGTCACGCCATTTGGATCGTTTTTCGTGCTTATGCGCATTCCGTCGTAATTAACCGAACAACGCAATCGTACGGCCAAACGAACCGACATCCGTGATGTTTTCAAGCATATTTCATGTTCCCTATGTCTTAACATCATTGTGGAGCTTGAAATTGGGTTTGACGGGTGTTAGAAGTGCCGTTACGCAACGAAACAAGGTGCATGGACTGAAACTATAATTCTGCCAAAGTTAATGGCTTACGGACCGTAAGCCATGACCCTTACGGTCCGTAAGGGGTCCCCAGAACAGCAGATTAGTTTAAACAGCTGTTGCCTCTTCAGGATAATGAGGGGCCAATTTGCACTTGCCTCTTCAGGATAATGAGGGGTCAATTTTGATGTTACCATAAGGTTTCAACAAGTGTATGGACAAGATCAAAAGCACGTTATTCGAGAAACGATCCTAACGGTTCCAAGAATCCTATAAATACCCAACCCTTTCATAACTCAAAACCCACAAGAATCTGATCTAAAAGCTCTAAGTTGAGGCCATTGCTTCATACCTGAGCTACTTGGATCAAGATTAGCATTCGGGGACCCTTTGTAAGTGTTCCTTCGTTCTTTTTAGTCTTTAGCGTTAAAAGTCAAACTTTGTTTGACTTTCTGCGTTGACCAGTTTATGGTCAATGCGAAGTTCATTTGAACTTCATAACATGAGCGTAATCATGATGGTTATAGTCCCTAGTAACTATACCTACTGATTACCACGTTATCTAGGCTCAGTGACGAGTCGTAGTTTCGGCCAAAACGCGCATTCTTGCGTATTTTGTAACCAAACTACTCTTAGGTATCAAAAACCGTTTGTTTTGATACCAAACCTGTTTTCTAAACTTAGTTAAGCATGTTTTAACATGCTTAGCTCGTCACTTTTAGTTTAGTGCTTAAATAGGGTCGTAAGGTAAGCGGTCTAAACAATCGCTTATACTTTCGAACCCGACCCGTTTGGTCGATCATTAGGATCCGACCAAACACATTAGGTGACCATAGTATATATGGAATAACCTTCCGAGGTTATACCTTATGGTCGCTTCGTTTAAGTAGTTGTATGATAGGTAGTTTATATGCCTTAGGTAAATTACCAAAATGCCCTTTTAACGCCAAAATTCATTTTAAGCATATGTAACATAACTTTTGGTATCTAAACTGATTTGGTAACAATATTAGACATGTTAAGGCATATTTCACTTATCATAGGGCTAGTTAGGCATTCCGAACCCGTTTTACGCGAACGACGCGTTAAAGTAGCATAAGCTACCTAAACGGGTCGTAATGGGTCGTAAGCACTTAGGTTAGGTTTCATTTTAGTATGTGGGCTTTGTTAAACCATATTACATGAGTTCCCATACTCATTTGGTTTACGAACCCTCATTCTATCCAATCCTCCGATTTAGGTCCGGTATATTAACCTAGTTACCTATATTAGGTGCCGTTTGATATCCGTGATCTCTAGCATTGTTTGGTTGTTACTCAAGGACTACTAAGCAAATCTCAAGTGAGTACACTCTTTTACTGTTTTCAACTGTTTTGGGGTGAAGCATGTGTACCTATATGTTATTTTCATGATTTCAAAGTATAATTGATTATACATGTTATTACTTATCATTTGACAAACTAAATGACTATCTATGGTTTAAACACTGATTTCTCAAAGAACATAAAATAAAATGTTGAATTGTACTTATTTTATGTTCACCAGACCGATTGGTAGTATGATATAGCGCTATAGGATTAGACACCCTATTCCTGTTGTCATGGAATGTCTGAAACCAATTTGTTTCTCCATCCAAATAGGGATTGCCTTTGTGGTATCCCTATAGTCTCAAAGGTGTATTTTGATGCACTAGGTCTGAATGAATTCTTAAATCACACTTTTATTGTATAGTTTAATATACTCTCATGTGTGGTATTGTACAAAACCAACATATATTTTGTAAATCATCCAAAGCATATTTTGACATGTTATTTATGAAACCAAATCATAGTTTAATATGTTACTTACAAATCCAAAGTATACTTTTGATATGCTACTATAAGGTTATTCGTTTAACCTTACATTATTTTACAGAGCATAAGTTTTGATTTATTCAACCACTTTGTTTTGTACATTTTTACTTATGGTTTAAGTAGTCTCATTTTACTTACCATACATAACTTTTGTTTACACATTACATGGTTTACATTTAACTTGGGTTATACAATAACATTGGACTATTGGTTTAAACATGAACATCCTATATTGGTGGTTTGGTTTGAGTAAGTGACTTAAGTAACGAGGCGTGTGTAATATGATACAAGCATGGTGGATACGCCGCTGGTACTTCCTATATATAAGTGTTTGTATGGTATTACATATTGTAGTGTTATTTGAATCATTTCAATTTAAGACATATATCATTTTCTACAAATAACATACTTTTTCACAAGACATTGTTTTACCAACAACTTATCTTATACAAACTCATTTTTACTTGGTTATTCATTTAACCTTAAATTACTCTTTTACGTATCATCTATTTTATCATCACTTTTCGAATGATTTATAAGACAAAACATTTTACAAGGATCATGACTAAACTTTATTAAACAACTTTTTCTAAACTTAGAAGTCATGAATCCTATTTTCGCAAAACCTATGTATCTCACAGGCATTTTTATGCTGACGTACCTATTTTTACACATGTTTCAGGTACTGCTCTGTGATAATCAATGATAAATGCTACACTTAGGATGGACTCATGCATTAGCGACTTTAAAACTTGGAAGATCATATTTGTACTTATATGATTGTATTAAAACAACGAATTCATTTATTCAATAAAACAAAAGTATTTATTCCATGGTTATGAAATAATGATTCTGTTACAACACTCCCCGACGTTTCCGCCACGTCTTGTTGTTATACGTGGTCGGGGTGTGACACATGATATAACGTGAATTATCTGAGTAAACACTAGTACATGAAAAGTCCCCACAGACCCAAGTGATTAACTGTAGGCCGGTGAATGTGTAAATAGTACTATTGCGATGGCCAGGAATGCCATATGATACATACGCAATTGTACATGTTTGAGCATAGGCTATGGGGTACTAGCCATAGCTACACAGGGGCAGTGTCGTGGTGGTTGACCACGTGGTTGAGGTGACACTCAAGGCTTCACTTGTGGGCTCAGAATATATATATATATATATATATATATATATATATATATATATACATGCTATCAGATGTGCCAACTTGAACTGTAATTACATCTGTTTAATACAAACTAAAATAGTGAAACTCACTAAGCTATGTTTAGCTGATTTTTCCAAATTGTAACATGTTTTTCAGGCAAAGCAAATGAGGAATAAACTTGTAGGAGTTCCAAGTTATGGGAATGGATAGTACATGAATAGATGCATAACTACTAGCACAAGATTACTTGTGGGAAACCGAGTTGTCACTTACGTGTTGTTGTGTTGATAAATAATGTAAACGAAACACGTTGTAATGTATAATATAACATCTTTGTGAAAAATGTGTCGTTCCATGAGTCTGTTGCCCCCCGCGTGCGCTTCCGCTGCGAGTCGGGGTGTGACAGTTTGTAATAGATTTGAAATAATTTTTTTTTGAATAACCGGTTTTCGAAATATTGTTGAGAAAACGAATTAAAAATCATTTTCTTGTCGAATTATATGAAAGCATTGTACTTGTGTAACTTCATGTGTGAAACGCGTTATATTCGTAAAATTTTGTATTTGTAAACCTTGTGTTTGTAAAGTTTGTGTAACCATCAATGTCCACCCTGACAATGACAACATGTATGTATGAACCTTTGAGTTGTATTTGTATAGACATGGTATGTAAGTGCAAGTTTGTATACCGTAAAATGAAAATTTATGAGTTGTAACTGTAAGGAATTAAGATTGCAAATGTTTAGCTACGGCATTAACATATGTCATGACATAGGAAGCATCCAAACCTAGGCATTTTTGTTGAGATCGACTGAGACCCAAAAGCACTCTTTGGTAAAGTAGGCCAAGAGTGAGGTTGCCTGAAACCCATTAGATCTAACCTTTCGCTCCTCAGTCTAAATGTATACGTTGATTAATGGTGCTTAAGTTTCACCCTATTCGTAACGTGATCTATGTACCATTCCATAGTTTTCTACATACCATTGCACGTGTATTTTCCCGAAGTTTAGAAAAACTAGAAAACGTTGTATGCACTTTTCGAGAATACCCTTGTTTTAAAAACCGGTATACTTATCATAAACCTTTCGTAAACCATTTGTGCTTATTGACATTCACAAACCATTTGTGTTAGCTAAAACTTATTTGTAAAATGGTTTAGAAATATGTATTTTTGTTTATCGAAAACTTTGTATGCTTTGCAAAATGTGAATGTCTTTCCACCCCGGAAACATTTATAGAAATGTAAAACCTTAAAAAGGTGGGGTTATGAACTCACCTGGATTCCGTATACAAAGCTAGCTAAATACGACTTTGTGTTGTCGTTTCTAAGACGTGATTTGCTAGCGTGCGTTCTATAATATCCCTAATCACGGAATATCTTATAAGTTTCTAAATAAAAGCAGTAACTAATTACGTGTCACCGAGCTCTACCAAATCGCTAACCAAACGATTCGAGGTAAGTTGTTAAGTTAATGGCAACGATTAAGTTATATTTGTTAAGTATCGTTTAATGTCGGTAAACTTACTAGGTCGTGGAAATACTTAGTTTTCGAGGGACTTAAAATATATAAATATTTATATATAAAAATATATGAACATATTGTTATAATCGCGTTAGTCGCCTCGAGAAGTCGTACGTGTATGTAAAGAAAATTTATGCGAAAATAATATATAACAACCCGTATTACATATCGTATGCCGTTTAGGCTTTTGAAATAAATATAAAAGTTATATTTATTTGATAGAGTTTCCGAGTTGTGGTCGTTTAAGATAAATATAATAGTTATATTTATTTTTATAAAAAAATCGTCGAGTTGTTTGATGTTGAAATAAATATAAATACCATATTTATTTTTATAAAAGAACTCATGTTTCTTGATATTTGAAATAAATTAATAAACTATATTTATTTTTATAACAGAAATTCATGTTTGATATTTGAAATATGTCACACCCCTTTCTACGGCGGAAGCACGAGGTGTGATCATGAAAGGTTCTCATTGCATACGAAGAGTAAACATACTACATGCTCAAGAAAATAATTTCAAATACCATAATTTGAAAACATACGTTAGCGTTTACATCGCTAAGTCGCATAAAGCATTGTCTTAAAAGTTTACAACTTTATTTAATGTTAAACACAAGCGACATCCACGAGCATGAGTAAGACCACGCGCACATCCATCCTAGTTACCTGAAATACATGTGAGTTTTGGAAAAACGTCAACATAAAGTTGGTGTGAATTCATGCAGTTTTAGTTTTTCACGTTTGAATACTTTGTATGAAAACATAGTTTACGTCATGTAAAAATCAAGTTTTCATATATAAATCCAGTTTCATGTGTACACCACGTACATATGTATATTTCAATTTCTTCTTGAGTACCCCACGTACTCAAGTATAATTCTCATTCTCTTGAGTACCCCACGTACTTCAAGTATAATTCAATCTTCTTGAGTACCCCACGTACTTCAAGTCATATATCAATTTTAGTATGGTATGAATTTTATGTAAATACAGTATTTCTGTAATTATCAGATTGTTAATGGGTTGCAAAGCCATTAACATGTGGCACGACATAGGAAGTCACCAAACCTAAGGCATCTAATTGGTATATTCTGAGACACAAAAGCACTCCTCGGTTCTCGCCCCGACCGGGAGTGTGGCTGCCAGGCACCCGTTAGATCTAACCTTTTGTTCTGCGGTCTAAGTATGTACACGATTAATGGTGCTTCTGTACCCTATTCGTGACACTATTTCTCATAACGCATCCTACTTGGTTCTCGTTCTCACCAAGCGCGTTTCTTGTTATCATTTCTCATAGCGCCTCATACTTGGTTCTCGTTCTCACCAAGTGCGCTTCTCATATTCTTATATTTCGTCACACTTGGTTCTCGTTCTCACCAAGTGTACTTCTTGTATTCTTATATTTCGTCACACTTGGTTCTCGTTCTCACCAAGTGTACTTTTTGTATTTATATCATACCAATTATAAATTTTGTACATTTGTACATGTATTTCACCCCCGTAGTTATAAAAACTGAAAACAGTTAAAGAGAAAAGGGGGAGCATGAACTCACAACTTTGCGTTCCTAGCGTCGTAAACTCCACCGGATTTGCTTAATTAACGTCGTAACCTATACGCGTTTTCTTAACGTTAGTCACTAGACTTGCGTCGCACGAGTACAGTCACTCTCTTTTGTATATATTCTTGTGTTAAAAATATTCTATATTTTTAACTACGTATCTTACTTATATTATTTTCTCAAAAATAAATATAAGTCTTTTGTGTTTTGCACTTTGCACCCGAATTATGTATCTTGTATGTTGTATGTGTGTTTCTATGTTTATACTCCTCATGAGTATTTAGTGTATTTTTAAGTCTTAATACACTAGCACGTATAACACATACTTTATACACTTAGCACAAAAGTTGGTGATCAAATAATATATATTTTTCTTTCAAAAATATATATACTTATTATCCATTTTTATTCTTGAAAAATCACCATTTCTCATCACCAAAAATTAGGGAAACCTTAGTAATACTTTTAAACACATTTTTAGGGAATAAGTTTCTCAAAACTTATATTTTTCTAAGTGTCAAAATTTATAAAAATTTTGACAGAGTTTCCCCTAAAAATGGAGGTTTCCCACGTTTTCAAAACGTGTGTTTATTTTCTTTTAAATCATCATCAATCATCAATCATCAATAATCATCAACAACAATCACCAATTTCATGAACTTGAATATTTACAAAAATGTGTAGTAACTTACTAGAACATTTAGTGAGTCTTGTTATCTTTAAAAATAAGTTTAATTTCTTAAAAACTTCCTTTTTAAAGAATATGAAGTTTTACAACTTCTAGTCGGTTTTTACGAAAATTATTTCTTTGTTAAAACTTTTGTTACACAAGTATCCATACACTTGTTTGTTCACAAAAACCACTTTTGTTTGTGTAAGATCCGGTTTAGAACATGTGATTTCTTGGACACTTGGTCCTTTGAAAATACCGCTTGTAGATACGTAGATCTACTAGTTTTAAACACTATTTCGCAAGTTAAATTGCTTTTACACAAGTTCATGATGTGTGTGGTAGAGTTTCATCATTTAACCTTTGTTACTCATAAACAAGCTTTATGTCATAATCCAAGATCATGACTAAACCGGGTTAAATGATGATCCGAGCTACCATATCATAGATCGGGTCTAAATAATCACAACTTTCAATTACTACAACATTTACACAACTTATGTGCTATTAACCACCATTTTTAGTGTTTTAAGTAGACTTTTAAGCATCATATTGCATGTTAACGAGTTTTAACCGACAAAAATCCTTTTAACCACTTTAGAATAGTTTAAATACGAGATCTAAGTGTTATACCTCTAGCTCAAGGCTAGGGAAGGATCTTGACGGAAATGGCGTGGATAAAAGCTAGAGAATGAGGTCCTTCGCGTTCCGTTTGCTCCAAGACTCCTAATATGCGACCCTTAACACTTGTGTGATGTTGGAATGTGAAGAACAAGATTGAACAATGAATGGATGGAATAGGGGATGCTTGGCCGTAAGCTTTTGAGGGAGAGAGAGTGAGAGTGGTGATGGTGATAAGAATGGTGAGTTCTAGTCCATATTATAACCCATTTAGTAGACTTTGTCCAATGGTCCTCATGTTTCTTAAAGTAGTAGCATAATCTTTAGCATATCTAGGAAGATTTAAGGAGATCTAATGAGATTATGAAGATCAAGATAGGTCTTGGAGTGGGGCCATATATGTGGCCGATTACATACATGGGGGAAGGGGTCTAAGTGAAATTTGGATGGTACTTGCATATCTTCTTACAAGTCCTTTGAGATCTTATGGTATCTTACATGAATCCAATGAAGATCCTAGCATATCTTAACAAGATTATTAAGGATTTAGCAACTTTTGGTGGGGTCACCCCCATGTAGCCGTCCACATGAGTAGGGGGGGTAAAGTGTAAAATCCATTCTCTAATTACATAAATAAATAAGCTTTCAAGTGCAAAATTTAGAGATTTAATGCGTTATTACGTTATAAGGGGTGTTATGGTGTTCGGGGACCATAACTAGTTCAGAAAAAGATAAATAATGAAAATAACAATATTTTCATGTTCCGGGTATAGTCCGGTCGTTCGGTTACATTCCGATTCGTTAAAGCGCTAAATTACACTTTTTAGTGTCGTTTAAGTACCTTTCTTGTACTCTTTCAATTCCCCACGCTTAGGGAAATATTCTGGATAATAAAACGACATTTCTGCATAATATTTATATGTCTAAATGCTGAATTATTGCTGATTTGTATAAATTCTGCACTTAAAGTGCGTTTCGGGTGCTTTTTAGTGCTTATTTTTGCTTCCGGAGAGTATATGTATAAACCCTTGTATGTACTCTTGGGTTTTAATGCTCTTTTGTCATCGGACCTACACCTAGGCCTCAATTTTATTGTCTGACTGCTTTCTGCAGTTCTGTTGACACAGTGTGTCTTACCGGTGAGTTTACTATTGACGCAACGCTCTCGTTTATGCATAAAGCAATATTTTGTAGTATACAACGTGCATGAATTCACTTGTTTAGCATGTAATCAGTCATTGCTGACAATTAAGCACATAATTGCAGTCATTAAGCAATAAGTAATGTGTACGGAAGTTACCGGTTTGGGCCAGTTGTCACAGTCTCCCCCCGTTAAAAGAATATCGTCCCGAAATTCAGACTGAACTCACTCTCGCTGGAGTCTTCTTGAATAGGTGGGGATACTTTTTGTTGAACTGGTCTTCACGTTCGCATGTGTACTCGGGTCCGTGCTTAGAGCTCCAACGTACTTTGACAAGCTTCACACTGCTCCTCCTGGTCTTGTTGACTTTCCAGTCAGTAACCTCAACGGGTTGCTCTGTAAATCGGAGGGCTTCATCAATATGTATTTCGTCCATCGGGATGATCACGTTTTCTTGCGTTGGACTCTTCTTCAGGTTGGATACATGAAACGTATCATGTACTCCGTTAAGTTCTTCCGGTAACTCCAACTTGTATGCCACGGTACCAATTCTCTTCAGTATTCTGAATGGTCCGATATATCGTGGATTCAGCTTTCCACGCTTTCCAAATCTGACTACGCCCTTCCATGGTGAGACTTTTAACAACACTTTGTCTCCCACCTGGAAATCTACCGATTTTCTATTCGGATCAGCGTAGCTCTTTTGTCGCTCTCGAGCCGCCTTAATGCACTCTCGGATCTGCGCAATCTTTTCGGTGGTCTCTTGTACAAGTTCAGGACCAACCATACGTTTATCTCCAGCGTCTGCCCAACATAAGGGCGATCGGCATTTGCGGCCATACAGAGCTTCGAACGGCGCGGCTTTTATGCTCGTATGATAACTGTTATTGTAGGAAAACTCAACTAGAGGTAGATGAGTATCCCAGCTGCCGCCTAGGTCCATGACACATGCGCGAAGCATATCTTCTAACGTTTGTATTGTCCGTTCGCTCTGGCCGTCTGTTTGCGGATGGAATGCCGTGCTCAGATCTAACTGAGATCCAAAGGCTTCCTGAAATGATTGCCAGATTCTTGAGACAAAGCGTCCATCTCTGTCTGAAATGATTGAGATTGGCACTCCATGACGTGCCACAATTTCTCTTAAGTATATCTCTGCAAGCTTTCCAGTGCTATCCTTTTCTCGGATTGGTAGGAAATGCGCAGACTTCGTCAATCGATCAATGATTACCCATATCATATCGTGCCCTCTCGGGGTCCTGGGTAATTTCGTTATGAAGTCCATCGAGATTTGTTCCCACTTCCACACGGGAATCTCTGGTTGTTGCAGTAGGCCGGACGGTTTCTGATATTCCGCCTTAACCTTAGCACAGGTTAGGCATTTTCCAACATAGACAGCAACGTCGCTTTTGAGTCTCGGCCACCAATAATATTCCTTCAAGTCTTGATACATTTTGTCCGATCCTGGATGGATCGAATATCTCGATTTGTGGGCTTCATTAAGGATGACTTCTCGTATGCCACCATAGAGTGGAACCCAAATACGCTTTTTGAAGTATAAGGCTCCCTCTTCGTTTGGCACCATGTATTTCAGCATACCCCGTAGGTATTCAGCTTTACGGTTCTCTTCTTTAAGAGCTTCTTGTTGTGCATCTCGAATGCGTGCAGTGAGGTTCGTTCGAATGGTCATTTCCAATGCTCGAACCCTTAGGGTCTTAACCCTTTCTTTTCGGCTCAACGCGTCCGCTACAACGTTCGCCTTTCCAGGATGGTACTTAATCTCACAGTCATAATCATTCAGCAGCTCGACCCAACGTCGCTGGCGCATATTCAATTCCTTCTGATCAAATATGTGTTGTAAGCTTTTGTGATCTGTGAAGATTGTACATCGAGTACCATATAAATAATGTCGCCAAATCTTCAAGGCGAATACCACTGCACCCAGCTCCAGGTCGTGAGTGGTATAATTTCTCTCGTGAACCTTCAATTGTCTTGAAGCATAAGCGATGACTTTTTGGCGTTGCATGAGCACGCAACCCAAGCCTTGCCGTGAGGCGTCGCAGTATACCACGAAGTCTTCAGTGCCTTCGGGTAATGATAGTATCGGTGCATCGCATAGCTTGCTCTTAAGTAACTGGAAGGCTTCTTCTTGTTTGTGACCCCAGTCGTACTTCTTGTCTTTCTGAGTAAGGGTCGTTAGCGGTTGAGCTATCTTCGAGAAATTCTCAATGAATCGCCGATAGTAGCCCGCTAAGCCCAAAAATTGACGGACTTCGGTCGGGGTCTTGGGAGCTTCCCAATTCTTTATTGCTTCTTTCTTGGACGGGTCTACATGAATGCCCTTCTCATTCACAACGTGACCAAGAAATTGTACTTCGCGAATCCAGAATTCGCATTTCGAGAACTTTGCATAAAGTTTCTCTTTCTTCAGTAGTTCCAAGATGGTTCTGAGATGTTGCTCGTGCTCTTCTTTCGTTCGCGAGTAAATCAGGATATCATCGATAAATACAATCACGAATTTATCGAGATATGGTTTGCATACGCGGTTCATTAGGTCCATAAAGACCGCTGGCGCGTTCGTCAATCCAAATGGCATCACAAGAAATTCGTAGTGCCCATAGCGTGTTCTGAATGCAGTCTTTGGCACACTTTCATCTTGGATTCTCAGCTGATGGTATCCAGATCGAAGGTCGATCTTGGAATAGTAGCTTGATCCTTGCAGTTGATCAAATAAGTCATCAATCCTCGGTAGTGGATACCGATTCTTGATAGTGAGCTTGTTCAGTTCCCTGTAATCGATACACATCCGCAGTGTTCCATCCTTTTTCTTCACGAACAATACTGGAGCTCCCCAGGGTGAGAAGCTTGGCCTTATGAATCCTTTATCCAACGACTCCTGAAGTTGTGTAGATAATTCTTGCATCTCGGATGGCGCAAGTCGATAGGGTGCCTTGGCTACAGGAGCAGCTCCTGGAACCAAATCTATACGGAATTCGACTTGTCGTTGCGGAGGTAGTCCTGGCAGATCTTCAGGGAACACATCAGGAAATTCCTTCACCACAGGAATGTCTTCGAGTTTCGGCTCCTCAGCCTTCTTGTCTATAACGTGTGCTAGGAAAGCAACACATCCTTTCCTTAAGCACTTCTGTGCCTTCATACAACTGATGATTCGTAGAGGCGCGTTTCGTCTTTCTCCATGTACTATGAGAGTTTCATCATTCGCCAGAGGGATGCGAATGATTTTCTCATGACAAATGACTTCAGCTTTGTTCTTGGACAACCAGTCCATTCCGACTACTACATCGAAGCTACCCAATTGAATAGGTAAGAGGTCGATGCTAAAATTTCGTTCGCCAAGTTCTAGTGTGCAGCCTCTAACAACTTCGCTTGATTCAACAAGTTTACCATTGGCTAGTTCTATGGAATAAGGAATTTCTAATCTACTAGATTCTATTCCGAGTATGCGTTTAAATTCCACAGACATGAAGCTATAATCGGCGCCAGTGTCGAATAATATGGATGCAAAGTGATTGTTAATGAGAAACGTACCGGTGACCACGTTGGGGTCCTCGCGTGCGTCTCTTGCTCCAATCACAAATGCTCGAGCCGGAGCGTTGTTTCTCTCTGGGCAGTTCTTCATAAAATGATCATTGCTTCCACACTTGAAGCATCCTTGCCCTTTCCCGTTACCATTCTTGTTACCAGCACCGTTCCCATTTCGGTTCTTTCCTTTTCCCCAACAGTCTTCTGTTTGATGACCCAATTTACCACATTTGTCGCACCTTGGAATGCGACAAGCTCCATCATGATGATACTTACATTTTTGGCATCTAGGCATGGAGCCTTGGTATGCTTTGGTTGCATGGGTTTTCATCTCCTGAGGCGGATTAGTGTCGCGCTTCTTGCTGAAACTCTTGTTGTTGCGTGTTGCTTGGTTCAAACTTGTATGCTTTCTCTTTTTGTCACCGGATGACTCAGCATGTGTCTCGGTCTTTTCTGTTGGGTTCAGTGACAACTTCTTCATACGAACACAATCTTCAGTCAGGCTGACAGCCAGAGTTACAGCCTCGGTGATTGTTTGTGGTTTGGCCGACGTCACCATGCCACGAAACTCTGAGGCCAGTCCCCAAATGTAGCGTTCCACACGCTTAAATTCAGGAGTCACCATGTAGGGAAGCACTCTCGACAGGTCGTGGAACCTTCGAGTGTAACCATTGATGTCAGCACCTTCCATAGTCAAGTGCCAGAACTCTGTTTCCAGCCTTTGGAGTTCAGCACGAGAGCAGTACTTTTCTCTCATTCTTTCCTTCAGTTCCTCCCAAGTTAGGCCATAAGCGGCGTCATCACCCAAAGTTTGGGCTTGCAGGTTCCACCAAGTCAGAGCTTCATCGACAAATAACCCAGTAGCAAAAGTGACTTGTTGATCCGCGGTACACTTGCTCATGCGGAAAGTAGCTTCAGTCTTCTCCGTCCAGCGCACAAATGCTACTGCACCTCCTGTGCCATCATAGTTCATCGGCTTGCAGTCGAGGAACTGCTTGAAAGTGCAGCCTGGAATTGATTCAACCAATTCACGTGTGAGCAATCGAAGAAACAATGAAACAAAGACCGTTCATAAATTTCCTCATGCTTAGCACAGTGTCTTAAGGTTACCTTAAGCTGTATTGCCTCCAGACGAATCTCCATTCCCATTACGCCTAGTGTTGCTTGGTCCACCACTGTCTTGAGTTCGGTTCGCCTCGTACTGGGCGATAGCAGCGGAGATCCTTTCCTCCAGTAGAGCGTTCAGCTCATCAGCAGTTCTTGGCAGTGGGGGAGGAGGAGGTTGATCGTCATTGCGAGCATTCACAGCTTTCCTGGGTGCCGTGTTCTGACAGAACATAACACAACAGGGTTACACATTTGTTTGATATCGTCCTACTAGGCAGTAGTAGTATATATATATTCGCAGGTATATATCACATAAGTGACATCAAACAATTATTACTCTAGCAGAGTACTTTAGTAGGCTTGCACTGAGGGAATCCACACGTGACAAGACTTGCTGTGGTTTCTGTGCACTGAATTCCATAATTATGTATGCATCCATAATTACGTAACTCCTTGCACAGTCCGCACAGTTCGTTTCATCCTCGTATTTCTTCCTTCAGGTAGGCCATTGCTTTCAGGTAAAGTCACGTATGCTTGTGACATTCTACTTCTAGTACATGCTAATTATTACACATAATTGCAAGTAATTTCTAGTCAATGACAAGTGCTACTCAAGTGCACTCTAAGTCTCGTAGTGTCTTTTCTAGACTTATGTAGACAGTTTCAGGTAGTGGATGTCGCGGGACGTTTTATGCAATGAAAACTCTTTGAAAATTGTTTTCGTGAATGGATCCTAGAGATTGTAGACTAGACTCGAGAAGGAATCCTGGTTCACTACAATCGCAGCTCTGATACCAATCTGTCACACCCCTTTCTACGGCGGTAGCACGAGGTGTGATCATGAAAGGTTCTCATTGCATACGAAGAGTAAACATACTACATGCTCAAGAAAATAATTTCAAATACCATAATTTGAAAACATACGTTAGCGTTTACATCGCTAAGTCGCATAAAGCATTGTCTTAAAAGTTTACAACTTTATTTAATGTTAAACACAAGCGACATCCACGAGCATGAGTAAGACCACGCGCACATCCATCCTAGTTACCTGAAATACATGTGAGTTTTGGAAAAACGTCAACATAAAGTTGGTGTGAATTCATGCAGTTTTAGTTTTTCACGTTTGTATACTTTGTATGAAAACATAGTTTACGTCATGTAAAAATCAAGTTTTCATATATAAATCCAGTTTCATGTGTACACCACGTACATATGTATATTTCAATTTCTTCTTGAGTACCCCACGTACTCAAGTATAATTCTCATTCTCTTGAGTACCCCACGTACTTCAAGTATAATTCAATCTTCTTGAGTACCCCACGTACTTCAAGTCATATATCAATTTTAGTATGGTATGAATTTTATGTAAATACAGTATTTCTGTAATTATCAGATTGTTAATGGGTTGCAAAGCCATTAACATGTGGCACGACATAGGAAGTCACCAAACCTAAGGCATTTAATTGGTATATTCTGAGACACAAAAGCACTCCTCGGTTCTCGCCCCGACCGGGAGTGTGGCTGCCAGGCACCCGTTAGATCTAACCTTTTGTTCTGCGGTCTAAGTATGTACACGATTAATGGTGCTTCTGTACCCTATTCGTGACACTATTTCTCATAACGCATCCTACTTGGTTCTCGTTCTCACCAAGCGCGTTTCTTGTTATCATTTCTCATAGCGCCTCATACTTGGTTCTCGTTCTCACCAAGTGCGCTTCTCATATTCTTATATTTCATCACACTTGGTTCTCGTTCTCACCAAGTGTACTTCTTGTATTCTTATATTTCGTCACACTTGGTTCTCGTTCTCACCAAGTGTACTTTTTGTATTTATATCATACCAATTATAAATTTTGTACATTTGTACATGTATTTCACCCCCGTAGTTATAAAAACTGAAAACAGTTAAAGAGAAAAGGGGGAGCATGAACTCACAACTTTGCGTTCCTAGCGTCGTAAACTCCACCGGATTTGCTTAATTAACGTCGTAACCTATACGCGTTTTCTTAACGTTAGTCACTAGACTTGCGTCGCACGAGTACAGTCACTCTCTTTTGTATATATTCTTGTGTTAAAAATATTCTATATTTTTAACTACGTATCTTACTTATATTATTTTCTCAAAAATAAATATAAGTCTTTTGTGTTTTGCACTTTGCACCCGAATTATGTATCTTGTATGTTGTATGTGTATTTCTATGTTTATACTCCTCATGAGTATTTAGTGTATTTTTAAGTCTTAATACACTAGCACGTATAACACATACTTTATACACTTAGCACAAAAGTTGGTGATCAAATAATATATATTTTTCTTTCAAAAATATATATACTTATTATCCATTTTTATTCTTGAAAAATCACCATTTCTCATCACCAAAAATTAGGGAAACCTTAGTAATACTTTTAAACACATTTTTAGGGAATAAGTTTCTCAAAACTTATATTTTTCTAAGTGTCAAAATTTATAAAAATTTTGACAGAGTTTCCCCTAAAAATGGAGGTTTCCCACGTTTTCAAAACGTGTGTTTATTTTCTTTTAAATCATCATCAATCATCAATCATCAATAATCATCAACAACAATCACCAATTTCATGAACTTGAATATTTACAAAAATGTGTAGTAACTTACTAGAACATTTAGTGAGTCTTGTTATCTTTAAAAATAAGTTTAATTTCTTAAAAACTTCCTTTTTAAAGAATATGAAGTTTTACAACTTCTAGTCGGTTTTTACGAAAATTATTTCTTTGTTAAAACTTTTGTTACACAAGTATCCATACACTTGTTTGTTCACAAAAACCACTTTTGTTTGTGTAAGATCCGGTTTAGAACATGTGATTTCTTGGACACTTGGTCCTTTGAAAATACCGCTTGTAGATACGTAGATCTACTAGTTTTAAACACTATTTCGCAAGTTAAATTGCTTTTACACAAGTTCATGATGTGTGTGGTAGAGTTTCATCATTTAACCTTTGTTACTCATAAACAAGCTTTATGTCATAATCCAAGATCATGACTAAACCGGGTTAAATGATGATCCGAGCTACCATATCATAGATCGGGTCTAAATAATCACAACTTTCAATTACTACAACATTTACACAACTTATGTGCTATTAACCACCATTTTTAGTGTTTTAAGTAGACTTTTAAGCATCATATTGCATGTTAACGAGTTTTAACCGACAAAAATCCTTTTAACCACTTTAGAATAGTTTAAATACGAGATCTAAGTGTTATACCTCTAGCTCAAGGCTAGGGAAGGATCTTGACGGAAATGGCGTGGATAAAAGCTAGAGAATGAGGTCCTTCGCGTTCCGTTTGCTCCAAGACTCCTAATATGCGACCCTTAACACTTGTGTGATGTTGGAATGTGAAGAACAAGATTGAACAATGAATGGATGGAATAGGGGATGCTTGGCCGTAAGCTTTTGAGGGAGAGAGAGTGAGAATGGTGATGGTGATAAGAATGGTGAGTTCTAGTCCATATTATAACCCATTTAGTAGACTTTGTCCAATGGTCCTCATGTTTCTTAAAGTAGTAGCATAATCTTTAGCATATCTAGGAAGATTTAAGGAGATCTAATGAGATTATGAAGATCAAGATAGGTCTTGGAGTGGGGCCATATATGTGGCCGATTACATACATGGGGGAAGGGGTCTAAGTGAAATTTGGATGGTACTTGCATATCTTCTTACAAGTCCTTTGAGATCTTATGGTATCTTACATGAATCCAATGAAGATCCTAGCATATCTTAACAAGATTATTAAGGATTTAGCAACTTTTGGTGGGGTCACCCCCATGTAGCCGTCCACATGAGTAGGGGGGGTAAAGTGTAAAATCCATTCTCTAATTACATAAATAAATAAGCTTTCAAGTGCAAAATTTAGAGATTTAATGCGTTATTACGTTATAAGGGGTGTTATGGTGTTCGGGGACCATAACTAGTTCAGAAAAAAGATAAATAATGAAAATAACAATATTTTCATGTTCCGGGTATAGTCCGGTCGTTCGGTTACATACCGATTCGTTAAAGCGCTAAATTACACTTTTTAGTGTCGTTTAAGTACCTTTCTTGTACTCTTTCAATTCCCCACGCTTAGGGAAATATTCTGGATAATAAAACGACATTTCTGCATAATATTTATATGTCTAAATGCTGAATTATTGCTGATTTGTATAAATTCTGCACTTAAAGTGCGTTTCGGGTGCTTTTTAGTGCTTATTTTTGCTTCCGGAGAGTATATGTATAAACCCTTGTATGTACTCTTGGGTTTTAATGCTCTTTTGTCGTCGGACCTACACCTAGGCATCAATTTTATTGTCTGACTGCTTTCTGCAGTTCTGTTGACACAGTGTGTCTTACCGGTGAGTTTACTATTGACGCAACGCTCTCGTTTATGCATAAAGCAATATTTTGTAGTATACAACGTGCATGAATTCACTTGTTTAGCATGTAATCAGTCATTGCTGACAATTAAGCACATAATTGCAGTCATTAAGCAATAAGTAATGTGTACGGAAGTTACCGGTTTGGGCCAGTTGTCACAAAATAAATATATCAACTATATTTATTTTTATATAAAGCGTTTCCGAGTTTCGATGTTTAAACTAAACATAAATAGTTATATCTATTAATAAAAGACGTCCGAACTTTCGATGTTTGAAATAAATATAAATAAAGATATTCATTTAATAAATCTATCGAGTTTTATTATCTTGTAAAACGGTTTATGTCGAAAGTTTATAAACATGCTTTGTAAGATGTATAATGTCATCAAAAATAATATTCATTTGTAGTTGTCTTTGTAGAAGCTACTTGATATCAATAGTCCTCGTTTTTAAATATGACACGTTTTGTTTATGGATTTTCTCAAAAAAGGGGCAGAGTTTCCTCTGTTTTTGGACGACCCTGACAACGCAAGTCGTCGTTATATTTCAAAATTCAATCAAGATTCAATCAATATATATATATAATTTTTCAAATATATCAAACGTGAACTATAATCAAATCGGTTCGAGCTCGTTATCACGTAATATTAAAACTATAAAAATAACATAATAAATCTCGGCGTTAAACCTTTAACATCTCTCGTGTCGTTTTGCGGAAAAAAGTTGACTAACTTGACCGAGTCAACTGAGTTGACTCGCTTTGACTGTGCTGACCGAGTTAACTCGGCTTTGACCGAGTTGACTCACTGAGTTGACCGAGTGAATCTAACCCGTCCGATCCGCGCTTGACCCGAACCAAACTTGACCGCTGTTGACCCGAAGCTCGAGACTCGACCCGAAATATCCCGAACGCTAGTCTGAACCAGATCTGGAACCAACTCGAACCATCTCAGAACCCAGTACTCGAACCAAACCTACCTGAAGTTAAAAACCCAAACCAAAGCTCCCGGGCTCCTACCTGAATTGAAACCCAAGTCGAGCACCCCCCCGGTTGTCGTTCCTGCCATTGTGCAGAACCACCTCCACCATCTTTAGCATCCAGTAGCCTAACATCATCATCGACCCATCATCCAGCAGAAAACCGATATCAATCTTCAGAAAAGATGAAAAAGGACGAGGGAAACAGAGAGAAATGTTGCAGGTAAAACAACTCGTCGGACCAAAAACCGTGCCGCCGCCGCCGTCACCGGCGTGGGTCCACCGTCTCCCCTACTCCGATCTCTCTCTCCTCGCCGTCACTCTGTTTCTTTGGCGTCACTCTCTTTCTCTCTTCGTTTCTTCATCGCGCCACTACCAGACGGTGGTGGTGTTCGGCCGGTACATAGATCAAAGGGAGGGGGTGGTTTAGGGGGGGTGTGGATGTGTGGCGAGGTACTAGAAAGTGAGAGAAGGGTGTAAAGGAGGGTGTGTAGCTAGAGATAACAGACGGCAAACACACCGAAATCCGGCGGCTGGAAGGGGGGGTCGAGATGGATGGAAGAGAGCAGGTTGTTGTGGAATTTGTTTGGAGAAGATGACTCCATGTGTTTGTGTGTGTATTTGATAGATCTGTGGATGAGAGCATTTTGGGAAGGAAACAAGTGTTGGCAGCTGATCATAGAATGGAATTTTGTTTCACTACACATTTATACTTAGGTTAAATTGTGTTTTAAGTGGGCTTGTGCCCAAGGCCCACAAGCCTAATCCGCGTTTTAAGTGCCCGTTTTTGAACCCGAGCCCCACGGAACGTCGTAGAATAAAATATTAGTATTTAAAACACGTAAAATACGGTCGGTAGTTGTTGGTGCATATGTCTGTTGACTTCGTATTGTATCGAGTCATGTATCTAGATAGGATAAACCGAAGCTTAGCAATCAAGAAAATAGGATTTTAGAGTAAACAATCTAATTCGCACGAACTGGCAGAGCCAGTTCGCACGAAGCGACCACTTCGTACGAAGTGGATTGTGCTGGTTCGTGAGGACTGGATCTCCTATAAATAGCTGAGTCTTGGTTGTCATTTGTAACATTCCTGATTCCGGTAGCGAAGCTCTGCCGAAATATCTCCAGCCTGTAAAACGTTCTGAAATCAATACAAGAGATAGTTAAAGTGAATCTAAGTGCATATCAAGCTGATTCAACATCAATACGTCTGATTCTGCCTCTCGTATTGATCGAAAAATCTTCTGAACGACTCGTATAGGTCGAATCTCGATCCTACAAGTGGTATCAGAGCTCAGGAGAAAGAGTTCTTACCATTTCAGCTTGTTTTCAAGGAAAAATATGATTTCTACTCACTTCTACTCATTCTTCTACATTTTTTCATCAAATCAGAATGTATTCACGGTCAAAATGAGATGATTTTCACATATAACATGTAAAACACTGTTTTAATCATTCCTTGAACAAATCAGAACCTAAATCGACCTAAAACTTGATAAAATTGACCAAACCGCGTGAAAAGCTTGCCAGATCGTTCAAGAAATCTTTTTAGATTGTGTGAAATGTGTCAGTTCGTTTGAAAGGTTACTCAGTTCGCACGAACTGATCATCCAAATCGCACGAGGTGTTCATTTCGCTTGAAAAATTCATCAGTTCGCATGGTTTAAACGTCTCAGTTCGTACGGAGTTAGTTCAGATCATTTGAAGTTTTATTCCAGGTCGTACGGTTTGAACTATATTAATCGGCCCAATCACATTCTATTGAAAATAAAGTTGAGTGCAGCCCATGTGAATTAGAAAGTGCGGCCCAATGAGAATTTTGATTGGCAATTGTTTATGCTAATATCAAGATTGCATGTGACGATAAGTTCTAAGGTCCAATTAGATTGAATTTTGATTGAGTTGTCGGCCATTAAATAATCTTGTATGAGAATTGAGATTAGGCAGCTCATGTGATTTCGTTGAAAGGATCAATAAAGCTTCAATCAAGAATTAAAGTTGTCGGTGTTAATTGTCAGATTGCATGTGACTTTGATTTCATCGAGAAGTGTCAGATACATTAAGTATAGAATGGTCCAATTGCATTTGTCTGTCCAACTTTTGAAGGTCCAATCAAAGTTGTAAGCCCATGTGATTTCATATTGTATCGGCCCAATCAAATTGAGTTGAAAGTTAAAATTGTCGGCCACATTACTTCAGTTAAAATTGAGTTGATTCACTCAGCTCGCACGAAGTGTTCAGGTAGCTTGAAAGTATTCAGTTCGTTTGAGGTTAACCAGCTCGCACGGTTTGAGCCAGTTCGCATCAATTCAGGTTGTTTGGATTGTTACCAGATCGTTTGAAATTTCCAGTTCGTTTGAAAATCTGTCATTGTGAACTTTTAAAACCAAAACATGGACAACGACTTTTATAATGCATTTGCTACTGCCCCGGGTACTCCTGTTAGTGTTGCTCAGAGTGTAACTATGGAAAATGAAACGGGAACATTGCAAAAACCCCCAATGCTAATGAGCATTGAAGAATATTACAGTTGGCAAGAACCTTTCGAAAACTGGGTTCAAGCAAATCATCTAAGGTCTTGGGAGTGTGTTGAAACAAAGTATGTTCGACCTCGTAATAATATGGGAGTTGTAAAGAATATCTCTGAATTTACAGATAAAGAGAGAGACATGTTCAAAGCAGAAAAAATGATGATCAGTTTACTTCAACAAGCTGTGAAAGAAGACATTTTCATATTACTTCAACATGATGATAGTGCATATTCGATTTGGATAGCACTTCGTACAAAATTCGAAGGAAGTACGGAGATGATCAAGAATAAAAAGTCACTATTAAAGAAAGAATTTGACCTATTCCCAAGATTGTCGGGTGAAACTACAAAGACTCTCATTGAGAGATATTGTCATCTAGTGCGTTCAATGAGTCGGTTGGATATCACCAAAGATCGCGAGGAATGGGTTGAGAAATTAGCCGATGCGTTACCTCAAAAAGAATGGGGTACATATCTTATGATCTTGAAGAATACCGGTGAGTATGATAGATTAACAATTGCTTAATTCATTGAAAAACTTGAAGGACAAGATCTTGAACAACAAAAGATCGCTAGAATGAACAATTCAAGTGGTCAACAAGATATCAAGATGTATTTTAAAGGAAATGTTCAAAATGTTGAAGCTAGTCCGAAGATCCAAACCGCTTTCAGCGCTGAAAACTCATCCGGATCACTCACTCAAAGCTCAATTAACAACAGTGGATTTTCTTCATATCCTAGTGTTAATCCTAATGTTCCAACTTCAAGTTATCAGTCTCAAAGCTCAAACAATGGTAATGGTCATGTGCTACATTGCAATATCGCGTTGAATCTTCAGAATGGTCAGAATTTCTCTGAAGAAGTCGCTAAACGTCATATGGCATTACTAGTTACTGTGTTGGAATCATATGAAAGTTTGGTTGCGGGAAGAATCGGAAATCCTATGTTAACAAAAGAGGATTACGATCAGATTGATGCTGAAGAAATGGAGCTTATGGATATTAAGTGGTGTTTAGCGAGTGTGTTGAGGAGAGCTGAGAAATTTAAGCAGATTATAGGAAGAGATGACTTACGTGATGCTAATGTTTCTACTTTAGGTTTTGATAAGTCTAAAGTTACATGTTTTCGGTGCAGGGAAAAAGGACATTTCAAGAGGGAATGTACTAGCTGAGAAGCAGGTGGAGCTCAGAATCCTTTCGGGAACAATGATTATTATCGGAAAGCAATATATCATCAGGTAGCTCAACAACCGTCATCATCCCGTGCTATTGAAGAGCCATCAAAGAAAGCTTATCTAGTTAATCAAGACGATGAAAGATTGCCAGAGGGATTTAGCTGGGATAAATACATTTCGACTGAAAGTAACTCAAAGTTTAGAGTATTCATTGCATAGATCATTCAAGAGCCAGAGTTGATGAAAGAATGGATGGATGTGTTTGCAGATGATAAGAAAAGTCAAGATGAAGAGTTTGTCACTTCAGAAGATAGTTCAGAAAAGACACCAGTCTTTGATCAATCATCAATTGATAGCAGTGATGATGATGAAGAAATTAATCAAATAAACATTGGTAAAACTCATATATCTCCTGAAAGTTTCAAATTTTATTTTGCAGATAAATTGGAGAAGCTAAAGGAGAGACGAGCAGCAAAAGAAAAGAAAAAGGTGAAATGTGAGAAGGTTGTTCAGATGGAAGAGAAGAATGAACAGAGTGAAGAGGTCAAAGTTATTGAAAAGATTGTTGAGGTCACAAAACCTTGTTTGAAATGTTTGGAACCATGCAAACATTGTGAAGAGAAAGATAAGAAGTATAGTGAGCTTGACGAAATGAAAGAAAAATTATTGTTCGATGTTAAGTACGTGAAAGAATCTTATGATGTGTTGAATAGAACAGTCAACTAGTTGGAAAAGACAAATTCAGAAAGGGAAGATGCTTTGACAATGATGAATGCAACAATGATGTCTAAGCAGAAGGCCATCAATCATTATATTGATGAGTGTGAATAGTTGAAGCAGGAATTGGAGACTGAAAAGATTGAAAATGAAAGAATCAGACGATTGCTAATGGATTATTCAAGTTCTGATTATTTGATTGATAGAATCTATCCGACTGTTGCAGGTTTTGAAGCCTTTCAAGATAAGAAGTCGGAAGATACGGATACTGGTAAGAAACAAAGTGCAAATTATAACAAGTGTCCGCCTCCGATCTGGGAAGGTTATTCTCCCAGAAAACAAAATTCAGAACAAGTCAAAAAGGCAGTCAATATAAAGTTAAAGTCCGAAACAACTGATGAATTACCAGACAACATTGATGTCACATTCACATCGTCTGACACTGATCATGAGTCTGAGTTAATAAAGAAAATGGTCGATCAGGTGTTGGATAAGGATGAGGAGTCAGAGTCAAAGTCTGAATCTGAGAGTTCAAGTTCATCAGTCAATAGTTCGAAATCATCGGTCAAAAGGGTTTACAATAAAGAATTTATGTTATCAAAAAACAATTTGAATGACGAAACATTCAAAGTAGCATATACTTTGAATGACTCAGACAAATTATATTCTGATAAGGAATTTACAATTAAAAATGTGAAAAATGAAAATATTAAAACAGTTTTTAAATTGATAAAAATAAAGTTTTCAGAAATAAAAGATAAAATGGGATTTTCAAAACCTAAATATACCTCTAGAATTCAACAACGTTTAAACAAGAAGAAAGGTTTTGGTCCAGGTCATCAAAAGAAACCGAATCATAAAAGCAATTTTAAAAAGAAAGGATTGGGTTTTGATGCTGAAAATAATCAAAATATTAAAGATTTTAAATCAAAAACTGTATTTGTTTCAGGTGCAAGTTCTGAAGAAGAGAAAAAGAGCTCATTCTGGAAGCAATCAAACAAAGCGTTTCTTGCAGAAAAACAGAAACATGAGAAGAATGAAGCTAATCAGAAAAAGGAGACAAGAACCTGTTACCGATGCAACGAAGTTGGTCACATCGCCTGGAATTGTCCAAAGGCAACCAACACACAATAGGGAGTGTCTTCGAAACTCAAAGAAAAAGTTATTGATAAAACTGAACCACCAACGGACAAATTCAAAGTGTTTAAAAATTCAACATATGAAGTTGGTGAATGTTCCAAAAGGTTTTACAAAAGAAGAGTAAATCTTAACAACCAAACATGGGTTGTTAAGAAATCAGTGTTGGGATTGAACCCTACCAGAGGAACAGATAATTAAAGCCAAAACCGGATCAGAGCAGTGGATTCACAATAAGCAGCAGTTTACATTAGACTTTCCCCTTGAAAGTGATTATAACATCTGATGGTCTCTATCCACTGTCCGTATACAACTGCTGCTACCCTTTCAACTACTGACAAAGCCCTGATGAAGTAAACACTGCTGGTTCTATCTACTGATGACAAAACACTGCTCACTCAAGGACTGATCAACTTTGAGGAAAGCACTGATGGATAAAGATAGCAGTAGTTTAGTGTATTACTTGTCTTATGTAGAATCAGTGGTTAACATTAGCGGTGTTTGTATAGGAATAGTGGTTATAGGTTGTTAGGTTGTTAGACGTCACTTTCATGGTGACGTCAGCCGAGATGCCTCAGCGGTTTGGTTTGTCTATAAATGGGACAGTACTCTGTACTGTTACATTTGATCATTTTGAGTGAGTTCTTCTCCTCAATTCAATCCTTTCATCTTGTGCAACCAACCATGGAGTATCAGGCTGAGGGGGAGTTTAGTTTGTAAACATGTTTACAATCTTTTGTTTTGTATTGTAAATCTTTCGACTTAATGTCAAGCATGTGTTTATCAAAACTGTTTCTCTCTTTGGTTATGTTTACAAAGTTTGTTGTTCATTTCCGCTGCACTTAAACTCTGTTCATTTCTATTTGATTTGTTCAAATTCTACAAACAAGCACAATCATGAGAGCCTCCGATCCTAACAATTGGTATCAGAGCTTGGACGGTCAAATTCGATCTAACAGTCAATTTGACATAACAGTTCAGCTCAAAATTCATTGATACTAAGGTTGATTGTATTCAGTTGAAAAACAGAGCAACGAGTAATCACGATTCAAAGTGGCTACTCAGAAACTCTGTAAAACAACCAAGATGTCATAAGACACACAAATTTCATATAACAAGTGACGTCATGCATAAATCGTCTATAGTTTCCAGATCTGAAAATATATCTGATAACTGTGGTAAAATTAGTTACGAAAATTGATTTCGCTTGTTGTTTTGAAGTTTCGTGTTGTTTCCATCATGTTTGTTGCTAAAGTGTGTACCTCATGTCAACAAAACCTATGTTTGATTAAATAACATTAGTGTTTCTGTTAACATAAAAAGAGGGATATTAAAACTTTAGTTACAAGATCTCATGTGTTGAAAAACAGGTTGGGAATCCTGTTGAAAAGGACCAAATCAACTTTGTTAAAAACACATTGAGAAAATCAGGTGTTGAAATAGTCCAAATCATATGTAATGTGAGATTTGACATATGCATGTACAAAATACGGTCAGATCTCTCAAAAACATTACTGCAAAGTGATTCTGGATTAAGTATTTCTTCAATAAAGACCTCCCAGTAAGTATTTCATTACTTATGAATGGGAAGGGTAAAAAGGGGAAGAAGGAAAATCACAAAAACTCAGAAGTGTGTTTATCTCAAAACTTTTGAAGTAAAAAAGAAAAGAGTATAAATATAAAGCACTTAAGAGTCAAAAATTGGGGTAAACATGGTCATCAAAGCAATTGTGTGCATTCATTGGGTCAGGAAAATTCAGGCAAAAGTAGTATCTCAAGTGGCTAAACTTAAAAGAGGACTAGACAAGCTATCAGAAGCATCACATGGTAACAAAATCCAGAACAGGGTTTTCAAAAACTTATGTGTTCTTGTGTCCTCATTTTTGCAATCAACTGACAAGAAAATGGTACCAAACAGTGGTCAAAATGTATTTAAAATTTCATACCACTGTTGTCAAACCACTGACCATTTTCACAAACTTAAGATTGATATAATAAGAGCTCTAGTGGAAATTTATGCCAGATCCTTTTGATGTTGTTATCAGAAAATCCTTTAATGTTTTAAAAAAAAGGATTATCTCAAATAAAGCAGGATATATTATTCTTTATATTTTTCTTTGAGAATAATATATTTTGAACTTTTTACTGGTTTTTTATAGTAAAGTTTCAATCTCCTATCATGATATATTACCTTTATTTTTGTTGGTAATATTATCCTCAAAATGGTTCAAAAGGAAATGGTACAAATATATCAAGGTCATCAAACTCAAGTTTGTTTTAAAACAGATCAAAGATTGATTGCCAAAAGACCTTGAAATACTGGGGTACTCTTGTTCTAATTTAAAAATTATAGCAAAAATGAGTAGCCTTAGTAAAAAGTTTACATCATCTGGGGTACTAAACCACTGTCAGGAAGTCGTAAAAGCTTCAAAATATGTAAATGACATGTGGTAAAACCTTGAATGAAAATTCTCAAAACAGTTGCTGACATACTAGTCTTTCAAATCATTACCATTACCTTACCCCTAACCACTGTTTTGCTCAAACATCTGTTTCCTAAATACTGTCCACTGCTGAAAGTCAGCCACTGATCCTTCATTTTTTTTTCAAGCACTGATGCTCAAAATCAGTGTCTTATCCACTGATATGCTATCCACTGATAGTAAAAACCATCCACTATTATCACATTATTACCGTTGTAACCACTGATGTTTGTTTCATCAGTGGCTCTCAAAACAACTGTCCTCCACTCTTCATCCATTTCATCAGAGGTTGGAACGTGGTCAGTTTTTAGCCCTCAGATCTTTGTAACCGCTGCCACATCAGCACTCACTTTTTCCCTTAATAAGGCCCTGATCAAAACCCCCAAACAGGGTTTTACACTGTCGAATTGAATTCTAAAATTCTCTTCTCAAAGCAGTTTTCAACCCTTCATCCCAAATCATTCTCTGTTCTTCTTCATCAAAATGACAAAATCAAAATCAAAATCATCATCATCATCTTACAAAGAGGTCGCTCAAACGGCCGTGGAACCCATTGAAATACCGTACAAATCTCCTCACAACTACTTGGGTCTACTCACAAAACCCACAAACAACCACACCTTTGATTCTATCATCGACACATTATCTGAATCAAAGTACAAAACTTTGTTGATAGCAGATGCTCCCATTTACCAACAAACCCAGAGAGAGTTCTGGAAAAATGCTACTCTTGAAAAACAAGAAGACATTGTCGTAGCTATCAACTCCTCGATACAGGGTAAAGCGATTCAAATTACTCCGCAATCAATCTCAGAAGTCTTTAAACTCGATGATCAGAAAGGTAAAACTTCCTTTCCAAAAAACGAGATGAAAACTGATTTTCTGAAAAGAGGGTATACAGAACAATCAAAGGTAGATACCTTACAAAAAAGGTTACTTCCCTTGTGCACCTAGGTTTTTATTCCACACACTTTTGATGTGTGTTTCAAATAAAACCACGGCTTTTAACGAAATACCATTGAAGATTCAATGTCTGGGTTACGCTATTTTAAATAATGAAAATTACAACTATTCCCAGTAGATCTTTAATGACTTGGTAAAAAATGTTGATAGCAAAGCATTTTTACTTTTTCCAAGGTTTCTAAGCTACTATTTTAAACAAAAATTTGAAAAAGAAAATGAAAATTTGCTCAAACAAGGTGTTTATTTTCAAATAAAAGGTTTAACACCTGAAAGATTCACTAGAATGTTGGCACCTATAAAAACAAAAGCAGAGGTGCCTGAGCTGAATTTAGCAGCTACCACTGCTCCTCAGACATCTGCTGCTGAGCCCACTGCTCCAGGTGATCATAGCAGCACAACCACTGCTTTGAAACTGATGTATTGTAAAATACATCTTTATTCGCGTCTAGGTTTGTTTGGTTTTAGTTAGATTTAGTGTCGTTTTAGTTTAGATTGTATTTGCTTTTGATTTAATTGTGTTTTCCAGGTATTAGTAGAAAAATGGAGTTGAAACGAGTTACATTTTGGCAAGGCGAAAGAATGGAACGGAAACCGGAAGTTTGGATGCGAAACGAAGGTGAAAAAGCACATCTGGGGCTTCCAGGCGGCCCGCATGAGCTAACCAATAAATCTGTCACGGGCCGTTTTAACTTAACAAAGAAATCCGGAACATTATCAGGCGCGCGGCCCGCTTAAACTTATGCACATTATCACGCGGGCCGCGAGAGAGGTTAATACGCGCACAGAATAGTTCCAGCTACGGGATTTAGGGTTTTGAGTATTATATACGATCATTATCATCACAGCCGAAAACAACAACAACTTTACGAATTTTAGACATCTTGGGCGACCATTAGAGGCTGATTAAGGGCTGTTGAAGTGCTCGGGACGCGTGGAATCATCGGGGATCATTCAGGAGCACTCGGGATCGAAGAAAACGGGTTTTACAATCTTGTTCATTCGTTTTTCGTTTGTTTTTGATTATTCGATGATGAATTCTGTTTTGATATTGATTGCTATGTTTTTAGACATGATTATTGGCTAAATTTCTATTACTACCTAGACATGGATGAATGATTGCGTATGTGTTTTTTATTATTATTGGATTTTGGAAACTATGGCTAGTTTATAAATTGTAAACGGTTTGTTCTATCGGTTAGATGTGTTTGCGTGCTTGATGGTATTTAATTGTTGATTATTGCTTCGCTTGAATCTTGGTGACGGTCTTTATCACGGAAAAGAGTCAGACTAGGATTTTAGGTTTTGGTGAGTGTCTATATGACATAATAAACCTTTGATCCTTTAGGGTGAAAATCATGTAAGTAACCTTAGAAGTAATATTTGGTAATTTAATAAAATCAAGTGTACTACTAATCATCAATAGCTGTAAGGTGCGAGATTATTGCTAGGTCTAAGTGATTAAACCGCAAGGTGGGTCCTTCTTAGAAAGTTAACCTATTTGCTGCTGTCTTGCAAGTCTAATTGAGAAAACAAACCTATCCTTGGTTTAGGTCTCGTAAGGGAGTGAGCCTTGTAGGATACTTTTATAAACCCCATTAGATGTCTTGTAAGGGAGTCTAAAACCGGTAGTTTAACAACTTTTAGGGGATCTTAGCGTGCTCTTGACAGGGGTCCTTAGATTTCCCGATAGGTGAGAATTTCAAGATCCCGGTTCCATAGCAGACAACTTCCAATTATAATCATAACTAAAAGCAATCAGGATTCCTGTCTAGGTAGTTCCTTCATCATCCTTGAGTTCAGCCTTCGTGTGAGTTCGTGTCTAGTTCGTCTAGTCTAGTTAGTATTCGTTCTTTGCATTCTTAGGATTTTTTTTTAGAAACCCCCCCCCCAATTAATAAACATTTAGTTAAGTCATGTCAGTCTAAGTCTAGATAGAGTCGTTATCGTGATCAGTAGAGTCTCTTGGGTTCGATACTCGGACTTCCTTAGGCTATACTACACTCGATCGGTACACTTGCCGGTTGTGTGTTTTAGGGTTTAGAGAGTCTTAGTTTTATAAATTTAAAGCTTAGAGAGTCTAGAATTAGGGTAAATTTAGTTAATTTAGTTGACCCGTTTCTAGCACATCAAGTTTTTGGCGCCGTTGCCGGGGACTCTTTGGCGATTGCGTTAATTACTTTGTTTGGACTTTCTTGATATCATACGTGCTATTTGTGTTAGTTGAGTCGTAGGAGTCAAAACATTTTTTAAAAAATCCAAAAATATTTGCTTTAGTGTCTTTTCTAGATTAGTGAGTCTTTGTTAGAGTCTCTTCGTAGTTCGTCTTTGGTGGATGCCCCATACGCGCTCGCAGGGACCGCCGCCACCTCTGTTCACAGTCAAGTCTTCTGAGTCGTCTTCTTCATCTTCTTCGTTTCCGCATTCCACCCCCGCCTTCGATTTCACACCGAAGCCATCACCACACGTTTCCCCACCACCCTCCCGTTCTCGTTCGCCTAGTCCTCCACCTGATATGGCGAACCGTACTGTTTACCAGCAGGCTACCACCGGTTTCACCGGTGTTATTTCACCCATCACTCTTCCCGACATAGAGAATGATAGGTCTTGGCAGATTCCTTCTTACATCATGACCGCCATCACCAATTCTTGCTAGTTCCATGGTCGTGACGACGAGGATGCACCCGCCCACATAAATCGCATCACTCGCCTTTGTGGCACCTACTCCATCGAGGGTGTCAATCTAGATGCTAGGTACCTTCAGGTCTTCCCATTCTCACTCGCTGGACGCGCAACCGTCTGGTTTGATTCTCAGCCCGCATGCACTTTCACTTCTTGGGCAGGTCTTCGCGATGCATTTTTAGCCAAGTATTTCCCGCCAGCCAAGGCATATCGCCTTCGTGATCAGATACACTCCTTCCGTATGGAGCCTGATGAGCCATATCACTTAGCTTGGGAGCGTTTTCAGACGCTTCTCTCTCGTTGTTCACAGCATGGTTTGTCGGATTGGGCGTTAGTTGAGAAATTCTATAATGGTCTTACTCCTGAGATTAGAGCGCGATTCGATACTTCAGCAGGAGGGCAGCTTATGGGAAAGAAGACGGTGATTGAGTGTAATGATTTGTTTGAGAGCTTTGCACATTCTGATATGGATTACAGCTCTACCAGCAGGACTTCCATTCCTGTTCATACCTCCTCGGCCGGTCGAGGGGTAAACCAAGTTAGCTTGGATTCATCGGTAGTTGCTGAAGTCGAGATTTTGAAGCGAGAGATTGATGAGTTAAAGAAGAAAGTTGATAGGTGTGAGCTTTGTAGGGGAGGTCACGACACACTTGATTGTCCCACACTTACGTTAGAGCAGGTTGAGTACATAGCAGGCCAGTCTAGGGGTCAGTTCGGTAGTAATAATAGTTTTAACCCTGGCTGGCAGGGTAGTAGTGGTGGTAGTTATCGTTCTTCTGGCAATCCCCCTGGTTTTCCATCTGGTCAGTATCAAAATAGGGGGCCGGGTCTGTACACGAGTAGTGGTCCGAGTCAGAGTGGACAGTATAGTGGTTCAGGTTCGAGTGGTCAGTTTGCGAGTGGAGGGTCGAATCAGGAGAGTCAAGGTAGTGATAAGGCTTTACAGGGTAGTTTGAGTAGGTTAGAGGAGATGTTTGCTCAGATGATGATGCATAATCAGACTGTAGCTAAGAATCAGGAGCAGATTAATCAGAGACATGAACTTCAGCTTAAAAATCAAGAGTCCACTCTTCTAGATCTTCAGAGAACAGTAGGAGATATAGCTAGGCAGTTGAAAGAGTCCCCTTCTAGTCAGTATTCAGGTACCACTCACCCAGTCCACCATTCTGTGAAAGCAATTACTACTCGTAGTGGGTTGAGTCTAGGAGAGGTTGTGAGAGAGAGAGTAGGGGAAGAAGACGATGATTATGTAGATGAGGTGATCGAGTTGGAGGCTCCAGGCAAAGTGCAACATAGGCTAGATCCAGCAAGTACCGCACACGCAGATGAGCCTCAAGTAGAGAAGAAAGTAGAGAAGCAGCCGAAGAAGGTTCGGCCACCACCGCGAGTGATTGATATTTCTCGTCTTCCGTTTCCCGCTCGAGCTAGGCAGCAGATATATGCTAGGGAGTATGACAAATTCCTTGACATGTTCACCCAGCTGAAGGTGAATCTTCCGTTTATAGAGGCCTTGAGATCCATGCCCAAATACGTCAAATTCCTTAAGGATTTTCTCAAGCGTAAGGATGGGGTAGGAGAGTGTTCAAGTAAGTCAGTGAGTGGAGAGTGTTCAGCAGTGATCCTAAATAAACTTCCTGAGAAACTTACCGATCCAGGCATTTTCATGATCCCTTGTTTGTTTGGTGGTGATGTTAAAAACCACGCATTAGCGGACCTAGGTGCTAGTATTAATTTGAAGCCAACTAGGATGACTCTCTCGTTAGCGGATAAGACAGTTAAGTATCCTAGGGGGATAGTAGAGAATCTGTTGGTGAAAGTGGATAAGTTTGTTTTTCCGGCCGATTTTGTAGTGCTAGATATGGAGGCCGATGATAGAGTGCCGTTGATTTTAGGACGCCCGTTCTTAAACACTGCTAAAGCGCTTATAGATGTCTTCTTAGGCACAATCACACTTAGAGCGGAGGATGAGTCGGTAGTTTTTAAGGTGAATAATGCGAGAGGGCCAAGTGAGAGTGTTGAGGCGATAACGTCGGTGAAGGAGAGTGAGAAGAAGGAGAGAGATGAGAAAAAGATGGTGAGTGAGCCGAGTTTAGAGGAAGTTTTAAAACCCAAGTGTGGGGATCCGCCGGATAAGAGATTTGAAGAGTTGGAAGAAAGAGTGACGAGTTTAGAATCTAAAATAGAGAAACTGAGCAAGGCTCAGTGTGGGGATAGGTTTCGAGATGATACGTTTAGATTTAAACCGCCTGATGACGAGTCGAGAGGGTATGAGAGATTTAAGAGAGATGCAGGCGATGTTAGGAATGATAGTGCTACAGCCCGTAAGGTGCGGGCGATGTTAGAAGGTGAGCCCCGCGTATATGACCCTCCATGAGTGCGTAAATAGTTGTGACCCAATTGTAGAGTTTGTATATTGAGTCGTCGTTCGTGTCGTGTCTTTAGCTTAGTGTTTTTGTGTTTTAGCGTCTTTTGCGTCTTTTTCGTGTTTTTGCGTCTTTTGTGTGTCGTGAGTATGTTTTGCAGGTTACATCACCTTTACGAGGCAGAGATTGACACCCGAGCAACATCACAGGTTTGTGTGATGTTAAAAACGACAAAAACGAGTGCAGGGGTAACTTGGGAATTACATAAAAACGAATTCTGCACATTATGTTGCTGCTGCACGTTTGGCTGCTGATATTTGCTGTCCAGGCGGCCCGCCTACACTAAACACATATCTGAAGCGGGCCGCGCGAGTTTAAAAAAATTGTTACCGGTTGTTTAAGTTGAAGCGGGCCGCATCCATTTGACTCATATTGTCGGCGGGCCGCGAGCCCACTACAGATCGATATTGGGCTATTAAAGCCCACTGATTTCAGCATTTTGATCCATGTTCCATATACATATTCGACCTTCATCCATCTATCACCATCATTGTTCGGGTTGGTTCGAGTCGAAGTTCAGGTATGTTTCCTGTATTTGTTGTTGTTGTATTTGAGTCATTTGTTACCGGGTTTATTTCCATCTTAAGTGTGGGGAAACGGGTTGCATATTTTTAAGGAATTAAAATGTGATTTTTTTTCACTAAATTTTCAACCCGTTATCCGTTGCATCCACATTTTGGTTAGTCTTGGCACTTGGGTTGTTCGAGGGCGAGCAAAGTGCCGGGAGGGGGTAAGATGGTAATTTGGTGGTGTACTTTGAGTCTTTTATTTTGTACCATGCGTCTAAATTAGTGGTTTTTGAGTTATTTTGTGTTTCGAGTCGGTATTGCTTTGGTATTTTGCTTGTTTTTGTTGATGCAGGTTCGAATATGTACCACCCATACTCAATCTCCATTCGGGTGAGTTTGGAGCTGTTTATTCAAATTTCGGGCATTTATCAAGCATACCAGTTGGAGTCAAGCCGATCGCGAATGAAATGCTATACGATCGAGCTGGATTGGACGAGAGATTTGGAGCTTACGCGTTATAAAACCAGCTAAGTCCTTTCCAATTTGCCCTTAGTCTTTTTATTTCTTATTTATTTTTAGTTTTTTTTTAGTCGGTTTCCATCTTACATTGAGGGCAATGTAGAGTTTAAGTGTGGGGATGGGAAACTATTGTTTAGTGTCGTTAGTTTAGTTAGTTGAGTCATAAAGTCGGAAAAAAAAATTCAAAAATCCAAAAAAAATTGAAAAAATAAAAAAATGTCTTTTGAAATAAGAAGTTTGCAAAAATAAAAACGGAAAATGATAGAAAAGTCGGGTTTTGGTCGGGTTCAAATAATAATAATATGAGAATAAATAATCGTGCTTGTGTCTAGTTTGGGATGTGCGGGTAGGCTCGATTCGGTTCTGGGTTCCTTTGATCTTAAATATACCTAATTGTCGGTCTACTAGTGGGTTCTCATCTAGGGAAAGTGGGGAAACTGAAACCGCCAAAAATAGTATAAGGGATGCCGTTATAAGCTAAGATTGTTAGAGTTTTTAGTCATTATCTCGCTGAAAAAGAAAAAAAAATAGAATAAAAAGTGAGCTAGAAACTAAATGAAAGTAGCACAGGCCTATGTAATCCGAGTTGGGGATAGCGACTCTACAGCCGGAATGCCTCTGGGATGTGTGAAATCGACTTGCCGAATAAAAGTACCGAAACCTATGTAGTCTGTGATTGGGGATAGCGACTCTACAGTCGGATTACCGCTTGGTTAGGGAAAGCATCGTCTAGCTTCACGAATGAAAAAAAAAAAAAAAGAGAAAAAAAGCAAGCAATATAAAAAGAAAAAAAAATGGAAAAATAGATTTGATTTTAAACTCTCTTGATCTTGGTATAAAACGGTTAGGAAATAACCCAGTGGTTGTTCCTTTTGTCCTATAAGCTTGAGGGGGGATTAGGTGGACTTGCGATTCTTAGTGTGAGACCCTAGGTAGATTGACCGAACTTGAACTAAAATTGCATGATAAGGGCTCGGAACCGAGTTGGGTTTAAGTGGATCAAAATACTTGCAATCGCGGCTAACACGAGTTTCGATTTTAATAAAATAACTTATACTTTTGGCCCGTTTGATTATTCCGACTATGATTCCGTTTGCATAATTCTTTTTCGAGGACGAAAAAAAGAGTAAGTGTGGGGATATTTGATGTATTGTTAAATACATCTTTATTCGCGTCTAGGTTTGTTCGGTTTTAGTTAGATTTAGTGTCGTTTTAGTTTAGATTGTATTTGCTTTTGATTTAATTGTGTTTTCCAGGTATTAGTAGAAAAACGGAGCTGAAACGAGTTACATTTTGGCAAGGCGAAAGAATGGAACGGAAACCGGAAATTTTTGGATGCGAAACGAAGGTGAAAAAGCACATCTGGGGCTTCCAGGCGGCCCGCATGAGCTAACCAATAAATCTGTCGCGGGCCGTTTTAACTTAACAAAGAAATCCGGAACATTATCAGGCGCACGGCCCGCTTAAACTTATGCACATTATCACGCGGGCCGCGAGAGAGGTTAATACGCGCACATAATCGTTCCAGCTACGGGATTTAGGGTTTTGAGTATTATATATGATCATTATTATCACAGCCGAAAACAACAACAACTTTACGAATTTTAGACATCTTGGGCGACCATTAGAGGCTGATTAAGGGCTGTTGAAGTGCTCGGGACGCGTGGAATCATCGGGGATCATTCAGGAGCACTCGGGATCGAAGAAAACGGGTTTTACAATCTTGTTCATTCGTTTTTCGTTTGTTTTTGATTATTCGATGATGAATTCTGTTTTGATATTGATTGCTATGTTTTTAGACATGATTATTGGCTAAATTTCTATTACTACATAGACATGGATGAATGATTGCGTATGTGTTTTTGATTATTATTGGATTTTGGAAACTATGGCTAGTTTATAAATTGTAAACGGTTTGTTCTATCGGTTAGATGTGTTTGCGTGCTTGATGGTATTTAATTGTTGATTATTGCTTCGCTTGAATCTTGGTGACGGTCTTTATCACGGAATAGAGTCAGGCTAGGGTTTTAGGTTTTGGTGAGTGTCTATATCACATAATAAACCTTTGATCCTTTAGGGTGAAAATCATGTAAGTAACCTTAGAAGTAATATTTGGTAATTTAATAAAATCAAGTGTTCTACTAATCATCAATAGCTGTAAGGTGCGAGATTATTGCTAGGTCTAAGTGATTAAACCGCAAGGTGGGTCCTTCTTAGAAAGTTAACCTATTTGCTGCTGTCTAGCAAGTCTAATTGAGAAAACAAACCTATCCTTGGTTTAGGTCTCGTAAGGGAGTGAGCCTTGTAGGATACTTTTATAAACCCCATTAGATGTCTTGTAAGGGAGTCTAAAACCGGTAGTTTAACAACTTTTAGGGGATCTTAGCGTGCTCTTGACAGGGGTCCTTAGATTTCCCGATAGGTGAGAATTTCAAGATCCCGGTTCCATAGCAGACAACTTCCAATTATAATCATAACTAAAAGCAATCAGGATTCCTGTCTAGGTAGTTCCTTCATCATCCTTGAGTTCAGCCTTCGTGTGAGTTCGTGTCTAGTTCGTCTAGTCTAGTTAGTATTCGTTCTTTGCATTCTTAGGATTTTTTTTAGAAATCCCCCCCCCCCCCAATTAATAAACATTTAGTTAAGTCGTGTCAGTCTAAGTCTAGATAGAGTCGTTATCGTGATCAGTAGAGTCTCTTGGGTTCGATACTCGGACTTCCTTAGGCTATACTACACTCGATCGGTACACTTGCCGGTTGTGTGTTTTAGGGTTTAGAGAGTCTTAGTTTTATAAATTTAAAGCTTAGAGAGTCTAGAATTAGGGTAAATTTAGTTAATTTAGTTGACCCGTTTCGAGCACATCAGAAACCCACACCTGACATTACTAAAAAGACCAAAAAGAAAACATCCAGAAAACCCTCCAAACCCAAAACAAAGGCAACTCTGGAAGATGAGATCCCAGAGCCACTGTCAGTGACAACACAAATGTCACCACAAACCACTGCTGCTACTTCCTCACAGCAGTTGGTAGAAAGATCTTCACCCTTACCCAAAACTCCTCCTGCATCCTCACAAAAGGATCAAGTTGTAAGCATAGGGACCCCACATTATGAAGCTCTGGAGCCAATTGGATCCATCTTCCTCAGTCCTGATCCCAAGGACATGTCTCTTTCAACACCTATACCCTCACCAATCACATTACCACAATCCATAATACCCTTTTTGCATGCAGTTGCTATAGCTCAGACACAAACCAGTTCCTCTCTATCACCTATCACTGAGAGTATACTCCCACAAGTGACTGGGTCTGATGCTACTACTCCTGCTATCCCAGCAACAACTGAGGAGGTCACACCCCTTGAGTTACAAGTAACTCTTGGTGGTAGTTCAAGTGGAGCAGCAACTATAAGTGTTGGATCAACAGATCTACATTTGGACAGTTGTTTCATCAGTCAGACTCCTTTGAAGGCAATTTCTTCCATAGCACCTCTGGTAACCACTAGTGAGTTCGTTTTGACCACTGGTAAAAAAACAAGGTTATCAAGTGCTGAAGAAAGAAGTCCCCAGTACCAAGAACAAGGGGCATCAATAGATAATTTTTGGGACTCAGTTCCTAAGTCACACATTGATACAACCACTGCTGGTGGGGAATCAGATGATCCCATTAACGTGGGTGATGATTTAAAATATCAGGAATTGACGAGCAGAGTTGAAAAACTTGAAACATCAGTTGCTGAAATAAAGGATATGGTGCAACAGCTGTTAAACGCTCAAAAAGCACAATCCACTGCTGTTCCAGCTCAAGCACCTGCACAACCTGCACCTGCTGAAATGAGCTATGAAATATATTCCAACCCTTGCTTGAAAAACAAAAACAGATGGCTGATCAGCAGTATGCAATACATGTACAAATGCTGACAAACATGGTGGAGTCAAGATTTAAAGATACTCAAGCAGACATCAAAGCTATCAAGGCTCATATCCAAAGAACCACTGGAAAAGTTCCTCCCACTATTCTCTTCATGGATAATCCCCTTCCAGATAATGCCAAAAAGGGGGAGAAAATCAGGTGGGAGAAAAAGGGAATTGAAGATGGTGTCTATATTGAACCTGAAAAAGATAGCCAGACTAAAGCTGCAGTATCAACACACACCACCTCAATACACACCACCTCACCACACACCACCACAACCACTGACCTACCATCGTCATCATATGTGATCACTTCACCACCATCGCCTCCTGCCAAAAAGCAGAAGACAGCAGATGTTACATCTGTTGTAATGACAACAGTGGTTGAAACACCAGTTGTTTCAACACCTGTTAGTCAATCACAAATCACTGCCACTCAAACCACTGATCCACCCAAGACATCATCAGCCTCTCCTACAATAAAAAGGAGAAGGATTTTCATTCCTGATGATGATTCTCCATCACCACCACCAAAAACAACTTCACCGCTTCCAACCCCTGCTCAAAAGCAGAAGACATCTACTGACACATCAGTAGTTGTAATGACAACAAAGGATGAAACACCAGTTGTTTCAACAGCTGTTAGTCAACCATCCACCACTACTCACACCATTCCTACATCACAACCAAAACCCCCTTCTCCAAAAAGGCTTTACTCCAGAAAAAGAAAAATAACTCAGGCAGATGAAGACAAACATGATTATAATGCAGCAAAATATCCACTGGAACTGGAAGCTGTAAAAAATGAGATGAGACAATTCTACACCAAGGATGATTCTTCAACAAGAAGATTCCCTTCTCTCATAGGCTTCATAGTCCCAGAAGATATGGATGAATATCTCAAGCTCAAAGCAAGGCAGGCAAAAATAAGAGCAAAAGTTGAATGTGAAGGTCAAAGTGAAGAAGCCATCTCTGAAAAATTGGAACTCTTGCTCACAAAGGTCAAGCAGATGGAAGACTATGCACAAGATCTAAACAAAGAAAAGACAGATCAACGAAATAAAATGAGAAAAGAATATCTTGCATATATCATGAAAGAAAAATTCTATCCTGCTGAAGAAAAACAATTTGAAGAATGGCCAATAGTTGCTTTAAAGCATGAGGCAAACAGGATTGAAAGAATTAAAAACGATCCAAGAAAGAAGAAGACAGCTCCAAATTGGATCAAATACAAAAAGCTCATTGCTGACCTTACATCCGTGTATAAAAGAAAGAAACAAGAGCTGGTAGATGCTAAGGTGGATACTGCTGAAGCCATAGCAAAATGGACAAAGCAGTATACCGACGAGGCTTATGAAAGGATTAAGAAAAGAAGGATAACAATTTCAGACACTTCTAAGAAGCCTAATTACAAAAAGCTAGAACAGCAGATTGATGCTCTTAAAACACTGATTACATCAGCAGATAACCCTATCTTTGTGGAAAATCAAGAAAAAGAAAAACTGCTGACCAGTGAAGAAGCAAAAGAAAAGGAAGCTGAGTACATTATAGAAGCCATCAAGAAAATGGATCTAAAAGAAGATAGCTCAGTGAAACTTCAAGACCTTGTAAAAAAGGTAGTAACCAAATCTACATCATCTAACACAGCAGCAGATATCTCAGACATTGAGCTAGATCAACAAAAGAGACAAGAACAGATTGACAAAGAAGTTGCAGAAGACATAGTTGCGGAAAATGAAGTCATAGAAAAGGCTTTCAAACAAATGTCTGAAGCTCAGGATACGGCTCTACAAATCTTTACAAGGCCAAAATCTCCCAACTCATCAGAAAATAAATCTCTCCCAAGAAACCCATTGGGTTCAAAAGTACTAAAGTGGATGTCTGATCAAAAGACCCATGTATTGACCTTGGTCAGATCCAATGGCGAAGTGAAGTACATATCAAGGAAAGAAGCACTAGGTCTTGGTGTTGAAAATTTGCAGGATCTCCTTGAACTTTCACTATGCAGGGATGAGGATGACTTAAGTTCCAAAAATTTTGAAGAAGAATTTAAAAGACAAGCTAGTGAACTTCTGATGAGGAATAAAGATCCAGAATAATGAAGGGTTTTGGCATTATCTGTTCCAGGGGGAGATTGTTAGGATTGAACCCTACCAGAGGAACAGATAATTAAAGCCAAAACCGGATCAGAGCAGTGGATTCACAATAAGCAGCAGTTTACATTAGACTTTCCCCTTGAAAGTGATTATAACATCTGATGGTCTCTATCCATTATCCGTATACAACTGCTGCTACCCTTTCAACTACTGACAAAGCCATGAAGAAGTAAACACTGCTGGTTCTATCTACTGATGATAAAACACTGCTCATTCAAGGACTGATCAACTTTGAGGAAAGCACTGATGGATGAAGATAGCAGTAGTTTAGTGTATTACTTGTCCTATGTAGAATCAGTGGTTAACATTAGCAGTGTTTGTATAGGAACAGTGGTTATAGGTTGTTAGGTTGTTAGACGTCGCTTTCATGGTGACGTCAGCCGAGATGCCTCAGCGGTTTGGTTTGTCTATAAATGGGACAGTACTCTGTACTGTTACATTTGATCGTTTTGAGTGAGTTCTTCTCCTCAATTCAATCCTTTCATCTTGTGCAACCAACCATGGAGTATCAGGCTGAGGGGGAGTTTAGTTTGTAAGCATGTTTGCAATCTTTTGTTTTGTATTGTAAATCTTTCGACTTAATGTCAAGCATGTGTTTATCAAAACTGTTTCTCTCTTTGGTTATGTTTACAAAGTTTGTTGTTCATTTCCGCTGCACTTAAACTCTGTTCATTTCTATTTGATTTGTTCAAATTCTACAAACAAGCACAATCATGAGAGCCTCTGATCCTAACAATCAGATGTTAAATCTGGCGATGAATCTGACTCGTCAAAGTCAGAGGAGCCACAAGTTGAGCTAAAAAGAGAAAAGTCAGTACCGCAAATGGATGATGTCAACTTTCCACTATTGCAGGCTGCACCCAAAGCTAGTCAGGCTTGGGTGTCTGTATTCTTTGCTTAAAAATCCTGACTTGTTGGAACTCCCAGGTTGGTAATTGGGGAGTAGGAATCGGCATCTTTCTTGAAAATTTCAAAATTGTTATATTTTGACTTACAAGTGGTATTGGTGATAAGATTCTACAAGTGGTTAATCAAGGTCTTTAAGTTGAACTTGATTTAACTTTCATTCAAGTGATATTTTTACAAGTGGTAATTTGATAACAAAGTGATGAATGATCCCCGTTCCTACAAGTGGTGTGTGAAATCAACAAAACTAATTTTCTGGAAAAACCATTTGATTAAAACAAACTTAAGTGTTTTGAAATCATAATGGGAAATTAGTTTGTTGTCAGGGGGAGTTCTGATTGTTTATGCCAAGTGGATGACGACTTGAAGCAATTCACATCGGTTTGTCAAATTTTCTTTAAATGGTTTTGAATTTTAGGGGGAGTAAGAAATTTCAGAAAAATCCGAAAACATTAGAAAATTTGAAAAAGCCAAAAACATGATAAAATTCAAAAATGAATTTTGTTGTGAAAAAGAGGAAATGATAGTACATCAGTAGACAATCACAGTATGCTAAAGAATTGGAAAGTCAAATGTGATAAACGGTCTCACTGATGATATGCCAGTAGATTTTTACACGCTTAGGAGATTGTGTTCGAGATATAAACCTAAATTTCAAATGCTTACTTATTTCATGGGGAACATCTCTCGGATATATAGGTAACCCCTGAAATCTTGTTTGAAGGGCTTTCTATTTCTGACATACTAGGTCTTTGTGCATGATGATATCTGGGGTATTATACCAGGACTTCTGATTTTGCGGGAGCAATAGCCTAGTCCTCGTATAATACTTTGCAATGCTTTAATCTTAAAGCCCACCCTCAGCATAAAAAATGATGAAACAATGAAAAATGCTAATCATGTGCTGTTGAAGAAAAGATTCTCTAAAGGGAACACACCGAAAGACGAGCCATCATCTCTCTGATTTTGCGGAAGCAATAGCCTGAGCTCTCATGGCCTCGCATTCACCCATTTACAGATATCATTAGTGTACATTCACCTGTAAGATTGAATATAGGAGTCTGGATGTCACACCCCGACCATGTAAAACAACAAAACGTGGCGGAAACGTCGGGGAGTGTTGTAACAGAATCATTGTTTCATAACACATGGAAATTGAAATATTGTTTTATTAAATAAAAGAGTTACAATGTCTTGACAATCAAAGAAACATAACATAAATAACTAGTCTTGCATCTTTTATTGTCACTAAGGCCCAAGTCCGCCTAAGTGTATCTTGATAAATCCTATGCATCATATCCTGCAACACATGTGAAAATAGGTACGTCAGCATAAAAATGCCTGTGAGATACATAGGTTTTGTGAAAATAGAATTCATGACTTATGTTTAAGAAAATGTTTAGTCATGAACCTTGTAATTTGCTTTGTCTTGTAAATCATTTGAAAAGTGTTAAATAAACCAAATGATATATATGTATAAAAGAATGATACATGGTTAAGTAAATAACCAAGTAAAATGAGTTTGTATTAGATAATTTGTTTGTAAAACAATGTATTGTTAAAAGTATGTTATTTGTATAAAATGTTATATGTCTAAATTGAAATGATTCAAATAACGCTACGATATGTAATACCATACAAGCACTTATATATAGGAAGTACCAGCAGCGTATCCACCATGCTTGTATCATATTACGCACGCCTCGTTACTTATATCACTTACTCAAACCAAACCACCAAAGTAAAATGTTTGTGTATAATCCAATGTCAAAATGTTTTGTGTATATCAATGTCAAAATGTTTATGTCTAATATGAATCATGAATTGTGTGTTGATACATGGAATGTCTGTTGACTGCGTCTACAAAAAGTCTGAAGAAAATATTGGTCAACAGAGAGTCAAAGATGTCAAAATATGTATTTTATAAGTCTGGTCCGCTCATAGGGTAGTGTCTGGTCCGCTTATATGTCAAGTAGTCTGGTCCGCTTATAGTGTTTTGTCTGGTTCGCTTTTATGTCATGTCGTATAAGCGGTCCAGCCATGTCTATATATAGGGGGTTCATTTGAGCGGATCTCATAGATGTATGTGTATGCTTGGGGCCGAAACTCTGTTAAAATCTCATCAGAAAAGCAATAAAAAGAAAGGAAATTGATAGAACAAGCTGTTGTAATCTTGCATATTCTGATTCCGCCTTTATATGTGAGAATGAGCTACTCGGATTGATCGATTAGAGTCACGACACGGTCCAACAAGTGGTATCAGAGCTTCAGGACGAGGAGCTCATACTACATCAGCTGATTCGGCTCTATTATCTCATTTCTACTTACTTTCTCTTTTAGTTTTTCGGTTTAAACAAGTTTTGTCGGATAAAATGGTTTGAAGTTCAAGTATTTTGAGCGAATTGGTCTTTTAATCAATCAGTAACAGTATCAGACTTTAAAACACCGTAAAACTCATTCAATTTTATCAAAAACGTAATCGGTTCTTGGACAGAAATTTAAAACTTAGATCTGGAACGGATTAGCGGTCAGAATTGAACGAAAATCATATCTTTGTGATCGGAATTAAGAGTAGTACAATCCTTGAAAGTATCAGATTGTTATTCGGACTAAAAATAGGTTAAAAATTGTGGTTCGCTTTTACGGTCATCGCAAGTTCTTGGTTTGATTTTCTGGTTCGCTGTTACGTACTACGTGGTCCGCTCGAACGATCGTTCTCTGGACCGCTCATACGAACATTAGCTGGTTCGCTCAAAAGGACACTATCTGGTCCGCTCGAACAGACAAAGTCTAGTCCGCTCGAACGGACAACATCTGATTCGCTTGAACAGACAAAGTCTAGTCCGCTCGAACGGACAACATCTGATTCGCTCGAACGAACAAAGTCTGGTCCGCTCGAACAGAATTTCTGGTTCGCTCATTAGTACTCTTTCTGGTTCGCTTATCTGAACCTGTTTAGTCCGCTTATCTGTCACGTGCACAGATTGATTCGTTTTTGTGGTTCTATTTTTCAAAATTCTCGAAAATTTTTCTAAGTGTTGATTGATTTTGCAGGTACGATCAAAATGGATGATATTTTCATGAATCCCTTCAGCGATATGTATGCGTTCACGGGTAGTTCAGGAAACAACGATACTTCTTCAAGCAATGCAAACAAAAGTCCACCGAAAGAAAGAAAGAAAGAAGGAAGCTTGGGAGTCCGAAAGCGCATTTGGAACATTTAACAAATCTCCTAAGCTGATGGCTATAGAAGATTATAGCAGGTGGGCAACAAAGTTCGAAGATTGGTTGATGGCATTTGCTTTTTCTAGCTGGAAGAGTATGAAAAATGGTTTTGCCCAAGGAAAGAAGAATGGTGAAGCATTAAGATCAGCTGAAGAGATTGAAAATTTTGTGGCTGAGCAAAAATGTGTGGCATTATTGTTTCAATCGGTGCGTGAAGACATCATTTCGCTGATAGATTACTCCAATTCTAAAGACTTATGGGAAAAACTCGAAAAGAAGTGTCTTGGAAGCAAAGAGATTGTAAAAAATAAAAAGAAACTTCTTAGGAAAGAGTTTGATATGTTTGGTTGTCTTAAAAATGAGTCAGTGTGTAAAATGATTGAAAGGTTCGGTCATCTGAAGCTGGAATTAGCAAGACATGATATCAGATATTCTGATGATGAACAAGTAGATAAGTTGTTCGATTCGTTGCCAGACGAGATGGAGTGGAGATATTATGCTCTCATGCTTAAGAACACTATTCCTTCTGAATTCTTAAAACCAGATTTGGTGATTGAGAAACTTGAAAGTCATGAACTGGAATTGAAGAAGACATACAAAGTTAATCATTCATCTTATCAACAGAATCTGGATCTATACTATCCAAAAAGCATGATGCCAAATGCAACTTCTCCAAAAACAGATTTTTCTGCTGAAAATGTGTCGACAGCTGGCAAAGAAAGTCAAAGTGATCAAAGCAGTGGAAGTCACAGTGGTTTTCACAGTGGATCTTCATTTTCTGGAAATGCTGATGCAAAGAAGTTTTCTTGCAATATAGCGATAGATCTGAAGAACGCACAGAATTTTGATGAGGAGTCGGCCAAGCAACAAATGGTCTTTCTGGCGTCTGTTTTGGAATCCTACGAAGGGTTGGTGGCTGGAAAAATTGGGAATACAAATCTGACGAAAGAAGACTGAGATCAGATAGACCCTGAAGAAATGGAGCTGATTGACATTCGTTGGGCAATGGCAAGTGCTGTTCGTCGTGCACAAAGATTCATGGAAATTACTGGAAGAAAAACAATTGGTGGTGCTTCTACCAAGCTAGGATTTGATAAATCGAAGGTGACTTGTTTCAAATGTAAGCAGAAGGGTCACTTCAAGAGAGAATGCCGAAACGCTTATGTTGATGAATCGGAGAATCCTTTTCGAGATGATTATTACAAAAAGGCAATCTACCATCAGAATAAATCTGAGCCGCCTAGATTGAAGCAGTCTGAAGATAACAGAGACAGATCAAGGGCTCTTGCTGTGATTTATGATGATGAGGGGTATGATTGGAGTAAGGAAGTTCTACCGGAAGAAGATGTGGTGGGTTACGCATTCATGGCAAGCAATGATGAACCCATTAAGTGGAAAGATGATCGTACTGAGGAACAGAAGTATCAATACCGAAAGATGATTGCTGAAACCAAGATTATCAGACTTTCTGGTATCTTTCTGGAAGCTAGAAGAGCAAACAGATGGGATCCAGATAGAGAGTGCTATCTTGATAGGTATGGCAACATTGCGATTGATGACAAAACGCTAGATATCGAAGCCATCATCAAGGAGTACAAAGAAGAAGATGAATATTGGCAGCACAAGTGGTGGGGAACTCCAACTTCAAAAATGATTGAAGAAGAGAAAGAGAAAGAGAGAAAGGAGAAAGAAGAGAAAGAGAAGAAAGAAAAGCAGGTTAATACAGGCTTAATTGATACTACGCAAGAATTGACAGCTGAGAACTTGGGAATGATGGCTGACAAAGTGCTAGCTGCAAAAGCACTTGAGGTAGATCCTAATTCTGTTACTGAGTCAAAGGGATCGGTCAGTCAAAGTGTGTCAACAAATGCGTCAGGTAACAAGATTGATGGAAATGCTGACTGCAAAAATTGCACCAAACAATGCAATTTTTGTAGCACTGTCACGTATCTTAACAATGAGAAAATTCAGAATCTGACAACAAAGGTTAGAAATGTTGAAGATCAGATTCTCGATCGTGACAAAACTGTAAAAGCTTCAACTGAAAGGATCAAAGAATTAACGGCTCAAATTGAAAATGATAAAACTGAACATGAGAAAATAAAATCTGAAAATGAAAAGTTAATTCTTGAAAACCGTCAGATTTCTAAAAAATTTGAGAAATTGAAAAACATTGTCAAAGATAGTGATGATCGTAATGGCAAAACATTTAAAGAAAATGAACATCTAAGAGCTGTTTTGAGGTTAAAAGAAGAATCGATTAATGAACAACTGGATCAAATTGCTAAACTGAAACTTAAAGTTCAAGAAGCTGAAATTGAGAATGAACGAATCCAGTTGAAGCTTAACAGCTATAAATCAGCAAGCTTTGTTTTGCAGCATATTGTTCCTAAACCTATAGGGAAAAACAAAGATGGCGAGGATGTGTTTTCCGATGGAACGGGTGTAGGTTTTCACAAAGTTCCACCGCCAATTTTAGACAACTACACGAAAAAGCAGTCTAGTTTGGTGGAAATTGAGGAAGAAAGTGAAGTTAAACTTCCTGAAAACATTGATGTCACGTTCACATCTTCCAATGACGAGAGTGTCCAAAGTGATGTGGTGAAAAGTGTGGTAGACAAAGTGCTTAAACCGGATTGTGACACTTCTGAGGAGGATGGGTGTTTCTTAGACAAATACATTCAGAAATCAAAGTCCAAAAACAACTTAAGTGATGAACCGGGTCTTGTGATGTACAAGATGGCTGGATCTGATAAGTTGTATTCGGATTCTGAGTTTCCCATTGAGAATGTTAATGTGAAAAAGTTGACAAATGTTTCCAAGTTAGTTGAAGTTGAGTTATCAGAAGTGAACAGTTTGTGTCAAACAAAAAGGCAAATGAATTTTGAGAAAGATAAAGCTTATTACAAAAAGCATGTTGTTCCACCACGTTTTTATAATAACAATCGAAACAATTGGTCGGGTGGTTATCGAGGTGGTAAGAGTTATCAGAAAAGGAGTTTTCAAAACAGAAGGTTTGCTGAAAAGAAGGCGTTTGTGAATGGTTCAAGTTCACTTTCTGATGAGGAAAATGAAATTTTTTCAAAATCAAATAAAGAATTCTTTGAGAAAAGAGCTTTACAGTATCAGTCTGAAGGCACAAGTCGAGTTGTTGATACTCGAACATGTTTCAGATGTAACCAAGTTGGTCACATTGAACGAAAGTGTACCAATGTGAAGTCTAAGACTGAAACTGTGAAGTTTCAACAGAAGAATGTTGATGTGAAGGGTAAAGCACCAATGTATGTTGAGAAGAAAGTGATAGAGAAGCAAAACGTTAAAAATGACAACATCAAAGTGAAAAATGAATCCATAAAGAAAATGGTAACTAAAAATGACAAATTTTACAAACGGGTTGCATTATCTCAACAAATTTGGAAACCTAAAACTGAAATGAAAATTTCAACTTCTGAAGTGAAAAAGGCTGAAGAATCAATTTCGGTTGATTATGATGCAAATTTTCCACCTTTGAAGGCTGAAAATTTCAAAATTCAAATTGCAAGAGTCAAGGTTACACCTAAGGCTGATGAGGCCTGGGTGGACACCATGTTCGAATAAGCAGTTTGAATTGCCGGAGCTTCCTGGATCGCGAAGCATGAATCGGCATCTTTATTGAAATGTTTTAAAATCAACTTGTGGTATGTGCAGGATCTTCCAAGAGCCATTTCAAGATGGATCATGGATAGTGGCGCATCTCGACATATGACAGGAAAAACTGCATTACTGTATGATGTGAAGAATATCAATGGTGGTTATGTGGGATTTGCTGGTCATGAAGGTGGTAGAATTGTTGGTGAAGGAACGTTATCCAATGGGATTGTGACGTTTGAGAGAGTTAACTACGTCACTGAGCTGGAGAACAATCTGCTTAGTATCTCGCAGATTTGTGACAATCAGTATACTACTCACTTCACTGATAAAGAATGTTTGATTTTGAAACCTGGTTTTGTTATTCCTGAAGAATGGATTATTATGAGGGCACCTAGAGTGAATGATTTATATGTGTTAGATATGTCTGTAGCAACTACAACTACTGGTCAAGCACATTGTTTCGTGTCTAGAGCAACTGAGAAAGAATCAAGATTGTGGCACCGAAAGATGGGGCATATACACCTAAGGAAGATGAATCACTTGGTGCACAATGATTTGGTATTGGGTGTTAATATCAAAGGTTTTCATCTGGAAGGGGAGTGCATTAGCTGCATCAAAGGCAAGCAGAAGAAAAAGTCACACCCTACAAAGCAAGTCAATTCAGTTTCGAGACCTCTGGAAAGACTTCACATGGATTTGTTTGGTCCTGTGAATGTCAAAAGTATTACAGGAGATTACTATTGTTTGGTCGTTACTGATGATTATTCCAGATTTTCGTGGGTTTCTTTCTTGAAGACGAAAGATGAAACATTTGACAGTTTGATGGGGCTGTTCAGGAAGATAGAGAATTTGTACCAAAGGCGTATCAAGAGAATTCGAAGTGACAATGGTACTGAATTCAAGAACAGCAAGATGGAAGAATTTTGTGATGAAAGAGGTATTTTGCATGAGTTTAGTGCTCCGTACACTCCGCAGCAAAATGGAGTCGCAGAACGCAAAAACCGGACACTAATTGAGACGGCTAGAACTATGCTCGCAGATTCAAAGTTACCGATAAATTTTTGGGCTGAAGCTGTTTCTGCCGCATGCTATACGCTCAACAGGGTTCTCACTGTCAAGAAGTTCAACAAAACATGCTTTGAGCTAATCAATAATCGCAAACCGAATTTGAAGTATCTAGAACCGTTCGGGTCACCTTGTACGGTTATAGAACCTTTTGGGAAGTTTGGTCCGAAGTGCATAGAGGGAATATTTGTTGGTTATTCAAATCCGTTGAGACGTGTCTTCGTTCCAAGTGAGAAGCGGATTATTGAAACTGCAAATGTTGAATGTCAAGGTTATACTATGCCGCCGCAGAATCCTGGTGATTCATGGCGTTATCATTATGACAAACTTTGGGATTCGTTTGACATGAGAGAAGAATCAGAGGATGATGAAGATTTCTTTGATGAGTTGGATATTTTGCGTGAATATGAGTCGCAGTTAAGGTTCCCAGCTGAGTATTCGAGGAGACCACGGGAAAATTCAAATGATGATGAAGCAGGTCCAAGTAATGCTGGTGAACATGATGTTGTCCAACAAAATGAAGTTGCTCAAGATAATCAGTTGGCTCAGAATGATAATCTAGAAGCTGAAAACATGCCAGTATTTGATCATGGTGATTCAGATTCAAATTCTGAGGGGGAGCAAATTCAGTTTTCAAGTCAAACAAACCAAGTTGGTGAACAAGATGCAGAGCAGAATGTTACTAATCTGGAGGGAAATGTAGATGTTCCAAGTGAAGTGATGCCGCGAAATTTTTCATATTATCCAGAGGAGTTGATCATAGGAGAATTGCAAAAAGGCGTTCGCACTCGAAATCAGATTGATAAAGGGCTTACATGTTTTTATACAAAAGTTGCTCCTTTGCAAACTGAATTCTCATTAAGTTGTTTTATCTCGCAGGTTGAACCAAGAACTTACAAAGAGGCGCTTACTGAAGACTCTTGGGTCAATGCAATGCAGGAGGAACTTAGTCAATTCGAGAAATTGGGAGTGTGGAAGTTAGTTGATTTGCCGGATGGTCATAGGAAAATTAACACTAAGTGGGTCTTTAAGTGTAAGAGGGACGATAGAGGAGTTGTCGTAAGGAACAAAGCTCGACTCGTTGTTCAGGGATTTAGTCAACAGGAGGGAATTGATTTTACTGAAGTCTATGCTCCTGTAGCACGACTAGAGGCAATCAGAATTTTCCTAGCATTTGCGTCTTGGAAGAACTTCAAAGTTTATCAGTTGGATGTTAAATCGGCGTTTCTTTACGGGAAGGTTAAAGAGGAGGTTTATGTCGGTCAGCCGCCGGGCTTTACCGATCCAATCCACAAAAACAAGGTCTACTTATTGGACAAAGCGCTGTATGGTTTACACCAGGCCCCGAGAGCTTGGTATGAGACTTTGTCTCAACACCTAATAGCCAACAAGTTCATTCGTGGAAAAGTGGATGCCACTCTCTTCACTAAAGTCGTTGATGATCATCTTCTGATTGTTCAGATTTATGTGGATGATATAATCTTTGGGTCGACAAATGAAAATCTATGTAAAGATTTTGAATCAGTGATGAAGCAGAAATTTGAAATGTCATCAATGGGGGAGATGAAATTCTTTTTGGGATTACAAGTTGAACAACTTCCTGAGGGAATTTTCATTCATCAGTCAAAGTACGTTCATGATATTCTAGAGAAATTTGGGATGTCAAGTTCTACTCCAGCTGCTACCCCACTTGCAACAAATCATGGGATTCACCCAGATCTCACTGGAGACAGGGCTGATGAAACGTTTTACCGTTCCATGATAGGTTCTTTAATGTACCTAACTGCTTCACGTCCTGATATAATGTACCCAACGTGCCTCGCAGCAAGATTTCAGTCTAACCCGAGAGCATCACATATGATCATTGTGAAGAGGATATTGCGCTACCTGAAAGGAACTCCTTCATTGGGGTTGTGGTATCCTAGGAAAGGTGATTTTACGCTCGAAGGGTTTTCCGATTCGGATTTCGGATGCTGCAAAGTCAATTCAAAGTCAACAACTGCAGGATGCCAGTTCTTTGGTCCTAGATTGGTTACCTGGCAGTGTAAGAAACAAACGTCTGTGGCGTTATCTACTTGTGAAGCGGAGTATGTTTCTGCTAGCAGTTGCTGCTCTCAGATCTTGTGGATACAGCAACAGATGCGCGACTACGGTTTGCAGTTTCTTAACACACCTCTTTTTGTTGATAATGAGGCCGCAATAAATATAACAAAAAATCCAGTACATCACGCTAAAACTAAACACATAGAAATTCGTCATCACTTTATTCGTGATTGCTTTGAGAAAAAGTTGATACGAATTGAGAAAATCCACACAGACGAACAGAAAGCTGATTTACATACCAAAGCTTTTGATAAAAATCGGTTTAAATATTTGTTAAAACTAAATGGTATGAAGCTTCTGTCGGTGTCGGATGGCATAATTGGCGTTGATGAGAGTACTGTTGCGGATGAAGACGAGAAACAATCTGCAATGGTTTGTCGAATTTTTACTTGTTTTGGTATTTAGGGGGAGTAGATCTTTGTACATAGTTATTTTCAGAAAATACAAAAACAGTAAAAAATGCAAAAATACAAAAACATGATAAAATCTGAAAAAGAGCTTGTGTAAATAGGGAAAATGATAGTACATCGGCTAGACGATTACAGTATGCCAAAGATTTGTAAAGTATAAAAGAGTTAAACAATCTTACTGATGATGTGTCGATAGGTTTTCGCACATTTAGTAGATTTATTCGGGATATAAACCTAAATTCAAACTTGTGAATTCGTGGGGAACACTACTTGGATATATAGGTAACCCCTGAAATCTCGTTTGAAAGGTCTCTTAATCTGATATACTAGGTCTTTATACTCAATGATGTCTGGGGTATTATTCCGGGACTTCTGCTGAACGGTGGTTCTGACCTAGTCCCTGGCTAATACTTGCTGCAATGCTTGAAACACAACATTAAACCCTCAGCATGCTGAAACAATAAAATTGATAAATGCTGCTGTTGTAAGCAAAAAGATCCTCTAAAGGGGACACACAGAAAAGTCGAAGCTGATATCTCTCTGCGTATACGGAAGTATCGACCTGAGATTCCTCGGCCCTCGCATACCTAAATTATATACAGATATCATTGTAGTATTCTTACCTGTAAGACTGATTATTGGGATTCTGGATACGGGAGTATATTAAAGAGGTGGGACACATGAATGATCTAAGTTCTTAATTCATCTAAATCGTATCCTGAATAAGTTGAAATTTGTGTGAGAATTTAAGGTGGATCAGTATATCGACAATCGAGGTAAATTGTTTAAGTCTGAGGATGTAATGAAGCTTAACGGTACTTGTGATTTGTCTGAAAAGCTGATATGATTCCCTGACACGCTCACCAAAAATATGTTTGTAAATAGTTTACTTTGTTTAATTTCTGCAATTTAAGTTTTCTGTATTTCATTTCTTAGTATAGAACGCTTTATAAAATCCAAAAAGATTTTATTTCTGCTTTATTTTCCGACAAACCAAAGTGGAGAGTTGATTGTTGGATTCTCAGATATTTGAAGCAGATGCAAGAGATTCTGGACTGAAGAATGAGGAGAGCTTACTTTGAAGAAGTTTGAATTGTTTGAATAGTCAAAAACAAGTTCATTAACTTGATACTTGTTATTTTCAGAAAATGTTTGAAATTGTTATTTTTAAATCAGTTTGTTTCGTCAAATGATCAACCAAGGTCATTAAATTGGACTTGGTAGATTAATTGAGTAATCAGGGTCATTAACTTGGACCTGAATACTTGAGTGGATTGCTATAACTGATTGAGTTTGTGATTTGATGTTGAAAAGATAGTTTGTAATGTTTGTTGGTTGAGTAACAGGTTTGATCTTTATTATTCCCAAAGGAAGATATTTGTCAAAGCTTGAACCAGATATCTCAGATTCCAGCATACTGAGAGGGGGAGTCTGTGAAAGAGGGAGTCTGGATCAACAGTTAATGGGAATGTGAAGATAGAGTGCTTATGATGAATAGACAGAGTTAAGAAAAAGACTAAGAATGAAGACTATGGATCTAAAAATGCTAAAAGACTACGTCAACATCCAAGGGGGAGTCTGTTGATACATGGAATGTCTGTTGACTGCGTCTACAAAAAGTCTGAAGAAAATATTGGTCAACAGAGAGTCAAAGATGTCAAAATATGTATTTTATAAGTCTGGTCCGCTCATAGGGTAGTGTCTGGTCCGCTTATATGTCAAGTAGTCTGGTCCGCTTATAGTGTTTTGTCTGGTTCGCTTTTATGTCATGTCGTATAAGCGGTCCAGCCATGTCTATATATAGGGGGTTCATTTGAGCGGATCTCATAGATGTATGTGTATGCTTGGAGCCGAAACTCTGTTAAAATCTCATCAGAAAAGCAATAAAAAGAAAGGAAATTGATAGAACAAGCTGTTGTAATCTTGCATATTCTGATTCCGCCTTTATATGTGAGAATGAGCTACTCAGATTGATCGATTAGAGTCACGACACGGTCCAACATTGTGTATATCAATGTCAAAATGTTTATGTCTAATGTAAATCATGAATTGTATATGTCAAAATATCATGTATGGTAAGTGAAATATATCAACTAAACCATATGTAAAATGCACAAAACAAGGTATTGAAGTAAAACATGGTTTAAATCAAAGTTATGTTTTGTGGAACAAATGCATGCTATACGGATATAAACATCTATGCGGTATTGTGAAAATTCATACATCCAAGCCTTGCGACTGTAGAATAAACCCTAGCACAAAGTCTAAGGTCCACCTAGAAATGTATTCGGATTCGGTCATTCCTTCCAATCCAAACAAACCCGGGATTTTAGGAATAGGAGTTGTCAAGTCCTATGGTACCATTACCTACTAACGAGCGGCGTAGCTAATGTTAATGACTGTACATTGTCTCATTTAAACAAACCAAATGTCATAGCAAAATGTAAGCATGTGATGAATAACACATGTACTAAGTACGCACACAATGGGCATACATAGCATTAAATGTAATGTAAAACAATGTACTAAGTATGCACACAATGGGCATACATAGCATAAAATGTAATGTAAAACGATGTACTAAGTATGCACACAATGGGCATACATAGCATAAACACAATGAAATCGTGTACTATAAGTGTACTATTGAACATAGCAAGTATATGATGTGAAAACAGGAAAGCATGAAAGTAACAAGTAGGCACATGTGTTTCACCCCAAAATGTTTGAAAACCAGTAAAAGAGGGGTCTATGTACTCACTTGAGATTGCTTAGTAGTCCTTGAGTAACAACCAAACAATGCTAGAGATCACGGATATCAAACGACACCTAATATAGGTAACTACATTAATAAACCAGACCTATAATCGGAGGATTGGATAGAATGAGGGCTCGTAAACCAAATGAGTAGGGGAACTCATGTAATATGGTTTAACAAGGCCTACATACTACAATGAAACCTAACCTAAGTGCTTATGACCCATTACGACCCGTTTAGGTAGCTTATGCTACTTTAACGCGTCGTTCGCGTGAAACGCGTTCGGACCGCTTAACTAGTCCTATGACAAGTAATATATGCCTTAACATGTCTAATATTGTTGCCAAATCAGTTTAGATACCAAAAGTGATGTTACATATGCTTAAAGTGAATTTTGGCGTAAAAAGGGTATTTTGGTCATTTACCTAAGGCATATAAACTACCTATCATACAACTAACTAAACGCCGTGACCATAAGGTATAACCTAGGAAGGTTATTCCCTATATACTATGGTCACCTAATGTGTTTGGTCGGATCCTAATGATCGACCAAACGGGTCGGGTTCGAAAGTATAAGCGATTGTTTAGATCGCTTACCTTACGACCCAATATAAGCACTAAACTAAAAGTGACGAGCTAAGAATGTTAAAACATGCTTAACTAAGTTTAGAAAACAGGTTTGGTATAAAAAAAAAACGGTTTTGATACCTAAAAGTAGTTTGGTTACAAAATACGCAATAACACGCATTTTGGCCGAAACTACGACTCGTCACTGAGCCTAGATAACGTGGTAATCAGTAGGTATAGTCACTAGGGACTATAACCATCGTGATCACGCTCACGTTATGAAGTTCAAATGAACTTCGCATTGACCATAAACTGGTCAACGCAGAAAGTCAAACAAAGTTTGACTTTAACACTAAAACGAATGAAAAGAATGAAAGAACACTTACAAAGGGTCCCCGCAAGATTGAACTTCCAAGTATTCTCAGGTATGAAGTGATAAGACACCCCAACTTAGAGAATTCTCAGATTTCAAGTGGGTTTTGCAAGTGAACTTGATGGGTATTTATAGGAAATGGACCACCGTTAGGATCGTTTCTCGTAAACCGTGATTTAATCACATCCCTACACTTGTTGGTAACCTCATGTACATCACATTGGCCCCCCCAACATCTAGAAACAACAAGTGGAATTGAGTTGGGAGTGCTAAAAAGCTGTTAAAATGGCTTTTGCTGATCAGAAGGGGCCTCGCGTGATGCCAAGGGGGCTAGGTGTCACGCTAAGGTCCTTCTGATCAGCAACCAGTTTCCAAAGTTTCCAATTCAGTTCCCGTTGTGTATTAAGGCCATTTCCGACATGTTTAAGGCTCGTTAAGCCATTTTCAAGGCCCTAAAATGATGCCTAAACATTGTGGACATGAAGCATGCTCAAAAATATGCCGGATGTCGGTTCGTTTGGTCGTACGATCGCGATGTTCGCTTAATCACGACGGAATGCGCATAAGCGCGAAAAACGATCCAAATGACGCGAAGAATGGATTTTTCTTATGCCAAACACAAAAATAAAATATTTTAGTGCTTACATAAATTTTTGGATATTCGAATGTATTCAGAACGTAAGTTATGCGCGAAAGTGCAAACTTGTGCACTTTTTGACGCTTTTAGTCCCTGAATGACCCAAAGTTTATTTTAGCACACCGAACCTCTCAAAGCCTATTTCTAAGCTATGTAAAGGATATTTATGGTATGTTTAACTCATGGTCATGTTCCGGAATGTCTATTACAGTTCAAATCGGCATACTTTCGCAGTTTGTCGAATTTAGTCCCTGTAAGCGATTTAACTTGATTTTGCCATACCAAAGCCTTCAAAACGTATTTCTAAGTTATGTAAAGGTTATTTAAGGTATGTGAAGCCTATTTCACTATCCCGGAGTGTTTGTTTCATTAAACTGGTTATATTTACACATCAGAGCGTGTATAACCTTCCAGAAAGCGATTTAGAGCCCGAAACCGAACAAGAATTGATATGAGCAAATGATACACATATTTGTACAAATCCCAAGTATGAAATACAATATTTCATTGGTTTGGTATTTGTTTGATGGTCGCAGTGACCCAGGTGTCACAGTCTGTAACACCCGACTAATTTTTACTTGATTTTAGTAATAGTTTATACTATTTAAATTTCCATTGTTTGATTTACATAACTTTCATTACAAAAATTTAAAAATAACATAAAGCTTAGTCATCTAGTGACTAAGTTAAAACATTTTAAAAGTTGTTTAAACAAGTGTCTACAACCCATACAAAAAAGTATTAAAGGTTTAAAACGTTGCGGAAGCTTCAAAATATAGTGTTCGGTTCTTCATCCTATGCTTGATCGCCATCCGTAAGTTCCCCAACATGGCCTAATGTCAAAAACACATCAAAGGTTAGTTTTGACAATAATATAACATGTATAATTGAAATCTAGAGTCAAAACAATTGAAAACAATTGAAATTTCCGGACTCAGCTCGCTCGCGCCCCGCGAGGAAGGTTACGCGGGCCGCGAGGACCCGCCGCGTGTCGCGACGCCGACCAAGCATTCTTCCACGTGGCGCGGGGGGACTAGTTTTCCAGCAGCTCATGTTTATTGAGCTGCAAATTCTGCCAGTTCCGAAAAACTCAGATTTCAACTTCAAATGGGCATAACTTTTGACTCGTAAGTCCGTTTTAGGTGATTCTTTTTCCTATACGTCTGTAAATTCATTACCGACATAACTATAATAAATTTGATACCCAAAATTTAATTTATGGACCGAAAGGCCGTATGTCACTATGTAATTATTCGACCCATTCTAACCTTATGCATTTTACTACCATTTAACTAATAAACCTATGGCGCCTTATGCCCAACATCTGGGGCTTATTATCAACCGCATTTCTTACCAATTTCATGGTTTAATGCCTTTGTGATTATTATCGCCATTATCGACTACTAGAACGTTTAAAACTACAATTTTAACACTAATAGATCCGTTGGCTCATCTTGTGGAACCATCCACTTATGATGACTACCAATTTGGTCCATTGACTATACTACGTCTATCAATTCACATTCCAACCATAATCAATATAATTTCTACCAATAACACATAGTTTATCCATATTTCAACGAATGTAACAGGTCAAGTTACATACCTTAGTGTACGCCCTTCAACCGCAAATCACCACCGGCTTTTCCACTCGACGTTCCGGTTTCCTTTCCTATAGAGTTCAATTCAAGACATGTTTAGAACTCTCTTTAAACCTCTCTTCGCATAATATACCGAAACATCATAATTATGCGTTAAGGCTTTAAATTTCTATTTTAAGCCTTCTTTGAGGCATTTTCACAAACACCTTAAAGGCAGATTTTTCACAAGATTATATGACAAGTTTCTAGCTTATCATTTAGACCTAATTTCACTTCAATCAACATTCTACATGATTGTTAGCTTCTAGATTTCTGAAATCACTTCCAAATTGTCAAATTACACAAAATTAACACCCAATATCCTAGTATTCATCAATTTACCCATAACCCATTAATCACATACAATGATGTTCATGGATTCACCAAAATTTCCTATGATTTCAACTTCTGTTGGTCTAGGGTTTGTTCCTAGACACTATAGTTGTTCCTTAATCATCATAACATATACATGCAACCCTAATTCAGATTTTTCCCAATTTCATGAGAATTTCAAGTTAAGAGTTTTCACTAAATTTTACATACCTTGTAATCCTCTTGCGATGAGGATCACGATTCTAGGCTCGGATTTTCGTTTGGACCAGATTTGCTCCTCCAATTTGAGAGTTTTAGTAGAGTTCTAGGTTTTGTTTGAAGGTGGGTGTCGCCCCCATGTTGTTCTGATCGACCAGACTCCCCAAGTGGGGTGTTTGGTTGTGTTTTATTTGTTTAATAAAATTCAAGTTTCAAGTTTAACAACCTAAACCCCTCCACTATGATCAACATGAAATTTGGTTGCTTTTTAACCTACTATAGATTATTTCTAGGCTATTAACTAACTAGGTTAAAATTCCTAGTTAGTAAATTCTTGTTTATTTATACTTTAAAATAAAAATATAAAGTTTTATATTTTTCGGGGTGTTACAAGTCCACCCCCCTTAAAAAGGGTTTCGTCCCCGAAACCGATGTACGTACCAAATAATGTAGTGTAGAGTCGTCGCATCTCTTCCTCGGACTCCCACGTAGTGTCTGAGCCTTTTCTATGCTCCCATTTGACTTTGACTTGATCGATTTGTCTATTTCGTAAGTGTTTGACCTTTCGATCTAAAATCTCCAACGGTCTCACAGCATAATTCAGACTATTATCCACTTCGATATCATCATAATGGATATAGGTTGTTTCGTCCGCTAGGCACTTTCGTAATTGTGACACGTGAAACGTGCCATGAATCCCACTTAGTTCCTCCGGTAGCTCAAGGCGGTAAGCTACCTTGCCAACTCTCCCGATAATTTTGAATGGCCCAATAAACCTCGGGCTTAGTTTCCCCCTTTTTCTGAATCTAATAACGCCCTTCCATGGGGAAACATTTAACATGACCATGTCACCAACTTGGAATTCGATTGGCCTCTTCCTTTTATCAGCATACGCCTTTTGCCTGTCTTGAGCTGCTTTCAAGTGTGCCCGAACTTTTTCAATCTTTTCATTTGTGGATCGTACTATATCTTGGTGGGCGAGTTCACGTGGACCCACTTCACCCCAACATACCGGGGTTCGACACTTCCTACCGTAAAGCATTTCGTACGGTGCCATCTTAATACTAGATTGGTAACTGTTGTTATACGAAAACTCAACTAACGGTAGGTGAACATCCCAACTGCCTCCAAAGTCAATTATACACGCCCGAAGCATGCCCCCCAATGTTTGTATCGTTCTTTCACTTTGTCCATCTGTTTGAGGATGGTACGTAGTGCTAATGAACAATTTGGTTCCCATTTGCTCTTGGAAATCTCGCCAGAAATTTGAAGTGAACCGGGTATCCCTATCAGACACGATGGACACCGGCACCCCATGACGTGCTATTATTTCATTGGTGTAAACTTCTAACGTATAAGTCTCACGAATCGGAATGAAGTGAGCACTTTTCGTCAATCTATCCACCACTACCCATATGGCATCGAAACCACGATTCGTCTTAGGCAACTTGGTTAATAGGTCCATTGTAATATGTTCCCATTTCCAAACCGGAATTTCTAAAGGTTGGAGTTTGCCATATGGTTTCTGGTGCTCCGCTTTGACTTGTAACCATGTGAGGCATTTTTCCACATATTTCGCCACATCCCTCTTCATTCCGGGCCACCAATAATTTTGTTTCAAATCGTTGTACATCTTGGTCGCACCCGGATGAATTGAATAACGGGATTTATGAGCTTCATTAAGTAGAAGCGCCTTCACTCCACAAGTATGTGGGACCCATATCCTTCCGGATCGAGTCTTCAACCCGTTATTCCCATCCGACAAATCTTTCAACTGGCCTATTATTCTTTCTTTCTTCCAATTTTCTTCTTTCATTACTTCTAATTGCGCCTCTCAAATACGTTCATGTATACCCGAGGTCACCACGAGTTGCATCGATCTTACTCGTATCGGGACATAATCTGCTTTTCTGCTCAAAGCATCCGCCACCGCATTAGCCTTTCCTGGGTGATAACGTATTTCACAATCGTAGTCTTTCACCGTTTCCAGCCATCGCCTTTGTCGCATATTTAACTCCTTCTGATCGAAGAAGTATTTCAAGCTCTTGTGGTCGGTAAATATGGTGCACTTTACCCCATACAAGTAGTGCCTCCATATTTTTAATGCAAATACCACCGCGGCCAACTCGAGATCATGCGTGGGATATTACTTCTCATGTATCTTCAATTGTCTCGAGGCATAGGCTATTACCTTGCCCCGATGCATCAACACGCAACCGAGCCCCGATAGTGAAGCATCCGAATAAACCACCATGTCTTCGACGCCGTCCGGCAATGTCAATACCGGAGCTTGAGTTAACTTTTCTTTTAGGGTTTGAAACGCTTTTTCTTGATCAACACCCCAAATAAACTTTTCTTTCTTTTGGGTTAGCTTTGTTAGCGGTGACGCAATCTTGGAGAAATCTTGAATGAATCTTGTGACAACTCGAACCCTTGATCATGATCGTCGAGAAACGAGCATTTTATTAATGCTCGTATTCACTATTATTATTTGTTTATTATTGTTATTATCGTCATTATTTTATAAAATAGTAATAATCCGCGACGAGAGTTTCGATTATTTACGAATAAGTTAATATACCGGGTCAGTGTGTTTTATTAACGGGTTCACACACTTGGGCTTGGCCCAACCCCACTCCCTAAACCTAAACCCTACCTATTTAAACCCCATTATAACCTCTCACCCTCTTTCTAATTCAAAAACACAAAACCCTAATTAACTAAGTTCAGCCGCACACCCCAAAGCCTCTCCCTCTCCTGTCCGATCGAACTTTCGGCGAACACGAACCGATCTCCGGCGACCATCTCCGGCTACCACTATATACACACCCACACACAAATCCCTATTCTCTTCCCTTCTCTGATATCCTGAACGACAACCGCACCACACCCACCTCCTCCTTACGTGACCGACGAACGACCGACCACCACCACCGTCGTCTGGTGGTGGCACGACGACGGAGCAGAAGAGAGAGACACAGAAGTAGAGAGAGAAACGATGTGAGTACCGTTTTCCGGCGACAATTCGCCATCAGCAGCAGAGCCGCGGTGGCGGTGGAGCTGTTTTGTTTCGGCGAGATTCACATGCGGGAACCGGGTTCTGATTTTGGCCAGCGGGCGCCGACGACGGAGAAGACAGCAGCACCAGCAGCACACACCCCTACTCACGCATAACTTGTTGGAAAGGTATGGTTGACCAACATAACACAAGTAAATTGTCTGCCGAGCAAACCAAGGTGAGTTCACACACTAAAAGCATGCGTCCTAGGGAGGGACACGAACAAACTGCCATCTTTAAAGATTACTTTCAATTAATATTTCCGGGGGAAAATGCAAACGGGTACTTTTAAATTACTATCTCCGGGGGAGATACGTTTGGATATTATTTATAAATCACAACTAGCAAAACTAAACGAATCTCTATCATGTAAAGTCCCTGCTTATAGTACTGATTAATCGTCGGGGGCGAACGGGTTATTAGTTGATAGCGCTATTAGGTTTGACAACCTCACACCGTGACCGGGGGAGATCGGGCGTGAACTAGTATACCTTGCATCTTGGTCAATGACGATAGACATTGACTCGGGGCACAAAATCTTCTCGTCAATAGTTTCGGTAATTCCAGTTTAGTAGCTTTCATATGGGGTAGCTCCCCATGACGTGATTATAAATGTTTTATCTAAACAACTTATGTTTTCGAAAAGTTAAAACTGGACAACTCGTGAACTCGCCAACATTATGTTGATACCCTACTGCATGCTTTGCAGGTTGCTCGATACAGTTTAAGACGGACATTGCAATCGGCTGGAGTGCGTGGTTTGTAAGTTCATAACTAATAAACTTGTGGTTTTAAAATTACGATATGTATTCTTTTCCTTTCCGCTGCAACTTACACTATGTTTTGAAAAAATTAAATTGGTCTCTAATTATTCCATTTCTTATAATAATAACCAAACGGTTCAAATAATTAGTGGCTGGATCCTGGTCAGTCGCATGCCTCGCGGTGATACTCCGCATGTGGAATTTGAGGGTGTGACAGATTGGTATCAGAGCCATTGGTTATAGTGAACTAGGTTTAAAAAATAAAATGTTTTGGACTTAAAATATTTTTATATGAAAACCAGACTATAACTGTTCCTTAATGAAAAACCACCACGACACCACACTCCGGATTGCAAGGTTCGTCAGACTCAGATACTCACCTGGTAATTGTAAGTTATCGGGATTACTTGTGCATAACTCAGTGTGTAGATGTGTATATGAATTTGGCTTATGTGCATAAATATGTAGTTGTGTAATTTGTACTCGACGCTGTGAAATATATGAAAACTACGTAAACTTGATGTGCGCTAAGAAGGGGTGAATTCTCCTAACCTCGATTCGAAGCCACGACACACTAAGGGCAAGAAACCAGTTATTCCAGGTCCTCGTCTACAGGTTTTCAGATGTCACCCCTGGATTAGAGCGAATCGACGCGGTGAACGATTACTCGATATACCTGCTTAGGAAAGGCCTGCTACGAACTACATGGAGAAGTTACAAGAACGAATCGACGAAGGGGAACCATTCCTATATCATGGGATATTAGAAGAAATGACGACGTCATTCATATCTTTTTACTGACGTAATTTATTTTCCGACTAAAGTGGTGAGACTTGTTCCCTCATCCAACCGATCACCTAAATTCTGGTAAGTCTACACTTTTCGGGTTTCTGTTTGCACGTCTCGAACACGAACAGCCTGCGCGGTGTATGCTTCTCGTTGCTGTGCCAGCTATCGTATCACTTTTTCCATCGACGGCGAAGTTATTTCCCCTAATTCCTCGTTACATGGTAAAACGCTATTCCAGTCTGACCTTATACCTTAGCACACTCTAAAACCCAGCAAATCGATATATTTCTTACCAATCGGTGTATTTGAAAAGCGTGATATGACGGAGATGTGGACCATGCAACCCACCGACGAGCACGATGACCTAGACGCTTACCTTATCCTTCATTGCCAGAACCATAATTCTTTGAAGACTTTTCTGATTCCAAGAATCCTTTCGCTAGCTTTTGTACGAACCAGCATTTGATGCTTAAGACGATGCCCTTGCTATCGTTTCTTTATCGCGACATCCACGTTTCTTTATATAGAAGCCTTGGCCAGATCTCTCTTCAGTTTGGTGAATTCAACAAACTCGCCCTATAGTCGACAAACTTTCCAGCCTTTGAAATTCAGCAATGTGTTACTTCAATCATACTTTCTCGAAAACCTGTTTTCGCAAGTTTCGCATCGATACCCCTCGACGACGCAAGCGCTACTTCGAACTCATTCGCCCTACTTAGAACCACCCACTCGAACTTGATTTCCTACCGGTTTGATAAATCACATCCTGCCAGACGTCTCAGTAGATCCTAAAATCTACAAACCCGCACGACGACCATCCCTCTCTAGCTACTTCTTATTGTGCCAACCACATTGACATAACACTCCATATCGACGAGCGACGTTCTTTATTCTAACCACATACAACTTGTGTACGACCAGCTACCTCATCAACATCGGATAAATCCTTATTGATCCCAAAGCCTTTTATGTTTGCCCCAAGTTGAACGCATTGATTGCGACTACCCTTCTTGCATAATTTCTCGCTACCCGCGTTATGCTTCACGAATTCCATGATTCTTATCCTACCCTATTCTGCACAAACCTCCGTTTGGACGAATTACCTTCTACGAACGTTACTCGTTGGAGCAACGAACCAAGGATGCCCCGGAGGTAAAGGTATCGCAAGCACGGTCCTTCGAACTTGATACGATCAACACCCAGTCACGACCTCGAATTTATCCCACCCTGTCAAATTTCGACACCTGTTTCCTTTAACGACACTTGAACCTACTCCGAGAACCAGTAGGGATTCGAACGACTCCTACGCTTAACCCTAGAATCCCTACGACACAAACCGCTTTGCGCTAAGTTTTCAACGCGCGACTTTTGACGTTGCAAGGTCCGCTTTTCTCGATCGCTTGCGCCTCTCGACAACTCAAAGTACCCGAAAGGGGGCTACTCTATGCATGGTTCAGAATTGGGATCCGTAGTCCTTGCGCTCAAAAGGTGGAGACATTACTCGTACGGTACCAACTGCACGATTTACACCGATCACGAGAGTCTCCAGCACAGTCTTTGAACATGTGACAGCACCGACGGGGTCGTATCCCTAAACGATCATGAATGCGCGATCAGGCATCATCCGGACTAGGCTAACAAGAGACTAAACCTAAGCATGTGAGTGTGTTACAGTCTACTATTCCTTCGAACCTCCTGACCAAACCTAAGACGCTCCTGTAGAAACTTTGAAAGCGGAAAATTCTTTGGCTGGGTCCTTGCGTGGCATGGAAAAGGCCGCTCGAACTCAAAGGCAACTGCACTCACTACTCTATGGAAGGTATCTGGGTTCCATCTTACGGGAATCTCCAAGAGCTTGTGATGGGCGAAGCACACAAGTCTACATGGTACATCCCGACTCTGACAAGAGGGGGATCATAAATCGTTTAACCAAGTTTGCACACTTCCTTACAAGGAAAATGACAAGTTTTCAAAACTTGGGCTATCTACTTGTAAGAAGCAGTTGCTAGGCATGGGGTGCCAACCTCTAATTATCTTTAATCGAGACCCACGTTTTGCATCTGATTTGTCGTAGGATGTACACAAAGACCTTTGGCTCATAGTTAGGCATGAGCACCGCTTATCACCCGCAAACTGAGGGTCAGGCCAAACGCACCATCCGAACACCCAAATGCATGCTAAGAATATGTGTTATCGACCTTGGATACGAGTGGCACTTCCCTCTTGTAGGATTCTCTTCCAACAACTGCTACCACACTAGCATTTAGGCAACACCATTTGAGGCATCGCGCGGACGCAGATGCCGGTCACCTCTGTGTTGGGCGGAAGCCAAATTACCGGCCCAGAACTTGCACTTGACACAACGGATAAGATCGCCCAGATCAGACAAACGCATGGCGGCAGCTCCAGACCGTCAGAAAGGCTACGCGGATAAGCGTAGGAAACCTCTAGAACTCCTAGTCGGAGATTGGGTTCTACTTAAAGTACACCCTTGAAGGGTGTTGTACGTTTTGGCTAACGGGACGAACTTAATCCGCGATATATTGGACCGTTCGAAATTGCCGAAAGGATCGGTAAGGTAGCTTTGCGGGCTAAACCTGCCTGAAGAGCTGAGTGTGGTACACAACGTCCTTCACGTGCCTAGTCTAAAGAAGTGTCTGTCAGATGAAACATTCGTTGTCCTTTTTAGGAACTCGTGATCAGCAACAAATTACGCTTCGTTGGGGAACCGGTTGAGATCAAGGACCAAGAAATCAAAACCCTCAAGCGTGGTATAATATGCTAACAGACCGAGTTCGTTGGATCTCGCGCTGTGGCCCAGAGCTTACTTGGGAACGGGAAAACCAGATGATGTGCATGTATCCCCACTTGTTTACAAACATTACTTCCAGTGCTGAGACTACCGCTAAATTTCAGGGAGAAATTTCAAACCAACAAAGGGGATGATGTGACCCCCCACGAAAACGTATAAACACACTAGCTTGTTAGTGGCTGCGCGCTAAATTTCGGGACGAAATTTCCTGAACTTGGGGATAATGTGACACTTCGGGTTTTCCTGTACGTTTCTTGGATGTCATAATAAATTTGATGAAATTCTATACTATGTGAAATACGTACAAACTCTTGGGATCTTATGCTACTTGACCGTCTACGCTATGTGACCTTATGTGCTATGTGGATTACATGTTTGCTTTGTGAACTTTTGTGAACTACGTGTATGTACGTATGACACTTTGTTATCAGCGAGTCCATAATTAGAGCGAATCGTATGTCTTAGCTTAAATTTCGAGGACGAAATTCCTGTAACATGCGGAGAATGTGACAACTCGAACCCTTGATCATGATCGTCGAGAAACGAGCATTTTATTAATGCTCGAATTCACTATTATTATTTGTTTATTATTGTTATTATCGTCATTATTTTATAATATAGTAATAATCCGCGACGAGAGTTTCGATTATTTACGAATAAGTTAATATACCGGGTCAGTGTGTTTTATTAACGGGTTCACACACTTGGGCTTGGCCCAACCCCACTCCCTAAACCTAAACCCTACCTATTTAAACCCCATTATAACCTCTCACCCTCTTTCTAATTCAAAAACACGAAACCCTAATTAACTAAGTTCAGCCGCACACCCCAAAGCCTCTCCCACTCCTGTCCGGTCGAACTTTCGGCGAACACGAACCGATCTTCGGCGACCATCTCCGGCTACCACTATATACACACCCACACACAAACCCCTATTCTCCTCCCTTCTCTGATATCCTGAACGACAGCCGCACCACACCCACCTCCTCCTTACGTGACCGACGAACGACCGACCACCACCACCGTCGTCTGGTGGTGGCACGACGACGGAGCAGAAGAGAGAGACACAGAAGTAGAGAGAGAAACGGCGTGAGTGCCGTTTTCCGGCGACAATTCGCCATCAGCAGCGGAGCCGCGGTGGCGGTGGAGCTGTTTTGTTTCGGCGAGATTCACATGTGGGAACCGGGTTCTGATTTTGGCCAGCGGGCGCCGACGACGGAGAAGACAGCAGCAGCAGCAGCACACACCCCTACTCACGCATAACTTGTTGGAAAGGTATGGTTGACCAACATAACACAAGTAAATTGTCTGCCGAGCAAACCAAGGTGAGTTCACACACTAAAAGCATGCGTCCTAGGGAGGGACACGAACAAACTGCCATCTTTAAAGATTACTTTCAATTAATATTTCCGGGGGAAAATGCAAACGGGTACTTTTAAATTACTATCTCCGGGGGAGATACGTTTGGATATTATTTATAAATCACAACTAGCAAAACTAAACGAATCTCTATCATGTAAAGTCCCTGCTTATAGTACCGATTAATCGCCGGGGGCGAACGGGTTATTAGTTGATAGCGCTATTAGGTTTGACAACCTCACACCGTGACCGGGGGAGATCGGGCGTGAATTAGTATACCTTGCATCTTGGTCAATGACGATAGACATTGACTCGGGGCACAAAATCTTCTCGTCAATAGTTTCGGTAACGCCAGTTTAGTAGCTTTCATATGGGGTAGCTCCCCATGACGTGATTATAAATGTTTTATCTAAACAACTTATGTTTTCGAAAAGTTAAAACTGGACAACTCGTGAACTCGCCAACATTATGTTGATACCCTACTGCATGCTTTGCAGGTTGCTCGATACAGTTTAAGACGGACATTGCAATCGGCTTGAGTGCGTGGTTTGTAAGTTCATAACTAATAAACTTGTGGTTTTAAAATTACGATATGTATTCTTTTCCTTTCCGCTGCAACTAACACTATGTTTTGAAAAATTTAAATTGGTCGCTAATTATTCCATTTCTTATAATAATAACCAAACGGTTCAAATAATTAGTGGCTGGATCCTGGTCAGTCGCATGCCTCGCGGTGATACTCCGCATGTGGAATTTGAGGGTGTGACAAATCTCCTATAGTAGCCCTCAAGCCCCAAAAAGCTTCTTATTTCTGAAGGGTTCTTCGGGGGATTCCATTTTGACACAGCCTCTATCTTTGACGGATCCACCTAAACTCCGTCGGCACTTATGACATGGCCAAGAAATTGTATCTCTCGTAACCAAAAGGCACATTTAGAGAATTTGGCATATAATTTCTCTCGTCTAAGTGTCTCTAACACTTCTTGTAAGTGGTGTGCGTGTTCAGCTTCACTTTTCGAATACACCAAGATATCATCGATAAACACGATGACCGACTTATCCAACATTGGCTTGCAAACCCGGTTCATGAGGTCCATGAAAGCCGCGGGTGCGTTTGTTAGCCCAAATGACATCACGAGGAATTCGTAATGTCCGTATCTCGTGCGGAAAGCCGTCTTCGGCACATCTTCTTCTTTGACCTTTAGTTGGTGATACCCCGATCTAAGGTCAATCTTTGAAAACCAGCTCGCGCCTTGTAGTTGGTCGAATAAGTCATCTATTCTCGGGAGCGGGTATCAGTTCCTTACCGTGAGTTTGTTTAACTCCCGGTAATCGATACACATGCGCATGCTCCCGTCTTTCTTTCTTACGAACAACACCGGTGCGCCCCAAGGAGACACACTCGGCCTTATGAATCCCTTGTCAAGCAGATCTTGGATTTGGGACATCAACTCTTGCAAGTCCGACGGTGCAAGTCGGTATGGGGCTTTTGCTACGGGTTTCGCTCCCGGAATCAATTCGATCCCGAACTTAATTTCCCGTTCAGGCGGTATCCCCGGTAAATCCTCCGGAAACACATCTTCATAATCTCGTATCACCGGTACATCTCCAATCTTTCGTGATTCTTTTTCGGGCTCATTAGCGTATATCATGAATGCCTTGCATCCTCGCTTCATAAGCTTGTGAGCTTTCAACATTGAGCATACTATGGGGTTGCCTCCTTTTTCGCCATAAATGGTGACGTGTTTTCCGCTCGGAGATGTTAGTTTTATCTCTTTACGAAAACACACGACCTTTACATGGTGTTGAGATAGCCAATCCATCCCAACGACTACTTGAAATTCTCCCATCGACATCGGGATTAGATTTATCAAATATTCTTCATCGTCAATGCTCAGTTTACAGTTTTCACATACATCACAAACAATAAAGCTCTTGTTATTACCTATCTCTACTTCTAAGGGCACAGGTAATTTTGTTAGAACAAATGAAGGATGTCGAATAAATCCATATGAAACAAAGGATTTATTCTCACCCGTATCAAATAACACACGTGCAGGAATCGAATTTACAGCAAATATACCTGAGACCACGTCAGGTTCAACCTTCGCTTCTGCGGCGGTCAGTTGAAAAGATCTTGCCTTTGCTTTTGGGGCTTCACCTTTCGGTTCCTGCCCATCCTTCTTTCCAACCAGTTCCGGGCATTCCGACTTTTTGTGACCCGTTCGATAACAATTGTAACAAACCGTCACTTTCTCCGGGCACGATATAGCCATATGTCCCGTTTTTTTGCATATGGGACAAGGCTTATCCTTGTAACGGCATTCGCCTTTATGACCCTTTCCGCAGATTCTGCAACTTGGGGACCCGCCTTTCGTATCAAATTTCTTTGCGGTTTCGTTTGTTCGTGCCTTCTTAGCAGGGCTTGGGTTCACATCTTGTGCTTTCCGTTCACCCCTTTCAATACTCTTTTTTAGTTCGATCTCCCTTTCCCGAGCAGCATTTATGATCTCGGTAAGGGTCTCATATTTGGAAGGGGTGATAAATTCCCTATACTCAGCACTCAACATGTTGTGGTAGTAGTATATCTTTTGTTCTTCATTCGTCACTAAATCATCGCAAAACTTCATCTTATCCATAAACGTTGCCGTAATCTTGTCTATGGTCTCATTCTTGTGCCTAAGTTGCATGAATTCCTCCTTGATTTTATTCATAACCGCCTTGGGGCTATGACGCTTAAGAAATGGCATCTTGAATTCTTCCCAAGTCTTTTTGTTATCCCACCAATCTTTTTCTTGACTCTTTAGTTGACCCGTACCATAGGCTACGTAGTCATTTTCGTCACAATGGGTCCTCTCGAATACCCCTTCGATATCACTTAGCCATCGTTGGCACACTATTGGGTCAACCTCCCCATTATATATTGGTGGTTTACAGGCCATGAATTCCTTGTATGAACAAGACTTTCGTCCTCCATGCTTTTCCTTTGCCAAATTTGAATCATCTTCCAATTTCTTGATTCTATCTTCTACTATTGATAAAACTGTGTTTTGAATTTTATCAATAAAGCCCGACAAACTGTTTTCGATCGCCTTTCCAAACTCTTCGGCAATCACTTCCCTCGTTTGTTCGGTGACTCTTGGCACCGCATTATCATTACCTCCATCAGCCATCTCTATTTCTGAAATGTTTACATAGGTTGTTAAACATTCCATTTATAACACATGCTTTACTTGTTTTGATTCAATCAAGTTCATAACTTGATTTAATCATTCTTGTTTCAATTCAATCAAGTTCATAACTTGATTTAATCGTTCTTGTTTTGATTCAATCAAGTTCATAACTTGATTTAATCGTTCTTGTTTCATGCGTTTCTTGTATTTGAGTGAGCTTACACACTCTTTTCATGCATATTTGTTCGTTTATCATTCTTTACATAATACATAATTCATTAACAAAATAAGTTAATTCTTACCGGACGATCGATCAAGCTTGAACCGAACACTTTGTTGACAACCTTAAGCTCTGATTACCAACTTGTAACACCCGACTAATTTTTACTTGATTTTAGTAATAGTTTATACTATTTAAATTTCCATTGTTTAATTTACATAACTTTCATTACAAAAATTTATAAATAACATCAAGCTTAGTCATCTAGTGACTAAGTTAAAACATTTTAAAAGTTGTTTAAACAAGTGTCTACAACCCATACACAAAAGTATTAAAGGTTTAAAACGTTGCGGAAGCTTCAAAATATAGTGTTCGGTTCTTCATCCTATGCTTGATCACCATCCGTAAGTTCCCCAACATGGCCTAATTTCAAAAACACATCAAAGGTTAGTTTTGACAATAATATAACATGTATAATTGAAATCTAGAGTCAAAACAATTGAAAACAATTGAAATTTCCGGACTCAGCTCGCTCGCGCCCCGCGAGGAAGGTTATGCGGGACGCGAGGACCCGCCGCGTGTCGCGACGCCGACCAAGCATTCTTCCACGTGGCGCGGGGAGACCAGTTTTCCAGCAACTCATGTTTATTGAGCTGCAAATTCTGCCAGTTCCGAAAAACTCAGATTTCAACTTCAAATGGGCATAACTTTTGACTCGTAAGTCCGTTTTAGGTGATTCTTTTTCCTATACGTCTGTAAATTCATTACCGACAAAACTATAATAAATTTGATACCCAGAATTTAATTTACGGACCGAAAGGCCGTATGTCACTATGTAATTATTCGACCCATTCTAACCTTATGCATTTTACTACCATTTAACTAATAAACCTATGGCGCCTTATGCCCAACATCTGGGGCTTATTATCAACCGCATTTCTTACCAATTTCATGGTTTAATGCCTTTGTGATTATTATCGCCATTATCGACTACTAGAACGTTTAAAACTACAATTTTAACACTAATAGATCCGTTGGCTCATCTTGTGGAACCATCCACTTATGATGACTACCAATTTGGTCCATTGACTATACTACGTCTATCAATTCACATTCCAACCATAATCAATATAATTTCTACCAATAACGCATAGTTTATCCATATTTCAACGAATGTAACGGGTCAAGTTACATACCTTAGTGAACGCCCTCAACCGCAAATCACCACCGGCTTGTCCACTCGACGTTCCGGTTTCCTTTCCTATAGAGTTCAATTCAAGACATGTTTAGAACTCTCTTTAAACCTCTCTTCGCATAATATACCGAAACATCATAATTATGCGTTAAGGCTTTAAATTTCTATTTTAAGCCTTCTTTGAGGCATTTTCACAAACACCTTAAAGGCAGATTTTTCACAAGATTATATGACAAGTTTCTAGCTTATCATTTAGCCCTAATTTCACTTCAATCAACATTCTACATGATTGTTAGCTTCTAGATTTCTGAAATCACTTCCAAATTGTCAAATTACACAAAATTAACACCCAATATCCTAGTATTCATCAATTTACCCATAACCCATTAATCACATACAATGATGTTCATGGATTCACCAAAATTTCCTATGATTTCAACTTCTGTTGGTCTAGGGTTTGTTCCTAGACACTGTAGTTGTTCCTTAATCATCATAACATATACATGCAACCCTAATTCAGATTTTTCCCAATTTCATGAGAATTTCAAGTTAAGAGTTTTCACTAAATTTTACATACCTTGTAATCCTCTTGCGATGAGGATCACGATTCTAGGCTCGGATTTTCGTTTGGACCAGATTTGCTCCTCCAATTTGAGAGTTTTAGTAGAGTTCTAGGTTTTGTTTGAAGGTGGGTGTCACCCCCATGTTGTTCTGATCGACCAGACTCCCCAAGTGGGGTGTTTGGTTGTGTTTTATTTGTTTAATAAAATTCAAGTTTCAAGTTTAACAACCTAAACCCCTCCACTATGATCAACATGAAATTTGGTTGCTTTTTAACCTACTATAGATTATTTCTAGACTATTAACTAACTAGGTTAAAATTCCTAGTTAGTAAATTCTTGTTTATTTATACTTTAAAATAAAAATATAAAGTTTTATATTTTTCGGGGTGTTACACAGTCTCCCCTACTTTAGGAAATTTCGTCCCGAAATTTATTCAGAGGAAAATTGTGAGAGTTTAAACCATGAAGTTGAAAAGATCGAACAACATTGGTTAGGGTTCTGAACTTCTAGTAACTTTAATAACATCATGCTTGCAATGTAAGAGGGATACTTATATACAAGTATATGAAGCGTCATTGGTGCGTCCACCGTACCTCCAGTACATCGTTCTCATTTTGTTATTGTTGTCACTATCGGTTCTTACACATAATAAATCTTACTGGGTCTCTGTGCACTAAATTTCATAATTATGTACGCGTCCATAATTAGGGAATTCCTTGCATAGTTCACACAGTCTATTTTATAATGTGTAGGAGAAAACCAAATGAACAAACCTGTGATGAGTGTGACTAGACCACCATAAGGTCCCTTTCATTAAATCAATAAATGATTTTAATAGACAACTAAGGAGTCTTTTCAGCTTATATCATCACATGTCATTCTTAACCAGATTTTTGAATCAATCTTTTTTACTAGACCCCTAAAAGGGTCTCTTATGAAACATGGAATGGTACTATATAACCCAAGGGTCTTAACTATTACATAGAAGCCCAATAAGGATTTAAGGTAGTACCTTTTTGAATATCCTACTACGAATCCCTCATATGAAGATATGAAAGATTCTACGAGGATTTGGATAACGAATACCCAAAGTATACAAAAACACAAAATGCATAAAAGAAAACACAAGATGCATAAACACATAGTCATATCACCACAAAGATTGTTTATCTAGATCTTTAATTTGTTAATTTGTTTTGCTAACAGAGCACATGTATTTAAAGCACACTAGGAATCCATCTCGTGGATTTCATTTGGTACTTTAAACATTATCAAGAATCTAACTATAAAGATAGAAATATTTTTAAAAGAAAAATTCGATTTCGATTATAAGGAACCGAAATGTTCGAATTTAGGTACATAAGGAATCCAATTAAGGACTCTGATTTGAATGATAATCATCCACAAGGGTCTAAATGTGAAGATAAAAAGATCCCATATGGATTTTAGAAGTTGAAGATGTTTTGAAACCTTGCACTTGATGTGCTTAGGTCAAAACATGAAGTAAAATGCTTATGAAGTTGAGATGCCAGATATGCCAAGGCGACAGATGAAGCGAAATTTGAAAGTTAAGTCAATGCATGGGGTTCTTAAAAAAATGTGTTCAATGTTTTTGAAACCTTATATATAATACCTTTGAAATCATAAAGTAGGTGTATTAGGTAGGTATATATTTATAAAAAAAATGTTTTAAAATCATGCGAGATGAATTTTGAAATTATGTATAAGGTTTTTGAAAACATGAATGATTCTTTTCGAAATCATGCACTTGATAAGAAAATGTAATGTGTTAATATTGTTTTCAGACTATATGAAACATTTTGAAATTATGAAGGTTGTTTTTGAAAGCATAGCCAATGTTTTTGAAATAACATAGACAATGCATTTAAAAATTTGTTTTCAAACTATACGAAATGTTTTGAGATCATGAAGATTGTTTTTGAAATACTTGTACTGTGTATGTTGAAAAATCAAAACGTAATGGGTATGAGATTTGAAAATACCCTTAGTTATCTAACCAAGGATTCAAAGGCACAGATGTGCAGAAGCATGATTACTCATAATGTCACTTTATTTTCTGTACTTCGTATCTTAGAATGAAACAAGTACTTAGAATTTGTCCAAGGGAATCATGAGCAAACTCAAGAATGGGAAAAAAATCGCAAGAGTAGTTTGTAAGGAATATAGTTCCTTGATGTAGGTATCATAGGAAAAGTCATACACACATGTAACTACACTAGTATATCAGAATTGTGAACAATAATTTATTTATAAACAAAACAGATTGTTTCACATTACAAGAAAACAGAAGAATAAAAGCATAAGACAGCAACATTTTCTAGTCAGCCAACTGCTCATCCGTGGGTTGGATTTGCATTAGCAGGCTTTGGGCAATCCCTTAGGAAATGGCCCATCTCGCCACAGTTGTAGTAAGACCCTGGTGAGAAACGAGCTTGAGCAGAGTTGACTTGTGGTTGGTTTGGACCACCTTGGTTCGGGTTACATCGACAAGCACTTGCCAGGTGACCAATTCGCCCACATGATACACACAGACGACATTGTAAGGGAGCTTGGTGATGCCCATTACATTTGTCGCATTTTGGTGCAGTACCGGCATAAGGTTTCCTAGCAGGAGGTTGAGCAGTAGCAAGGTTTATAACAACTTTGTTTTGGATAGCAAAGCGGCATATGTTAACCAAATGTCCCCGCCGTCCACAATAGGTACATTTGGAGCAGGGTATGAGGTTTGAATGATGACGGTTGCATCGTTTGCACAGAGGAACAATTCCTTTGTATGGCTTCCTAGCAGGGGGTTGAGCTGGTTGGTTGGGGACGGCTTGACCACTGTGAGCGACCACGGCGAAGTTCTGAGAAGCCTTTCGCTTCTTTGACTTCTTAGGGGATCGTTCATCCATGGTCTTTGATTCCTCGGTTGCTTTCTTGGCTGGTGGTGCTGGCTTGACTTCTGCTTCCTTCGGTGACTCTTGAGTGACTTCATTGTTGAGATGAGACATGGCAATGCCTAATTCCACAGTCTTCAGAATCACTTCGCCTATTTGCTGGGCAAATTTGGCTGTTTGCTCGTACATTTGACCGTTGCTGAGAGGAAGAGACATTCTAGAAGAAAATGAAAGACATAGGAAGAAACAAGTGAAAGGTTATTAGACAATCAAAACCGGATGGCAATGCATAAAAATTGCGATCATTTGTTTGTTACCTAAGGCAAACAAATGAGACGGTGACAAATCAAAGTAAACGGGTCATATTAATGTATAACTGAAGACATGCTCGCCTATAAGTGAACACTCACCCCAAGAGTTCCCAGGTAAGAGTGACTGGTCCGATACTGCGGATTTGTACGAACACTCTAGCCTTCGACAGAAAACTCAGGGTACAGGCATTCACTCTTCCAGTTTGCACGTTTTCACATCATAAGACCCAAACTTTGACGAGATTTGAAAACTTAGAGGGTTCAAAACCTTATAACAGAGGGTTCAAAACCTTACAATAGAGGGTTCAAAACCTAGTAATCAATCATCCTAGAACAGATGATTACTTTTCAAAGCGGTTTTGAAATTTGTGTTCTTGTTGTGGTTGTCGCCTAAGGATAGGTGACAGTATTGTTTTATGACTTAAACGCAAGTAAACTCGCGTTAGGGTCCTAGGAAGGTTATAGACTAGGTCAAAGTATTACTAATAACCTAATTCCCTATAACCATGAGCTCTGATACCAACTTTTCTGTCACACCCTGACCATGTAAAACAACAAAACGTGGCGGAAACGTCGGGGAGTGTTGTAACATAATCATTGTTTCATAACACATGGAAATTGAAATATTGTTTTATTAAATAAAAGAGTTACAATGTCTTGACAATCAAAGAAACATAACATAAATAACTAGTCTTGCATCTTTTATTGTCACTAAGGCCCAAGTCCGCCTAAGTGTATCTTGATAAATCCTATGCATCATATCCTGAAACACATGTGAAAATAGGTACGTCAGCATAAAAATGTCTGTGAGATACATAGGTTTTGTGAAAATAGAATTCATGACTTATGTTTAAGAAAATGTTTAGTCATGAACCTTGTAATTTGCTTTGTCTTGTAAATCATTTGAAAAGTGATAAATAAACAAAATGATATATATGTATAAAAGAATGATACATGGTTAAGTAAATAACCAAGTAAAATGAGTTTGTATTAGATAATTTGTTTGTAAAACAATGTATTGTGAAAAGTATGTTATTTGTATAAAATGTTATATGTCTAAATTGAAATGATTCAAATAACGCTACGATATGTAATACCATACAAGCACTTATATATAGGAAGTACCAGCGGCGTATCCACCATGCTTGTATCATATTACACACGCCTCGTTACTTATATCACTTACTCAAACCAAACCACCAAAGTAAAATGTTTGTGTATAATCCAATGCCAAAATGTTTTGTGTATATCAATGTCAAAATGTTTATGTCTAATGTGAATCATGAATTGTGTATATCAATGTCAAAATGTTTATGTCTAATGTAAATCATGAATTGTATATGTCAAAATATCATGTATGGTAAGTGAAATATATCAACTAAACCATATGTAAAATGCACAAAACAAGGTATTGAAGTAAAACATGGTTTAAATCAAAGTTATGTTTTGTGGAACAAATGCATGCTATACTGATATAAACATCTATGCGGTATTGTGAAAATTCATACATCCAAGCCTTGCGACTGTATAATAAACCCTAGCACAAAGTCTAAGGTCCACCTAGAAATGTATTCGGATTCGGTCATTCCTTCCAATCCAAACAAACCCGGGATTTCAGGAATGGGAGTTGTCAAGTCCTATGGTACCATTACCTACTAACGAGCGGCGTAGCTAATGTTAATGAATGTACATTGTCTCATTTGAACAAACCAAATGTCATACCAAAATGTAAGCATGTGATGAATAACAAATGTACTAAGTACGCACACAATGGGCATACATAGCATAAAATGTAATGTAAAACAATGTATTAAGTACGCACACAATGGGCATACATAGCATAAAATGTAATGTAAAACGATGTACTAAGTATGCACACAATGGGCATACATAGCATAAACACAATGAAATCATGTACTATAAGTGTACTATTGAACATAGCAAGTATATGATGTGAAAACAGGAAAGCATGAAAGTAACAAGTAGGCACATGTGTTTCACCCCAAAATGTTTGAAAAACAGTAAAAGAGGGGTCTATGTACTCACTTGAGATTGCTTAGTAGTCGTTGAGTAACAACCAAACAATGCTAGAGATCACGGATATCAAACGGCACCTAATATAGGTAACTACATTAATAAACCGGACCTATAATCGAAGGATTGGATAGAATGAGGGCTCGTAAACCAAATGAGTAGGGGAACTCATGTAATATGGTTTAACAAGGTCTACATACTACAATGAAACCTAACCTAAGTGCTTATGACCCATTACGACCCGTTTAGGTAGCTTATGCTACTTTAACGCGTCGTTCGCGTGAAACGCGTTCGGACCGCTTAACTAGTCCTATGACAAGTAATATATGCCTTAACATGTCTAATATTGTTGCCAAATCAGTTTAGATACCAAAAGTTATGTTACATATGCTTAAAATGAATTTTGTCGTAAAAAGGGTATTTTGGTCATTTACCTAAGGCATATAAACTACCTATCATACAACTATCTAAACGCCGTGACCATAAGGTATAACCTCGGAAGGTTATTCCCTATATACTATGGTCACCTAATGTGTTTGGTCGGATCCTAATGATCGACCAAACGGGTCGGGTTCGAAAGTATAAGCGATTGTTTAGATCGCTTACCTTACGACCCTATATAAGCACTAAACTAAAAGTGACGAGCTAAGCATGTTAAAACATGCTTAACTAAGTTTAGAAAACAGGTTTGGTATCAAAACAAACGCTTACAGTAGGTATAGTCACTAGGGACTATAACCATCGTGATCACGCTCACGTTATGAAGTTCAAATGAACTTCGCATTGACCATAAACTGGTCAACGCAGAAATTCAAACAAAGTTTGACTTTAACGCTAAAACGAATGAAAAGAATGAAAGAACACTTACAAAGGGTCCCCGCAAGATTGAACTTCCAAGTATTCTCAGGTATGAAGTGATAAGACACCCCAACTTAGAGAATTCTCAGATTTGAAGTGGGTTTTGCAAGTGAACTTGATGGGTATTTATAGGAAATGGACCACCGTTAGGATCGTTTCACGTAAACCGTGATTTAATCACATCCCTACACTTGTTGGTAACCTCATGTACATCACATTGGCCTCCCAACATCAGGAAACAACAAGTGGAATTGAGTTGGGAGTGCTAAACAGCTGTTAAAATGGCTTTTGCTGATCAGAAGGGGCCTAGCGTGACGCCAAGGGGGCTAGGTGTTACGCTAAGGTCCTTCTGATCAGCAACCAGTTTCCAATTCAGTCCCCGTTGTGTATTAAGGACATTTCCGACATGTTTAAGGCTCGTTAACCCATTTTCAACGCCCTAAAATGATGCCTAAACATTTTGGACATGAAACATGCTCAAAAATATGCCGGATGTCGGTTCATTAGGTCGTACGATCGCGATGTTCGCTTAATTACGACGGAATGCGCATAAGCGCGAAAAACGATCCAAATGACGCGAAGAATGGATTTTTCTTATGCCAAACACTAAAATAAAATATTTTAGTGCTTACATAAATTTTTGGATGTCCGGATGTATTCAAAACATAAGTTATGCGTGAAAGTGCAAACTTGTGCACTTTTTGACGATTTTAGTCCCTGAATGACCCAATGTTTATTTTAGCACACCGAATCTCTCAAAGCCTATTTCTAAGCTATGAAAAGGATATTTATGGTATGTTTAACTCATGGTCATGTTCTGGAATGTCTATTACACTTAAAATCGGCATACTTTCGCAGTTTGTCGAAATTAGTCCCTGTAAGCGATTTAACTTGATTTTGCCATACCAAAGCCTTCAAAGATTATTTATAAGTTATGTAAAGGTTATTTAAGGTATGTGAAGCCTATTTCACTATCCCGGAGTGTTCGTTGCATTAAACTGGTTATATTTACGCATCGGAGCGCGTATAACCTTCCTGAAAGCGATTTAGAGCCCGAAATCGAACAAGAATTGATATGTGCAAATGGTACACATATTTGTACAAATCCCAAGTATGAAATACAATATTTCATTGGTTTGGTATTTTTTTGATGGTCGCAGTGACCCAGGTGTCACACTGGATACGGGAGTATATTCTGAGGTGGGACACGCGAATAAGTTAAGTTCATTAAAACACTAATCTCGTATCTCGAATCAATTGAACTTTGTGTGAAAATTTAAGTGGATCAATATACTGACAATCTAAGTGAATTGTTTAGAACTTAATGTGTTTAAAGCTCAACGGTGCTAATGATTTCTCTAAAAAACTGATATGATCCTCTTACACAAACTCACAAAAATATTGTCTGTAAATATTTCTTTACTGCTTTTCATTAGAGTGTTTTAGCATAATTTTTGAAAAATCAAAAAGATTTTACTTCATCTTATTTTCGACAACAGATGTTGAAAAGCTGATTTCAAAATTCTGAGTGCTAAACATGATGAACAACAAGGTTGGGAGAGTTTGTTTGAAATGAGAAATGATTTTGAAATGATCAAATGGTTCATTAATTTGAAATCAAATTTGAGTGTTTCGAAGACAAGTGGTCTAGCTGAGATTAACATTGTTATATGATATCTACAAGTGGTTTCTAAAATTGTTAAATTTTAAAAATTGTGAAATTTATTTTTGGGTAGAGATTTGTGCAGATCCCCGTGTCTAAGCCTGAGCAGTTTTTGAGCCAGGGTACGATCCCGGAACAACTTAAGGGGGAGTCTGTTAGCAAATGAGATAGAAGATGCTGATGCTGATAAACTAAAGGAATCAAGAGATCTGATCAAGAGAATTTGAAGAGTCAGGTTGCGATTTTAGGAGAGAGAAGAGAGAAGATTGAAGGATGCTTACAGAGAAAGATACTTTGGAGAGAGCGAGAAGACTGATCAAGACTGAAGACTTGTCATACTGAAGACCCGTACCAAAGACTCGTCAACATCCAAGGGGGAGTTTGTTGGTGCATATGTCTGTTGACTTCGTCTTGTATCGAGTCATGTATATAGATAGGATAAACCGAAGCTTAGCAGTCAAGAAAATAGGATTTTAGAGTAAACAGTCCAGTTCGCACGAACTGGCAGAGCCAGTTGGCATGAAGCGACCACTTCACACGAAGTAGATTGTGCTGGTTCGTGAGGACTGGATCTCCTATAAATAGCTGAGTCTTGGTTGTCATTTGTAACATTCCTGATTCCGGTAGTGAAGCTCTGCCGAAGTATCTCCAGCCTGTAAAACGTTCTGAAATCAATACAAGAGATAGTTAAAGTGAATCTAAGTGCATATCAAGCTGATTCAACATCAATACGTCTGATTCCGCCTCTCGTATTGAGCGAAAACTCGAAAACATCGTAGTCGTTTGTTGTGTTGGTTTGCCGATTACGGAAAAAATCACGTAAAATGGTGTCGTTGCCGTATTAATCTGTTTTTCCATCCGGTTTCAACTACGGATATTAAAATTTAGTTACTAGGCTAAATATATCAAAAAATTTAAGTTTCTCATTCACTTTTGCGTTTTGTGGCGTACGAAAGCACGATAAATTCGTAAAACTAAATTTATAAGTATAAAATACGCATGTAAAATTCGTTTATGTTGGCGTTGTCAGTATTTTATTTGGTTTCGTTTCGTTACCGTTTAATGTTTAGAAGTTTTTCCGCAAATCACCATTTGCGCACTGTAAAGTCGATTAGGCGTTTCTAGACACTCCAAAGGCCAAATTAAGTTTATTTAAGTCCCAAACACTATTTATTATCGCTTTAAACATTTATTAATCACGTAATTAAAGGTGTAAACTACCGGTTGTCACATATATACCCTGGGTAAGCCCACTTCCCTACATGGGCTCCCCATGGGCTTGCCTAGCCCACATGGCCCAAATGACCATTAAAGGTCTAATTCCTAATATAAACTAACCCGGTAAAACCCAGTTTGCTACCATAACCCGTTGCATATATTTGATACGTCAGTCTCACACTTTTAGGGCTTAACAATTTTCTAAAACATTAAAACTCATTCAAAAGTGGATTAATGGTGTGGATTAGAAGTAATAATCACATTCAAATTTTGATGAAAAATAATTAAATGGGGGAGATGGATGGTCTCTTATTAAAACATTTTTTAATACCTAAATAAATTCTATTAAAGAGTATTTGTTGTGTAATCCATGACAACTCTCCCATTAGCATTGTAACATTCTCTAAACAAGAAAAAACTCATCAAATACCACTCAAGTCTCTACACTATTTGATATCAAGAGTGTAGGGCTCAAATTTCTATCATCCGATTCGAGCTAAATTCTGATCCGCCTGAGATAATTCTTGAGTCCATTTCGTTTAATTTTTCATTTTCTATAAAAACCCTCTATCAATATATGTTGATAGAAGACATTTTTTGATTAATTAGATTTTAGAAATTCTAGGGTTCAAAAGCATTTGAGGATTTGTATATTTTATAAAATTAAATCAATTAATTTGTTCTATAATGTTTCTAGACATATCTTAAGATGCAATTTTTATAGTGTTCATGTTAATCATGATTACTTGTTTTTATAGAATTTATTCTTATCATAATCTAGTATATATGCTTATATTTTGCTAGGATTATATGCTACAAATTCTTGTAAAAAAATGCTAGATTAGTAGAATTATTAAATTTTCATAACACTAATAGAATATTCGTAGATATATTTTTTAATCGAATTGTAGTTTATCATGTTAATATATAGTTTATGCAAAATATATAAATCGTTAGAAATCTATTTCATATTAACCTATTAATTTTGCCTTTAACTATATACCATTTAGACATGATGTTTTGATCATAGGTTTAATCAAATTAGTTTTTGGACTAAAAACAATTGACTTAAATGGTTAAATTAGACATAAGTATATTTTCGGTAAATTGGACTATAAGTATATATTTATGCCTTAGACAATATTATGGACTATTATATATTTTTGTCACTAAATTTAAGTCTCATCCATTAGAAATATATATTTGATTAAAATAAGCATTTTGGTCACATTATATCAACTATATATATATATACTTTGTGGCGAAATAGATAAATTATATATATTATGCTTATAGCCAAAATCCGTTGTTATGAAAACTATAAATCTATACTTTTAGTCATTTTAGACTTATATTCATGATCGAAATCAATAAATATATAAATATACATTTAGACTAAATAATTATTTGTTGGTATTCTTAATCAATCTTGAAATATATATATTTATTTTAACATGTAATATATTTTTGTAAGTCCCGAAAATCGGATCAAACAAAGACATCAAGCAATCACTAAGGATGGGCGGAATCCAAACTTGGTGAGATTCAAGAAAAAAACAAAAACGATAAGAACAATACCGAATGACTTTCAATACTTGCACACGTTCTACAAAGCAAAACGTTTGGTACAAGTATCCTAAACCACCAAATGCCTCCACTTTGTAGCTCTGTTAGAATTTTGTAACAAGGAGGTCTAAAACCTAGTTTGTGAAACAAACTAGCAACCCCATGCCCCACATGGGCTCCCCATGGGCTTGCCTGGCCCACATGGCCTTAGGCATGGCCCAAATGACCTACAAAGATCCAATTCCTAATATAAACTACCTGTTAAAACCCAGTTTGCAATCATTGCATGTTATGTATATTTGATGCATCAGTCTCACACTTATAGGGCCTAATAATCTCCCCCTAGACTGATGCATCAAATTATCTTCATATCATGAATTCAGCAACGTCTTCAACGAAGTCTTTGGTTGTCGCTACGCTGTAGGTGTTGTGGAAGTTCTTGACTTCTAAACTCTCAGTGCTGGGTCTCTTTCTTCTTCTCTTGTAGTTAGCTTCATGTTAGGATCACGATTAGCATCTGCTTGAACATCTTGTTAAAAAGAATGAAAGAGGAGGATTCTCAGCAGCTCTTTTCCTTTTCGATCTTTTTTCTTTCAAACAGGTTCATAGGTACTTCTTCACATGTTCTTTCACTGTCAGATGATGTGTAACACCATGTAAAAACGTGTCCAATTATATAAAGACACGTGTCCTAAATTCTAAATATGTGAAAGTTTGAGTTTGAAGGGACAAAAAGTGTCAACATGCCAAACTTGTGCCTCTGAATGATCATACATGAAGAACATATTCTTAAACGAGTAACTAATTGGATTTAAGAAGCCGTTTATGAAAATAATCAGAAGATTATAAACTACAGGGGTTAAATGTGTCAACATGTTAATTCTTACCTCTGAGTGACCTTTTAACAAACCCGAGGCTTCAAAATAATTAAATATGCTCTCAAGAATAAGTAATATAAATTTCATGAGGTTTCGAGATCGTTATACGTTGTTTATGAAAATTCCTAAAAATAAGGGTTTAAAGTGTCAACGAGGCGAAACTTATGTTTTCGGTGGTCAATTAACGAAACCGGGTCTAATGGAGTTTGGTTATACTCCCTCGATCATCTACAAACTAACTTCAAGGGCCATTTATGTCTTAAATATAAGATAGAGTAAACTGCAATTTTACCCCTGAGGTTAGGGGTGATTGGCACTCTTACCCCCCCTAAGGAAATAATTGCAATTTTAACCCCCACTGTTAACTCTTATGTCGCAACATTACCCCCTAAGCTCAGTCAAAGGTAGTTTAACCCTAATAGTTGAGGGTATTTTGGTAATCTTACCCTTATTTATTATTATATTATTATTTTTTATTATCTGTTGGCCACATCCGCCTCCTAACCACCGGCGAACCACCAGAATGAAGACTCACCGGTATTTTGAATCAGGGTAAGCTTCTTTAGAGCACCTCCATTTTTTTCCATCTGTTCTTCTGCATCTTCCTGGTTCTAAATCTATCTTTCTGCCATACCCACCGATCTGATACAACTGATTGTATGGAAAGCTTGATCCTTCCCATACTCCTACTACAATCTCACATCCTACCAAAAGGTCACCTCACCATACCATACCTTTACCAGAAGAAGAGAGAGAAAGCTTTAGAGCTTTACATTGACGATCACAAAAGCTCAAATCTTTCAAGTAAAAATTCAATCTTTTTCCTCAAACATTTCTTCTTTTTGGTTTATAATCACTACACATTTCATAATCCAGATGGGTCTTCCTCCCCATGAAGCAATCAACCAGTTCAAGGAGTTAATGGACCAAGGTTTCTTCATACCTCATCTTTCTTCTTTGACTTTAAAGATTTACTAAATTTGACATTTTTTTTGCAGTTGATGAGCCTCTTAAAAGAACATTCAAGGTTCTGCTCATGTTTCCCTTTAAACCCTTTTAGATCTATGATTATTTTCTTGAATTCTAGTGTCAGATGTGTTTAGATTTATGTAGTTGAACTTTTTTTTGGAAGAAAGTTGGTTGATGTGCAAATGCTGGTGGTTAAAGAAAGTGTTGTAAAGTTTAGATCTTTAATCTTGTAGTTTTTGAGTTGGGTTTGGACTGATGACCCTATTTATTTATTTATTTATTATTTATTATTATTTATTTTTTATTTGATGACCCAATTGGAAGCTTAAGTTAGTTGTCACAGATGAACATATTCTAAGGGTTATTATTCATATAAATAATGACTAATTAGGCATTTAAATTGATGCTTCAGTTGAAAGCTTGAATTAGTTCTAACTGCTGAAAAGTGTACAAGAATCTTTGTATAAATGATGAATCTTTAGGCTGTTAATTACACTTGGTAAGTTAAGTTTCCAAGAGTTGGATTTGAAATGATGACTCAATTGGAAGCTTGAATTAGTTAAAGAATCTTTATATGAATGACGAATCTCATGTTCATGGTTGCATTCTGTTTCGGGCTTACTTGAGTATCATTTGTTCAGAACGTTCATCAGGGATATGTAGTCGAAACTTTGGAGAGATTTCTTAAAGCAAGAGAGGGAAATGTTACAAAAGCCCACAAGATGGTTTGATCTATGATCCTTTACGCTTCATACTATCGATTTTTCATTGTTGAAGATGAAGGCGGGTGTTGGGTTTTTTTAGAGAGAGAGAGAGAGGGGGGAGGAAGAAGATGGCAGTGGTGGTTGTGGTGGTGAATGGCGGTGGCAGTGGTGGTTGAGGGTGGTGGCTGGAGGTGGCAGTGGTGGTTGTGGTGGTGAATGGCGGTGGCATTGGTGGCAGGGGGTAATATTACAGAGTAAACAAAGCACATGGGGTAAAATAAAAGGGTATAATAGTCATTTCACCACCAAGTCAACAGATCAGTCAACAAAATTGAGCTTAGGGGGTAATGTTGCGACATAAGAGTTAACAGTGGGGGGTAAAATTGCAATTATTTCCTTAGGGGGGGTAAGAGTGCCAATCACCCCTAACCTCAGGGGGTAAAATTGCATTTTACTCTATAAGATATTTGAGGGAATAAAAGTGCAGGGGCTGAAAATGCAATAAATGAAAGTTGTTTAACTTGTGCTACACCTCCACACAGGCCGTGTAGCCCTTGATGAAACCTTACGCGGGCCGAGTGACAGCTGCCAGCGTCCAAAAAACTGGCAGCTGCATGTTTCATCCTGTTACACCAACTTTGGAGCCAATTTTTCGATCCCAGGAGCTATTTGTTGGTTTTAGAATACCACTAGGACACCTGGAGTGATCCTAGATGCCTCCAAAACACCTGCTTGGATCTCCTTGCATGCCATTTTGCTATTTAAAGGCTCCTAGGGTCATTTGTTCATTTGCTCATTCACTTGCAACAACCTTAATACCCACTTCTGGAGATAGCCAGCATTAGGAGAAGATCAAGAAGTGTAGAAAAGATAGCAAGGACCTTATGTAAGAGTTTTAGACCCTACTTAGTTCATTTTATTAGCTTAAAAACCGAAAAGTCAAATATATCATAATTAGACTTTGACTTTCGGTTTAATCATAAATGGTCCAGCCACTGACCGAAATAAAAGTGGTTATAGGACCATGTTAATGTAGGTGACTAACCCTTAAAAGGGCACCTCCTAATTATTTCGTTTGACTAGTTAATTGTCGGGTCAAACTAGTTGGTAAAAAAGTCAAACTGGAGAGAAATTTTAAAAACGGTTTAAACTAATCATACAGAGGTTATAAATTATGTTTTAACATTCTAATAACTTGGTAATTAGTATTAGAACATGTTTAACCAGGTCTAACCCGACAATATCAGTTTAAGGTCAGTTTATAACCGGAAGTCGCAAAAGCTTGACTTTTGCTTTGACTTTCAGTTCCGACTCGATTAAGCTTAATTATCCCATGTTTTAAGCTTCCATTAGGACCACATTATATAGTAGTATAACCCTCTGGAGTTATATTGCTTGGTCCTTAGTAGTTTGAATTATATGCTCTTGTTTGTTAATATGCTTATAAATGCTGTAAATGCCCTTTTGACATATAATTGAGATTTTTAGAAATGTGAGAGGACAAAAACCTTTACTACTGATATATAAACTTGTCCCGAAAAATTGACATCAGTTCTTGGTCTCAAACAGAAGTTATGCTCGATATCGTAATTAGAAGCTTTTTATTTATTAAATTGCGATATCTTGCATAAGACACGTTTAAACTTGGATTTTGAACCAAAACTCATTACCTACTATTAAGATATTATTTTTAAGGATTTTTAAGATTTTTGGTCAGATTATAATCTGTTTAAATCGTAGAGTTCTTGTGTAATTCGGTAAATGACGATAATACCCTTTTCATGTATAAAATGAGATTAACAAATGATTTGAATGCAAAAATTTTCCTACTGATTTCATACATTAAATAAATTATTTTGAGCATTTAAAACTGATCAAAATCTCAGATTTACATAAACATCTTGATTATCGTCAATTAGCGAGTTTTACACTAATTAGGCGCATATTATGGTTTAAAACCATATTTAACACCTAAGACTTGTTACCTACCGAATTTTTAAACAAAATTCAATATTATTACAGTAAGTATAAGTCATGAACTCAGATTTCCAAAAATGTCCTTAAAAGCATATGTGAAATGACCAAAATGCCCTTTCGGGGCATAGTTTGGCCATAAATGGTAAACCTCACATATATGTAATATCTTACTGATGTAATGTGATAAAATAAATATTTTTACTAATTACCAAAGACCAGAACCTCATTTTAATATAAAATCTCTTTTATGAACATTAAAATGACCAAAATGCCCTTACGTTACTTAAATTAGTTTTAAATACTTTTGGGGCATATATTTTAACATCCTACTGATGTATTAACATATTTTAAGCATAATAACAATTGAGACCTGTATAAAATTCATTTGGTTACCCGTTATGCATTTATGCATTGGGATCGGTTTATGTCACTAGTTTACGTAAAATAGCCGAGACGGGTTTAACCTTATCATTAAATCCTCAAATTCAAGAATGTGTTTAGTTTACCCATATTATACAAGTATCCAAACTTGTTAGGTCTAAACCACATTCCATTCCGGTCTCCGCTTAATCCAACGTTTAGAACCGTAAAGTTTCTTTCTAGCTAGCCGGTCTAAGTCTTTGACTTAACTAAAGACCCGTTAGCATCCTAATAGATTATTAAACCTTCTATACAGATTAAGTAGCATCCATTAGAAGGTAATATCATAAAGCTTTAGGAATATATGGCGGAGTTACTTCTCACATTTAGCTCAGGTAAATACTTTTAACTTACTTTCCCTAATACGGGCTTGGGATATGGTATTATAATAATACCACTTGGTCGGGTATGAAATCATTTAATCGGATTGTGATTAATAAATTTACATAACCCGTTTTAATCTGTCTTGTTTGATAATATAAGCATTGGGGGTTAATACGACCGTGTCCTGGATATCCTCGACTCATTTCATTTGAAATGGCCACGACCTATGCACGGCCCCAATTGTATGACAAACATATAAATCTGTATACAAGATTATATTAAATAATTGTCCCAAGTTATAAATTATTTGTGCCTTGTGCACCTAAATTAATTTTCTTAAATATTTTCAAATGAGTCAGTTAATTGTATTTACCAGTGTAAACTGACGCATTTTCTAAAGACTGATTGACAGGTAATTCTCGTAAATAGGCTGGAGCTACTAGGTGTCATATAAGAGGATCTTGCAAATCCCTAGATACCTGAAGTCTGTTATTTTCCGTTTCTTGTATTTATTTATGATCCGCCTGTGGATCTTATTACAACCCAGTCTGTATATTCTTTATTTCGGAGACTCAGACATTATGGTTTGTAATAGTTTATTTACCAAGCCTTCCGCTGTGCTATTATATTGTGTGTACTGACTATGATGATATCAACTAACTCACGATAATCCCCACCGGGCCCACCGGTAATATGTGGAAATATTGGGATGTGACAGGTTGGTATCAGAGCCAACATTGAGTGAATTAAACACTAACCTTTTGTGTTTAATCTCAATGACAAAATAAGCACATTCCTTAGACTTCCGAGTCTAGGCATATGACCTAGGATTTATTCTTAACTTTCTCTTTGTAGTTTATATTTTTTTGTTTTACTTATTTTGACAGGTTAGCTAATCCATAATGCCACCACGTGTATGAGGCAGAGGAAAGGGACCGATGAGAGGAGGGCCATCAGGCCATGCGGGACCCTCCCATAGGCTCACTCCTTCAGCATCTTTCTCTAGTTCCGACTCTTGTGATCATTGGAGTCATACCTTCGAACCGGCGAGGCATTCTGTTTCGCTAGGATCCTCACCTTCAGATCCTCCATACTCTGGGCTACCCATTCCTGACGAGCCCCAGCATTCCCATAACTCACAGGAATCACACCATTCTCATCATTGGCACCAAGCTTACCACTCTTTACACTCCATTCTTTCCATCACTCCGATTCCATTTATTCCCCAGCTCAGTTCAACCCCAACGACTATGTCAACAATCTTCTGGGTTTCAATCCTTTAGGACCCGAAGACCACTTCTCCCAAGAGATAGAAATGTGTTGGTGCATAATGTCTATCGCCTATGTCATCAGTCTAGGTCGTGTCATGTACGTGTAATAGGGTTAAATGTTAAATTTTATATGTAATTAGGCCAGTTTGCACGAACTGACTTATGCAGGGTCAGGTCGCACGAACTAGATGTTGCCAGTTCGTGGATGTGGAATGTTTAACTCGTGTGACCTGGTGTGCCTATAAATAGGCTAGTGTAGTTTTTCATTTGTAACTTTTCAGAGAATCTTGCCACGAAGTGCTGTCGAATTCTCTCCGTACGAAAACATTTATAATCAATGGAAAACATGTTTAAAGTGACTTTCTACTCTTCTACTCCAATTCTAACACTGATTAACGGTTTCTAGTCTGTTTCCGCCTTTCTAGAGACTCAGATTTGACTCAGACCGATTCGTATTGGACGATTCATCGATCCTACAAGTGGTATTAGAGCTCAGGATGAGTCAAATCTGCTGATATCAGTGTTTTGAATGGTTTAGAACTCTATTCTTCTACTCTTTCTTGGATTTTCAGACGAATTCATAGACAAAATGGACTGAATTTTGGATATTATGTGTAAAATACCATTTTAAACAATCCTACAAAGTTACAGACCATAAATCGAACTAAAACTGATCAAAATTGTCAAAAATGTCTAAATCGTGTGAACATGATGCTCAGTTTGTGTGAGATGTTCCAGGTTGTTTGAAAATTTGTCAAACCATTTGAAAATTTTGTCCAGTTCGTACGAATTGGACCAGATCGCACGACCTGGGTGATCAGGTCGTATCTCCTCACACGAAGTGAGTATCCTGATCGTGTGAACACATCAGTTCGCACGAACTGAAATTTCCTTTAACAAATTGTGTCATCTCGCATGAAGTGAACAATCCAGGTCATTTGAAATCTTTAGTTCGTTTGAAATCAGTTCGTTTGAAATCAGTTTGTTTGAAAGTCCAGAAAGTGTGAAAGTTCAGTTCGCTTGAAAGTCTGATTTTTTTCAAAAACTTAAAATTTTTGCGAAACATTTTTCAAAGTATAAAATGGATAACCAAGAGTTTTACAATGCGTTCTTCGGAGGAGGTATTCCTGTTCAAACTCCGGCAAGTATAGTCCAGAATATGAATTTGGAGAACGAACTCGGAACCATGCAAAAACCACCGAAACTGCTCAACATTGAAGATTAGTCAGGGTGGCAAGATAAATTTCGCACATGGGTTCAAGCAAATCACCTCAAATGTTGGTTGAAAGTTGAAACAAAATATGTAGTTCCTGTGAATGATGCTGGTATTCCGAAAACACTTAACTCATTAACTCCAGCTGAAGCAGAAAGTTTTAAAGCCGAGAAGAAGATGGTCAGTGTATTGCAACAGGCAATTAAGGAAGACATTTTGGTCCTATTACAGCATCAGAATGACGCGCAATCTATTTGGAACTCTCTTAAAGTCAAATTTCTTGGAAGTGCTGCAATGATCAAAAGCAAAAAGGCATTACTGAAAAAAGAATTTGACATTTTTACTGCTATCAGTGGAGAATCAACGAAAGAGTTGATTGAGAGGTACTGTCACTTGGTAGTGGAGATGAAGCGTTTGAGTATAGACAAAACAGACGAAGAGTTGGTTGATAAGTTGGCTGACGCACTACCACAAGAAGAGTGGGGTACGTTCTTAATGGTTTTGAAGAACAACTTGGAATACCTTGGTTTCAATTTGAGTACCTTTATCGAGAGAATTGAAGCTCAAGAGCTTGAAATGCGAAAGATGAGTAAAATGAAATATGCAAATGTATAGCAAGATGTTCAGCTTTATTACAAAGGAAGTTCATCTGCCACATCTACTCCAAGTCCAAAGATTCAAACGGCATTTAGTGCAGATTCTTCATCGGGAGTACCTCAAAGCACGTCTAACAACAACTTTTCAACATTTCCAAATTACGAACCGAATCCTAAGGTTCAGAATTCTCAAGAACAAGTTTCTTCTCAAAGTTCTTCAGGTTCGAACAATCAGAGTTATAGTCATGGGATACTGTGCAATATCACTGTTAACATAAAAAACGGTCAAGATTTTACTGAGATAGCCGCAAAGCAGCATATAGCACTTCTAGCTTCTGTACTTGAATCTTACGAGAGTCTAGTAGCCAGACGAATTGGTAACCCAGACATGACTAAAGAAGATTACGATCAAATTGATCCAGAGGAACTAGAACTCATCGACATAAAATGGGGTATGGCGAGCATTGAGAGAAGAGCTCAGAGGTTCATGGAAATTACCGGAAGAAGTAGCCTTGCAGGTCCTGATCCTAAACTTGGATTCAACAAATCAAAGGTTCCTTGCTTCAAGTGTAAAGAAAAGGGGCACTTCAAGCGTGAATGTCCGAACAGAGAAGTTAATAACCACCAGAATCCATTCACCAATGATTACTACCGTCAGGGCATCTATCATAAAAACAGTCAAACACCATTCAATCCACGACCTCAAATAAAAAACAGTCCATCCAAATCAGAAAAAGCTCTTTTGGTGAATCAAGATGATGAAAAGATTCCAGAAGGTTTCAGTTGGGATAAGGATGTTCCAGGAAGGGGTCTTGCAATGATGGCTGAAATTGTTGAAGAATGTGTACCTGAAGTTGAAGTCAGTGAAGTGATGACTGAACAAAGTTATGCTGAACTTGAAGAGGCAGCAGCAGCTGTCTACGATTATCAGTCTGAACAGGAGGTTATTGCTAATACATTTAAATCTATAATGCCTTCTAATGTGTTTGATTCTTTTGCAAGATTCTTTAGTGAACCGACTACGGGTTTTTGCCCACAGTACGAAGTTGAACAAACTCCGGTTCAAGAAATCATTGATGTTTCAAAGCATATGAATGAAGAGGCTTTGAAAGAAATAGTAGACAAAGCTCTTATGGTCAAGCTGCAAGAGGTAGAACAAACTAAAACATCTTCTGATAAGAATGAGACCAAAGATACAACTCAAGAGTCAGTGTCAGTTGAAAAGGAGTCAAATGAGAAGTCCGAGTCCGATGGCAAATCAGAAAATGTGAAGTACGAATCTGGAGAGAAGTCCGAGTCTGAGTCTGGAGAGTTTGGAAAATCAGAAAGTAAAAATGACAAACAAGAAAAGGTTTTTGAAAAAATTGATCCAATTTTTGAAAAGCCATGCAAAAACTGTTTAAAACCATGCATGGATTGTCTTGAAAAAGACAAACAGTTTCAAGAGTTGAAAAAGTTTCATGACAAATTAAAATTTGATTTTAATGAAGTTAAAGAAGCTTATGACACTCTGTCACGATCAATTAAAGCGATTCACAATGAGAGTATAGAAAATGATAAAATTGTTAATCTCCTCAAAGCTACGGTCATGGATAAGCAAATGTCGATTAACATTCATTTGGACAAAATCACATCTTTAAAGAAGGAACTTGAACTGATACGCATTGAAACAGAAAGAGTTGACAAAAAGTTGATCAGTTATCTTTCATCGCCATATGTGATTGATTAGATTGTTCATCAACAAACTGAAGTTATGTGACAACCCTCACCAAACCAGGTATCCGTACGAATTAATTAATATTTAATTACTGCTTAATTACTGTGCTTGCTTACAACTATGATTAAACTGCTTACTGATTTCTGATACATACATGCTCATGCATCACATTTTATACTGTCACTCTATTATTTATACACAAACATCAGTGACAACCTTGAATGCAAAACAAGCACAGTGAGCACACTACGGGATACCCATTAAACATGCTGACATAACCAGCATCAGGCAGACACTGCCTCTAAGGCCAGTATGAGCCGGGAATAGATTGCTACACTGGTAGTGAGTGTAGGGAGGTGAGGATTGTAGAACTGCGTCACTAGGTGAAGTTTATAGTGACCGGATGTGCCTAAAACGTACTTTAAGTACAAAAATTCTGCACTTTAATACAAAACTCAGCATTTTAAATTACTAATAAAGTGCAAAAACATTGCAGAACGGTCCCGTATATTTTCCTAAGTACCGGGAATAATTTATGTTACAAAAATATACATAAAGGACCTTTTTCGGACTAATTATACGCTTTAGCGAAACAGTGTCTAAACCGGACAATCGGACATTACCCGAGACACTAAATTTTTGGCAGACACTTTGTTTTATTATTTATGGCTAGTCATGATCCCCGTATGCCATAACACCCGCTAGAAATCAATCCACCACATTACTTACATCCTAACTTCCCTTTACTAATTTAGTCACAATTTTTCACTTATACCCCCTCCCACCCCCCCCCCCCCCCCCAACGATTTTAGTCCCAAGTTGGACCCACCAAATCACCAACCAAATATTTACCCCATTCCTCCTAGATTACTTCCACTTGTTTATTTGATATGTTACTTGTAGAAGTTGCCATGATATATGGCTAATCTTATAAGAATAAGGCACAAGATCACAACATCATTCTAAATCTTCACACTCTCACTCATCTCTCTCTCTCTCCCTCACGGTTACAACATAACCGCCACCACCACCACCCTAACAACATCATCCTCTTCCATTTCAACTTCCATTCAAGCTTCAAAGGATCTATGGAGGTTGCAACTTAAAGGGACTTCAAAGGAGCTTGTTCTAGCTTGATTCTTCATCTTTTCTCATCACATTTCTTCACTAGATTTCATCCCTAGCTTTAAGCTAGTAGTAAGTCCCTTGTTACACTCTTGTTAATCTTGTTTCATCTCGTTTTTATGATCAAAGTGTGTAGTATGCTTACATCACTAAAATGACAAGAACATGAATGTACATAAAAGTTCATATGAAGTTTACATATATAAGTTTACTTGAAAGATGAAAACTTATTGGTTTAGGGTTGGTAAATACATATATGATGTTTGATAGTCGAACTTTTGACAAACCCGTTGTTCGGACACTTATTGATACGGTTTAATAACATTTACACTTCAAAATAACTTGCTGATGTACTTTTCCAGCCGCATTCAACAGGCTATAAACGGACTTTAAAAACTCGAAAAACGGAATTTCAAAAGCCTAAATCGTGTCTTTTCGAAAAACGAAGAAAATGGCGCTGGAATCGTATTTTTCTGAGGTCGGTTACTATTTTAAAAGTCTGTTTTCGTGACAGCAGCTAAGGCTGATTTTTACTGCAGTAAATTGGGCTGTGCGTTTTTTATCACAACTTAAAACCTGAACCGAACCAGCCCCTGAAACTTTTATCAAAGATGGTCACGGATGTATTTGTGACCCTCGAACTGGAATTTCGATAAACGGACTTACGAGGAATTTTTGAAGAATCTTTCCGTAAACTGTGATCAGAATGTAACAAATCTGATCACAGTTCGGTAAACGATTTTCTATAAATTATTAATAATGAACTAGACCCCGATATTTTTACACAACAATTTGTGGTTCGGTTAGGACGTTCCGCAAAAATTTGGGAATTTTTGGAATAAGTTAAGTATTTTATTTACTCGTCCGAAAACAGTCCAGTTTTCACATATTGACACTGAAACGACAAGGGTAGTGTTTTGCGTGTTAAAACGTAAGGGGTTGATTGTTGATGATCATGGGTTGATTTCAAAAAGAAAAAGATGTGCGTATTAGCACGGACACTCCCGTTTTTAGGGGAAGTTCTGGCGAATTTTTCTAAAAATACCAAGACTTAGAAAAATTATTTTTCTAACAAGTATGTTTAACTTTATTTCTCGGAATTAAACCTCACCATGAGTTTTGACATAAAACTTTAAAGTGTTGGATATGAGACTTGTAAATGTATTTTGTTAATACTTTAAGTCACCAAATACATAATACATGTACGAATATCCCATCCTTGGGAAGGAATCTATTTATACGATAACCAAGAAATATAAACACGAAATACTTGTCTAACTATTTCCCCTAGAACGTTAAAACTCTAAGCTAAGGCACGGCCGTTCGTCTCATAGATATTAGCACGTTGTAGGTTGTCGTGCTGCAGATCGAGTTTGAGTTGCTGTTATCGAGGACGCATTACTGTGAGTTCATGTCCCCCTTTTCTCTTAACTGTTTTCAGTTTTCTTAACTGCGGGGGTGAAATACATGTTACTATGATTACGAGTACTTGTACATGGTATGGTTAGCGTAAGGAGGGTTAGAACGTACAGATCATGTGAGTGGGTAGGCGGGAACTGGAGGCCATTAATCCTGATTGTAGGACCGAGGGACAGTAGCGGTAGATCTATCTGGGTGTAGCGAGCCCAGCCCCCAGGCCCAAACAGAACGGACCTCGGGGTGACTTTGTGCCCGACGCATAAATTTGCTAGGTTTGAGTCTTCCTACTTGCACTTCACACATATCAATCGCCTTGCAAACCGTTGGTGATCTCTTTTTCCTTATCTGCTACATACCAGGGATTTTTATACTTACAAGTGTTTTACATACTCACTTACACATGAACTCGCTCAGCATTATGTTGATTTTTCCAACTTACATGTATTTCAGGGAACTAAGGATCTGGCCCGGTATGCTACGTTTTCCCGCTGTGTTAGAGTTACGGGATCATCCACGTTTAGGAGTCGCGACTTTTACCTGGACGAGTCGCAAGTCTTAAACAGTGTTTATGTTATAAATGTGGTTACGTTTTAAGAACAAAGTTTTTATATTATCAGGTTGTAATTTCCGTTGCATGTGTTAACGCCTTAAGACAATGTTGTGGTATTTTACTTTTCAAACTTAAATCAATGGATGATCTGCATGGTTTTATTTTCATACAGCTTTGTTATGATTAAGCTATGGTATTAAGAAGTCACACTAAATAAACCCACGCTTCCGCAAAGCCAGGGTGTGACAGCTTGGTATCAGAGCTCTGATCATAGCGAACTAGGATTCCTTCTCGAGTCTAGACTATGATCACTAGGGCTCTCACGAAAACATTTTTACACTGCGTACCACTTAAGTCCAGATCCAAAATGTTTTTACAAACAAATGTTGAGCACATTTTATTTGTTATTTATAGGCTCAGTCTGGGAGGCTGAGGCTCGGTTTGGGAGGCTGAGGTAGTTGTCTAGTGGGACTAGGGAGTCAGTCTAGGAGGCTGGGAGGCTAGTGGGACTAGGGAGTCAGTCTGGGAGGCTGGGAGGCTAGTGGGACTAGGGAGTCAGTCTGAGAGGCTGGGAGGCTAGTGGGACTAGGAGAGCTATTTGATTTCTTATTGGTGACTAATGTGTTTACTTGATTATATGATTGATATATGTGCGTATCTGTGGTTGTATTACAAACACTATGTCTTCATCGAGCGGGGTTTCAGACCCAGTGGCAGTAGACTCGGACGACCCGATGTACACTGATTCAGAGGTTCATACATCAGATACAGACAGCACTGACGAGGATGCATTCCAGCCTTTTGCTATACCCGATTTTGGGGATGATATACCTCATGCTGATGGTGTTCCTGCCGGGGATCTACCTCTTGTGGAGATCCCTGCTCCTGTTCCACACGCTGCATTTGCTGCAGATGATTTGCCGCACGATTTTGAGATCGATGACGACCTCGATCTATTCGCGGGTCCCCCTGAGGACCACCATGAGGGTGGGGCCCCGATAGCAGACGATGTCGCTCTTCCATTAGTTGAGATTCCTGTTGAGGAGGCCCATTCTGATTCATCGATTCCTGACTCTCTTGAGTCGGTAGCTTCCTTTGTTCCACCACCTGTTCATGCTGATATACCCGCTGAGCCTGATGTTGTTGCTCCTATTCCTGACCCGGTGCCTCTAGAGCCCGACCATGCACTCTTTGCGGCTCATGTCGACCCCCAGTATGCTGACACCCGGAATGGGTGGATAGAGGCCGATGATGATATTCCACCTTTTGTAGTACCAGATGCACCAGCTTTAGCTCCCTTTGATGCACCCTTATTCCCCACACACACGGCTGATGCGCATCGCGCGGATCTGCCCGTCATATTTCTTCATGAGATCCCTCCACCGCGTCCTGGAGAGGGCCCATCTCATTAGCCTTTTGGCCATGCACCTTTTCTGACCGGAGGGGATCAGTTTGCACCACAGATCCCTCACCATACTGCTGTTCCCCCTGTTCCACCGTTCGCTGTACCACCTTTCACTCCATCCAGCGAGCCTTTTCTCTGGACATCATCATCCGTCGTGCCGCCGACAGATCCATATCATGCCTATTATGTCGGGCCTTCTTATGAGGATGTCCTCGTTTCATTTATGCTATAGCATGACGCGCTGACGCGTCGTGTTCAGGCCTTGGAGCAGCAGTTAGAGCATCTGTCACGTTCTCACCACGCCATGGAGGAGGATTGGCTCCTCATGCGCAGTTTGTTCTACTTTCATTTTCCTCCTCCACCAGCAGCAGCATGAGGGCTCTTTTGGTTTGATGTAGGTACCACCACTTTTGATGAGAAGACGACGATTAAGTCGGCTACATAGCTTTTTGAAGACCACCTGACGATTATGACTTTTGATGTTTGGTATTTGTATATGTTTAGATGTTTCGGGCAAGGGCGTTGTGACCCTTGGTCCCTTTTTGGATGTATGTTACATTGTGGAACTTGTAAACATTGTAATCGTGGTCTTGGTTATATAAAAGCTTAATCGCAGTGTTCTCATTACATGCATGGCTGATTTATTGATATATTTATAACATGGGATGTTGTGTGATTGATTGTTTATAACATGAGATGTTATGTGTTTGGTTTATTTTAACATGAGATGTTATGTATTACTACTATCGTTATAAAAGTACACTTTACCTACCCTGACCTGACTCGCGTAAACCATCTTTTAGAAGATGCCACCGAAACGTGATCCACGCATGCCTGCCAACGAGGCAGAACTTCAGCAAATCATCGCTGCCGCCATCGCGCAATACGCCTCCTCTCAAGGAGGACCCAGCGGAGGCAGCTCAAACAATAATGGCAACAACAATCCGCCTTATGGGTGCACCTACAAACAGTTTTTAGACTGCAAACCTGTAAACTTTGATGGCACCGGAGGTGCTGTTGCTTTTGTTCGTTGGGCCGAAAAGACTGAATCAGTTCTCCGCATGAGCAAATGTGCTCCAGATCAGCAGGTTACTTACATCTCTGGGCTATTTTTAAACGGAGCCCTGTCATGGTGGAATTTACAAGTCCAAACACTTGGTGAAGCCGCAGCCTACGTATTGACGTGGAACGAGCTGAAAGAGCTTATGCGCAAAAAGTATTGCTCTCGCGCTGAGATCCAGAGGTTGGAAACTGAGTTCTGGCATTTGAAGATGGACGGTCCGAAAATTGCGGAATATGTTCAGAGGTTTCACGACCTATCACAGGTAGTACCTTATATGGTCACGCCAGAATTCAAGCGGATTGAGCGTTTCATTTGGGGTTTAGCTCCTCAAATCATTAGTATGGTGACCTCTTCAAAACCGGCAACAATCACTGAGGCGATTGATCTAAGCGTAGCTCTCACTGAGGAGGCGATCCGCCTAAACAAGTTTTCTGATGTTGAGCAAAAGAAGAAGGAGACTCATGTAGAGTCGTCCGGGGATAACAAAAGAAAATTTTCGAACTTCAAACAAGGCACAAGCAGTGATGGCAGGAAAGGAGAACCAATCACGCCAGTCCAACCTACGACTGGTACTAGAAGGAAAGGAAAGGGATATATGGGTGCACATCCCAAGTGTAACTCCTGCCAACGTCATCATCCTGGCCGATGCGGGCCAAAAGTATGTGAAGCTTGTGGAAAGACTGGTCACTCGAAGGATTCTTGCTGGGCTAGTACTGGCCGGGGAGGCGAAGGAGGATTTGGGAATAGAAATAATAATCGTGGTGGTATTGGGAATCGCCCACAAGGGAACAATGGAGGAAACGGGAATCGAGGCAACAATGTGAATCAAGCTGGTAATGCGAACCAAAACAACAATCAAGCTGGGAATGGAGCAGGAAATGGTCAAAGAATGGGTTGTTTTAACTGTGGTGATATGGGGCATTATAAGCGGAACTGCCCAGAATTGCATCAAGCGCGTGGAAGGGTTTTCAATATCGGAGCAACGGAAGCGCGCCAGGATCCCAATGTTGTTATTGGTACGTTCCCTGTAAACCAACGCTTTGCATCCGTTTTATTTGATACTGGTGCCGATTATAGCTTCGTATCATTAGAGTTTAAGAATATGCTTGGTTTAGCCGCTAGTAAATTAGCTATCCCTTACTCAATTGAATTGGCTAATGGAAAGTTAGTAGAAGCCAATGAAGTGGTCAGGGGTTGTGTAATCGAGTTGGGAGAGCATGAGTTTACTTTGGATCTACTACCAGTCCAGCTGGGAAGCTTTGACGTGGTGGTAGGAATGGATTGGTTATCAAGCAACAAGGCTGAAATTGTTTGTCACGAAAAGGTAGTTCGTATCCCAACCGAAGATGGAGAAACAATTGTGGTTCATGGGGAGAAGCGGGATACGCCTTTAAGAATTACCAGTTGCCTGAAAGCTCGTAAGTGTTTACAAAAGGGATGTGCTGCCTTCCTGGCACACATCGTGGATAAGAAAGCTGCGGAGCCGAAAATCGAAGACATCCCTGTCGTGAGGGAATATCCTGAAGTCTTTCCAGAGGACTTGCCAGGATTGCCACCCCAAAGGCAAGTAGAATTTCACATTGACTTAGTTCCAGGGGCCGCGCCTGTAGCTAGAGCACCTTATGGACTTGCACCGTCAGAGATGCAGGAGTTGTCGACACAACTCCAGGAGTTACTTGACAAAGGATTCATCCAACCAAGCTTCTCACCTTGGGGAGCTCCAGTTTTATTTGTCAAAAAGAAAGAGGGTAGTTTTCGTATGTGTATTGACTACCGGGAGTTGAATAAGCTGACAATCAAGAATAGATACCCTCTGCCAAGAATCGATGATCTATTGGATCAACTCCAGGGTTCAAGCTTTTACTCTAAGATCGACCTTCGATCTGGATACCATCAGCTAAGAATAGAAGAAGAGAGCATTCCGAAGACAGCCTTCAGAACTCGTTATGGACACTACGAGTTCCTAGTCATGCCGTTTGGGTTGACAAACGCGCCTGCTGTTTTTATGGACCTAATGAACCGAGTCTGCAAGCCGTATCTCGATAAGTTCGTGATTGTATTCATCGACGATATTTTGATTTATTCAAAGACAAAGGCTGAACACGAACAGCACTTAAGAGATATTTTGGAGTTGCTGAAAAAGGAACAGTTGTATGCCAAATTCTCTAAGTGCGAGTTTTGGCTACGTGAAGTCCAATTCCTTGGACACGTAGTTAATGGAAATGGAATCCATGTCGATCCCACAAAGATCGAGGCGATAAAGAACTGGGAGACTCCAAAGACGCCAACCGAGATTCGACAATTCTTAGGCTTGGCTGGTTACTATCGAAGGTATTTTGAGGATTTTTCAAAAATCGCTCAATCACTGACACTCCTCACACAGAAGGATAAGAAGTTTGATTGGGGAATCAAACAGGAAGAAGCATTTCAGTTGTTAAAGGATAAGCTTTGCAATGCACCGATCTTAGCACTACCAGAAGGTACAGATGATTTCGTGGTTTACTGTGACGCCTCACGTCAAGGATTGGGTTGCGTTTTGATGCAACGTGATGTGCTCGAAACGGGTTAACTAAATTAACTAAATTACCCTAATTCTAGACTCTCTAAGCTTTAAATTTATAAAACTAAGACTCTCTAAACCCTAAACCACACGACCGGGAAGTGAACCGATCGATGAAGTATAGCCTAAGGAAGTCCGAGTATCGAACCCAAGAGACTCTACTGATTACGCTAACGACTCTATCTAGACTTAGACTGACACGACTTAACTAATTTGTTTGTTGATTGGGGGGGGGGGGGTTTCTAAAAATCCTAAGAATGTAAATAACGATTAACTAGATTAACTAAATGAACTAGACACGAACTCACACGAAGGCTGAACTCAAGGATGATGAAGGAACTACCTAGACAGGAATCCTGATTGCTTTTAGTTATGATTATAATTGGAAGTTGTCTGCTATGGAACCGGGATCTTGAAATTCTCACCTCTCGGGAAATCTAAGGACCCCTAATCCTTCTCAAGAGCACGCTAAGAACCCCTAAAGGTTGTTAAACTACCGGTTATTAGACTCCCTTACAAGACATCTAATGGGGTTTATAAAAGTATCCTACAAGGCTCACTCCTTTACGAGACCTAAACCTAGGATAGGTTTGTTTTCTCAGCTAGACTTGCTAGACAGCAGCCAAAAGGTTAACTTCCTAAGAAGGACCCACCTTGCGGTTTAATCACTTAGACCTAGCAATAATCTCGCACCTTACATTTATTGATGATTAGTAGAACACTTGATTTTATAAAATTACCAACTATTACTTCTAAGGTTACTTGTGCACTTTTCACCCTAAAGGATCAAAGGTTTATTATGTGATATAGACACTCACCAAAACCTAAAACCCTAGCCCGACTCTATTCCGTGATAAAGACCGTCACCAAGATTCAAGCGAAGCAATAATCAATAATAAAATAACATCAAGCACGCAAACACATCTAACTGATAGAACAAACCGTTTACAATTTATAAACAATCCATAGCTTCCATAAATCCAAAAATAATCAAACTTAAACAATCATTCATCCATGTCTAGGTAGTAACAGAAATTTAGCCAATAATCATGTCTAAAAACATAGCAATCAATGTATAAACTGAATTCATCATTAAACAATAAAAAACAAACGAGAAACGAATGAACAAGATGATAAAACCCGTAATCTTCGATCCCGTGTGCTCCTGAATGTTCCCCGACGATTCCTAGCTTCCCGAGCACTTCAAACACCTTGAATCAGCCTCTCCCAGTGCAAAAGAACCCCTAAATTCGTCCCTAGTTCGTATCTCCCCGTCTGATGTCGATTCTGATGTTATATAACTTTCAAAACCCTAAATCCGATTGCTGGAACAATTCTGTGCGCGTAAACAACCCCCTCGCGGCCCGCATCAACTTATGTGTATCACTCACGCGGGCCGCGCGCGTCTGATCATCCGGAAACGTGTATTAAGCTCAAGCGGCCCGCGTATGAATGTCTTATGAGTTTACGCGGCCCGCCTTAGACCTTCAGACTTGCTATTTCGCTCCGTTTCGCTCCCGAGTTCGTTCCAGACTTTCGCCTCTCCATATTCTGACTCGTATCTGCTCCTTTTTCTGCAAAAACCTGGAAAACACAAGACATCAAAAGTATATACAATCTATTCTAAAAAAACAGACAAAACCGACTATCTAACGACTAAAACTAGACGCGAATAAAGATGTATTTTACAATACATCACAACGCCAGAAAGTTATAGCTTACGCGTCACGACAGTTGAAGGTACATGAAAAGAACTATACCACACACGATTTGGAACTAGGCGCAGTGATATTTGCATTAAAGATCTGGAGACACTACCTATATGGTACAAAGTGTACAATCTTCACAGACCACAAGAGTTTACAGCACATATTCAACTAGAAAGAGCTAAACATGAGATAAAGACGTTGGGTCGAATTATTGAATGATTACGACTGCGAGATAAAGTACCATCCAGGGAAGGCGAATGTGGTCGCCGATGCCCTAAGTCGTAAAGAAAGGATCAAGCCCATAAGGGTTAGGGCTTTGGAGATGATTATCCAGACAGATCTTTCCCTGCGCATTCGTGCCGCGCAAAAAGAAGCTCTTAAGGAAAGAAACCTTGAGGAAGAATATCTCCGTGGGATGGAGAAGCAATTAGTGCCAAACGAGGAAGGAACGTTGTGTTTTATGAAAAGGATTTGGGTTCCTCTGTTTGGTGGTTTGAGGAAAGTTATTTTTGATGAGGCACACAAATCACGGTACTCTATTCATCCCCGGGCGGATAAAATGTACCAAGATCTTAAGGATTATTATTGGTGGCCCAGGATGAAGGGCGACGTTGCTGTTTACGTGAGTAAGTGTTTAACGTGCGCCAAGGTTAAAGCTGAATACTAGAAGCCTTCGGGACTTCTGCAACAACCTGAAATTCCCAAGTGGAAATGGGAACAGATTTCAATGGATTTTATAACGAAACTGCCCAAGACACCCAGGGGCCATGATACTATTTGGGTGATAGTTGACCGCCTAACAAAGTCCGCACATTACTTGCCAATCAAAGAGAAAGACAATACGAGTAAACTTGCGGAAATATACATGAGGGAAATCGTTGCACGTCATGGAGTGCCACTCTCGATCATCTCTGATAGAGATGGACGTTTCATATCACGGATTTGGCAATCCTTCCAAGAAGCTTTTGGCTCACAATTGAATTTGAGCACTGCGTTCCATCCGCAAACTGATGGCCAAAGTGAAAGAACTATTCAGACATTGGAGGTTATGCTGAGAGCATGTGTAATGGATCTTGGTGGTAGCTGGGATAAGCATTTACCACTGGCTGAATTCTCATACAACAACAGCTACCACACTAGTATTGGAGCCGCGCCATTTGAAGCTCTTTACGGACGCAAGTGTCGATCACCACTATGTTGCGCTGGCGCCGGTGATAGACAGCTTGTTGGTCCCGAAATCGTCCTGGAGACGACAGATAAGATTGCGCAGATTCGAAAACGCATCGAAGCGGCTCGCGAAAGACAGAAAGCCTATGCGGATCCAAACCGGAAACATTTGGAATTCCAAGTTGGAGATATGGTTTTATTGAAAGTTTCACCCTGGAAGGGGGTGGCACGCTTCGGAAAGCGTGGGAAGTTGAATCCGCGTTACATTGGCCCTTTCAGAATTCTGCAAAGGATTGGGCTTGTAGCCTACAAGTTGGACCTACCTGCTGAACTCCATGGTGTTCACGATACCTTCCATGTATCCAATTTGAGAAAAAGTCCAACACAAGATACAGTGATCATTCCCGCTGACGAAGTACATATCAACGACACGCTCCACTTTACTGAAGAACCTGTTGAGGTCACGGATTGGAAAGTTAATAAGACTCGCAGGAGCAGTGTCAAACTCGTCAAAGTTCGTTGGAATGCTAGGCATGGACCTAAATTTACGTGGGAACGTGAGGATCGAATGAAAGAGAAATACCCCCATTTGTTTCCTAAGAACCCTACATCTAGTAGCAAAACTTAAATTTCGGGACGAAATTTCTTTAACGGGGGGAGAATGTGACAACCCTCACCAAACCAGGTATCCGTACGAATTAATTAATATTTAATTACTGTGCTTGCTTACAACTATGATTAAACTGCTTACTGATTTCTGATACATACATGCTCATGCATCACATTTTATACTGTCACTCTATTATTTATACACAAACATCAGTGACAACCTTGAATGCACAACAAGCACAGTGAGCACACTACGGGATACCCATTAAACATGCTGACATAACCAGCATCAGGCAGACATTGCCTCTAAGGCCAATATGAGCCGGGAATAGATTGCTACACTGGTAGTGAGTGTAGGGAGGTGAGGATTGTAGAACTGCGTCACTAGGTGAAGTTTATAGTGACCGGATGTGCCTAAAACGTACTTTAAGTACAAAAATTCTGCACTTTAATACAAAACTCAGCATTTTAAATTACTAATAAAGAGCAAAAACATTGCAGAATGGTCCCGTATATTTTCCTAAGTACCGGGAATAATTTATGTTACAAAAATATACATAAAGGACCTTTTTCGGACTAATTATACGCTTTAGCGAAACAGTGTCAAAACCGGACAACCGGACATTACCCGAGACACTAAATTTTTGGCAGACACTTTGTTTTATTATTTATGGCTAGTCATGATCCCCGTATGCCATAACACCCGCTAGAAATCAATCCACCACATTACTTACATCCTAACTTCCCTTTACTAATTTAGTCACAATTTTTCACTTATACCCCCTCCCCCCCCCCCCCCCCCCCAACGATTTTAGTCCCAAGTTGGACCCACCAAATCACCAACCAAATATTTACCCCATTCCTCCTACATTACTTCCACTTGTTTATTTGATATGTTACTTGTAGAAGTTGCCATGATATATGGCTAATCTTATAAGAATAAGGCACAAGATCACAACATCATTCTAAATCTTCACACTCTCACTCATCTCTCTCTCTCCCTCACGGTTACAACATAACCGCCACTACCACCACCCTAACAACATCATCCTCTTCCATTTCAACTTCCATTCAAGCTTCAAAGGATCTATGGAGGTTGCAACTTAAAGGGACTTCAAAGGAGCTTGTTCTAGCTTGATTCTTCATCTTTTCTCATCACATTTCTTCACTAGATTTCATCCCTAGCTTTAAGCTAGTAGTAAGTCCCTTGTTACACTCTTGTTAATCTTGTTTCATCTCGTTTTTATGATCAAAGTGTGTAGTATGCTTACATCACTAAAATGACAAGAACATGAATGTACATAAAAGTTCATATGAAGTTTACATATATAAGTTTACTTGAAAGATGAAAACTTATTGGTTTAGGGTTGGTAAATACATATATGATGTTTGATAGTCGAACTTTTGTCAAACCCGTTGTTCGGACACTTATTGATACGGTTTAATAACATTTACACTTCAAAATAACTTGCTGATGTACTTTTCTAGCCGCCTTCAACAGGCTGTAAACGGACTTTAAAAATTCGAAAAACGGAATTTCAAAAGCCTAAATCGTGTCTTTTCGAAAAACGAAGAAAATGGCGCTGGAATCGTATTTTTCTGAGGTCGGTTACTATTTTAAAAGTCTGTTTTCGTGACAGCAGCTAAGGCTGATTTTTACTGCAGTAAATTGGGCTGTGCGTTTTTTTATCACAGCTTAAAACCTGAACCGAACCAGCCCCTGAAACTTTTATCAAAGATGGTCACGGATGTATTTGTGACCCTCGAACTGGAATTTTGATAAACGGACTTACGAGGAATTTTTGACGAATTTTTCCGTAAACTGTGATCAGAATGTAACAAATCTGATCACAGTTCGGTAAACGATTTTCTATAAATTATTGATAATGAACTAGACCCCGATATTTTTACAAAATAATTTAGCAAAAATTTGGGAATTTTTGGAATAAGTTAAGTATTTTATTTACTCGTCCGAAAACAGTCCAGTTTTCACATATTGACACTGAAACGACAAGGGTAGTGTTTTGCGTGTTAAAACGTAAGGGGTTGATTGTTGATGATCATGGGTTGATTTCAAAAAGAAAAAGATGTGCGTATTAGCACGGACACTCCCGTTTTTAGGGGAAGTTCTGGCGAATTTTTCTAAAAATACCAAGACTTAGAAAAATTATTTTTCTAACAAGTATGTTTAACTTTATTTCTCGGAATTAAACCTCACCATGAGTTTTGACATAAAACTTTAAAGTGTTGGATATGAGACTTGTAAATGTATTTTGTTAATACTTTAAGTCACCAAATACATAATACATGTACGAATATCCCATCCTTGGGAAGGAATCTATTTATACGATAACCAAGAAATATAAACACGAAATAGTTGTCTAACTATTTCCCCTAGAATGTTAAAACTCTAAGCTAAGGCACGACCGTTCGTCTCATAGATATTAGCACGTTGTAGGTTGTCGTGCTGCAGATCGAGTTTGAGTTGCTGTTATCGAGGACGCATTACTGTGAGTTCATGTCCCCCTTTTCTCTTAACTGTTTTCAGTTTTCTAAACTGCGGGGGTGAAATACATGTTAGTATGATTACGAGTACTTGTACATGGTATGGTTAGCGTAAGGAGGGTTAGAACGTACAGATCATGTGAGTGGGTAGGCGGGAACTGGAGGCCATTAATCCTCATTGTAGGACTGAGGGACAGGAGCGGTAGATCTATCTGGGTGTAGCGAGCCCAGCCCCCAGGCCCAAACAGAACGGACCTCGGGGTGACTTTGTGCCCGACGCATAAATTTGCTAGGTTTGAGTCTTCCTACTTGCACTTCACACATATCAATCGCCTTGCAAACCATTGGTGATCTCTTTTTCCTTATCTGCTACATACCAGGGATTTTTATACTTACAAGTGTTTTACATACTCACTTACACATGAACTCGCTCAACATTATGTTGATTTTTCCAACTTACATGTATTTCAGGGAACTAAGGATCTGGCCCGGTATGCTACGTTTTCCCGCTGTGTTAGAGTTACGGGGTCATCCACGTTTAGGAGTCGTGACTTTTACCTGGACGAGTCGCAAGTCTTAAACAGTGTTTATGTTATAAATGTGGTTACGTTTTAAGAACAAAGTTTTTATATTATCAGGTTGTAATTTCCGTTGCATGCGTCAACGCCTTAAGACAATGTTGTGGTATTTTACTTTTCAAACTTAAATCAATGGATGATCTGCATGGTTTTATTTTCATATAGCTTTGTTATGATTAAGCTATGGTATTAAGAAGTCACACTAAATAAACCCACGCTTCCGCAAAGCCAGGGTGTGACAAGTTAAACCAGCTTTCAAAAAAGTTCCACCCCCAACGTGGAATCATTATTCTCAGAAATATCCAGACGGGGTGGAGGAGGCATTGAATCTCAAACTGAGAACAGAGGAGATTGAGTTACCGGAAAACATAGATGTTACATTTTCCCCGTCTGACACCGACAAAGAGTCACAACTGGTTAAAACAGTTGTAGACCAAGTGTTGGATGAAGAAAGTGATAACACTAATTTCGAAATGGTTAAAACTCAATTTGAGAATTCCAGTTCAGATTCTGAAGATGACGGAAACTTTCTTGATAAGTTTATACCAAAATCAGATAAAGTTTTGGATGACGATTCGATCATTGTGGTTTACACGATGACCGGAACTGACAAACTATATACTAATTTTGAGTACCCGATTCAGAATGCAAATCTGGAAAATGTTGAAAAAGTTTTCAAACTCGTGGAAATTGATATCTCAGAAGTCAACAACAATTCGTTTCTATCAAAACCGAAAAAATCTTTTGTTAAGCAACAACTAACAAACAACCCGGGAAAGAAAAATGAATGGGTGGGTAACAATGGTAATAGCAAGAGACATGGTAATAATTACAAAAAGAAAGGTGTTGGTTTTGAGAAGAAAATGGCCAAGAAAGAAGTTAAGCCAAAAGAAAAATTTGAGTGATATGTTTGTGGCTGGTAATAATACAGAAGTCGAAAAGGATTACATCTTTAGTAAGCAAGTAGTTGACTATTTTATCGCGGCCAAAAAGATAAGAGACGAGGCCAACATATCCACTTTTGTTGAATATGACAAAAGAATCTGTTATCGATGCAATGAAATCGGTCACATGGCCAAAAAATGTGTCAAAAAGATAATAAAACCAATTTTCCATAAACCAAAACCAAATATTTCCAATGATGTTAAGGGTAAATCAGCTATGGTATCCCCCGTGCGTATTCTTAAACGCGGTGAATCATTGAAGTCAGAGGACAAACCAAAATCAACTTTTGAAATTGGTGAATCTTCAAAATCACAAAAGACTTCAAAGATTTATCCAAAAATAAAGACTTCCCAAAGTTAAACATGGGTGGAGAAAACTAAACATTCTTTTGAGGAAAAGAAAATGGAAGAGGTTTTAAAATCTGAATAAAAAATCTTTGCAACAAATGATGAGAAAATTGAATTTGAGTTTGATAAGTTGATTGAAGAATTCCCACCTATCAAGGAAGGAGCTCTAAAGTCAAAACCATAATCTGATGTTCCAAATGTTGTTTTTAACATTCCAAAACATGACAAAGTAGCTCATGATATTGTCTTTGGTATTGTACCAAATGTTGAAAAATCTTGGGTATCAGTGTTTAAGTAAATGTCTTTTGATGTGTGTAGGGGCTTCCAAGGTCTATCATTTCTAAATGGATAATGGATAGCGGCGCCTCAAGGCACTTGACAGGGATGTTAGCACTGCTATACGACGTCAAATCAATCAGTGGAGGTTATGTCGGGTTTGCTGGAACTCAAGGTGGAAGAATTGTTGGAGAAGGAATAATTACTAACCGAGTCGTAACATTCGATAAAGTGAATTACATAGCTGAGTTAGAAAACAATCTGTTGAGCATCTCTCAGATTTGTGACAAGTCATTCACTGTTTATTTCACAAAAGACGAATGTCTGATTCTTAAACCAGAGTTTAAGATACCAGAAGAAATGGTGTTGATGCACGCTCCTCGTGAACACAATCTCTATATACTAGACATGAGCGTTGCAACAACGACAGATAAAAAGGCACAATGTTTTGTGAGTAAGACGAAGGCGACTGAGAAAGAATCCATCATGTGGCATCGTAAGATGGGCCATATTCACTTGAGGAAGATGAACTTTTTAGTTCATAATGATCTTGTTGAAGGTGTTAATGTGAAAAGCTTCCATCTTAACGTTGACTGTGTTGAATGTAAGAAAGGGAAGCAGACAAAGAAATCGCACCCGAAAAAGCTCTTGAACTAAATCAGATTACCGCTCGAAAGACTCCATATGGATCTTTTTGGACCGGTAAATGTGAGAAGCATAAGTGGATATCTATATTGTTTAGTTGTTACTGACGACTTTACAAGATTTTCCTGGGTGAATTTTCTAGAGAGAAAAGATGAAACATTTGATTTCTTGATGACGTTATTAAAAAAGATGGAGACTGTTTACAAACTGCCGATAAGACATATTCAAAGAGACAATGGCACGGAATTCAAGAACAACTGTATGCTCGAATTCTGCAACGATAAGGGTATTCTTCATGAATTCAGCGCACCGTATACTCCACAACAAAACGGTGTCCCAAAACGGAAAAATCGTACGTTGATCGAAATGGCTCGTACCATGTTAGCAGATTCGAAATTACCGATATATTTTTGGAGTGAAGCGGTTGCCACGACATGTTACACGCTCAATCGGGTTCTTACGGTGAAGAAGTACAAGAAAACTTGTTTTGAATTGCTACATTTTTACAAACCAAATCTGAAATTTTTAGAACCATTTGGATCACCATGCACATTCATTGATCCAGATGGTAAATTTGGTACAAAAGGTAATGAAGGTTTTTTTTTGTAGGATACGCAAGTCCGTTGAAGAGAGTTTTTGTTCCGAGTTTGGGGAAGATCATACAAGTTCAACACGTTAATTGTCAAAGGTTTACTGTTCCGAGTCAACTTCTCGGAAACATGTTGCTATTTGATTACGATAATCTCTGGGAGTCATTCCATCTACCGACAGAGCCGGATGAGGAGGAACTGGCATTCTTATACCAACAACAGCAGTCTCTTTCACAAGAACAAGTGCCGAGATCATTGGTAGTTTCCTCGCCCACCGTGGGTTCAAATGATCATGAGGCTGGTCCTAGTGGAACTGCACATATACACCCAGAAGAAACAGCTCCAATATTTGACCAATCTGACGACTCAGAATCGGAAACCGATCCGATTTATGACGAGGAACCAAATATTGCAACTTCAGATGCTGTTGATCACACGGGTGATCAGAATATAACAAATTTGCAATCGGAAGTGAGCGTACCGGATACAGTCATGCCAAGAACGTTATCTTACCATCCTTCAGAGCAAATCATTGGTGACCTTCACAGCGGCTTGAAAACCCGCGAACAAATCAACAAAGGGCTTACATGTTTTTACTCATCTGCCGCACCTTTACAAGTAGACTTCTCATTAAAATGTTTTATCTCACAGGTAGAGCCGAAAACATACAAGGAAGCATTAACCGAAGAGAGTTGGGTAAATGCAATGCAAGAGGAGTTACAACAGTTTGAGAAGCTTAGAGTGTGGAGGTTGGTTGAACTCCCGGAAGATCAGAAGTTGATCAAGACCAAGTGGGTCTTCAAATGTAAGTGAGATGATAGAGGGGTTATAGTAAGGAACAAAGCACATTTGGTAGTCCAAGGATTTAGTCATCAAGAAGGGATTGACTTTACTGAATTATATGCTCCCGTTGCTTGACTTGAGGCAATTAGAATCTTCTTGGCATTCGCGCCATGGAAGGGATTCAAGGTCTACCAACTAGATGTCAAATCTACATTCCTTTACGGAAAGATTAAAGAAGAAGTGTACGTAGGTCAACCACCGGGTTTTACCGATCCTGTACACAAGAACAAGGTGTATCTACTCGACAAGGCATTATACGGACTACACCAGGCCCCGAGAACCTGGTACGAGACGCTTTCCCAGCATCTGCTGACCAACGGGTTCACCAGAGGGACTGTCGATAGTACCCTGTTCACTAAAGAGGTTGCAGGACATCTCCTGATCGTGCAAATATATGTTGATGATATAATTTTTGGATCGACGAACGATGATTTGTGTAAAGAGTTTGAGAAGGTCATGAAGAAGAAGTTTGAAATGAGTACAATGGGGGAGATGAAGTTCTTTCTCGGGCTTCAAGTTGAGCAACTACCCGATGGAATCTTCATACACCAGACCAAATATGTGAATGATGTGTTGGATAAATTCAATATATCTGAATCATCTCCCACATCAACCCCCTGGCTACAAATCATGGTATATGTCCGGATGAAAGTGGTGACAAAGTGGATGAAACGCTTTATCGGTCAATCATAGGATCGCTAATGTATCTGACAGCGTCACGACCGGACATCATGTATCCAACCTGCCTCTGCGCCCGGTATCAGTCAAGTCCGAGACAATCACACATGATGGGAGTGAAGAGAATCTTACGGTATCTCAAAGGTAGCCAAAGCACCGACTTGTGGTATCCCCGATCCAGTGACTTCTCTCTAACTGGATATTCTGACTCTGACTTCGGGTGCTGTAAGTTGAATGCTAAGTCCACAACTGTTGGTTGATAGTTCTTCGGAACTCGGCTAATCACTTGGCATTGCAAGAAACAGACCACAGTCGCTCTCTCGACTTGTGAGGCTGAATACGTTTCAGCTTCCACCTGTTGTTCCCAGATTCTCTGGATTCAACAACAAATGAGGGACTATGGTTTGTAGTTCTTAGACACACCAATTTTTGTGGACAATGAGGCAGCCATTAATATCACTAAAAATCCGTTGCAACACTCTAAAACAAAACATATTGAGATTCGACATCATTTTATTCGTGATTGCTACGAGAAAAAATTGATTCTAATGGATTATATACACACCGATGATCAGAGAGCTGATTTTTACACAAAACCCTTTGATAAAACAAGATTTAATTATCTTTTGAAATTGAACGGGTTAAAGAATTTGTTTTATGGGAGGGTGGTAGAGTGTGTGGCGGAGGAGGACGGCGATCAGAAGTGATCTGCGTCTAAGTTGTCATGTTTTCTGTACAGTTTCTTTACTGCTTTTGATAAAATGAAAAACACAAAAATATGTTTTTGATTTTAGGGGGGAGAAAGTTTATAGAAAATACAAAAACATAATAAAATTTCATAAATAAAAAAACATTGAAAAAGTCAAAAAGAGTTTTGTTGTGAAAAAGAGGAAATGATAGTTGATGTGTGCAAAATGCAACATATAAATTACATCAAATGTGGCATAAAACTAACCTTTTTTTAGTACTAATGTTGGAAAAAGTGTGTTTTTGTCTTCCTTATTTATTTTCAGGATTAAATGAGCTCAAATGAACAAAAGAAGCAAAAAGACAGTTAAATCTAACATAAATACAAGAAAAGGAATAAAAGTGGCAAGCCCGACCCCTCGACAACATCTCACAAAGCAAAAACCAAGAAGAAAGCTGAGCATGGGGTTGTGCCCAGCTGAGCACGGGGCATGCCCAGTTCATCACGAGGCGTGTTCAGGTGTCTGCAGAAAAGACAAAGTTGTAGAAGCTTCTATTCCCGACACGGGGGCGTGCCCAGCTCAACACGGGGCCGTGGTCAACGCTAAGATTCGCAGAATCCAAGCAAATCTTGATAGTACAGATACGCTTCTGCACACGGGGCCGTGCCCAGCGGACACGGTGGCGTGGTCAACTAATGCAGACAAACTGCAATTAATGAAGAAAGAGAAGGAGGGTGGACACGGGGCCGTGTCCAGCGGACACGGGGTCGTGTCCTGGCTTCTGTGCAGGCTATAAATAGGGGTGCTTGGCTCATTTCCAAACCATCCCTTGGCACACCACCTCTCTCACACTTCACCCACCACCCACTACCATCACAACACCATCATCCACCACCATCATCCATTGTCCATCATAGAGTGTGTGAGTCGTCTCGGGATCCAAGATTGATCGTAAGAGTTCTTGACAATCAAAGGCCATGTTTGCCTAAGTCTCTTACATCACTTGGTGAAGACAAGTGTCTAGTGTAATACTTTTTATTTTTAATCTTTTCGCACTTTTTACTTGGTTATGTATTAATGACTTTAATAACTAGTTTCTTATGTTGAAGGTGATTCTTCCTTATCGTTTGTCCGTGGTGTCTTGGCATTATTTTAATGTCTATATAAAATAAAAGATTTTCACCGTTCATATCTCCACGGTCTATATGGAGGTATGTTGGCTACCTTATCGGGGGTTAAGGGAACGTTTTGATAAGAGTCTTGCCTTATTCAGTGTATAGATCCTGCAAGGACCTGGGTCAAATTTAGTAGGACCTCCTTCAATACCCATCGGTATTGGATGGCGGGGGTCCAAACTCTTTGATCCCCTCATATGTAAGCTACTATTAATACTATAACCCGGCTAATTAGGACTGTATCCCTGCTGACTCAGACTACTTAGCCGAGGGTAACATCACCTTCAAAAGAGGGGCCTACCATAATATGTATTTATAACTTAATTAATTATCTTTAAATAATCCGACCCTTTAGGATTGTATCCTTGCTGACTCAAATTACTGGGTTGAGGGTAATGTCACCTTCAAAAGAGGGGCCTACTACAATAACTAAGATAATCTCTTAAATAGTGCAACAGTGCGGAAATAATCAAAGGTTACACTATACACGAGTCGGAGCCAAGTGATTCATCTTGTCTATCTGTTTTTCTTTTATTTTATTTTTCAGCATTTTAGTTAGTTTTTATTTTTCTAGTTTAAAACCTTTTTCTAAACTTTTGATTTGAATAGACGCTGAGGATAAACCGGTACTAAAAGCTCTTGTGTCCTTGGACTACCTCGGTATCTTACCAACAATATACTACACTCACGATGGGTGCACTTGCCCATATGTGTGTTTAGTGTTAGTAAATATCGTGTTTTATAAATTTAAAACTTTGCTAAAAAGTGTAAAAGGGCTTAAAATATACTTAAACTTATATACACACTTCACACGCATCAAGTTTTTGGTGTCGTTGCCTGGGACACAAGGATTTTAAGAAAGCTTAAAATCGACGGCCTAATTAGTTTTTCAAAACCTTTTCAAAACGCGCGCACATTTTTTTGCATTTTAGTTTAGTTTTGCATTTACAGTAGGCTGAACACGGGTCGTGCTCGCTGAACACGGGGCCGTGCTGCATATTTTTTATAAAACACCCAGTAACAGTAGCTTGAACACGGGGTCGTGCTCACTGAACTCGCCCCCGTGCTCAACGAAATCAGTAACTTTAATTAAAACTCCCAGATACAGATTCTGTACACGGGGCCGTGTCCACTGAACACGGGGTCGTGTCCAGCCTCTGTTTCCGTTTTTATTTTTGTTTTCTGATCTCGAGACGTGGTTGTGGTCTGCTGAGTGATTCTTATGGATCAATACTCAGGAGGTTACAACTACACCTATGAGGAGGATGATTATAGGAGTAACTATTGCACTAATTGTGGTGGCCCGCACTCGGTTCAATATTGTAACTTATATCAACCGTCCACTTCATACACCTACTATGAGGAGCCCATGTACGAGCCATCAACTTCATACACATCCTATGAAGACCAAAGGTATGAACCTCCTCCCTCATACTCATATTTTGATGAACCAAGGTATGAGCCTTCTTGCTCATACTTTGAGGAACCAAGATATGAGCCACCACCTTCATATGCTTATTATGAGGAACCATGGCGTGAACAACCCACCTCATATGAGTATTATGAAGAACAAAATTACGACCCTTATCCATCATATGCTTACAATGAAGAACAATGGTGTGAACCATCTACTTCACATGGGTATTATGAGGAGCAAAGGATCGAACAACCGGATTCAAGATTTGAAAATCCTTATCCTTTTTCTATAACCGAAGTGACCGATAGGATATTAGAACACCTTAAAGTTATCGAGCGCTATATAAAAGAATCTCGCGCAAGGGAAGAGGAGTCCCGCGAAAGAGAAGAATTAATTAAAGAAGAAATAAGTGAAGGTGTAAAAATGGAAGAACAAATAAGTGAAAAACCGACACATGAGTTAAACAACGAAAAAGGTGAGTCCTTTAACATTAAAATTCAAGAAGAGTCTAATTTTGAAGAAATTAATCTCTTGTCACCTTCTTTTGAAAATCATTGTTTAGTTCCAACTCATGCTAAGTTTTTAAAAGAGTTAAACACTAACACTAAAATTGACGAAACAGTAAGTGTTAAGTTAACTAAAGATCAAACGTCGCTAATAAAAGAAGATCCATTTGAAATCAACATTATACCGGTTCCATGTTTTTTTCAAAATTCATTTATTAGTAATGTCACAATTGATAAAGATCTTTGCGTTAACATAATACGCAACTACATTTTCGAATAATTAAGTATTAGTGATTTTTCTCCACTTCAAATACCCATTTTTCTATCTAATCGGAAAGTAATAAAATCAATCGGTGTAGTTGAGGATGTCTTGGTTCAAACAAATCAAATGGTAATCCCAACCGACTTTGTCATCCTCGATGACGCTCCTCTAGTGTTTGGACGATCCTTTGTAAAAACTCATGAAGCTTTGAAAAACCGGAAGTTCAACAATCTACCTATTCAATTAGGGGCATTCAAAAAAAGTGTCGACCTTGAGCGATCAATGAAATATCCATTCGGCAATGACGACCCCCTAATTGAAGATGAGCCAGAACCACCCGATAAGGTGGGTCTAGCCAAGGACCCTTATAAACGTAGTGCACCACGGAGGCATTCCGCAGAACTATCCGTAGTTTAGTTTAGATTAACCTTTATGTTTTCTTGTTTAGTTTTTAATTTTCAGGAATAAAACACACTCGGGATGGTGAAGGATGCTAAGGGAAGCTTGAACCAATACCCCATACACAAAAACAGAGCCTCCCTTCGATTTTTCTTCATTACAGCAAGTTCAGCACGGGGCCGTGCTCACCCCAACACGCCCCGTGCCCGAGGTTCTGCAGAAAATGTCCAGTTCAGGTAACTGGACACGGGGGCGTGCTCACTGAACACGCCCCCGTGCCCAGCCTTCTGTTTAAATTTGATACTGGCAGTCTGACCACGGGGCCGTGCTCAGCCCAACACACCCCGTGTTCAGCTACCCAGTAACATAGAATCTTGTTTTTAACCCACTTTTACACATTTTAATCAACAGAAAAACTTACTTTTGGGACACATTGAGGACAACGTGTAATTTAAGTGTGGGGGGGGGGGGGGATGCTAAAACCTTGAATCTTGCAAGTCCTAAAAACAAGCCTTACACAAAACTCTATTGGAACCGCTAATCACCCTAATTTTTTTCAAAAATTTTCATTTTTTACTTGTCTTGGTTTAATTTGGGAATAAGAAGTTCTAAAAAGGTTATATTTTTACAAATTTACAACCAACCGCGTCGTGATAAAAAGAACCAACATAAGAAAATTATGAAACGACATGACAAATCTAGTTAAAATTTAATTATATATTCTTGATCACATTAAAAACCCATTCCCACAAAAAAATGAGTTTTGAGCCTTTATTGAGCATACAAATACACATCTTTAGATTAAATGCTCATCTTCCGTTTCTTGTGTGAATAGCCGCTTGGTTTCTTACGACTCTAGAACTTGCCATGACGACACATTCCCGGTCCTTACCAACTTAACCCCGAGTAAGTAAATGATGGAGGCATTAGGACTAACCCTTTTTCTTTCAACACCATTATTTTTCTTTTTTTTACCACCTACCCAAAATCCCCCTAGTTAACCCCCTTGAGCCTAAACCTTTTCATTTCTAAACCCAAAACAAACACCCTTTACCAACCAAAACCCTTTTTTTTCATTTTAACCCTTTATTTTAGTAGAAATCTCGGTTTTCATGTGACATTCCTTATAAAAAAAATGTTGAAGCCAAAAAAAAAAAACAAACAAGTTCATCAAAAAGAACTTTGTTTGAAGAATTGCTTCATTAAAAAAAACAACCAAAAAAAGAAAACAAAAAGTCTTACAAAAACCGACGCTTTTTACGCCTTTCGTCCTTTTCTACTAACCACTAACCCAACCACCTACCTTTAACCCAAGCCTAACCCTTCCCCCCAAAAGTCCTCTTGATATTTACAAAGGTATATAGTTAAAAAGGAGGAGAATTGATTGCTTGGCAAGCTTATGGTAGGAGTAAGTTCCATGCTGCTCTCGAGTGTTTCACAAAAATATATATTCGACCGAGTGTTGAGTGATCCCCCGTGAGGTATGTGAACTTGTATATAAATGGATTTTTAAAAAGGTATGTTATGCCCTAATGAGTAATTTATTTTGTGTAATGTTCTATATAAATCATGACGAATAGGATTGTAAATAAATAAAAATTAAACCTAATAAAGAATCTTGGAATCCCGACACTCTATGACAAGCCCAAAACCTTCTCTTCTACCCATTCCATTTGGGAGTGTAAAGCCACATTATAAAGAGTTTTGCTTGAGGACAAGCAAATATTCAAGTGTGGGGGTATTCGATGTGTGCAAAATGCAACATATAAATTACATCAAATGTGGCATAAAAGTAACCCTTTTTTAGTACTAATGTTGGAAAAAGTGTGTTTTTTGTCTTCCTTTTGTATTTTCAGGATTAAATGAGCTCAAATGAACAAAAGAAGCAAAAAGACAGCTAAATCTAAAATAAATACAAGAAAAGGAATAAAAGTGGCATGCCCGACCCCTCGACAGCATCTCACAAAGCAAAAAACAAGAAGAAAGCTGAGCATGGGGCTGTGCCCAGCTCAACACGGGGCGTGTTCAGGTGTCTGCAGAAAAGACAAAGTTGTAGAAGCTTCTATTCCTGACACGGGGGCGTGCCTAGCTCAACACGGGGCCGTGGTCGACGCTAAGATTCGCAGAATCCAAGCAAATCTTGATAGTACAGATACGCTTCTACACACGGGGCCGTGCCCAACGGACACGTGGGCGTGGTCAACTAATGTAGACAAACTGCAATTAATGAAGAAAGAGAAGGAGGGTGGACACGGGGCCGTGTCCAGCGAACACGGGGTCGTGTCAAGGCTTCTGTGCAGGCTATAAATAGGGGTGCTTGGCTCAGTTCCAAACCATCCCTTGGCACACCACCTCTCTCACACTTCACCCACCACCCACTACCATCACAACACCATCATCCACCACCATCATCCATTGTCCATCATAGAGTGTGTGAGTCGTCTCGGGATCCAAGATTGATCGTAAGAGTTCTTGACAATCAAAGGCCATGTTTGCCTAAGCCTCTTACATCACTAGGTGAAGATAAGTGTCTAGTGTAATACTTTTTATTTTTAATCTTTTCGCACTTTTTACTTGGTTATGTATTAATGACTTTAATAACTAGTTTCTTATGTTGAAGGTGATTCTTCCTTATCGTTTGTCCGTGGTGTCTTGGCATTATTTTACTGTCTATATAAAATAAAAGATTTTCACCATTCATATCTCCACGGTCTATATGGAGGTATGTTGGCTACCTGGTCGGGGGTTAAGGGAACGGTTTGATAAAAGTCTTGCCTTGTTCAGTGTATAGATCCTGCAAGGACCTGGGTCAAATTTAGTAGGACCTCCTTCAATACCCACCGGTATTGGATGGCGGGGGTCCAAACTCTTTGATCTCCTCATATGTAAGCTACTATTAATACTATAACCCGGCTACTTAGGACTGTATCCCTGCTGACTCAGACTACTTAGCCAAGGGTAACGTCACCTTCAAAAGAGGGGCCTACCATACTATGCATTAATAACTTAATTAATTATCTTTCAATAATCCGACCCTTTAGGATTGTATCCTTGCTGACTCAAACTACTGGGTTGAGGGTAACGTCACCTTCAAAAAAGGGGCCTACTACAATAACTAAGATAATCTCTTAAAAAGTGCAAAAGTGCGGAAATAATCAAAGGTTACACTATACACGAGTCGGAGCCAAGTGATTCATCTTGTCTATCTGTTTTTCTTTTATTTTATTTTTCAGCATTTTAGTTAGTTTTTATTTTTCTAGTTTAAAACCTTTTTCTAAACTTTTGATTTGATTAGACGTTGAGGATAAACCGGTACTAAAAGCTCTTGTGTCCTTGGACTACCTCGGTATCTTACCAACAATATACTACGCTTACGATGGGTGCACTTGCCCATATGTGTGTTTAGTGTTTGTAAATATCATGTTTTATAAATTTAAAACTTGGCTAAAAAGTGTAAAAGGGCTTAAAATATACTTAAACTTATATACACACTTCACATGCATCAATAGTACATCAGTGGACTATCACAATATGCTAAAGAAATGGAAAGTCAAAATGTTTTTAAACGAGTCTCACTAATGATGTGCCAGTAGGCTTCGCACAATTAGTAGATTGAGTTCGAGATATAAACATAACGAATATCTGCTTATTTCGTGGGGAACATCTCTCGGATATATGGGTAACCCCCGAAATCTTGTTTGAAAGACTCTATTTCTGACATACTAGGTCTTTGTACATGATGATATCTAGGGTATTATACCAGGACTTCTGATTTTGCGAGAGCAATAGCTTACTCCTCGTATAATACTTTGCACTGCTTTATTCTTAAAAGCTCACCCTCAGCATAAAAAATGCTGAAACTTTGAAAAATGCTAATCATGTGCTATTGGAAAGAAGATCCCCAAGGGGGACCCACCTAAAGTCGAGCCATCATCTCTCTGATTTTGCGCAAGCAATAGCCTGAGCTCTCATGGCCTCGCATTCACCCCTTACAGATATCATTAGTGTGCACTCACCTGTAAGACTGAATATAGAAGTCTGGATACAGGAGTATATTCTGAGGTGGGACACGTGAATAAGTTAGTTCTTAAAACATCTAATCTCGTATCTTGAATCAATTGAAACTTGTGTAGAAGTTTAAGTGGACAACAATACTGACAATCAGAAGTGAATTTGTTTAAAACTTAAAGTTAAATCAAGATCAACGGTGTTAGTGATATGTCTCAAAAACTGATATGATCCTCTTACACGAACTCACAAAAAATTGTTTGTAAATATGTTTGTACAGTTTACTGTTTCTAAAACTCCAAAAACATTTCCTGTTTGTTTAGAAAATTGTTGTAAAATCCAAAAAGATTTGATTTTTCATCTTATTTTCGACAACAGACGTTGGGGATCTGGTGATCAAAGTCTCACAATGCTAAACATGTTGGATCTGGGTTGGTTAAGAAAAAAATTGACAAAATGTTGGTAATTGCTCATAATGTTTAAAAGTTCATTAATTTGAACTTAATTTGTTTCAAAATGTCAGCAAGATCAGAAATTGGTCAGCCAAGGTCATTAGCTTGGACTTGGCCGGCTAAACAGTTGACCAGGGTCATTAACTTGGACTTGGTTAACTGAGTGTGGTGGTAAATAAATAAAAATAAAAAAATAATAAAAGTTAAAAAAATTTGAAAAATATTGAAAAACAGTTGGTTCACACGAGGTGACCAACTCGCACGAACTGGCCATAGTGTTTTAACTTAGCCAGATCGTTCCAATACATCCAATTCGTGTGAGCTGGGCCAGTCTGCTTGAAAATCTCAAGCTGCCTCAACATCAACTCGTGCGTACTGGCTCCCTCTATATAAAGGGCAGACAAGTCCGCGTGAAACCATTTTCTGTTCACCACTCCGCACCACACAAACCTCTTTCAAGAGATTTGAAGCGATTTGTCTGATTTCATCGTTTTCAAGCTGTAATCATGTTATCTTGTTAATCGGAATCATCTTATAAGTTGGTTTGCACAACTTATAACATGGGAAAGGTATAGATTATTGCTTAATTGAACCAGATCTAACGTACTCGCATGAACTCGAACGAACAGACCTTTGAACTTAGATCTAGGATGATTATGTGGACTAAAATGAATAAAAATCACACCAACATGATCGGAATTCATTGTAGTACAGATCAAGGGTTTCAATTTTATGACAAAAACAAGATTTAACAACCTGCAATTTCACTGTTCATGAACATGTGTTCAAACAAAGTGACGATTCACTCCACACGAAATGTCCAAATCGTTTGAAATTCCACACAGTTTGAAGTTCATTCAACTCGTACGAGATGGTCAGTTCGTATGGGATCCACATCGTTTGAAATTTTCAGTCCGTTTGAAATTGGTCACATTGTTTGAAAACCACATCGTTTGAAAATCAAGAAATGGTCAAACCGCACGAAATGGTCACTTCGCACAAGACCAGTTCGTGTGAATGTTGGTTTGTTTTGAAATTTGCACAAAATGTTTAACTTGTGTTTCTGTTTTGTGTTTCAGGCATCAAATGTGGAATTTGATCCGTCGCACAACATCTTCTGTGTGTACGATGAGACTCTATCAAAGATGACTGTGTTCAAGGAAATTTTGTCGTTCATGAAGCATTTGTCGATTCAAAAAGCTTTAACGGATCAACACAAAGTCTTCAAATCTCGTGTTGCTCATTTCTGGAAGAATGCTAAGTACGACGATGTGAATGATGTGATTAATTCACTTGTTAGTATTGATGGTGAAGATAAAGAGATTATTATCACTAAACAGCTTGTCTGAGAAGTGTTAGAGTTTCTGGATGATTAAAATTCACCAACAGGATTTCCAGAAAGAATGGTCAAAGGTTGTATGCTGAGGATGGGATATAATGGGCCATTGAACAATGAAAATTATTTGAAAGCTTGTTTTACGAAGCCGTACAAGTTCTTTATTCACTCGGTGATTCACGCACTAAGTCACAGAAAAGGTGGATATGATATGATGAAAGATTATCAGATGTGTATGGTGACAGCGTTGGTTCTGAACAAGAAGTATAATTTTTCAAGAATTGTTTTTCATTACATGAAAGATAATATTACTTCAGGTAGTCGAAGTTGGGTTTATCCGAGGTTTGTGCAAATGAAGCTGGATCATGCTTATCCTAATCTGGTGAAAGATGAAGAAAATGATCTTATGGTGTTAAATCACATGGATAATGAAACGTTGATCAGATTATCCAAGTATCAAAAGATTGGCCAGAACCGAAGAATAAGACAGAGTTTTTCGGGTTTATCAAAGATGAGAAATATGAAGATCCAGATCCAATGAATCATTTGAAGTGGAGGAATGATGTAGAGATGAAAGAAAAGAGTGCAGCTTATGAATTAACAAAGTTAGAAGATTTTTCTGAAACTCGAAATGAGTGGTTTACAAAGGTAGAAAAAGAAAAGAAAAAGGGTGGAAAGAGAGCTCCAAAAGTTCAAGCTGAAGAAGGTTCGTCTTCTCAACCACAAAAGAAGCGTAGAAAGAAAGCGGTTGAAACAATGTTAGTTGATGAACCAGAAGAAGATGAACCAGAAGGTGATGTTGAAAAAGAACAAAATCCATTATCTCCTGAAACAGAGCAATTGTTGAAAAATATTGATCATTCTTTAGAAGTTGAAAAAGAAGTTGGTAAGAATGTAGTTGATGATGAAGAGGAGAGTTCATCTGATGCAGATTCTGATATTGATGCTCAAGTTGAACGTTGGATTAGTGAAAACTACGATCCAAGAGATAAAGAGAAACAAAAGAAGAGAAAGAGGAGTGCGGATGACGATGATGAAATGTATGCTCCACCAGAGAATATTCAAGTTGTATCACCACTATCTTCTGGAGGCAGAAAGAAATCAACTTCAAGGAAACGTGTGATAACTCCTGCAACAAGAAAATTAAAGTTTAAACTGAAAGTGAATCCACCACAACAACCACCATCACCACTACCACAACAACCAAAATCACCACCACGACATCATTCATTACCTATCCATGAACAACCTCCAATTACTTCACCACACATCCTACAAACACCGCCAACCACACAACCACAAGTTCATACTGCTCCTGGATCGTCTACTTTTAAAGATTTTCCACATATTCCAGAGAATATAGCTCTTGAAGATCTTGGTGATTTTAGCTTTGTACATGATGATCTTGTGAGGAAATTGCAAAAGAAGGTGGATGAAGTGTCGAGTGAGAAAAAGAAGTTGAAAGATCATATAAAGTATGTTGAATCTGAAAATTCATATTTGCTGAAGAAGATTGAAACTGATCAAGTTCAAATTGACATTCTGAAAGTTCGGATAACGGTATTGGAAGAAGAAAAGGCTCGTAGGGATGAACAGAACGAGTACTTTAAGTTGAAAACCAAAGAATTAGAGGCCAAGAATTCTCGAAAAGAACATGAAGATTATATGTTGAAGAAAGTATTGGAAGATTTGATCGGTAAGCCAATTGAACAAAAGTTTGAAGAGATAGAACTTGAAGAAGTTAGAGCAAGACGTAAAGCTGAACTAGAAGCTGAGATGAAGAATAAAGGCAAAAGTGTTCTAGCTGAAGGTGAAGTTCAAGTTACTGAAAGAGCAATTGTTCTGACTGAGCCTTGTCCATTAACTTCCATATCTGGTTTGATTGAACCGGAAGATGATGAAGAAGATGAAGATGATGATGATATTCTGAAAAATGATGCAGATGATGTGTATTCTGTACATAGTGATGATGACGATGATGGAAATGATGATGATGATGATCAAGGTACTTCGGGTATCAAAGTAACTGAAGCATCAAATGAAGAGAAAATTGATGAATATTTTCAAGATAATGCAAATGAAGAATCTGAAAATGCAAGTGGCGAGGGGGAGCATGGTGATTCTGAGAAAGATGATGAAAATGTCGATCATGTTACAAGGTTAATTCTACGTCTGGAACATGATGTAGAGGAAAGAGAGATCTTGCATACTTATACTCGAGCTAAAATCGTAAAAAATGATGGTTATTGATGACAGTAAGTTTAACTTTGATTTTGAAGAAGAGTTGAACAAGTTTGATATCAATCAGCAGCCAGAATATCAGTACAAGTACGTTGAAGAAGCTGATAACTATGACAAAGTTGAAGTAGAAGACTGGAGTGATGAAGATCAGTCTGAGAATGTTAACGTTGATACTTCTAGCTTTCCGACACTTGCTGAATTTTTCAGTCAAGCAAATGAAAATGAATTGAGAAGGAAAGTTGCAGAAAGTGTTCAGAATAAGAGTTTTCAAGAAATGTCGAAAGAAGAACGGCGTGAAGAAAGAAAGAAGTGGTTCAGGAAAGATACAGAAAGAAAATTCAAACGACCACTGCAGTATTACAGAAGAGATCGAGATGTTTCACTTGGTGATATAATAAGTTGGGGTTATCTGCCACAAGTGAATGCTTATGCAATTCGAAGAGAATTTGGCATTCAGTATTTCCGGTACATTCAGGATATAATGTCTCTACCTTGGTGGGATGTTGAAGAATTGCCCAAAGTTAGAACATTATCATATCCTGTCAGAGTTCACGATATGCCTACATGGGGCTTGATGAAGTTTGAAGCATTCAAAGAATTTAAACACTGGAAGCCACATTATCCGAAGATAGCCAAAAGGATAGATCCAGTTACAGGTATTGAAGAAACAACTCTGTAGATCAAGAAGCCCAGAGTTATAAAGAACATTCCATTGCCAAAGATGGAACATAACTTTCATGAAGGGTTTGTTTGCTGGGTGTACATTTGTTTGACGACTGAAGCTGTGATTGTTTACAAGGTTGGGAATGAAAGCAGATACATTCATCTGTATGATCCAATGTGGATAGTGAATTGCTCTGCGAAGGATATCGAGTGTTTGTTTGTGAAAAAGATTGGGTATAAAGCTGAAGATAAAGATCAAGCTCTGCAGTTTCAGAAAGTTGCTACAATTTGTTTTCAGAAAGGTATAAATTCTGAAAATATGTGGTTACCAAAGTGGAGAAAGATTGAAAAGGAAGAGTTTCTGAAAGCTGAGAAGGAGAGAAAAGAACTTGAAGAGAAAGATAGGATTGCTAGATTTACATGTGTTCAAAGGCTAGCAGAAGAAGAAAAGAAAGCTGCGAAAGAGAAAGAACAACTAAGTAAAGCGTTATTGAAGAAGCCAAAGCGTCATGAAGAAAAGTTCAAGTCTTTGTCAAGAAAGTTTTGAAGACAGGCTGACTGAAGACTGCGGCAATATCCAAGGGGGAGTTTGTTGGTGCATGATGTCTATCGCCTACGTCATCAGTCTAGGCCGTGTCATGTGCGTGTAATAGGGTTAAATGTTAAGTTTTATATGTAATTAGGCCAGTTCGCACAAACTGACTTATGCATGGCCAGGTCGCACGAACTAGATGTTGCCAGTTCATGCGATGTGGAATGTTTAACTCGTGTGACCTGGTGTGCCTATAAATAAGCTAGTGTAGTTTTTCATTTGTAACTTTTCAGAGAATCTTGCCACGAAGTGTTGTTGAATTCTCTCCGTACGAAAACGTTTATAATCAATGGAAAACATGTTTAAAGTGACTTTCTACTCTTCTACTCCTATTCTAACACTGATTAACGGTTTCTAGTCTGTTTCCTCCTTTCTAGAGACTCAGATTTGACTCAGACCGTCTCGTATTGGACGATTCATCGATCCTACAAAATGGATGACGACACTGACCCATAACCACCAACCGGGACACCTGGCCACCCTATCAGCATATCCAGCGGTTCTCCATATCAAGGATCGCCTTACCAAGGGCCCGATTCTTTTGCCAAAAGGTGTGCCACGTATGAATGGGAATTCACCCCTTCATATCATAACTCTCCTGCTCAACCTCCTTTGATTGAACCATATCTTCAAGCGGTTACCCCACCACCTCTACCCGTTGAGGAACCACCTCAACCACCTCCCGAGCCACCTAGGCGAAGGAGGAATGCACGTATGTCCGTGCGAGGGGGGCCTAGGTTCAGTTCCCCTCAAGCTTCGAGCATGTACCCTACAATCCCTGAGGATCCACAAATGGGTGGTGTCACACCCCGACCACGTAAATCAATGAAACATGGCGGAAACGTCGGGGAGTGTTGTAACATAATTAATGTTTCACAACCATGGAAATTACAGTTTAGTTTTATTCATCAAACAAGCGAGTTACATTGTCTTTAAACAAGAAATAAAGAGTACATAACATAAATTAACTAGTTTTTGTCTCGTTTTAAGTCACTAAGGCACATGCCCGCCTAAGTATCTCACGATAAGTCCTATGCATCAACTCCTGAAAACACATGTGAAAATAGGTAAGTCAGCATAAAAATGCCTGTGAGATACATAGGTTTTGTGAAAATAGGTTTCATGACTTGTAAGCTTAGAAAGAGTTGTTTAATAAAGTTTAGTCATGAACCTTGTAAATTGATTTGTTTTGTAAATCATTTGAAAAACAATAAGTTCAGATGATATGTATAAATAAGAGAATAATGTATGGTTAAATGAATAACCATGTAAAATGAGTTTGTATAAGATAAGTTGTTTGTAAAACAATGTCTTGTGAAAAGTATGTTATTTGTATAAAATGTTATATGTCTTAAATTGAAATGATTCAAATAACGCTACGATATGTAATACCATACAAACACTTATATATAGGAAGTACCAGCGGCGTATCCACCATGCTTGTATCATATTACACACGCGTCGTTACTTAAATCACTTACTCGAACTAAACCACCAACGTAAAATGTTTATGTATAATCAAATGTCAAAATGTTTGTGTGAAAACCATGTCTAATGTCTATGTCTAATGTAAATCATGAATTGTGTATATCAATGTCAAAATGTTTATGTCTAATGTAAATCATGAATTGTGTATATCAATGTCAAAATGTTTATGTCTAATGTAAATCATGAATTATGTATATCAATATCAAAATGTAAGCATGTGATGAATAACAAATGTACTAAGTATGCAACAAAGGACATACATAGCATAAAATGTAATGTAAAACAATGTACTAAGTATGCACACAATGGGCATACATAGCATAAAATGTAATGTAAAACAATGTACTAAGTACGCACACAATGGGCATACATAGCATAAAATGTAATGTAAAACAATGTACTAAGTATGCACACAATGGGCATACATAGCATAAGACACAATGAAATCATGTACTATAAATGTACTAATCAACATAGCAAGTATATGATGTGAAAACAGGAAAGCATGAAAGTAACAAGTAGGCACATGTGTTTCACCCCAAAACGTTTGGAAAACAGTAAAAAAGGGGTCTATGTACTCACTTGAGATTGCTTAGTAGTCCTTGGGTAACAACCAAACAATGCTAGAGATCACGGATATCAAACGGCACCTAATATAGGTAACTATGTTAATATACCGGACCTAAATCGGAGGATTGGATAGAATGAGGGTTTGTAAACCAAACGAGTATGGAGACTCGTGTAATATGGTTTAACAAAGCCTACATACTAAAATGAAACCTAACCTAAGTGCTTACGACCCATTACGACCTGTTTAGGTAGTTTATGCTACTTTAATGCGTCGTTCGCGTAAAACGCGTTCGGAACGCCTAACTAGTCCTATGATAAGTAAAATATGCCTTAACATGTCTAATATTGTTACCAAATCAGTTTAGATACCAAAAGTTATGTTACATATGCTTAAAATGAATTTTGGCGTAAAAAGGGCATTTTGGTAATTTACCTAAGGCATATATACTACCTATCATACAACTACTCAAACGATGTGACCATAAGGTATAACCTCGGAAGGTTATTCCCTATATGATATTGTTTAGATCGCTTACCTTACGACCCTACATAAGCACTAAACTAAAAGTGACGAGCTAAGCATGTTAAAACATGCTTAACTAAGTTTAGAAAACAGGTTTGGTATCAAAACAAACGGTTTTGATACCTAAGAGTAGTTTGGTTACAAAATACGCAATAACACGTATTTTGGCCGAAACTACGACTGGTCACTGAGCCTAGATAACGTGGTAATCAGTAGGTATAGTCACTAGGGACTATAACCATCGTGATTACGCTCACGTTATGAAGTTCAAACGAACTTCGCACTGACCATGAACTGCTCAATACAGAAAGTCAAACAAAGTTTGACTTTAACGCTAAAAGAATAAAAGAACGAAGGAACACTTACAAAGGGTCCAAGAATGGAAGGTTTGAATCCGAATACTCTCAGGTATGAAGTGTTAAACACAACAACTTAGAGAGCAAATTCAGATTTCAAAGGTGTGGGTTTTTGCAAATGAAAGGGTTGGGTATTTATAGGAAATTCCATATAGAATATTCCTAGCATATTCCAAGCATAGTCCTAGCATATTCCAAGCATATTCCTACCATATTCCAAGCATATTCCTAGCATATTCCTTAGCATATTCCTAGCATATTTCTAGCATATTCCAAGCATATTCCTTAGCATATACCTTAGCATATTCCTGGCATATGGCTAAAACGGGTATTTAACTGGGTACCGGGTATTTTATCTATCGTTTAAATCCCGGTTAATGGCGTTCTAAATTATTTTTATTACTCTATAAAAATAAACTCGCCAAGATATTACTGAAATAATTTCAGTTGCCAGGACTGGCTGCATTGTCTGCGTTTTGCAGTAGAAGCACTGTGTTGCGCAGAAACACACGGTACGCGCTTAAACTTTGAAAAATAACGTTTTTAGGCGTTTTAATTTATTTTTCAACACGGACCAGATTAAAATAAGATTTTAATCATAACAGAATATTTGTGGGATTTAAATATTATCCGGTCGGTCACCAACGTTCGTGTGGTCGTACGATCACGATGTTCGGTTAATTACGACGGAATGCGCATAAGCGCGAATAACGATCCAAATTGCGCGACGAATGGATTTTTCTTATGCCAAACACTAAAATAAAATATTTTAGTGCTTACATAAATTTTTGGATGTCCGGATGTTTTCAGAACGTATGTTATGCGCGAAAGTGCAAACTTGTGCACTTTTTGACGCTTTTAGTCCCTGAATAACCCAAAAGTTTATTTTAGCACACCGAACCCCTCAAAGCCTATTTCTAAGCTATATAAAGGATATTTAAGGTGTGTTTAACTTATGGTCATGTTCCGGAATGTCTGTTACAGTTCAAATTGGCATACTTTCGCAGTTTGTCAAATTTAGTCCCTGTAAGCGAATAAACTTGATTTCACCACACCAAACCTTCCAAAACTTACATCTAAGTTATGTAAAGGTTATTTAAGGTATGTTAAGCCTATTTCACTATTCCGGAGTGTTCGTTGCATTAAACTGGTTATATCTACGCATCAGAGCGCGTATAACCCTCAAGAAAGCGATTTAAAGCTTGAAATCGAACAAGAATTGATATGTGCAAACGATACACATATTTATACAAATCCCAAGTATGAAATACAGTATTTCATTGGTTTGGTATTTGTTTGATGGTTGAAGTGACACAGGTGTCACAGGTGGAACCTCACATGTGGTGCCGGAACTTAATCCCCCGCTAGTTTCACTTGCACCACCGCCACCGCCTGTGGGTTATGATAACCCCATACCGATATACCCAGGTTCGTCTGGGTATAACCCATCTGGTTATCCAACCCCTGCGGATTATGGAGCCCAAGATCCATATCTTACGGCAGCACAGTATAATGCACTTTACCTTTCATCTTATCCTCCAGTTTACCCAACTGGATATCCTGTGCACGGGTATCAATACCCACCTTATCAGCAACCTCCTCCTCCCCAACAGGAGCAAACTCAAGAAATTTTGCAGAGGTTGGACAGAGTTGAGAGAAAATCACATGAAACCAAAAAGCAGCACAATAGCTTTCTCAAGGGCCTTGGGAGTCTTATTAAAGGCAAAAAGAAATAGAAAGTTGTTTACTTTATTTCGTATCGTATTTTCAATCAAGTCCCTGCGAGGACATTTTATTTTCAGTACCAAGTCCCTGCGTGGATTTATTTTCTTTTTCTGTAGTCCATATGTGGACAGTGTGTTTCTTTCAAGACCCGTTTAGGGCGTTCTTGTAATAGTTTAAGTATTTTAATGGAATTTTTTTTTAGATTTTAAATATGTATTTTATTACATCATCGTGCTATATCATTTTAATTTTAAATTGATCCGCCAAATAAAATTCTTAAAGGTATAACCTAGCCAAAATATTAATGGCTATGATGGTACAACCTTTTTAAGACAATAAATTCCCTGCTAACATCTGAAAACATGTTAACATTCCTGGCTGTGTGGCTCGAGAGACCACCCAAGCTTCCAAATGTACTTGGACTTTCCCAAGCCACTTCCATAGCCTATATGATCAATATGAATCATGGCTAATAAACATCAATATGATGAACACACCAAAACATCCATTTGAGATGTATGCTTTTAAGAAAGGGTGTATTAATGACAATGATAGTTTTGTTCTACAAACTTCTTGTCAAAAGGGAAATGAACTAGTTTTAGCCCTTAAAAGATCACTGATCAAAGAGATCATTGGTTATATTCTAATCATCCTTGTGACATGGCTTTTGTGCCATCTAAATGTCCTTCGAGACATTCCTTTTGCTGTATGAAAATGTCCTTTATGACATTGACAGTTGTGAATTATATTCCCCTGTCAAATAAATATAAAGGACTATATCCTATTGATTGTTATTTATTACTTAAAAATGGTCTATATGGTTTAATAATACCATGATCGTCTAATCATCAATGCGATGATTCATTATATAATTTAAATATATCATTATTGTTTGATATAGTACTCAAATCATGGTTGGCTATGACGAAGCAAACAGTCATCCGCGTGAAGAAAACAATAATGAAGCAAGAATAAATCTTACAAACGCTGAATTGCAAGCAATGATTGATACCGCAGTTGCTCAAGCGGTGGATAAAATATTCAAAGAACCGAGTAATGTGCGGTCCAAAACTCATACAAAACCCTTATCGCATTCGCATGCATCAAAAAGGGATGAATCTCAGCATTCATCCAACCAGAGATTTGAATCTCAGAAGGTTGTGTTAAATCAAACTCCCAGGTACAACAAAGATTGTACCCACAAATACTTCATCTCGTGTAAGCCAATGGACTTCACGGGAGAAAAGGGAGCGATAGATTGTATGAAATGGTTAGATGAAATGGAAACTGTGATTGACATCAGTGGATGTGCTAAGGAAGACATAGTTAAGTTTGTGTCTCAATCCTTCAAGGGCGACGCCCTCACTTGGTGGAAAGCATTGGTGCAATCCACTGGAAAGGTTCCTCTGTATAACCTTTCGTGGAACAAGTTTGTTGATCTTGTGAAGGACACTTACTGTCCTCAACATGAAGTCGAGAGAATAGAAACTAACTTCCTCACTTTAGTGATGAAGGATTTGGATTGCAGGTCCTATGTGATCAGCTTCAACTCGATGTCAAGGCTTGTACCATACTTGGTCACCCCAGAACCCAAATGCATTGCGCATTTCATTGGTGGTTTAGCACCTGAAGTGAAAAGAAATGTCAAGGCTTCTAAGCCTGCTACTTATAGATCTGCTATAGATCTATCTTTGTCCCTTAATCTTGATGTTGTGAGGAGCAGGGCAAAGAAAACTACCGATGATGGGAAGAGGGATGAAGACAAGTCCCCTCAATCTAACAAGAAGAACAAAGGGAACTTTGGTTCTAAGAAAGGGAAGTCAAGTGACAAGCCCAGGTGCAAGACTAGCAACATAAGGCATTTTGGAAAGTGCAACCAAGACCCACAAGCTAAACCATGTGGGATTTGAAAGAAGAAAGGGCACAAGTCTGTAGAGTGCCGAAACATTAAGGATGCAACCTGCTACGGTTGCAACGAAAAGGGGCACATAAAGACTAATTGTCCCAAGAATGCTAAGAAGCCCGAGGAGGCGAAAAAACCAATGTAAGGGTTTTTTTCAGATGAATGCAAGGGAGGCGGTGAATGACGAGAACGTCATAACAGGTACCTTCCTCATTAATAATAATTATGCTAGAGTTTTATTTGATTTAGGTGCTGATAAGTCTTTTGTAGACCATAAGTTTAGTAAATCACTGAATCTGCCTATTAAGACTCTAGACATAAAATATGAGATAGAGCTTGCTGATGGTACCTTAGAAACAGCTTCAACTCTTCTTGATGGATGTTTCATATCCATTAAGAATCATTCTATCCCGCTATCCCTCTTGCCAATGAAATTGGCTGGTTTTGATGTGGTCTTAGGCATGGCTTGGTTGTCGCATAACCAAGCCCAAATCGCATGTGACAAAAAGCTAGTTATCATCAAAACCCCTTCCGGTGAATCCGTCACTATCCAAGGAGATACACAATATGGTGTTTGCCCAACAATGTGTCTATTCTCAAAGTATCAAGGTGTCTAAAGAACGGATGTGTCATTTACATGGCACAAGTGACTATGAATGACCCGAATCCCAAGATCGAAGATATTCCAATTATTTCAGAGTATCCTGATATCTTTCCTGATGAATTACCTAGATTACCTCCTGAGAGGCAAGTCAAGTTCAGGATAGACATTCTACCAGGATCTGCACCAATTGCACAAGCTCCTTGTTGTCTAGCGCCTACTGAAATGAAAGAGCTCAGGACTCAATTGGATGACTTACTGGAAAAAGGTTTTATACAACCTAGCTCTTCGCCTTGGGGAGCTCCAATATTGTTTGTGAAGAAGAAGGATGGATCAATGTGCTTATGCATTGATTGCCGTGAGCTGAACAAGGTAACGATCAAGAATCGTTATCCCTTACCCAGGATCGAAAGGCTATTAGCTGCATAGAAAAACGCTGTTTTGGAAGCTATCCTTCCAGACGAAAAGTTAGGTGTGACTGCTGAATAGTTAGCACCTAGCAAGGATGGAATTCTTAGAATGAATGGAAGAATCTGGGTTCCTATTCATGGAGGGCTTTGAAATATAATACTCCAAGAAGCTCACAATTCTAAGTACTCAATTCACCCTGGGGGTGACAAAATGTATCAGGATTTGAAAGCTAATTATTGGTGGATAGGTTTGAAGAAATCTATTGCCACACATGTAGCTAAGTGCCTGCCTTGTGCTAAGATTAAAGCTGAATATCAAAAGCCATCGGGTCTACTACAACAGCCAGAACTTCCCACATGGAACTGGGAGAAGGTAACCATGGATTTTATAACCAACTTACCTAAAACAAGGCATGGAAACGATACTATATGGCTCATAGTTGACAGGCTGACTAAGTCAACACATTTCTTACCCATCAAGGAGACTCATTGCTCCAACAAGATAGCTTAGTTGTACATGGATAAGAATGTATCCCTCCACGGAGTGCCAGTATCTATTATATCCGATAGAGATACTAGATACACCTCTCACTTTTGGAAAAGTTTCCAACAATCTTTAGGTACTCGTCTGAATTTTAGTACTGCTTACCATCCTCAGACAGATGGACAGAGTGAGCGTATAATTCAAACTTTGGAAGACATGCTTCGTGCATGTGTTATTGATTTAGGTGGTAGTTGGGATGACCACCTACCTTTGATCGAGTTCTCCTATAATAACAGTTATCATACTAGCATTCAGGCTGCCCCTTTTGAGGCTTTGTATGGAAGGAAATGCAGAACGCCTGTTTGTTGGGCAGAAGTTGGAGAAGCTCAGTTATCAGGACCTGATATAGTCCTTGAAACGACAGACAAGATTGTCCAGATTCGTGACCGCCTGAAAGCTGCCAGAGACAGGCAGAAAAGTTTTGCTGATAAAAGGCGGAAACCTCTAAAATTCGAAGTGGGCGATAAAGTCTTACTAAAAGTATCAACCTGGAAAGGAGTAATGCGTTTTGGTAACGAGGTATATTGGACCATTCGAGATTATCGAATGTGTCGGCAGTGTAGCTTATAAGCTAAACTTGCCTGAGGAGATGAGTGGAATCCACAATGTGTTCCACATCTGTAATCTCAAGAAATGTCTAGCTGACGAATCGCTAGCTATGTCCCATAAAGACGTACAGATTGATGAAAGCCTGAGGTTTGTTGAAAGACCTATATCAATCGAGGATCGTCAGGTTAAAAAGCTCCGAAGGAAGCACGTGCCTATAGTAAAGGTTAAATGGGATGCCCGTAGAGGCCCTGAATATACGTGGGAAGTTGAGTCCACTATGCGATAGAAGTACCCTCACTTATTCCAGTAAATCTCGGGGTCGAGATTTCTTTTAAGGGGGTGAGGATGTAACACCACGTAAAAACGTGTCCAATTATATAAAGACACGTGTCCTAAATTCTAAATATGTGAAAGTTTGAGTTTGAAGGGACTAAAAGTGTCAACATGCCAAACTTGTGCCTCTGAATGATCATGCATGAAGAACATATTCTTAAACGAATAACTAATTGGATTTAAGAAGCCGTTTATGAAAATAATCGGAAGATTATAAACTACAGGGGTTAAATGTGTCAACATGTTAATTCTTACCTCTGAGTGACCTTTAAACGAACCCGAGGCTTCAAAATATTCAAATATGCTCTCAATAATAAGTAATATAAATTTCATGAGGTTTCAAGATCGTTATACGTTGTTTATGAAAATTCCCAAAAATAAGGGTTTAAAGTGTCAACGAGGCGAAACTTATGTTTTCGGTGGTCAATTAACGAAACCTGGTCTAACGGAGTTTGGTTATACTCCCTCGATCATCTACAAACTAACTTCAAGGGCCATTTATGTCTAAAATATAAGATATTTGAGGGAATAAAAGTGCAGCGGCTGAAAATGCAATAAATGAAAGTTGTTTAACTTGTGCTACACCTCCACACGGGCCGCATAGCCCTTGATGAAACCTTACGCGGGCCGCGTGGCAGCTGCCAGCGTCCAAAAAACTGGCAGCTGCATGTTTCAGCCTGTTACACCGACTTTGGAGCCAATTTTTCGATCCCAGGAGCTATTTGTTTGTTTTAGAATACCACAAGGACACCAAGAGTGATCCTAGATGCCTCCAAAACACCTGCTTGGATCTCCTTGCATGCCATTTTTCTATTTAAAGGCTCCTAGGGTCATTTGTTCATTTACTCATTCACTTGCAACAACCTTAATACCCACTTCTGGAGATAGCCATTATTAGGAGAAGATCAAGAAGTGTAGAAAAGATAGCAAGGACCTTATGTAAGAGTTTTAGACCCTACTTAGTTCATTTTATTAGCTTAAAAACCGAAAAGTCAAATATATCGTAATTAGACTTTGACTTTCAGTTTAATCATAAATGGTCCAGCCACTGACCGAAATAAAACTGGTTATAGGACCATGTTAATGTAGGTGACTAACCCTTGAAAGGGCACCTCCTAATTATTTCGTTTGACTAGTTAATTGTCGGGTCAAACTAGTTGGTTAAAAAGTCAAACTGGACAGAAATTTTAAAAATGGTTTAAACTAATAAAACAGAGGTTATAAATTATGTTTTAACACTCTAATAACTTGGTAATTAGTATTAGAACATGTTTAACCAGGTCTAACCCGACAATTATCAGTTTAAGGTCAGTTTATAACCGGAAGTCGCAAAAGCTTGACTTTTGCTTTGACTTTCAGTTTCGACTCAATTAAGCTTAATTCTCCCATGTTTTAAGCTTCCATTAGGACCACATTATATAGTAGTATAACCCTCTGGAGTTATATTGATTGTTCCTTAGTAGTTTGAATTATATGCTCTTGTTTGTTAATATGCTTATAAATGTCGTAAATGCCCTTTTGACATATAATTGAGATTTTTAGAAATGTGAGAGGACAAAAACCTTTACTACTGATATATAAACATGTCCTGAAATTTGACATCAGTTCTTGGTCTCAAACAGAAGTTATGCTCGATATCGTAATTAGAAGCTTTTTATTTATTAAATTGCGATGTCTTGCATAAGACACGTTTAAACTTGGATTTTGAACCAAAACTCATTACCTACTGTTAAGATATTAATTTTAAGGATTTTTAAGATTTTTGGTCAGATTATAATCTGTTTAAATCATAGAGTTCTTGTGTAATTCGGTAAATGACGATTATACCCTTTTCATGCATAAAATGAGATTAACAAATAATTTGAATGCCAAACCTTTTCCTACTGATTTCATACATTAAACAAATTGGATCCTCAGTAGGTATTGCAGGATCAGGATTCAGGATCCTTATTGTTATCCTTATACTAACAATTGTCTACCTTGTACGTAAGCTTGTTTTGCAGGAGCAAAGGCATGGACCAAGTCTCACCGAAATTCCTGGAGCATATTCCCTCAATATTCCGCATGTGCTTGGCTCTGGTGGACGTTATGGAGATCATGGGGAGCTTGCACAATTTGCGGATAGTTAGTTAGTTTAGTTATTTCTACTTTAAAATGGGGATAACAAGCTTGAGTTAGGACACTTAGCTAATTTTGGCATACACACACTCTCTTAACAGCTCTCAATCAGCTCTCAAACACTACTTGGCGATTTCATACATTTTTTGCACATTGCACACTAGTGATCCTTGTAACAAGCTTGTTATCATCCCAAGTTGTAAACTTCTTTTGTTTAATATTATTTGGAGATCGGTAGTTTCCATCACCCGAGGTTTTTTGTGCCGGAGATCAACTCTTGATCAAGGGCTTTTTCCTCGTACAAATCCTTGTGTCACTTGTTCATTACATTTCTGAGTTATCGTTAACATTGTTCATTGATTCAAGTATCACACATCACAAAAAAAGATTTGGTTACATTATCTTAGCCGATTTTTTGACCAAAACAGTTTGGCCCCCACCGTGGGGCTATTGGTGCTTCATTCCTAAGAAACTCTTGTTTTTGTGATCATTTCGGTTCATTACAACCAAGCAGATGGCTTCTTCAGCAAAGAGCACTTCAAGTTCAATGCCGACAATGAGTTCTTCACAGGGCATTCCTCCTTTGCCTCCACCACCTTCTGGATCCCAAAAGAATGCTGAAAATGCTGCAAAGAGACAAAGCCCCATTTTTCCAAAACCACCAACTTCTTCTGTTTCTTCTAATCCTACTACTAGTGATCTTTTTACTTTGATCTTGCAGATGAGGGATCACATACAAGAGCAGGACAAAACCAACGAAAGGATCCTCCGGGAGATCGGTGACATCAAGAAACAGAAGAGATCAGGGGAGGATCACTCTCCTCTGATACCAAGGTCACTGGATTTCGACACTCCAGCTATAACTGCCCAGCAATCTGTAGCCTTAGACATCCAGTACCAAACTGGACCATTGGGAAGGCGTTATGGAGCAACAACTATGAGTCAGGCTTTTAGGTCTCACTTCCAGCCTCAAGGATCCTGTTTTCAGCCTTCGGGATCCTCTTTTCAGCATCAGGGATCCTTCATCAGCTCAGGAGGATATTTGGGAATGCACACAGACCAAGGATCCTCTCAGGTTCAAGGATCCTCTAGGGTCCAAGGATCCTCCACGGTTCAAGGATCCTCTCAGGTTCAAGGATCCTCATTTCAGGTTCAAGGATCCTCTCAGCCTCTGGGATCCTTTCAGGTTCAAGGATCCTCTCAGCCTCAGGGATCCTTTCAGGTTCAAGGATCCTCTCAGCCTCATGGACCCTTTCAAGTTCAAGGATCCTCTCAGCCTCAGGGATCCTCTCAGGTTCAAGGATCAAACATCTTTCAGGATCAAGGATTCTTAAGAAGTGTACAATCCCCAAGCATAGATGTTCATCAAGGAGACTTCATTCCAATGCAGACCATTGCCTCTTCTGGTCCTTCAATCATTCCAAAATCCTGTCAATATGGATTCACATCTGCAATTCCTAACTTGAATCCCCTGGGAGGTAACACTTTCAATAATTCTTATAACACTAACCATGGCTCTATGCAGGATACAGGTATCAATCAAGCTATGGCTAGGGAATTACAGAAGCTGAAGGACATGATATCCAGCGTTCCAAGAGTGGTTAAGCCCATTCCTGAAATTGCAAATGAGAGTCATAGGATATCTCATTTTGCACCACCTATTTTTGATGCTGAGATACCCAAGAGGTTTCAAATACCAACTATGAAGCTGTATGATGGTTCAACGGATCCAAAAGAATATGTAGCTCAATATAGAGAAAGGATGGAGATCAACGCCATCCTAGAGAGGTTAAAAGAAGCATGTCTATGCAAGGGTTTCGGATCCACACTTACAGGATCTGCTCTTAAATGGCTGCTAAGTCTTCCCCCTTACTCTATTACTTCATTTGCTAATCTAGTTAACATGTTTAATAGTCAGTTCTCATGTAGCATAAAATTTGAATGTTTAACTAGTGATCTATATAGGGTAACACAAGGTCAAAATGAGTCACTTAGAGATTATATCACTTAGTTTAGTAAAGAATCCTTAGATATCCCTAATCTGGATATAGCCACGGCTGTGGAAGCCTTTAAAATGGGTTTGCTTAGGGATTCATTATTCTATGATGATCTTGTTATGAACCCATGCAGGAATCTTGATGAAGTGAGAACCAGGGCCCTTAGATTCATCCGATTAGAGGATGATAAAAGGATCCAGGAGAGATTGGCAGGATCCTCAAAACAGGAAAAGCAAGGATCCTACTTCAAGAATAACAAGTTTAAGTCCTACAACAAGTCTGATAACCAGAATGTGCATGCAGTAGAACAAGAAGAGGATGATGAGGATTATCCTCCAATTTCTGAATACTGTTTTTCTGTTGATAACAATGAACTAATTCTTGCAATACAGAATCTAGGTGAGAAAGCAAGATGGCCAAGGAAAAGTGATAAACCAGCCGCAACAAAAGACAAGTCCAAATGGTGTGCATATCATGAGGATTTCGGACATCTCACTGAAGAGTGTATTACACTTAGAAAAGAAATTGGTTACTTGTTAAGAAAGGGGAACTTGAAGGAGCTTTTGGGACGAAAGAAGTCAAGGATCCAGGATCCTGAAAGGATCCCAGAAAAGGCTCCTGCTCCTCCAGCAGATGCACAAGTTATAAACTTCATATCCGGTGGATCAGACATTTGTTGTACTTCCTTTTCAGTAGCCAAAAGACATGCCATGGAAACCAAGATGGATAATGGAGACAGACCCATCCGAACCTCCACTGTTACCAAGGATAAAATTATAACTTTTGATGAGGATGATCGTGTTGATGTTCAGGATCCTCATCATGATGGTCTTATTATTACTCTGTTTATTTCAAACCATTTTGTTCGTAGGATCCTGATAGATGGAGGAAGCTCAGTAAACATCATTCAGCTTGATGTCCTCAAGAATATGAACATCCCTGAATCAGACATTGTCCCAAGATCCTCAGTTCTTGTGGGATTCAGCGGAGAGACCAAGAATACATTGGGGGCATCAAACTCCCCATCTATATTGAAGGACTCCAGTCTTATCAAAAATTTTGTGTTATAGATTGCTTATCTTGTTGTAATGTTATCCTTGGTAGGCCATGGATACATGACATGAAGGCAGTCCCATCTACCTATCATTAATGTGTAAAGCTTCCTAGTCCATGGGGAGTGGTGAAAATTGAGAGTGATCAACAAGAAGCTAAGAATTGTTACACGTCATCAATGAAGCCAACCTGAAGACAAAGGGAGCAATAGCAATTAAAGCATCCTCCAAGAGATGTCTTGGAGGCAAGAGAACAGGATGTGAAAGAAATCCTTATGGATCCTCATGATCCTGAATCCATAGTCTTCATAGGATCAGGGATCCTCAGCAACATTGAACAGGATCTAGTATCCTTCCTTAAGAGGAGGAAAACTACCTTTTCCTGGAAGCATGAGGACATGACAGGTATATCTAAAGATATAATTACTCATAAAATTGGTATTAACAGGTCATTCAAGCCTATACATCAGAAGAGGAGGAAGTTTGCACCTGAAAGGAATGCTATTATCCAGGAAGAGGTAGATAAACTACTTCGGGCATGTATGATAAGAGAGGTTAAGTATCCAAGGTGGTTAGCCGATATGGTTGTTGTTCAAAAGAAAAATGGAAAGTGGAGGGTATGTGTCGATTTTAATGATTTAAACAAGGCATGTCCCAAGGATCCTTTCCCGTTACCCCACATTGGCTCCATGGTGGATGCTACCGCGGGTCATGAATTGTTGACTTTTATGGATGCTTCATCTGGATTTCAACAAATTCATATGGAACCATCTGATCAAGAGGATACAACCTTTATGACCCCAACTGGTATATATTGTTATATTGCTATGCCATTTGGACTGAGGAATGCAGGTGCTACTTATCAAAGGCTAGTCAATATGATGTTCAAAGAACAAATTGGACACACTATGGAAGTCTATATAGATGACATGGTGGTTAAGTCCAAGAAAGCTGAGGATCAGCTTAGAGACTTGGAGGAAGCATTCAATATCCTTGATAAATTTAATATGAAACTAAATCCTTCCAAGTGTCACTTTGGTGTTAAAGCAGGTAAATTCCTAGGCTGTATGGTGACAAAAAGAGGCATTGAAGCAAGTCCAAAGAAAATTAAGGCTATTGTGAATATCAAATCTCTTGCCAATGCCAAGGATGTGCAAAGATTGACAAGCAGGATCGCAGCCTTGAAAAGGTTCATATCCAAATCCTCAGAAAAATGCAAAGAATTCTATGACATTTTGAGGAAGAACAAGAAATTTGAGTGGACTGAAAAGCATGAAAATGCTCTCAAAGCTCTTAAGGATTACCTATCCTCAGCCCCTGCCTTGATGAAACCAGAAAAAGGGGATATATTATCCTTGTATTTGGCGGTATCCTCTAAAGCAGTAAGTGCGGTCCTTGTTAAGGATCATGAAGGTACACAACATCCTGTCTATTATGTAAGTAAGAGTTTGCTTGATGCTGAATTCAGGTATTCACATTTAGAAAAAACTTATCCTTGCACTAATTATGGCATCTACTAAATTAAGACATTATTTAGAAAAACTTATCCAATTAAGAATGTTCTTAGGAAACCTGAAATGTCAGGAAGGATCGCGAAGTGGGCAGTGAAGCTTAGTGCATATGATATAAGATATGAACCAAGGACTGCCATCAAATCCCAAGCCTTAGCTGACTTTGTGGCAGATTTTAGTAGTGACTTGCAAAGGGAAGCTGAGTTAGAAGTTCAGCAGCTTGAAGAAAGTAAGGATCCTTGGATACTCTTCACGGATGGAGCTTCTAATGTCAAAGGAACATGACTTGGAATACTACTAAAATCGCCACAGGGGGACATAATACCCCACTCCATAGCTTGTGAGTTTCAAACTACTAATAATGAGGCTGAATATGAAGCCTTGATAGCTGGTTTGCAAATTGCCAAGCATATGAGTATCAAGTATCTTGAGGTACATGTAGATTCATTGTTAATTACTAATCACTTTAATGGATCCTATGCTGTTAAAGGTGAAAACCTAATCAAATATTTAGAGATAGTCAAAGAATTGGCACTCTCTTTTGTTTCCTTTAGTTTGACACAGGTACCTAGAGAAGAGAATGCAGAAGCTGATGCATTGGCCAATCTAGGATTATCCTTGAAGATTCCAGAAGATATCAGGATCCCTATTATCCACATCCTAACCCCTTCTATTGAGGGTCATGTAGCCATGGAGATAGGAGAGGATTCTGCAATCATCCCTAGTGATGATACACAATCTCATTCAGGATCATGGATCCTTCCAACCATGAGATACATACAACATGGAGAGATTCCTACAGGAGAAAACCCCAGGGCTTTCAAAATTAAGGTATCTCAATTTACAATATTGAATAACATGCTATTTAAACGATCTCTTGCAGGTCCATATCTAAGATGCATTGAGGATCCTGAAATCCAAGAAGTCCTAAAGGATTTTCATGAAGGAGATTGTGGAAACCACACTGGGGACAGGGCATTATTCTCAAGGATCCTGAGGACAGGATACTATTGGCCTGCTATGAAGAAGGATGCTGTGGAATATGCCAAGAAGTGTGATCCTTGTCAGAGACATAGTAATATCCTTCACCAACCAGCAGAGCTCTTACATCCTATATCCTCTTCTTGGCCATTTATGAGATGGGGAATGGATATAGTTGGTAAGTTTCCTAAGGCACCTGGTGGAAAAGTATTCATGCTTGCTATGACTGATTACTTCTCCAAGTGGATAGAGGCTGAAGCCTTTGCTCAAGTCAGAGAAAAAGAAGTGATATCCTTTATTAAAAGAAACATTATTACTAGATTTGGTATTCCTTCTGAAATTGTTTGTGATAATGGATCCCAATTTATTGGGAGTAGAACTACTAACTTTTGTGACAGCTGGGGAATTAAGATGATAACATTAACACCAGTCCATCCAAAAGCTAATGGTCAGGCAGAATCATCCAACAAGATCATCATCAACTACTTGAAGAAGAATCTTGGATCCAAGAAAGGAAAATGGGCAAAAGATCTACCTTATGTATTATGGGCTGACAGGACAACTCCTAAGAATGCTACTGGCCAAACTCCATTTTCATTGGTATTTGGGGCAGAATCAGTGATCCCTACAGAAATGGTGGTTCCTACTGCAAGAACAAGCATCCGTGATCCTAAAGAGAATGCTGAATACTTGGTTCAAGATTTGGATACTATAGAAGAACTCAAGGATTTGGCAAGGATAAGGATGGCTAGTTATCAACAAAGGATGGCTGGAGCCTACAATAAGAATGTCAGGATCAGGAAGTTCCAAGTTGGTGATATGGTATTAAGGAAAGCATTTCAGAATACCACAAATCCTGCTGATGGAAAATTGGCACCAAAGTGGGAAGGTCCCTACCTGATTGAAGCTGAGGCTGGAAAGGGGGCATATCGATTGCTAACAATGGAAGGTGATTTACTACCAAGAGCTTGGAATGCTGTCCATTTGAAGAAATACTTCATGTGATAAGGATTTGCTATCCTTAGCAATATTCATGATCCACATCCTTGAAGGATCCTTAGAGGATGGAGGATCCTCATCCTGGTAATGATCTAATTTCAATCTAATTAATTTTTTAATTATTTTATGCATAAGGGGAAGGATCCTGGATCCTTTATCCTTCTTTCACTTAGTTCTGAGTTTTGCAAAAAGATGACATATCCTTGACAAAGGATTGAATATCCACAGAAGTATCCAGTTGTTTGGGCTTGACCCCAGTTGTTTGGGCTTGACCCCAGTTTTTTGGGCCTGTCCCTAGTATCGCCAGTAGTGCACGATGATCCTGGTACAGTTCATGGCAATGGGACTGTTTTAGTTAAAAATCAAGCAAAGATAGTGCAACCAAATCTGATTTTGTGAGGTAACATGCTTGAATCAATGAACAATACTAAGGATCACTCAGAATTGTAATGAACAAGTGACACAATGATTTATACGAGGAAAAAGCCCTTGATCAATAGTTGATCTCCGGCATAAAAAACCTCGGGTGATGGAAACTACCGATCACCAACTCAGATTAAACAGAAAATGTATTACAACTTTGGATGATAGCGAGCTAGTTACAAGGATCACTAGAGTGTAAGGTGCAAAAAAGTGTGTAATCGCCAAGCTAACTGTCAAGAGCTAATGAGAGCCGTCACGAGTGTGTGTGTGTGTGTTTAGCCAAAAATAGCCAAGTGTTATAATCTAGCTCGCTATCCCCTTTTAAGTTTGGAAATTATCTAAGCTAACTAACTATCCGCATTTCATGCAAGTCTTCCACGAACTCCATAACGTCCATATTAGTCAAGCACGTGCGGAATAAATAGGGAATATGCTCCAGGAATATCGCCAAGACCAAGTCCAAGCACGTACTCCTGCAAAACAACATCATATTCAAAGCAGACAATCGTTAGTGTAAGGATCCTTATGATGATCCTGGATCCTGATCCTACAATACTCTCCGAGGATCACTAATTCAAACAGAATTGAGGATCCCTAAGTCCAACAGTAATTGAGGATCACTGATCTTTTGAAAATCCTCCCCTAACAATTGCCCCCAAAATATAAGGAGTAAAGTGTAAATAAACGAGTTATATTTTCTCGTTCTTATCTGTAACAAACCAACGGATATATAGCCGTTGTATTCTGACTAGCCGTTGCCAATCTGACGTCATTGAAGTGACTATCCTGCAAGATCATGATTATAAATTGAAGTTAGAGATAATGGTTAGGAAACATTTAAATTCGTGCGTTTCATCCTTTAAATCCTCATTCGAAGATCTGATCAGGTACTTCTCTTTCCTTCCTCTCTTCATATTCTCATTCTGTTTCTTCTTCTTCACCATCATTATGCCCAAGATGATGCTAAGATCTTCACCGGCCAAGGATCACAAAAAGGACAGCCTTTGAAGAGCCAAGGGATCATCGAAGGCTCTGCGAAGGAGCGATGCTGCTTTACTGATCCACAGATAGACAGGATTCGCCATTGTTTTCCGGCGAACACCGTTTTCAAAGCTTTTTATCCCACCGTCCTGAGCGACTTTGTTTCTGAAACCTGGGTAGCTTTTCCGGTCACCCCATTTACGATAGGATACTCGTATCCTTTTCCTGATTTCACCCAGTCTTTCTTCTCTCTCACCGGCATCTCCTACATCCAAGCGATGCCAATGATGTGGAGGGTCTTGTATACCCTTGAAAGAATCATTGAGCATGAAGGTATTGATCTGGGAATGTCAGAGTTAGCAGAAATGTACGACCTTGTGAGCCATGGATCTCATCGATATCTATTCAAACACAAACCTGGTGAAGAACACCCCATCTTCAAAACCACTAAGAATGACACCAACTGGAAAAGGCGATTCTTCTTTGTCAGAAGGGATTCCATCCCTGATGGGAAGGATCTTCCAAGAAAATGGGTTACTCATGGTAGGATAGGGGATCCTTATAGAAGGATCACAGGATAACCTGGTTTCTGCTGAGGATCACTAACATCCTTTTGTTTCTATTTTGCAGCTATTACCGTTTCACACATTATTACAACACCTGCAACGAAGGAAAGGCTTGCTGCTTTCCGGGGGCTTGATCCTGCAATAAGAACATTTCAAGCAAATACCCAGGATTCTCAGGAAGTATCCTCAGGCTCTGTTACGATGTCAAGTAAGTATCCCATTTTGTGCATAACTAAATATTTAAATTAGAATGAAATAAGGATACTTATCTGTTTTGGATGTGTAGGTGCTGGAAAATCATCGAAGTCTGCTACTCGTTTCAGTGTTACTGACCTTGATGCTGTCCGATCCTCAAAGAAAAAGCCTGCTGCTAGTCCATCCGTCACGATCCCCAAGGCAACCACTTCAAAGGGAAGGGGTGGAAAGAAAAGGAAGACTGCTGATACCCTTGAAGGTCTGCCTCTGATCCAGCATCAGTTTGAGGAATACGTTGCTGAGGTAAGAATAACTGATCCTTAAATGTGATTCTTGTACATGATCCTTCCATGCTGAGGGTAAGGGATCCTGAATTGTATCCTTTCTTTTGCAGAAATTTGCTGAAATCCAAGATTACGTAGGGAGTATTGAAGAGGTTGAGCAAAAGTGTGTGGACCTCCAAAAGATCATGCTGGCCAAGGATAAGAAGTTTGCCTCCCTTGAAAACGATGTCAATCTACTGAAGAGGGAACTTGTCCTGGCTCATATCACTGCTGATCAGGAGAAGGCTGAAATCACAAATGATGCTAAAGTCTCCGCTGCCATTGCTATGTACAGAACCAAGTTACAGATGGCCCAAGAAGCTCAGGATCCTGACTTTGATAAGAGCAACTGGGACATAGAGGGCTGGAAGGCTAGGTTGGTTGAGCTGGATGACGAAGAAGAGGCTGGTGAGGTCTTAGCAATCGAGGCTGGCAGTAGTGGGGTTAAGGATCATGTGGGTGATGCCGGAGCTGGAGGAGCTGGTGAAGGTGATGGTGATGCAGCAAAGGTGTAAGCTGCTGAAATGGGCGATGATGGACATTTCTAGAGGCGGCCGGAGCCCATTTGTTAGGACTTGGTAGTAGTTTTTTGGTTATGGTGTTTTGAAACAATCTTGGGTTGTATTTGAACAATAATTTCTAGGGTTATGGATCATGGATCCTTAGACAATAGGTAGGATAATGGGTGGTGGATGGATCCTCTGTTTGGGGGATGAAGCCACTTGTTATCCTGCCATCTTTTATTTCCTGCACTTCAAAGACCTATTAACAATGGACACCCTTTACCTACCCCAGCGGACGGGCCACGTATTGCTGGTAGATGCTTGGGGTAGGTAATTTTGACAACCTTGAAGGGTTTAACGTTTTGTGAATAAAATAACTTTAACTTTCTAGCTATTTCCCGTGTTATTATCCTTGTGAATACTTTACTTTTCAATTGTTGTGGTATATATTTTGTCTGAATTTATTAAGTAAAGAAGAAAAATTTAATAAATATTCTCAAAAATTTTAGGATACGATCAAGGATCACATATTCTATAGTCGACAAGTTCTGAAAAGTAGTGTAGTTCAAGGATCATAAGTTCAGTTGTCAAAGGATAAGGGTCACTCATGTAAATAATAAATAAAATCAAGATACTTAAGGATCATACCTGAGAATCCAAGTTAGGCTCCTAACCTTTAACACTTATAATCAGGTTAACCAAAAGACAAACCTTAGTAGAAGGTAAGGATCAAGGATCCTTGGTCATTTAGCATCAAAAACCTGAAATAGGATACAACTTGGGACTGAGCCAATATAAGATAAAAGTTAGTAACTGGGGACAAGCCCAATATACTGGGAACAAGCCCAAAGGATAACTAGGGACAAGCCGAAAGGATAACTGGGGACAAGCCAAAAGGATAACTGGGGACAAGCCCAAAGGATCGTGTGTAAACTGGAGTATGGCCCTCACTGGCGACTATCCAAACTTAGTGACATGAAAATGCCAAAACCTTAGCTAACGTGAAAACGTTAGAAACCTTAGGAACGGATGTATGGTACGTCTACCATTATACGTAGGATCCTGAATACAACCAGTGCAATGAAATTGTCAGCCCCTAAAGCGAGTACTGGTCCCATTGCAATGAACTGTACCAGGATCATCGTGCGCTACTGGCGATACTGGGGACCGGACCAAACTAGGGTCAAGCCCAAATAACTGGATACTTCTGTGGATGCTCAATCCTTTGTTAAGGATACCCGAACCTTCAAAACTTAGAATCAAGTGAAAGGAGGATAAAGGATGCAGGATCCTTATCCTTATATAAGATCGTTAAAGAATGAAATAGTTGGAGATTAGAATATTACCAAAATGAGGATCCTTTGTCCTGTAGGGATCCTTCAAGGATACTTGTCAGGTAAGGATCATGGATCCTTATTACATGAAGTATTTCTTCAAGTGGACAGCATTCCAAGCTCTTGGTAACAAATCACCTTCCATTGTTAGCAATCGATATGCCCCCTTCACTGCTTCAGCTTCGATCAAGTAAGGGCCTTCCCACTTTGGTGCCAACTTTCCATCAGCAGGATTGGTGGTATTCTGAAATGCTTTCCTCAACACCATATCACCAATTTGGAATTTCCTGATCCTGACATTTTTATTGTAAGCTCCAGCCATTCTTTGTTGATAACTGGCCATCCTTATCCTTGCCAAATCCCTGAGTTCTTCTATAGTATCCAAATCTTGAACCAATTTTTCAGCATTTTCTTTAGGATCACGAATGCTTGTTCTTGCAGTAGGAACCACCATCTCTGTAGGGATCATTGATTCTGCCCCAAATACCAAAGAAAATGGACTTTAGCCAGTGGCATTCTTGGGAGTTGTCCTATCAGCCCAAAGCACATAAGGTAGTTCTTATGCCCATTTTCCTTTCTTGGATCCAAGCTTCTTCTTCAAATTGTTGATGATGATCTTGTTGGATGATTCTGCCCGACCATTAGCTTGTGGGTGGACTGGTGTTGATGTTATCATCTTAATCCCCCAGCTGTCACAAAAGTTAGTAGTTCTACTCCCAATAAATTGGGATCCATTGTCACAAACAATTTCAGAAGGGATACCAAATCTAGAATTAATGTTTCTTTTAATAAAGGATATCACTTCCTTTTCTCTGACTTGAGCAAAGGCTTCAGCCTCTATCCACTTGGAGAAGTAATCAGTCATAACAAGCATGAATACTTTTCCACCAGGTGCCTTAGGGAGCTTACCAACTATATCCATTCCCCATCTCATAAATGGCCAAGAAGAGGATATAGGATGCAAAAGCTCTGCTGGTTGATGAAGGATATTACTATGTCTCTGACAAGGATCGCACTTCTTGGCATATTCCACTACATCCTTCTTCATAGTAGGCCAATAGTATCCTGTCCTCAGGATCCTTGAGAATAATGCCCTGCCCCCAGTGTGGTTTCCACAATCTCCTTCATGGAAATCCTTTAGGACTTCTTGGATTTCAGGATCCTCAATGCATCTTAGATATGGTCCTGCAAGAGATCGTTTATACAACATATTATTCAATATTGTAAATTGAGATACCTTGATTTTGAAAGCCCTAGGGTTTTCTCCTGTAGGAATCTCTCCATGTTGTATGTATCTCATTATTGGATCGATCCATGATCCTGAATGAGATAGAGTATCATCACTAGGGATGATAGCAAAATCCTCTCCTATCTCCATGGCTACATGATCCTCGATAGCAGGGGTCAGGATATGGATAATAGGGATCCTGATATCCTCCGGGATCTTCAAGGATGATCCTAGATTAGCTAATGCATCAGCCTCTGCATCCTCTTCCCTTGGTACCTGTGTCAAACTAAAGGAAACAAAAGAGAGTGCCAATTCTTTGACTATCTCTAAATATTTGATTAGCTTTTCACCTTTAACAGTATAGGATCCATTAAAGTGATTAGTGATTAATTATGAATCTACATGTACCTCAAGATACATGATCCTCATATGCTTAGCAATTTGCAAACCAGCTATCAAGGCTTCATATTCAGCCTCATTATTAGTAGTTTGAAATTGACAAGCTATGGAGTGGGGTATTATGTCCCCCTGTGGCGATTTTAGTAGTATTCCAAGCCCTGTTCCTTTGACATTGGAGGCTCCATCAGTGAAGAGTATCCAAGGATCCTTAGTTTCTTCTAGCTGTTGAACTTCTAACTCAGCTTCCTTTTGCAAGTCACTACTAAAATCTGCACAAAGTCAGCTAAGGCTTGGGATTTGATGGCAGTCCTTGGTTCATATCTTATATCATATGCACTAAGCTTCATTGCCCACTTCGCGATCCTTCTTGACATTTCAGGTTTCCTGAGAACATTCTTAATTGGAAAATTAGTCTTAACAATAATGGCATGAGTCTCAAAGTAATGTCTTAATTTAGTAGATGCCATAATTAATGCAAGGATAAGTTTCTCTAAATGTGAATACCTGGATTCAACATCAAGTAAACTCTTACTTACAAAATAAACAGGATGTTGTGTACCTTGGTGATCCTTAAAAAGGAACGCACTTACTGCTTTTGAGGATACTGCTAGGTATAAGGATAATATATCCCCCTTTTCTGGTTTCATCAGGGCGGGGGCTGAGGATAGGTAATCCTTAAGATCTTTGAGGGCACTTTCATGCTTCTCAGTCCATTTAAATTTCTTGTTCTTCCTCAGGATGTCATAGAATTCCTTGCACTTTTCTGAGGATTTGGATATGAACCTGTTCAAGGCTGCGATCCTGCCTGTCAATCTTTGCACATCCTTGGCATTCGCAGGAGATTTGATATTCACAATAGCCATAATCTGCTCTGGACTTGCTTCAATGCCCCTCTTTGTCACCATATAGCCTAAGAATTTACCTGCTTAAACACCAAAATGACACTTGGAAGGATTCAGTTTCATATTAAATTTATCAAGGATATTGAATGCTTCCTCCAAGTCTTTTAGGTGATCCTCAGCTTTCTTGGACTTAACCACCATGTCATCTATATAGACTTCCATAGTGTGTCCAATTTGTTCTTTGAACATCATATTGACTAGCCTTTGATAAGTAGCACCTGCATTCCTTAGTCCAAATGGTATAGCAATATAACAATATATACTAGTTGGGGTCATAAAGGTTGTATCCTCTTGATCAGATGTTTCCATCGGAATTTGTTGAAATCCAGATGAAGCATCCATAAAAGTCAACAATTCATGACCCGCGGTAGCATCCACCATGGAGTCAATGTGGGGTAATGGGAAAGGATCCTTGGGACATCCCATGTTTAAATCAGTAAAGTCGACACATACCCTCCACTTTCCATTTTTCTTTTGAACAACAACCACATTGGCTAACCACCTTGGATACTTAACCTCTCTTATCATACCTGCCCGAAGTAGTTTATCTACCTCTTCCTGGATAATAGCATTCCTTTCAGGTGCAAACTTCCTCCTCTTTTGATGAATTGGCTTGAATGACCTGTCAATGCCGAGTTTATGAGTAATTATATCTTTAGATATACCTGTCATATCTTCATGCTTCCAGGCAAAGGTAGTTTTCCTTCTTTTAAGGAAGGATACTAGATCCTGTTCAATGTCGCTAAGGATCCCTGATCCTATGAGGATCTTGGATTCAGGATCACGAGGATCCATAAGGATCTCTTTTACATCCTGCTCTCTTGCCTCCAAGACATCTCTTGAAGGATATTTTAATTGCTATTGCTCCCTTGGTCTTGAGGCTGGCTTCATTGATGAGGTATAGCAATTCTTAGCTTCTTGTTGATCACTTTCAATTTTCACCACTCCCCATGGACTAGGAAGCTTTACGCATTGATGATATGTTGATGGGACTGCCTTCATGTCATGTATCCATGGCCTGCCAAGGATAACATTACAGCATGATAAGCAATCTATAACACAAAACTTTTGATAAGAATGGAGTCCTTCAATATAGATAGGGAGTTTGATGTCCCCCAATGTGTTTTTGGTTTCCCCGCTAAATCCCACAAGTACTGAGGATCTTGGGACAATGTCTGATTCAGGGATATTCATCTTCTTGAGGACATCAAGTTGGATGATGTTTACTGAGCTTCCTCCATCTATCAGGATCCTGCGGACAAAATGGTTAGAAATAAATAAGGTAATAACAAGACCATCATGATGAGGATCCTGAACGTCAAGACGATCATCCTTATCAAAAATTATAATCTTATCCTGTGTGACAGTGGAGGTCCGGATGGGTCTGTCTCCATTATCCATCTTGGTTTCTGTTAGGGAATGAATTTTATGCTAAGGATCATCTATCCTGAGACTGGGCATGGATCACAGAACCTTAATGGATGATGCAGATGGTCTGAGGATCCAGAGTCTGAGGATCACGAGTCTGAGGATCCAGGATCCTTAACAGAACTTATGATTTCTAACAATTGTCACGTTTTTAATGTTTATATGCAGGTAATGGACGTTGAGGACTAATTCTCACCTAGAATCTCGGGAATATTCCTTCAAGATGCCCCACATGTGCTATTTTTATGATGGTCATGGGGAGAAAACATGGTCTTCCTTAATTTTAGGACTTGTTTGTTATTTCTAATTTAAGGGGTTGATCAAGTTTAGAGAACACATAAGGCAATAAGCAGAAAACACACACTTTCTCTCGTGAATATCAGCTCTCAAACACACTCACACTTTGGAAAATATTGTACAACACTTGATCAACTTCCGAAGTTGTAAACTTTTACTTGTTTAATTCACTTGGTGATCGGTAGTTTCCATCACCCGAGGTTTTTTATGCCGGAGATCTTCTAAAGATCAAGGGCTTTTTCCTCGTATAAATCTTGGTGTTCATCATTGATTTCATATACTTGTCATTCATACAATTAACCAAGCATCATACCTCACAAAATCAGATTTGGTTGCATTATCCTTGTGTGATTTTTGACCAAAACAGTTTGGCGCCCTCCGTGGGGCCATTGGTGCTTCATTTCTGAGAAATTTTGTTCATTTCGGTCATTTCGGTTCATCACCTTCAACCACATGGCTTCTCAGGGAAAAACTTCTTCAAGTTCCCTGCATTCCAAAAGAATGATGAGAATGCTCCGAAGAAGACAACCCCCGTTTTCACAAAACCAACTGTTGTTTCTTCCTCTACACTTACTAACAGTGATCTTTATGCTTTGATTTTGCAGATGAGAGGATACATGCAACAACAGGACGAAACTAATGGCAGGATCCTTCGCGAAATTGATAAAATTAGCAGAGGATCATCCCCCTTTGCTGCCGAGGTCACTGAATTTCGACACTCCGGTCATAACTTCCCAGCACTTTGCAACTCCAGATGTCCAATACCAGGGTGGATCAACAGGAATGCGTTCTGGATCATCGGCAATGTCTCAGGCTCAAGGATCCTCTTTCCAGCCTTCAGGATCCTCATTTCAGCATCAGGGATTCTTCACCAGTTTAGGAGGATGCATGGGGACGCAGCCAATTCAAGGATCCTCTCAGGTTCAAGGATCCTCCCAGGTTCAAGGATCCTCTCAGGTTCAAGGATCCTCTAAGGTTCAAGGATCCTCTCAGGTTCAAGGATCCTCTCAGGTTCAAGGATCCTCCCAGGTTCAAGGATCCTCTCAGGTTCAAGGATCCTCTCAGGTTCAAGGATCCTCTCAGGTTCAAGGATCCTCCCAGGTTCAAGGATCCTCCTTCCAGGTTCAAGGATCCTCATCTCAGGTTTCCGGATCCATGGATTATCCTCCAAGACCTTCATTCACAGCACATCAAGGATCCAACATCTTCCAGGATCAAGGATACTTAAGGAGTGTGCAACCCGGAAGTTCAGATGTTCAGCTAGGAGACTTCATACCGATGCAGACTATTGCTTCTTCTGGTCCCTCAGTTATACCAGAATCCTGTCAATATGGATTCACATCTGGAATTCCAACCTTGAATCCATTAGGAGGTAACACTTTGAATACTTCTTATAATGCTAACCATGGCTTCGTGCAGGATACAGGAATCAACCAAGCTATGGCTAAGGAATTGCAGAAACTCAAAGATATGATATCCAGCGTTCCAGGAGTGGTTAAGCCCATTCCTGAAATTCCAGATGGAAGTCACAAGGGAAAGAATGGAGATCAATCCCATTCCTTAGAGGTTAAAAGAAGCATGTCTATGCAAGGGTTTTGGATCCACACTCACAGGATCTGCTCTTAAATGGCTGCTAAGTCTTCCCCCTTACTCTATTACTCCATTTGCTAATCTAGTTAATCTGTTTAATAGTCAATTTTCATGTAGTAGAAAATTGGAACGATTAACTAGTGAGCTATTTAGGGTAACACGAGGTCAAAATGAATCACTTAGAGATTACATCACTAAGTTTAGTAAAGAATCCTTAGATACCCCTAACCTGGATATTGCTACTGCTGTTGAAGCTTTTAAAATGGGTTTACTTAAGGATTCTCAGTTCTATGATGATCTTGTTATGACACCTTGCAGGAACTTAGATGAGGTAAGGAACATGGCCCTTAGGTTCATCCGTTTAGAAGATGACAAAAGGATCCAGGAGAGATTGTCAGGATCCTCAGAACAAGACAAACAAGGATCCTATCTCAAGGATAACTGATCCAAGCAATACTCCAACATGACAACCAGAATGTGCATGCTGTGGAACAAGAGGAAGATGATGAGGATTATCTTCCTATTTCTGAATATTGTTTTTCTGCTGATAATAATGAACTAATCCTTTCTATGCAGAGTTTAGGTAACAAGGTTAGGTGGCCAAGGAAGAATGACAAACCGCCTGCCACCAAAGACGAATCGAAATAGTGTGCTTACCATGGGGATTCTGGTCATCTCACAGATGAGTGCATAGCATTAAGGAAGGAGATAGGTTATCTTTTGAGCAAAGGATACTTGAAGGAATTGCTTGGAAGGAAAAAGTCAAGGATCAAGGATCCTGAGAAAGTTCCTGAAAAAGCTCCTCCTCCACCAGCTGATGCTCAAATCATCCATTTCATCTCCGGAGGTTCTCAGCAGCTAAGAGACATGCAAAGGAAACAAAGATGGAGAATAGGGACAGACCTGTTCGAACTTCCATCCTTACCTAGGAAAAAGTCATATACTTTGATGGGGATGACCGTGTCGACATACATGATCCTCATCATGACGGTTTGGTTATTACATTATTTATATCTAACCATTTTGTTCGCAGGATTCTCATTGATGGAAAAAGCTCAGTGAACATAATCTAGTTGGATGTCCTCAATAGAATGGACATCCTTGAATCCGATATTGTCCAAAGATCATCTGTCCTTGTGGGATTCAGTGGAGAGACAAAGATTACATTGGGGGACATCAAACTTCCTATCTATATAGAGGGAGTGAATTATGTTAAAAAAATTCTATATTATTGATTGCTTATCTTGCTGTAATGTTATCTTTGGCAGGCCATGGATACACGATATGAAGGCAGTCCCTCTTAACATATCATCAATGTGTCAAGCTCCCAACTCTATGAGATATGGTGAAGATAGAAAGTGATCAGCAGGAGGCAAAGAACTGTTACACTTCTTCAATGAAGCCAGCCTCCAAGGAGCAAGACGTCATGGATGCAAGAGAGCAAGATGTTAAGGATATTCTGGTGAACCCAGAGGATCCTGAATCCCAAATTTTTATAGGATCCGGGATCCTAGACAGTATTGAGCAGGATTTAGTATCCTTCTTGGAAAGAAGAAAATCTACCTTTGCTTGGAAACATGAAGATATGACAGGTATATCTAAGAATGTTATTACTCACAAACTTAGTATTGATATGTCTTTCAAGCCAATACACCAAAAAAGGAGAAAGTTTGCACTTGAAAGGAATGCCATTATCCAAGAAGAGGTAGACAAATTGCTCAAGGCAAGTTTGAGTGGACTGATAAGCATGAAGGTGCACTCAAGGTTCTTAAGGATTATCTATCCTTAGCACCAGCCCTGATGAAACCAGAAAATGGAGAATCGTTATCCTTATACTTAGCTATTTCAGCTAAAGCAGTAAGTGTGATCCTAGTTAAGGATCATGAAGGCTCTCAACATCCGGTATACTATGTAAGTAAAATTCTACTTGATGCTGAGGCCAGGTATTCTCATTTAGAGAAATTAATTCTTGATTTAATTATGGCTTCTGCTAAACATAGACATTATTTAGAAACTCACACCATTATTGTGAAAACTAACCTTCCTATCAAGAATGTTCTCAGGAAACTTCAAATGTCAGGTAGGATGACAAAGTGGGCAATCAAGCTTATTGCATATGACATTAAGTATGAACCCAGGACTGCCATCAAGTCCCAAGCTTTAGCTGACTTTGTGGCTGATTTCAGTAGTGATCTACAAAGGGAAGCTGAATTAGAAGTCCAACAACTTGAGAAGACCAAGGATCCTTAGACACTCCTCACGGATGGAGCTTCAGATGTTAAAGGAACTAGACAAAGCACACTACCAAAATCGCCACAAGGGGACATTATACCCCAATCCATTGCATGTGAATTCCAAACCACTAATCATGAGGCAGAGTATGAGGCCTTGATAGCAGGTTTGCAATTAGCTAACAATATGAGGATCAGGTATCTTCAAGTATATGTAGATTCTCTATTAATTACTAATCATTATAACGGTTCTCACACTATCAAAAGTGAAAAACTAATCAAGTACTTAGAAATAGTCAGGAAACTGGCAGATTCTTTTGCTTTTTTCAATTTATCACAGGTACCCAGGGAAGAAAATGTAGAAGCTGACGCTCTAGCTAATCTTGGATCATCACTAAAGATTCCAGAGGATGTGAAAATACTCATCATTCATGTCTTAGCCCCTGCTATTGAAGATCACATAGCTATGGAGATAGCAGAGGATTCTGCAATCATACCTAGTGATGGTGCACAATCAAATTCTGGATCCTGGATCCTTCCGATCCTGAGATATATACAACATGCAGAGATTCCTACAGGAGAAAACCCCAGAGCTTTCAAAGTCAAGGTATCTTAATTCACCATACTAAATGACATGTTACACAAGATATCTCTTGCAGGTCCCTAGTTGCGGTGCATTGAGGATCCAGAAATTCAAGAAGTTCTGAAGTATTTTCATGAAGGAGACTGTGGGAACCACACTGGGGGCAGAGCACTATTCTTAAGGATCCTCAGAACAGGATTCTATTGGCCTATGAGGAAGAAGTATGCTGTGGAATACACAAAGAAATGTAATGCTTGTCAAAGACATAGCATTATCCTTCATCAACCAGCGGAGCTCCTTCATCCTATTATTACCAGATTTGATGGCCAGTTATCAACAAAGAATGGATGGAGCATACAACAAGAATGTCAGGTTCAGAAGATTTCAATGTCCCTACTTAATTGAAGCTGAAGCAGGAAAGGGGGCATATCATTTGTTAACAATAGATGGTGACCTCTTACCAAGAGCTTGGAATGCTGTTCATCTAAAGAAATACTTTAAGTAAGAAGGATCAGGGATCATTAGCGATACTAGTATTCTGATTAAGGATCTGGGATCCTCAAAGGATATATGATTCTACATTTGGTAACACATTACTTTCATTTTCATTCATCTTATACTTATTACTTATCATAAGGCAAAGATGTTAAACATTTAACATCTATTTTCACAAAGTTTAAGCTTTTGCAGAGTTGTTATCATTTTACAGAAGTTCAAAGTGGTTGGCCAACTCTCCAAAGTTTATAGGCTTGTCCCCAGTTATTTGGGCTTGTCCCCAGTTTTGGGCTTGTCCCCAGTTTGGGCCTGTCCCCAGTTTCGCCAGTAGCGCACGATGATCCTGGTATAGTTCATGGCAATGGGACCAGTACTCGCTTTAGGGGCTGACAATTTCATTGTACTGGCTATATTTAGATCCTACGTATAATGGTAGACGTACCATACATCCGTTCCTAAGGTTTCTAACGTTTTCACGTTAGCTAAGGTTTTGGCATTTTCATGTCGCTCAAGTTTAGGTAGTCGCCAGTGAGGGCCATACTCCAGTTTACACAAGTTTATTTGGGCTTGACCCCAGTTTACATCCGTTTATTTGGGCTTGTCCCCAGTTTATTTGGGCTTGTCCCCAGTTTGTTGGGCTTGTCCCCAGTTTATTTGGGCTTGCCCCCAGTTATTATGGGTTCATTCCCAATTATTTGGCTTGGTCCCAAGTTTGTTTTTCTTACAGGATCTTGGAGCTCTAAGGTTATACAAGTTCTAACGATAAGGATCCTTGATCCTAGAAGCTTTACTTTTCATAGTTTGCTTATTCAGCAATAATTTACAAGGATATATAATCCTAACTTGGATTCTCTGGTATGTTATATTCTAACTTTTTCTAAGCTGTAAGTTGTCTCTTATCCTTTTTGGTTAAGGATCATTGATCCACATTTATATGAACACTTCAAGTTTTCTGTTAAAAGTTTAACATTATCATCAGATTTCCAATAATTTTCCAATTGTTCAGTGATGATATCTTTGAAAATAGAAAGCATACATGAAAAATAAAGTGGAAAGAAACAACAACAGTTGTAGCTAAAAAAGTTTAATGTTATCACCCATTCATTATGTATCAAATCACCTTGCCTGGATTTCACCAGCAAAACCGTGGACCATCCATCCAGGCCGGACATGGCTATCTAACGGTTAAAGTGTCTATGCATAAATTAAATTGCAGGAAGATTAATAGCGAACGGTGTAGAAGGATTCATTATCCACGAACAGAAGGATCTTCTTGTCTGTAAAGGCACTTGAGGAGTTATCTTTAACTCTATATTTTGCAATGATGATTATAGCAGGTCTTATCAGTGACGACAGGCAGTGTAACGACTAGTTACCAGCAGCAACTGCTAATCCGCTTCTAACAGAAATATGACAGCTGTGAATCCTTATCACAACTGCCATATTGGGGGCAATTGTTAGGGCATGAATTTTATGCTAAGGATCATCTATCCTGAGACTGGGCATGGATCACAGATCCTTAATGGATGATGCAGATGGCCTGAGGATCCAGAGTCTGAGGATCCAGAGTCTGAGGATCACGAGTCTGAGGATCCAGGATCCTTAACAGAACTTATTATTTCTAACAATTGTCACGTTTTTAATGTTTATATGCAGGTAATGGACGTTGAGGACTAATTCTCAGCTAGAATCTCGGGAATATTCCTTCAAGATGCCCCACATGTTCTATTTTTATGATGGTCATGGGGAGAAAACGTGGTCTTCCTTAATTTTAGGACTTGTTTGTTATTTCTAATTTAAGGGGTTGATCAAGTTTAGAGAACACATAAGGCAATAAGCAGAAAACACACACTTTCTCTCGTGAATATCAGCTCTCAAACACACTCACACTTTGGAAAATATTGTACAACACTTGATCAACTTCCGAAGTTGTAAACTTTTACTTGTTTAATGCACTTGGTGATCGGTAGTTTCCATCACCCGAGGTTTTTTATGCCGGAGATCTTCTAAAGATCAAGGTCTTTTTCCTCGTATAAATCTCGGTGTTCATCATTGATTTCATATACTTTTCGTTCATACAATTAACCAAGCATCATACCTCACAAAATCAGATTTGGTTGCATTATCCTTGTGTGATTTTTGACCAAAACAGTTTCCTTGGCATGTCTCTTGGCTGCTGAAAAGGAAGTACCACAAATGTCTGATCCACCGGATATGAAGTTTATAACTTGTGCATCCGCTGGAGGAGCAGGAGCCCTTTCCGGGATCCTTTCAGGATCCTGGATCCTTGACTTCTTTCGTCCCAAAAGCTCCTTCAAATGCCCCTTGCTTAACAAGTAACCAATTTCCTTTCTAAGCGCAATACACTCTTCAGTGAGATGCCCAAAATCCTCATGATATGCACACCATTTGGACTTGTCCTTTATAGCAGCTGGTTTATCACTTTTCCTTGGCCACCTAGCTTTCTTACCTAGATTCTGCATTGCAAGAATTAGTTCATTGTTATCAACAGAAAAACAGTATTCAGAAATGGGAGGATAATCCTCATCATCCTCTTCCTGTTCCACTGCATGCACCTTCTGGTTATCAGATTTGTTGTAGGACTTTGATTTCTTGTTCCTGAAGTAGGATCCTTGCTTTTCCTGTTTTGAGGATCCTGTCAGTCTTTCCTGGATCCTTTTATCATCCTCTAATTGAATGAATCTAAGGGCCCTGGTTCTTACTTCATCAAGATTCCTGCAAGGGGTCATGACAAGATCATCATAGAATAATGAATCCCTAAGCAATCCCATTTTAAAGGCTTCTACAGCCGTAGCAATATCCATGTTAGGAATGTCTAAGGATTCTTTACTAAACTTAGTAATGTAATCTCTAAGTGATTCATTTTGACCTTGTGTTACCCTATAAAGATCACTAGTTAATCGTTCAAATTTTCTACTACAAGAGAACTGACTATTAAACAAATTAACTAGATTAGCAAATGAAGTAATAGAGTAAGGGGGAAGACTTAGCAGCTATTTAAGAGCAGATCCTGTGAGTGTGGATCCAAAACCCTTGCATAGACATGCTTCTTTTAACCTCTCAGGAATTGGATTGATCTCCATCCTCTCCCTGTATTGAGCTACATGTTCCTCTGGATCCGTTGAACCATCATATAGCTTCATAGATGGTATCTGGAATCTTTTGGGTATCTCAGCATCACATAAGGGTGGTGCAAAACAAGATATCCTATGGCTACCATCGGAGATCTCAGGAATGGGCTTGACCACTCTTGGAACACTGGATATCATATCTTTAAGCTTCTGTAATTCCCTAGCCATAGCTTGATTGATACATGTATCCTGCATGGAGCCATGGTTCGTGTTATAAGAATTATTGAAAGTGTTACCTCCCAGAGGATTCATGTTTGGAATTCAAGATGTAAATCCATATTGACGGGACTCTGGTATGATTGAAGGACCAGATGAAGCAATGGTCTGCATTGGTATGAAGTCTCCTTGATGAACATCTGAACTTCGAGGCTGCATACTTCTTAAGAATCCTTGATCCTGAAAGATGTTGGATCCTTGAACCAGAGAGGATCCTTGAACCTGAAAGGATCCTTGGGGCTGAAAGGATCCCTGAACCTGAAAGCATCCTGGGACCATAGAGAATCCTTGAACCTGGGAGGATCCTTGGACCTGGGAGGATCCTTGGACCTGGTGCATTCCCACATATCCTCCTGAGCTGACGAAGGATCCCTGATGCTGAGAATAGGATCCCGATGGCTGAGAATAGGATCCTAGAGGCTGGAAGTGAGAGCCAAATGCCTGACTCATAGTTGTTGTTCCATAACGCCTTTCTGATGGACCACTTTGATACTGGATGCCCAGAACTGCCGATTGTAGGGTAGTTACAACTGGAGTGTCAAAATTCAATGACCTTGGCATCAGAGGATAGTGATCCTCCACTGATTTCTTCTGTTTCTTGATATCACCAATCTCTTGGAGGATCCGTTCATTGGTTTTGTCTTGCTCTTGCATGCGATCTCTCATCTGCAAAATCAGAGTAAAAAGATCATTAGTAGTAGGATTAGAGGAAACAGAAGAAGTTGGTGGTTTTGGGAAAATGGGGGTTTGTTTCTTCGCAGCATTTTCAGCATTCTTCTGGGATCCAGAAGGTGGTGGAGGCAAAGGAGGAACGCCCTATGAAGAACTCATTGTCGGCATGGAGCTTGATGTGTTTTTTGCTGAAGAAGCCATTTGCTTGGTTGTAGCGAACCGAAATTACCAGAAAAATATGAATCTTCTTATGAATGAAGCACCAATTGCCCCACGGTGGGCGCCAAACTGTTTTGGTTAAAATTCAAGCAAAGATAATGCAACCAAATCTGATTTTGTGAGGTATGATGCTTGAATCAATGAACAATACTAAGGATCACTCAGAATTATAATGAACAAGTGACACAATGATTTATACGAGGAAAAAGCCCTTGATCAAGAGTTGATCTCCGGCATAAAAAAACCTCGGGTGATGGAAACTACCGATCACCAACTCAGATTAAACAGAAAATGTATTACAACTTTGGATGATAGCGAGCAAATTACAAGGATCACTAGAGTGTAAGGTGCAAAAAAGTGTGTGATCGCCAAGCTAACTGTCAAGAGCTAATGAGAGCCGTCACGAGTGTGTGTGTGTTTAGCCAAAAATAGCCAAGTGTTCTAATCTAGCTCGCTATCCCCTTTTAAATTTGGAAATTATCTAAGCTAACTAACTATCCGCATTTCATGCAAGTCTTCCACGAACTCCATAACGTCCATATTAGTCAAGCACGTGCGGAATAAATAGGGAATATGCTCCAGGAATATCGCCAAGACCAAGTTCAAGCACGTACTCCTGCAAAACAACATCATATTCAAAGCAGACAATCGTCAGTGTAAGGATCCTTATGATGATCCTGGATCCTGATCCTACAATACTCTCCGAGGATCACTAATTCAAACAGAATTGAGGATCCCTAAGTCCAACAGTAATTGAAGATCACTGATCTTTGGAAAATCCTCCCCTAACAGGGACCAGTACTCGCTTTAGGGGCTGACAATTTCATTGTACTGGCTGTATCCGGGATCCTACGTATAATGGTAGACGTACCATACATCTGTTCCTAAGGTTTCTAAGGTTTTCACGTTAGCTAAGGTTTTGGCATTTTCATGTCACTAAGTTTGGATAGTCGCCAGTGAGGGCCATACTCCAGTTTACATAAGATCCTTTGGGCTTGTCCCTAGTTATCCTTTGGGCTTGTCCCCAGTTATCCTTTGGGCTTGTCCCCAGAATTGTTGGGCTTGTCCCCAGTTACTAACTCTTCTCTTATATTGGCTTAGTCCCAAGCTATGTTCTGTTTCAGGTTTTTGAAGTTAAACAGCTAAGGATTCCTGATCCTTACCATTTACTAAGGTTTGTCTTTTGGTTATCCTGATTATAAATGTTAAAGGGTTAGGATCCTAACTTGGATTCTCAGGTATGATCCTTGATCACTTTGATTTTATTCATTATTTATATAAGTGACCCTTATCCTTTGACAACCGAACTAATGATCCTTAAGTTACATAACTTTTCTGAATTTATCGACTATAGGATATTTGATCCTTGATCATATCCTAAAAATTTTAAACATGATTTGTTAAACCTTTATCCTTTACTTACAAATTCAAAGAAAGTGAATAACAACAGTAGAAAAATAAAGAATTCACAAGGATAACAACACGGGAAATAGCCAAAAAGTTAAAGTTTTATTTATTCACAAAAGTTAAACCCTTTTAAGGTTGTCAAAATTGCCAACCCAAGTTTCTACCAGCAATACGTGGCCCGTCCACTTGGGTTGGCAAAGGGTGTCCATTGTTAACAGGTCTTAAAAGTGCAGGAATAAAAGATGGCAGGATAACAAGTGGTTTCATCCCCCAAACAGAGGATCCCTCCACCACCTATTATCCTACCTGTTGTTCAAAGGATCCTTGATCCTCAACCCTAATAGCTATTGTTTAATTATTACAGACCAACAATTGTTCATGAAAAACACCATAACCAAAAAACCACTACCAAATCCTAAAAAATGGGCTCCGGCCGCGTCTAGAAATATCCATCATCGCCCATTTCTGCAGCTCACACCTTGGCTGCATCACCACCAGCATCATCACCACCAGCTTGATCCTTCCCGCTGCCACTAGCCTCAATCGTCAAGACCTCGGTAGCCTCCTCCTCATCCTCTAGCTCAGCCAGCTTTGCCTTCCAGCCCTCCTTGTCCCAAGTGGTCCTGTCGAAGTCAGGATCCTCAGCCTCCTGGGCCATTTGCAGCTTGATCTTGTACATGGTGATGGCAGCAGAGACTTTAGCATCCTCCAGCAGCTCAGCCTTCTCATGATCAACATTTATCTGGGCCATGACCACCTGCTGCTTTGCCAAGTTCAGATCTTTCTAAAGGTGAGAGATGGTCTCATCCTTAGCCAAGAAGATCTTTTGGAAGTCCCGATGCTTCTGCTCGGCCTCTTCAACATATGCATCATACAGCATCTCGACCTCGGCGAATTTCTGCAAAAAAAAAAAACAAGGTAAAGTTCAGGATCCGTGATCCTCAGATGGGTGGGATAATCAAGCAGAATCAGTGATCCTTACATCAGCAAAGTATTCTTGGAACTGGTGGCGGATGAGAGGCAAGCCTTCCAGGTCATCAGCCTCGGTGGTCTTCCTTTTCTTTCCTCCTTTACCCTTGGAGGTAGTGGGCTTTGGCACCGGAACGATGGGGCTGGCAGTAGTTTTCTTCTTCCCGGAGCGGGCAGTGACAGTGTCAAGATCACTGACACTGAAGCGAGTGGCTGACCTTGAGGATTTTCCTGCACCTATCAATCCAAAACAACAGATAAGTATTCTTGTTTTATTTACATTTTAACATTTAATTATATACAAACTCGGATACTTACTTGACATTGTGACTGAGCCTGAGGATACTTCTTGAGAATCCTTGGTGTTTGCTTGAAATGATCTTATTGCAGGATCAAGATTCCGGAAAGAGGTGATCCTCTCCTTGGTTGCAGGTGATGAAATGATATGAGAAACAGAGATAGCTGCACAAAAGAAACAAAAAGAAGAAATCAGTTATCCTTACAGGAACGGGGTTATCCTACGATCCTTCTATAAGGATCCCCTTTCCTACCATGGGTGGCCCATTTTCTGGGGAGATCCTTTCCATCCGGGATAGAGTCCCTCCTAACGAAGAAAAAACGTTTCTTCCAGTTGGTGTCATTCTTGGTGGTTTTTAGGATTAGATGAGGTTCACCGGGTTTGTGTTTGAATAAAAAGCGGTGTGAACCATGGCTCACAAGGTTGTACAGTTCAGCAAGTTCAGACATTCCTAACTCTATATCCTCCTGCTCAATGATCCTCTCAAGGGTAAATAAAACCCTCCACATCATTGGCATGGCTTGGACATAGGATATGCCGGTAAGGGAAAAGAAAGACTGGGTAAAAGCAGGAAAAGGATAGGAGTATCCTATCAATGGGGTGACTGGAAAGGCGACCCAAGTTTCAGAAACGAAATCGCTCAAGGCGGTAGGGTCAAAAGGCTTGAAGACTGAGTCTGCCAGAAAGCAATGGCGAATCCTGTCTATATCCGGATCAGTGAAGCAGCAACGTTCCTTCGGAGAATCTTTGATAATCCCTTGGCTTTTCAAAGGACTATCCATTTGGTGATCCTTGGTAGGGGATGATCGTAACTTCATCGTGATTTGAAGGTTTCGGAGAAGAAACAGAAAAAGAATGTGAAGAGAGAAAGGAGAGAGAAGTACCTGCTTGATCTTCGAATGAGGATTTAAAGGGTGTAATGCACGAATTTAAATGCCTCCGGATCCTTATCTCTAACTTGAATTTATAATGATGATTTTGCAGGGATGTCGCTTCAGTGAAGTAGGATCTGCAACGGATAGTTAGATCCTAACGGCTATATATCCGTTAGTTTGTTGCAGATAAGATCAAGAAAATATAACTCGTGAATTTACACTTTACTCCTTATATTTTGGGGGCGATTGTTAGGGGAGGATTTTCCAATCCTAAGGATCATGGATCCTCAAATGCTGCTCAGTAGGTATTGCATAATCAGGATTCAGGATCCTTATTGTTGTCCTTATACTATCAATTGTCTACCTTGTACGTAAGCTTGTTTTGCAGGAGCAAAGGCATGGACCAAGTCTCATCGAAATTCCTGGAGTATATTCCCTCAATATTCCGCACGTGCTTGGCTCTTGTTGACGTTATGGAGATCGTGGGGAGCTTGCATAATTTGCGGACAGTTAGTTAGTTTAGTTATTTCTAATTTAAAATGGGGATAACAAGCTTGAGTTAGGACACTTAGCTAATTTTGGCATACACACACTCTCGTAACAGCTCTCAATCAGCTCTCAAACACTACTTGGCGATTTCATACATTTTTTGCACATTGCACACTAGTGATCCTTGTAACAACCTTGTTATCATCCCGAGTTGTAAACTTCTTTTGTTTAATCTTAGTTGGTGATCGGTAGTTTCCATCACCCGGGGTTTTTTGTGCCGGAGATCAACTCTTGATCAAGGGCTTTTTCCTCGTATAAATCCTTGTGTCACTTGTTCATTACATTTCTGAGTTATCCTTAACATTGTTCATTGATTCAAGCATCACACGTCACAACAAAAGATTTGGTTATATTATCTTAGCCGAATTTTTGACCAAAACATTACCTACCAATTTTTTAAACAAATTTCAATATTATTACAGTAAATATAAGTCATGAACTCAGATTTCCAAAAATGTCCTTAAAAGCATATGTGAAATGACCAAAATGCCCTTTCGGGGCATAGTTTGGCATAAATGGTAAACCTCACATATATGTAATATCTTACTGATGTAATGCCTTTACGGGACTTAAAATGACCAAAATGCCTTTACGGGACTTAAATTAGTTTTAAATACTTTTGGGGCATATATGTTAACATCCTACTGATGTATTAACATATTTTAAGCATAATAAGAATTGAGACCTGTATATAATTCATTTGGTTACCCGTTATGCATTTATGCATTCGGATCGGTTTATGTAACTAGTTTGCGTAAAATAGCCGAGACGGGTTTAACCTTATCATTAAATCCTCAAATTCCAGAATGTGTTTAGTTTACCCATATTATACAAGTATCCAAACTTGTCGGGTCTAAACCACATTCCATTCCGGTCTCCGCTTAATCCAGCGTTTAGAACCGTAAAGTTTCTTTCTAGCTAGCCGGTCTAAGTCTTTGACTTAAGTAAAGACCCGTTAGCATCCTAATAGGTTATTAAACCTTCTATACAGATTAAGTAGCATCCAGTAGAAGGTATTATCATAAAGCTTTTGGAATATACGGCTGAGTTACTTCTCACATTTAGCTCAGGTAAATACTTTTAACTTATTTTCCCTTATACGGGCTTGGGATATGGTAATATAATAATACCACTTGGTCCGATATGAAATCATTTAATCAGATTGTGATTAATAAATTTACATAACCCATTTTAAACTGTCTTGTTTGATAACGTAAGCATTGGGGGTTAATACGACCGTGTCCTGGATATCCTCGGCTCATTTCATTTGAAATGGCCACCACCTATGCACGGGGTGTAGGTATACACCTGACAGATGCAAATGCTAAAATATAAACCCACATGTTGGGGATAACTCCTTTGTGGGTTCTATAAGTGGTGAGTCGGTTAATCAAGACCAGCTTCCAACCGGCGCCAATTGTATCACAAACATATAAATCTGTATACAAGATTATATTAATTAATTGTCCCAAGTTATAAATGATTTGTGCCTTATGCACCTAAATTAATTTTCTTAAATATTTTCAAATGAGTCAGTTAATTGTATTTACCAGTGTAAACTGATGTATTTTCTAAAGACTGATTGACAGGTACTTCTCGTAAATAGGCTCGAGTTACTAGGTGTCATATAAGAGGATCTTGCAAATCCCTAGATACCTGAAGTCTGTTATTTTCCGTTTCTTGTATTTATTTATGATCCGCCTGCGGATCTTATTACAACCAAGTTTGTATATTCTTTATTTCGGACACTCAGAGATTATGGTTTGTAATAGTTTATTTACCAAGCCTTCCGCTGTGCTATTATATTGTGTGTGTTAACTATGATGATATCAACTACGTCACGATACTCCCCGCCGAACCCACCGGTAATATGTGGAAATATTGGGGTGTGACATGATGACTCGTATCTTGTTCTTCTGACTCAGGTACATCTTGTTGTTGTGATGCTTCATGCTTTGTCAGCAACTAACAACATCTCAATCTTCATCAACCCCGGTTTCTTGATTTAAATCTAGTTCTGCAAAATTCTCAGAAATTTATAAGCAAACAGTTATATGCAACAGAGGAAAGTACCATATGAACACTTAGTGCATCCAAGTACTTGTACTTGGATTTCACAATTCAAATTTCTTTCAACTTTTGATGATCAATCAAATCTTCAACAACAGTTAATTTTTTAATAAAACAAATAAAACACTCTATTTTTAGATTTTTTTATTTTTGTTATTTTTTTTTAATTTATTGTATATATGAGAACATAAACATAAATAAACAAAGAAACTAACTCAACAGTTACAATATACAATTACAATTGTAATTAGATCAAAATCGTTTTTAGGCAGACCAAGGAATTCTTTTCAGTGCGAACTTATTCAAACTGGTCTAAGTTATTGCCAATATGTTTGTCCACTTAAACGTTAACGCTCAACGTTCAATTTTTTAACTTCATGATATGCTTAAGGTAAAGTTATACTATAGCACCCGTGTGTCCCATCCCATGGCATACCCCCGCGATCAAGGTAAGCATAATGATTCATCATAGCAGGTGAGTATACTGAGTTCATCCTTTTAGAATTACAACGTCAAACTATTGGTGAACAGGCCAGTACTTTCGTACAGTAGAGTAACCAATATTTGTGTCAAACGAGGGTTAGGCAAAAAACTTTTGGTACGAATTTAGCTTTTTAGCTCAATGGAATTCCCTCATTTTGAGTTTGTCTTCCTTTAAGGTTTTTGGCCTCTTTTTGGCTCTTTTAAGATATCCTGACTGTCCCTAGGTCTGCATATAATCTAGATGCAATAGAAGGATAGCCATGATATCCTCGGATGACTCAACAGCAAAAAGACCTGAAACCTCAGACGATGACTATCTATCAACGCAAGATTTAAGACCATAAAATCATACACCGATGGTATGTTACCCACACGGTACATAGTTCGTTATGTTTGTATCACTTAGTATTTTTAATCACTTAAATGCCAGCCTATCGATATATCACAATAGATCCTAGTCTTTTCAGCCTTGACACCTTATATGTTTTGGTTAAGCCCTTTCACACGAACATTTATTTCATTTCCCATATGATGCCATAAACAGTTTTTGGATTTTTTGTTTTTCAAATGTTTTTTTTATTTTTCTCATTTTCGGCCCCTAAAACAATGCATATATATACATATCTCTCTCTTCCCCCTAAATTTGTGCATTACACCTTATGCACAAATTTACCAAATAATGAAAACGTATGTACAAAGTTATAAAAGTAAGAAAAAGGAAAAATATTTTTGTTGTTTTTTGGTTAACCATTCCGTCATCAGATTGAAGACTAATCAATTTCAAAATTAAAGCACAAAACTTGAATTATACCTTTTCACTGATCTTATCTTACCTCCCTTATCTCCTCCAAAGGATATATATCATCTGAAAAGAATTAAAGTTTTAGCAATAGTGAAATGTTACCCGTTATGCCTCTGGAACAACTTCTATCAACATTCTAGAGATTGTCAACAGCTCCTCCTTGGTTGTCCCTGAAAAATGAGGAGATTAGTACGACATTGGTACCCAGGCCATCGTGGTCCTGAGTATTCCTGAAGCATCAAAATAATACACTTCCTTTAAACACAAGTCCCATTTTGTTTCAAGGATTGGTGATGTCGTTGCTTTGGATTTGGGTTTCCAAATCTGTTTTGGTTTAACAAATAGGTTTGTTGCCTTCAGATGAGCAACTTTAGCTGTTTCAGGTTTATTAGTTTTAGAAACATATTTTGTTCCTGGACAACCTTGCGTTTGTTTTTAGAAGCATTCCAATCCCCATCAGATGGTTTAACCTTGGGATTCACAGTCTTCATTGCCTTAGGTGAGGGTACCTTTATTGGCTTGGAATGGTAGTTATCCTTTGGTGTAACCCTCTGATTTTGAGCATAATAGGGTACATAGGGACGGTGTGTGCAGTTCCAAGCAATGTGACCATGGATGCCACAATTGAAGCATGTTTACCTCTTCATGTAGAAGGCATTCTGATCAGCTTGATTAGCTCTTGCAGGCCCTGAAGGATGAACGGGTCTTTTATGTGCTTGATCCTCTTGCACATTTTGTGCAAACGAGGATGAATTGGGATGCCTATACTTGTCATTTGCAGAGGCCTTTTGTTGTGGAGATTTCTTTTGATTCTTCTTGTATTGCTTAGACTGTATGTCTTGTTCAGAAATCTCACATATCTTTCCAAATGCTTTGTTAGCACAGTCAAATGCATATTTCTCACATTTGCCATTACTAAACGGCTTAAGAAAAGCAATTTTCATATCGCGAGCCTTTTTAGGACGATTACTGCCTGTAGACGATCTTGGAGAGTGTGATTGTCTTTGAGGTTTAGACTTCTCCTTTGGTCGTATCTGATCTGCTCATTTCGGCTTCACTTGCTGTAACATCCGTCTCAATTTAACATGTTTATAACCTTAATTACGCATTTTATATGAAAAATGTGACTTTCTAAAAACTTTGTCAAGTCCAGGTTCATACGTGTTTAAAGTAAACAAAATATAGTTTCAAGTGTTTACATAGTTCACTTAAAACAAAAACAACATAAGTCATTGCGGAAGCTTCATTTGACATGTGTTCGGTTCACTTGATTGCTTGATCGTCTTCCGGATGCTTGCTATACTCACCTATGATCAAAACCAACTTAAAAGTTAGTTTTGACATCTTATAGATATGTATAAATAAGTTCCAATATCAAATAATGATAATCAAAATAAAATTTCCAAAATCATGCCTCCCGCGTGTCGCGGAAGGCAACCTTTAATTTCTCGCGAGTCGCGACACCTGTCGCATGTCGCGCCCCAATTGAGGGACCCTGTCGCGTGTCGCGAGGGAGACTAATTTCCAGCAGGTCCATTTCTGAACCTGCATTTTCTGCCCAACTCAATTATTCAACAAAAATTGAACTTTAAACGGCCATATCTTTTTATCTACTAGTCCGTTTTAGGCGATTCTTTTTCCTATGCGTTCGAAATTTAATTCTCCATCTTATGGAGTTAAAACCTGACATTCCACTAGTTCAAAAATTCAGATTTCAATCTCTCGGCTTGAAATCTTTTTTTAACACTTTTGACCCGTTTCATGATTCCTTAAACCACTTTCACCCATCATTTTGCTACATTAAAGTATCTACTTTTATTTCGTAATCTTAGTACTAATTCCTAAACAACCTCTAAGGGTCGTTTGCCCGGTATTCCCATCAAGGGCTTTTTGGTCAATTTTAGTCCTTCATTTTACGACGAAGGACTTTCGCTAATATTTGACCAAGAATATCGCTTTTAACAATAATTCTAAATATGCGTACCTGGCTCGAGTCATAGGATTGACGCGTTTAAATATCTTTCAGTATTAATTTCTAATTAATACCAACGCGAACCGTATGATATTTCCTATAATCACAAAACTCAACAAGCGATCATCAATTAATATTGTCAAATGATCTTGCCAATGTCATTTGACCCGTTTAGTCCGAATGACCCTTTTCCATTATGAGATGATATCTAGTTACCATCTCGCCCTTTTACCCATTCCGGTTTACACCATAACGTAGTGTTTCAAAATTTCTTATTAGTTCATCGTCATATGACTAATTTACCAATTTACCCTTTTTGCCATTGTTTATGATTTCTCACCATTGCACTAGTTTCGACTCATATTATTTGCATCGGAACATTATAAATCTATTACTAACTTTTCCTTATTCATTTTCAATACACACAACTGATGTATACTAAAAAGGGTGTAAGCTTTTACTTACCTCGCATCCAAATTACGCTTTCCTTTTCGTACTTGCTCCGTTTGACCCGCTTCATTCCCAAGCCTCCATCTAGCTTGTCAAGAGTCAAAATATCATCATAATTCACAAGGTGGTTAGATTAGTCATTATAACCACGACTATTCCACCTTACGTATTTTCTATATCAAAACTACTATTCGACTCCGTCCATGGTTAGTGTAACTTTTCAAAAGTTAACTACCCTTAATTATATGATATGTGCATATAAGCTAAATGGACTTCATAATTAAAATTTGTGTTACCCTACATCACACGTAATTAGTCGAACTAGGAAATTACGCGTTTGATTCATAATTTCAACATATGAACATTGTTGTGACAACCCGCACTAAACCAGGTATCCGTACAACTTAATTAACGATTAATTACTGCTTAATTACTGTGCTTGATTGAAACTAGCTGATAAACTGCTACCTGCATACTGATACATGCACTTACTTGCATCATACTTTATTTGCTGTCACTACATTATTTACATACGGCACCTCAGTGACAAACTTGATGCACAAAAAGCACAGTAGCACTAAACGGATACACGGCAAACATGCTGATATGACCAGCATCAGGCAGACACTGCCTCTAAGGCCTGTTAAGAGCCTCATATATTTTGGCTACACTGGTAGTGAGTGTAGGATATAAGGGTTGTGTTACCGCGTCTCTAGGGATAAGATACACTGATTCGGATGTGCCAAAAACATACTTTAAGTACCAAACACATCACTTTAATAATTTAACCAGCTTCTAGCTGACTAGTAAAGTGCCAGAAAAGGAGAAAATAACACTAGACACTTTCTAAAGTGTCGGGAAAACAAAATGTGTCACTAAAAATGTAATAACGACACTTTAAAGCGTTACAAAAGACTTTAACGGATTTCTATCCAACCGAACAACCGGACTATACCCGGAACATGAAAATATTAGTATTTTCACTATTTTTATTTTTCTGAGCCAGTTAGGGTCCCTGATTACCCTAACACCCGTCATAACGTGCAACATACAACTAACGAGGTTAGATACTTAACCTAACCTATTTAACCTAAACTATATCCTAACCATCTAGTTTGGATCGAACCCCCCCCCCCCCTTGCTCTCGTAACCGGCCCCAAAACCTTAGGGGACACAAGAGTACAAGACCCATTATTTTAATAAGTTGGCTTAGTATCTAGAGGACATATTACTCATTGGGTAATGGCACTTGATTTGGTTATAAATACTAGAGATTTACCACCACTAATCACCACTACAACTCACCACAACTTTCACTCTCTCCCTCCCACTAACTCTCGGCCGAACTCCCTCACACCCACCATCATATTTTCGGTTGGTGATCATTGCATTCCAAGATCATTCAAGCTTCAAGGGTCTCATATTAGGAGCTTTGGTGCAAGCGGAACGTGAAGGACCACTCTCGTTAGCTTTTATCCACCCACTTTTCGTCACGGTTCTTCCCTAGCCCCGAGCTAGAGGTATATTGTTTAAAACTCATATTCAAGCTTGTCTAAAGTGGTTAAAAGAACTTTCGTCGGTTAAATATCGTAAACATGCGTTTTGAAACTTTAAAGTCTAGTAAAATCACAAAAATGGTGGTTAATAGCATATAACTTGTGTAAAAGTCGTAGGACTTGAAATATGTGATTATCTAGACCCGATCTATGATGTGGTAGCTCAAATCTCCGTTTAACCCGACTTTGTAAAATCACGTATCATCACATAAGCTCGTTTTTGAAAGATACGAGGGTTAAAGGTGAAACACTACCACATTTAGAGCATGAACTTGTGTAAAAGAATTTTACTTGTGTAAAAGTGATTTAACCGGTAAGATAGTGTTTAAAACTAGCGGATCTACGTATCTGCGAGTGGTATTTTTGAAAGACCACACTTTAAAGAAATCATGTTTTTCTAAAGATGGATCTTACACTAATAAATATGGTTTTATAAACCACAAGTGTGTAAACACTTGTGAAACAAAAAGACCCGACAAAGAAGTAGATTTGTCACTTGTTACTAGAAGTTGTAAAGACGGATTTCTCTAAACACGAGGTTTTTACAAGATCAAAGCTACTTTATATAAAGATCTACATATATAAAGGTGATTCACATTAAAGATGCGGAAAAACTACAAGTTCATGCGATTATGCAAATTTACATACTTGTCGACTAGTTTGATGTGTCGGAAATTGTTTGATTGAATAAAGAAGTTGTCGAATTGATTTGTTAAAAGAAAATGATACGCTTGAAAGCGTGGCCACCTCCAGTTACAGAGGAAACTCTGGCGAAATTTTCTAAAAACTTGACACTTAGAATTATTTACACAACAAGTGTTAGAACTATTTTTGGACATACTTTCGAAACATAAATTTCGCCAGCACTATATTGTACTAAATATTCGGAGGTGGGATTTTCACAAAGATTAACGTGATAAATATTTTTGTCACAACACTGTTTATGATTATTTTGTGAAAATACATAAATATTATTTTAGAGTGAAAATAATATTTACAAGCGTTAATGATTCCAAAACTTTGCGAACGCTTACACAAACATATAAGTTACACCGGTAATTACATTACCACAAGATTGATAAAACGTAACTTACGCACATGTATTGTATCCCCCATCCTTGGGAAGAAGAATAACTACCAAGTGTATACGGAACAAAAACACGAAATCGTTGTTTAACTATTTCCCAAAGACATAAACTGTAAAGCTAAGGCACGGCCGTCCGTCTAATAGAATTAGCACTTGTAGGTCGTTGCACAGCTTACTGTATTGGAGACACTTGGTAGAGACGCGCATTCACTGTGAGTTCATGTCCCCCTTTTCTCTAACTGTTTTCAGTTTACTTAACTTCGGGGGTGAAATACATGTTACTATGATTTACGAGTACTTTACAACGGTATGTTTAACGTAAGGAGGTGTTATACGATCATGTGAGTGGATAGGAACACATGGGGCCATTAGTCCTCATGTAGGGACCGAGGGACAGGAGCGGTAGATCTATCTGGGTGTAGCGAGCCCAGCCCCCGGCCAAACTAGAAACGGACCGTGGGGTGACTTTGTCCACATACTTTGCCGTGGCGAAATCTGCTAGGTTTGAGTCTCCCTATTTGCACTTCACATATGTCAGTGGCCTTGCAAACCATTGGTGATCACAAGTCCTCTTACACTGCTACATACCACAACTATTTTTATACTCATAAGTGTTTTACATACTCACTTACACATGAACTCGCTCAACATTATTGTTGATTTTTCAACTCACATGTATTTCAGGAAATTAAAACGGATCTGGCACGGTATGGAACGTTTTCCGCTGCACTTGTCATGAAGTCATCAGGGTTTAGGGGATGTGTCTCTTTCCTGGACAAGACACAGTCCTTAAACCACGTTTATGCTATGTTATAAGTTGTAATGTCTACTGAACAAGGATATGGTTGTATGTTAAAACAATGGTAATGTGTTTGATTTTCAAAACTTAATGGATGACTTGCATGGTTTTTAAATTCATATAGCTTGTTATGGTTAAGCTATGGTATTAAGAAGTCACACCAAAATTAACCACGCTTCCGCAAAGCCAGGGTGTGACAGCTTGGTATCAGAGCTCTGATCATAGCGAACTAGGATTCTGTCTCGAGTCTAGACTATGATCACTAGGGCTCTCACGAAAACATTTTCTGCATACCACTTAAGTCCAGATCCACACTTTTTACAAACAAATGTTGAGCATATTTTATTAATTATAAGTTCAGCTTGGAGGGCTGAGGGTCGATCTGGAGGATCGAGATGGTCAAGGTAGTTGAGCACGTTGGTTTGTTATAGGATCGATCTGGAGGATCGAGATGGTCAAGGTAGTTGAACACGTTGGTTTGTTATAGGATCGATCTGGAGGATCGAGGTTTGGTATAAGTGAAGGATAGAGCAGTCGTGTAGACTGGATGGTATTGGCTAGTAAGACTAGGAGGATTATGTGATGCCCTACTTGGTGACTTATGTGATTATCTGATTATGTGATTGACTGTTTGTGCATACTTGTGTTTATGTTACAGATACATGGATTCGGCTGATTCAGGTGGTTCAGACATCACCGACCCCAGGCGTATTGTATCGGATGACCTGGAGTCATCAGAGCATGAGGTTTATACGTCAGACTTCACCAGCACGGATGATGACGACTTTCAGCCATTCGCCTTACCCGACGGCGTTGATGAGCTCCCAGTTGATCTTCCAGCCGGGGATCTACCACTCGTTGTGATCCCTGCTCCAGTACCCCTTGCAGCATACCCTGTTTTACCCATCGACGACGAGGAGGATGACGTCGATATGTTTGAGGAGGAGCCTTTGGAGGATGCTCAGGGCGAGGCCCTACCTGCTGTTGCTCCCTTACTGATCGCAGATGCTCCTGCTGCGGAGTCACCTGCTCATTCCCCAGTCGCAGACTCCTTTGAGTCTGTGGCTTCTGTACCCTCACATGCTCATAGTGCGCAGCACTTCTCCCATGGGTCCGATTCTGACCAGGCTTTTTCTGTTGCTTCCGTACCTGGGCTTATTTTTGACCATGATGACGAGGGAGATTCAGATCCTATGTTTCCACCAGGATTTGATCCTGACCGTGATTTAGAGTTTGTTCCGATGGATGAGTTGATGGAGGATCCAGCAGATCCTATTGACCCTTTTGATCCGATTGATCCCGATTTTGATTTTGACATGGCGTTTGATGACTTTGAGCCTGCCATTGCACCTGAGCAGGCAGCTGCCCTTGACCCTTTACCAGAGCATGACCCTGTGCATGCTGATGTACCTTTTGAGCCCATTGCTGATGATCACCACATAGATGTTCCTGTTGATCCCATTGGTCCTTTACCCATTGTTGATGTACCTGCTGACCACCCTATAGAGCACCTTGCACCCGTTCACCCTGTTGCTGCTCCCATATTTGATCCCGTTCCCATAGAGCCCGGACATGCACCGTTCGCGGCACATATGGATCCACCGGACGAGTCTGCCCAGCATGGCTGGATACCGGCAGACGAGGACGTTCCCCCATTCCCTCCACAGATTCCTGTTGCACCACATACTGACTGTTCATTTCAGGTTCCTATGTTTATACCTCCAGCAGGGCCTGGAGAGGGCTCTTCAGCACACCCATCAGGGCATGTACCGATGCCCATGCCTTTCATGCCTCAGATTCCTTTTGTTCCACCTGCTACAGCTCCTTTTGGGGTGGCACCCTTTGACCCCACACGTGAGCCACTGCTATGGTCACCGTTTTCCCCTATGCCACCCACTGATCCATACCACAGGTTCCACGTGGGACACACCATCGAGGATGTATTGATGTCATTTGTACACCAGCATGAGTCGCATGAGCAGCGACTACAGGAGTTGGAGAGAGCCCGTCTGCAGCCATGTCAGTGCCATGGCCGGGTACCCTCTCCGTTACAGTCGTTTCGACCATTACCCCCTGACTATGCTGCTCGTCTTACTACTTTGGAGCAGCAGATTGCTTCCATTATTCGTACACAGCAGGCGATGGAGGCGGACTGGTTACAGTTGCGCCGTTTGTTTTATACCCATTTTCCCCCTACTCCACCACCATCTGCTTAGAGCTCATCGGTGCCACTTGGGTAGGCGAGGTGATAAGGCGGCGATTGCTTTTTGACTGCACAGCTTTTTGGGGAGACTACGTTATGACTTGACTTTTGTTATGTACTTGATGTTGTATTGATACTGATGTAGCTTTTGACAGGGGTTATGTAGCCCCTAGTGATTGATGATTGTATGTATACACTTACGATGTGGTCTCATTTATATGGCAATCGCAGTTTTCTCACCATATTTGGATTTGCTTGATTACTGGTTTGTATTTTATGACATGGAATGTTGGGTGATTAACATTTGTGATATGTGATAACATGAGGTGTTATGTGATTATACTATTACTACCGTTATATACGTACACTATATTACGAACTGATTTACGTATTATAACAACGGAGCCTTACTATGGCCTAACCAACTTAAACCATCTTTTGGAAGATGCCGCCAAGACGCGAACCAAACATGCCCACTAACGAGGCAGAACTACAACAGATCATTGCGGCTGCCATAGCACAGTACGCAGCATCTCAGCCAGGAGCAAGCGGAAGTGTTAATCAAGGCAATAACAATCCACCTCACGGTAATACCACGCCATTCGAACCTACCATGAACTAGTTGGAGATTTTAGCGGTGATGCTAATGCCAAACACATGTTTTAACATACGTGCAGGATGCACCTACAAGCAGTTCTTAGACTGCAAACCAGTTAACTTCGATGGCACAGGAGGTGCAGTTGCCTTTACCCGCTGGGCTGAGAAAACCGATTCTGTCTTACGCATGAGCAAGTGTGCAGAGGATCAGCAAGTCACATACATTTCAGGGCTATTTCTCGACGGAGCCCTATCTTGGTGGAACTTACAAGTCCAAACACTAGGCGAAGCTGCCGCCTACGCCCTGACTTGGGCCGAATTGAAAGAACTGATGCGCAAAAAGTACTGTTCACGCGCAGAAATTCAAAGGTTGGAGACTGAATTTTGGCACTTAAAGATGGATGGACCGAAGGTAGCAGAGTACGTTCAGAGGTTTCATGACCTATCTCAAGTGGTTCCTTATATGGTCACGCCAGAATACAAACGAATCGAGCGCTTCATTTGGGGTTTGGCTCCCCAAATAATAAGCATGGTAACCTCCTCCAAACCAGCAACTATCACTGAAGCCATCGATTTGAGCGTGGCTCTCACCGAGGAGGGGATTCGTTTAAACAAGTTTGGTGATGTAAAGGCAAAGGAGAAAGAGACTCACGTTGAGTCCTCAGGAGATAACAAAAGGAAGTTTTCAAACTTCAAACAAGGTGTCAGTATGGCGGTAAAGAAAGGAAAATCAGCTGGCGGTACCAAGAGAGGAAAAGGGTACCAGGGCACCCAGCCCAGATGCAACAACTGCCAACGCCACCATACTGGCCAGTGTAACGTAAGAGTTTGTGAATCTTGTGGAAAACCGGGCCACACAAAGGAATCATGTTGGGCTAGTGCAGGCCGCGGTGGCCAGGGAGGATATGGAAATAGGAATGATAACCGGGGTGGAAATGGGAATCGCCCGCAAGGAAATTTTGGAGGAAACAGAAACCGAGGCTACAATGCAAATCAGGCTGGCAATGCCAACCAGAACAACACCCCAGCTGGAAACGGGGATGGAAACGGGCAGAAACTCGGATGTTATAACTGCGGGGAAATCGGGCATTTTAAGAAAAATTGCCCAACACTGAATCAAGCCCGTGGTAGAGTGTTCCAGCTCGAAGCTAGAGAAGCACGCCAAGATCCAAATGTTGTTACGAGTACGTTCCCTATCAATCAACGCTATGCATCCATTTTATTTGATACTGGTGCCGATTATAGCTTCGTATCATTTGAATTTAAGAATATGCTTGGGTTAGCTGCTAATAAGTTAGACATACCCTACTCGATCGAATTAGCTAATGGAAAGTTAGTTGGAGCCGACGAAGTAATCAGAGGTTGCGTGATAGAATTGGGAGAACGCAAGTTTACTCTGGATCTACTACCAGTCCAATTGGGAAGCTTCGACGTGGTGGTAGGAATGGATTGGTTATCTGGAAACAAGGCTGAGATAGTATGTCACGAGAAAGTTGTTCGTATCCCAACTGATGATGGTGAGACGATTGTGGTTCACGGAGAGAAGCGTGACTCACCACTAAGATTTATCAGCTGCTTGAAGGCAAGGAAGTGTTTACAGAAAGGATGTGTTGCTTTTCTGGCACACATCATAGACAAGAAGGCTGCTGAGCCAACAATCGAGGACATCCCTGTCGTAAGGGAGTATCCAGAAGTATTCCCAGAAGACTTACCCGGACTGCCACCTCAGAGGCAAGTGGAGTTTCACATTGACTTAGTTCCAGGCGCAGCGCCTGTAGCTAAGGCACCTTACAGACTTGCGCCGTCTGAGATGCAGGAATTGTCAACGCAACTTCAAGAGTTGTTAGACAAGGGTTTTATCCGACCAAGCTTCTCGCCTTGGGGAGCTCCGGTCTTGTTTGTCAAGAAGAAGGACAGGAGTTTCCGCATGTGTATTGACTACAGAGAATTGAACAAGCTGACGATCAAGAACAGGTATCCACTGCCAAGAATCGACGATCTGTTCGATCAACTTCAAGGCTCAAGCTGTTACTCTAAGATCGATCTTCGATCTGGATACCATCAACTAAGGATACAGGAGGAAAGTATCCCGAAAACAGCCTTCCGAACTCGTTATGGACACTACGAGTTCCTCGTGATGCCATTTGGTTTGACAAACGCACCTGCGGTATTCATGGATCTAATGAATAGAGTTTGCAAGCCATACTTAGACAAGTTCGTGATTGTATTCATCGACGACATCCTGATTTACTCAAAGACGAAGGCTGAACACGAACAACATCTTAGAACCATATTGGAGCTGCTAAAGAAGGAACAGCTGTACGCCAAATTCTCCAAGTGCGAGTTTTGGCTACGCGAGGTCCAGTTTCTTGGACATGTGGTTAATGGGGATGGAATTCATGTTGATCCCACAAAGATCGAGGCAATCAAGAATTGGGAGACGCCTACAACGCCAACCAAGATTCGACAATTCTTGGGCTTGGCTGGCTACTATCGAAGGTTCATCGAGGATTTTTCGAAAATCGCTCAACCGTTGATGCTCCTGACGCAGAAGGATAAGACGTTTGATTGGGGAATCAAACAGGACGAAGCGTTTCAGGTATTAAAAGATAAGCTCTGCAACGCGCCAATCTTAGCTCTACCGGAAGGTACCGACGATTTTGTGGTATACTGCGACGCATCGCGTCAGGGATTGGGTTGTGTGTTGATGCAACGCCAAAAGGTCATTGCTTACGCATCACGCCAACTGAAAGTACACGAAAATAATTATACCACACACGATTTAGAGCTTGGCGCAGTGGTTTTCGCTTTAAAGATCTGGAGACACTACCTGTATGGTACGAAGTGCACAATCTTCACAGACCACAAAAGCCTACAGCATATATTCAACCAGAAGGAGTTGAATATGAGACAAAGACGATGGGTTGAATTGTTGAACGATTACGACTGCGAGATAAAGTATCACCCAGGGAAGGCGAATGTAGTTGCCGATGCCCTAAGTCGTAAAGAGAGAATCAAGCCCATAAGGGTTAGAGCTTTGGAAATGATCATACGAACCGATCTTTCCTTGCGCATTCGTACTGCACAAAAGGAAGCTCTCAAGGAGGGAAACCTTGAGGAAGAATATCTCCGTGGAATGGAGAAGCTTTTGGTACCAAACAAGGAAGGAACGTTATGTTTGGAGAAAAGGATTTGGGTTCCTCTGTTTGGTGGAGTAAGGGAAGTTATTTTCAATGAAGCGCACAAGTCACGGTACTCTATCCACCCTGGATCGGATAAAATGTACCAGGATCTCAAGGATTACTATTGGTGGCCTAGGATGAAAGGCGACGTTGCTGTCTACGTGAGCAAATGTTTAACATGCGCTAAGGTCAAGGCGGAATACCAGAAGCCTTCGGGACTTCTGCAACAACCTGAGATTCCCAAGTGGAAATGGGAACAAATCTCAATGGATTTTGTTACAAAACTGCCAAGAACGCCAAGAGGCCATGATATGATTTGGGTGATTGTTGACCGCCTAACAAAATCCGCACACTTTCTGCCAATCAAGGAGAAAGACAGTACTAGTAAACTTGCGGAAATTTACTTGAGAGAGATCGTAGCACGTCATGGAGTACCACTCTCGATCATCTCTGATAGAGACGGAAGATTTGTGTCAAGAATATGGCAATCTTTCCAAGAATCTTTTGGCTCACAATTGAATCTGAGCACTGCATTCCATCCGCAAACTGATGGCCAGAGCGAGCGAACAATACAAACGTTGGAAGACATGCTGAGGGCATGTGTTATGGATTTAGGCGGTAGCTGGGATAAACACTTACCTTTGGTTGAATTTTCATACAACAACAGCTATCACACCAGTATTGGTGTCGCGCCATTTGAGGCCCTATACGGACGCAAGTGCCGATCGCCACTATGTTGGTCTGACGCAGGTGATAGGCAGCTTGCTGGTCCCGAAATCGTCCAAGAGACGACAGACAAAATTTCGCAAATACTTAAACGCATAGAAGCCGCTCGCCACAGACAAAAGGCCTACGCGGATCCAAACCGGAAGCATGTGGACTTCCAAGTCGGAGAAATGGTGTTGTTAAAGGTTTCACCCTGGAAAGGGGTAGCGCGCTTTGGAAAACGTGGAAAGTTGAATCCACGCTACATTGGTCCCTTCAGAATTCTGGAAAGAATTGGGACAGTGGCATACAAGTTGGACCTACCTGCTGAACTGAATGGTGTTCACGATACATTTCATGTATCCAATTTAAAGAAAAGTCCAACTCAAATTGACGTTGCCATTCCTATCGACGAGATACATATTGACGACACGCTCCACTTTGTTGAAGAACCTGTTGAGGTCACGGATTGGAAAATTAACAAGACCCGCCGGAGCAGTGTCAAACTCATCAAGGTTCGTTGGAATGCCAGACATGGTCCTGAATTCACATGGGAACATGAGGACCGGATGAAAGAAAAATACCCCCACTTATTTCCTAAGAACTCTGCATCTACAAGCAGAACTTAAATTTCGGGACGAAATTTATTTAACGGGGGGAGAATGTGACAACCCGCACTAAACCAGGTATCCGTACAACTTAATTAATGATTAATTACTGCTTAATTACTGTGCTTGATTGAAACTAGCTGATAAACTGCTACCTGCATACTGATACATGCACTTACTTGCATCATACTTTATTTGTTGTCACTACATTATTTACATACGGCACCTCAGTGACAAACTTGATGCACAAAAAGCACAGTAGCACTAAACGGATACACGGCAAACATGCTGATATGACCAGCATCAGGCAGACACTGCCTCTAAGGCCTGTTAAGAGCCTCATATATTTTGGCTACACTGGTAGTGAGTGTAGGATATAAGGGTTGTGTTACCGCGTCTCTAGGGATAAGATACACTGATTCGGATGTGCCAAAAACATACTTTAAGTACCAAACACAGCACTTTAATAATTTAACCAGCTTCTAGCTGACTAGTAAAGTGCCAGAAAAGGAGAAAATAACACTAGACACTTTCTAAAGTGTCGGGAAAACAAAATGTGTCACTAAAAATGTAATAACGACACTTTAAAGCGTTACAAAAGACTTTAACGGATTTCTATCCAACCGAACAACCGGACTATACCCGGAACATGAAAATATTAGTATTTTCACTATTTTTATTTTTCTGAGCCAGTTAGGGTCCCTGATTACCCTAACACCCGTCATAACGTGCAACATACAACTAACGAGGTTAGATACTTAACCTAACCTATTTAACCTAAACTATATCCTAACCATCTAGTTTGGATCGAACCCCCCCCCCCCCCCCTTGCTCTCGTAACTGGCCCCAAAACCTTAGGGGACACAAGAGTACAAGACCCATTATTTTAATAAGTTGGCTTAGTATCTAGAGGACATATTACTCATTGGGTAATGGCACTTGATTTGGTTATAAATACTAGAGATTTACCACCACTAATCACCACTACAACTCACCACAACTTTCACTCTCTCCCTCCCACTAACTCTCGGCCGAACTCCCTCACACCCACCATCATATTTTCGGTTGGTGATCATTGCATTCCAAGATCATTCAAGCTTCAAGGGTCTCATATTAGGAGCTTTGGTGCAAGCGGAACGTGAAGGACCACTCTCGTTAGCTTTTATCCACCCACTTTTCGTCACGGTTCTTCCCTAGCCCCGAGCTAGAGGTATATTGTTTAAAACTCATATTCAAGCTTGTCTAAAGTGGTTAAAAGAACTTTCGTCGGTTAAATATCGTAAACATGCGTTTTGAAACTTTAAAGTCTAGTAAAATCACAAAAATGGTGGTTAATAGCATATAACTTGTGTAAAAGTCGTAGGACTTGAAATATGTGATTATCTAGACCCGATCTATGATGTGGTAGCTCAAATCTCCGTTTAACCCGACTTTGTAAAATCACGTATCATCACATAAGCTCGTTTTTGAAAGATACGAGGGTTAAAGGTGAAACACTACCACATTTAGAGCATGAACTTGTGTAAAAGAATTTTACTTGTGTAAAAGTGATTTAACCGGTAAGATAGTGTTTAAAACTAGCGGATCTACGTATCTGCGAGTGGTATTTTTGAAAGACCACACTTTAAAGAAATCATGTTTTTCTAAAGATGGATCTTACACTAATAAATATGGTTTTATAAACCACAAGTGTGTAAACACTTGTGAAACAAAAAGACCCGACAAAGAAGTAGATTTGTCACTTGTTACTAGAAGTTGTAAAGACGGATTTCTCTAAACACGAGGTTTTTACAAGATCAAAGCTACTTTATATAAAGATCTACATATATAAAGGTGATTCACATTAAAGATGCGGAAAAACTACAAGTTCATGCGATTATGCAAATTTACATACTTGTCGACTAGTTTGATGTGTCGGAAATTGTTTGATTGAATAAAGAAGTTGTCGAATTGATTTGTTAAAAGAAAATGATACGCTTGAAAGCGTGGCCACCTCCAGTTACAGAGGAAACTCTGGCGAAATTTTCTAAAAACTTGACACTTAGAATTATTTACACAACAAGTGTTAGAACTATTTTTGGACATACTTTCGAAACATAAATTTCGCCAGCACTATATTGTAGTAAATATTCGGAGGTGGGATTTTCACAAAGATTAACGTGATAAATATTTTTGTCACAACACTGTTTATGATTATTTTGTGAAAATACATAAATATTATTTTAGAGTGAAAATAATATTTACAAGCGTTAATGATTCCAAAACTTTGCGAACGCTTACACAAACATATAAGTTACACCGGTAATTACATTACTACAAGATTGATAAAACGTAACTTACGCACATGTATTGTATCCCCCATCCTTGGGAAGAAGAATAACTACCAAGTGTATACGGAACAAAAACACGAAATAGTTGTTTAACTATTTCCCAAAGACATAAACTGTAAAGCTAAGGCACGGCCGTCCGTCTAATAGAATTAGCACTTGTAGGTCGTTGCACAACTTACTGTATTGGAGACACTTGGTAGAGACGCGCATTCACTGTGAGTTCATGTCCCCCTTTTCTCTAACTGTTTTCAGTTTACTTAACTTCGGGGGTGAAATACATGTTACTATGATTTACGAGTACTTTACAACGGTATGTTTAACGTAAGGAGGTGTTATACGATCATGTGAGTGGATAGGAACACATGGGGCCATTAGTCCTCATGTAGGGACCGAGGGACAGGAGCGGTAGATCTATCTGGGTGTAGCGAGCCCAGCCCCCGGCCAAACTAGAAACGGACCGTGGGGTGACTTTGTCCACATACTTTGCCGTGGCGAAATCTGCTAGGTTTGAGTCTCCCTATTTGCACTTCACATATGTCAGTGGCCTTGCAAACCATTGGTGATCACAAGTCCTCTTACACTGCTACATACCACAACTATTTTTATACTGATAAGTGTTTTACATACTCACTTACACATGAACTCGCTCAACATTATTGTTGATTTTTCAACTCACATGTATTTCAGGAAATTAAAACGGATCTGGCACGGTATGGAACGTTTTCCGCTACACTTGTCATGAAGTCATCAGGGTTTAGGGGATGTGTCTCTTTCCTGGACAAGACACAGTCCTTAAACCACGTTTATGCTATGTTATAAGTTGTAATGTCTACTGAACAAGGATATGGTTGTATGTTAAAACAATGGTAATGTGTTTGATTTTCAAAACTTAATGGATGACTTGCATGGTTTTTAAATTCATATAGCTTGTTATGGTTAAGCTATGGTATTAAGAAGTCACACCAAAATTAACCACGCTTCCGCAAAGCCAGGGTGTGACAATTGTGGGCATAATTTATAACATCAACAATCAAGTTTCGTATCACTGAAAATAGGCTGTTTTTGGTGACCAGTTTAACCTGTTTACAAGTCTTCAAAAATTATGATTTTTTTGTGTGACGTACCTCTCGGAGTGGTAGACCTTGTGTTAAAATTTCAAGATCTAACTCTTTACCAAATTTCGTAAAAATTCATCTACTAAGCTGCAATCAGATTCCTCACTTCTGACTGCAGCTTACGGAAAAATTCATTAAAAATTCCTCCTTTATCCGATTGACGAAATTCCAATTGGTGATTCTTTTATTCACTTAATACTTTCTACAGTAAGAATTTGAGATCATAACTCAATTCCTAAATTGAGTTATGACATTCGTAATGGGCTGCAAATTCTGCCAGAAAACGCAGCTTGAACCTTTGATACGGAAAAATTCATAAAACGCTCAATTTTCGTCGAAAAAATGCGATTCCAGTGGGGTTTTAAAGATATTTCCTGGAATTACATTTTAGACTCAAGAAACACACGTTTCTATCACGTTTTGTCCACGTTACAGCCAATACAAGTCGGCTGTAAATTCTGATCAGAAGCTGTTTGAATTCAGCTTTCAATCGAAACATGTTTATGACATTATAGCACTATTTTTAGCCATCAAAAACCCTAAAAACATCACATTACACGAATTTAGCATCATCACACTTATCACCTTCAATGGTGATCATGAATTCACAAGATTTAGACCTAATTTCATCATATGCTTGTCTTGGGTTTACTCCTAGACACTGCAATGTTCCTATTTCATCATATAACGAACATGCAACCATCTAATTCGAATTCTCTAAGTTCATCCTGAATTTAGATGGAAATTTTCTACCAAATTTACATACCTTATGATCCTTTTTCAGAGGAGATCACCAATCTATGCTCAGATTTTGTTTTGGAACCGATTTGTGCCTTCAATTTGTGAGATTTGTTGAGTTTAGGGTTTGAGGAGGAATCCTGTGTCGCCCCTCTGTGTTTGATCGAACCAGACATACTGGTTTTAATTTTTTTTATTGTTTTAATTATTATTAGTTTCAAACTTAACAACTTTGGTCCCCCATCTATTATTTGGTTCATTATTAACTAGGTCACAACCTAATTATTTTTAACAATATTCCCACTAATTAACTAGGTTAAATGTTCCTAGTTAACTTAGTGGGTTCGGGGAATTTATGATTAAGTTTATTTTAAGTCCCGTTAACTCGGGCCTCTTATAAACTTATTTCCTTAAAAGCTTTTATTCACTTGTATTTAATATTAGGATTATTTATTTAAATCCTAATATTTACCGAGTTACTTTTACCCGTCTTTTAATATTAACGGGGTTTAATTACCAAATCCGTTTTCGGGGTGTTACAAGTCTACCCCCCTTAAAGAGGTTTCGTCCCCGAAACCTTCTTTATGTAGTTCATTGATTAAACCAAACGAACTTAGCTTCGTTTTCAAGGCTTTCCATCTTGTCGGTCTATAGTGATAATTTGTATTGACGTGTGCATCTTTCATGTGTATGGCCTCATGGGCTGTAACTTTTATCATGTATTTCTTATCCTTGTTGTCTATTTGACCGAGTTGTCATTTAATCACCCGGTCACTAAGTCTTTCAAAATTTTTACTTCACGCTAATCTTATATTATTGATGAGCGCTTTACATAGTTCCTAATCTTATTTCGACTTCGAATGGTTTTACCAGCTAGACTAATTAGTCGCCTTCATTTCATACCCCGTCACCCGAGTATACTATTTCGCCATCATCGGCCTTAGGTCTTTTTTTTTTTTTTAAGATTTTCTAAACCACCTCTTACCACTTACGTTTTGTTAAGACGTTGCTTTTGACTAAAGACTAAGTTTTTAGTTTACGTTTCCTCTTTGTCTTACCTCTTTCTCTCATTTTTAGGAATGTTACTTCCGAGGATCCATTCCTGTTAGTTATTATTTAATGCGGGGAATTATAACGAATTCCCACGCTAGACCCATATGTCCCGTAGGTTCTTTCACTTAGCTTTGTAGGCTATTTATTTAGATTTTCACCTTTTTACCCCTTTAAGGTGAGACCCCTACAATTCGTTTCTTTCTATTTGTGACCCGAAGGTCTTTTTGGTCGCGTAGACTTTAACACTATTTATAATCCCATAGGTTATGATGATCCCGTAGATCATCTTTTATTTGTGTCTTTACTTAACTGTATATATATTTATGGTCTCAAGGTACCCCTTTTTATGTTTAGAATCATTTACTTTTGCTTTTTGGGTTTCATTTGACCTAGACCGTAGTCTAAGGCTTCCTTTGTTTTCTTTCGAAATATATTTCCGACTTTATGACTTCTAACGTCATTTACACGTCAGTTTGTCCTACGCTTACCATTATCCGGTTCTTACCTGTACTTCTTTACAACCCGTTACCTGGGTTCTTTATTTTAATGTTTTTAACGTTCTTGTTTCGCTAGTTTGCGTTTTTCCTATCTACATTCCTTTACGACGCATCACATAGGTTCATTAATATTTCACGCTTCTATTATTCGGTTTGCGCCTATTTGTACTACCAATTTCTTATAATGTATTTGTCTCGTTTGACTTATTCGTGTGAGGTTTTATCACTTATGAATGTCAGACTTCATTCTTTATTTGACCCGTCCAACTTTGAAATGGTTGAACGTAATTACCAAAATTTATGTTTGCGAAAATTCTTGTCATCTTTTAGTCATGACTCATATTCCGAGTCTTTTGACTTTCTATTTCGCGTTCCCGTCTCTCGGTTTATGCATTCACCCACAATCCTACCCGTCCATCGGGTATCTTTACCGTAATCATTATCATGTAACCATTCTTATATGGTTCTAGACGTTATTTTAATTCATTTGGTCGTCTTAGCGAAATCCATCACTTTTATTCAATTAAGTCCTTTATTCATTATTTAATTTGTTTGACTTGTCCATATGAATTTCATCACTTATGTCAGTCAAACCTTTATCCCCATGCCTTAGCATTCTCATTAGTTGGTTTGTATTTTCATTTACTTCAATCTTTGTCCCTTCTCTCGGGCTCGTCATTTTAACGTAATACGCTTCCGTCATCCGATTTGCGTTTACGTTTACTATCAAACATCTTATTTATTTGATTCATTTGGGTACCATTTAAGTTAGTCCCATTCACCCCATCCTTACTACATCGGACGTAAATGTGTCTGCTACAAAAAGTTCATGGTATCATATGCCACTACTTACTTGGCCAGAGTAAGCGATCAGCACATGATACACATGACCTTTTTATAGCTTTCACATCACACCCTATGCAAGTAATGCCTCTATTTATTTCATATCTCTGATTTCCTTTAGTAAAACTTTATTTAATTGCAAAACAACAATCATTAGTTTTACTAGTTTTACATTTGAACATATTAAATGTTTTTCTTTTCTATCGAACTATTATATAATCACATTTGTTAATGTGATCGCTACTTTTCTCAATAGCATTATATTGAGAGTTTTTTTTTCCACTTGGATAATTACCCCCCGTCCAAGTTTTCATATGAACTATTTCTATTATAGTTTTGATATTCATTATCGTGAATAACGAATGTTTCTATTAAACTTCTCTTAGAAACATCATCCTGAATAGATATCCTATTCAGGTTTTATCAGATATATGCAACCGTTATCCCCTACGTGTTTGTTGCATATTACTACTTGTACAATTAAATTTAAAAGTGTGTACCTGATAATGCTTGCCCTTAATGGGCTTTCCTTGCCTTTGACTTTGTTCGCGATCGTCACGCGATTTAGGTCCTTGATGAGTATGCTCTGCTTGTCATACCTCGGACCGTTCCACCGTCATATCCACAATTCGTTCAACCCTCGTGATCTTCAGATGCGAGTATCCTTCAACTAAATATTTACAAAAGTTAGAAATTTCAACATTAATAAATGCACGTATTGTAATACAAGGCTTTTTACTACACGTGATTTCGTTAACTATACTAATCATTTTCGTTGGTGTAACGTGTATTACACGATACCCTATGTGTTGTTCACAACACTTTAATCCTACTAAACTATTAACATACATGTACTTACCGGATTTGCGATCAAGCCTCGAACCGAACACACTTCATTCTTTAACCATGAGCTCTGATACCAACTTGTAACATCCGTCTCAATTTAACATGTTTATAACCTTAATTACGCATTTTATATGAAAAATGTGACTTTCTAAAAACTTTGTCAAGTCCAAGTTCATACATGTTTAAAATAAACAAAATATAGTTCCAAGTGTTTACATAGTTCACTTAAAACAAAAACAACATAAGTCATTGCGGAAGCTTCATCTGACATGTGTTCGGTTCACTTGATTGCTTGATCGTCTTCCGGATGCTTGCTATACTCACCTATGATCAAAACCAACTTAAAAGTTAGTTTTGACAGCTTATAAACATGTATAAATAAGTTCCAATATCAAATAATGATAATCAAAATTAAATTTCCAAAATCATGCCTCCCGCGTGTCGCGGAAGGCAACCTTTAATCTGTCGCGAGTCGCGACACCTGTCGCGTGTCGCGCCCCAATTGAGGGACCCTGTCGTGTGTCACGAGGGAGACTAATTTCCAGCAGGTCCGTTTCTGAACCTGCATTTTCTGCCCAGCTCAATTATTCAACAAAAATCGAACTTTAAACGGCCATATCTTTTTATCTACTAGTCAGTTTTAGGCGATTCTTTTTCCTATGCGTTCGAAATTTAATTCTCCATCTTATGGAGTTAAAACCTGACATTCCACTAGTTCAAAAATTTAGATTTCAAGCTCTCGGCTTGAAATCCTTTTTTAACACTTTTGACCCGTTTCATGATTCCTTAAAACACTTTCACCCATCATTTTGCTACATTAAAGTATCTACTTTTATTTCATAATCTTAGTACTAATTCCTAAACAACCTCTAAGGGTCGTTTGCCTGGTTTTCCCATCAAGGGATTTTTGGTCAATTTTAGTCATTCATTTTACGACGAAGGACTTTCGCTAATATTTGACCAAGAATATCGCTTTTAACAATAATTCTAAATATGCGTACCTGGCTCGAGTCATAGGATTGACCCGTTTAAATATGTTTCACTATTAATTTCTAATTAATACCAACGCGAACCGTATGATATTTCCTGTAATCACAAAACTCAACAAGCGATCATCAATTAATATTGTCAAATGATCTTGCCAATGTCATTTGACCCGTTTAGTCCGAACGACCCTTTTCCGTTATGAGATGATATCTAGTTACCATCTCGCCCTTTTACCCATTCCGGTTTACACCATAACGTAGTGTTTCAAAATTTCTTGTTAGTTCATCGTCATATGACTAATTTACCAATTTACCCTTTTTGTCATTGTTTATGATTTCTCACAATTGCACTAGTTCCGACTCATATTATTTGCGTCAGAACATTATAAATCTATTACTAACTTTTCCTTATTCATTTTCAATACACACAACTGATGTATACTAAAAAGGGTGTAAGCTTTTACTTACCTCGCATCCAAATTACGCTTTCCTTTCGTACTTGCTCCGTTTGACCTGCTTCATTCCCAAGCCTCCATCTAGCTTGTCAAGAGTCAAACTATCATCATAATTCACAAGGTGGTTAGATTAGTCATTATAACCACGACTATTCCACCTTACGTATTTTCTATGTCAAAACTACTATTCGACTCCGTCCATGGTTAGTTTAACTTTTCAAAAGTTAACTACCCTTAATTATATGATATGTGCATATAAGCTAAATCGACTTCATAATTAAAATTTGTATTACCCCACATCACACGTAATTAGTCGAACTAGGAAATTACGCGTTTGATTCATAATTTCAACATATGAACATTGTGGGCATAATTTATAACATCAACAATCAAGTTTCGTATCACTGAAAATAGGCTGTTTTTGGTGACCTGTTTAACCTGTTTACAAGTCTTCAAAAATTATGATTTTTTATGTGGCGTACCTCTCGGAGGGTTAGACCTTGTGTTAAAATTTCAAGATTTAATCTCTTTACCAAATTTCGTAAAAATTCATCTACTAAGCTGCAATCAGATTCGTCACTTCTGACTGCAGCTTATGGAAAAATTCATTAAAAATTCCTCGTTTATCCGATTGACGAAATTCCAATTGGCGATTCTTTTAATCACTTAATACTTTCTACAGTAAAAATTTGAGATCATAACTCAATTCCTAAATTGAGTTATGACATTCGTAATGGGCTGCAAATTCTGCCAGAAAACGCAGCTTGAACCTTTGACACGGAAAAATTTATAAAACGCTCAAATTATCGTCGAAAAAATGCGATTCCAGTGGGGTTTTAAAGATATTTCCGGGAATTACATTTTAGACTCAAGAAACACACGTTTTTGTCACGTTTTGTCAACGTTACAGCCAATACAAGTCGGCTGTAAATTCTGATCAAAAGCTGTTTGAATTCTGCTTTCAATCGAAACATGTTTATGACATTATAGCACTATTTTTAGCCATCAAAAACCCTAAAAACATCACATTACACGAATTTAGCATCATCACACTTATCACCTTCAATGGTGATCATGAATTCACAAGATTTAGACCTAATTTCATCATATGCTTGTCTAGGGTTTACTCCTAGACACTACAATGTTCCTATTTCATCATATAACGAACATGCAACCATCTAATTCGAATTCTCTAAGTTCATCCAGAAATTTAGATGGAAATTTTCTACAAAATTTACATACCTTATGATCCTTTTTTAGAGGAGATCACCAATCTATGCTCAGATTTTGTTTTGGAACCGATTTGTGCCTTCAATTTGTGAGATTTGTTGAGTTTAGGGTTTGAGGAGGAATCCTGTGTCGCCCCTCTGTGTTTGATCGAACCAGACATACTGGTTTTAATTTTTTTTATTGTTTTAATTATTATTAGTTTCAAACTTAACAACTTTGGTCCCCCATCTATTATTTGGTTCATTATTAACTAGGTCACAACCTAATTATTTTTAACAACATTCCCACTAATTAACTAGGTTAAATGTTCCTAGTTAACTTAGTGGGTTTGGGGAATTTATGATTAAGTTTATTTTAAGTCCCGTTAACTCGGGCCTCTTATAAATTTATTTCCTTAAAAGCTTTTATTCACTTGTATTTAATATTAGGATTATTTATTTAAATCCTAATATTTACCGGGTTACTTTTACTCGTCTTTTAGTATTAACGGGGTTTAATTACCAAACCCGTTTTCGGGGTGTTACACTTGCTTGCTTTGAACCCTTTCATCACAAACAGTGGGTTCCGACTTTTCAGATTGTGTACTTGGAGTTTCGTACACACCAGTCTTCACTTCATCTTTCATGTCCTCAACTTTGATAGAATCAGATGAAACACAAGAGACTTCAGCTAAACCATTAGAAGAGTCATCAGCACAAGACGATTCATCATCCTCTTCTGTCAAATCGACAATTTTCACTTCTTCTGCACATGAAGTAGAAGCATTAGTATTGTTCACTTATTTTTTTCTTCAACTTAACATTATTTACCAACTCAGTGTGTTTCACATTCACAGGGTTAACAGACTCTCGTGTTTAGTGTCGCAACCCCCGACCCCGCGCCGGGAGCGGGTGCCACTAACCTGAACTAGTGGTATCGGTGTTTATTATTTTTGCAACGGAATTAAATCATCAGGATCGTCGTTAGGAAATAATTTCAGAGTTTGCAAAACACCAAACTTTTATATTAAAAAAATGGGCTAAAACACATATTTTATTGATAATGTTTTTATAAGGATAAACCCTAACTTGCTGAAAACATAAACCTCTTCTTTTATTTAGGTAACTTATAGCCACTTTATTTAAGCCTTCAGTGCTCCATAGTCGGCTTCTAATAGTCCACCATTGTTCTAGTGGGTTTGGTGCTACTAACCTAGGTATTTCGTTTGGGTTGAAAGCTGTGATTGGTAACTGATTTTCTTGGTTTGGTTCTGGGTACATTGGTGTTTTGGTAAAAAATTACCGAAGCAATTAAGTGATCATATTAGTTAAGTGAGGTAGTGTGCTAGAAATGTGCGTTGAAAATATGCTAGTTAAGTTATTTGCAAAAACAGTTTCAGGATACGGCTCAGGATATAGAGTTGTATCTATGATCTAACAATGAGCAAAAATGTAAAGGATGACATAGGATATACGAGGAAAGCCCTTGATCAATCTAGATCGCAGGCACAAAACCTCGGGAGCTGACAATCGCAGCTGCCTTGTTCTTCTATTACTTCAAATATCAGGATACAGTGCAGGATATGATGCGGATCAACTAGGTGTTACAATGTAATTCGAGTACAAGTGTTTGTGTGTAGTGATTGTTTGTAACTGGAGTGTAAAAGTGTGCATAATGGTGTTACAATGTAATTCGAGTACAAGTGTTTGTGTGTAGTGACTGTTTGTAACTGGAGAGTAAAAGCGTGCGTAATGGTGTGTGCCTTAACCTGATCCGATTAATCTATTTATAGTAAAAGAAAATAACAAACTACCTTAAGTAAACGTTGTAGTCCACTTCTTCCGGGTTCAACGTCTATAACCCAACTGATTTGCCCGAGTCTTGAGGAGAAGAAGTCCACTTAAACGTTGGAGACTTGCACCTTCTAATCTGCACGTGGTCAATTGGTTAGTACCAGGATATCGCATCAGGATGTTACCAATATCCTGATCTGGTATCCTGATCACAAATAAACAATCAAAGCTAGAATATTAGTCAGGATATATATACAGAAAATGACCCATAACAATTGTCCCCAAAATATACCTGTTGGAATTCTGAATTCAAATAGATATATTTTAAACTTTATCACCTGGATCGAGGCAATCAATACGACGAGACTCTTGAAATGACAATGTGCAACTTCCAACGCGTTATTTACTCTTTACCCCCTATTACTCAACCTATAATTAGCCGAAATACTTTGCATTATGATCATTACTCCTCAAGAAAATCTCAGGTATTTCTCTTTTCTTCTCTATTTTTCTTTTCTTTGAATTTCTTGTTTCTTGGTCGATACCCCTTATGGCATCTCGAACAAGATCTCGGTCAAACGAGCCAGTTGCAACCCTCACGAGTCAAAACCTTATCCGAGAACCACAAAATGAGATCTGCTCTTTCAACAACGCTGATATCACCGCTTTAAAGGATTCCGATGCCTTTCCTGCCGGAGTGGTCATTCTCCCTTTTGATCGGGAAGTCCGATCAGATGCATCATCAAATGAGTGGGTCTGCTTTCTTGCCTATCCCTTTTCTTTGGGACTCGGTACCCATTTCCACACTTTATCTCTCGTTTCTTTGAGCTTACTGGCCTCAGTTATGCCCAGACTATGCCAATGGTATGGAGAGTTTAAATGGTGTTAAACCAAATTAAATCTCATCATTGCCCTGACCTATGCATCGAAGACCTTCCCATAGCATACCGACTCGGATCCCATGGCAACAGCCGTTTTCTATAGTTCTCCACTTCCAAGAATGAAGATCAGTGGCAACGGAAGTTCTTTTTTCGTAAAAAGAGACTCTATTGACAAGGGTTTTGATCTTCCATTTAGATGGTTAACCAAGGGTAGGATTTAGGGTTTTAGGAATATCCCCAAATGTATCCTTAAACTATATCCTTGACTGATATCCTGATATTTTGTGCAGCGAATTTCAGAACCCAGGATCAAAGAGATCTACCGACTTCCTACTAGTTAAAGAACCTTCTCCCTGTCTCTCACAAACTCAAGTAAAAAATCAAGCTCAGATATGTCTGGTAAGCACATGATTATAGTGATTATAAAGTATAAGTATTACAAACTAAACATTTCTTCCTTCGTTCAGTTCCGAACATTAACCTCGAAGGCTTCCAGCTTGACGAGTTGGATAGTTATTCCAGCCTCGCACCTGCCCAGCAAGAGACCAACCCAAAACCAGCTGCCACACCAAATCCTACCGGTTCGAAGGCCGCTACTGCTCCTAAAGCTCCTCCAGCATCCAGGACCCGGCCTCCAGCTCCCGGAAGAGAAAGGAAGTAGAGCCTACCGCTACACCCCATGTATTCCCATTTGAAAACCATGGGTTTACGGAATCCAACAAATTCTTGACCGACTTCCTCAACCAGGTTAGTATACTGACCCATATCCTGCAACATATGCTGGTTATTAAAGTTAATTAAAGTCAATACCTGTTTCTTTATTTTACAGGGTCTCGAACGCCTAGTGTTCCTCTATGAAAACGCATATGGCTTGAACACCATGTTAGAGAGCAAGCTGAAGAAGGCCGAAGGCACTATTGCGGACCAAGCAGCGGTCGCCACCGCTAAATCAGAGCATTACGAGGCGAAATATAAGGCAATGGTCCAAGAGCACCAGGCTGCCATCCAGAAGGTCACTCACGAGGCTCAAGCCAAGTCCGATGCAGCCCAAGTTCAACATGAGCAGGACATGGCTTCATAATGGGAAAGCCTCAAGAATTTTGTTGTCATCTCCCTTCTCCAGGCCAGACTGAAGATGGCTTACGAAGCCATGGCTTTGGGTGTTGAATGCCCTTCATGGAATATCAAGGCTTGGGAGACGAAACTGAAAGATCTTGGTGGTAATTGTGACAACTCGAGTTTCCAAGGTTCCATTTTCACACTATTGAACGTTAAATGTTTAGATTGTCCGATACACGGCTTGTTTGTTTACAACTGTGCACGTTTGTAAAATGTTAAATCATATTGTGATTAATATGATATATTTGGTGTGCAATATATTTATTGTATGTGTTATATAGTGGATAGCAATTATATGTTAATTGGAATAAATATGTTAATTAGAATAAGTGATAACACTCCCACTCACAACCCTCTAGACGAAATCAAAATGGATTTCGTTGGTTGGTTCTGTTTTCGCCGGCCAAAAGCCCAGTCGAGGGCCCAACATGTTACAATTCTATTTTATAACTGATAGGTTGTATTAGTTGGGCAGTTTAGCAAACCCTAAAACACATTCTCTCTCTCTCTCGCTACTCTTGAAACCGAACGGCAGCCCTTCTCCATACCGAAGCCAAATCTAGTTTGGCCGATCATCATTAGCCTCGGTTAGTGATTTACATGTCTAGTTCTTAGATAAACTTGATTGATTGTTGGTTATGTGATCGTTACTTGTGAAAATGAGACTGAATGATTGATTTATATACGGGTTTAAAACTGTCAAGTATATTTGATAATGATGTTTCGGTCTGAATGATATTAACATGAGGAATCGGTTTTGTCTATCCGATGATTAGTAGGAGGATGTCAGTGATTGTTGTTTTTTTTATTATAAGCCAAACTAATCGATTTAATTAGAATGATAACTGGTTGATTGATTATGAACATTTGTGACATGCATCATGTGGATAACTTGCAGCCCACTACCCTAAATAGGTCCAATAATAACATGGAAACAATATCAGATGTCTGCCATTGTTGTGTATTTGGATAATGGTAATGGTGCTTTGAACTATGGGATAATGATTAGGATCCATGTGAGATGATTTACACTTGTCGGCCATGGATTAATTTATTGATGATATGATGATCTTGTTGTCACAATGAGTTGGTAATTCATATGGTTTCGTATGTTAACTGTCATGTAAATTGGATGATAAGATCGATCATGTATGCATGTTAATGATGATATTTCTGTGCTTAATGATTCCTGTATGATCTATCTCGTACCATATGACGGCAGAATTAGGGTTTTTACGTAACTGAATATATGACGTAACTGATGCTTGAATCACAAATTGACGAAACTGAAGGGGTGTTTCGCCAAGGGTTGTTGGCGAAACAGAATGTGTTTCGCCAAGGATATGTTGACGAATTAGAGGGGGTGTTTCGCCAAGGGTAGTTGGCGAAACAGAATGTGTTTCGCCAAAACCGTGTTTCGCCAATTTGAATACTTTGCACTGTAACTTGATTTAACTATGCCAAATGTTAACTGGATTGATTAACTGCTGTTAAGTGATATGCTTGACTTGTATGATATGGAATACATGCTTAGTACTTATGTGATTATAGTTATACGTGTACCACTCGTGACTACAAACTGATTATTCTATACGTGCGTACTCTAGGACGTGATTGATTTACTTTGAACACATACTTAGCATACCGAGCAAACCAAGGTGAGTTCACACTCTTACCAAGGCATGGGATTCCCCGGTGGGTTGGGAATGGGATTGAATGATTACTTGTACTTACATCACTACTAGACTACTTACCACGGTCCTCGGATTGGGAAGGATGCCTGTGCCAAACTCTACGTAAAGCCTACGTACTGTCCTCGGATTGGGAAGGACACCAGCACTAAACCTACGTAAAACCTACGTACTACCGTCCTCGGATTGGGAAGGACGCCAGCGCTAAACCTACGTACTCGCTACGTACTGTCCTCGGTTGGGAAGGGCACTTACGTAAAACCTACGTAAACTTATACTTACTACTATCCTCGGATTGGGAAGGATACTTATGGATACAACTAGTCTAGTAACTTACAACATGGGAAGCCCCCACTAATTGAACTTACAACATGGGAAGCCCCACTAGATGAACATACAAATGGCCTAGTAATACACGGCATGGTTATAAACGAACTTACGATTTATTAAACGAACTCATTACTGAACAACCAACTGTGAACTCGCTCAACTTTGTTGTTGACTTTCTGTTACATGCCTTGCAGGACCATAGGTACTCATGGAGCTTGCACGGGAGGTGCGGTCGTTGTGGGCACGGATTGTGGAAACTTTTATGACATTACAAACTTATTACTTATGTTGGGTTTTACATTTATGCTTCCGCTAAACGTTGAAACTATACTTTTGATTTGAACACCTTTCATATTGCTTGGTTGGATTACACTTACTATTACATTGTTCAATATGATTGGTGGCTTGATCCTGGTCAGTCACGCCTCCAGCGGTGGTACTCCGCGTGTGGATTTTGGGGGTGTGACAGATTGGTATCAGAGCCATTGGTTATAGAGAACTTGGTTTTAATATGGGGAAAACGTTTTTATTAAAACCAGACTATAACCAGTATAGTGCTCAACGATCCACAACGACGCCTCGCTCCATGTGCAAGACTCAACATCCTAGGTAATAAGGTTTATGTTTATTGCCTACATGCTAGAATTACATAGAACTTTGCTCGTGGTATGCTTAGATTACATTGCCTACTATTCGTTTCTGCTTGAAAACGCTTATGTGCTTACACACTTCTGTCATTGCACTATTCGTGAACCTCTCACACTCATGTTCTTCTTGGTGTCAAGATCATGAGTGGACGCGTTAACCAAACTCAAGCCCAGTTGGCGGCTTTGATCAGTGAACAAGTTACTGCAGCACTCGCAGCTGCCCAAGCAGGAGGTGTAACCTGCCATCACCACTTACTCTAGGATCTTTAGATCCTACACTCGTAAACCAACACTCGTGCTCAAGTATGTTTACTCCTACGCACACGACAGGTCAACACGCTCAGCCACTTGTGTACACGTTTCAAAACTTTCATGGACTGTCGTCCTACTACATTCAGTGGCACGGAGGGAGAAGTTGGACTCCTCCATTGGTTTGAAAAGCTCGAATCGGTCTTCGAAATGCGTGAATGCCCTGAGGCTCGCAGGGAGAAGTACGCCACCGATACTCTCGAAGGCACTACGCTAACTTGGTGGAACGCGCAAGTTCAGATGCTGGGCTGGCAGCTGCTAATGCCACTCCATGGAATGATTTTAAGGAACTAATCAAACGTGAATATTGTAGTCGTGATGACATCCACAAGCTGGAAGTGGAGTTCTTTAACCTGAAGATGACGGGGTCAGAAATAGAAGCGTACACGGAACGATCCAACAAACTGGCAGTGTATGTCCAACTATGGTGGATCCTCCCATCAAACGCATTGAGCTGTAATTCAAGGGACTAGTGCCAGAGATTCAAAGTCACGTAACCTCAGCGAATCTTGGCACCATTCAACGGATCGTCAAGCTAGCTCATCGCCTCACCGATCAGGCAGTGGAACAGAGCGGCCTACCTAAACGTATCAGCGCTACTACTACTACTACTACTCCAATTACTTCTGCTACCCCAGTGACAACAAACGAAAGTGGGATGGAACCCCTAGCAAGGGTTCGACCACGGTTCCAGCCCAGGTACAGCAGCGAAAGATCGATGACACCCAAGGTCCTGGTCAGCAACCTTTTAGTAGCCAAGGGCAGGGTGGATATAGGGAAAACCACCCTAAGTGCAAACGATGGAACTTGCACCACAGCGGGCAGTGCGACCGAAATCGCTGTCAATGATGCAACAAGCTTTGTCATGGAGCCAAAGATGGTAGAAACTCACGTCCTGCAAACCAGAACTAAAAACAACAGCAACCACAAGCTCCACAGAATCAACAGCAACAGCAGGGTAACAAGGGATGTCATCAGTGTGGTGCTGAAGGTTAATTCAAGAGACACGGCCCACGGTTGAACCGGAACCAGAATCAGAACCACAATCAAAGAAACAGGAACAATAATGGAGGCAACAATGGGGGTAATAACGACGGCAATGGTGCCAGGGGTCGAGTGTTCGTGATTGGTCAGGGTGATACTAGGAATGACCCCAACGTTGTGATGGTTTCGACATCGATATTGGTATAGATTGGCTACCTCAACATCGAGCAGAGACTCTTTGCAAAGAAAAGATCATCCGCATTCCCCGTGCTGGTTAAGAACCTTTGGTAACTCATAGTAACAAGCTCCTAGAGCAGCACCTATAACTCGAGCACCATATCGCTTAGCTCCAACTGAATTGGAAGGACTATCTGAGCAATTGCAAGAACTCTTGGAAAAGGGTTTCATACGTCCTAGCTCTTCGCCCTGGGGAGCTCCAGTACTATTTGTAAAGAAGAAGGACGGTACCTTCCGCATGTGTATAGACTACCGCGAATTGAACAAGGTGACTGTGAAGAATCGCTATCCTCTTCCACGCATCGACGATTTATTCGACCAGTTGCAAGGGTCGAGCTATTACTCGAAGATTGATCTAAGGTCGGGGTATCATCAACTGAGAGTCCGGGATGAGGACGTCTCCAAAACAGCGTTCAGAACACGCTACGGCCACTACGAGTTTCTGGTCATGCCATTCGGATTAACGAACGCGCCTGCGGTTTTCATGGATCTTATGAACAGGGTGTGCAAACCCTATCTCGACAAGTTTGTTATCGTCTTCATCGACGACATCCTGATCTATTCGAAGAGTCAGGAGGAACATGAGCAGCACTTACGACTTATTTTGGAACTTCTTCGAACGGAACAGCTATACGCTAAGTTTTCAAAATGCGACTTCTGGCTTCGTGAAGTCCACTTCTTAGGTCACGTAGTAAACAAGGATGGGATTCATGTCGATCCATCCAAGGTGGATTCGATCAAGAACTGGCCTGCACCTCGCACACCAACAGAAATACGCCAATTCTTGGGTTTGGCGGGTTATTACAGACGGTTCATCAAAGACTTCTCAAAGATCACACAGTCGCTTACACTACTGACACAGAAAGGTGTTGTTTATCGTTGGGGTAATACACAGGAAACAGCATTTCAGCACTTAAAGGATAGACTCTGTAGCGCACCTATCCTCTCATTGCCTGAAGGCACCGATGATTTTGTGGTCTATTGTGATGCATCAATTCAGGGTCTTGGTTGTGTATTGATGCAACGGGATAAAGTTATAGCTTATGCTTCGCGCCAACTTAAGATTCACGAACGGAATTACACAACACATGACTTAGAGCTGGGAGTCATGGTTTTTGCACTCAAGTTATGGTGACATTACTTGTATGGCACTAAGTGCACCATATACACTGATCACAGGAGTCTAGAGCATATTTTCAAGCAGAAAGAGTTGAACATGCGACAACGACGATGGGTCGAATTACTGAACGATTATGAATGTACTATAAAGTACCATCCGGGTAAGGCCAATGTGGTGGCCGACGCCCTCAGTCGAAAGGATACTACGCCTAAGCGCGTGCGAGCTTTACAACTCACTATACAGTCTAGTCTTCCTTCTCAGATACGAGATGCTCAGGTAGAAGCATTGAAACCAGAAAACGTCAGGGCTGGAGCCCTACGCGGCTCAAGGTAACGGTTAGAACAAAAGGCAGACGGCGCCTACTATGTAACAGGACGCATTTGGGTCCCACTCTTTGGCAATTTACGCGAGCTTGTAATGGATGAAGCTCATAAGTCTCGCTACTCAGTACATCCTGGTTCGGATAAGATGTACCACGATTTGAAAACCACATACTGGTGGCCTAGCATGAAGGCCCACATAGCCACATACGTTAGCAAATGCTTGACCTGTGCGAGAGTCAAGGCAGAATATCAGAAACCGTCAGGACCACTTCAACAACCAGAGATACCACAATGGAAATGGGAACAAATTTCCATGGATTTCGTTACTGGCCTACCTAGATCTCAGCGTGGAAATGATACTATTTGGGTGATCGTGGATCGACTCACAAAGTCTGCACACTTCTTGGCTATTAAAGAAACAGACAAGTTCTCTACCTTAGCAGACATCTACTTAAAAGAAGTGGTTTCAAGGCACGGGGTGCCAACCTCCATTATCTCTGATCGGGACGCACGATTTACTTCAGAACTATGGCAAGCAATGCACAAATCTTTTGGCTCTCGTTTAGACATGAGCACAGCTTATCACCCTCAGACGGATGGGCAGTCTGAGCGCACCATTCAAACTTTAGAAGACATGCTTCGGGCGTGCGTAATTGACTTTGGCAATGGTTGGGAAAAACATCTGCCACTTGTGGAATTGTCATACAATAACAGCTACCACACCAGCATTAAAGCTGCTCCATTCGAGGCATTGTACGGGCGTAAATGCCGGTCACCTCTCTGTTGGGCAGAGGTGGGAGATAGTCAAATCACAGGTCCAGAAATGGTAGTTGATACTACTGAAAAGATTGCTCAAATACGACAACGCATGGCGGCAGCTCGTGACCGTCAGAAAGCATACGCTGATAAAGACAGGAAACTACTCGAATTCCAGGTTGGGGATCGAGCGCTACTTAAAGTTTCACCCTGGAAGGGTGTGATTCGTTTTGGCAAACGGGGCAAGCTCAATCCGCGTTATGTCGGACCTTTCGAAGTTACAGAGAAAATAGGTAAAGTGGCCTACAGACTGAACTTACCAGCTGAACTCAGTGCAGTTCACAACGTCTTTCACGTGTCGAATCTGAAGAAGTGTACGTCAGATGAGACCCACATAGTTCCCTTGAAGGAACTCACTATCGACGGGCGGTTGCACTTCGTCGAGGAACATGTTGAAATCACGGACCGGGATGTTAAGGTCCTCAAGAACACGAGAATCCCTCTTGTACGAGTTCGTTGGAACTCCCGTCGCGGCCCAGAGTTCACCTGGGAACGAGAAGATCAAATGAAACTCAAGTATCCCCAGTTATTCGGAAACAGTGCATCCACTACTGAGGCTGAAGCTACTACAGAATTTCGGGACGAAATTCCAAATCAACGGGGGGGTGATGTGACACCCCAGGAAAACCAGTAAACTACGCAACACAACTAGCTTCCTCAGTAACTACGTGCTAAATTTCGGGACAAAATTTCTTTCAAGTTGGGGATAATGTGACAACTCGAGTTTCCAAGGTTCCATTTTCGCACTATTGAACGTTAAATGTTTAGATTGTCCGATACACGACTTGTTTGTTTACAACTGTGCACGTTTGTAAAATGTTAAATCATATTGTGATTAATATGATATATTTGGTGTGCAATATATTTATTGTATGTGTTATATAGTGGATAGCAATTATATGTTAATTGGAATAAATATGTTAATTAGAATAAGTGATAACACTCCCACTCACAACCCTCTAGACTAAATCAAAATGGATTTCGTTGGTTGGTTCTGTTTTCGCCGGCCCAAAGCCCAGTCGAGGGCCCAACATGTTACAATTCTATTTTATAACTGATAGGTTGTATTAGTTGGGCAGTTTAGCAAACCCTAAAACACATTCTCTCTCTCGCTACTCTTGAAACCGAACGGCAGCCCTTCTCCATACCGAAGCCAAATCTAGTTTTGCCGATCATCATTAGCCTCGGTTAGTGATTTACATGTCTAGTTCTTAGATAAACTTGATTGATTGTTGGTTATGTGATCGTTACTTGTGAAAATGAGACTGAATGATTGATTTATATACGGGTTTAAAACTGTCAAGTATATTTGATAATGATGTTTCGGTCTGAATGATATTAACATGAGGAATCGGTTTTGTCTATCCGATGATTAGTAGGAGGATGTCAGTGATTGTTGTTTTTTTATTATAAGCCAAACTAATCGATTTAATTAGAATGATAACTGGTTGATTGATTATGAACATTTGTGACATGCATCATGTGGATAACTTGCAGCCCACTACCCTAAATAGGTCCAATAATAACATGGGAACAATATCAGATGTCTGCCATTGTTGTGTATTTGGATAATGGTAATGGTGCTTTGAACTATGGGATAATGATTAGGATCCATGTGAGATGATTTACACTTGTTGGCCATGGATTAATTTATTGATGATATGATGATCTTGTTGTCACAATGAGTTGGTAATTCATATGGTTTCGTATGTTAACTGTCATGTAAATTGGATGATAAGATCGATCATGTATGCATGTTAATGATGATATTTCTGTGCTTAATGATTCATGTATGATCTATCTCGTACCATATGACGGAAGAATTAGGGTTTTTACGTAACTGAATATATGACGTAACTGATGCTTGAATCACAAATTGACGAAACTGAAGGGGTGTTTCGCCAAGGGTTGTTGGCGAAACAGAATGTGTTTCGCCAAGGATATGTTGACGAATTAGAGGGGGTGTTTCGCCAAGGGTAGTTGGCGAAACAGAATGTGTTTCGCCAAAACCGTGTTTCGCCAATTTGAATACTTTGCACTGTAACTTGATTTAACTATGCCAAATGTTAACTGGATTGATTAACTGCTGTTAAGTGATATGCTTGACTTGTATGATATGGAATACATGCTTAGTACTTATGTGATTATAGTTATACGTGTACCACTCGTGACTACAAACTGATTATTCTATACGTGCGTACTCTAGGACGTGATTGATTTACTTTGAGCACATACTTAGCATACCGAGCAAACCAAGGTGAGTTCACACTCTTACCAAGGCATGGGATTCCCCGGTGGGTTGGGAATGGGATTGAATGATTACTTGTACTTACATCACTACTAGACTACTTACCACGGTCCTCGGATTGGGAATGATGCCTGTGCCAAACTCTACGTAAAGCCTACGTACTGTCCTCGGATTGGGAAGGACACCAGCACTAAACCTACGTAAAACCTACGTACTACCGTCCTCGGATTGGGAAGGACGCCAGCGCTAAACCTACGTACTCGCTACGTACTGTCCTCGGTTGGGAAGGGCACTTACGTAAAACCTACGTAAACTTATACTTACTACTATCCTCGGATTGGGAAGGATACTTATGGATACAACTAGTCTAGTAACTTACAACATGGGAAGCCCCCACTAATTGAACTTACAACATGGGAAGCCCCCACTAATTGAACTTACAACATGGGAAGCCCCCACTAGATGAACATACAAATGGCCTAGTAATACACGGCATGGTTATAAACGAACTTACGATTTATTAAACGAACTCATTACTGAACAACCAACTGTGAACTCGCTCAACTTTGTTGTTGACTTTCTGTTACATGCCTTGCAGGACCATAGGTACTCATGGAGCTTGCACGGGAGGTGCGGTCGTTGTGGGCACGGATTGTGGAAACTTTTATGACATTACAAACTTATTACTTATGTTGGGTTTTACATTTATGCTTCCGCTAAACGTTGAAACTATACTTTTGATTTGAACACCTTTCATATTGCTTGGTTGGATTACACTTACTATTACATTGTTCAATATGATTGGTGGCTTGATCCTGGTCAGTCACGCCTCCAGCGGTGGTACTCCGCGTGTGGATTTTGGGGGTGTGACAGTAATCCCGTGGAGCCCCCTTCAATGCCTGCTGCAGAGGAGCCCACTAAGGCGACCAAGAAGGTAGATGATGTAGGTGTTTCAAAGGATGCTGGTGGCGATGCTGGAGGTGATGCTGAAGGTGATGCTGGAGGAAATACCGGGAAGGATGCTGCTGACGAGGTCATGATGGAAGGAGGAGCTGCCCCTTAGAGGCAGCGAAATGGGGGATGATGGATATGCATGCCAAGGCCGGAGCCCACTTTTTTAAATTCAATGGTTGTGGTCTGTTTGAACAATTTACTTTTCCTATCGTTGAACAATTTATATTTCCTGCACTAGAACAATATGATGACCAAAGGTGGATGGGTCCTGGGTTTCAGGATGAAGCCCTTGGTCATCAATTAGTATAACCTTCAACCGTTGCGTAAATATGGTAAAAAACTAATCGTTGTGACATTCTGGGTTTTCCTGAGCAACTATCTTGTATTGAAATTATGTGTACATATTTTATTAAATGGAAATTTGTGAATTACCTTGGTGTGCAATATGATCCTTGCATTAAGTTGTATGTATGTAATAAATATGTATATGTGTATAAGTTCTAGTGAACCGAGATCACGACTCAAGACCACCCGGTCTCGAGTAACCAGTAAACAGTGGGCCGGTTGGGCCGTGGACCTCCTTTAGTCCACCCGAAAGCCCATTAGGGTGCACCATTTGATATGGAAGCCCATGCCATCATCCACATTTCCCCTACATTCACTCCCACACTCTCCTACACACACTCTCTCTCTCTCTCTCACTAAAACCCTAGAACACCACCTCAAACCTCCTCTCATCTCTCTCTCGGATTCACCCGGTGGCACCAAGACTGTCGGATCAAGCTCGGGATCATCACTCGGCATTTGGTTCGTTGATTCTTCAAACCCGAACACCATCCGGTTAGTGTTTCATGTTTCTAGATGTTACAATGCTTGGTTGGTAAATGACATACATGATAAAGGTGTTGATGTGTGATGATATAGGTTAGTGTTGTCGTATAGTTTAAAAGCTATATACATACTCGAAAATATGCACTTTGTACAATGATGAGATGAAATGATGATGCTATCATGATATTTTACTAGTCTTTACACATGAAGATTTTTTATGAGACATCACATGATTGTGGCTTATGAATTAATACATGGATTGCTTATGAAATGTGCATCATGTGTGTGTTGTGGTGATGTAGGCTTATTGTTAGGTTTTAAAAATCATACTTGATGAACCGAATGAATATGTAGACGAATGAGAAAACCCTAAAATGATGAACTGTTTGAATATATGTTGAACATTTAAAAATTGTATGTTTGATCTATTTTGAATCAATTTTAGACAAGAAAACATGTTTGAAGCATTGTGGTTGGATAGTAAATAATAAAATGAAATGGGAATTCTATTGGATAGTACTATTTGTGCAAACATTCTAGAAACAACAGATGCTGGAGTGGGAACCCATGATCTCGACTCGAGACCATCGAGTTACAATTCGAGACCACAGTAATTGCGACTCGAGACCTTGACCAAAAAACTCTAAACAGACTTCAGGGACTCGAGACCAGCAAGGTCTCGACTTGAGATTCTATGGGTTCGACTCGAGACTGGACTCGAGACCTCAGAGGTTACGACTCATGTATGGACTACTCGAGACCAGATGTCCATGACTCGAGACCTCCTGTTTGCGACTCGAGACCGCATGATCTCGAGTGGAGACCCCCCCTGTCTCGACTGGGCTGCTTGTCCTTGTTATTGGGCCAAGGTGTGTGAACTACTTGTGCTTGTTACTGTTTAAGTGGGCAATGTGTTAACTGTTACTGTTTAAGAACTTGGGCAGGCCCAATTACCTAAAGGATAAATATATGTTAAGCATGCTATGTGTTAGATACGTGTAAGATATACGTGATTACTTGTATCCGAGCCTGACCTATACTGGTAACCATATTAGGACGTGGTGACCAGCATACATAACCAAGTAAACTAAACTACCGAGCAACCCAAGGTGAGTTCACAACTATTAAAGCATGCGTTCCTGGTGGTTTTGGGAAACGAAAACTTAAACAATGCTATCCCCTCGTAAGGGATACAAACCTACTTTCTTCCCCTTAAATGGGACTCTTAGTTAATTACTGTTTATACGGAATGCAACGAGCAACACTAAACAAAATTCTATCACTCAAGTCCCTACCATTTAATACCGATTAGTCGCCGGGGCCTGGCGAACGGGTTATTAGTTAATAGCGCTATTTAGGTTTAACCAGCCTCACACCGACCCTTGTCACTGGGAACGGGAGTGAACTAATGTACTCTGGCAAACCGTCAATGATGATAGAACATTGACAAACGGGGCACTGCGGAAACGTACGGTTAAGTAAGTATTCGGTATTGTGAAACAGTTTAGTCGCTTACTTATGGGGTAGCTCCCCATGGCATGTATAACGGATAAATTAACTGGTGAAACAAGTTTTTGGTAATTAAAAACGGGACAACTCGTGAACTCGCCAACATTTTTGTTGATACCCTACTGCATGCTTTGCAGGTACCCCGTGACTAAGGAGCTTGCAGCTTGGGAATGTGTAGTGGTCGTCTAACCCATGTGTTGGGTTTTAAATAATTTTGAACTATGAACTTTGTTTTGAAACTGTTTGATTTATGCTTCCGCTGTTTGCTTAAACTGTTATTTGAACTTAAACTTTTAAAACTTCGAACTATGATGTTTACTAACTATTGTGGTTGGTGAACATTTTTACTATTAACCAATGCTCAGTATATTTGGTGGCTGGATCCTGGTCAGTCACGCCTCCAAGCGGTAGTACTCCGCATGTGGATTTTGGGGGTGTGACAGATTGGTATCAGAGCCATTGGTTATAGTGAACTCGGTTTTTAAAAAGAAAGTCTTTTTGAGAAAAACCAGACTATAACCCGTGACTCGTGACGACACTACACTCCAAGGGCAAGACTCAACATACTAGACCCCATAGTTTAGACTTGTGTTTACTTGCTTGATTACTTTATGATTTATGTTCTACTATACGTACTGGTATACCTAGCTAGATAGACACACCCCTCTCCTATCTCATTCTCGCTACATTACGACATCACACTCATACTGTGTTTTCTGGTTATGAAGACAATGAGTGGACGCGGAAGAGGAAACTTTAACATGACTCAGACTCAGTTCACTAACTTGCTCAACACGGTGGCTGCAGCTTTCGCAGCTCACCCTGGAGGTAAACTTGTTATTTTAGGGTGTTTAGATCCTACCCCCGCATCGTCTTTTCACCTCTAAGCCTATTCGCTTCGCTTCTCACAACAGGTCAGCAAGTGCCTGCGCAACCACGTGTTTGTACTTTCAAAACCTTCATGGATTGCAAGCCTCTCCTTTTCAACGGCACTAAGGGTGCCATCGGCCTTCTGCACTAGATTGAAAAGGTCGAAGCTGTCTTTGCTGTCTGCGAGTGTCCCCCTGCTAACTAGGTAAAGTTTGCGACTGGTACGCTTGAAGGAAACGCGCTTTCATGGTGGAAGGCACAGATTCAGATGCTTGGTTTGGAAACTGCTAATGCTACTGCGTGGGAAGATTTCAAGGACATGATCAAGGAAGAATACTGTCACAGGGATGACATTCATAAGCTCGAAAACGAATACTTTGAGCTCAAGATGGTCGGATCAGAGATTGAGACCTACACCAAGCAGTCCAACGACTATGCTGCACTTTGCCCAAACATGTCTCGACCTATGTATCGAAGGATCGAATTGTACATCAAAGGTTTGGCCCCATAAATCCGAAGCCATGTGACCTCAGCCAACCTCCATACCATTTAGCCAGTGGTCCGTCTTACTCACAAACTCACTGATCAGGCTGTGGAGGAGGGCAAGTTGCCCAAAAGGATAAATGCAACTATTGGAACCTCTGGCGATAACAAGCGTAAATGGGAAGGAAATCAGAGCAAGGAAACTAACCCCACTCAGACCCCGACTCAACAAAGGAAAACTGAAAACAACAAAGGCCCCCAACAACAGGGTGGCTATCGGGGAAACCACCCTAAGTGTAACAAGTGTAATCGACACCACAATGGGGCGTGTAGCAAAGGTCAGTGCCTGCGATGCAATAAAATGGGGCATGAAGCCAAAGACTGCAGGAGTCAGTTCCCAGCTAGGCAGAATCAGCATCAACCACCACAACAGCAGCAGCAAGGAAACAACCGTGAATGCTACAAATGTGGGGCAGTAGGGCACATACAAAAGGATTGCCCTCAGCTGAACCAGAATCGCAACAACAATAACCAAGGTGCTGGAAACAACAACCACAACTAGGGAGCTGGAAACAATGCAAGGGCATTCGTGATTGGGGCTGGTGAAGCAAGGAACGACCCCAACGTGGTGGCGGGTAAGTTCCTACTTAATGATCGTTATGTTTCCATATTATTTGATTCTGGAGCAGATGCTAGTTATGTATCCCTACCTATTAGTAAGAAGCTTAAGTCCACTCTTACGCCGTTAAGCTCTAAGCGCATCGTTGAAATAGCTAATGGTAGGAACCTCGAGGCCTCACACGTTATTCGTAACTGCAAACTAGAATTTTCTGGTCAGACCTTCCGTATCGATCTCTTCCCCATCGTTCTCGGAAGCTTCGACGTCGTCATCGGTATGGATTGGTTATCCAAGCATCGAGCTGAAATCCTCTGCCAAGAGAAAGTTGTTCGTATTCCCCGTCCTTCTGGCAAACCCCTTATCGTTTAAGGTGACAAAGGCGGAGAAGTCACAGGCATCATTTCATTCTTAAAAGCCCAGAAGTGTTTACGAAAGGGGCACACCGCTATCTTAGCACTTGTCACCGATACCCAGGAAAAAGAAAAGAGGATTGAAGAGTTCCCCATTGTACGCGACTCTTCCGAGGTATTCCCCGAGGAATTACCTGGACTCCCTCCTCACCGTCAGGTCGAATTTCAAATCGAACTAGCTCCCGGAGCAGCACCTATAGCTCGTGCACCTTATCGACTAGCTCCCGCAGAACTAAAGGAACTTTCTACTCAACTACAGGAACTATTGGACAAAGGTTTTATCCATCCTAGCTCGTCACCTTGGGGAGCCCTAGTACTCTTTGTCAAAAAGAAGGATGGCACATTCCGAATGTGCATTGATTACCATGAACTGAACAAGGTTACCATCAAGAATCGTTATCCACTTCCCCGTATCGACGATCTGTTTGACCAGCTGCAAGGGTCGAGCTACTATTCCAAGATTGATCTGCGATCGGGCTATCACCAGCTGAGAGTCCGCGATGAGGACGTCTCTAAAACTGCGTTCAGAACCCGTTATGGCCACTATGAATTCCTTGTCATGCCTTTCGGAATGACTAACGCACCTGCAATCTTCATGGATCTCATGAACCGAGTGTGCAAACCCTACCTCGACAAGTTCGTGATTGTGTTTATTGACGACATTCTAATTTACTCGAAAAGTCAAGAGGAGCATGAGCAACACCTGCGTCTTATTCTCGAACTCCTTCGCAATGATCAACTGTACGCCAAATTCTCGAAATGTGATTTCTGGCTTAGAGAAGTCCATTTCATTGGGCACATAGTCAATCAGGATGGGATTCACGTCGACCCCTCTAAGATTGAATCCATTAAGAATTGGCCTATACCTAAGACTCCGACTGAAGTTCGCCAATTCTTGGGATTGGCAGGATACTATCGAAGATTTATCAAGGGATTTTCAATGATCGCTCAACCACTCACGACCCTCACTCAGAAGGGTGTCGCTTACAAATGGAAAGATGCTCAGGAATCTGCCTTTCAGGAACTAAAGAAGAACCTTTGTAGTGCTCCTATTCTTTCTTTACCTGAAGGTACCGACGATTTTGTTGTTTACTGCGACGCTTCCATTCAAGGACTTGGTTGCATGCTGATGCAACGCGAGAAGGTTATTGCCTACGCTTCGCGACAACTCAAGATCCACGAATGGAACTACACGACACATGACTTAGAATTCGGAGCTGTGGTCTTCGCGCTCAAGATTTGGAGACATTACTTGTACGGTACCAAGTGCACGATTTACACTGATCACAAGAGTCTCCAGCACATAATGGAACAAAAGGAGTTGAATATGCGGCAACGCCGATGGGTCGAACTCCTAAATGACTACGAGTGTGCAATTAAATGTCATTAAGGCAAAGGCTAATGTGGTAGCCGATGCCCTCAGCAGAAAGGAAACCAAACCTAAGCGTGTTCGTCCCTTACAGCTCACCATCCACTCGAACCTCCCTAAGAAAATCCGAAACGCTCAGGTTGAAGCATTGAAAGCCGAGAACATCAGGGCTGAGTCCCTGCGAGGATCAAGAAAACGGCTAGAACAAAAAGAAGATGGTGCTTACTACGTAAACGGGCGTATATGGGTCCCACTTTATGGGAATCTACGTGAGCTTGTAATGGATGAAGCCCATAAGTCCCGTTACTCAGTACATCATGGTTTGGATAAGATGTACCACGACTTAAAGACTACATACGGGTGGCCTAGCATGAAAGCCCACATAGCAACCTATGTCAGTAAATGTTTGACTTGTGCGAGAGTCAAGGCTGAGTATCAGAAACCATCGGGCCTACTCCAACAACCAGAGATCCCGCAATGGAAATGGGAGCAAATTTCCATGGATTTTGTTACTGGCCTACCTAGGTCTCAACGCGGAAATGACACCATTTGGGTGATAGTGGATCGACTAACTAAGTCTGCACACTTTTTAGCTATTAAAGAAACAGACAAGTTCTCTACCTTAGCAGAGGTATACTTAAAGGAAGTCGTTTCGAGGCACGGAGTGCCGACCTCTAATATTTCCGATCGAGAAGCGCGTTTTACTTCTGAGTTGTGGCAAGCTATGCACAAATCCTTTGGCTCACGTTTAGACACGAGCACCGCTTACCATCCACAAACGGATGGGCAATCTGAACGCACCATCCAAACCCTTGAAGACATGCTTAGGGCATGTGTGATCGATTTTGGCAAGGGTTGGGAAAAGCATCTACCATTAGTGGAATTCTCCTACAATAACAGCTACCACACCAGCATTCAGGCAGCACCCTTTGAGGCTTTGTACGGTCGTAAATGCCGATCGCCTCTTTGCTGGGCGGAAGTTGGTGACAGCCAAATCACAGGTCCAGAACTTGTGGTAGACACTACGGAAAGGATTGCCCAGATCAGACAACGCATGGCGGCAGCTCGTGACCGTCAGAAGAGTTACGCTGATAAGGATAGGAAACCGCTAGAGTTCCAGGTTGGTGACTGGGCTCTACTTAAAGTCTCACCCTGGAAGGGTGTGGTTCGTTTTGGAAAACGGGGCAAGCTTAATCCGAGATATGTCGGACCCTTTGAAATTACCGAGAAAATTGGTAAGGTTGCTTATAGATTGAATCTGCCTGAAGAGCTGAGTGCGGTGCACAACGTCTTTCATGTGTCTAATCTGAAGAAGTGTATGTCAGATGAAACACTCATCATTCCTTTCAAGGAACTCACTATTGACGAACAGCTACACTTTACCGAGGAACCGATTGAGATCACGGATCGAGAGATCAAAACCCTCAAACGTAGCCAGATACCTCTCGTGCGAGTTCGTTGGAACTCGCGACGTGGCCCAGAGTTTACCTGGGAGTGGGAGGACCAGATGAAGCACAAGTATCCCTAGTTTTTCCCTAATGAAACGGGGGGATGATGTGACACCCCGTTGAAACGTTCTCACTTATACTAGCTTGACAGTGACTGCCTTAACTTTCAGGACGAAAGTTCTTAAAACTTGGGGATAATGTGACAATCTGGGTTTTCCCGAGCAACTATCTTGTATTGAAATTATGTGTACATATTTTATTAAATGGAAATTTGTGAATTACCTTGGTGTGCTATATGATCCTTGCATTAAGTTGTATGTATGTAATAAATATATATATGTGTATAAGTTCTAGTGAATCGAGATCACGACTCAAGACCACCCGGTCTCGAGTAACCAGTAAACAGTGGGCCGGTTGGGCCGTGGACCTCCTTTAGTCCACCCGAAAGCCCATTAGGGTGCACCAATTGATATGGAAACCCATGACATCATCCACATTTCCCCTACATTCACTCCCACACTCTCCTACACACACTCTCTCTCTCTCTCTCTCTCTCACTAAAACCCTAGAACACCACCTCAAACCTCCTCTCATCTCTCTCTCGGATTCAACCGGTGGCACCAAGACAGTCGGATCAAGCTCGGGATCATCACTCGGCATTTGGTTCGTTGATTCTTCAAACCCGAACACCACCCGGTTAGTGTTTCATGTTTCTAGATGTTACAATGCTTGGTTGGTAAATAACATACATGATAAAGGTGTTGATGTGTGATGATATAGGTTAGTGTTGTCGTATAGTTTAAAAGCTATATACATACTCGAAAATGTGCACTTTGTACAATGATGAGATGAAATGATGATGCTATCATGATATTTTACTAGTCTTTACACATGAAGATTTTTTATGAGACATCACATGATTGTGGATTATGAATTAATGCATGGATTGCTTATGAAATGTGCATCATGTGTGTGTTGTGGTGATGTAGGCTTATTGTTATGTTTTAAAAATCATACTTGATAAACCGAATGAATATGGAGACGAATGAGAAAACCCTAAAATGATGAACTGTTTGAATATATGTTGAACATTTAAAAATTGTATGTTTGATCTATTTTGAATCAATTTTAGACAAGAAAACATGTTTGAAGCATTGTGGTTGGATAGTACATAATAACATGAAATGGGAATTCTATTGGATAGTACTATTTGTGCAAACATTCTAGAAACAATAGATGCTGGAGTCGGAACCCATGATCTCGACTCGAGACCATCGAGTTACAATTCGAGACCACAGTAATTGCGACTCGAGACCTTGACCAAAAAACTCTAAACAGACTTCAGGGACTCGAGATCAGCAAGGTCTCGACTTGAGATTCTATGGTTTCGACTCGAGACTGGACTCGAGACCTCAGAGGTTACGACTCATGTATGCACTACTCGGGACCAGATGTCCATGAATCGAGACCTCCTGTTTGCGACTCGAGACCGCGTGATCTCGAGTGGAGACCCCCCCTGTCTCGACTGGGCTGCTCGTCCTTGTTATTGGGCCAAGGTGTGTGAACTACTTGTGCTTATTACTGTTTAAGTGGGCAATGTGTTAACTATTACTGTTTAAGAACTTGGGCAGGCCCAATAACCTAAAGGATAAATATATGTTAAGCATGCTATGTGTTAGATAGGTGTAAGATATACGTGATTACTTGTATCCGAGCCTGACCTATACTGGTAACCATATTAGGACGTGGTGACCAGCATACATAACCAAGTAAACTAAACTACCGAGCCCAAGGTGAGATCACAACTATAAAGGCATGCGTTCCCGGTGGGTTTGGGAAACGGAAACTTAAACAACGCTATCCCCTCGTAAGGGATACAAACCTACTTTCTTCCCCTTAAATGGGACTCTTAGTTAATTACTGTTTATACGGAATGCAACGAGCAACACTAAATGAAAATCTATCACTCAAGTCCCTACCATTTAATACCGATTAGTCGTCGGGGCCTGGCGAACGGGTTATTAGTTAATAGCGCTATTTAGGTTTAACCAGCCTCACACCGACCCTTGTTACTGGGAACGGGAGTGAACTAATGTACTCTGGCAAACAGTCAATGATGATAGAACATTGACAAACGGGGCACTGCGGAAACGTACGGTTAAGTAAGTATTCGGTATTGTAAAACAGTTTAGTCGCTTACTTATGGGGTAGCTCCCCATGGCATGTATAAACAGATAAATTAACTGGTGAAACAAGTTTTTGGTAATTAAAAACGGGACAACTCGTGAACTCGCCAACATTTTTGTTGATACCCTACTGCATGCTTTGCAAGTACCCCGTGACTCAGGAGCTTGCAGCTTGGGAATGTGTATTGGTCGTCTAACCCATGTGTTGGGTTTTAAATAATTTTGAACTATGAACTTTGTTTTGAAACTGTTTGGTTTATGCTTCCGCTGTTTACTTAAACTGTTTTTTGAACTTAAACTTTTAAAACTTCGAACTATGATGTTTACTAACTATTGTGGTTGGTGAACATTTTTACTATTAACCAATGCTCAGTATAATTGGTGGCTAGATCCTGGTCAGTCACGCCTCCAAGTGGTGGTACTCCGCATGTGGATTTTGGGGGTGTGACAATCGTGCTTTTGGCAGATGGACCTTGGTTTGAGGTGAAACCAAAAGCACAACTTTTGACATGTTAATAATATAACCACCTTTTGACTTATTTGCTGTTCTTTTTAATTTTTTGTCATGCATGCCTTAGTTTAGATTTCAACTTTGCAAAATTATCTTTTGAAAATATCCTGATCAACGTACTTGGCGGTATCCTACGAAGACTTTCGCCAAGCAGGGTTTTTCAAAATTTCAAAGAATTTAGATAAAGTCTTTAAAGGACAAAGGATATTTTATTTTTCAAGATCCGTTTTGATAATACTTGTTTGTCACGAACTCAACTTTGATTTTAAATCCAGGCATTATTTCCCAAATATTGCAATCAAATATCCCGAAAACAGATTTTGAGAATATATCCTAAGGATATATCCAAATCAGGATATTTAAGCCTTTAAACATAGTTTAGAAAGTTCAAACAGCTTATGTAGAGTTCACAAAGGAAAGATCATACCAGGAATAGCGTATAAGCCTAGTATCGAACTTCACTCCTTTTGCAACTTCTTCCACTAAGATGTCCCCAGTCTGAAACACTTAGTATACTAGGTCCAAATTTCATTCTTTGAGCCTTACACACTCGCCTTAGGTGGAATGTCCCCTGTACATAAAGTCTTCGAACACTTAGAAAATTTTTGAATTCAAGTTCTAACTGACTGGACAGTTCTTGTGCTACTGGGGTAAAACCCAAAAACATACTGGAGATAAATCCTTAGTATCTTGGGGAAAATCCCATAAGTATCCTGGGGAAAATCCCACATTTTCATGCGCTACAGGTGGGAGTGTATAAACTCCAAGACTTAGAAAGGTGATAACCTTTAAAGCTTAGAGAGTATGAAAATACCCTTTCGTGAGAGAGGGTGATCAATCCTCATATACCTTTAGGATCCAGGAAATAGCCAACAATAACGAAATTGTCAGCCACTTTTACATGGACTGGTCCCGCTATCTTGAACTATCCTTGGATAACTTGCGCTCCAGGCGGGGGGTTTAAACCCAATTCGAGAGAAAGGTGAATACCTTTAAACCTGTGAAGGAATCAGGATCCCTTAAACATGAGAGAGGGGGCCAATCCTCTAATCTTTCGAAGTATCCTGAATGTGTATCCTAGAGCTATATCCCGAAGCATATACTGCAAAACAACTGTAAGCTAAGGTGGGTGTTAGCCTGGCTAACACCCCTCCAATGCTTAAGTCTATAAACAATATCAAAACATATTAAAAGAGATAGAATCCATACCATCCTGAGTTAGAATTTAAATTCCAGACTCACTTGAAATAGAGCTTTAGATGTATAGCATTCCAGGATCTTGGTAGCATATCCCCCTCCATATTCTTGAGTCGGTATGCTCCTTTTCCTGATTCTGATTCAATCTCATAGGGTCCTTCCCATTTCGGAGCCAACTTTCCATCAGCAGGATTAGTAGTATTCTGAAAAGCCTTCCTCAATACCCAATCTCCAACCTGGAACCTTCTAGTCCTTATATTCTTGTTATATGCTTTAGATATCCTCTATTGATATGCTGCCATCCTTAGCCTTACTGCGTCTCTTGTCTCATCAATAGTATCCAATTCCTGGCATAGGACTTCAGGATTCTGCTCAGGATCACGAAGGATGGATCTTGCTGTAGGTATTACCATTTCTGTCGGGGTCACCGCTTCTGCTCCAAATACCAAGGAAAACGAGGTTGGCCAGTTGCACTTTTCACCATCATCCTATCAGCCCACAAAACAAAGGGAAATTCCTCTGCCCATCTTCCTTTTTTAGCTCCTAGTCTCTTTTTCAGGTTGTTGACAATTATCTTGTTTGAGGATTCTGCTTGTCCATTTGCTTGAGGATGTACCGGTGTGGATGTAATCATCTTGATTCCCCAATTCTTACAAAAGTCAGTAGTCCTCTTACTTATAAACTGAGATCCATTGTCGCAAATTATCTCAGCTGGTACTCCGAACCTAGTCAGGATATTACTTTTTATGAAGGATACCACTTCTTGATCTCTAACTTGAACGAATGCTTCAGCTTTGACCCACTTAGAGAAATAATCGGTCATTTCCAGCATGAAGACCTTTCCTCCTGGAGCCTTTGACAATTTTCCTACTATATCCATTCCCCACTTCATGAATGGCCAAGGGGAAGCTATAGGATAAAGTGGCTCAGCCAGCTGATGTAATATATTACCGTGTCTTTGACATGCATCACATCTTCGAGCGTATTCTGCAGCATCTTTTCTCATCGTCGGCCAATAATATCCTGTTCTTAATGCCTTTGAGAACAACGACCTGCCCCCAGTATGGTTACCACAATCCCCTTCGTGTATATCCTGAAGCACTTCCTTGGTTTCGGGATCCTCTAAGCACCTCAGATATGGTCCTGCAAGAGATTTCTTATACAAGACATTATTTATAATAGTGAATCGTGATATCTTCATTATAAAGGCCTTAGGATTCTCATCCTTGGGATGTGTCCTTCCTTGAGATATCTTATGATTGGAGCCATCCAAGAATTAGGATCTTTCTCAGGATACTCATCATCAGGATCCTGAACACTTACTACTTCCTTATCCCGTGGATCCGTCGCAGGATATAAGATATGTAATATTGGTATTCGGGTTCCTTCCGGTATCCTGACTGATGATCCTAGATTTACCAAGGCATCAGCTTCAGCATTATCCTCTCTTGGTACCTGTTCAAGTGTAAAAATATCGAAATATCCTGCTAATTTTTTGAGAATTTCGAGATACTCGATTAACTTCTCACCTTTAACTGCATAGGTTCCATTAAAATGATTAGTAATTAACAAAGAGTCAACATATACTTGCAAACTCTTGATATTCATACTTTTAGCCATTTCTAATCCTGCAATTAAAGCTTCATATTCTGCCTCATTATTAGTGGCAGGAAACTCACATCTAATAGCCTGGGGTAATATGTCCCCCTGTGGCGATTTTAGTAGTATACCCAAACCTACACCTCTTACATTAGACGCACCATCAGTATAAAGCGACCAGGATTCTAAGTTTTCCCTAGCTGTTGTACTTCTAGGTCTACTTCATTTTGAATATCACTACTGAAATCAGCCACAAAGTCAGCTAAAGCCTGAGACTTTATGTCATTTCTAGGCTTATATACTAGATCAAAGGAACTTAATTTCACTGACCATTTAGCCATCCTACCTGACATCTCGGGTTTCCTAAGCACATTTTTAACAGGATAGTTGGTTTTAACGTGAATCCTATGTGTTTCAAAATAATGTGTAAGTTTTGTTGACGCCATAACTAGGGCTAATATCAGTTTCTCTAAGTGAGAATACCTAGTTTCAGCATCTAATAAACTTTTACTAACATAATAAACAGGATACTGTTGACCTTCATGATCCTTTACAAGGATAGCACTTACTGCATTCCCTGATACTGCAAGACACAGGGATAATGGTTCACCATCCTCAGGCTTCATCAATAGAGGTGCGGTTGAAAGATACCGCTTCAAATCCTGCAAGGTTGCTTCATGCTTTGCTCCCCATTCGAACTTCTTATTCTTCTTCAGGATATCATAAAATTCCTTGCACTTTTCCGAGGATCTTGAAATAAATCTGTTTAATGCTTCTACTCTCCCTATTAACCGTTGAACATCTTTCATATTTGAAGGTGATTTGATATCCAATATAGCTTTAATCTGCTCCGGGCTTGCCTCTATCCCTCTTTTAGTCACCATATATCCTAGAAACTTTCCTGCCCCCACTCCGAAATGGCACTTAGCAGGATTTAGCTTCATGTTATACTGATCCAGGATATCAAATGCTCCCTTGATATCCTGGAGGTGATCCTCAGCCCTTTTAGATTTTACTACCATGTCGTCGATGTACACCTCCATAGTGTCCCCCAGCTTGTGTTTGAACATCATGTTCACCAATCTTTGATATGTTGCACCTGCATTTTTCAAACCAAAGGGCATTGCAGTGTAGCAATAAATACCTGTTGGTGTCGTGAAGGCAGTATCCTCCTGGTCTGAAGGTTCCATTTGGATTTTTCAAACCAAAGGGCATTAAGTCTGTGTAATCTACACAAACTCTCCATTTCCAATTTTTCTTTTGCACCACAACTACATTCGCCAGCCATTTAGGAAACTTCACTTCCCTAATCATCTTGCTCTTTAGTAGTCTTTCAACTTCCTCTTGGATGATCACATTTCGCTCCGGAGTAAACTTCCTTCTCTTTTGTTGGACATGCTTGAATGACCTGTCAATACCGAGCTTATGTGTTATAATATCCTTGGAAATACCTGTCATATCCTCGTGCTTCCACGCGAATGTTGACATCCTGCATTTCAAAAAATTAGTCAATTGATCTTCAATATCCTGAGGGATATTGGTTCCCACGAGCACCGAGATATCCGGATTATTCTGATCCAGGATCACTTTCTTTACATCCTGCTCTGAAGCCTCCATGATATCCTGGCCTCGAATCTTTAATTGCTATGCTGCACTAGGCTTTCTTGAGGATTTCATCGAAGAAGAATAACACTCCTTTGCTTCCTGTTGATCACTTTCCACCATGACAACTCTCCAAGGAGTAGGGATCTTGATGCATTGATGGTAGGTTGACGGAACAACTTTCATATCATGGATCCAAGGCCTACCTAGTAAAATATTATAGCAGGATAAAGAGTCCATGACACAAAAGCATTGCATTGAGTTGACCCCTTGAATATACACGGGCAACTTTATCTCTCCTACGGTATTCCTAGCTTCTCCACTGAAACCAACGAGCACGGTGGACTACGAAGTAATGTCCATCGGAGATACATTCATCCTCTTCAATGTTTCCAGCTGAATTATGTTGACTGAGCTGCCATTGTCCACTAATATCCTGTGTACAAAATGGTTAGCAACATATAACGTTATCACTAAGGCATCATGATGGGGATCCTGGACAGTATCCATGTCATCATTATCGAACATGATGACTTTGTCAATTATGAGGGTTGACATCCTTGTCGGCTTATCTCCCCTCTCTGCTTTAGCTTCCTTCACGTGTCTTTTGGCCGCAGATGTCGGATCCTCCTAAAATAAAGTTAATTATTTTTGCATCTGTAGGAGGTGATGCTGCCTATTCAGGATCCTGACCCTTCTTATTTCTTCCTAAGAGGTCCTTCAGATATCCCTTACTCAAGAGATAGCTTATTTCTTTTCTTAAAGCGATGCAATGTAACATGTCCGAAGTCCTCATGGAAAGCACACCATTTGGACTTGTCCTTCCAATCAGCCTTTTGTTGATTCTTTCGGGGCCATCTTGCTTTGTCTCCTAAACCCTGCATAGCATAGATTAGTTCAGGTATGTTAACAGAAAAACAATATTTAGACAACTCAGGATACTCCTCAGGATCCTCATCTTCAACAACATTCACTTTTTTGCTATCATTTCTGCCATATGGCTTTGAGCGATATGGTTTATACGAGGATTCTGACAACCTGTTGGTTAACTCATAGGTTGTGGATGAATTCATTCTCTCTTGCATCTTTTTATCATCCTCCAGCCGAATGTATCTTAAAGCCCTGTTACGAGTTTCGTCCAAATTCCTGCAGGGATTCATTACAAGATCCTGATAAAATTGAGAATCTTTTTGCAACCCCATCTTGAAGGCTTGCACGGCCGTTGCAACATCAAGATGTGGGATATCCAAGGATTCGCGACTAAACTTGTTCACATAATCCCTTAAGGATTCCTGAGGTCCTTGAGTTATCCTGTAAAGGTCACTGGTTAATTTCTCAAAACTCCGGCTGCAAGAAAATTGACTATTAAATAAATTAACTAAATGAGCAAATGAAGTAATTGAGTGAGGAAGAATGTTTAAAACCCATTTCAAGGCTGATCCTGTTAAGGTAGAACCAAAACCCTTGCACAAGCATGCATATTTGAGATCTGGAGGGATAAGGTTGATTTCCATCCTTTCTCTATACAGGGCAATATGCTCCTCAGGATGCGTAGTTCCGTCATAGAGCTTCATGTTGGGGGTTTGAAATCTTTTTGGGATTTCATCATCACAAATGGGATATGCAAACCGGGATATCCTGTGGCTGTCCAGGGATACTTCAGGAATTGGCTGAACCACCCCAGGTACACTGGATATCATATCCTTCAGTTTTTGAAGCTCCCTGGAAAATGATGATGTCATACCTGCATCCTGCAAAGATCCAACACCATTAGTAGCAAGAGTATTATTATTATTAGCTACATTAGCAGCTTGGGGATTCTGGCCATATCCTGAAGCATATCCTAAGCTTCTCACAGTTGATACTCTTACTAAAGAGGGTATCTCAGGAGTATGATTCTGGGAATGGCTAGGCATAATATTCCCCTGGTTATCCTCAGTATAAACTGCAGAACTGAAGTTCAAAGCCCTGGGTTGCAAGTGAGTGACAGTATCTTCAGCAGGCCTACTCAGGCCAGATTTCAAGAGTTGTATCACTCTCATTAGCATCTGATTAGTTTCCTGTTGCTGCCTCATCTGTTCCTGTACACTACCAAACAAATTTAGAATTTCTTCGTTAGAAGCCAAAACAGGACAGGATCCCTGGATATTGCGAGCGGGGATAACATCCCGAGCCACGTGACTTTCAGTTCCCTGTGAAGAGGCTTGCATTCTCGGAGGAGGTGGTGGAAGCACCGAACCAATTGTTGCAGAGGTTGTGGCAGACACGGTGGAAGAGCTCATGTTTGATCTTGATGCCATTGAAAATATTGTAGCAAAAAGTTTTGAAAATAGAAAACCAAATAATGATTTTGCAAAAGTGTGCGTAATGGTGTGTGCCTTAACCAGATCCGATGAATCTATTTATAGTAAAAGAAAATAACAAACTACCCTAAGTAAACGTTGTAGTCCACTTCTTCCGGGTTCAACGTCTATAACCCAACTGATTTGCCCGAGTCTTGAGGAGAAGAAGTCCACTTAAACGTTGGAGACTTGCACCTTCTAATCTGCACGTGGTCAATTGGTTAGTACCAGGATATCGCGTCAGGATGTTACCAATATCCTGATCCGGTATCCTGATCACAAATAAACAATCAAAGCCAGAATATTAGTCAGGATATATATGCAGAAAATGACCCTTAACAATTGGTACGGGTGCTATAGGTTGCTCATGGTATAAGGGTGATAGCTGTGGTTCTTGTGCTGCTACACGGTTAAGATCGAGAATATTTTCTGCGGTTTGGAACATATCCAGGTTGGCTAGTCTCCTATCCAGTTCCTCCCACAGAGATAAAGTTACTGGGATTTAGGCAGTTCCTTCAGCTATGGTTATTGTGGCTTTGTTGGATTTTCCTTATTCTTTTTCTCTTTTCCCTTTAATCTTTATTAAAGCATCCTCTTTTCTTAGGTGGAAAGGCTTCCTCAGATTTGGCTCTAAAAATAAAAGGTTCCTCGGAATCAGCTACGTATCCAGATGCTGAACCAGATGGCCCTTCATCCATTGGAGAGTGGGACAGGTGACGAAAAGCGTCAAATGTATTTTGATCACTCATATGGTAAATTCAAAAATTGTTAAATAACATAAAATCATAATATTCATATTAAGATGTATTTACACATAATAACACAGAAGTCTAATAACTTCCTAACATAATTGTTTAAAATTTAAGTATTTAAAAGAACATCTAAATGGCTTAAACCAGTGGCTCTGATACCACATTCCATCGTAGCCCCCGACCTAGCCCCGGGAGCGGGTGCTGCGAACCTGAACTGGTGACATCGGTGTTTATTATATTTGCAGCGGAATTAAATCATTAGGATCGTAGTTAGGAAATAATTTTAGAGTTTGCAAAACAACAAACTTTTATATTAAACAAATGGGATAAAACCCATATTTTATTGATAATGTATTTATAGGGATAAACCCTGACTTGCTGAAAACATAAACCTCTTCTTTTATTTAGGTAACTTATAGCCACTTTAGTTAAGCCTTCAGTGCTCCATAGCTAGCTTCTAATAGCTTCACATCAAGTTACCTGAAACACATTTGTTACATTCCAATATTTTATCAGCAAGAAATATTGGCGAGTACATTCCAATTCTTGTAAAAAACACATTTGTTACATTTTACAGTATCAAGATGGAGATTACAATGTTTATATCTAACAAATTTTCCAAAGTACTTGTCACTTGACGGATCTGTGACTATGGTCATGTCACACATTGGCTAACCCATTGTCTAATTGTGAAGGTTATCAAGTAATGTATACAAAACCCCATAATACTGGCAGTAATTTGTATAATACAAAGACTCGATCACTGTAAATATAACTGAAAACATTTAAAGTTTGTAAAGCATTTTAAATAAAATGGCTCACAATAATGTGAGAAAACAGAGAATGACTCACTTTATAAGTTTAGGTTTTACTACAGGCTTCCTGGTGATATTTTCTGATAATATTCTTGAGTTCCTATTAAAATATACAATGCACACATGTTATAATAATAACCCAATTCAACTTTATCAATACGTCACGAGACAGAACCCCAACGTAGTTTACAAAGCATAGCCTTTATCAGGCAGCGCCTTGGCATCTGTTGCTTGGTTCAAGATCGATCAGACAGGGTATCAAATTAGTGATCAGGGGTTAAAACACTTACAACGGGGCAGAGCTTTGTGAAATTGGGGTATAATTTTCGTCCTTATTATTAGAGAGAAAGAACAGAGACAGAGCGATTGTGAAAGGCAGATGAACGCTCAATTTATACGAATTCTCAGACCCCGTCGCGTCACGCGACGAGCAAGCTAAATCAGCGTCACGTAGCGCGAAGGCACTAATTAGGGCATAGGTGTGATTAGTCACCACCCTAGCCTTGCCACGTGGCTACCAATAGTCTCGGTCATCAGTAGGGGGTCGCGTTGCGCGACGAGAATAAGAGTATGTCGTCGCGTAGTGCAACGACATAAAAAATCAAATTTTCTTGTTTAATCATGCTGGGTCTCATTATGCATGTCTGGGGTCTCGGTTATGAGTCTTTGTGCCATTTTTTGAGTGTTGTTACATTCTCCCTACCTTGTTTTAAATCTCATCCTTGAGATTCACTGGAATAAGAATGGATACTTCCGTTTCATTTCAGATTTTAGTTCCCATGTGTATTTTAATCCTCTCCTCGAATCCCATTTTACTTTGACCAAAACTAATCTCTTGTGTTTGAGATTCTTGATCTTTCTATCTTCAATATGTATGGGCTTCTCCACAAACTTAAGCTTTTCATTTACCTCTATGTCTTGAAGAGGAACTATCAATGATTCATCTACTAAGCATTTCTTTAGGTTACATACATGAAATACATCATGTACTCTTGCCATCTGTTTAGGTAATTGTAGCTGATAAGCTACTGATCTAATTCGTTTGATAATTTCAAAAGGTCCAACATACCTTGGGCTGAGTTTTCCTCTCTTACCAAATCTAACAATTCCCTTCCATGCTGAGACTTTCAATAGTACCTTGTCTCCAACTTGAAATTCTAACGGTTTGCGTCTGTTATCTGCATAACTCTTTTGGCGGTCTCTTGATGTTTTCAGTCTTTCCATGACTTGGATAATTTTGTTAGTTGTTTCTTGTACAATTTCAAGACCTAACAGTTGCTTTTCTCCAATCTCTGTCCAACATACTGGCGTTTGACATTTTCCTCCATAAAGTGCTTCAAAAGGTGCGGCATTGATGCTTTTATGATAGCTATTGTTGTAAGAAAATTCTATTAAAGGTAAGTGTTCATCCCAATTTCCTCCGAAATTTATCACACAAGCTCTAAGCATATCTTCCATAGTCTGAATTGTCCTTTCACTTTATCCATCTGTTTGAGGATAATAGGTTGTACTTAAATTTAATCTGGTTCCCTTTGCCTTTTGGAAACTTGTCCAGAAATGAGAAATAAAATGACTATCTCTGTCAGACATAATAGATAAAGGAATTCCATGCAGTGAAACTATTTTGTTCACATACAGCTTAGTTAATTGTTCCATACTAAAAGTTTCTTTCATTGGTAAGAAATGTGTAGATTTAGTCAATCTGTCACAATCACCCAAATTGTGTCATTACCTTTTCGTGTCTTGGGTAATTTGGTAACAAAGTCCATTGTTATCATCTCCCATTTCTAAATTAGCATTTCCAATTGCTGAAGTAATCCTGAAGGTTTCTGATGTTCAGCTTTGACCTGTGAATAGGTGTTGGGATTGAACCCTACAAAGGAACAGATGATAAAGCCAAAACTGGTTCAAAACAGTGGATCATCATAAGCAGTGCTTATACAAAGACTTTCCCTTTTACAGTGGCTCGAACAACTGATAGACTCTAATCACTAATCATCCTAACCGCTGATAGACCAAGCACTGATAAGGATTAAAGAACTGAAGCTCTATCTACTGATGTCTCCTATGTACTGATTGAAGACTAAAGCATTGCCCATTCAAGGACTGATCAACTTTGAAGAAAGCACTGATGCTCAACATAAGTGCTTAGACTACATCAGTGGAAAGTGAAACAGTAGTTTATAGAAGTAGTGTTTATAGTTTTGTAATCAGTGGTTGTATGTAACAGTCCTTAGAGGTTGTTAGATGTCACTTTCATGGTGACGTCAGCTTTGATTCTCAGTGGTTTGATTTATACTATAAATAGAACAGTTTGTGCTGTTCTATTTAAGGAGTTTTTCTCCTTCAATCCATGCATCTTGTACGATCAACCATTGAGCTCAGGATGAGGGGGAGTTTCAGTATGTAAGCATATAATGTAATCATTATGTTTTTGTAATCATTCGACTTAATGAAAAGCATATGTTTACTGAAAATTGTTTCTTCTTGATTGTGTTACAAAGTTTGTTTCTATTTCCACTGCATTTGATCTCTCTTATATTCATCCATTTGTTCATTGTTATCAAACAAACACAATCATGACAGCCTCAGATCCTAACAATTGGTATCAGAGCTTGGACAGTCAAATTCGATCTAACAATCAATTTGACATAACAGTTCAGCTCAAAATTTATTGATACTAAGGTTGATCGTATTTGTTGAAAAACAAAAGTAAAGGCTAAACACATTCAAAGTTGATATTCGAAAACTTTTGTAAAACAACCAAGATGTTATCTATCATATAGGAATCACGTAACACTGATAATTTTGTATAAACTACCGATGATTGTTAAAGTTAGTAAAATTTAATAATCTCGGATTGGAGATGGTCATTCACATATGTATGATAATTTAGTGTTTATGATGAAAACTATGTTGGTTCCATGATTGACTGCTGCTAAGGGTTTATCTCAAGTCATTAAAGACCTATGTTCAGAATAATGGCATTTATGCCCTTGGTAACATATGAGAGATGAACAAAACCTTAGGAACAAGATCTTATATGTGAACAACAATTTTGAAAAACCCTCAAAAGTTAAAAACAAAATTGTTTAAATGAAAAATTAGTAGTCTCAAAATATACATCAAACATAACCATGGATCAACTCCAAACTATGGTTGTAATATACCTGTGTTAAAAGGAGTTTGAAATTAACCCAAATCACTTGTGAGAAAAGGGTGAAATCCTACAGAGGTTATATGTTTGATGTTTAGAAAACCAGATCATGAGTAATGTAAAAATTTGGCATAAGCATGTGCAAAAATGACCAAATCTCTCAAAACATTGCTGAAAATGTTTCTGGATCAAGTATTCCTTCCTTAAAACCCGTCTAGTGAATGTTACAACATTTATTTATAGAAAGGGTAAAAAGGGATAGGAGAAAAAGCACAAAAACTCAAAAAGAGTGTTTAGCTCAAAACTGTTGAAATCAATAGAAAAGAGTATAAATCTATAACACTTGAGAGTCCAAATTAGTACTAAAAGTTCATTTTTCTTAAGAATGATATATTTTGTATTCTTAAATGTTTTAGATAGTGAAGGTTCAAACACCTGTCATGATGTAAAACCCTTTTATTTTTGCCTAGGATGATATATTCTTTGATAATGGGTCAAAAGGAGATGGTGTTAGAATCTGGGTCATTTCATTCATAAACTCAAGTATAAATTAGTATTAAAAGTTGATTGTTAACAAGCTTCAAATATTTGGTTGCACATGTTTTATTCTAAATTCTCAATAGATTAAAACACAAAATGTGTGGCCAAAGTAAAATATGATAATTATCTGGGATACTCAACCATTGTCAAAATCTATAGAATGTTTAAAACAAGAAGTAGATGTGTGATAAAACCTTGAATGCATAAACCTGTGAATTTTCTACATTAAAAATGCCTGTAACCTCTGCTGTTATGATAATTCTGATAAACTTGCATCTAAAATGTGTTTGTCAAGTATTTGGTTTTGCAGGTAACTCACAATCACCATCAACAGATGTTGGATATGATATTGTGATATCACAAGTCAAAATCATGTCTTTCATCAGAGCAGCAATTGTTCAAAACAGTTGTGCAAGCTCATCCACTGATGAATAAACAGTGTTTGACCAAAGTTGTTTTCTAAACCTCTACCATTGCCACACCTCTAACCACTGTTGATAAAAATCCATTAAAATGGATAAAAATCATCAGTGTGCCATACGTATCCTTCAAAACCCTCTGTCTTCATTTCAAACAGCTGTTGGATCATTTAAAGTCACCAACAGTTGTTAGCTCAGATGAATCACATCTGCAGCCTCACCTTTTAAAATATCAATCCTTTTACAACTCATCCATTTCACCAAACACTTGACAACATCAATGAAAAGGGATTCTTTCAAAAAGTCAATCCTAAAACACTTGTTCTCTTGCTGGATTTCTACCATTCCATCAACAAGTCATGCACCATGGGGCACTAAAAAGACAGAAAGTTGGGTAGCTGTCATGCAAGAGGAGCTTCAACAGTTCAGTGACAACAAGTTTGAAAAACGTTTACCACAGCCAAAGGACAAGAATCTAACTGGCGAATAGTGGGTCCTCAAAGAACATAACATATGTTAGGAGCATGGTTGTCAAGGTTCATGTTGTCCAGAAAATTACAACACCAAGAGTGTAAAAGCTTACACCAGGAGGGTGTCAATTCCTAGGCAATAAGCCTAGTGTTTTTGACTAAGCACAAGCAGCAGATGTTTTCACAACCACTGATTGAAGATTATTATGATGCTGCTGTAAGCTGAAAAGTCCAACTATTTGTTACTTCAAAATATGTTATTGAATTTTGATATAATTGCTCAAAAGATTTCTTTTTTGTAGGGCAGTCAGGTAGCTGAAATATATCATCAAAAGTTCAATATCTCATTCAACCACCAAGCACATTGACATCAGACATCACTTTATGAGGGATTGCTATGAAAAAGGTTTGATTTCTCTGCATCATGTTCATACCAAAGATCAGCTGGCAGATGTGCTAACAAAGGCTTTAGACACAATCTACCTTTGAAAGCTTGATCTCAAGGATTGGAATGCTTAACATGGAATAACAGGCAAAACCCTGTTGTTCTATGAGTAAAAAGCATTAAAATGTTTTAAGAAAATAAAAAAATTCATCCTTAAAAATAGCTAAAAATGAAAATTTTCATTAATCCTTAAAAGTCTGCCATAACCACTGTTTTGGTTCAAACATCTGTTCTGCTGAATGTTATCCACTGCTAAAAGACAACCTCTGTTCTCTCATTTTCATTGTTAATCACTGTTGTCAAACCTCAGTGTTTTAATCCACTGATAGTAAAAGTCAGCCATTGTTCTTATTTTCACCACTGTAAACCACTAATATTGATCCATCAGTGGTTTCCTAACAACTGTCATCCATTATTCATCAGAAGTTGTCACATGGACAGTACTTAGCCGTCAGATCTTTGTAACTGCTGCCACATCAGCATTCACGTTTTCACTTACACAACCCTGATCAAAACCCCTAAATAGAGTTTTCACTGTCGAATTGAATTCAAAATTCTTTTCAAAAAGCAGTTACCATCAAAGTTCCTCAAATCAGTCATCTTCTTTCTCCACTTGCAATCATCTTCGATTCTCCATGGCTCTCGCACTAAAAATCCCTCATAACTACCTGTGTACACTTGAAAATACAAGTCAAAACACAACATGTCACTCCGTTATTGATGTCCTTTCGTCGTCAAAGTACAAAACTTCTTTGACTTGCAACGCACCCATCTACCTGTATACCCTCCGTGATTTCTGGAAAAATGCAAAACTTGAAGTTCAGGACAAAAAGCCCTGGGCTATTACTTCAACGGTAGGGGGAGTTCAGGTTGTTGTCACACCTCAAACTATCTCTGAGGTCTTTGAACTAAATGACCATACAGGTAAAAATTCTTTCCCAAAGGAAAAATATCAAAGAGATTTCATTGAAAGGGGGTATGAGGATCAAATGAAAAAAGATACTTTGCAAAAGGGAAGTTTTCCACCTCCCATGAGATTTTTATTCCATACCCTCCTCATGTGTGTTTCAAATAAAACAACACCTTTCAATGAAATACCATGGAAAATTCAATACTTGAGCTATGCTATTATGCAAGAAGAAAATTTTAATTACTCCCAAGAGATTTTCAATAACATGGTTAAAAATACTTGTTGTTTTCAATAATATGATTTTCAATAATATGCAAGAAGCAAATTTTAATTACTCCCAAGAGAAAAAAAAAAAGATACTTTGCAAAAGGGAAGTTTTCCACCTCCCATGAGATTTTTATTCCATACCCTCCTCATGTGTGTTTCAAATAAAACAACACCTTTCAATGAAATACCATGGAAAATTCAATACTTGAGCTATGCTATTATGCAAGAAGAAAATTTTAATTACACCCAAGAGATTTTCAATAATATGGTTAAAAATACTTGTTGTTTTCAATAATATGATTTTCAATAATATGCAAGAAGAAAATTTTAATTACTCCCAAGTGAAAATTTTAAATACTTGAGCTATGCTATTATGCAAGAAGTTTTAACCATTTTTTTTGTTTCCAAGGTTTCTCAGCTTTTACTTACAAAAGAAAATTCCAAAAGACAGTGCACATGTGCTTATCAAAGGAAATCCTTTTCAAATAAACAATATATCTTCTGAAACTTTTACAAGGCTATCAAAACCTATTAAACACAAACAGAGGAACCTGAGCAAAATTTAGTTGAGACAACCTCTGCTCCTCAGGTTACTGCTGTTGAGCCCACTGCTCCTGGTTATCACAGCAGCACAACCACTGCTGTGAAACCCACACCAAAAACCACCAAAAAGACCACAAAGAAAATTACCAAAAAGCCCCCCAAACCCTCCAAAAAGGTAACTCTGGAAGATGAGATCCCAGAGATAATACATGTGACAACACAAAAGTCACCAATAACCACTGTGGCTACTTCCTCACAGCAGTTGGAAGAAAGATCTCAACCTGAGCCTCAAACTCCTCCTGCATCCTCTCAAAAGGATCAGGTTGTATCCATAGGGACACCACATTATGAAGCAGTGGATTCACTTGAATCTATCTTCCACAGCCCTGCTCCAGGGGCAAATTCTCTTTCAACACCTATCCTCACTCCACAAATTCCACCATCCATTGTACCCCTGTTGAATGCTTTGGATATGGATCATGCATAAATCAGTTCTTCTCAACCACCTATCACTGAGAAAACACTCCAACAAGTGACTAAGCCTGATTCCTTTGTCATTGCTAACCCATCAACAGCTGAGGAGGCTACACTACAGGAATTACAAGTAATTCATGTCAGTAGTTCAAGTGGAGCAGCAACTACAGGTGTTGAATCCACTGATTTCCACCTGGCCAGATGTTTCATCACTTAGAATCCCTTGAAGGTAATTTCCTCTTTGGGAACAAAGGTAACTACTAGTGTGTTTCCAATACCCACTGGTGTGTTTACTAAGGTAACCTCTGCTGAGGAAAGAAGTCCCTAGTACCAAGACAAAGGGGCATCAGTGGATGACTTTTGGGAAACTTTCCCTAAGTCAACTGCTGATACAACCACTGCTAGTGGGAAATCAGATGATCCCATTAAATTGGGTGATGGTTTAAAATATAAAGAATTGACATAGAAGGTTGATAAAATTGAAACCTCTGTTGCAGATATAAAAAATATGCTGCAATAGTTGTTACAATCTCACAAGGCAACACCAACTGCTTCATCATCTGCTCTATCCCCTACTGAGTTATGGCAAGTATTTCAACCTCTGCTTCACAAACAAAGACAATATGCAGATCAACAGCATGAAGTTCAACTTCAAATGATCATAAATGTCATGGAAGCTAGCTACAAAGACACTCAAGCAGATATCAAAGCCATTAAAGCTCATCTGCTCCAAACCACTGGCATTGCTCCTCCTTCAATCATCTATGTTGAAAACCCTGATGATGCCAAAAAGGGGGGAGAAAGGTAAAAAGGGAAATGATGGTCTATATATTAAACCAGATCCAAGGTCTAAACTTGTGGTCGAAATTCCAAGGCCAGATGGCTCCAAAAAGGTTGATGTGACTCAAAATGCATTTGCTGATCTAAAAGCAAACATGAAAGAATCTATGGAAATAAAAGGGTCAAAAAGATTTGACCAAGAGAAGAAAGTTATGATGGAAAAGGAAGAACAGGGTACTTCTGCAACCAAAAGAAGAAAGCCTACCAGAAAGGTTAGCCAACCCAAAACCACACCTTCCAAAACCACCAAACATACTCCTTAAATCCCCAAAAGTTCCTCACATCAAACCTCCAAACCAACAGATGTTGAGACACCTGTTGTATCAGCAGCTGTTGACACTTAAGTGGTTTCAACAAATGTTATTTCAACCACTGCCCTTAACATTTTACCATCCACCACTCAATCCACAGTCACACCACAAAATACATCTCCACTTCAACCACCACCTGCCAAAGTGCAGAAGACAACAGTTGATACATCAACAGTTGTAGTGATAACAGTGGTTGAGACACCAGTTGTTTCAACAGCTGTTAGTCAGTCACCTAGTACCTCAAACACTCTTAACCAAGCCTTAATTCTCTCTGCTCAAAAAATTCAAACAAAATCATCTTCTCCCAAAAATGTGTATACCTGAAAAGGAAAGTTTCAGGTGCATGATGATGACATACCAGCACCAATTCCATTATCATCCACACCTTACAATGTAATCAAACCCCAACCATTCATTCCTCCAAAATTGGCCAACCCAATCAAAGATCCAACAACTCTGGAAGGATTTGATCCTGCTGACGTTGTACTAATAGCAGCCACCTATCCACTAGAACTGCATGCATTGAAGAGTGAGATGAAACATTTCTACTTAGTGGATGACCCTTCAAAGAGAAAGTTCCCATCTCTTGCATGTTTTAAAAATCCTAAAAACATGGATGAATATCTAAAATTCAAAGCAAAGCAAGCTGAATGGAGAGCCAAATATGAATGCAAAGGGCAAGGTGATAATGCCATCTCAAGTCGGATGAAGTTCTTGATCATAAAGGTTAAACAATTAGAAGACTATGCAAGAGACCTGAGTAAAGAGATGTCCAACCTGCCTCCAGATGCTGACTTACAAGTAGATCTGAAAAAAGATCTCATAAAATTGATTATGAGTGAAAAAATTTACCATGCCAAAGCTGAACAATTCCAAGACTGGCCACTCATTGCCCTCAAGACAGAACTTAAAAGAATTGAAAGAATAAAAAATGATCCAGGTATGAGAAAAACAGCACCAAACTGGAGCAAATTCAGTAAGAAAATTGCTGATCATACCTTGGAATACAAAAGGAAGAGAGAAGAGTTGGTTACAGTACAATATGGAACAGCTAGGTAGATAGCAAGACGGTCAAAACAAAATATAGACCAGACCTACAAAAGACTGGAAGAGCTAAAGAAAAAGGACCCCACTGCTCCAAAGAAACCAGTCTACAAAACCACTGATAAGCCAAAGCAGCAGGCCTTCACTTCTGAACCACTGTTCACATCATCTGACACCTCTGTCATTGAGTTAAACCAAAGAAAGAGGCAAAAACTAACTGATGCAGAAGAGAAAGAACAAGAAGCTGTGTATTTTAAAGAGGCTATCAAAAGAATGGTTTTAGAGGATGATGACTCAGTAAAACATCAAGATATAGCCAAAAAGGTTCTAAGCAGGCCTACGTCTCCAAACTCATCAAAAATAAAAACTCTCCCAAGAAACCCACTGTATTCAAAAATACTAAAGTGGATGTCTGATCAAAAGACCCATGTATTGACTCTTCTCAAATCTAGTGGTGAAGTGAAGCATATATCAAGGGAAGAAGCACTTGGCCAGGGTGTAGAAGATTTACAAGATCTCCTTGAGCTTACACTGTGCAAGGATGAAAATGATGAGGATTCCATGAACTTTGAATTACAATTCAAAGGGCAAGTAAGGGTACTCCTGATGAGGCAATAAAGATCCAGAATAATGAAGTGTTTTGGCATCATATGTTCTAGGGGGAGATTGTTGGGATTGAAGCCTACAAAGGAACAGATGATAAAGCCAAAACTGGTTCAAAAAAGTGGATCATCACAAGCAGTGCTTATACAAACACTTTCCCCTTGACAGTGGCTCGAACAACTGATAGACTCTAATCACTTATCATCCTAACCGCTGATGGACCAAGCACTGATAAAGCTTAAAGAACTAAAGGTCTATCTACTGATGTCTCCTAAGTACTGATTGAAGACTAAAGCACTGCCCATTCAAGGACTGATCAACTTTGAAGAAAGCACTGATGCTCAACATCAGTGCTTAGACTACATTAGTGGAAAGTGAAACAGTAGTTTATAGAAGCAGTGTTTATAGTTTTGTAATCAGTGGTTGTATGTAACAGTCCTTAGAGGTTGTTAGATGTCACTTTCATGGTGACGTCAGCTTTGATTCTCAGTGGTTTGATTTGTACTATAAATAGAATAGTTTGTACTGTTTTATTTAAGGAGTTTTTCTCCTTCAATCCATCCATCTTGTACGATTAACCATTGAGCTCAGGCTGAGGGGGAGTTTCAGTATGTAAGCATATAATGTAATCATTATGTTTTTGTAATCATTCAACTTAATGAAAAGCATATGTTTACTGAAGACTGATTCTTCTTGATTGTGTTACAAAGTTTGTTTCTATTTCCGCTGCATTTGAACTCTCTTATATTCATCCATTTGTTCATTGTTATCAAACAAACACAATCATGACAACCTCAGATCCTAACAACAGGTTAAACACTTAGCAACATAATTTTCTATATCCTTTTTCAATCCTATCCACCAAAATTTTTTCCTTAAATCCTGATACATCTTTTCACTTCTAGGATGCATTGTATACTTAGATTTATGAGCTTCTTCTAAAATTTGGTTTCGTAAGTTTCGTTGAATAGGTACCCAAATTCTTTTCTTATGGAATCCCCAAATTCCATCTGCTCCTTTTTCTAATTCTTTAATCATTCCTTTCAAACCTTCAGCATCATCCTTGATTGTTGTTTCTTGTATCTTTTTCACTTGTTCATTTAAATCTACCAGCAGGTTTAATCTGAGAGCACGTACCCTTTTTAGCTTCTCATGGTATGTTCAACTTAAAGCATCAGCTACGACGTTAGCTTTTCCTGCATGATACTGGATATCATAATCATCGTCACTAAGGATTACCATCCAACGTATTTGCCTCATGTTTAATTCTTTATGCCCAAAAACATACCTTAAACTCTTATGGTCTGTGAAGATAATAAACTTATTGCCGTAGAGATAGTGTCTCCAAATCTTAAGAGCAAAAATTATTGCTCCTAACCCTAGATTATGTGTTGTGTAATTCTTTTCATGCTTCTTAAGTTGTCTAGAAGCGTAAGCAATTACCTTTTGACGTTGCATCAATACACATCCAAATCCTAATTTAGATGCATCACAATAGACTATAAAGTCATCAGTTCCTTCTGGCAAGGTAAATATTGGTGCATTCGTTAATCTTTGTTTCAAAACCTTGAATGCTTCTCTTATTTTGGTCCCCATTCAAACTTAACTGACTTGCAAGTTAGTTTGGTTAATGGAATGGCTATTCTAGAAAAATCTTGAATAAAACGTCTATAATATTCTGCCAATCCAAGAAAACTTCTTACTTCTGTTGGTGATTCAGGGACTTTCCATTTGGTAATGGCTTCAATTTTGTTGGATCCACATGAATTCCTTCATGATTAACTAATTATCCAAGAAATTGTACTTCTTGTAGCCAGAATTCACATTTTGAGATTTAGCATAAAGCTTCTCTTTTCTCAACAATTTTAGGAGTATATGTAAATGTTCCGCATGCTCTTCCTTACTTCTGGAGTAAATTAGTATATCATCTATGAAAACAATTATGAATTTATCCAAGTATGGTTTACATGGTATGGTTTACATAGCCTGTTCATCATGTCTATAAATGTGGCTGGGGCATTGGTTAAATAAAATGGCATGACTGTAAATTCATAATGACTGTACCTTGTTCTGAAAGCAGTTTTAAGAATGTCCTCTTCGTGTACTTTCAGTTGTTGATATCCTAAGCATAAGTCGATTTTAGAAAAGAATCAGGCTCCTTGAAGTTGATCGAATAGATCATCGATTCTCGGTAGTGGGTACCGATTTTTAATCGTAGCCTTATTTAATTCTCTATAATCAATACACATACGCATTGATCCATCTTTCTTCTTGACAAATAACACCGGTGCTCCCCATGGGGATGAACTTGGTTGTATAGAACATTTTTCTAATAATTCATCTAATTGTTTCTTTAATTCCTGCATCTCTGTTGGTGTAGACGATAGGGTGCTTTGGCAATCGGTGCCGTTCCTGGTATCAAGTGAATTCTGAATTCAACCTCGCGATCTGGAGGTGTGACATCTGTGCCTCTACGACCATCATACAAATATAAAACCAATGAACTATTTTGTTTCATACTTGGGATTTGTATAAATACGTGTATCATTTGCACATATCAATTCTTGTTCAATTTCGAGCTTTAAATCGCTTTCTTGAAAGTTATACGCGAACTGATGCGTAAACGTAAACAGTTTAACGCGACAAACACACCAAAACAGTGACATAGGCTTAACATACCTTAAATAACCTTTACATAACTTAGAAATAAGTTTTGGAGGGTTTGGTGTGTCGAAAACAAGTTTATTCGATCGCAGGGACTATTTGTGTCAAACTGTGAAAGTATACCGATTCGTATAGTAACGAACATTCCGGAACTTGATCATAAACTAAAAATACCTTAAATATCCTTTACATATCTTAGAAATAGGCTTTGATGGGTTTGGTATGCGAAAATAAACTTATTTGATCAATAGGGACTAAAAGCGTCAAAAGTGCATAAGTTTGCATTTACACGCATATCTTACGTTCTGAACATATCCGGATATCCAAAAATTTCTGTAATCATTAAAATATTTTATTTTCGTGATCAGAATGCATAAATACCATTCGTCGCGTAATTTGGATCATTTTCGCGTCCGTTTGAGTTTTCGTCGTAATTAACCGAATAACGCGACCATATGACCAAACGAAGCGACATCCGAGATAATTTCAAGCATATTTGAAGTCCCCTATGCTTTAACATCCTTGTAGAGCCTTGAAAATGGGTTAACGGGGTTTAAACGCGTCGAAAATGGCTTATACGTGCTGCAGGGACCATTCTTGCCAAGTTTCGAAAGTTTCTGGCTTAGATGAGTGCTAGTGTCGTGCCACAGCAAAGGGGGGTACCCGTGGCGGCACGCGACAAACTACTTTTTCCAGAAAGTCTGTTTTCAGCAACCAGTTTGAACTTCAGGATCTTTTATGCAATTTTCAATACTATGGACTTGTTTTAGAGCATCCCATTGTATTAGAACCCATGTTCCACAAGTGTAGGGTCAAGATTGAACCTCCTAACACATGGAATGATCTCCTTGATCCAAACTTACTATAAATAGAAGTGGGTTTCTCATTCATTCCTCAGATTTGATTCAAAATCTGCTCTAAGTTCAAGTCTAGGCTTCATACATGAGTGTTTTGGATCAATCCTTCCTAGGTTTCACCTTTTGTAAGCTTCTTTCATGCTTGTTTATACTTTTCAAGCTTGAAAGTCAAACAATGTTTGACTTTCTGCTTTGACCATGAATTGGTCAACACAAAGTTCGTTTGAACTTTGCAACGTGAGCGTAATCACGATGGTTATAGTCCCTTGTGACTATACCTACTGATTACCACGTCGATTAGTCGAAGTGACGAGTCAAAGTTTCGGTCAAAATACGTGTTTATGTGTGACACCCCGAAAATATAAATCTTTATATTAGAAATTTAAGAATTTCATAAACAAGAATTGATCATCTAGAAATTTTAACCTAGTTAAAATTACAAGCCTAGAAATAACTAACACTAGGTTAAAAACACTAGTACTTAAAGTTAGATGATAAATGAGGGACTAAACTTGCCAAAAATGAAAGTTAAATGCTGAATTATAACAAAACTCACCAAACACACCATTTTAGGTGTGTCTGGTCGATCAAGTGAAGCAGGGGGCGATCCCCACTTCTCCAAAACCCTAAAATTTCATTTATCTTGCAAATTGATGGATTAATCCAAGTTGAAATCGAAAATTGAGCTTAGAATCGTAATCCTCATCACAAGAGGATTGTAAGGTATGTAAAATCTGATGAAATCTCTTAACTTGAATTTCTCATGATTTTGGAAAATCTGAAATTAGATGTTGCATGTGTGTTATTTGGTTAGATTAGAATTGATATGGTGTTTAGAGTTGAAACCTAGCCAATTACATGTGAAATCATGACCAAATTCAGGAAAATTCCATGAACATCTTGAAGGTGGGTTATGGGTTTTACAAAATAATGATGAACATTAGGGTTTAGAATGATTATCCTAGTGTAATTTGATTGTAGAAAGTGATTCCAGAAAGATATGATGTTTAAATACTATATGAGGGCTTTATTGTTGTCAAGTTAACTAATTAGCAAGCTATGAAGTTGAATACTAAAGATATAAAATTTCTGCCTATGAAGTGTTTGTTGAAATGCCTCAAAGAAGGCTTGAAACTTGAATTTTGTAGTTAAAACACCTAATTGTGATGTTTTGACTATTATGCGAAATGTGATTACAAAGAGTTCTAAATATGATAAAATTGAACTCTATAGGAAAGGATACCGGAACGTCAAGTGGACACGCCGGTGGCGATTCGCGGTTGAAGGGCGTACAATAAGGTATGTAACTTGACCCGTTACATTAAGTAAATTTGATGATTTTCACACTAGTAGTCGTAATATAGAATAAGGGTTGTTTTGAGTTGAAATAACAATGTCGCAATAGTGAATAGAAGATCAAGTTTGACTAGAACTCGTTGGTGGTCGTAACAAGGATGATTCCTTAGACTAGCCAAACGGGTCGGATAATCGAGTATAGCATGGTTAATGCTTCGAAATATGATTGATTGATCTTTGATAAGGGTCAATATATAACATGTTTAAACTACGAGATTTTAATGTATTGGTTTGTTAGAGGAGCAAAAATCCGAGAGTTTGGGTTTTAGTGCAATAAACAAAACAAACAAAATTTGGAATTTCAGAAGCTACCGTAAGTTACGGTAGTACCGTAACTTACGGTAGAGTCCACATATTTACGGTAGGTTTTGCCTGTTTTACGGTGGACCAAACATTCCCAGAATTCACCGTAACTTACGGTGACACCGTAAGTTACGGTGGAACCAGAAATGTTCAGAAATTTTTTTTTATGTTAAATCTTGGATTATGTACTTTATAACAATCATCAAAACTAACGTTTGAAAGGTTTTGATAATAGGTAACAAGATGGATCTTACGGATAGCGGTCGAGCAAATTATGAAGAACCGAACACTACAATTTTGAAGCTTCCGCAACGTTTTAAAACTTTAAGTACTTTTGTGTATGGGTTGTAGACACTTGTTTTTAAACAACTTTTAAAATGTTTTAACTTAGTATTTATATGACTAAGATAGATGTTAAATTTTGTAATGAAATTCATGTTAGTTTGACTATACTATATTTTAATTAGTATAACATATTATTATAATCAGTAAAAGTTAGACGGGTGTTACAAGTTGGTAATCAGAGCCTAAGGTTGTTAACAAAGTGTTCAGTTCAAGCTTGATCGATCGTCCGGTAAGAACTAACTTATTTTGTCAATAAATTATGTACTACGTAAAGAATGAGAAATGAACAAATATGCATGAAAAGAGTGTGTAAGCTCACTCAAAAACAAGAAATGCATGAAACAAGAATGATTAAATCAAGTTATGAACTTGATTAAATCGAAACAAGAATGATTAAATCAAGTTATGAACTTGATTAAATTGAAACAAGAATGATTAAATCAAGTTATGAACTTGATTGAATCAAAACAAGAACGATTAAATCAAGTTATGAACTTGATTAAATCAAAACAAGTAAAGCATGTGTTATAAATGGAATGTTTAATAACCTATGTAAACATTTCAGAAATAGAGATGGTTGATGGAGGTAATGATAATGCGGTGCCAAGAGTCACCGAACAAATGAGGGAAGTGATTGCCGAAGAGGTTGGAAAGGCGATCGAAAACAGTTTGTCGGGCTTTATTGATAAAATTCAAAACACAGTTTTATCAATAGTAGAAGATAGAATCAAGAAATTGGAAGATGATTCAAATGTAGCAAAGGAAAAGCATGGAGGACGAAAGCCTTGTTCATACAAGGAATTCATGGCCTGGAAACCACCAATATATAATGGGGAGGTTGACCCAATAGTGTGCCAACGATGGCTAAGTGATATCGAAGGGGTATTCGAAAGGACCCATTGTGATGAATATGACTACGTAGCCTATGGTACGGGTCAACTAAGGAGTCAAGCGAAAGATTGGTGGGATAACAAAAAGAGAGAGATCGGTATTGAAGCTGCTAAGGTCATGACTTGGGAAGAATTCAAGACGCCATTTCTTAAGCATCATAGCCCCAAGGCGGTTATGAATAAAATCAAGGAGGAGTTCATGCAACTTAGGCACAAGAGTGAGACCATAGACAAGATTACGGCAACATTTATGGAAAAGATGAAGTTTTGCGATGATCTGGTGACGAATGAAGAACAAAAGATATACTACTACCATAACATGTTAAGTGCTGAATATAGGGAATTTATCACCCCTTCCAAATACGAGACCCTTACCGAGATCATAAATGCTGCTCGGGAAAGGGAGATCGAACTGAAAAAGAGCATTGAAAGGGGTGAACGGAAAGCACAAGATGTAAACCCAAGCCCTACTAAGAAGGCACGAACAAATGAAACCGCAAAGAAATTTGATACGAAAGGAGGGTCGCCAAGTTGCAGAATCTGTGGAAAGGGTCATAAAGGCGAATGTCGTTACAAGGATAAGCCTTGTCCCATATGCAAAAAAAGGGACATATGGCTATATCGTGCCCGGAGAAAGTGACGGTTTGTTACAATTGTTATCGAACGGGTCACAAGAAGTCGGAATGCCCGGAACTGGTTGGAAAGAAGGATGGGCAGGAACCGAAAGGTGAAGCCCCGAAAGCAAAGGCAAGATCTTTTCAACTAACCGCCGCAGAAGCAAAGGTTGAACCTGACGTGGTCTCAGGAATATTTGCTGTAAATTCGATTCCTGCACACGTGTTATTTGATACGGGTGCGAATAAATCCTTTGTTTCATATGGATTTATTCGACATCCTTCATTTGTTCTAACAAAATTACCTGTGCCCTTAGAAGTAGAGATAGGTAATAACAAGAGCTTTATTGTTTGTGATGTATGTAAAAACTCTAAACTGAGCATTGACGACGAAGAATATTTGATAAACCTAATCCCGATGTCAATGGGAGAATTTCAAGTAGTCGTTGGGATGGATTGGCTATCTCAACACCATGCAAAGATCGTGTGTTTTCGTAAGGAGATAAAACTAACATCCCCGAGCGGGAAACACGTCACCATTTATGGCGAAAAAGGAGGCAACCCCATAGTATGCTCAATGTTGAAAGCTCACAAGCTTATGAAGCGAGGATGCAAGGCATTCATGATATACGCTAATGAACCCGAAAAAGAATCACGAAAGATTGGAGATGTACCGGTAGTACGAGATTATGAAGACGTGTTTCCGGAGGATTTACCGGGGATACCGCCTGAACGGGAAATAGAGTTTGGGATCGAATTGATTCCGGGCGCGAAACCCGTAGCGAAAGCCCCGTACCGACTTGCACCGTCGGAATTACAAGAGTTGATGTCTCAAATCCAAGACCTGCTTGACAAGGGGTTCATAAGGCCGAGTGTGTCCCCTTGGGGCGCACCGGTGTTGTTCGTGAGAAAGAAAGACGGGAGCATGCGCATGTGTATCGATTACCGGGAGTTAAACAAACTCACGGTAAAGAACCGATACCCGCTCCCGAGGATAGATGATTTATTCGACCAACTACAAGGTGCGAACTGGTTTTCGAAAATTGACCTTAGATCGGGGTATCACCAACTAAAGGTCAAAGAAGAAGATGTGCCGAAGACGGCTTTCCGCACGAGATACAGACATTACGAATTCCTCGTGATGTCATTTGGGCTAACAAACGCACCCGCGGCTTTCATGGACCTCATGAACCGGGTTTGCAAGCCAATGCTAGATAAGTCGGTCATCGTGTTTATCGATGATATCTTGGTGTATTCGAAAAGTGAAGCTGAATACGCACATCACTTACAAGAAGTGTTAGAGACCCTTAGACGAAAGAAGTTATATGCAAAATTCTCTAAATGTGCCTTTTGGTTACGAGAGGTACAATTTCTTGGCCATGTCATAAGTGCCGACGGAGTATTGGTGGATCCGTCAAAGATAGAGGCCGTATCAAAATGGAATCCCCCAAAGAACCCTTCTGAAATGAGAAGCTTTTTGGGACTTGCTGGATACTATAGGAGATTCATTCAAGATTTCTCCAAGATTGCGTCACCGCTGACAAAATTAACCCGGAAGAAAGAAAAGTTTATTTGGGGTATAGATCAAGAAAGGGCGTTTCAAACACTAAAAGAGAAGTTAACTCAAGCTCCGGTACTGACATTGCCGGACGGAGTCGAAGACATGGTGGTTTATTCTGATGCTTCACTATCGGGGCTCGGTTGTGTTTTGATGCAACGGGGCAAAGTTATAGCTTATGCCTCGAGACAACTGAAGATACACGAGAAGAAATACCCCACGCATGATCTTGAGTTGGCTGCGGTGGTATTTGCCTTAAAAATATGGAGGCATTATTTATATGGGGTAAAGTACACCATATTCACCGATCACAAGAGCTTAAAATACTTCTTCGATCAGAAGGAGTTAAATATGCGACAAAGAAGATGGCTAGAAACGGTGAAAGACTTCGATTGTGAAATACATTACCACCCCGGAAAGGCTAATGTAGTGGCGGATGCTCTAAGTAGAAAAGCGGACTACGTCCCGATACGAGTAAGGTCGATGCAACTCGTGGTGACCTCGGGTATACTTGAACGTATTCGAGAGGCCCAGTTAGAAGCAGTAAAAGAAGAGAATTGGAAGAAAGAAAGAATAATTGGTCAATTGAAAGATTTGTCGGATGGGAATCACGGGTTGAAGACTCGATCCGGAAGGATATGGGTCCCACATACCTGTGGAGTGAAGGCGCTTCTACTTAATGAAGCTCATAAATCCCGTTATTCAATTCATCCGGGTGCGACCAAGATGTACAATGATTTGAAACAAAATTATTGGTGGCCCGGAATGAAGAGGGACGTGGCAAAGTATGTGGAAAAATGTTTGACATGTTTGCAAGTCAAGGCGGAGCACCAGAAACCATACGGCAAACTCCAACCGTTAGAAATTCCGGTTTGGAAATGGGAACATATTACAATGGACCTGTTAACCAAGTTGCCTAAGACGAATCGTGGTTTTGATGCCATATGGGTAGTGGTGGATAGATTTACGAAAAGTGCTCACTTCATTCCGATTCGAGAGACTTATACGTCAGAAAAGATGTCAGCAGTTTATACCAATGAAATCATAGCACGTCATGGGGTACCGGTGTCCATCGTGTCTGATAGGGATACCCGGTTTACTTCGAATTTCTGGCGAGATTTCCAAGAGCAAATGGGGACCAAATTATTCATTAGCACTGCGTACCATCCTCAAACGGATGGACAAACTGAAAGAACGATATAAACATTAGGGGACATGCTACGGGCGTGTATAATCGACTTTGGAGGCAGTTGGGATGTTCACCTACCGTTAGTCGAGTTTTCGTATAACAACAGTTACCAATCTAGTATTAAGATGGCACCATACGAAATGCTTTACAGTAGGAAGTGTCGAACCCCGGTATGTTGGGGTGAAGTGGGTCCACGTGAACTCGCCCACCAAGATATAGTACGAGCCACGAATGAAAAGATCGATATAGTTCGGGCACATTTGAAAGCGGCTCAAGACAGGCAAAAGGCGTATGCTGATAAAAGGAAAAGGCCAATCGAATTCCAAGTTGGTGACATGGTCATGCTAAAAGTTTCCCCATGGAAGGGCGTTATTAGATTCAGAAAAAGGGGGAAGCTAAGCCCAAGGTTTATTGGGCCATTTAAAATTATCGGGAGAGTTGGCAAGGTAGCTTACCGCCTTGAATTACCGGAGGAGCTAAGTGGAATCCATGGCACGTTCCACGTGTCACAATTAAGAAAGTGCTTAGCAGACGAAACGACCTATATCCATTACGATGACATCGAAGTGGATAATAGTCTGAATTATGCGGTAAGACCGGTGGAGATTTTAGACCAGAAGGTCAAACTTTTACGAAATAAACAAATTGACCAAGTGAAAGTCAAATGGGAGCATAGGAAAGGTTCGGACACTACATGGGAGTCCGAAGAGGAGATGCGACGTCTTCACCCTAATTTATTTGGTACGTAATTAGGTTTCGGGGACAAAACCCTTTTAAGGGGGTGGACTTGTAACACCCCGAAAATATAAATCTTTATATTAGAAATTTAAGAATTTCATAAACAAGAATTGATCATCTAGAAATTTTAACCTAGTTAAAATTACAAGCCTAGAAATAACTAACACTAGGTTAAAAACACTAGTACTTAAAGTTAGATGATAAATGAGGGACTAAACTTGCCAAAAATGAAAGTTAAATGCTGAATTATAACAAAACTCACCAAACACACCATTTTAGGTGTGTCTGGTCGATCAAGTGAAGCAGGGGGCGATCCCCACTTCTCCAAAACCCTAAAATTTCATTTATCTTGCAAATTGATGGATTAATCCAAGTTGAAATCGAAAATTGAGCTTAGAATCGTAATCCTCATCACAAGAGGATTGTAAGGTATGTAAAATCTGATGAAATCTCTTAACTTGAATTTCTCATGATTTTGGAAAATCTGAAATTAGATGTTGCATGTGTGTTATTTGGTTAGATTAGAATTGATATGGTGTTTAGAGTTGAAACCTAGCCAATTACATGTGAAATCATGACCAAATTCAGGAAAATTCCATGAACATCTTGAAGGTGGGTTGTGGGTTTTACAAAATAATGATGAACATTAGGGTTTAGAATGATTATCCTAGTGTAATTTGATTGTAGAAAGTGATTCCAGAAAGATATGATGTTTAAATACTATATGAGGGCTTTATTGTTGTCAAGTTAGCTAATTAGCAAGCTATGAAGTTGAATACTAAAGATATAAAATTTCTGCCTATGAAGTGTTTGTTGAAATGCCTCAAAGAAGGCTTGAAACTAGAATTTTGTAGTTAAAACACCTAATTGTGATGTTTTGACTATTATGCGAAATGTGATTACAAAGAGTTCTAAATATGATAAAATTGAACTCTATAGGAAAGGATACTGGAACATCAAGTGGACACGCCGGTGGCGATTCGCGGTTGAAGGGCGTACAATAAGGTATGTAACTTGACCCGTTACATTAAGTACATTTGATGATTTTCACACTAGTAGTCGTAATATAGAATAAGGGTTGTTTTGAGTTGAAATAACAATGTCGCAATAGTGAATAGAAGATCAAGTTTGACTAGAACTCGTTGGTGGTCGTAACAAGGACGATTCCTTAGACTAGCCAAACGGGTCGGATAATCGAGTATAGCATGGTTAATGCTTCGAAATATGATTGATTGATCTTTGATAAGGGTCAATATATAACATGTATAAACTACGAGATTTTAATGTATTGGTTTGTTAGAGGAGCAAAAATCCGAGAGTTTGGGTTTTAGTGCAATAAACAAAACAAACAAAATTTGGAATTTCAAAAGCTACCGTAGGTTACGGTAGTACCGTAACTTACGGTAGAGTCCACATATTTACGGTAGGTTTCACCTATTTTACGGTGGACCAAACATTCCCAGAACTCACCGTAACTTACGGTGACACCGTAAGTTACGGTGGAACCAGAAATGTCCAGATATTTTTTTTAATGTTAAATCTTGGATTATGTACTTTATAACAATCATCAAAACTAACGTTTGAAAGGTTTTGATAATAGGTAACAAGATGGATCTTACGGATAGCGGTCGAGCAAATTATGAAGAACCGAACACTACAATTTTGAAGCTTCCGCAACGTTTTAAAACTTTAAGTACTTTTGTGTATGGGTTGTAGACACTTGTTTTTAAACAACTTTTAAAATGTTTTAACTTAGTCTTTATATGACTAAGATAGATGTTAAATTTTGTAATGAAATTCATGTTAGTTTGACTATACTATATTTTAAATTGTATAACATATTATTATAATCAGTAAAAGTTAGACGGGTGTTACATTATGCGTATTTTGCGTCGAAGCTATTTTCGGGTATCAAAACACTTTGTTTTGATATCAATCTTGTTTTCTAACTTAGTTAAACATGTTTTAACATGTTTAACTCGTCACTTTTAGTCTAGTGCTTGTATAAGGTTGTAAGTCAAGAGGTCTTGACAACCGCTTATACTTTCGAACCCGACCCGTTTGGTCGATCATTAGGATCCGACCAAGCATGTTTTGTGACCATAGTTGTATAGAGAATAACCTTCCAAGGTTATACCTTATGGTCACTTAGTTTAATTACTTATATGATAGGTAGTTTATATGCCTTAGGAAAATTATCAAAATGCCCTTTTCATGCATAATTTGTATTTAAGCATATGTAACCTAACTTTTGTCACTTAAACTGAGTATGCAACATATTTAAACATGTTAGGGCATATAATACTTGTCATAGGACTAGTTAGGTGTTTCGAACGTGCATTCGCGCGAACGACGCGTTAAAGTAGCGTAAGCTACCTTAATGAGTCATAACGGGTCGTAAGCACTTAGGATAGGTTCCATTTTAGAATGTAGGCTTTGTTAAACCATATCACATGAGTTCCAATACTCATTTGGTTTACGAGACTTCATTCTACCCGATCTTCCGATTTAGGTGTCGATTTATTAACTTAGCGATCAGATTACTAGGTACCACTTGATTTCCTTGGTTTGTCCGAGCTTTGTTAAGTTCATTAGATCGAGGATACTTGCAATTCAATGTGAGTACATAGTTTGTAACGCCCCAAAATCCGAATTTTTATAATTGCTAGTATGTCTTCTATTATATAGCAAGAAATAATAATAACCAGGAATACTAACCTAGTTAGAATGTAAGTGACCTCTTGGCTTAAGTTAGGAAGGCATTATAACAAAGGTTAACCATAAAGTAAAATGCTCAATATTTGAGGGACCAAACTTGGGCAAGTGGGAAAGTAATGAAATAAAAAAAAGGGTTAACACAAACACACACATCAGGGATGTGTGTGTGTGTGTGTACGACGTGAAGAACACGAGAAATGGGGAAAGAGCCAAACCCTAACAACTCAAAAATCAACAAATTGGAAGGGAAATCAAGGCTAAATCTTATGCATGGACCTTAATACATGATCATCTTGCCTTGCTAAACATGTGGTAAGTCATAGTTTTTGATTTAATGATTTTTGCAAGCATGGTTATGTGATATATCTTTGATTTCATATGAAATTAAGTATGAGGAGGGGTTAGAATCAACGAATAAAACTCGGATTATGAATGGTTTTGAGTAGTTTGATGTTTAGTGGTGAAACCACCATTGATGGTGAGGATGGCGACATGGGTATATAACCCATGTCCAACCTTTGTTCAAATCCTTGGTAGATTATGTTGTGTGCAATCAATCCTTGTTAGTTATGTTGAATATGGTATGAAATTGAATTGATATTTTGTATTTTAGATGACTGAAAAGAAGAACTAGGAAGAAAAAGTATGAAGAATACTTGTACATTATGTTTAAAAACTTGTACGCACGCCAAGTGTTTGATGAAATGACTAGGTGAAGTTAGAAGGTGAAATTGTACGCAAGAAAGTGGTAGTTAGATATAGAATGTGATAAAGAGGCGTTTGATAGTAAACTAACATGAGAAGTTCGTTTAGATATAGTTCATTGCTAAGCATGGATGATGGTGCAAGTGTAGAATTATGGAGGTTTCTAGTATGGTGTGTGCATGTAACTAAGTGATCATGTGGTTTAATGAGTATTGATCTATGAGTATACCATATGCTTGTTGAAATGACTAATGAAAGCCGAATGTGAAATGTAAATTAATATGGCCGTTCTTATGTATAATTTTATATGCTAACAAGAACGTGGATGTAATGAAATGAAAGTATAGGAATCATGTCAAGATGGATGGAAGCATGAGAGGCTAACGGATCAAGAGGACATGAGGAAACAAATGCAAATACGGATGCATAGGGTAAGTGATTTCCAGAATCACTTCTTATTTTGTTTAAGTATGGTAGTGTTTAGTTAATTAAGCATGATGACGATGGAAGTTAAATATGGTTTTTGGTTGTATGAAATCGGTGATTTTAGTTAAGTAGACCGAACGGGTCAACATGAGGTCGTATTGATATGACAGAATGATGTCTAAGTAACGGCTACGATATTGTGACCGGGTAATGGGTAGAATTGCATATAGCACGCTAACCGAGAACGGGGACTTAGGTTAATGGTTAAAAGATATAGCCTTTGACCTTAAACAAAAGAGTTGTTTGACAATAATATGAACGGGTCGAATAAATGTGTATAAGTTTTGTAGTGATAATGAAACAAGTAAATATTAAGGACCCGGGGTAAAGTTTTTTGGTTAATAATTGTGACACCCTGACCGGAGGCGGAAACGTCAAGGGCATCACGAAACTTGGTAGAATGCATATAAGCACATGATGATTAATTTAAAGTTAAAATATAATTAAGTTTGATTGATAGGATTGCATTCACATCCAAACTAGTACAACAAATACAACACATTGTTCACAAAAGTCTTTGTTTTTATTTTAAGCTAAGGCACTTGTCTTGAGCAATCCTATGTGGTCCTTGTAAAAGCTAAATTCCAACATTTTCACCTGAAACATATGTTAAAAAAAAAACAATTTGGGTCAACAAACGGTTGAGTGAATTCATAGGTTTTGGTTAGTTTGGTAATAAATAAATAAAGTGATAATGAAATGAAATGTTTAACAATATGGCATTTGATATATCTTAGCAAAATGAGTAATACAAGTATACTTGGTGGAACATTCAAACCTTGTAGACGTAAACACGGATCTATCATCCAAACTTCCGAATTTCCAAAAATGTGAACAACAACCACAACAACAAATGGTGATCTGGAGGTTAGGATGGGGCGTCGCTCCTATAGCGCTATAATATTACCACTGGGCTTGTACGGAGTTAATGAATGTAGGTGTTAAGCAACAAGTATCAAGCAATTGCAAGAAACAATCAAGATAGCCACAAAATGAAAATTTGTTTGTATCACATTATTTCATATGTTTCATCCCAAAAATATTGTAAAAGAAAATGGAAACTATGAACTCACCTTGTTTGCGAATAATTTCCAAACAAGTAAAGGTAAGAGTTTTGCGGGAACAATATTTCCACGTCACTCTAATTGAACATGCACAAGACAACATGGAACACGGCATCAACAAATGGGTAAAATGTGCAACTGTATAAACGGGAAACTATGTCTATCGTGTTTGTATGGTTTGACTAGAACGGTAACTATGGGTTTAAACAATCCTAATTAGGGAGACAAGGAAACTTGGTTATAGTCTAAGGGATTATTTAAGAAAAATATATTTTATACAAATAATTAAGTTACACCAATAATGGATATAGAAATAATATTTGTATAATTAAAACAAACAAATATATATATATTTAACTCAAAATTTGTATATATATATATATATATATATGATTAACTTACAAAAATTTAAATGAACAATTTATATAAAATGAGAGTTACAAAAATATAGTTCAAATGTTAAATAAAAATCATAAATTAATTTTTGTGCTCTAAAAATGTATATTTTCAAGATAACATGATAATTATACAATTAATTATCTAAATAATTAATTTAAGCCAAGATAATTAAGAATAACATTTTTAATTATTGAACATATATATATCTGATTTAAAATAGTTATCATGGCAAAGTATATATATTTCTAGAATAAACAATTATATATAGTTTCAAAATGAATTAACATGGTAATTATCTAATTAATTAATTTAAATCAGAAAAATTAAGAATAACATCTTTAATTACTGGACATAAATATCACTGATTTAAAATAATTATTTTGGCCCTTGAATAATTTTATATGAATAAAAAGGGATTAAAATGGTTAAATAACAATAAACAAGTTTATAAAGTTTTAATTATTCAAAATAATATGTAAAATAAATAAATCAGTTACTGAATTTTTTATGAACTCAGAAAAATACACATAACGTCATAAAAATATTTTCGGCCAAAAATTTTATAGTTATATAATTTAAATATATTAAATTAAACTATACTTTTAAGTGTAAATACTGATTTATTTATAAAATTATATAGAATATCAGTAAAGATATTATTTTTGTAAAGTTTATCACATAAAATAATTATCATAAAAATTTCAGTATTTATATCGAAAAATTCGATTTAATTTGGATTTAATAGGTATTGAACTGTTTTAATGTTATAAAAATTAGTTTTATAAATAATTTTACAGGTTTTATATTTTTAATAAGTGTAATAATGATTAACAAGGTTATAAAAATTATTGATATGGTAAAAATATAGCTAAAATAAATAAAAAAAAAAAGGTTTGGGGGTGCCCGGGTTCGAACCCGGGTCTCCGGTTTAATCACAGGTCGTCTTCCCCAATCAGACGGGTCAAAGTCAAACCCGAGTCAAACAAAAAGTCAGAGGTCGCAAATTCTTGATCAAAATAGGTTTATAATCAAATTAATTCTAGGGAAACATTCTAATAGCATAAACAAACAGATTGAATGATTAAAAACGAACCGGTAAAGGTTGGAATGACGAATCGACTAGATTCCGGCGAGTGAAGTCCGACGATAGTTGCAGGTTTGTTTTTCGAATAATTACGAAGTGTTGGTGAATTGTGAGATGTACAGGATGTTCGAAGGAGTTCAGGGAATCTATATAGCATTTTGATTCGACAAGGAATCGACACAAATCAGTGGGATTAAACTCACTTCGGAATTTTATAATTTTCTCCGATTCCGACGATGTCAGGCACGGTTTATGGGTCGAATAAAACGCGTGGGAGTTGGTTTCGTTGTAAATATTCTGCGTGCAACAACATTGAGCAGGGAAACCACTAAACACGTGGTTTGGGTCGGAATCCGGTGAACAGACGGGTTTGCAGGTTTTGAAATATAATATTTAACTTCTAATGTGTGTATATATATAATACGGTTATAAACAAATGCCAGATGAGGGCTTAGCCCTACCGGTCATGACATCGTTTGTTGAATGAGGCGCCGCGAGCTCGATCCTCCCTTGTGACCGGTTCAAAACCCATTTTTTGTTTTTAATGTTTTAATATTTACACTCTAGTCCCTGAGGTTCTAGAATACGCACCAGCAGCCCCTGAAACAACATGTTTCTAAAATGCCAAAGTGGCCCCTTATTTAGTTAAATATAGCTCACTCAGTTAGTGTTTAAATAAGAAAACCCTTATATAACATTTAACCCGGTTAGACCATTTGGTTAAAATAGTTTTCTAAAAAGTCCGTTTTAGTCCCTGGAGTATACGTTTCATAAAATGACCGATTGGCCCCTGGACTTTCAATTTAAAAATATATATACATTTATTTTATTTATGAAATAAGTTTCAAAAATGTCATAAAGGACCCCGAACTTAGAGTTTTCAAAAATTTACACTTTTAACCCAAACTTATAAGATTTCAAAAATGACAATTTAGTCCCCGAACTTTATATTTTTAAATAATGACGGTTTGCCCTCGGACTTAAAATCAAAGTTTTCAAGCAAGTTTCAAGGAATGACAATTAGGTCCCTCAACTTATATTTTCCCATAATGACACATTAGGCCCTTGTAATTAATGTAGCCTTGTTTATAAGTATGAAACTCAATCAAATTTGCAAATATTCACGTGTTTGTATTGGTATAGGCATGTATAAGCATAAATCAAGTATGTTCAAATAAGTTTCATTCCAAATACGGTATTTGTTGCAATGCAAGTCAAAACAAATGCGAGTGTGAAAACCAGGGTGGTTACAGTCTCCCCTACTTTAGAAAATTTCGTCCCGAAATTTATTCGAAAGAGACCGTAGAATGTAATTGTATTGATTAGAAAGATAATCAAGTCATTGTTTGGTGCTGATAATTTTGAGGAATTTATGAGGATCATTGTATAAAAAAATTGTTTTGCATGGCGTTATGTTATGCTGGATTTGTAATGTAAATATTATGCAAACAAATGTGTGTACAAATAAGCAAATAATGGATAATCACATAACCACATAATGTTTTTATCTGCCACCTTACTTAACAAGGCTTACTATGATTCCCATGCGTCGAACCTCGTAATTAAGTGTGCACCCAAAATTACGTGTTTCGTCGCATGGTCTACATAGCACTTCTAGTTAAGTGAGGAAAACAAATAAGATTGAGGTATTGTTTAAATCAAACAAGCATCAATATAACACAACATCAACTGAATTAAAACGTATTTCACATTAGAAATGATAGCATTGTTTGTTTGACAGTCTATTGAACAAATTTACATTTGAAATAAGTCATGTAATGGATCAAATTCAGGATTATAAGGTGGTGGAGGTGGTAGAGGCAGTTGCATATGATCAGTTAATTATCTCAGCATGCTTTCCAACCATTGATTTCTTTCTGTCAACCATTTTACTTGTTGAGACAAATTTCGAACTTGATTGTTTAACCTAGTCACTTCGACTCCCATTGAATCTGGAGGTAGATGCATTTGAGGCATCGTACTTGGGCCGACCATATCAGTTGGTGGCAGTTGTTCTACTTCGTTCAACAGTGACTGGAAAGACTGTGGCAGTAACGATGATTGCAAAAATGATTCCGATACTAATTGATCTTGGATCATCATGCTTTCATCAAACAAAGCTTCTTGCGTCGTTGGATCCTCCTCGAAAACTATCGGTAAGAAGTTTGGTGTTGATGGTTGGGATAAGTTAGTTGTAATATGTTCTTGTATCTATGGCAGCGGTGGTTGCATATCAAATCGATAAAAAGACGATTGAGGAAACTGCAACAATGATTGTTGTAAATTTTGTGGGGAGGTATTCTCTAAGATAACTGGAGCTCCCTCCGACTGTGATGGTTGAGTTAGTGTATCAATATGAACAGAGGTTAGCCTAATGGTGTACAAATTTACACTCCCAGGTGCCTTTGGTGGAGATAATCCTTGGATAATCTGATCACTTAAGACACCTAATGATTTTGCTATTTTTGTAATGTAAGACCCTCCCATGAGACTTGCGCCCCGTGATAGTGTTGGTTAGAAAAATATACAGCAAGCTCGTGGGCAATATTACAAGGAACTTGCTCAAAAATACTATACAGATAGAAAAGTTTGGTTGTTCTAACCGTTTGTTGATTATACTTGCGCCCCGTGATAGTGTTGGCTAAAACACGGTGCATATATTGATAACAAGGGTCTGTTAAGTTCGTAGAATTATTGTGGCCACACCATTCTTTTAATGAATGACATTGCCAATAATCTACCATATCCGCGGAGGAATGAGAGGTTGATGCCTCCGTAAAAATGGGTTGTTTAACTTCTTCATCTGTATATATGCCCAGATGAACTGCGAATTCTGTTAATGACATAGTATGAGGTTGCCCACAAAGTTGAAAATGAATGGATTCATTGGTAAGATTTTTATTATATTTGTAATAGAAAGTGGACAAGAACTCATACACCAGTTCATCGTATGATGGTTCTAGGATGTCGAAGAAATGGCGCCAGGGCGTATTAGGTAGTAGTAATCTTGCCAGTAAACCACTGGAATCAATCGTTCCCATTCGTTGCCAATCAATACCGCTAATAGTAAGAACTTTATGTTGCTTGAGTTTTTGATACCTTTCTCGATTGTGTAAATTAGTAAACTGAAGGAAGGGATGAATTTTTGCTGCATTTGAAGATTCAGCATATGCTGCTGGGAGATTTGTCATTGGGATGTGGGGTTTTGTTGAACTAAGAAAAATTTGGGTATGTGTTGAGTTATATCAGAAGTTGTAGTTCTTGTGTAGATTAGTTCGAGTGGTGAATTTCTTATATAGATAAGGAAATTCCGGATTACACCATATGATCGGTTAAGGCTTCCATGCTACGTTCTGCAGCTAGTTTGAAATTTTGAAAATGTATGGTCTCGAGAAAATTTTGAACTTTGAAAAAGAGGGAATTGTATCGTATAAAATTGATAATAGTACAACGTAGGTCGATTAGAACTTGGATTGTTCTGAAATGGAGAAAAGAAAAAAAATCCTTTCGAATTAGGGTAACATGCCTTGAGCCTATAGGTATTCTGTACTTTCAGCGGTTGTTCCCAGGTAGGCAAACATGTGTCTCGTCGTGGAGGCATTTTCTGAAAGAAAGATTATAGTGATTTCATAATGGAGTAAAGTAGTTTCATAAAATCAATGAGGATAAGAGAAAACACGTAACAAGATGGATATCATTTATTCCACGAATAAACGACATCAATGACAAGTCAAAGTAGTTGGGTTCTTATAACTTAGTGAATTCATGCTTTAGCCTATAAGTGGATACTCATCCAAAGAATTCCCAGGTAAGCACAACTGGTTCCTCGAGTTGGAATTTATACGAAGTGCTTGCCTAAACAGAAAACCCTGAATATAGGCATCCACCCTTCCAGATTGCACAAGTTCGTTATTAGAGCCCAAGACTTTGATGAGAATTTAAAATCAGAAGAGGTTTTGAAAAATAATCACCTAAGGATAGGTGATGAGCATTTGTAAAATCTAAAGATGAGATCTGTGGTGACGAGGCATTGGTTACAAAAGATAAGAATAGGGATGAAGACAAAGGCAAAGATAACGGAAGAGTTAACAATGGAAAGTGTCCTAGGTAAGTTATAGTCTAGGTCAAAAGTAATTTCTAATAACCTAAATCCCTATAACCATGGCTCTGATACCAACCTATGACACCCTGACCAGAGGCGAAAACGTCGAGGGCATCACGAAACTTGGTAGAATGCATATAAGCACATGGTGATTAATTTAAAGTTGAAATATAATTAAGTTTGATTGATAGGATTGCATTCACATCCAAACTAGTACAACAAATACAACACATTGTTCACAAAAGTCTTTGTTTTTATTTTAAGCTAAGGCACTTGTCTTGAGCAATCCTATGTGGTCCTTGTAAAAGCTAAATTCCAACATTTTCACCTGAAACATATGTTAAAAAAAACAATTTGGGTCAACAAACGGTTGAGTGAATTCATAGGTTTTGGTTAGTTTGGTAATAAATAAATAATGTGATAATGAAATGAAATGTTTAACAATATGGCATTTGATATATCTTAGCAAAATGAGTAATACAAGTATACTTGGTGGAACATTCAAACCTTGTAGACGTAAACACGGATCTATCATCCAAACTTCCGAATTTGCAAAAATGTGAACAACACCAACAACAACAAATGGTGATCTGGAAGTTAGGATGGGGCGTCACTCCTATAGCGCTATAATATTACCGCTGGGCTTGTACGGGGTTAATGAATGTAGGTGTTAAGCAACAAGTATCAAAGCAATTGCAAGAAACAATCAAGATAACCACTAAATGCAAATTTGTTTGTATCACATTATTTCATATGTTTCATCCCAAAAATATTGTAAAAGAAAATGGGAACTATGAACTCGCCTTGTTTGCGAATAATTTCCCAACAAGTAAAGGTAAGAGTTTTGCGGGAACAAGATTTCCACGTCATTCTAATTGAACATGCACAAGACAACATGGAACACGGCATCAACAAATGCGTAAAATGTGCAACTGTATAAACGAGAAACTATGTCTATCGTGTTTGTACGGTTTGACTAGAACGGTAACTATGGGTTTAAACAATCCAAATTGGGGAGAAAAGGAAACTTGGTTATAATCTATGGGATTATTTAAGAAAAATATATTTTATAAAAATAATTAAGTTACACCAATAATGGATATAGAAATAATATTTGTATAATTAAAACAAACAAATATATATATATTTAACTCAAAATTTGTATATATATATATATGATTAACTTACAAAAATTTAAATGAACAATTTATATAAAATGAGAGTTACAAAAATATAGTCCAAATGTTAAATAAAAATAATAAATTAATTTTTGTGCTCTAACAATGTATATTTTCAAGATAACATGATAATTATACAATTAATTATCTAAATAATTAATTTAAGCTAAGATAATTAAGAATAACATTTTTAATTATTGAACATATATATATCTGATTTAAAATAGTTATCATGGCAAAGTATATATATTTCTAGAATAAACAATTATATATAGTTTCAAAATGAATTAACATGGTAATTATCTAATTAATTAATTTAAATCAGAAAAATTAAGAATAACATCTTTAATTACTGGACATAAATATCGCTTATTTAAAATAATTATTTTGGCCCTTGAATAATTTATATGAATAAAATGGGATTAAAATGGTTAAATAACAATAAACAAGTTTATAAAGTTTTAATTATTCAAAATAATATGTAAATAAATAAATCAGTTACTGAATTTTTTATGAACTCAGAAAAATACACATAATATCATAAAAATATTTTCGGCCAAAAATTTTATAGTTATATAATTTAAATATATTAAATTAAACTATACTTTTAAGTGTAAATACTGATTTATTTTTAAAATTATATAGATTATCAGTAATGATATTCTTTTTGTAAAGTTTATCAATTAAAATAATTATCATAAAAATTTCAGTATTTATATCGAAGAATTCGATTTAATATGGATTTAATAGGTATTGAACTGTTTTAATGTTATAAAAATTAGTTTTATAAATAATTTTACAGGTTTTATATTTTTAATAAGTGTAATAATGATTAACAAGGTTATAAAAATTATTGATATGGTTAAAATATAGCTAAAATAAATAAATAAAAAAAGGTTTGGAGGTGCCCGGGTTCGAACCCGGGTCTCCGGTTTAATCACATGTCGTCTTCCCCAATCAGACGGGTCAAAGTCAAACCCGAGTCAAACAAAAAGTCAAAGGTCGCAAATTCTTGATCAAAACAGGTTTATAATCAAATTAATTCTAGGGAAACATTTTAATAGCATAAACAAACGGATTGAATGATTAAAAACGAACCGGTAAAGGTTGGAATGACGAATCGACTAGATTCCGGCGAGTGAAGTCCGATGATAGTTGCAGGTTTGTTTTCCGAATAATTACGAAGTGTTGGTGAATTGTGAGATGTGCAGGATATTCGAAGGAGTTCAGGGAATCTATAAAGCATTTTGATTCAACCAGGAATCGACACAAATCAGTGGGATTAAACTCACTTCGGAATTTTATAATTTTCTCCGATTCCGACGATGTCAAGCACGGTTTATGGGTCGAAAAAAACGCGTGGGAGTTGGTTTCGATGTAAATATTCCGCGTGCAACAACATTGGGCAGGGAAACCACTAAACACGTGGTTTGGGTCGGAATCCGGTGAACAGACGGCGGGTTTACAGGTTTTGAAATATAATATTTAACTTCTAATGTGTGTATATATATAATACGGTTATAAACAAATACCGGATGAGGGCTTAGCCCGACCGGTCACGACATCGTTTGTTGAATGAGGTGCCACGAGTTCGATCCCCCCTTGTACCCGGTTCAAAACCCATTTTTTGTTTTTAATGTTTTAATATTTACACTCTAGTCCCTGAGGTTCTAGAATACGCACAAACAGCCCCTGAAACAACATGTTTCTAAAATGCCAAAGTGGCCCCTTATTTAGTTAAATATAGCTAACTCAGTTAGTGTTTAAATAAGAAAACCCTTATTTAACATTTAACCCGGTTAGACCATTCGGTTAAAATAGTTTTCTAAAAAGTCCGTTTTAGTTCCTGGAGTATAAGTTTCATAAAATGACCGATTGGCCCCTGGACTTTCAATTTAAAAATATATATACATTTATTTTATTTATAAAATAAGTTTAAAAATGTCATAAACGACCCCGAACTTAGAGTTTTCAAAAATTTACACTTTTAACCCAAACTTATAAGATTTCAAAAATGACAATTTAGTCCCCGAACTTTATATTTTTAAATAATGACGGTTTACCCTCGGACTTAAATTCAAAGTTTTCAAGCAAGTTTCAAGGAATGACAATTAGGTCCCTCAACTTATATTTTCCCATAATGACACATTAGGCCCTTGTAATTAATGTAGCCTTGTTTATAAGTATGAAACTCAATCAAATTTGCAAATATTCACGTGTTTGTATTGGTATAGGCATGTATAAGCATAAAGCAAGTATGTTCAAATAAGTTTCATTCCAAATACGGTATTTGTTGCAATGCAAGTCAAAACAAATGCGAGTGTGAAAACCAGGGTGGTTACAATAATGTAAAGCCATGTTTTATGGACAAATAGAAATAAGTTTTGAGTGAATTGGTTGTGGAATGTCCGAGTTATGCGAGTTTTAGTAATAAAAATATGAATGGGTCAAATAGTTGAAAACAAGTATGTAAATCCGAAGGCTTTAAGTTAAGATTGTTCTTAGTCCGGATGTTATATTACAAGCTCATATGATGGAAAATCAATTTACGATCGCGTAGGGAAAAGAATCGTGTAAAACGGATTTGTGAACAAAAGTTATGTAAAATTTAAGTTGGAAATATTGTTGGAAATCATAGCTGGGCAAACACAGCAACAGAATGGAGCTTTCTGTCGAAATAGGGTTGTCGCGCTACGCGACAGCAACTCAACTTCACCGTTGCGAAACGCGACGAGTGTCGCGCCCCGCGAGCGCCCGGGGTTTATAAACGAATGTGATGGTTCTCCTGATAGAATAAATATGGATTTGCTTACGTGTTAGAGAAGGAAAGTTACGGGCAAATGTGTTAGGAACGAGTAAGTACGTATGTTAACGTGAATAAGATTTATATTATGGAAGTTTGTGATTTCTGACGTGCTAGTATAAGTTTAACAATAATAAATGTGATAATCAAGAGCTCGTAAGTATATATATGAATGTAGGGATGCATGTATGTATGTTGTAAGTTACTTTGAATGTAAGTAGGAACGTTTTCAATGCATTTGAGTATTGGCGAATACTAATGATTTGTCTTAGGATTGGAATGTAATGCAGGTATGATAACATCGGGTTCTTGAAGAATTGAAGTCGAACTCGGAACAAGACAATTCAAGAGGATAATTAAATGGATTAAGTTTATATTATTGAATGTTATACGGTTTTTAATTCTATGATAATAATGTTGTATGATGTTGTCGATGACTAATGGTTAAGTTGTAAATGATGTCCACAGGAACTACACAGATTTTCTCTATTATTAACGAAGATAAGCGGGCGTAGATCGAGTCAAGGAGCAATGATTCTACTGGAAGAACGGTCACCTACCTTGGATTATGTAACACATATGGTATTATTTTATCATGAATGTTGTTAATTCTTTTAGTAAATGTTAAACATTTTGTAATTGAGTCTTTACGTAAGCAATGTATTTAGTAAAGAAAGAATTTTTTAAGGCTCGTTTTCCGCTGCGGCGTTAATAAGAATAAACGTAAGTTAGGGCGTTTCAAGTTGATACCAGAGCCATGGTTTGAGTGAAATCAAGCATGAGGAGGTAAGTACTTGAACTCAAACCCGTGTGCTATGTGAATAGTGACCATACAATCCGAGACTCGATCAAGACCGAAAGGTAAAACTTAATACAAGTAAGTATATGTGTAATGATACTAATAATGATGGATGTTCTAAGGTGAGCCTACATGGACAATGAGGATGTTACACAGTCGCGGACTAGCAAGGAGGTGAAGGCAAGTGATAAGGCAGGCATTGAACCTCAGGTACACGAATTTTGAGAAAATTTGTATGTACCGATAGGTAGTATATTTCTAATGATAAGAATGAAACCTTAGAAGGATTTAAATAAACGATTCACGAACTGAAAATGGTTTCCCCGGATATAAGATGATGATTCTTATGATGACTCGAGACTAGTATGTGGATTGCGCGCCTGGCCAGTGCGTAAGAAGCATAGGAAGCTCGAGAAAACATGAGAATTATCTCACTTATGTCTGGTCAAACTAGTAAAAATTGTGGTCAAACGATTCTTAAAGGATCAGATCAAATCTAAGAAAGAAAGATAAGAAAGGAAAGTTTAAGATTATGATGGAATGTGAGTCAAACTTAAGAAAGAAGGGCGGGAACACCACTAGAAATAGAATGTAGAGTGTCGCGTCGAGACGCGATACACGAAATAGAATATGGAATGAAGTGTTGGGACGCAACACTTGAAGTTGAATGTAGAAGATTGATATTAAAACGTATCATAAGAAATGAAATGGTAAATGATACGATGAAAGAAAAGAAAGAAAGTATGAATGATATGTTAGAATCCGTGAGACGGATTCAAAACATAGAATGATTGAAGAGTATGAATGATATGTTAGAATCCGTTAGACGGATTCGAAACATAGAATGAATGAAGAGTATGAATGATATGTTTGAATCCGCGAGACAGATCCAAAACATAGAAAGAAATGGAAAGTGGAATGAAAAGTCCGAATTCGTAAGTAAGTACGGACCGAAGAAGTAAATATTATTAAAGCAAGTATTATCCAAGATATGTTTTAAACTTTTATCTATATAAATATAATTACGTGAATGCATTGTACGCAAGATGTTGAGAGGGATAAATAAGTCATACAAATCAAATGGCTATTGACATTTGAAACCCGGTATTTAATATTTTTAATTGTCAAGTCTTGTACTTGTAGGTGAGCATAATGTATGATTATGCAATGTCGCAAATTGGAAGGATATAGTCAATGCAAGGTCTGGATGACGAGTTAATGGATTTGACTTGAGCCAGGTCTGTATAAAGGTTATGCTTTTAAATAGGAGCTTATAGCTCGACTAAAGAATGATTTGTCAGAACCAGGTAATTGGTAAAACTAGGCCATAATATATATTTACAAATGGACTTCTAAAAAGTCCAACAAATTAAGTTGATAATTATTAAGCAAGTAATAGTAAAATAGCATGAAGTATTTGATTTACTATGTAGGTAAAACCGATGAAAGCTATTGTAGTAGTAAGAAACCTTAGTTGAAAGAAATAAGCTTTGAGCAAGTTACATGATAGATATATCACTAAATGACACTTGCGGGTCAAAATGAATGACGGGCTACGACTCGAACAATAACTTAAGTATGGACGGGAAGGGTAAGTTTTGCAAGAAGTACTGAAAAGATGTATTAAAGTCTTTGTATGTAAACATGAATGGAAAGAAGTACAATCGTGTACTTAATTACATCCATGATAATTAAGAAACGCCAGTTTGACCTTGAAAAGCAAACTGCAAAAAGGTTGATGAAATAATTAACAAAATGAAAGAATTGTGGGTGTTTAAAACACCGAATAGAATAAAATTGGAAAGAAAGTAATAATGACAAGTACCGATGGAAAATGCTAACTTTGATGCTAGGCTTGTTGGCCATGTTCATTTGAACAAGATATTGTTGGAAGGATGCTCGTGAGAGGAAGCCCATTTCATGAAAGGAAGGGATCGAACCGGCCTTGACACGGACTCATTCAGAAGCGGGCCAATCCGGTTTGCAGATCGTTAATCTACGAAGTGAAATCGAGGTTAGTATAATGATTAACCCATGTTGGATAGGTATGATACGGTAAGGAATGTTAATGTTTAACAGTCGACATAGGAAGGAAAATTTTGTCACTTAAAAGAAAGTTTCAAAACCTTGAGCGAAAGTTTCAGGTAATGATTAAGTTCTAGTATGATAAACTTGCACAACACATGTACTCACGTAGAATAAGTAATGCATGAAATGAGAGAACTATAGTAAAGTGATATGAATGAGCCTAACGTAAAGGTATGCCTGGTAAAAGTAACTATAGAAAACATAGAATAATGCTTAACCATGGAATTTAATACGAATGTGTGAATATGAAGTAGTAGTTTCATTACAATTACGAGAAAGAACTGGTTATTGAATGTCTTTGGTACGAGTATGATATTAACGACCCCCCCCCTATGAGTACGAAAATGATTAGAAGGCATGTTAGTAATGGAATGATGGGATTTATTTATGGTGATCAAAATGAAATATCATAGATGTTATATGAATAAAAATGGAATGAATTGAAATATTTAGAATAAGCGAAAACATGAGGGTATTATGATTAATGAGAAGGATAGGAATAAGTCGTAAACATAGGCTATGCAGCCAATTGAATGATGAACGAACCGTTAGTAATGAAATGTGCTAGGAACAAGCACTATAAAGTGTAATGACACTAGTAAGGGCTCTGGATAAATTTCCGACCTATAAAGTGTTTGTGAAAGTAAGTTACTTAATTCAAGAAGGTAGGAACAATGCGTATAATTATGTTTGCTTAGGAGCAAAATCTTTAGCCAAGATCCCAAATGTATTCAGTATGTCTTATGCACTTTGAATGAGTATAATGAAATGGTAAGAGTAGAAATGAGAAAGTTTTCGGGGACGAAACCTCCTTTAAGGGGGGTAGACTTGTAACGTCCCAAAATCCGAATTTTTATAATTGCTAGTATGTCTTCTATTATATAGCATGCAATAATAATAACCAGGAATACTAACCTAGTTAGAATGTAAGTGACCTCTTGGCTTAAGTTAAGAAGGCATTATAACAAAGGTTAACCATAAAGTAAAATGCTCAATATTTGAGGGACCAAACTTGGGCAAGTGGGAAAGTAATAAAATAAAAAAAGGGTTAACACAAACACATGTGTGTGTGCGACGTGAAGAACAGGAGAAAGGGGGAGAGAGCCAAACCCTAACAACTAAAAAATCAGCAAATTGGAAGGGAAATCAAGGCTAAATCTTATGCATGGACCTTAATACATGATAATCTAGCCTTGCTAAACATGTGGTAAGTCATAGTTTTTGATTTAATGATTTTTGCAAGCATGGTTATGTGATATATCTTTGATTTCATATGAAATTAAGTATGAGGAGGTGTTAGAATCAACGAATACAACTCGGATTATGAATGATTTTGAGTAGTTTGATGGCTAGTGGTGAAACCACCATTGATGGTGAGGATGGCGACATGGGTATGTCACCCATGTCTAACCTTTGTTCAAATCCTTGGTAGATTATGTTGAATCAATCCTTGTTAGTTATGTTGAATATGGTATGAAATTGAATTGATATTTTGTATTTTAGATGACTGAAAAGAAGAATTAGGAAGAAAAAGTATGAAGAATACTTGTACATTATGTTTAAAAACTTGTACGCACACCAAGTGTTTGATGAAATGACTAGGTGAAATTGTACGCAAGAAAGTGGTAGTTAGATATAGAATGTGATAAAGAGGCGTTTGATAGTAAACTAACATGAGAAGTGCGTTTAGATATAGTTCATTGCTAAGCATGGATCATGGTGCAAGTGTAGAATTATGGTGGTTTCTAGTATGTTGTGTGCATGTAACTAAGTGATCATGTGGTTTAATGAGTATTGATCTATGAGTATACCATATACTTGTTGAAATCACTAATGAAAGCCGAATGTGAAATGTAAATTAATATGGTTGTTCTTATTTATAATTTTATATGCTAACAAGAATGTGGATGTAATGAAATGAAAGTTTAGGAATCATGTCAAGATGGATGGAAGCATGAGAGGCTAACGGATCAAGAGGACATGAGGAAACAAATGCAAATACGGATGCATAAGGTAAGTGATTTCTGGAATCACTTCTTATTTTGTTTAAGTATGGTAGTGTTTAGTTAATTAAGCATGATGACGATGGAAGTTAAATATGGTTTTTGGTAGTATGAAATCGGTGATTTTAGTTAAGTAGACCGAACGGGTCAATATGATGTCGTATTGATATAACGGAATGATGTCTAAGTAACGGCTACGGTATTGTTACCGGGTAATGGGTAGAATTGCATATAGCACGCTAACCGAGAACAGAGACTTAGGTTAATGGTTAAAAGATGTAGCTTTTGACCTTAAACAAAAGAGTTGTTTGACAATAACACGAACGGGTCGAATAAATGTTCATAAGTTTTGTAGTGATGATGAAACACGTAAAGATTAAGGACCCGGGGTAAAGATTTTTGGTTAATAATATAAAGCCATGTTTTACGGACAAATAAAAATAAGTTTTGAGTGAATTGGTTGTGGAATGTCTGAGTTATGCGAGTTTTAGTAATAAAAATATGAATGGGTCAAATAGTTGAAAACAAATATGTAAATCCGAAGGCTTTAAGTTAAGATTGTTCTTAGTCCGAAAGTTATATTACAAGCTCATATGATGGAAAATCAATTTACGATCGCGTAGGAAAAAGAATCGTGTAAAACGGATTTGTAGAACAAAAGTTATGTAAAATTTAAGTTGGAAATATTGTTGGAAATCATAGTTGGGCAAACATAGTAACAGAATGGAGCTTTCTGTCAAAATAGGGCTGTCGCGCTACGCGACAGCAACTCAACTTCATCGTCGCGCAACGCGACGACTGTCGCGCCCCGCGAGCGCCTGCGGTACGGGCCGTCGAGGCCCGCGAGAGCCAATGAGCTGGCAAAACTTGTTTTATAGTTCGTTTTAGCACCCGGTTTCGATTGTGAACGCTTATATATTGCGAATGATTATCTTATTTCATTTTTTATGATGATGGTTTGTTTATAAACGAATGTTATGGTTCTCCTGATAGAATAAATATGGATTTGCTTACGTGTTAGAGAAGGAAAGTTACAGACAAATGTGTTAGGAACGAGTAAATACGTATGTTAATGTGTAAAAGATTTATATTATGGAAGTTTGTGATTTCTGACGTGCTAGTATAAGTTTAACAATAATAAAAGTGATAATCAAGAGCTCGTAAGTATATATTTGAATGTAGGGATGCATGTATGTATGTTATAAGTTACTTTGAATGTAAGTAGGAACGTTTTCAATGCGTTTGAGTGTTGGCGAATACTAATGATTTGTCTTGAGATTGGAATGTAATGCAGGTATGATAACATCGGGTTCATGAAGAATTGAAGTCGAACTCGGAACAAGACAATTCAAGAGGATAATTAAACGGATTAAGTTTATATTATTGATTGTTATACAGTTTTTAATTATATGATAATAATGTTGTCGATGACTAATGGTTAAGTTGTAAATGATGTCCACAGGAACTACACGGATTTTCTCTATTATTAACGAAGATAAGCGGGCGTAGATCGAGTTAAGGAGCTATGATTGTACTGGAAGAACGATCACCTAGCTTGGATTATGTAACGCATATGGTATTATTTTAACATGAATGTTGTTAATTCTTTTAGTAAATGTTAAACATTTTGTAACTGAGTCTTTACGTAAGCAATGTATTTAGTAAAGAAAGAAATTTTTAAGGCTCGATTTCCGCTGCGTCATTAATAAGAATAAATGTAAGTTAGGGCATTTCAAGTTGGTATCAGAGCCATGGTTTGAGTGAAATCAAGTATGAGGAGGTAAGTACTTGAACTCAAACCCGTGTGCTCTGTGAATAGTGACCATACAATCCGAGACTAGATCAAGACCGAAAGGTAAAACTTAATAAAAGTAAGTATATTTGTAATGATACTAATAATGATGGATGTTACGCAGTCGTAGACTAGCAAGGAGGTGAAGGCAAGTGATAAGGCAAGCATTGAACCTCAGGTACATGAATTTTGAGAAAATTTGTATGTACCGATAGGTAGTATATTTCTAATGATAAGAATGAAACCTTAGAAGGATTTAAATAAATGAGTCACAAACTGAAAATGGTTTCCCCGGATATAAGATGATGATTCTTATGATGACTCGAGACTAGCGTGTGGATTGTGTGCCTGGCCAGTGCGCAAGAAGCATAGGAAGCTCGAGAAAACATGAGAATTATATCACTTATGTCTGGTCAAACTAGTAAAAATTGTGGTCCAACGATTCTTAAAGGATCGGATCAAATCTAAGAAAGAAAGATAAGAAAGGAAAGTCTAAGCTTATGATGGAATGTGAGTCAAACTTAAGAAAGAATGGTGGGAACACCACTAGAAATAGAATGTAGAGTGTCGCGTCGAGACACGATACACGAAATAGAATATGGAATGAAGTGTTGGGACGCAACACTTGAAGTTGAATGTAGAAGATTGATATTAAAACGTATCATAAGGAATGAAATGGTAAATGATACGATGAAAGAAAAGAAAGAAAGTATAAATGATATGTTAGAATCCGTGAGATGGATTCGAAACATAGAATGAATGAAGAGTATGAATGATATGTTTGAATCCACGAGACGGATTCAAAACATAGAAAGAAATGGAAAGTGGAATGAAAAGTCCGAATTCGTAAGTAAGTACGGACCGAAGAAGTAAATATTCTTAAAGAAAGTATTATCCAAGATATGTTTTAAACTTTTATCTATATAAATATAATTATGTGAAAGCATTGTACGCAAGATGTTGAGAGGGACAAATAAGTCATACGGATCAAATGGCGATTGACCTTAGAAACCCGGTATTTAATATTTTGAATTGTCAAGTCTTGTACTTGTAGGTGAGCATAATGTATGGTTATGCAATGTCGCAAATTGGAAGGAAATAGTCAATGCAAGGTTAGGATGACGAGCCAATGGATTTTACTTACGCCAGGTAAGTATAAAGGTTATGCTTTTAAATAGGAGCTTATAGCTCGACTAAAGAAGGATGTGTCAGAACCGGGTAATTGGTAAAACTAGGTCAGAATATATATTTACAAATGGACTTCTGAAAAGTCCAACAAAGTAAGTTGATAATTATTAAGCAAGTAATAGTAAAATAGCATGAAGTATTTGATTTACTATGTAGGTAAAACCGATGAAAGCTATTGTAGTAGTAAGAAACCTTAGTTGAAAGAAATAAGCTTTGAGCAAGTTACGTGATAGATATGTTACTAAATGACTCTTGCGGGTCAAAATGAATGACGGGCTACGACCTGAACAATAACTTAAGTATGGACGGGAAGGGTAAGTTTTGCAAGAGGTACTGAAAAGATGTATTAAAGTCTTTGTATGTAAACATGAATGGAAAGAAGTACAATCGTGTACTTAATTACATCCATGATAATTAAGAAACGCCAGTTTGACCTTGAAAAGTAAAACTGCAAAAAGGTTGATGAAATAATTAACAAAATGAAAGAATTGTGGGTGTTTAAAACACCGAATAGAATAAAATTGGAAAGAAAGTAATAATGACAAGTACCGACGGAAAATGCTAACATTTATGCTAGGCTTGTTGGCCATGTTCATTTGAACAAGATATTGTTGGAAGGATGCTCATGAGCGGAAGCCAATTTCGTGAAAGGAAGGGATCAAACCGGCCTTGACACGGACTCATTCAGAAGTGGGCCAATTTGGTTTGCAGATTGTTAATCTATGTAGTGAAATCGAGGTTAATATAATGATTAACCCATGTTGGATAGGTATGATACGGTAAGGAATGTTAATGTTTAACAGTTGACATAGGAAGGAAAATTTTGTCACATAAAAGAAAGTTTCAAAACCTTAAGTGAAAGTTTCAGGTAATGATTAAGTTCTAGTATGATAAACTTGCACAACACATGTACTCATGTACAATAAGTAATGCATGAAGTGAGAGAACTATAGTAAAGTGATATGAATGAGGCTAACATAAAGGTATGCCTGGTAAAAGTAACTATAGGAAACGTAGAATATTGTTTAACCATGGAATTTAATATGAATGTGTGAATATGAAGTAGTAGTTTCATTACAATTACGAGTATGATATTAACGACCCCCCCCCCCATATGAGTACGAAAATGATTAGAAGGCATGTTAGTAATGGAATGATGGGATTTTTTTATGGTGATCAAAATGAAATATCATAGATGTTATATGAATAAAAATGAAATGAATTGAAATATTTAGAATAAGTAGAAACATGAGGGTATTATGATTAATGAGAAGGATAGGAACAAGTCGTAACCATAGGCTATGCAGCCAATTGAATGATGAACGAACCGTTAGTAATGAAATGTGCTAGGAACAAGCACTATAAAGTGTAATGACACTAGTAAGGGCTCTTGATAAATTTTCGACCTATAAAGTGTTTGTGAAAGTAAGTTACTTAATTCAAGAAGGTAGGAACAATGCATATAATTATGTTTGATTAGGAGCAAAATCTTTAGCCAAGATCCCAAATGTATTCAGTATGTATTATGTACTTTGAATGAGCATAATGAAAAGGTAAGAGTAGAAATGAGAAAGGTTTCGGGGACGAAACCTCCTTTAAGGGGGTAGACTTGTAACGCCCCAAAATCCGAATTTTTATAATTGCTAGTATGTCTTCTATTATATAGCATGAAATAATAATAACCAGGAATACTAACCTAGTTAGAATGTAAGTGACCTCTTGGCTTAAGTTAAGAAGCCATTATAACAAAGGTTAACCATAAAGTAAAATGCTCAATATTTGAGGGACCAAACTTAGGCAAGTGGGAAAGTAATAAAATAAAAAAAAAGGGTTAACACAAACACATGTGTGTGTGCGACGTGAAGAACAGGAGAAAGGGGGAAAGAGCCAAACCATAACAACTCAAAAATCAGCAAATTGGAAGGGAAATCAAGGCTAAATCTTATGCATGGACCTTAATACATGATCATCTAGCCTTGCTAAACATGTGGTAAGTCATAGTTTTTGATTTAGTGATTTTTGCAAGCACGGTTATCTGATATATCTTTGATTTCATATGAAATTAATTATGAGGAGGTGTTAGAATCAACGAATAAAACTCGGATTATGAATGATTTTGAGTAGTTTGATGTTTAGTGGTGAAACCACCATTGATGGTGAGGATGGCGACATGGGTATGTCACCCATGTCTAACCTTTGTTCAAATCCTTGGTAGATTATGTTGTGTGCGATCAATCCTTGTTAGGTATGTTGAATATGGTATGAAATTGAATTGATATTTTGTATTTTAGATGATTGAAAAGAAGAATTAGGAAGAAAAAGTATGAAGAATACTTGTACATTATGTTTAAAAACTTGTACGCACGCCAAGTGTTTGATGAAATGACTAGGTGAAGTTAGAAGGTGAAATTGTACGCATGAAAGTGGTAGTTAGATATAGAATGTGATAAAGAGGCGTTTGATAGTAAACTAACATGAGAAGTGCGTTAAGATAGAGTTCATTGCTAAGCATGGATAATGGTGCAAGTGTAGAGTTATGGAGGTTTCTAATATGGTGTGTGCTTGTAACTAAGTGATCATGTGGTTTAATGAGTATTGATCTATGAGTATACCATATGCTTGTTGAAATGACTAATGAAAGCCGAATGTGAAATGTAAATTAATATGGTCGTTCTTATGTATAATTTTATATGCTAACAAGAACGTGGATGTAATGAAATAAAAGTATAGGAATCATGTCAAGATGGATGGAAGCATGAGAGGCTAACGGATCAAGAGGACACGAGGAAACAAATGCAAATACGGATGCATAAGGTAAGTGATTTCTGGAATCACTTCTTATTTTGTTTAAGTATGGAAGTGTTTAGTTAATTATGCATGATGACAATGGAAGTTAAATATGGTTTTTGGTTGTATGAAATCGGTGATTTTAGTTAAGTAGACCGAACGGGTCAATATGAGGTCGTATTGATATGACGGAATGATGTCTAAGTAACGGCTACGGTATTGTGACCGGGTAATGGGTAGAATTGCATATAGCACGCTAACTGAGAACAAAGACTTAGGTTAATGGTTAAAAGATTTAGCTTTTGACATTAAACAAAAGAGTTGTTTGACAATAATACGAACGGGTCGAATAAATGTGCATTAGTTTTGTAGTGATAATGAAACACGTAAAGATTAAGGACCCAGGGTAAAGATTTTTGGTTAATAATGTAAAGCCATGTTTTACGGACAAATAGAAATAAGTTTTGAGTGAATTGGTTGTGGAATGTCCGAGTTATGCGAGTTTTAGTAATAAAAATATGAATGGGTCAAATAGTTGAAAACAAGTATGTAAATCCGAAGGCTTTAAGTTAAGATTGTTCTTATTCTGGATGTTATATTACAAGCTCATATGATGGAAAATCAATTTACGATCGTGTAGGAAAAAGAATCGTGTAAAACGGATTTGTAGAACAAAAGTTATGTAAAATTTAAGGTGGAAATCATAGCAAGGCAAACACATCAACAGAATGAAGCTTTCTGTCAAAATAGGGTTGTCGCGCTACGCAACAGCAACTCAACTTCACCGTCAAGCAACGCGACGACTGTCGCCCCCGCGTGCGCCCGGAGTACGGGCCGTCGCGCCCCGCGAGAGCCAATGAGCTGGCAAAACTTGTTTTATAGTTCGTTTCAGCACCCGGTTTCGATTGTAAACGCTTATATATTGCGAATGATTATCTTATTTCATTGTTTATGATGATGGTTTGATTATAAACGAATGTTATGGTTCTCCTGATAGAATAAATATGGTCTTGCTTACGTGTTAGAGAAGGAAAGTTACGGGCAAATGTGTTAGGAACGAGTAAGTACATATGTTAACGTGAATAAGATTTATATTATGGAAGTTTGTGATTTCTGACGTGCGAGTATATGTTTAACAATAATAAAAGTGATAATCAAGAGCTCGTAAGTATATATATGAATGTAGGGATGCATGTATGTATGTTGTAAGTTACTTTGAATGTAAGTAGGAACGTTTTCAATGCGTTTGAGTATTGGCAAATACTAATGATTTGTCTTGAGATTGGAATGTAATGCAGATATGATAACATCGGGTTCATGATGAATTGAAATCGAACTCGTAACAAGACAATTCAAGAGGATAATTAAATGGATTTTTATATTATTGAATGTTATACGGTTTTTAATTATATGATAATAATGTTGTATGATGTTGTCGATGACTAATGGTTAAGTTGTAAATGATGTCCACAGGAACTACACAGATTTTCTCTATTATTAACGAAGATAAGCGGGCGTAGATCGAGTCAAGGAGCAATGATTGTACGGGAAGAACGGTCACCTAGCTTGGATTATGTAACACATATGGTATTATTTTATCATGAATGTTGTTAATTCTTTTAGTAAATGTTAAACATTTTGTAACTGAGTCTTTACGTAAGCAATGTATTTAGTAAAGAAAGAAATTTTTAAGGCTCGTTTTCTGCTGCGTCGTTAATAAGAATAAACGTAAGTTAGGGCGTTTCATAGTTCCCCGCTTTTACATCTTTCAATTGTTTTGGGGTGATTCATATGTGCTAAACGATTTCGAGCTTTTTAAACAAATGCTATGGTTTATATTAAACACAACGATTTGGACTTTAGAACCACCGGAACTATTGAACAATGTGAACGATTTGAACTATTGAACCACTGGAATGTCACACCCCGACCGTGTCAAAACAACGAAACCGCGGTGGAAACATCGGGGAGTGTTGCAACAGAATTATTGTTTCATAACCATGGATACAAAAGTTTCGTTTTATTGATTCATTAAGTAATTTACATTGTCTTAAACCAAAATAAACAAGTTACATATCGTCTATCATTATTATTATGTGACTAAGGCCTCGTCCAGATCCTATGTGAACATACTTCCTAGCAATCAACATCATGCAACACCACCTGAAACATATGTAAAAACAAAGTCAGGAAAGAAATTGCTGGCGAGCACATAGGTTTTATGAGAGTATCGGATTCATGGCTCGTTTACAAGTTGCAATACCTTATTAGACTACAAGAGTCAAAAGTTACAAACCTCGTTTTGAAAAGTGTATTGCAACATAATTAACCAACTCAAATCAAGTTGGTTATAGTTTATAAAATCTCGCAGCCATGATTCTTAACCCAAAACATTTGTTTAAGTAAACCAAATCGTAAATTGTTCTCTTTACAAAACTCGTATGGTTTATATCATTTCGAAAACCTCACTGTGTGACATCGTTTCAAAATCGTTTGCCCAAGTGAACTAAATAATGTCACGGAATATAATATGATAAAAGCACTTATACATAAGAAGTACCAGCGGCGTATCTACCATGCTTTCATCAAGTTACACCCGTCCCATTATCTAATCACAACCCAAAACCAATCGTTTGTTCAAATCGTTTATCTCATTTAAATCGTTTCAAATCGTCTAACTCGTTTAAGTCGTTTCAAATCGTTTAACTCGTCCCAAAATCGTTTTCGTTTTAATTGTGAAACTACTTTTGGTCATCTCGCTAATAACATCCAAACCTTCGTAACTTGACTATCTCGAAACTCACATTAATAAACCATCAAAGGGTAAGTTAACAATCACAGATTCGGTCGTTACCTACATAACCCCACACATAACCATGGGTGTAGTCTGATAACAGGATTTGTCAGATCCTATGGTACCATAACCTAATACTGGTCAGCTTGATCAATGCTAATGAATGTTATTCGTTATGTAAATACGTCCAACAAGTTTGTTCACATTATCGAAATCATTATTAGTTTAATATAAACCATGTTAATCGTTTTTGAAACCATCGTTAAAATATCAAAATCATTTTAATACGTATGAATCACCCCAAAACAATTGAAAATAGTGAAATAGGGGAACTATGTACTCACATCGAAGTGCAAAGTATCCTCAGTCTAAAGAACTCAACAAGCTCAGGCAAACCAAGGAAATTTAAGTAGCACCTAGTAATCGAATTATTAGTAAATAAATCGACACCTAAATCGGAAGATTGGACAAAATGAGGTTTCGTAAACCAAATGAGCATTGGAACTCATGTGATATGGTTTAACAAAGCCTACATTCTAAATCGGAACCTAACCTAAGTGCTTTCGACCCGTTATGACCCATTAAGGTAGCTTATGCTACTTTAACGCGTCGTTCGCGCAAAAGCGCGTTCGAGACGTCTAACTAGTCCTATAACAAGTATTATATGCCTAAACATGCTTAAATATGTTGGATAATCAGTTATGTGACAAAAGTTTAAGTTACACATGCTTAAATACCAATTATGCATGAAAAGGGCATTTTGGTCATTTACCTAAGGCATATAAACTACCTATCATACAACTACTTAAACTATGTGACCATAAGGTATAACCTCGGAAGGTTATTCCCTATACAACTATGGTCACTAAACATGCTTGATCAGATCCTAATGATTGACCAAATGGGTCGAGTTCGAAAGTCTAAGCGGTGGTTTAGACCGCTTGACTTACGACTCTAAACAAGCACTAAACTAAAAGTGACGAGCTAAACATGTTAGAACATGTTTAACTAAGTTAGAAAACAGGTTTTGATATCAAAACAAAGTGTTTTGATACCCAATAGTAGTTTGGTTGCAAAATACGCATAAATACGCCTTTTGACCGAAACTACGACTCGTCACTACGCCTAGTCAACGTGGTAATCAGTAGGTATTGTCACAAGGGACTATAACCATCGTGATTACGCTCACGTTGCAAAGTTCAAAAGAACATTGTGTTGACCAAAGACTGGTCAATGTAGAAAGTCAAACACTATTTGACTTTCATGCTCAAAAAGCGATAAAAGAACGAAAGAAGCTTACAAAGGGTCCAAGCTAGGGAGAACTTTATCTATAATACTCAGGTACGAAGCAAAGGCTTCAACTTAGAGCATTAAAATGATCAAGGGTGCAGAAAAATGAAAGAGGGCATGGCTATATATAGTTTTCAATAAACCATTAGGACCGTTTCTTGCTAAAGAGGGAACAATCTTGGCCATCCATGTGGGCTAATGGTTTTAATATACCATGGGACATGAATTACCATCAAAACCCAGCAGATGGTATCCCAAAACAAGGGTTGAAAACCATCAAAACATCAAAAATGGACCAAATTCAAAGTTTCTGATCTGACGGTCTGTCATGGACCGCGTAGACCCAGACAATATCTTACGCGGGCCACCTAAGCAAGTTTGGCAGATTGTCACATTTGGTCCCTGAACTTGAGAAACTAGCATTTTGATGCATTTTTTACACTTTTAAGCCCCGTTAACCCTATTTCAAAGCTCTAAAATGAAGTTAAAGTACATGGAACTTAAAATATGCTCAAAAACATCTCGGATGCCAGCTCGTTTGGTCGTACGGTTGCGTTGTTCGGTTAATTACGACGGAAGTCGTAACGAACGTAAAAACGATCCAAATTAAGCGACGAATGGAATTTTAACATGCCAATCACTAAAATAAAATATTTTAATGATTACATAAATTTTTGGGTGTCCAGATATATTCAGAACGTAAGATATGCGCGAAAATGCAAACTTGTGCACTTTTTGACGCTTTTAGTCCCTATTGATCAAATAAGTTTATTTTAGCATACTGAACCCCTCAAATCCTATTTCTAAGCTATGTAAAGGATATTTAGGGTATGTTTAAGTTATGATCAAGTTCCAGAATGTTCGTTACTGAACAAATCGGCACACTTTCGTAGTTTGATATAAATAGTCCCTGCGATCGAATTGACTTGTTTTCAACACACCATACCATCCAAAACTTATTTCTAAGTTATGTGAAGGTTATTTAAGGTATGTTAAGCCTATGTCACTATTCCGGAGTGTTTGTCACGTTAAACTGATTGCGTTTACGCACCAGTTTGCATATAACTTTCCAGAAGGCGATTTAAAGCTTGAAATCGAACTCGAATCAAATCGTAAAATCATCAAACACAAATGCACACATAATAACACCAAAACACATTGTTTTATTAATAATTAACATTGTTTTACATTGTACATCGATTACAGAGCACAGTTGTCACAGTCTCCCCTACTTTAGGAAATTTCGTCCTGAAATTTTAACTAGAGGAAACTTGTGAGAACAATTGCGGATATTTCGCCTTCATTTGGTCCTCACATTCCCAAGTAAAATCTGGGCCACGTTTGGATTCCCAGCGAACCTGGAGCAATCGAATCCGTTTGTTCTTCAACTGTTTGACTGCACGGTCCATTATCTCCACAGGTTTCTCGACAAAGTGCAACGTTTCATCAACTTGAATCTCGTAGAGTGGAATGTGAAGATCAGCATCAGCTAAACACTTTCGCAAGTTGGACAGGTGAAAATGTTAGTGCAAACGTATGTAGCTTCTGTCAGCATGTAGTCATTTTGTATATTCTGTGTTTTGTAAACAGTATGTATGTATGTAGATAGTATGACAACTCAGGAGTAGGTTTTGTATGTAAAAGTGTTGGTTCAAACAAGTTTACTCGTCCGGATGGTTATCCGCACGGAGAAGTTATTCGCACGGAGAAGTTATCCGCACGGATAAGTCATCTGCACGGATAAACCACTCGCACGGACAAACCACTCGCACGGATAAACTCTCCGTGCGAACAACACTTAATAGCTTCCTGAGGTTGCCTATATATATCTGGTCCGGGCATCTGTTTTGGAACTTTTTGACTCTCGCCCGGATACGTCTGTACTTCTACCAGATCTGTGTACTTTCATAACATCAAATAGAAAGAACAGACAAATGATTAAACGTTGAATTCTGTGTTGAACAAATCTCTGATTCGTCTTAATGGATTCCGCACATTAGACGAAGTCGATTCATCTTGTTCCTTACGATCAGATCCTGCGCAATCGGGACCTCACAAGTGGTATCAGAGCATCCAGGGAGCTGAATCGAGATCAACGACACCGAATTCACCGGAATTCAAGATTTATTTTCCGATCAAAGTCAAATTTCACAGGAAATTTGACATCTGTTGCCGATTTGAATCAAATTTCACCGGAGATTTGACATCTGTTGCCGATTTGAATCAAATTTCACCGGAGATTTGATATCTAGTGCTGATTTGAATCAAATTTCACCGGAGATTTGACATCTGTTGCCGATTTGAATCAAATTTCACCGGAGATTTGATATCTAGTGCCGATTTGAATCAAATTTCACTAGAAATTTGACATATTTCTTCTATTACTACTCATTTGTTGAAATAGTTCTTCGTTTATCACCATAAACTCAGAAAAACTTAAAATTGAACAAGAATCTACGGTTAAAACTTGATAAAATCAATATCAGTTGATTTGCAATCATTCAAAGTATAATCCTACCAAGTTTCATAATCGGATTCAACCTAAAACTAGATCAAATTCATCAAAAATCATGTTTAGCTGTTCATATCTGCTGACGTCATCCACTCGCTCGGACAGCTGTCCGAACGGATTGGATTAATTAGCCACTACTAGATTGTTTGCTGACAAATTTGCTGACATCATGATTGTTACTCGCACGGATTACAATCCGTGCAGATAACCTGAAAAGTCAAAGTCAAAGCGTGATACTCGTACGAACTATAATCCGAGCGGATCATCATCCGTGCGGATAGCCTTTTTCACCTATCCGGATTACTACTCGAACGGATCACCATCCGTTTCAATTGTTTCAAATTTTTAAAACTTGTAAAAATTGTCTAAGTGTTTGGAAATTGTTTCAGGTACTTAAAAATGGAAGAATTCATGAATCCCTTCAGCGATATGTATGCTTTCGCGGGTAACTCTGGAGACGATACTTCCAACCATACAAATGATAACACTCCGAACCCGAAGAAAACTCTGTCCGAAGCCTTAAGCGTTGAAAGTGCATACGGAACATATAACAAACCCCCAAAGTTGATGGCTATAGAAGAGTACAATCGATGGGCCAAGAAATTTGAAGAATGGTTGAAAGCATTCGTGTATACTAGCTGGAAAAGTCTAAAAAATGGATACAGAGATGGAGGGAAAGTTGGTGAAAATTTGACATAATCCGAAGAGATAGACGTCTTTGTTGCCGAGCAAAAATGCATTGCATTACTGTTTCAGTCTGTCCGAGAAGATATAATATCTTTAATCGAATACACTAATGCTAAAGATCTCTGGGAAAAGTTGAAAGTTAGATGTTTGGGTAGTGCTGAAATAGTGAAAAACAAAAAGAAATTTCTTAGAAAGGAATTTGATTTATTTGGTTGTTTAAAAAATGAATCTGTTTGTAAGATGATTGAGAGGTTTGGGCACTTGAAGTTGGAGCTGGCGAGACATGGAATTACTTATTCTCAAGAAGAGTTGGTTGACAAATTGTTTGATTCCTTGCCAGATGAGATGGATTGGCAATACTTTGCCTTGATGTTGAAGAATACGATCACTTCTGAGAATCTTACAGTTGATTTGTTGATTGAAAGATTAGAGAGTCACGAGCTGGAGATTAAGAAAACACACAAAGTCAATCACTTATCATATCAGCAGAATTTGGATCTGTACTATCCAAAAAGCATGATTCCAAAGAATACACCTCCCAAAACAGCTTTTTCTGCTCAAGGTTCCAACACATCTAGCAAAGAAAGTGAAAGCAACAAAGATAATGCAAGTAGTGGTTTTCACAGTGGATCTTCATCAAATCCAAACCAATCAGCTGCAAAAAATTTACTTCAATGCAACATCGCTATTGATTTAAAGAACGCTCAAAATTTCAGCGAGGAGTCTGCAAAGCAACAGATGGTTTTCCTATCCTCTGTGCTGGAGTCGTATGAGAGCCTCGTAGCTGGGAAGATTGGCAACACCAACCTAACAAAAGAAGATTACGATCAGATAGATCCTGAGGAAATGGAACTGATCGACATAAGGTGGTGTATGGCCAGTGCAGTACGTCGGGCACAGCGTTTCATGGAGATAACTGGAAGAAAGTCTATTGGTGGACCATCTACCAAGTTGGGCTTTGACAAGACAAAAGTGACCTGTTTCAAGTGTAAGCAAAAAGGTCATTTCAAAAGAGAGTGCTGGAATGCTTATGCTGATGATTCTGAGAATCCGTTCAAAGAAGATTACTACAAGAGAGCGATATATCATCAGAATAAATCAGAACCACCAAGAATGAAACAGATTGAAGATAATAAAGAGAAATCCAGAGCTCTTGCTGTGATCCATGACGACGAAGGTTTTGATTGGAGTGAGTTGTTGCCAGAAGAGGATGCGGTTGGATACACTTTTATGGCAAAGATTGTTGAACCTGTCCCTTATAAAGACAACAGAAATGAAGAAGAAAAGTATGTAAACAGAAAGATGATTGCTCAAAACAGAATGATCAGAATTTCTGAAATATACTCTGAAGCAAAAAGAGTAAAGAGATGGGATCCAGACAGAGAATGTTATCTTGACCACAAGGGAAACATTGCTATTGACTACAACACCCTCGATCTTGAAACCATAATTCAACAAATTGCTGAAGAAGAAGAGGGTTGGCAAAGAAAATGGCGGGGAAGCAAAGAAGAGAAAGAAAACGAGAGAGAAGAAAAGACAAAGAAGATTGATGATGGGATCATTGATACATCACAAGAGTTGAATGCCGAAAACATGAGAAAGATGGCTGATAAGGTGCTGGCTGTTAAAGCACTTGAGGTAGAGTCTAAATCCGTATCTGAGTCAAAAGGCCAGGTCAGTTCAATCGAGTCAGAAAGTGCATCAGGTAAGAAATTAAATAGTGATATTGACTGCAAAAATTGCATGAAAGAGTGCAAGGTTTGTAGTACAATCTCTTATCTCAATGGTAAGAAAGTTGGGGATCTGACAAATAGAGTCCGAGAAGTTGAGGATCAGATCCTCAACCGTGATAAAATGCTGAAAGCTTCGAATGATAGATCAAAAGAATTAAATGACAAAATTGAAACTGATAAAAGTGACATAGAAAAAGTTAGGAAGGAAAATGAAAAACTAATTCTTGAAAATCGTCAAATTTCTGAAAATTTTGAAAAACTAAAACGCACGGTGAAAGATTCTGATGATAGAAACGGTAAAACATACAAAGAGAATTGTCATTTACAAGGTGTTTTGAGGGTTAAAGAAGAGTTAATAAACAAACAACTGGATGAAATTGCGAAATTGAAGCTTCAGTTTGAAGAAGCTAAGATTGAGAATGAACGCATTAATTTGAAACTGAACAGTTACAACTCTGCAAGCTTTGTTTTGCAACACATTGTTCCAAAACCCATAGGGAAAAACAAAGCTGGCGAAGATGTATACTGTGATGGAACTGGGGTCGGGTTTCATCAAGTTCCACCACTAGTTCTAAACAATTTTTCAAAGAAGCAATCAGGATTGGTTAATGATGAAGTTGAAACAAATGAGATAAAACTTCCAGAGTCAATTGATGTGACATTTTCTTCATCATCATCCGATGATAGTGTTCAGACTGAGATTGTTAAAGGCCTGGCTGAAAGTGTTTTGGATAGTGATTCTGCTGAGGATGAAGAATGTTTTCTGAACAATTACATTCTGAAACCAAAACCTAAAAACAACTTAAATGATGAACCGGGTCTTGTGATGTACAAGTGGTGGGTTCTGATAAATTGTATTCAGATATTGAGTTTCCCCTGGAGAATGTAAATGTGAACAAATTAAAAGGGATCTTCAAACTGGTTGAAATTGATTTGTCTGAAGTAGAAGGTTTGAATCAGACAAAGAGGCAAATGAATTTTGAGAAAGATAAAGCTTACTATAAGAAACCTGTTGTTCCACCACGTTTTTTCTAACAACAACCGAAATAAATGGTCGGGTGGATATCAGGGAAGTAAGAATTATCAGAAAAAGAATACTCAGAACAAGAGTTTTGCTGTGAAAAAGGTGTTTGTGAACAGTTCAAGTTCACTTTCTGATGAGGAATCTGAGATTTTCTCAAAAACAAACAAAGAATTCTTTGAAAGGAAGGCTTCACAGCCTCAGTCTGAAGGCACAAGTCGGGTAGTTGACACCCGAACATGCTTCAAATGCAATCAAGTTGGACATATTGCACGAAAGTGTACCAACTTGAAGCCTAAGACTGAAGTTGTGATGAACTCTATCAAGAAAGATGTTGTGAAGGGAAAAGCTCCATTGGTTGTTGAGAAAAAGGTTTTAAAAAATGATAACTCAAAAATCAAAACTGAACCTGTGAAGAACATGGTAACTAAAAATGACAAATTTTACAAACGGGTTGCATCACCTCACCAAACATGGAAGCCAAAAACTGTTGAAAAGAAAGAAAATTCTTCAAAACCAAAGATGTCTGAGACTGAAAAATCATCATCTTCAACCAAAAAGGTGTATGTACCTTTGGATTTATATGAGAAACAAAAATCAACTTCTGAAAAGAAGTATGTGGTAAAGAAAGACCTACCATCTGGTCAACCTCAAAAAGACGAATTTTTCTTATTCAAAGAGGTTGAGGTTGGGACTGCTGAAAACTTAAAAATGAATGATAAAAACTTTCCGCCACTTTACACTACAAAAACTCACATTAATGTCAAGTTACCCGAGTCAAAAGAGGCTTGGGTAGCATCAAAATCTCATTACATATTTTTTATATGTGCAGGAGCTTCCGAGATCCGTTTCACGTTGGATTATGGATAGTGGAGCTTCTCGGCACATGACAGGAAAGACAGCGCTGCTGTATGATGTTAAAAATATCAATGGTGGTTATGTGGGATTTGCTGGACATGAAGGTGGTCGAATTATTGGAGAAGGGACGTTATCCAATAGGAATGTAACATTTGAGAGAGTTAACTACATTACTGAGCTGGAGAACAATCTGCTGAGCATCTCGCAGATTTGTGATAATATGTATACCACTCACTTCACAGACAAAGAATGTTTGATTTTGAAACCAGGATTTGTTATCCCTGAAGAATGGATTATCATGCGGGCACCAAGAGTGAATGATTTATATGTGTTAGACATGAGTGTAGCAACTACAACAATAGGTCAGGCACATTGCTTTGTTTCTAGAGCAACTGAGAAAGAATCGAAGTTGTGGCACCGGAAGATGGGGCATATACATCTTAGAAAAATGAATCATTTGGTACACATTGATTTAGTTCTTGGAGTTGATATCAAAGGTTTTCATCTGGAAGAGGAGTGCATTAGTTGCATCAAAGGCAAGCCGAAGAAAAAGTCACACCCTAAAAAGCAAGTCAATTCAGTTTCCAGACCATTAGAGATACTTCATATGGATCTGTTTGGTCCAATAAACGTCAAAAGTATTACAGGGGATCTCTACTGTCTTGTGGTTACTGATGATTATTCCAGATTTTCATGGGTATCATTCTTAAAGACAAAAGATGAAACGTTTGGCAGTTTGATGGGGTTGTTCAGAAAGATTGAAAATTTGTACCAAAGGCGTATTAGAAGAATTAGAAGTGATAATGGTACTGAGTTCAAGAACAACAAGATGGAAGAATATTGTGATGAAAGAGGTATCTTGCATGAGTTTAGTGCTCCGTACACTCCATAGCAGAATGGAGTTGCAGAACGTAAAAACAGGACACTAATCGAAACGGCCAGAACAATGCTTGCTGATTCAAAGTCACCGATAAATTTTTGGGCAGAAGCAGTTTCAGCCGCATGTTATACGCTCAACAGAGTTCTCACTGTCAAGAAATTTAACAAAACATGCTTTGAGTTGATCAATAACCGCAAACCAAATCTGAAGTATCTTGAACCGTTCGGGTCACCCTGTACTGTTCTAGAGCCTTTTCGGAAGTTTGGTCCGAAGAGTATTGAAGGAATATTCATTGGCTATGCAAGTCCATTACGAGGAGTCTTCGTTCCAAGTATGAAGCGGATTATTGAAGCTCCAAATGTTGAATGTCAAGGCCATACAATGCCACCTCAGAATCCCGGCGATTAATGGCGTTTCAATTATGATACTATGTGGGATTCCTTCAATATGGAGGAAGAACCAGAGTTCTTTGACGAGTTGGATATTCTGAGAGAGTATGAAGATTCAGATGAGAGATTCCCAGCAGAAACTTATCGAAAATGACAAACGTCAAATGATGATGAAGCAGGTCCAAGCAATGCTGGAGAACATGACGACGTCCAACAAAATGAAGTTGCTCAGGATAATCAGATTGTAGAAAATGATGATCAAGAATCTGAAAACAGACCAATATTTGATCGTGAAGATTCAGATTCTGAGGGGGAGATAATCCAGTTTTCAAATCAATCTATTCCAGTCAGTGAACAAGTTGCAAATCAAAACGTCACAAATTTGGAGGCAGAGGTAGATGTTTCAGGCAAGGTGATGCCAAGAACACTCTCATATCATCCAGAGGAGTTGATAATTGGAGAGTTGCAGTCAGGAGTCTGCACTCGAAGACAGCTTGATCAAGGGCTTACATGTTTTTACACAAAAGTTGCTCCTTTGCAAACCGAATTCTCATTGAGTTGTTTTATCTCGCAGGTTGAACCAAGAACTTACAAAGAGGTGCTTACTGAAGATTCTTGGGTCAATGCAATGCAGGAGGAACTGAGCCAATTCGAAAAGCTGGGAGTGTGGAAGCTAGTGGATTTGCCTGATGGCCACCGGAAGATCAATACCAAATTGGTGTTTAAATGCAAAAGGGATGATCGAGGAGTTATAATTCGAAACAAAGCTCGACTCGTTGTTCAAGGTTTCAGTCAGCAAGAGGGGAAAGATTTCACCGAAGTATATGCCCCTGTTGCAAGACTTGAAGCAATCAGAATCTTCCTAGCATTTGCATCGTGGAAAGGATTTAAAGTTTTTTAGCTAGATGTGAAGTCGGTGTTTCTCTATGGCAAAGTGAAAGAGGAGGTTTATGTCGGACAGCCACCGGGCTTCACCGACCCAATTCACAAAGATAAAGTTTATCTCTTGGATAAGGCGTTATACGGCTTACATCAGGCCCCGAGAGCCTGGTATGAGACCTTGTCTCAACATCTGTTAGCCAACAACTTCATTCGAGGAAAGATAGACGCCACTCTGTTCACAAAAGAAGTCGACGGGCATCTTCTGATAGTTCAAATTTACGTGGACGATATAATTTTTGGGTCTACAAATGAACAACTCTGCAAAGATTTTGAAAAGGTTATGAAGCAGAAGTTTGAAATGTCATCAATGGGTGAGATGAAGTTCTTCTTGGGACTTCAAGTTGAACAACTTCTTGAGGGAACTTTCATACATCAAACAAAATACGTTCATGATGTTCTGGAGAAATTCGGGATGTCAGGAATGTCACCTATGTCCACCCCATTAGCGACGAACCATGGGATAAACCCTGATCTCACCGGAGAGAAGGTAGATGAAACATTGTATCGCTCCATGATCGGTTCGTTAATGTATTTGACGACATCAAGACCGGATATTATGTATCCAACCTGCCTCACGGCTAGATTTCAGTCAAATCCTAGAGCTTCGCATATGGTAATTGTGAAAAGGATTCTACGCTACCTGAAAGGAACTCCATCTCTGGGGTTATGGTATCCAAAAGTAGGCGACTTCACGCTCGAAGGATATTCTGATTCTGATTTCGGACGCTGCAAAGTGAACGCTAAATCAACAACAGCGGGGTGCCAGTTTTTCGGACCACGATTGGTCACCTGGCAATGCAAGAAGCAGACCTCTGTCGCTTTATCCACTTGTGAAGCTGAATATGTATCTGCTAGCAGCTGCTGCTCTCAGATTTTGTGGATCCAACAACAGATGCGAGACTACGGTTTGCAATTTCTTAACTCCCCTATTTTTGTTGATAATGAGGCAGCTATAAACATAACAAAAAATCCTGTTCATCACGCTAAAACGAAACACATTGAAATTCGTCATCACTTCATCCGAGATTGTTTCGAGAAGAAGTTGATACGAATAGAGAAAATCCACACCGATGAACAAAAAGCTGACTTGCATACCAAAGCATTTGACAAAACTCGTTTTCAATATCTTTTGAAACTTAATGGTATGAAGTTACTCTTGGATGCAGAGGAAATCGTTGGCGTTGATGAAGGTACCACTGTAGATGATGTTGAAAAGCAATCTGCAATGGTTTGTCGAATTTTTACTTGTTTTGGTCTTTAGGAGGAGATAGTAGTTTTAATTTCAGAAAATACAAAAACAATAAAAAATTACAAAAATCCAAAAACATTAGTAAATTTCAAAAACCCAAAAACATGATAAAATTTCAAAAAGAGTTTGTGTAAAAAGGGAAAATGATAGTACATCAGCTAGACGGTTATAGTACGCTAAAGATATGGAAAGTTTAAATGCGTTAAACAGTCTCACTGTTGATGTGCCGATAGGTTTTTACACATTTTGTAGGTTTGTTCGGGATATAAACCTAAAATCTTTACTTGCTTATTTCGTGGGGAACACTACTTGGATATATAGGTAACCCCTGAAATCTCGTTTGAAAGATTTCTTTTTCTGATATACTAGGTCTTTATACTCAGTGATATCTGGGGTATTATTCCGGGACTTCTGCTGAATGGAAGTTCTGACCTAGTCCTCGAATAATACTTTGTGCAAATGCTTGAAACATAGCATCACCATCAGCATATATGATAAGACAATAAAATTGCTTAGCAATGCTGTTGTAAAAAGGATCATCTAAAGGGGACACACCCAAAGGTTGAGTCATGATCTCTCTGCTGAACGGTAGTTCTGACCTGAGCTCTCATGATTCTTCATAATTTATTAACCCCTACAGATATCATTTGTGTTATAATTGCCTGTAAGACTGAATATCGGGATCTGGATACGGGAGTATATTCAAGAGGTGGGACACACGTATAAGTTTAAGTCTCTAAAACATTAATTCCATATCCTGAACAGATTGAAATTTGTGTGAAAATTTAAAAGGATCAGTATATCGACAATCTAAGTGAATTGTTTAAATGCTGTGTATGAAATCAAGCTTAATGGTACTTGTAATTTGTCGGAAGCTGATATGATTCCCTAACACGCTCACCAAAAATATGTTTGTAAATAGTTTACATTTACTTCTTTTTATTTTCTGCATTTCATTTCTAGCCTAGATGCTTTATTGAAAATCCCAAAAAGATTTTATTTTTTCTGCTTTATTTTCCGACAAACCAAAGTAGAGAGTTGATCTTCGGATTCTAAAGTTGAAAGCAGATGCAGGAAGTTTCTGGGCTGGCAGATGAGTTTGGAGCTAATCATGACTAATCTGAAATTGAAAAGTCAAAAACAAGTTCATTAAGTTGACACTTGTAATTTTCAGAAATTTGATTGAACAAAAAAGTTCAAAAGTCAGTATGCTTTGCTTCAGATCAACCAAGGTCATTAAGTTGGACTTGGTCGACAAATTAAGTACCTTGGGTCATTAATTTGAACTAAGATACTTAAGTGGATTTCTAAAATCTGATAAAATTTGAGAAAAATCAAAAGGTCAAAAGGTCAAAGTTTTTCAAAAGAAAAAGTGTGCCTCATTCGGATGTGAATCCGGACGGATAGCAATCCGCACGGATGGCAATCCGCACGGATAGCATTTCGGGTCTCGTGATACTATATAAATAGAGGGTCAAAGAGTTAGTCAACGTTACTCGCACGGACAAACTCTTTCTCTCTCACACACACATCGACTTTCTGATCATTCTCTTTGGATTTCTTTGCACGGATCTTTGTTTTCGTTGGTTTACACAACAATAACAATGGCAAAGGTATGTTTTTCTAACTCAAATCTGTTATAAATCGTTGTTTGATAACTGATTCGTAGTGTATCGTTTCTTTCGGAGCTCTTGACTTAGATCTAGATTGTGTTAGTCATTTTTGATGAGATATAATCATAGGGTTTTGATTGGAATGTTCAGATCTAGAGTTTTACTGGTTTGATTTCTGTTATAACATGTTTGAATCTTGCAGATCTGACGTTTAGACGGTACGGGTGTCGGTTAGGTTTTTGTAAAATTAAACTGTGTTTTAGACGTTTTAGACATCTTTGAACATAGGGTTTTGATCGCGTTGTTATTATCTTTGTAGATCTATGTTCAATTTTAGGATTTGCCGTAGGAAAATTTTTGGTGTTTAAAGTCTGTTCTTCATCAATGATTTCTATCCGGACGGATAGCAATCCGCACGGATGGCAATCCGCACGGATGACAATCCGCTCCTGTGCTTGTCTCTTGTAAATTTGTTCTTACACTATTCATGGCCCGGATTCCTATGCGTGAGGTCACCAAATGCATTTTCATTGAAACGGATGGCAATCCACACGGATTTAACTATCCGCACGAATTACTCACTCGCGCGGACAAACAATCCGTGTTGACCTGTTGACCACTCGCACGACTAGCAATCCGTGTTATAACAATCCAGGGCAAAGTCTTGTTGACTGATTGTCCGCACGAATAGCAATCCGCGTCACTACAATCCGGTTTGACTTTAGTTGACCTATCCGGACGGACACTTGTCCGGACGGATGGCAATTCGCACGGGTGACAATCCGTGCGGATAACCATTCCACTGACAATCCGTGCGAATAACCACTCAACTGACAATCCGTACGGATAACCATTCAAGTGACAATCCGTGCGGATATCCATTCAAATGAAGATCCGGACGGATACCCATCAGTATCCTTACACATAGCAGAGAAAGCTTTTTCAGTGTTAGAATATTTTTGAGATTCCAAAGATTTTTCTTAAACAAATCAAATTTTTCTACAGGATTGGGATAAATCTCAAAATATTTATTATCTGTTGGATAAAGAGTTTACTGAAAATACAGTAATTCAAGATATTGCAAAATTTTTGAGAGAAAGCAGAATCTCTAAAGCTTTAACAGATAAAACTGTAGCATATGAATCTCATGTTAGACGATTTTGGAATGCTGCGAGATATGAAGAGAGTGATAAAACAATCTATTCTGCTGTATCAAAAAGGGATGAGAAAGGAAAGGATATAGATTTGGAGATGAAAGTAACAGTTGGTGATGTAAGAAGGGTATTGAATTTAGGAGATGCTGATAGTGACCCAACCATTATTTCTGAACGCCTGGTGAAAGGGATGTGGTATAGAATGGGTTTTGCTGGAAGTGTGAATGGAAGGATGTTGAAATCAAGTTTCAGTCATGCCTACAAATTCATGGTTCATTGTGTTATTCATGCGCTATCACATAGAAAATGTGGATATGATGAAACTTCGGATTATATCATGAATATCATTGCTTGTCTTGTTCTGAACAGACCTTACAATATCTCCCAAGTAATTTTTGATTATATGATGGAGAATGTGAAGGAAGGAAGCAAGAGGTACCTTATGTATCCTCGGTTTGTTCAAATGTTGATCGATGATCAGTTTAAGGATTTAGAAAAGAGAAAGAATGATATTTTGGGTTTGAAGCATATGTCAGCAGACACAATCAGTAGATTGATCAAGAGTTCAAATCTAGGAGCAAAAAGAATGATTTGCAGAATTTCTAATCCAAACTATGTAGCTCCAGAAAATGATGCATGGAGACACGAAAAAAGTGATTCTGATAATGAAGATGATAGGATGAGCTTATTTTTTAAGAAAGATACTAGATGGTGGTGCATCAAGGATGGGAAGAGAAAGAGAACTCCAAAGACGTCCCCTGTAGTTTCTATTCCAAAGAATGCAGAAAAGGGTATAGTGAAAGGGGGAGTCATAAGGTATTTAGAATTTTATATTGTTAAAAGTTTCTAAAAAATCTGTCAAATTTTGTTTTGCAGGGTCTTCTGGAGAACCGCAGCAAAAGTTGATAGATGAAAAAGTTTTGGAACCATCGGCAGTTATTCAAGAAGGAGCTGAATTGTTATCACAATCTCTTAAAAGTTTTTTAAAGAAAAATGAGGATGCTGCTAAAGGTGTCATAGACAAAGATCAAGAAGGTCTTGTTCAAGATATATCAAGTGATGATGATTCTGAAACCACTATATCAGAATCTGAACTTGATCCAAGAAAAGCTCTATTTTAGAAAAATCTTTCAAAGAAGCAGAAAGGGTCAGACGAAGAAGATTCTACTTATGATCCTGTCAATCCAAAGAAACAAATCAGAAAGAGAAAAGCAGTTCTAGCTGGATTCATTCCGAGAAGTGTACGTGCTAGAAAAGGTGAAGCTCAAGTTCAAAAAGAACAAGGTAGTAAGGATACACAGCATGTTGAATCATCCCAACCTCAAGAAACAGAAGCTGAAAAGAAGGCTAGTCACAATGACTATGTTGAAGTAACTGAGTGTGGAGTCTTTTCTTCAAAATTTCCGTCAGTACCAGAAAATATCGAGATTCCAGAATCCTCATGTCCAAGAGGTTCAGATGATTTCTTTAGCAATCTTCCACCTGCATCAGGGGATCCGTTAGAAGATTTGAATTTTGAAGATGATTTGTTCAATAATGAAGCAGTAAGGATTTTGGCAAAGAAAGTTAAAGAGCTTGAGAAGGAAAAGGTAAAGGCTGAAGAAGAACGTGATCTTTTATTGAAGCAAGTAAATAAGCTGATGAAGGCTCATGATCAAATTAGAATGGTGTTAATCAATCATGAAGATGCCATGAAGAAAGTGAAGGATGATGGCGATAATAACTCTAAAGTGATTGAGGTTCTAATGGCAGAAATTTCTTCATTAAATGAGAAGACAAAGAATCTTCAGGAAGTGAATCAATCGCTGAATTAGCTTCTCAGTGAAATGAGTGAAGCTACATCTAATGAGATGAAGGCAATGAAATTGGAGATGGAAGCGATGAAAGCTGATAAAGTGATGAAGGATGAACAACTTCGAATGTTATACTCTGTCATGGAAAGTCATCTGAAAATGGATGTTCAAGCTGCATTCAATGAGATTGAAGTAAGAAGAGCTGAGGAAAGAAGACTTGAAAGAGAAAGGAGACTAGCTGAAGAGGCAATTCAAAAGAACAAAAGTGTTGTTGAAGATATTCAGGAAGCTGGTGGTTCTTCAAGTCAAATTGATGTTGAAATGTTTGATGTTGAAGTTGTTCAAGAACAAGTTGCTGAAGAACTAGTCGATGAAGGTATTCAAGAACAAGAACAAGATGAACATGGTCAAGACTACATGTTAGTTGGTGAGTCTTCTCTACAGATTGATTCTGATGAAGTTATTCGAAGAGTTGCGGCTATACAAAAGAAGAGAAAGGCGAAAGAAGTGCTGCTACTAGAATGGAAGACGCAGCAATTTGTACTAGTTGGTGATGCTTATATAGTGCCTTACAACACAAAAGAAGCTATTCGTAGAATGAAAATTATGAGAAGGAGAAAAGAAGCAAAGAAGGCACGAGGAGAAGAAGTCAGTGATTCTGAAGAGGAACTTCTTGGGGATGATGAAGAAAATGAAAATGAAGATTATAACCATGATGAAGACAAGTCTGTTCAGAAAGATGATGATAAGAAAGATGATAATAATGATAAGAAAAATGATGACGATGATCAAGGTGCTTCGGGATTGCTGGTTGAGAATCCTATTGTCGAACAAAAGATTGAGGAGTTTCTGAATGATCAGATCAATGAACAAGAAGATGATGATCAGCAAGAAACTTCTTCATCAGGAAAACAGCACGTGGATCAGGTATTCCTCACTAATCCTACTGTCATTTACTTACATGATAAACATGAGGAAGTGATTGAAGTTAGGAGGTCAAGAGAAGAGATGTTAGAGGAATTCGGATTGCAAGAAGGGAAATTTAAATTCGATATTAAAGATGAGATTCTTGAGACTTCTGAAGATATATTTGAACCAAGATATGCTTTTGAAGCCGATCATTACAATGACGTAATTGTTGAAGATGCTTCAGATTCATCAGATGATGAAATTGATTTCCATTATTCTGGTGTTGATGAAACATTTCCCTCGTTGGCGGAAATGTTCAAAGACCGAAATGTTGAAGAAATCAGGAGAAAGATTGTAGAGAAAGTGTCTACTGAAGGAATTCCAGAAACCATACCCAGAGAGAACCTTGTTGAAGAAAGAAAGAAATGGTACAAAGTTATGCCTAAGGAGAGAAAGAAACTTAGAGGACTTCAATTCTTCACACACAACAAAGACCTCTCTTGGGGTGATATTCTTTCTTGGGGTTATTTGGAAGATTTACAAGTCTATGCAATCAGACGAGAACAAGGAGTACAGTACTTTGAGTTTTTGGCTGATATCAAAACTCTACCGTGATGGGATATTGATGAGTTAGTAAAAACAAAGAACATCAAAGAATTTTACCATGGATTGGATGTGAAGCAACATGATCAACATTTATGGAACTATGTGAAGTTGCAAGCGAAGAAAAGGTATCCTGATTGGAAACCACATTTCCCAAAACAGATTATCAGAATCTTAGAGAATGGTGAAAAAGATATTACTCTGGATATCAAGCCTCCTAGTTGTTTGAAGAATATGCCTTTACGGGCAATGGAGCAAGATTTCCATGATGAATTTGAAGGGTGGTTATACAATCAATCTACGGCTGAGGCAATAATTTCATTACATAACAAGTCCACTGGTGAAGCAAGAAGGATCCGTGTGTTAGATCCTATGTGGCTTGTGAATTGCTCGAAGAAAGACATAGATTGCCTGTTTTACAACAAGATAGTTTATGAAAGGCCTGATAGAGAGCAAGCAATGCAATATCAATCAATTGTGGATGTTTGTTTTGCACAAGACATAAATTCTGGAAGATACTGGAAGACAAAATGGAGAGATCTGGAGATTGACGAGTTCTTGAAAAGATACAAGCGTGAACAACGTTCCAAAAAGATTGCTGAGCATGCTGCTAAAATGGGAAGACGTAAATTGGGGATTGTACCTCCAACAGATCAAACACCAATTGAATCTGAAGAAAACAAAATTCCTAAGTGGGATCGGAAGCGTGATGGAGATCCTGTCTACAGAAATTGGTGGATGAGTGAAGGAAGACATAAACGAAAAAGAATGTTGGAGGAAAAGGCTGAGAAAAGAAAGGAGAAAGCTCGTGAAAGAAGACGTAGCAGAAGGAACTAAAGACTATGCTGGAAGGAACTACAGCTACATCCGAGGGGGAGTCTGTTAGTGCAAACGTCTGTAGCTTCCGTCAGCATGTAGTCATTTTGTATATTCTGTGTTTTGTAAACAGTATGTATGTAGATAGTATGACAACTCAGGAGTAGGTTTTGTATGTAAAAGTGTTGGTTCAAACAAGTTTACTCGTCAGGATGGTTATCCGCACGGAGAAGTTATTCGAACGGAGAACTTATCCGCACGGATAAGTTATTCGCACGGAGAAGTTATCCGCACGGATAAGTCATCCGCACGGATAAACCACTCGCACGGACAAACCACTCGCACGGATAAACTCTCCGCGCGAACAACACTTAATAGCTTCCTGAGGTTGTCTATATATATCTGGTCCGGGCATCTGTTTTGGAACTTTTTGACTCTCGCCCGGATACGTTTGTACTTCTACCGGATCTGTTTACTTTCATAACATCAAATAGAAAGAACAGACAAGTGATTAAACGTTGAATTCTGTGTTGAACAAATCTGTGATTCGTCTTAATGGATTCCGCACATTAGACGAAGTCGATTCATCTTGTTCCTTACGATCAGATCCTACGCAATCGGGACCTCACAGAAAATTTGGATGAATATTTCCAAGCTCTGGAGGTAGCTCTAGTCGATAGGCAACCTTTCCGATTTTTTCAACAATCTTAAATGGTCCAACATATCGAGGTGCAAGTTTTCCTTTCTTTCCAAATCTCACCACTCCCTTCCAAGGTGACACCTTGAGTAGGACACGGTCTCCGACTTGAAATTCTAAGGGCTTGTATTGCATATCTGCATAACTCTTTTGACGACTTCTAGCTGTAACAAGATTATTGCGAATTTTCTTGATTTGTCTGTTGTTTCCAGAATGAGCTCAGGTTCGTAAGCTGAGCTTCACCGATCTCATTCCAACAGACAGGTGAACGACATTTTCGACCGTATAAAGCTTCAAATGGCGCCGTATTTATGCTATCATGATAACTGTTGTTGTAAGAGAACTCAATCAATGGCAGATGAGAATCCCAATTACCACCAAAGTCTATCACGCATGCTCTAAGCATATCCTCCAAAGTTTGTATCGTCCTCTCAGATTGTCCATCTGTTTGGGGATGATAAGCAGTGCTTAGATTTAGTTGGGTTCCCAAAGCAGATTTCATGGTCTTCCAAAAATGAGATGAAAATCGAGCATCACGCTCAGATATGATATCCAAAGGAACACCATGTCGAGATACAATCTCATCAACGTAAATCTTTGCAAGTTTATCAGCAGATAGATCCTCGCGAATCGGAATAAAATGAGCTGACTTCGTTAATCGATCGATAACAACCCATATAGCATCGTGACGTTTAGATGTACGCGGTAACTTAGTGATGAGATCCATAGCAATGTTCTCCCACTTCTAAACCGGTATCTCTGGTTGTACAAGCAAACCAAAAGGTCGTTGATGTTCAACCTTGACTTTGAGACACGTTAGGCATTTCGATACATACAAGGCAACATCCTTTTTCATACCAGGCCACCAGTACTGAGTACGAAGATCCTTGTACATTTTATAAGCACCAGGATGAATAGAAATAGAGTATCTTGCTTTGGAATCCACAAACAATCCTTGAAATAGAGTATACCATCGCCTTTCATTTCGAGTTTAAGCTTGAGTTGAAGCGGTAGCTCATATTTCAACAAGCCTTTGGTTACACAAGATCGTTGAGCTTGAAGTACACGAGATTAAATATCAGATAGAGTTTGAACAGAATGAAGCTTGACTTGCTCCTTTCGACTAAGCGCATCGGCTACGACATTCGCCTTACCAGGATGGTAGCGAATTTCGCAATCGTAGTCGTTTAAGAGTTCAACCCAACGTCGTTGTCTCATGTTCAGCTCCTTCTGATTAAGAATATGCTGGAGACTTTTGTGGTCTGTGAAAACCACATACTTTGTGCCATAAAGATAGTGTCTCCAGATTTTAAGAGCGAAAACTGTAGGATCGAATTCGGACCTAAACGAGTCGTTTAGAAGAGCTACTACTGATTTGAACGGTGGAAATAGACAAATCGGATTCAATTCAGCGAGAATTCAATTTAATATGTTGATTCTATTAATCTGAATGACGTTTACAATCAAATCAACACTTCGGCAGCACTTCGTGGCTCACCGGAAGACAACACCTCGAACTATATCCTGATTTCGCTCAAACAACCCTATATATAGAAACATGATTTCGCTCTTATGGTCATAACATATAAGCGAAATCACACACTTGCCACATAAGCGAAATCAGGTCAAGACACATGAGCGAAATCTGATCAAGACAAATAAACGAAATCAGCTTAAAACAAAACTCTCATGCACATGCATTCTATCTTTCTCATATGAAGTGATGTAATGATGACATCACTATTATGATGTCATCATGAAAGATGATGACATCATCTTCTTTCAGATCCGCAACGAGACTGAGACTCGACATAAGACGAAGGCGACAGATGAATGCACCAACAGACTCCCCCTCAGATGTTGACGAGTCTTAAGTGTCGAGTCTTCGCATCTTCAGTCTTTATCAGTCTCTTTTCTTTCTTAGCATATACCAAGATCTTCTATTTGGCTCTAGCCTCGTCAGACTCCCCCTCTCATCATGATGGGATCGCTATCTGGAATTAGCTATCACCTTGAGATCAATTCCTGGCTTTATCTCTGATTAGCTCATTTCCTGCACACATTTTCTCACAAACACATAAGTTTTTACTTAAAACAATAAGAAAAAGTTACTGAAAATAGTTACATCAAGTTCAAATTAATGACCCTGATTAACTAACCTCAATTTCTTTCTTAAATCAAAATTTTTCAATTCAGTACACAGACTCCCAAACCAGTTCATCATGTTCAGCACTTGAAATTTTGAATATTAGCTTTCCAACATCAGTTGTCGAAAATCTTTTTGTATTTTTCAAAATTTATGCTAAAACACACTAAAAATATTTTTGGATTTTTGACTGAAAAGAAATGCAGTAAAGTAATATGTACAGACACTATTTTTGTGAGCTTGTGTAAGAGGATCATATCAGTTTTTGTGACCAATCACTAGCACCGTTAAGCTTTAAACATTTTAAGTTCTAAACGATTCACATGGATTGACGATATTGTTGTCCACTTAAACTCAAACTAAAAACTTTCGACATGCTTACCGATACGTTTAAAGTATATTCATTTTGCACTAAGTTCTTATAGACCCCACGATCTCAGCATATCCCCTCATCATGCAATACACTGACTCAAGTAATGCCTTTAAACTTTTATCAACTGTGATTTGTGCGAAAAACAAAGCAGAATGTTTAAACATTAACAATCAGGTCGATACTTCCGTATACGCAGAGAAAGTCCAATGTTTAAACAAAATAAGAAAATAAAAACAAGTTGAAGTTGTTTAGGCTTTAACCACCAGGTCGATACTTCCGTATACGCAGAGGTGATCCAAAGCTTAAACGAAACACCAAAGAAAATAAAGCAGAACGTTTAGGCAACAACATCCAGGTCGATACTCACGTATACGCAGAGGATGTCCGATGCTTAAACAAAATAAAGAAATAAAACAAGTTTAAATCTTTGCAAAATAAAATGCACAATCACAGCGACTTTTTAGCAAAGTTGTGAAAGTTCACAAACTTAACCAGTTTTATGTCTTTCGACAATCAGCGATTACTGAGTAGGCACACAGTCAAGAAGGACAAAACTAAATACTATGCTTTCGACCATGTTTCCCACTAGAACTAGGCTTTTTCATTTAAGTTTGTATCGTTATCGCAAATCTACTAGTCTAGCTGAGCCTATCGTCACATATTTAGTAAGATCGTTTATCACATTTTATCTCTCCATTTCTTTAGCATGTTGTGACAGTCTCACTGATCTACTATCATTTCCTCTTTTTACAACAAAACTCATTTTGAATTTTTCAATGTTTTTGACATTTTCAAATTTTCTAATTTTTTAAAATTTTTACTCCCCCTAAAATCAAAATATGTCTCAATTTTTATTTTCTTTGGTGTTTCGTTTAAGCTTTGGATCACCTCTGCGTATACGGAAGTATCGACCTGGTGGTTAAAGCCTAAACAACTTCAACTTGTTTTTATGTCTTTCGACAATCAGCGATTACTGAGTAGGCACACAGTCAAGAAGGACAAAACTAAATACTATGCTTTCGACCATGTTTCCCACTAGAACTAGGCTTTTTCATTTAAGTTTGTATCGTTATCGCAAATCTATTAGTCTAGCTGAGCCTATCGTCACATCTTTAGTAAGATCATTTATCAAATTTTATCTCTCCATTTCTTTAGCATGCTGTGACAGTCTCACTGATCTACTATCATTTCCTCTTTTTACAACAAAACTCATTTTGAATTTTTCAATGTTTTTGACATTTTCAAATTTTCTAATTTTTAAAAATTTTTACTCCCCCTAAAATCAAAATATGTCTCAATTTTGATTTTCTGGGAAAATTTGAAAACAAGCTGTACAAGAAATGTGACAACATGATGAGAATCACTTCAATTCTCCATTCACTTGGCTTGAACAATCAGAACTCCCCCTGACAACAAACTATTTTCCTATAGTGATTTCAAAACACTTAAGTTTGTTTTAATCAAAATGGTTTTTCCGGAAAATAAGTTTTGTGTGTCATTTCACAAATTCGGGATATTTCATCACTTTGTTTTCTTCAATCATTTGTAAAACTAACATTTTTAAGATCAATCCCCAAACATCACTTGTAGAAAATCAAGTACAACTTAATGTCCCTGATTTACCACTTGTAAGACGAAATATCACTTTCGTGAATTTCTCAAGAAATGTGCCGATTCCTGTTCCACGCTTACCAACCTGGGAACTCCGGCAAGTCAGGCTTTTCTATTTGAATAGATTCACCCAAGCCTGACGATCCTTGGGTGATTTTGAATTCTTGTTCAACAATGGTGGAAAATTTGCATCATCCATTGTTAAACCTGAATTCTCCATTTTTACCTCAACCAAAGGCTCCTCTGGCTTTGACAAACCAGAATCATTGCCTGCACATGGCTTGTCTGACTTCAACACGTCAGATCCATCGCCTGAAGGTGGCTTGTCTGACTTTAACATGTCAGATTCATCGCCTACCATTTTCTTCTTCTTCTTTTCTTCTTTCGTCCTCAGATTTGTATCCAATGAATTCGCCTGGATTGACTTTGCACTCGAGGGAGTCGATTCATCAGAACTCTTATTTTTACCAACAAATGAACCCGAGGACAAAATCTTCTCTAGATACTCTCTAGCCTTCTTTATCTTCTTCCTCAGTCTGTCTTTCTACCCCTGAGAAAGTTTCACTTTCGTTTCTTGAACTTTAGGTTCTTGAACCTTCTGTTCTTTGGGCTTGACATTGACTGATTTCTTTGCCATCTTCTGAGAATTAACCCTCAATCTTTCATTTGATCTCCTTGGGCAATCTCTGGCAATGTGACCTCTGATGTTGCAGTTAAAACATCTCTTCATCTCATAACTCCAACCTTGGCAGTTAACAGCAATGTGTCCTTGATAACCACATCGGTAACACACTCTGTTATCGTACCAATCACCATTGTCAGTCCAAACATTTAGATCAAAGCACTGTTTGGCTTGGTGATAATCCTTGCTCCTCTTGTATGCTGAATTTGACATTTGAGCACTGTGGTCAAACCTGCACCACTTATTGTCATCAATTTTTGAGTTTTCACTTTTTACTTTTTGTGGTTTTTGATTGCGATTGGATGATCGATCTGATGAGCTGTTATTCTCTTTTTGAACATTTTTCAAATTTTTAATTTTTTGTTTTTGTTCCACTTTCTTCTTCAAAGGTTTTTGCTTAGATCATTCTCCCTTTTCAGTTGATTGTGGAATAGTTTCTTGAAAATTTTCTTTTAACTTCAAAAATAAATTCTTTTTGTCAATTTTTTTCTTTTTCATCATCAGATTTTTCATCGCAATCTTCAACTACGACTTTGTCATAGCTTGTGACATTGTCACTTATTGGAACTGAATTTAAAGGTTTTGGACAGGGAATAGCTGAAGTATTCACAAAAACCTTCAACTTTTCTTCCCATTCTTTGAATTTCTTTTGAGCACATTCTGCCTCTTTTTCAAGTCGAATAATCTTTTCAAGATGAGAATTGATTTCAATTTGTTTTTCAAGATTGTTTTTACCAAACATATCTCTCTCATCTTCTAAAATTTTTATTTGACTTTGAAAATCTTTCTCAATTTTTATTTTTTCATTTTCCAAATTGTGTATTTGATTTTTCAAAACATTTTCTGATTTTTGAAGATTTTTGTTTTCTAATGACAAACTCTCAACCTCCTTCAAGAGTTTTTCATTTTCAGATGTCAACTTCTCACAATTTTTCAGCAAAACAAGAATCTGTTTATCATCAGCTTTTGTCTCAACCTTTAAAGCTGAAATATTTTCAACCTGTTTCTTTTCCTCATGAACACTTTCGTCCTTACTCTCTTCTTCTGATGAATGATCAAAGATAGGTGCGTCTTCTGCAACCTCTTTCTTTAACTCTGGTTCAGGATTCACAGATACCGGTTTTTCAGATTCTCCTTTCTCAATTTTGACCGATGGAACTTGTTCAATCTGCTCAGCTCTGATCTCTTCTTTAGCAATAACTTCCTTTTGATTCTTTCTTTTTGCATTTCGTTTTTCTTTCAATTTTTCAATTTTATCGGCATAAAATAACTTTCCACTACGTTGATCAGATGGAAGTTGTTGTTTAAGATATTCAAGTTCCCGGATTTCCTCTTCATAATTGTCACTCTCTTAATCAGACGAGTGATAAAAAACCGGAACCTTTTCAACTACTTCTTTTGCTGAGACTGTTTCTTCTTTTTGTTTTATCGGAATATACTGCTGAGATTCATAATGCACATATGCCAACAATTCCTCAAACTCCATGTTTCGGTATCGAAATTTCTCAAACTAAACCAACAATCAATAAGTGATAACCAACTATGATTGGGCCAATTATTACAAATGTACCGACAAACTCTTTAATACCCAATGGAATATGAGTGGGCCGCTTGTTAAGTGTTCACATGGGCTGCATTATACTGATTTTATACTAGCCGACACACTTATCACACCAACAACTTTAATAGTTATCACTTGATTATAGAACCGAGATCACATGCAAAATTTGCAAAACCCAACAACCTCTTTAACACCTATTAGACCTCAACCTACTGATCACATGCAATCTATTCAATTCCCATTGGACCACTCAAATTAGTTGACTTATTTTTTTAACAGTAGTTCACGTGATTTCTTCTATATCTCGTGGCCAACAAAGTCTAGAAAGATCAACAATCACATGCAATCACATGCAATCTGACATCCCACGAACACCTATGTATTCAATCAATGTAAATGGCCGACAACTCAGTTAATAATCACATGCAAACTGAAATGATTCTGATCACCTAAACACTTTGGAGCTGAATTTCTAAGTGTCACTATGAGCGAAACCTAAGTGTCACTATAAGCGAAACCAGTCTTGATGGTCACAAAAAGCGAAACTACTGAAGTGCCAAAAGAGCGAAACCTTCAAAGTGTTCAAAAAAGCGAAACTAGATGATCCAATGAGCGAAACTAGCTGATGACATCATCATTTTCACGAGTTCGTATAAGCGAAACCTTGAAAATCCTAAGTTCTAGCTCGATTTTAACTTTGAAATTTTCAAGGATTTATTAAGTCATGATTCCGAACATATTGTGTGAATTTAAACCGATTCTGACCGTAAAAAGTTTTGATTTTCGAAAAAGAATGGTGTAGAAACAGAATTATCGGCTGAATTGTATAGAACTCTTCTTCACTGCTCTGATACCAATTGTAGGATCGAATTCGGACCTAAACGAGTCGTTTAGAAGAGCTATTACTGATTTGAACAGTGGAAACAGAGAAATCAGATTCAATTCAGCGAGAATTCAATTTAATATGTTGATTCTATTAATCTGAATGACGTTTACAATCAAATCAACACTTCGGCAGCACTTCGTGGCTCACCGGAAGACAACACCTCGAACTATATCCTGATTTCGCTCAAACAACCCTATATATAGAAGACATGATTTCGCTCTTATGGTCATGACATATAAGCGAAATCACACACTTGCCATATAAGCGAAATCAGGTCAAGACACATGAGCGAAATCTGATCAAGACAAATAAACGAAATCAGCTTAAAACAAAACTCTCATGCACATGCATTCTATCTTGTCTCATATGAAGTGATGTAATGATGACATCACTATTATGAAGTCATCATGAAAGATGATGACATCATCTTCTTTGAGATCCGCAACGAGACTGAGACTCGACATAAGACGAAGGCGACAGATGAATGCACCAACAAAAACCACAACACCGAACTCAAGATCATGAATCGTGGAGTTCTTCTCGTGAACTTTTAGCTGTCTTGACGCATAAGCTATCACTTTACCTCGTTGCATAAGTACACAACCAAGGCCTAGATTCGACGCGTCACAATAAACAATGAAATCGTCGTTTCCATCGGGTAGAGATAAAACAGGAGCATCACATAGCTTCCGTTTCAGTGTTTGGAACGCTTCTTCTTGTGTGGGTCCCCACTCAAAAGGCTTATTCTTCTGAGTCAAAGCAGTGAGTGGAACCGCGATCTTCGAGAAATTCGAAATAAACCGACGATAATAACTAGCGAGACCAAGAAAAGAACGAATTTCTGTAGGTGTCGTTGGCGTATTCCAATCCTTAATTGCAGCAATTTTGGATGGATCCACATGAATACCCTGCTCATTGACTATATGACCCATAAACTGAACTTCTTTAAGCCAGAATTCACACTTGGAGAATTTAGCGAAAAGTTGTTCCTTCTTCAGGAGTTCCAGAATCAAACGAAGGTGTTGCTCGTGATTGGCTCGAGACTTTGAATAAATGAGAATATCGTCAATGAAGACAATAATGAACTTGTCTAAATAAGGTTTACAGACCCTATTCATTAAGGCCATGAAGATAGCTGGGGCATTCGTCAAACCAAAAGCCATGACAGTAAACTCATAATGCCCATATCTCGTACGGAAAGCAGTCTTGGGAATGTCTTCTTTTAATACATGAAGTTGATGATACCCAGAACGCAGACTGATTTTGGAGAAACATTAATCACCTTGCAGCTGATCAAAGAGATCAGCAATTCGAGTTAGGGGATCTCGATTCTTGATGGTAAGCTTATTAAGCTCACGATAATCGATACACATATGAAAATATCCATATTTCTTTTTCACAAAGAGGACAGGAGCACCCCAAGGTGAATAACTCGGACGGATGAATCCTTTATCAGATAACTCTTGAAGCTGTTTCGATAACTCTTGCATCTCGGACGGTGCAACACGATAAGGTGCTTTTGCAATCGGGTTGGCATTGGGTACAAGATCAATATGAAACTAGACTTGACGAACTGGAGGCAAACCAGGCAGTTCATCAGGAAACACCTCCGAATAATCCTGAACAATCGGAATATCCTGAATACTCTTGCTCTTGCCTTTCTCCTCGGTGACATGTGCCAGAAAAGCAACATATCCTTTTCATAAATAACTTTGGGCTTTCATACACGACATAAGCTTCAAACCAACGGATGGTTTCTCACCACGAACCTCTAGGACTTCACCAGACGATAAAGGAATACGAACAATCTTATCGAAACAAACCACCTCAGCATGGAACTTAGTCAACCAATCCATCCCAATGATAATATCGAAACTCCCATGTTGCATCGGTATGAGGTCAATAGGAAAAATATGGTTATCGAGGTCCAACTAACAGTCGCAAATAACATAATCAAGCTTAAGAGGTTTACCAGTAGCAACTTCAACAGATAAGGGTTTCCTCAGTTTAGTTCTAGGTATCGTAAGCAAAGGCTCAAAAGATAACGAAACAAAACTTCTATCGGCACCAGAATCAAAAAGAACAGATGCAGGTCGATGATTAACAAGGAACGTACCATTGACAACCTCGTTTTCAGCTCTCGTCTCGTTTGCATTCAAGTTGTACGCTCGTCCACGAGCGGGCGGGGTTCACATTGGCATTTGCAACGGCATTCTAATTTGCATTTGCGTTCACTAACCTTGGGCAGTTGTTGCGGAACTGACCAAACTCTCCGCAATTATAACACGAACCAGGTGGGAATCTAGCAGCATTCCCCTGAGCTTGTGCTGGAATCTGAGCAGCTTGATTCTGTCCCAAATGACAGATGTTGGCCAGATGCCCAAGCTTACCACACGTAGTGCATTGCTTGCAAGCTTGTTGTGCAACATGATGACCGTTGCAGTGAGAACAGTGAGGTGCGGTACCAGCATACACTTTCTTCGCAGGAGGTTGAGCTGGTGGGTTCTGAGGATTCTGAGCAGTGACGGCAAAGTTTTAGGAAGCCTTGCGCTTCCTCGACTTCTTAGAAGATTCGCCTTTCTTCTTTCCCTTACCCTTTTCCTTGTCTTTTGTGGAATCATCTGACTTCTTCTTGTCACCCTTACGGGTCAGTTTCCCTTTCCTGACCTGAGACTCGGTCAGTGTAGCAGCCAATTCGATTGCTTGACGAACAGTAGTAGGATTACTGCCAGGCACAATGTCTTGCACAGAATCGGGTAAACCATCAATATACCTCGCAGTCGTCTTCTCCAATGGGGTAACCATAGTAGGACAAAACAAGCTCAGCTCTTTATAACGATCCGTGTAAGCACGGTGTTCTCCCCCATCTTGTTTCAGATCGTCAAATTCTTGTTCCAACGCTCGAATCTCGTGACGGGGATAAAACTCTTTCATCATGAGAGCTCGAAGCTCTTCCCACGTTTGTGTCAGGGCCACATCGGCACCCCTATCACGCATCACACCGTTCCACCATGTAAGAGCACGCTTCTCAAATACACTTGATGCAAACTTAACCTTACGCTCATTCGGACATTGCACATGTCTGAATGTGCTCTCGATACTCTCGACCCATTGCAAGAGCGCAGTTGCCCCTTGTGACCCAGAAAACTTCAACGGTTTAGCAGAATTGAAATTCTTGAAATTACACTGGGCATTATTGTTGTTATATAACTGATGGATCTGGGTTACTACGTTTGGAAGTACTGCAGCCATTTGTTGAGCGACAAGGGCTGCGACTTCTTCGTTGGTTAAAGGTTGTGCATCACGTCGAGGAGGCATTGTCTAAAAAGAACAAGGAAACATGAGAAATGAGTGAGGTCAACAATTGGAAAAACACAAGAGGTATGGAAAACATCGACAAAACACAAGGGAGGCGATCATTCGTTCGTTACCTCAAACAAGCGACACGCAGTGACTAATTAAAGTAAATGGGTCAAAATAATGTATCACTGAAGACATGCTCGCCTATAAGTGAACACTCACCCCAAGAGTTCCCAGGTAAGAGTGACTGGTCCGATTATGTGGATTTGTACGAGCACTCTAGCCTTAGACAGAAAACTCAGGGTACAGGCATTCACCCTTCCAGTATGCACGTGTTCACACTATTTAGACACAAACTTTGACGAGATTTTGAAAGCTTAGAGGGTTCAAAACCTTATAACAAATCATTTATGAATAAATGATTAGTTTTCAAAGCGGATTCGAAATTTGTGTTCTCATTGTGGTTATCACCCAAGGATAGGTGACGGTTTTGTTTTAAAAATCTAAACGCAAATTCACTTGCGTTAGGGTCCTAAAAGTTATAGTCTAGTTCAAAGCATTACTAATAACCTAATTCCCTATAACCATTAGCTCTGATACCAACTATTCTGTCACACCCCGACCGCGTCAAAACAATGAAACAACGACGGAAACGTCGGGGAGTGTTGCAACAGAATTATTGTTTCATAACCATGGATACAAAAGCTTCGTTTTATTGATTCATTAAGTAATTTACATTGTCTTAAACCAAAATAAACAAGTTACATATCATTTATCATTATTATTATGTCACTAAGGCCTCGTCCAGATCCTATGTGAACATACTTCCTAGCAATCAACATCATGCAACACCACCTGAAACATATGTAAAAACAAAGTCAGGAAAGAAATTGCTGGTGAGCACATAGGTTTTATGAGAGTATCGGATTCATGGCTCGTTTACAAGTTGCAGTACATTATTAGACTACAAGAGTCAAAAGTTACAAACCTCGTTTTGAAAAGTGTATTGCAACATAATTAACCAACTCAAATCAAGTTGGTTATAGTTTATAAAATCTCGCAGCCATGATTCTTAACCCAAAACATTTGTTTAAGTAAACCAAATCGTAAATTGTTCTCGTTACAAAACTCGTATGGTTTATATCATTTAGAAAACCTCGTTGTGTGACATCGTTTCAAAATCGTTTGCCCAAGTGAACTAAATAATGTCACGGAATATAATATGATAAAAGCACTTATATATAAGAAGTACCAGCAGCGTATCTACCATGCTTTCATCATGTTACACCCGTCCCATTATCTAATCACAACCCAAAACTAATCATTTGTTCAAATTTTTTATCTCATTTAAATCATTTCAAATTGTTTAACTCGTTTCAAATCATTTAACTCATCCCAAAATCGTTTTCGTTTTAATTGTGAAACTACTTTTGGTCATCTCGCTAATAACATCCAAACCTTCGTGACTCGACTATCTCGAAACTCGCATTAACAAACCACCAAACGGTAAGTTAACAATCACATATTCGGTCGTTACCTACATAACCCCCACACATAACCACGGGTGTAGTCTGATAACGGGATTTGTCAGATCCTATGGTACCATAACCTAATGCTGGTCGGCTTGATCAAAATCGTTTTTGAAACCATCGTTAAAATATCGAAATCGTTTTAATACATATGAATCACCCCAAAACAATTGAAAATAGTGAAATAGGGGAACTATGTACTCACATCGAAGTGCAAAGTATCCTCAGTCTAAAGAACTTAACAAGGTTAGGCAAACCAAGGAAATTCAAGTAGCACCTAGTAATCGAATCATTAGTAAATAAATCAGCACCTAAATTGGAAGATCGGACAGAATGAGGTTTCGTAAACCAAATGAGCATTGGAACTCATGTGATATGGTTTAACAAAGCCTACATTCTAAATCGGAACCTAACCTACCCGTTACGACCCATTAAGGTAGCTTACACTAATTTAATGGGTCGTTCGCGCAAAAGCGCGTTCGAGACGTCTACCTAGTCCTATGACAAGTATTATATGCCTAAACATGCTTAAATATGTTGCATAATCAGTTATGTGACAAAATTTTAAGTTACATATGCTTAAATACCAATTATGCATGAATAGGGCATTTTGGTCATTTACCTAAGGCATATAAACTACCTATCATACAACTACTTAAACTATGTGACCATAAGGTATAACCTCGGAAGGTTATTACCTATACAACTATGGTCACTAAACATGATTGGTCGGATCCTAATGATCGACCGAACGGGTCGAGTTCGAAAGTCTAAGCGGTGGTTTAGACCGCTTGACTTACGACTCTAAACAAGCACTAAACTAAAAGTGGAGAGCTAAACATCTTAGAACATGTTTAACTAAGTTAGAAAACAGGTTTTGATATCAAAACACTTTGTTTTGATATCAAAACACTTTGTTTTGATACCCAAGAGTATTTTGGTTGCAAAATACGCATAAATACGCATTTTGACCGAAACTACGACTCGTCACTACGCCTAGTCAACGTGGTAATCAGTAGGTATAGTCACAAGGGACTATAACCATCGTTATTACGCTCACGTTGCAAAGTTCAAAAGAACTTTGTGTTGACCAAAGACTGGTCAATGCAGAAAGTCAAACACTGTTTGACTTTCATGCTCGAAAAGCGATAAAAGAACGAAAGAAGCTTACAAAGGGTCCAAGCTAGGGAGAACTTAATCTATAATACTCAGGTATGAAGCAAAGGCTTCAACTTAGAGCATTAAAATGATCAAGGTTGCAGAAAAATGAAAGAGGGCTTGGCTATATATAGTTTTCAGTAAACCGTTAGGATCGTTTCTTGCTAAAGAGGGAACAATCTTGGCCATCCATGTGGGCTAATGGTTTTACTATACCATGGGACATGAATTACCATCAAAACCCAGCAGATGGTATCCCAAAACAAGTGTTGAAAACCATCAAAACCTCAAAAATGGCCAGATTCAAAGTTTCTGATCTGACAGTCTGTCACAAGCCGCATAGACCCAGACAATATCTTACACGGGCCACCTAAGCAAGTTTGGCAGATTGTCAATTTGGTCCCTGAACTTGAGAAACTTGCATTTTGTTGCATTTTTGACACTTTTATGCCCTATTAACCCTATTTCAAAGCTCTAATATGGAGTTAAAGTATATGGAATTTAAAATATGCTCAAAAATATCTCGGGTGTCAGCTCGTTTGGTCGTACGGTTGCGTTGTTCTGTTAATTACGACGGAAGTCGTAACGAACGCAAAAACGATCCAAATTAAGCGACGAATGGAATTTTATCATGCCAATCACTAAAATAAAATATTTTAATGATTACATAAATTTTTAGGTGTCCGGATATATTCAGAACGTAAGATATACGCGAAAATGCAAACTTGTGCACTTTTTTACGCTTTTAGTCCCTGTTGATCAAATAAGTTTATTTTAGCATACCGAACCCCTCAAAGCCTATTTCTAAGCTATGTAAAGGATATTTAGGGTATTTTTAACTTATGATCAAGTTCCGAAACATGCGTTACTGAACAAATCGGCATACTTTCGCAGTTTGACACAAATAGTCCCTACGATCGAATAGACTTGTTTTCAACACACCATACCATCCAAAATTTATTTCTAAGTTATGTGAAGGTTATTTAAGGTATTTTAAGCCTATGTCACTATTCCATAGTGTTTGTCGTGTTAAAATGACTGCGTTTATGCACAAGTTTGCGTATAACTTTCCAGAAAGCGATTTAAAGCTTGAAATCGAACTCGAATCAAATCGTAAAATCATCAAACACAAATACACACATAATAACACCAAAACACATTGTTTTATTAATAATTAACATTTTTTTACATTGTACATCGATTACAGAGCACTGTTGTCACATGGAACTATTGAACTATGTGAACGATTTGAACTAATGAACCACTGGAACTATTGAACTATGTGAACGATTTGAACTATTGAACCACTGGAACTATTGGACTATGTGAACTATTTGAATTGTTTGAACCATTGGAACTAATTGATCTATGTGAACTATTTGAACTATTTGAACGACTGGAACTGTTTGAACTATTGAACGATTGGGTTATGGTAGGTGATTAGGTAACGGGGCGGGTGTAATGTGATAAAAGCATGGTGTAACGTGACTCATTCTTAGAACGGAGTCAGTGTTTTCTGCCCAACGAACAAATGCAACGACACCTCCTGTGCCATCAAAGTTTAATGGCTTGCAGTCCAGGAACTGTTTATAAGTGCAGCCAGTTGGAGGGTTAATTCCAGAAGTGCCACCGCTGCGTTCAGAGCGGAGGGCTTCATGCTGCGCTATAGCCTGGGAAATGCGCTTATTGAGTTCGGCCTCAGTTAACGTAATGGTGTCCGTGTCACGTCTGGGCGGCATTTCCGTCTGTCAAAATGGTAGGGAGTAAGTTAGACAACATTCCATAATTGTCTACGAGGTACATATTACCACAAGCAAACATGTAATCACCCAATAGCACATGCATATACAATCAACAATGTATGAGCGAGGAAACAATTACTGAGCCCTCACATAGGCTTGGCAACTTGGCTTATTGTTTGTAATGGGAAAAATAAAATGAACTCGAGGCTACATCGCCTTGGTCATACAAGTTTCATGAAGTGGTAGTTGTTTTCCTTCTTCATAGCTTTACAAGACGGGTATACTTCCCTTGAGATAGGGGTTGTCCATGTAGGGGTGATAGAGAGTGTAACGTCACTGAATCTTTCCGAATATTATCCATCTTCACTTGCTTAAATATCGGTTCTCAAACGCCTCATATACGGGTGGAAGTGTCAGACACGAAGTAGACAAAGACCGGTTTCCTACTTTGTAAAGTGCTAAGGCAATGGTCTAGGTGTTGTTCTATCAGATGGAGGCTTGAACACCTAGAGTTTATTTTTAGAGGGATGGTGATCATTAACCTGACCCGCAGAGTCCACCAGGATTTCCATGCACTACAAGTCGTTATTACGTGGGCCCCTGTAATAGTAAATTGTCTTGCACAGTTACCCCAATTTTCCCTCGTCCAAGCAGATGATCAACCAAGGAGGGGACACTACTGTCCTTATACCTATGACATGGAAAGGACCATTGCAGTGGTCCACGCTCTAACACTCATTATCGTTACGCGCGAATAGGCACGATGATTAAACGAAACAGGAATAAGGAGAATTCCGAGTAGTTGGAGGGGCACCTTCAAGATGAATACTTCATCTTCCTTGTCTGGTCAGGTGTGTCGTCAATCTCGCTTCACAAAAGCCGCAGGGATCTCGTCCTGCTGATTAAGAAATTGTTTAAGGTTGCCGCCTCTGCCTCGCCGTCACTACCGTAGTCAGGCACCATCACGATTGAGAGGGATTCGAAGTCGTGCGAGTAAGAACAATAATAGGATTCGAAGTCGAAGGTATCTTATTCACATCAATAACGCGAGGCCGATAGCTCAGAATCTTGTTTGGTAATCACTCCAGCCATGAGCTTTGCAATGAACGCGAGGCCGATAGCTTCATCGTGCGAGTAAGAACAATAATAGGATTCGAAGTCGAAGGTATCTTATTCACGTCAATAATTATTCCCTATACTTATTCGTATGTATATATCGATAAACAAATATGTTACTTAGCATAAACAGGCAATTCGATGCATCATATCACATATAACTCTCGTTTATCCTTTGGGGGGGGGGGGGGTCATTTTGTCTTTGGCAAGTCTAACTCGTGTAGACTATGCCTTAGTTGGCACCTTATTTTGGGGTATTCTCCTCCCTACTAATGTCCTTGCCTTGTCTCATTTTTAAAAAATGTTTGATTCATGGATCTTGACACTTACGTGAATGCAATGAAAAACCTTTTTTGTAAAAATGTTTTTGTGAGAGAGTTCTAGTGATTGTAGTCTAGACTCGAGAAAGAATCCTAGTTCACTACAATCGAAGCTCTGATACCCAACTGTCACACCCTGACTTTTGCGGAAGCGTATGATGTGTGACTGGTTTAATATCATTGCATTCAATCATAATAAACAACTACATAATCAAAACGATGTTAATCCATTCATTAAATAAAAGTATTACAAAAAAACAGTTATTTAAGTTTCAACAACACAACCTTCGACTAAGATACAATTCAACAAAAGTGGATGACATCTTAAACTTGGAATTTACTTCTAGAAACAACACCCGTGCCCAAGATCCAACTTGTTACCTGAAATACATGTAATTTTGGAAAACATCAACAAAAGTTGAGCGAGTTCATCCGTTTTGTGTGAGTACTGGCAAACTTGTAAACCTTTGAGAGACTCCTTTGAAAACAGGTATGAAAAGCGTGTATGAACATACCAAATAAATGTTGTACAAGGACATTAAGGCATGTGAGGACATAGGGAGCACTCAAAATGAGTAGGCTTATACCCTTGTCGATTTCCCTCGACTATGTCGAATTCGACTTCCCTCGACTATGTTGACTTCCCTCGACTATGTCGATTTCCCTCGACTGGGACACCGAAGCACTCAAGTGATCACATGAGGACCATGAGTGGGGCTCGGCCGTACCCGTTAGATCTAACCTTCGTCCCTAATTAAGTATTAATGGCATTTCAATATTTAATCTATGCTCACATGATCTAGTAGTTCATTTCATAGTCAATTCATACCGTTTAAGTATTCGTAACATGTATTCCACCCCCGAGAGTTATAAAACCAAAAACAGTTAAGAGAAAAGGGGGACATGAACTCACTGTTTTGCGTCTTCGATACTCGTAACTCAAATCTCGTCACCAAACAAGACTACCTACAATGTGCTAGGGTCTATTAGACGAGCGGGCCGTGCCTTGCCTTGATTTAGTATTCATGTTTTGAGTTACGTTTCTTTTATGTCTTTAACATTATCCAAAGTTATAATTACTTGTTAAAATAATAATTATTTTAACTTTAAATTATATTAAATTTTGGAATAATTGTTAAACAATATTTTTGTAACAATACTTCTCAAGTATTTATTTTCGTATTTCCATCCCAAGGATGGGGGTATCTCTTACATGTATTTTCGTATTCTTGTATTTGTAGTTCCAAATTAATATATTTTCAAGTCTCACTTTAGAAAATATATAATAACTTATTTTGTCCCAAAAATAATGTATTTCAAGAAAATATATATTTTTCTCAAAAATCATATATCTTCTAAATATTCCAAGAAAATATATTTTAACTTCCAAAAATAATATATTTTCTCCTTGTCGAAAATATGATATACTTTGTAATAATAATAAAAATCATACTTTCATTTCTTTTGTTTCCAAAATAATATTTACCAAAAATATATTTATTGCGGTATTTTCCGGAATATTTGTAAGTTACGTTCTTGTGTTCGGTTTCGCATTATTAAGTGTGTAACTTATATATTTATTCCTTGTGATTTTTGGTAATATTTTTGGATTGTAAATTCTTGGTATTTGTTAAGTTATATTATTTTACCCTAAAATAATACAACTATTTCACAAAGTATACAAATAATCACACACAATGTGTAAATATATATTCTAAATACATATTTATCCATTTTTATTTATAAAAAAAACCAATCTCCAATACTTGTATTTTTGTAACAAAATCTATGGCAAAGTTTATGTTAAAAACCATAGCAATAACTCACTTGTAAATACTTGTTTAGAAAATATTTTTCTAAGTGTTTGTATTTTTAGAAAATTTTGCCATATTTTCCCCTAAAAATGGAGGTGTCCATGCTATTAAAGCATATCATTTTCTTTTCAAAATTCATCATAAACAATCAACAATCAATCTACACTTGTCAAGTGCTAAAACAAAGCTATCTACATAATGATCATGAACTTGAGTTTTCATAAAAACTTGTAGTAACTTGGTAGTATGTTTAGTAGACTTAGTTACCCTTTAAAGTGTGTTTATTTCTTTAAAAATCTCATTCTTGAAAGATTTGAGTGTTTACAACTTGTTAGATGATTTTTCCAAAAATCATTCTTTTGAGTTTTTCCTTGTAAACAAAGTGTTCTTATACTTGTTTCAACACTAGAAACATGATTGGTTCTTTTTAAAACAATGTTCATGTAAATCTTTGTGATTTAGCTTGGTTTCTTTGGAAAACTATTTTAGAAATCACCCACTCACAAGACTTATATTTTGTTTAAATCATCGTCACATAAAAACAACTTTTATTATTCAAGTTCATGTAAACAATAAGCATGACGATCTTGGTTTTCACAAGATCACCACCTTAACTTACTAGATCATGTGTTTAATAACAATCTAGTAGGTTTCTTATGATGTCTAACATCACTAACTCTAATCATCAATTATCAAGAAACAAATCATCACAAATCAACAAGTATTCATATGTTACATAGCTTATGTTAAAGTTTCATGATCAAGTTCTTTAGTGTTCATCAAGTTTAACAATGTTCATCATGTTTTATTCATCAAAATATGAAGTAACAAAGGGTTATGAGGGCCTTAACACTAGCACAAGGCTAGGGAAGAACACTAGAAGTTGTGGATGGCAAAAGTGTTGGATAAAAGCAATTGGATGAGGTCCTTCAAGATCCAAGACCACCAAACCTTCTTATATGGCTCCTTACACCTTGGATCACCCTTGGATAGTCTTGGAATGGATTAGAAAAAAAGGATGGTGGTGAGGGGGTGTTGGGCCATAAGTTAGAGGAGGAGGAAGGAGATGGATGGAGGTTGAAGATGGTATGTAAGAGAATGAAGGTCTTGAGGGTATAATATACTAGTTCTCCAACATGGGTTTAACCTTTGGTTATTATGTTCCATAAGCACAATACAAGATCTTCCAACAATCTTCATGAGATCTTATGAAATCAAAAGAAATCACATAAGATTATGGTGGTGGGGCCACCTTGATGCCGTGAACATGATGGGGGGGGGGTATTAGTTGGTGATTAATGGGTAGTTAAGTTATCTAGTTAGATCTTGAGTGTATTGAATAGTGTTTATTTGTATGGTATGTTATATAGCGTGTTAGGGTGTTCGGGGATCATAACTAGCTTAGAAACAATAAAACAATTCTTCTGGTATAATTTTGGTGTTTCGGGTAATGTCCGGTTGTTCGGTTAGATACCGGTTCGTTAAAGTGCTAAACTATACCGTTTAGTGTTCTTTATGTACCCTTTTGTGACACTTTTAATTCCCGACACTTAGGAAAGCATTCAGGACCATTTTGTCATATTTTTGCATGTAACAAACTTGTTAAAATGCTGAATTTTGCTGATTTATGCATAATTCTGCACTTTATGTGGGTTTTAGGCACTTTCCGGCACTTTATCTATCACCTAGAAATGCAGTTTTGTGGTCCTTACTTCCCTACACACTATACTAGTGTAGAACTTGGTTTCTGGCTCACATTGGTTCTCAAAACATTTCCTGTCTCTGTACTGAACTCCCGTCAGTGCTTTTAGTTTGTCTGTTAATGGTGCCAATTCTGTTCTGTGCATTATTAGAACTATATCGTGTTGCATGTAGTAATGATAAAAGTCTTGCAACATGAAATGCCATTGTATGTATATAACAGTAATCAGAAATTCATTTGTCTTGTAAACTAGATCATGCACAATTATTGAAGCACAATTATTGAAGCACAATTATTGAAGCACAAATTACTGTTCAGATAGTGTACAAAATGTACGTAAAAGTGACAGTTGTCACAATAGTTTGATGATGTTTGATGATGATTATGATCCATGCTCACATAGGAATGGACGAGGCCTTAGTGACTCAATAACAATGAAAGACAATTTGTTCATGTTTTGCTTTTGATTTCATTACAATGTAATAAACTTAATTCAATAAAACGAAACTTCAATCCATGTGTTGTGAAACAATGATTATGTTATGACACTCCCCGACGTTTCCGCCACGGTTTGTTGTTTTAACGCGGTCGGGGTGTGACAGAAGAGTTGGTATCAGAGCTCATGGTTATAGGGAATTAGGTTATTAGTAATGCTTTGACATAGACTATAACCTTCCTAGGACCCTAACACAAGTTATCTTGTGTTTAGTCTTAAAACAATACCGTTGCCTATCTTTAGGTGACAACCACAACAAGAAGACGAATTACAAATCCGATTCGAAAACTAATCATCTCCTCGTAGATGATTTATTATAAGGTTTTGATGTCGCAACCCCCGCCCACTATCTATCCCGGGAACGGGCGGCCGCGAGACTAGTTTTGGTGGTATCATTTGTTTATCAATTTGGCAGCGGAAATTTTGTCAGGAACGTAGTTAGGAAATATTTATCAGAGTAAATACCACGCTTTTATAATATTAAACACATTGGGATAAAACCCAAGTTTTCATTACAAACATTTTCATAGGGAAAATCCCTATTTTATTGAATAAAACATCTTGTTTTATTTAGGTAACTTTTACAGCTGTTTTTTCAAGCCTTCAGTGCTGTCCTGCTGGCTTCTAGTTGGCTTTCACATTTTGTTACCTGAAACTCGTTTAAAAACATTTTGTCAGTGGGAAATATTGGTGAGTGAATCTCAGTTTAATCAAAAAGAGTTATATCCTTTAACAATATTGAGAGTTATTACAATTTTTATGTCTACACAATTACTCATTCAGTACTGTCAATCCTGAGTGGTGGGTCATATTACACATTGGCTAACTCGTTGTCCAATGGTAACGTATTCCACATTTTATATGCAAAACCCCAACATACCGGCAGTAATTGAAGAACTACAAAGACTCAATCACTACTTAATCGCATTGTAAAATATTTAAGGTTTTGTAAAAACAATTTACAAAAAGGAGATTACTCACATTGCTATCTTAGACTTCTTTTAAGGGTTTCCTGGTTTTTATCTATTAATTACACAAATGTACATGTGTTAGTATAATTACTCAATATTTACATTAGTAATACCCTCCCCTAGACGGCATTCCAACGACTACGTCGGGCAGAGCCTCGACAGCCATTACGGAACCATGGATCAATCGGGCAGCGTATCTAATATGTAACCGGGGTTATAATACTTACAACAGAGTAGAACTTCCTTAATAAGGGGGGTATAATATCCGAAAATAGCTTATACTATTAGAATTTTCGAGAGAGAAAAAGGAAATGAGTGATCGGAACTGAAGGCCTGAGCTCCCAATTTATAGGAGCAGATTTGGGGTCCCCCGCGGCCCGCGTAGACTTAGAGGGAGTCTTACGCGGCCCGCGACATAGGGTGTCTAGGTCGTCGCCTTGTCCGGTCACGAGTATAGGTCCAACACGTTGCTGCCACATGGCAGCTGAGGGCTTCGTCTCGACGACTAGCTGTCGCGCCCCGCGTAATTCAAGGGGGTGGCTTACGCGCCCCGCGAGCGACCTTAAAAATTCGTTTTTATTTAATTTTTATAAAAATAAAGGTATTCAGGGTCTGTTTTCGCATACGGGATGTATTTTAGGACATATATGAATATTTTAATATATTTTAGGGTGTTAGGAAAATTTCAGGAGGGTTGTTATATCTTCCCCACCTTGTTTTAGAGCTCTTCGTCGAGATCTACTGGAACAGGTGCGGATATTTCCTTTGCATTTCTGATTCAAGCTCCCATGTGTATTCTGGTCCTCTTTTGGAATCCCATTTCACTTTGACCTGAACCAATCTCTTGTGTTTGAGGTTTTTAACTTTACTGTCTTCAATCTATAGAGGCATCTCTACAAACTTTAACTGTTCATTTACCTCTATATTCTTAAGAAGTACTACGAGTGATTCATCAGCTAGGCATTTCTTGAGGTTAGATACATGAAATACATCATGTATTCCTGCCATATCATCTGGTAGTTGTAGCTGATAGGCTACAAGTCCTATTCTTCTAATAATCTCAAAAGGTCCAACATACCTGGGGCTTAGCTTTCCCCTTTTGATGAATCTTACCACTCCTTTCCAAGGAGAGACTTTCAATAACACTTTATCTCCTACTTGAAATTCCAATGGCTTTTGTCTGTTATCAGCATAACTCTTTTGTCGATCACGTGCTGCTTTCAGTCGTTCCTTGACTTGAATGATCTTGTCTGTTGTTTCTTGTACTACCTCAGGTCCAGATAGTTGCTTTTCTCCAATTTCTGCCCAGCAGACTGGCGTTCGGCACTTTCGTCCATAAAGTGCTTCGAAAGGTGCAGCATTGATACTCGTATGATAACTGTTATTATAAGAAAATTCTATCAATGGTAAATGATCGTCCCAATTACCTCTGAAATCAATTAAACAAGCTCTAAGCATGTCCTCCATTGTCTGAATTGTCCTTTCGCTTTGTCCGTCCATTTGAGGATGATAAGCGGTGCTTAGATTCAACTTAGTTCCCATTGCTTTTTGGAAACTTGTCCAAAAATGAGAGGTAAAACGACTATCTCTGTCAGAAACAATTGATACAGGAATTCCATATAATGAAACTATTTCATTTACATATAATTTAGCTAATTGTTCCATACTGAAAGTTTCCTTCATTGGTAGTAAATGAGCTGACTTGGTGAGCCTGTCTACAATCACCCAGATTGTATTATTACCTTTTCTTGTTTTGGGTAATTTAGTAACAAAATCCATTGTTATCAAATCCCATTTCCGTACAGGCATTTCTAACTGTTGTAACAAACCTGAGGGTTTCTGATGTTCAGCTTTGACTTGTGAACAGGTTAAACACTTTACAACATATGTTGCTATATCCTTTTTTCATTCCTATCCACCAAAAATTCTTCCTTAAGTCTTGATACATCTTATCACTTCCAGGATGCATTGTATACTTAGACTTATGGGCTTCTTCTAATATACGGTGGCGTAGGTTTCCTAATTTAGGTATCCACATTCTTTTCTTATGGAATCTCCAAATTCCATCTGTTCCTTGTTCTAATTCCTAAATCATTCCTTTTAACTATTCAGTATCATCCTTGATTACTCATTCTTATGCCTTTCTAATCTGTTCATTTAAATCTACTTGCAGATTTAACTTAAGAGAACGTACTCTTTTTGGCTTTTCATGATACTTTCGGCTTAGAGCATCAGCTACTACGTTTGCTTTTCCTGCATGATACTGGATATTACAATCATAATCACTAACTATCTCCATCCAGCGTCTTTCTCTCATATTTAATTCCTTTTGCCCAAAAACATACCTTAATCTTTTATGGTCGGTGAAAATGGTAAACTTACTACCGTATAGGTAATGTCTCCAAATTTTAAGGGCAAAAATTATAGCTCCTAACTGTAGATCATGGGTTGAATAATTCTCTTCATGATTCTTAAGTTGTCTAGAGGCGTAAGCTATAACCATTTGACGTTGCATTAACACACATCCATAACCTAACTTAGAAGCATCACAATAGATTACAAAATCTTCAGTTCCTTCTGGTAACGCTAGTATGGGTGCATGGGTTAGTCTTTGCTTAAGAATTCTAAAGGATTCTTCTTGTTTTGGTCCCCATTCGAATTTAACAAAATTACAGGTTAACTTAGTTAAGGGAATGGCTATTCTAGAAAAATCTCGAATAAATCTTCTATAATAACCGGCCAATCCTAAGAAACTTCTAACCTCGGTTGGTGACTCAGGGGTTTTCCACTTAGTAATCGCCTCGATCTTGGTGGGATCTACATGAATTCCTTCATGATTAACTAGATGTCCAAGAAATTGTACCTGTTCTAACCAAACTCACATTTCAAAAACTTAGCATAAAGCTTTTCTTTTCTCAATAAACTTAGAAGTGCGTGTAGATGCGCTGCATGCTCCTCTTTGCTTTTAGAATAAATAGGAATATCAACTATAAAGACAATTATGAATTTATCCAAATATGACTTACATATTCGGTTCATCATGTCCATAAATGCAGCTGGGGCATTGGTTAAACCAAATGGCATGACAATAAATTTATAATGGCCATACCTTGTTCTGAAAGCGGTCTTAGGAATGTCCTCTTCCTGTACCTTTAATTGATGATATCCTGACCTTAAATCGATTTTTGAGAAAAATCGTGCTCCTTGCAACTGGTCAAACAGATCATCTATTCTTGGTAATGGATACTGATTCTTAATCGTGACCTTGTTCAATTCACGGTAGTCAATGCACATACCCATTGATCCGTCCTTCTTTTTAACGAATAAAATCGATGCTCCCCATGACGATGAGCTTGGCTGAATGAATCCTTTCTCCAACAATTCATCTAACTGTTTCTTCAGTTCCTGCATTTCTGCGGGTGCCAAACGGTAAGGTGCTTTGGCAATTGGTGCGGTTCCTGGTATCAAATGGATTCTGAATTCAACTTCTCTATCTGGAGGTTGCCTTGGTAGCTCTTCTATAAATACATCTGAAAATTGGGATACTACTGGAATATCCTTTAATTCTTTTCCTTTAGTGTTAGTGATTATAGAAATCAAATACACTAATGACACTTTTCTTATATAACTTGTTGTTTTCATCACAGAGAAGAACTTTGTGGATCTAGAGGTTTATTTCCTTTAATTGTGATCTTTTCACCCCTTGGTGAATTTACTTGGATTGACTTTTGATCACATAAAATACTGGCCTTATTGGCTATTAACCAATCCATTCCTAACACAACATCAAATCCTGCCAGATTCATGGGGTAAAGATTTGCAGTAAATTTCTGATTTAAAATTTCTATTCTTGCTCCCTACAAGATTTCAGAAATCTTAATGGTTTCCCCATTTGCTGTCTCTACTAGACATTCTTGTGAGAGTTTAGTTAATGATTGATTAAGAAGTTTACAAAATGAAGTATTAATAAAACTTTGGTTCGCACCAGAGTAAAATAATACTTTAGCAAAAACATCATTAACTAAAAACGTACCGGCGATCACCTCCGGGATCATCTTTGCTTCTTCTGAAGTAAGAACAAATACTCTAGCATTTTTAGTATTCTTGGTGTTTGTGGCTGGAGCTAGCTTAGGAAAGTTAGGCTTGATATGACCTTGTTCTCCACAGTTGTAGTATATCCTGTTGTTAGGCTTCTTCCTGCAATCTTCCTCCTTGTGTCCCGACATTTTGCAGAAGTTACAGTATATGGAGCATCTTCCGGAATGCTTCCTTTTGCAGTACTTACAGTAGGGTGCAGAGGTAGAGCCTATATTTCTCCCATGGTTAGAATTTCCAGAACCGAATTCTTGGGTAAACTTATGGGTTAGGTTCCTCCTTTGATCCTCTTCTCGTGTATGGACTAATTCATCTGTCAGTTTGTTTACTAGTTCTACAGCTTCTTCTATGGTTTGAGGTCTAACTTCCTTGACTACATGCCTTATCTTTCCAATTAATCCCCAGATGTAACAGGAGATTAATACTAGTTCAGGTGATGCAAGGGTTGGTACTATTTGAGCATATTCAAAGAATAATGTAGTATAACCCTTACTATCTACTCCAGTCATTCTAAGGTTTAGGAATTTGTTTGCTATCTGTTCCTTTTCATTAGGATGGCAGAATTTCCTTTCTACCATGTTTTTAAACTCCTCCCTTTCCATATTGTAAGTTCTATCACTCCCCCTAGACTGGAGGATAGTGTTCCACCATTCTAGTGCTGAATTCTTAAACAGATTGGAAGCAAACATTATCTTATCCTCTTCCGCACATTTACTTATTCTTAAGACTGCCTCAGTCTTTTCTATCCAGCGTAGATATGCAACGGCCCCTTCATTGTCCGAGAATTCCATTGGTTTACAAGACCAGAATTCTTTATAAGAACAACCGTAAGACACGGTTCTTCTTCTTTTGGGAATGGGCACTTGAAGTACGGGTCCATTGTTCACGCTGTTTTCACATTCAGAAGGTCGTTTGCTATCATGTTTACTTTTATTTTCTACTTCCTTAACCGTTTTGATAATATATGGCATCACATCTATTATCCCTTGAGCCACTATATGTTGCATGGCACTGTTATCCACTTGGTTTCCATTATGGTTGTTGTTCGGGTTTTCATTATCCGGGTTATTGTTACTATGGTTATCATTATTCTGGTTTTCCTGGTTTACTTCGTCGTCCATCTGAATTTTAAACATTTATCAATTATTAATATCACAAAATAATTAATAATTTAGGCAACAGCCACACAACACACATATTGGTCAAAAGCGTCGAGCATTGCGACTTACTCTTTCTTATATAGTATGCTTCTAATACAAACCGATACTGGAAATTAAAAATTACAATACTAATATGCATTGCTAACCACAAAGTGGTCTATACTACAACATATATTATTATTTTTATTACACATATATATTTATTATATATATATATATATATATATTATTACTGGCTTCACCATCATTTTTACGGATATGGATTCATCCAGAAATCCATATGGCGCTCGTCGTATTTCCAGACGAGTCGCTCTCCGACCTGCCTCATTCTCTCGCTATTCTCTAAAATCTCTTCTCCGAAAGTTCGGAGCTCTTGCACATTTTCTGCACTCATTGGGGGTCCAGGTGCTGGTACTGGGTCTGGGTACTGGGGCATAGGCTCCTCCTGAGGGTACGGATTCTCTAAGATCTCCCTAATGTATTCGTCGTTATCGTAGTAGGGATCTAGAGGGTCCAGACCTGGATAGGCTTCTAAGTTCGGCATAGGTTCGTCGTTTAGGTGGTAGCGTGGCACATAAAACCTATGATCATCGAACCACAGATCATAGTCTGGATCTAAGGGATTAGGGGCTGGTATCCTAGGTATCTCCTCAGGGTTGAAGTCATGCATTTGGACTTGGTTTTCGGGGTTGTTTTCTATCTCCTCAGGTAGCTGTGGTTGCTAGATATGAAAATTGGCAAAGCTCCTATTAAGCATATCCTGTGTATGGGCATCTGTCTCCGCTTAGCTACTACTAGGACTCTCTGCTGTTCCAATTTTTGTATTCTTTTCCTACGCTCGTATGCTCCCTTACTTTACTAATCCTCTATTTTTCTGAGGGAATGGCTCTTCAGACTGAGTCTTAAACACAAACATCCCTTCTTCATTATCGGCTGCATACCCAGAGAGGGCAGGCTTTGAAGAGGTGCCTTCATTCCTAGGTGAATCGCACAACTGACGATATGCGTCTGAGGGTCCTTGATCACTCATATTGTAAACTGACTAATAGTCAAATAACACATAAGAATAAAATACAAATATACATGTATTTTCGTAATTAATTTCCTAACAATTTGAATAATATATTGGTGTCAGCAGAACACTTATGTGGCTGAATCAGTGGCTTAGCTCTGATACCACCTTCTGTCGCAACCCCCGCCCCCTATCTGTCCCAGGAACGGGCGGCCGCGAGACCAGTTTTGGTGGTATCATTTGTTTATCAATTTGGCAGCGGAAATTTATCAGGACCGTAGTTAGGAAATGTTTATCAGAGTAAATACCACTCTTTTATAATATTAAAGATATTGGGATAAAACCCAAGTTTTCATTACAAACATTTTCATACGGAAAATCCATATTTTATTGAATAAAACATCTTCTTTTATTTAGGTAACTTTTAAAGCCACTTTTTCAAGCCTTCAGTGCTGTCCAGCTGGCTTCTAGTTGGCTTTCATATTTTGTCAGTGGGAAATACTGGTGAGTGAATCCCAATTTAGTCAAGAAGAGTTTTATCCATTAACAGTATTGAGAGCTATTACAATGTTTATGTCTACACAATTACTCATTCAGTACTGTCAATCCTGACTGGTGGGTCATATTACACATTGGCTTACTCGTTGTCCAATGGTAACGTGTTCCACATTTTGTATACAAAACCCCAACATACCGGCAGTAATTGAAGAACTACAAAGACTCAATCACTGCTTAATCGCATTGTAAAATATTTAAGGTTTTGTAAAAACAATTTACAAAAAGGAGATTACTCACATTGCTGTCTTAGACTTCTTTTAAGGGTTTCCTAGTTGTTATCTATTAATTACACAAATGTACACGTGTTAGTATAATAACCCAATATTTACATTAGTAATACCCTCCCCGAGACGGCACTCCAACGACTACGTCGGGCAGAACCTCGACAGCCGTTACGGAACCCTGGATCAATCAGACAGCGTATCTAATACGTAACCGGGATTATAATTCTTACAACAGAGCAGAACTTCATTAATTATGGGGTTATAATACTATCAGAAATTTCGAGAGAGAAAAAGGAAATGAACGATCGGAACAAAAGGCCTGAGCTCCCAATTTATAGGAGCAGATTTGGGGTCCCTCGCGGCCCGCGTAGACTTAAAGGGAGTCTTACGCGGCCCACGACATAGGGTGTCTAGGCCATAGCCTTCTCCGGTCACGAGTATAGGCCCAACATGTTGCTGCCACGTGGTAGCTCGGGGCTGCGTCTCGACGACTGGCTGTCACGCCCCGCGTAAGTCAAGGGGGTGGCTTACGCGCCCCGTAAGCGACCTTAAAAATTCTTTTTTATTTAATTTTTATAAAAATAAAGGTATTCAGGGTCCGTTTTCGCTTACGGGGTGTATTTTAGACATATAGGAATATTTTAAAATATTTTAGGGTGTCAGGAAAATTTCAGGAGGGTTATTTTATTTGAACCTTCAAAGTTTTTAAAATCTCGTCAAAGTTTGGGTCTTATTAATGTGAACACCTGCAATCTGGAAGGGTGGGTGCCTGTATCCCGAGTTTTCTGTCTAAGGCTAGAGTGTTCGTACAAATCCACATAATCGGACCAGTCACTCTTACCTGGGAACTCTTGGGGTGAGTGTCCACTTATAGGCTAAAGCTTGTCTTCGCGATACATTATAAAGACCTATTTACTTTGTTCAGCCTCCGTACGTCGTTTGTTTGTTCGAGATAACGAACGAATAATCGCCTTCCTATTGTTTCGTTGATATCTTCAAAATCCCTTTTGTCCATTCTAATGTCAATCTCACTCGTTTCTCATGTTTTCTTGTTCTTTTTAGAAAATGCCTCCTAGACGCGATCAAACTGAAAATGCTGCCCTCGCAGCCATAATGGTTCAGCAGATGGCTGCTATGCTTCCGAACCTCATTACCCAGATAACCAAGAGAATAACAATAGCAACAATAACAATGCTCCGTGTAACTTCAAAACATTCAATTCAGCTAAGCCATCGAAATTTTCTGGGTCTCAAGGAGCAACTGCACTCCTACATTGGTTTGAGAGTCTGGAAAGCACATTCAGACATGTTCAGTGTCCAAATGAGCGAAAGGTTGAATTCACATCTAGTGTTTTTGAGAAATGAGCATTAACATGGTGGAATGGCGTGATGAGGGATAGGGGTGCCGATGTGGCACTTGCTCAAACCTGGGAAGAGCTCCGAGCTCTAATGATGAAGGAATTTTGTCCTTGTCATGAAATCAGGGCGTTGGAAAGGGAATTCGATGATCCTAAACAAGATAGTGGTGTGCATCGAGCCTACACAGATCGATATTAGGAACTAAGTCTGTTATGCCCAACCATGGTTACGCCTTTGGACAAGGCAATTGAAAAGTATATTGATGGCCTCCCTGACTCAGTACAAGACATTGTTACTGGTAGCAACCCTACTACAGTTAGACATGCCATAGTGCTATCCGCTACCCTGCCTGAATCTCAGATCAGGAAGGGTAAACTTTTCTGAAAGGGTGATAAGAAACCAACCGACGAAACGAAACCAAAGGATAAGCAGACTGAGTCCTCCAACCGACAAATTCCTAAATTGTGGACTTGCTGGTCATACAGCTAGGGTTGTTAAGCTGCAGCTTCACAAAATCAAGCTGACAACAATCCTGCTCAACCTCGTTTTCCACCAGGTTCATGTTACAACTCTGGCGAGATGGGCCATTTCAGAAACAATTGCCCAAAGCTTGCTAATGCAAATCCAGCACGTGGATGAGCATTTGACTGATTGGAAGACGATGCTGTTTAGAAACAATCGAACTTTATGTATTATTTTCTTTTGTTTTCTAGGTCTATGAAACAGTTATTTTGGTTTACAAATAAACATTTATTTGCATTACGACGCACGAAAACGAATGTGGTTACATGTATGAATGACATATCCCCTACGATACCGATACCAAGGAACTGTGTTCCTTGTAAAACAAACTACTCTCGTAGTTCTTCCATTTTTTCTGTCACACCCCGACCACGTAGAACATACAAAACGTGACGGAAATGTCGGGGAGTGTTGTAACAGAATTAATTGTCTCAAATCCATGGCAATTGAAGTTTTGTTTTATTGATTGAAAGTGTTACAATGTCTAAATAAACAAAGAAGTACAACATAATTAACTAGTCTTGCATCTTTTAATGTCACTAAGGCGCAGGTCCGCCTAAGTATGTCTTGATAAGTCCTATGCTTCATCTCCTGAAAACACATGTGAAAATAGGTACGTCAGCATAAAAATGCCTGTGAGATACATAGGTTTTGTGAAAACAGAATTCATGACTTATGTTTGAGAAAATGTTTAGTCATGAACCTTGTAATTTGCTTTGTCTTGTAAATCATTTGAAAAACGATAAGATAAGATGATATGTATAGATAAGTGAATAATGTATGGTTAAAGGAATAACCATATAAAATGAGTTTGTATAAGATAAGTTGTTTGTAAATCAATGTCTTGTGAAAAGTATGTTACTTGTATAAAATGTTCTATGTCTCAAACTGAAATGATTCAATTAACGCTACGATATGTAATACCATACAAACACTTATATATAGGAAGTACCAGCGGCGTATCCACCATGTTTGTATCATATTACACATGCATCGTTACTTAATCACTTAATCAAACCAAACCACCAAAGTAATGTTTAACAAATGTAGAAATGTTTATGTATTGTAAGTAATGTAAAGTTAAACGAATAACCTTATAGTAGCATATCAAAAGTATACTTTGGATTTGTAAGTAACATATTAAACTATGTTTTGGTTTCATAAGTAACATATCAAAATATACTTTGGATGATAAATAACATATTAAACTATGTTTTGGTTTTGTAAATAACATATTAAAATATGCTTTAGATGTTTAACAAAATATATGTTGGTTTTGTACAATACCACACATGAGAGTATATAAAAATATACTTTAATAGTGTGATTTAAGAATTCATTCAGACCTGGTGCATCAAAATACACCTTTGAGACTATAGAAATACCACAAAGGCAATCCCTATTTGGATGGAGCAACAAATTGGTTTCAGACATTCCATGACAACAGGAATGGGGTGTCAAATCCTATAGCGCTATATCATACTAACAATCGGTCTGGTGAACATAAAATAAGTACAATTCAACAGTTTATTTTATGTTCTTTGAGAAATTAATGTTTAAACCATAGATAGTCATTTAGTTTGTCAAATGATAAGTAATAACATGTATAATCAATTATACTTTGAAATAAAGAAAATATAAGCATGTGATGAAATCAACTGTACTAAGTATGCTCACAATGGACATACATAGCATAAAATGTAATGTAAAACGATGTACTAAGTACGCACTCAATGGGCATACATAGCATAAACTGTAATGAAATCATGTACTATAAATGTACTAATGAACATAGGAAGTATATGATGTCAAAACAGGAAAGCATGAAAGTAACAAGTAGGCACATGTGTTCCACCCCAAAACAGTTTGGAAAACAGTAAAAGAGGGGTCTATGTACTCACTTGAGATTGCTCAGTAGTCCTTGAGTAACAACCAAACAAAGCTAGAGATCACGGATATCAAACGGCACCTAATATAGGTAACTATGTTAATAAACCGGACCTAAATCGGAAGATTGGATAGAATGAGGTTTCGTAAACCAAACGAGTGTAGAGACTCGTGTCATTTGGTTTAACAAAGCCTACATACTAAATGAAACTTAACATAATTGTTTACGACCCATTACGACCCGTTTAGGAAGCTTATGCTACTTTAACGCGTCGTGCGCGTGAAACGCGTTTGGACCGCCTAACTAGTCCTATGACAAGTATTATATGCCTAAACATGTTACATAATCAGTTACGTGACAAAATTTTAGGTTACATATGCTAAATTACCAATTATGTATGAAAAGGGTATTCTGGTAATTTACCTAAGGCATATAAACTACCTATCATACAACTACTTAAACGCCGTGACCATAAGGTATAACCTCGGAAGGTTATACCCTACACTATGGTCACCTAATGTATTTGGTCGGATCCTAATGATCGACCAAACTGGGTCGGGTTCGAGGTATAAGCGATTTATTAGATCGCTTACCCTACGACCCTAGACAACGTGGTAATCAGTAGGCATAGTCCCAAGGGACTATGACCATCGTGATTACAATCACGTTGCGAAGTTCAAACGAACTTCGCATTGACCATTACTGGTCAACGCTGAAAGTCAAACAAAGTTTGACTTTCTGACTCGAAAAGCAGTAAAATAAGGAAAAGAACGAAAGAATACTTACGAAGGGTCCCCGAATGCTAAACTTGATTCGAAAATCTCAGGTATGAAACTAATGTTTCAACTTAGAGTTTCTCAAATTCAAATTTCTAGTGATTATGAACAAAGGGGTGATGGGGTATTTATAGTTTTCGGTCCACCGTTGAGATCGTTTCTTGGAAAAGGGGAAATGATCTCGTCCGAACACTTGTCGGAAAGTTATGGAAGCTAAAAATGGTTCTTATCCGCTGACTAGACGATAAGAAATGTGTGGACACGAATCAACCAGTTGCAACTTGCAACAAAAACAATGAATCTGGTCAGATCATGCAGTCGCGTAGCGCTAGTGCAAAGGCACTATGCAGTCGCGCTACGCTAGTGCCTATCTGATTCAGAATTGTTTCAAAAGTGACAGGTTTAGTCCCTGCAGCCCTTTTAAGCGATTTTCGATGCGTTTGAACCCCGTTAACCTCATTTCAAGGCTCTAAAATGAAGTTAAAGTATAGGGAACTCAAAACATGTTCAAAAATATCTCGGATGTCGGTTCGTTTGGCCGTACGAACGCGATGTTCGCTTAATTACGACGGATTGCGCATAAGCGCGAAAAACGATCCAAATGACGAAACGAATGGATTTTTCTTAAGGCGAACACTAAAATAAAATGTAGTCATGCTTTCATAAATTTTTGGATGTCCAGATGTATTCAGAACGTAAGTTATGCGCGAAAATGCAAACTTGTGCACTTTTTGACACTTTTAGTCCCTGAATGTCCCAAAAGTTTATTTTAGCACACTAAACCCCTCAAAGCCTGTTTCTAAGCTATGTAAAGGATATTTAAGGTGTGTTTAACTTATGGTAATGTTCCGGAATGTTCGTTACAGTTCAAATTGACATACTTTCGCAGTTTGTCATATTTAGTCCCTGTAAGTGAATTAACTTGTTTTTGCCATACCAAAGCCTTTAAAACTTATTTCTAAGTTATGTAAAGGTTATTTAAGGTATGTTAAGCCTATTTCACTATTCCGGAGTGTTTGTTGGATTAAACTGGTTATATTTATGCATCAGAGCGCGTATAACCCTCCAGAAAGCGATTTAAAGCTTAAAATCGAACAAGAGTTGATATGTACAAATGATACACATATTTTTACAAATCCCAAGTATGAAATACAATATTTCATTGGTTTGGTCTTTGTTTGATGGTTGAAATGACACAGGTGTTACACTTGTGATCACTCGTGATCTTTACGAAAATCCTAAGTACCCGTTTCTTCTAAAGAAACGAAGTACAAGGTGCAAGTTACAACTCTGGATGAATACCCAAAGTACCACTTTAGATCCTTAAAAGGATACCCAAGGGTACTTCCGTAAGCCCTTGATTGGTCTTACAAATCATATCTTCCCAACTTCACGATATTTTACAACGGCATATGATTTCAAAAGATTATGCATGTTTTTGAAAACCTCATACATGTTTTCAAAATCATCTCATATAGTATTAAAACATTTCATAAAAATGATTACCTAATATACTTAGCACAATGATTTCAAGGATCCAATTGCTTCATATGTTGTCTTAGCATATCTAGTACAAGGTTCCTAAACACCTCCACTATACAAATTCCAAATCCTTATAGGATCTTCTTCATAGTTAGATCCTTGTAAATGTTTAAAGCGCAAAATCAAAGTCCTCAATTAGATTCTTTGTGTGCTTTAATACGAATGTTATGATTCTTTGAGAATGAAATCAAATCCATATAAGATCATCCTATCTTTACAGATAGATTCTTGAGTATATTTAAAGTGCTAGTTGAAGTCCATCAATTGGATTCCTAGTGTACTTTGAATGCACGCATACAAATCAACGACGAGTAAATAACAAGTTAATAACAAACTAATAACAAATTGAAAACCAAGTAAACAATGGTGTGACTATTATGTGCTTACGTGTTTATGTGTTGACCTAATCAAGGAAACTCTATGGTAATCTAGTCAAAGTTATCTCAAGATTGTTCGACAAATTCTATCCCCTACACCTTATAAAACAAACTGTGCAGACTGTGCAAGGAATTACGTAATTATGGATGCATACATAATTATGGAATTTAGTGCACAGAAACCACAACAAGTTTTGTCATGTATCAACATAAACAAGAAACTAAAGTTAACTCTATTCATTTCCGTTTCTGATGACGTACCCACTGAGAAAAATGAACTAGCTATTCATTTTTCACTTCTGAAAGAAATATCCGCTGAGGGAAATGAATAATCTATTCATGAACCGTGCTCATTTTCATTTCTTATGAAGTACCCCCGAGGAAAATGAATTATCCATTCATTTTTGCTTCTGAAAAATATCCATTGAGGAAAATGAACAAATTCATTTTCATTTCTGATAAAGTACCCACTGAGGAAAATAAACCATCCATTCATTTTCGCTTTTGAAGAAATACCCACTGAGGAAAATGAAAATATTCATTCCATTTCCGACGAAGTACCCACTGAGGAAAATGAATTGATCATTCATTTTCACTTCTAAAGAAATACCCATTGAGGGAATGAATAATCCTGAGTTAATTTTGTCATTTTCGTTTCTACTGAAGTACCCACTGAGAAACATGAACTATCCATTCATTTTCACTTCTGAAGAAATATCCACTGAGGAAAATAAATAAATCCATTCCACTTCTAATGAAGTATCCACTGAGAAAAATGAATTATCCATTCATTTTCACTTCTAAAGAAAAATCCATTGGGGAATAAATAATCCTGTATCGATTCCTTCATTTCCACTTCTGATGAAGTACCCACTGAGTAAAATGAATCATCCATTCATTTTCGCTTCTGAAGAAATATCCATAAGGAAAATGAATATCTTTTTCAATTATTCTTCATTTCCACTTCTGACGAAGTACCCACTGAGGAAAATGAATCATCCATTCATTTTCGCTTCTGAAGAAATATCCATCAAGGAAATGAATATCTTTTTCAATTATCTTTCATTTCCACTTCTGACGAAGTACCCACTGAAGAAAATAAATCATCCATTCATTTTCTCTTTTGAAGAAAAATCCATCGGGGAAATGAATATTCCTTGCGATAATCCTTCTTTTCTACTTCTGACGAATTATCCACTGTGGAAAATGAATCATCCATTCATTTTCGCTTCTAAAGAAATAACCATTGAGAAATGAACAACTTATCCATTCCTTCATTTCCGTTTCTAATAAAAGTATCCATTGGAGAAAATGAATTATTCATTTTTGAAGAAATACCCATTGGAAATGAATAACCTATTCATCTTTCATCTCCATATCTGACGAAGAATCCATTGGAGAAAATGAATCATCCATTTATTTTCGATTCTGAAGAATATCCACTGGAGATATGAAATACAAATCCTTACAAGATCTTTCTGTCTTAATAGTTAGATTCTTAAGGGATACCCACAGAACTACAGGTTAGTTTGATCTTTATCATTAATCAAATTACTCGTTCCCACTTCCTACTTTATCTAAGGAAGCACCCACTAGGAAATGATAAAGTTATGCCTTACCTGGAAATATTTGATGGGTTACTCTATGCAAATAGATAACACCATAGATTCCATGCAAGACAATTGTTTAACACAACGTTACAAACAGACTCCTACGAATAAATTTCGGGACCAAATTTCCTAAAGTAGGGGAGACTGTGACATTTGTGCCTCTACGACCATCACACAAATACAAAACCGATGAAATCTTGTGTTTCATACTTGGTATTTGTATAAATACGTGTATCATTTGCACATATCAATTCTTGTTCAATTTCGAGCTTTAAATCGCTTTCTGGAAAGTTATACGAGAACTGATGCGTAAACGTAATCCGTTTAATGTGACAAACACACCGGAATAGTGACATAGGCTTATCATACCTTAAATAACCTTTACATAACTTAGAAATAAGTTTTGGAGGGTTTAGTGTGTAGAAAACAAGTTTTTTCGATCGCAGGGACTATTTGTGTCAAACTGCGAAAGTATACCGATTCGTATAGTAACGAACATTCCGAAACTTGATCATAAACTAAACATACCTTAAATATCCTTTACATAGCTTAGAAATAGGCTTTGATGGGTTTGGAATGCGAAAATAAACTTATTTGATCAATAGGGACTAAAAGCGTCAAAAAGTGCATAAGTTTGCATTTACGCGCATATCTTACTTTCTGAACATATCCGGACATCCAAAAATTTTTGTAATCATTAAAATATTTTATTTTAGTGATCGGAATGCAAAAATACCATTCTTCGCGTAATTTGGATCGTTTTCGCGTTCGTTCGAGTTTTCGTCGTAATTAACCGAATAACGCAACCGTACAACCAAACGAACCGACATCCGAGATAATTTTAAGCATATTTCAAGTCCCCTATGCTTTAACATCCTTGTAGAGCCTTGAAAATGGGTTAACGGGGTTTAAACAAGTCGAAAATGGCTTATACGTGCTGCAGGAACCATTCTTGCCAAGTTTCGAAAGTTTCTGGCTCAGATGAGCGCTAGCGTCGCTCCACGGCAAAGGGGTGGTACCTGTGGCGGCACGCGACGGCCTACTTTTGACAGAAAGTCTATTTTCGGCAACCAGTTTGAACTTCAGGGTCTTTTATGCAATTTTTCAATACTATGGACTTGTTTTAGAGCATCCCATTGTATTAGAAACCATGTTCCACAAGTGTAAGGTCAAGATTGAACCTGCTAACACATGGAATGATTTCCTTGATCCAAACTTACTATAAATAGAAGTGGGTTTCTCATTCATTCCTCACATTTGATTCAAAATCTGCTCTAAGTTGAAGTCTAGGCTTCATACCTGAGTGTTTTGTATCAATCCTTCCTAGCTTGGACCTTTTGTAAGCTTCTTTCATGCTTGTATATGCTTTTCAAGTGTGAAAGTCAAACAGTGTTTGACTTTCTGCTTTGACCATGAATTGGTCAACACAAAGTTTGTTTGAACTTTGCAACGTGAGCGTAATCACGATGGTTATAGTCCCTTGTGACTATACCTACTGATTACCACGTCTATTAGTCGAAGTGACGAGTCAAAGTTTCAGTCAAAATACGTGTTTATGCGTATTTTGCGTCGAAACTATTTTCGGGTATCAAAACGTTTTGTTTTGATATCAATCTTGATTTCTAACTTAGTTAAACATGTTTTAACATGTTTAACTCGTCACTTTTTGTCTAGTGCTTGTATAGGGTCGTAAGTCAAGCGGTCTTGACAAGCGCTTAGACTTTCGAACCCGACCCGTTTGGTCAATCATTAGGATCCGACAAAGCATGTTTTGTGACCATATTTGTATAGGGAATAACCTTCCAAGGTTATACCTTGTGGTCACTTAGTTTAATTAGTTGTATGATAGGTAGTTTATATGCCTTAGGAAAATGACCAAAATGCCCTTTTCATGCATAATTTGTATTTAAGCATATGTAACCTAACTTTTGTCACTTAAACTGATTATGCAACATATTTAAACATGTTAGGGAATATAATACTTGTCACAGGACTAGTTAGGCGTCTCGAACGTGCATTCGCGCGAATGACGCGTTAAAGTGGCGTAAGCTACCTTAATGGGTCGTAACCGGTCGTAAGCACTTAGGATAGGTTCCGTTTTAGAATGTAGGCTTTGTTAAACCATATCACATGATTTCCAATACTCATTTGGTTTACGAGACTTCATTCTACCCGATCTTCTGATTTAGGTGTCGATTTATTAACTTAGCGATCCGATTACTAGGTACCACTTGATTTCCTTGGTTCGCCCGAGCTTTGTTAAGTTCATTAGATCGAGGATAAGTGAAATTCAATGTGAGTACATAGTTCCCCCCTTTTACCGCTTTCAATTGTTTTGGGGTGATTCATATGTGCTAATCGATTTCGAGCTTTTTAAACAAATGCTATGGTTTATATTAAACACAACGATTTGGACTATTGAACCACTGGAACTATTGAACTATGTGACCGATTTGAACTATTGAACCACTGGAACTATTGAACTATGTAACCGATTTGAACTATTGAACCACTGGAACTATTGAACTATGTGAACGATTTGAACTATTGAACCACTGGAACTATTGGACTATGTGAACTATGTGAACTTTTTGAATTGTTTGAACCATTGAAATTAATTGATCTATGTGAACTATTTGAACGACTGGAACTGTTCGAACTATTGAACGATTGGGTTATGGTAAGTGATTAGGTAACAGGGCGGGTGCAATGTTGATGAGATTTTAACATGTTTATCAAATTAATTTCATCCATATGAAATAAAAACGCAGTGGAAATAATATTTAAAACATGTTTCCTTTTAAGATATAAATTTCATTTATAAGCAAAATCCCAAAACCCGGATCCATATATGAACATGCATACTATCAAACACAACCATAGGGTGTTTAGAATACTACCTTCTTGGAGTAATAGGATGATGAAACGAATGATGATTCTTGAAATGGTGTCCTCAAGAGTAGAAGACCTCAATCTTGTATACCCCAAGCTTCCAACAAACACCACGAGATTAGCTAGGATTTTAACACTAATGGTCAAGACCCAAACACTTCAGAAAATGCCCTATGGTGGCCTAAATTTTAGAGTAAAATTACTAGTACACTTTATTCATTTGGTCATCTAATTCCTTTTATAACCATGAGAGATGTGCACCTCTTTTTGGGCCAATCACCAAGCTTCTTCCACATGCAAGTGCATGAGAGTTCAATGGACCAAAATGGTCTTGGAAAGACCATCCAATCAAATCCTCTCTAACACATGCAAAAGTATGAATTGTGATTGGACCAAGATCTTATCTTGGTAAGACAAAAGGGGGGGGGGGGGGCGGCCCACTTCTTTAAAAAAAAGTCAGATTTCTTTTATTAAATTCAAGTCTTGGTTTATATATTTATAACTTTTATAAATATAACACTACATAAATGCAAGACTTTATACAACCTTTTAAAATGTTATTTAACCCATTAAATAACAAAATAAAATATTCTCTCAAAATAAATTATCCATATAATTTATTGGTTTCTCAAGTGTAATTATTTTGAACACCAATTTCTAAATATTGTAAGTGTTAATATTTATTTGTTTGATCATGTCACAAATAAATAGTATAAGTGTTTGTCTAGCTTGTATTTGGGTATGACTCGACTTGGATCATAACGTACTAGCCACATCAATTTAATATGTGTCTTGGGCATACAGAGTCCAACAATCTCCCAGTTGCACACGATACATAGAAGATTGATGCAAGCAGTAAATGACGCCTAACTACGGTTTACTACCCCCAATACATATGACTATATTTTCCGTTCAATAACATCATCCCTTTCAAGTCCCTTACTCGAACATGATTTAGGTGAATCTATCATTTATCCTTTCGTTACAGATGTCATGTTAAATCCAGAGACATAGAGTGATCACTCTCTGTTGATTTAACTTTATCAGGCCTTAGACATCTTACTCTCAACGAATAAGAGGAACAAATCCCTTCTTGACTACATACGTCTCTCACAATCACCTTGTACCACACCTGAGTTTAGCCTTGTGTACTGCCTTATTACAGACAGCTAAGAACTAGGTCAAGGTATAATACTTGGTGAATATCAAGACCCAATATGTATCTCAGGTTAGAGGATACTATGATATTCGCCTTTACTCAAATTTACTTACGATCAATCACAAATGATTCCATGCAACAATATTTGAGAGCGAGTAAGTCCAATATTTGTATCCACAAATATCTATGAACTTTGGCAGCAACACTTTGCTCTATATTCATTCTAAATGAATATCCACCAATCCAAGTTCATAATAGTCTTACATTCATATTTGTTCCCACAATTATGATCGACTACGGACATTTAGAATAATTAACTTATTCACGGATTTAAACATGCTAATATGAAACATAACTCAAAATACCATAAAAGAGTTAAAATAACAATTGTTTCAATATCCAAATACAAAATAGATCAAATCCAATCACTAGAATATTGAAGTCCTAAGGCACATGTATGACCCTCATGTTTTGCCCTGTCGAGGAGCTTCGTGAGTGGATCCGCAATGTTTTGATCGGTGTGAACTTGGCGGATACATATCTTTCCTTTTTCAACTTAATCCCTTATGTAGTTGAATCTCCGCTCGATATGTCTAGTCTTTTGGTGCGCACGAGGTTCCTTGATTTGAGCAATCGCACCCTCGTTATCACAAAAGATCTCTAGGGGGCCTTGAATGGTAGGGACCACCCCTAGGTCGGCTATGAATTTCTTCAACCATGCAGCTTCCTGGGCTGCCAATGAAGAGGCGATGTATTCTAATACTGTAGTGGACAATGCTACCACGTCTTGTTTTGAGCTCTTCCAAGAGACTGCTCCACCATTTAAAATGAAGACATACCCCGATTGTGATCGAGAATCACTTCGATCGTTTTGGAAACTCGCGTCCATGTAACCCTTTACAACGAGTTCCTCCTCACCAAATCCATATATTAAGAACATATCCTTAGTCCTCCTAAGATATTTCAATATGCTTTTAACAGCCATCCAATGATTGTTACCTGGATTTTGCTGTTATCTACTCGTCATGCTCAAGGCGCATGACACGTCCGGTCTAGTGCATATCATTGCATACATGATGGATCCTATAGCTGACGCATATGGGATTCTTTTCATTTTCTCTTGCTCATCCTTTGAGCTTGGACATTGAGATGTATTCAATATTGTCCCCTTTTGAATAGGTACAAAACCTCTCTTAGAGTTCTCCATTTGGAACCTATTCAAGACTTTGTCAATGTATGCACTTTGGTTTAAACCTATCAAGCGCCTTGATCTATCCCTATAGACCTTTATTCCCAAAATGTAGGCTACTTCACCAAGATCCTTAATGGAAAAACAACTTCCAAGCCAAGCTTTTACACTTTCCATGGTTGGAATGTCATTCCCAAATAGTAGAATGTCATCGACATACAGTACTAAGAAAGTGATGATGCTCCCACTAGCTTTCTTATACACACAAGCTTCATCACCGTTCTTGATGAATCCAAAATTCTTAATTTCTTCATCAAAACGGTGATTCCAACTTCTAGATGCTTGTTTCAATCCATAGATTGATTTCTTTAACTTGCATACTTTTTCAGGATGTTCTGGATCGACAAAACCTTCAGGCTGAACCATATAGACATCTTCATCAAGATATCCATTAAGAAAATCCGTTTTGACATCCAATTGCTAGATCTCATAGTTATAATATGCAGCTATGGCAAATAATATCCTGATTGACTTTAGCATCGCCACAGGCGAGAAGGTCTCATCATAATCAATCCCTTGAGTTTGAGTGAAACCTTTTGCTACAAGTCTTGCTTTGTAAGTATCCAAGTTACCATGCATATCTGTTTTCTTCTTGAAAACCCACTTACTTCCAACTACTTTGGAGTTGAGTGGTGGCACAACCAATTCCCAAACTTAGTTGTCATACATGGATTGCATCTCTATGTTCATGGATTCAAGCCATTTGTCATAATCGAATTTTGAAATTGCATCATGGTATGTGGTTGGTTCATCTGAATCTACCATGTAGCATCCATCCATGAAAAATCCATATCTTTCAGGTGGATTACTAATTCTACCAGATCTGCGAACATTTTGTGTGTTTTGATCAACCTCTTGATCATTTTCAACAACCTCTTGTTCAGTGCTAGTATCAACCAAACGTGTATTGTCTTGTGGTTCTTGATCCTCCTCAAGTTCCACTGTTTTATCACTAGTTCCTTCCATAAGGAACTTAGCTTCCAAGAACTTACCCTTTCGAGCAACAAATACCTTTTGCTCGGTTGGATCGTAGAAATAATATCCTATATCATCTTTAGGATATCCTATAAAGATACACTTAGTGGATCGGACTTCCAATTTATTTGGGGTGTATTGCTTAACATAAGCTTCACAACCCCAAACCCTTAAGAATGATAATGATGGAGGGTTTCCATGCCATATTTCAAAAGGTGTCTTTTCCACTTTCTTGGTTGGGGCCATATTTAGTATACGAACCGCGGAGAGCAAAGCGTAACCCCAAAATGATTGAGGTAATGTGCTTCTAGCCATCATAGATCGAACCATATCTAATAGAGTTCGATTTCTCCTTTCGGACACACCATTGTGTTGTGGTGTTCCAGGTGGAGTAAGTTGTGAGATAATCCCATAACTTCTAAGATGATCTTGAAAGGCTCCACTAAGGTATTCACCTCCTCTATCGGTACGAAGGACTTTGATTGTTTTTTTGAGTTGATTTTCTACTTCACTTTTGAAGTCTTTGAACATTTCAAATGCTTCATCCTTGTGTCGTAGTAAGTACACATAACCATAACGACTATAGTCGTCGATAAAGGTAATGAAGTATTTTTCACCATTCCTAGTCATCGGCTTAAAAGGACCACATACATCTGAATGTATGATACCTAGTATGTCTTTTTCCCTTTCAAAAGTTCCACTAAAGGGTGTCTTGGTCATTTTGCCTTGTAAACAAGATTCGCATACATCAAATGAATTATCTTCATTTGTATTCAAAAGACCATTTTTCTGAAGTGTATGCATGCGATTCTTGCTTATATGTCCAAGGCGACAATGCCAAAGATAGGAATCACTCAAATCCATTTTGAGTTTCTTGTTGGTTACTTGGTACATTGAGCTATCGTATGATGCGTTATCGTGATCTAATTCATAAATACCATTTAAATACATAGCTTTAAAATAAAACACATCATTCATAGCAACATAAATGTCTTGGTTAACAAATTCAAACTTAAAACCACATTGTCTCAAAAGGGAAACTGAAATTATGTTCCTAGTCAAACTAGGAGCATATAAAACATTCTTCAAAATCACTTCCAAACCACTTGGAAGCTTTAAAACGTAGTCTCCTTGAGCTTCGACTTCAACTTTTGCTCTGTTGCCCATAAAGAGACTAGCGTCTCCCTTCTTGTAATGTCTATTTCTTTTGAACCCCTGCAACGAATTGCAAATATGAGTTCCACATCCGGTATCTAGTACCCATGTGTTAGAAGAAATAACATTAAGCTCAACATGTATCATAAAGATAGTACCTGAGGTTTGCCCTGCATCCCTCTTGTTTTTCAACTCTTTGAGATAGGTCGGACAATTTCTCTTCCAATGTCCTATCTCAGCACATTCAAAACATGTGTCATTCATAGCAACCTTTTGCTTCTTCTCTTTTGGTTTGGCGGGTTCTGCTTTAGCTTTTCCTTTTCCCTTTCACTTGACTTGTCCCTTTCTTTTAGCATAGTTTGCTTTAGAGTCGGGGTGGGGCCTCTTCTTGTTGCCTCCTACATTGATCGCTAGGACAGGTAAAGCCTTTTTCCCCATACTTGCTTCGGCCGTTTTGAGCATTGCATGAAGCTCACGAATGCTTTTGTCCCATCCATTCATGTTGTAATTCATTACAAAGCTCTCAAATTTCTTTGTTAAAGAGTTGAGGATCAAATCCGTAGCCAACTCTTTAGAGACGGGACAATTTAGCCTTTCGAGGCGATCAATGTGGCTTTTCATCTTAAGGACATAAGATGATACCGATTGGGTTTCCTCCATTCGACATGCATGAAGCGCCCGAACAGTTTCGAAGCGTTCTACCATTGCTTGTTGTAGGAACATTTCCTTTAACTGGGTAATCATGTCGTATGCCCTGTGATGTTCAAAATCCTTTTGAATTTCGGGAATCATAGTTCCCAACATGAGGCATGAGGCTTGCATGGAGTCCTCGGTATACTTAACCCAATCGTTGTAGGCTTCCACATCTTCCACGTTAGGTTCATCGGGAATAGGATCGTCCAACACATAGGATATCTTCTCTTGCTTGTGAACGATTCTCAAGTTTCGAAACCAATCCATGAAGTTGTTATGGTTGAGACGATCCTTTTCAAGGATGGTTCTTAGTGATAGGTTTTGGACGATTTGGTTAGTCGGGTTTGCATTGTTAGCGGCCATCTACAAAAATTTAACAACTTCAATTTTAGTATTTTCGATATTATTATATTTTAATCATTAATACCCTTTTGTGTCTTAAAGACAATTAATAATTAAAATCTAGAATCCAACATTATATTTAAATATTGGTTAGGTGACCTTTATCCCTCTATTTAAATTAACAAGGTAGTCAACGTTTGACAATTGCAACTCTTTGCAATTTCTAGCCATATGGGATCGGTAAAACATCTTTATGTTTAGTTGGCATGTTTAATCCCATCAACACCTTTGTTCCCCATGCTTCGGTGACCCTAAGTTCATGGTTTTTAAATCAAGTCGTCCAACTTACACACACGTGTGAGTTTATACACATAAGTGGTTAGGTGACCTTTATCCCACAAACATGGTAAACCCACCTCGAACATACAAGTTCCCTCAAATGTGGTTAGGTGACCTTTATCCCACAAACAAGTTCCTAAGTGTTTCGAGTGTTGTATAAAAGGATGGTGTTTGACTTGTTTTCTTAAAGGGATTTTTAATATTTCAAAATTCTAGTTTAGAAAATATTATGTACCATACATTTGCATGTATTCAAATCAATGGTACTTTAATGAAAACTAATTTTCAAGGTTCTTTTTAATAAAACCCATTTTATTATAAAATCATTAATTTTTAATAAAACCTTTATTAATCATTTTAATGATTTAGTTAAGAACCAATTTTACGCTTGTTGTTGATTATTAGTTTGTTAAGTCATGCATATCGACATATCATCTAAAAGAACAAAATAAGCAACCAAACAAGCATATCATACATAATAATAGGTGCATAACCATAGCCAACTATTTTTGACAACACTTGTTAGCCGAAACAAGTGTGCCAAAAGGTCCTTCCTAAGGGGTGAAAAATGACACAAGTAATGTGTCGATGAACTCCCACTTGATCCCGCATCCAAATGCTTCAAGTCTCCATCTTGTGTTGTGATTTCTCCACCTTCTTTGAGCTTCCAAAAGCCTTTTATTTTCAGCTCCAAACTCCTTTGGACTTCAAAAAATGTGTTTTGGTTATCGGGTTAAAATCCCGTTGAGAACGATGAAGTTCTTTGGACCGAATATTATGGTCCAAACCAAAACCGCATTTTTGTGTGCATCTTCTTTTACAAAATATATCCTAATACATTTTTTCTAGTAAAATAAAATGCACCTAATCTATTTATTTTACATACCAAATAAAATAAATAATTTACATATCTTCTAATGGAAGAACAAAATAATAATTATTACAACCCATTGAAATAATAATAAAATGAATCACAACACAATCATTCAACACAAGGTCATGGCTAGGTCATATGCACCAAAATATATATCCATATATATATATATATATATATATATATATATAAATTATAAGAAGCTTAAAAAAATGGTTCCCTTTTATGACCATTTTCGGCTATGTACTAAAAAACCGAAAAGGTAAGTTTTGTCTAAACAAACAAATCATCCATATGAAATAATTTTTCAAGATTCTCTTATGCATCTAAGAAAATAATCTTGAAAAACAAAGGGATAACCATATTAAAATTTTCGGCCATAGGGTTTTATTCAAACCCGAAACCCGAAATTTTAATCTTATTGAAGCATGCACTCATATAAGCGGCTATGATACAATTGATGGGATTTTAACATGTTTATCAAATTAATTTCATCCATATGAAATAAAAACGCAGCGGAAATAATATTTAAAACATGTTTCCTTTTAAGATATAAATTTCATTTATAAGCAAAATCCCAAAACCCGGATCCATATATGAACATGCATACTATCAAACACAACCATAGGGTGTTTAGAATACTACCTTCTTGGAGTAATAGAATGATGAAACGAATGATGATTCTTGAAATGGTTATCCTCAAGAGTAGAAGACCTCAAGCTTGTCACACCCCGACCACGTAAAACGAGAAACACGTGGCGGAAACGTCGGGTAGTGTTGTAACAGAATTATTGTTTCACAACCATGGAAATTAAAATTACGTTTTATTTATCAACAAGAGAGTTACATTGTCTATAAACATGAAACTAAGAGTACATAACATAATTAAACTAAGTCTATCTTCGTTTTATGTCTCTAAGGCACAGGTCCGCCCTAATGTCACGATCATCATCCTAAGCGACAGCTCCTGAAAACACATGTGAAAATAGGTATGTCAGCATAAAAATGCCTGTGAGATACATAGGTTTAGTGAAAATAGGATTCATGACTTGGGTTTTTAAAGGTAGGTTTAATAAAAATTAGTCATTAATCTGGTTAAGTGTTTTCTTTTATAAATCGTATGAAAACTCGATAAGTAATCAGACTATATAAAAGAATGGTGTATGGTTAATAAAATAACCGAGTAAAATGAGTTGGATAAAATAAACTGTTTTGTAAGACAATGTCTTGTGAAAAATAAGTTGTTTATGTAAAATGTAATATGTCAAATATTGAAATGATTTAAGTAACGTTACGACATGTAATATCATACAAGCACTTCTATATAGGAAGTACCAGCAGTGTATCCACCATGCTTGTATCATATTGCACACGCCTCGTTACTCAAATCACTTACCCAAACCAACCACCATTGTAAATTGTTCATGTATAAATCAATTGTCAAGTGTTATTGTGTAAACCATATCAAAATGTCTATGTCTAATGTAAATCACTAAATGTGTATATCAATGTCAAAATGTTTATGTTTAATGTAAATCATGAATTGTGTATCCACAAATATCATGTATGGCAAGTGAAATACATCAACTAAACCATAGGTAAAATGCACAAAAACAGGGTGTCGAATTAAACATAGTTTAAATCAAAGTTATATTTTGTGGAACAAATGCATGCTATATTGATACAAACATATATGCGGTATTGTTATAATGCATACATTCAAGCCTTGTGACTGTGGTGATAGACCTTTAAACAAATTAAAGATTCATCTGTGTTATGTTTATCGAATTTGGTCATTCCTTCCATCCAAACATACCTAGGATGTCAGGAACGGGAGTTGTCAATTCCTATGGTACCACTACCTACTAACGAATGGCGTGATCAATGTTAGTGAATGTATATTGTCCCATTTGAACAAACCAAATGTCATACCAAAATGTAAGCATGTGATGAATAACAATTGTACTAAGTATGCAACCAATGGACATACATAGCATGTAACGTGATGTAAAATAATGCACTAAGTATGCACTAAATGGACATACATAGCAGAAACATAATGAAATCATGTACTATAAATGTACTAATGAACATAACAAGCATATGATATGAAAACATGAAAGGCACGAAAGTAACAAGTAGGCACATGTGTTTCACCCCAAAATGTTTGGAAAAACAGTAAAGAGGGGTCTATGTACTCACTTGAGATTGCCTAGAAGTCCTTGCGTAACAACCAAACAATGCTAGAGATCACGGAAAATCAAACGGCACCTAATATAGGCAACTACGTTAATACACCGGACCTAAATCGGAGGATCGGATAGAATGAGGGTTCGTAAACCAAATGAGTATGAGAACTCATGTAATATGGTTTAACAAAGCCTACATACTAAATGAAACATAACCTAAGTGCTTACGACCCATTACGACCCGTTTAGGTAGCTTATTCTACTTTAACGCGTCGTTCGCGTAAAACGCGTTCGGAATGCCTAACTAGCCCTATGATAAGTAAAATATGCCTTAACATGTCTAATATTGTTGCCAAAATAGTTTAGATATCAAAAGTTATGTTACATATGCTTAATATGAATTTTGGCGTAAAAAGGGCAATTTGGTCATTTACCTAAGGCATATAAACTACCTATCATACAACTAACTAAACGTCGTGACCATAAAGTATAACCTCGGAAGGTTATTCCCTATACAACTATGGTCACCTAATGTGTTTGGTCGGATCCTAATGATCGACCAAACGGGTCGGGTTCGAAAGTATAAGCGATTGTTTAGATCGCTTACCTTTACGACCCTAGACAAGCACAAAACTAAAAGTCACGAGCTAAGCATATTAAAACATGCTTACCTAAGTTTAGAAAACAGGTTTGGTATCAAAACAAATGGTTTTGATACCCAAGAGTAGTTTGGTTACAAAATACGCAAGAATGCGCATTTTGGCCGAAACTACGACTCGTCACTGAGCCTAGATAACGTGGTAAACCGTAGGTATAGTCACTAGGGACTATAACCATCGTGATTACGCTCACGTTATGAAGTTCAAACGAACTTTGCATTGACCATAAACTGGTCAATGTAGAAAGTCAAACAAAGTTTGACTTTAACGCTAAAAGAATAAAAAGAACGAAGGAATACTTACAAAGGGTCCCCGAAAGCTTTGATTTCTCAAGTATTCTCAGGTATGAAGTGGTCTCACTTCAACTTAGAGAACTCTCAAGAATTCAAGTGGGTTTTGAAAGTGAAAGGGTTGGGTATTTATAGGAATGTTGGAACCATTAAGATCGTTTATCGAATAACGTGCTTCAATCTCATCCCCACATTTGTTGCAACACCTTGGTACCCAAATTGCCCCCTTATGATCAGGAAATGACAAGTGTGGGTGAGCAGATGAGTGTATAATAGCTATTTAAACATGTTTTACTGATCTGGGAGTCTGACACGGGCCACGTAAGGGACACCCCAGGGCTTACGCGGGCCGCCTGGGTCTTCTGATCAGAAGCAAACTTTAAAAAATGACAGTTTTGGTCCCTGTTATGCATTAAAGCCATTTCCGACACGTTTAAGGCCCGTTAAGCCAACGTTAAGGCCCTAAAATGATTTCTAAACATTGTGGACATGAAACATGCTCAAAAATATGCCGGATGTTGGTTCGTTTGGTCGTATGATCGCGATGTTCGCTTAATTACGACGGAATGCGCATAAGCGCGAAAAACGATCCAAATTGCGCAACGAATGGATTTTTCTCATGCCAAACACTAAAATAAAATATTTTAGTGCTTACATAAATTTTTGGATATCTGGATGTATTCAGAACGTAAGTTATGTGCGAAAATGCAAACTTATGCACTTTTTGACGCTTTTAGTCCCTGAATGACCCAAAAGTTTATTTTAGCACACTGAACCCCTCAAAGCCTATTTCTAAGCTATATAAAGGATATTTTGGGTATGTTTAACTTATGGTCATGTTTCGGAATGTCTGTTACAGTTCAAATTGGCATACTTTCGCAGTTTGTCAAATTTAGTCCCGGTAGGCGAATTAACTTGTTTTTGCCATACCAAAGCCTTCAAAACTTATTTCTAATTTATATAAAGGTTATTTAAGGTATGTTAAGTATATGTTGATGTTCCGTAGTATTTTTCGTGTTAAACTGATTACGTTTACGCACCAGTTTGCGTATAACTCTCCAGAAAGCGATATAGAGTTTAAAATTGAACAAAAGTCAAAACATGAAAAATGTCAAACATAAACAAACAAACATTGGGATCAAATAACTTTGTTTTATTGATAAATGAACTGTTTACAATGATTACAAACACAGGTGTCACAGTCTCCCCTACTTGTGGAAATTTCATCCCGAAATTTATTTAGAGGAAACTCGTGGGAATAGATGTGGATACTTCGCCTTCATTTGATCTTCACATTCCCAAGTAAACTCAGGTCCACGTTTAGATTCCCAGCGAACTTTGACCAATGGAATGTGCTTGCGTTTGAGCCACTTGACTTCACGTTCCATGATTTTCACTGGCTTCTCAACAAATTTCAGTGTTTTATCAACACGAATTTCGTCAAGTGGTATGTGGAGGTTCTCATCAGCTAAACACTTCTTGAGATTGGACACGTGAAAGGTTGGATGAACATTTCCAAGTTCAGGAGGTAACTCAAGTCTGTAGGCTACCTTACCGATTCTTTCGACGATCTTGAATGGTCCCACGTATCAAGGTGCAAGTTTTCCTTTCTTTACAAATTTGATCACACCTTTCCAAGGTGAGACCTTAAGTAATACTCGATCACCGACTTGAAATTCCATGGGCTTGCGTCCTTGGTCCGCGTAACTCTTTTGACGGCTTCTAGCTGTTTGAAGGTTATCACGAACTTTCTTAACAGTTGTCTCTAAAATGAGGGCAGGTCCAGTAAGCTAAGCCTCACCGATCTCATTCCAGCAGACTGGTGAACGACATTTTCGACCATAGAGAGCTTCAAAAGGAGCCATGTTGATGCTGGAGTGATAACTGTTGTTGTAGGAGAATTCAATTAACGGAAGATGTGAATCCCAACTACCAACAAAATCGATCACACAAGCTGTAAGCATATCCTCCAGAGTCTGGATTGTTCTTTCAGATTGACCATCCGTTTGCGGATGATAAGCTATGCTCAGATTAAGTTGGGTCCCCATAGCAGATTGCATGGTTCTCCAAAAATGAGAAGTGAAGCAAGCATCTCTGTCAGAAATGATGTTCAAAGGAACACCATGTCGAGCTACAATTTCATCCACATAGATTTTAGCAAGTTTGTCAGCAGAAAAATCCTCACGGATTGGCAAGAAATGCGCCGACTTAGTAAGACGATCAAAAACTACCCAGATGGCATCATGACCTTTCTTTGTGCGCGGAAGTTTGGTAATAAGATCCATAGTAATGTTTTCCCATTTCCAAACTGGGATCTCTGGTTGCACCAATAAACCAAAAGGACGCTGATGTTCAGCCTTAACCCTAAGACAAGTAAGCCATTTTGATACTTTTAAGGCAACGTCTTTCTTCATACCAGGCCACCAATACTGAATACGAAGATCCTTATACATCTTATCTGAGCCAGGATGAATAGAATAACGAGACTTATGGGCTTCATCCATAAGCAAGGTGCGAAGGTTATCTTGGCTTGGGACCCACAAACGGTCCATGAAGTAATACGATCCGTTGTCCTTTAGTTCCAGATCAGGGGTTATGTGATAGGGAAATTCCTTATCCATCAAACCTTGTGAAACACAAGTGTGTTGAGCCTGAGAAATGCGGGCTTGGATATCGGATCGAGCTTGAATATCAGTTTGAACACGAACATAATGAAGCTTAGTACGTTCCTTACGACTCAATGCATCGGCTACGACATTCGCCTTACCAGGATGGTAGCGAATTTCGCAGTCATAGTCGTTTAGAAGCTCAACCCAACGTCGTTGCCTCATGTTGAGTTCTTTCTGATTGAAGATATGCTGAAGACTTTTGTGGTCCGTGAAAACCACACATTTTGTACTGTACAAATAGTGTCTCCAGATCTTAAGAGCGAAGACAACTGCACCCAACTCAAGATCATGAGTGGTGTAGTTCTTCTCATGTATCTTCAACTGCCTCGATGCATATGCTATGACTTTGTTTCTTTGCATCAGAACGCAACCAAGACCCAATTTAGATGCATCGTAATAAATGACGAAATCATCATTGCCCTCAGGAAAAGTCAGAACAGGCGCGTTACAAAGCTTCTGCTTCAAGTTTTGAAAAGCTTCCTCTTGTTTGAATCCCCAATCAAAGGGCTTGTTCTTCTAAGTTAGAGCAGTTAGAGGAACTGCAATCTTTGAGAAGTTTTCAATGAAGCGGCGATAATAACCCACAAGTCCAAGAAAAGAACGAACTTCAGTAGGAGTAGTAGGCGTATCCCAATCCTTAATCGCACTGATCTTGGAGGGATCTACATGAATACCTTGTTCGTTGACAATATGCCCCAAAAATTGAACTTCCTTGAGCCAAAACTCGCACTTGGAGAATTTGGCGCAAAGTTTCTCTTTCTTCAGGAGTTCCAGAGTAAGACGAAGATGTTGCTCATGATCAGATCGCGTCTTAGAATAAATCAAGATGTCATCAATAAAAACAATGACGAACTGATCCAAATAAGGCTTGCAGACCCTATTCATTAAGTCCATGAAAACAGCAGGAGCATTAGTCAAACCGAACGGCATGACTGTGAACTCATAATGCCCATAACGAGTGCGGAACGCTGTCTTGGGAATATCTTCTTCATGCACACGAAGTTGATGATATCCAGATCGCAGATCAATCTGTGAAAAATAAGACGCGCCCTGTAACTGATCAAAGAGATCATCGATGCGAGGTAGGGGATATCGATTCTTGATGGTAAGCTTGTTAAGCTCACGATAATCGATACACATCCTAAAAGATCCATCCTTCTTCTTGACAAAAAGAACGGGAGCACCCCAAGGTGAAAAGCTAGGACGGATAAAACCTTTGTCAGAGAGCTCCTGAAGCTGCTTAGACAACTCTTGCATCTCAGACGGTGCAAGACGATATGGAGATCTGGCAATGGGATTTGAACCAGGTACGAGATCAATACGGAACTCAACTTGGTGTGCTGGGGGTAGACCAGGTAACTCTTCAGGAAACACATCAGGATAATCCCGAACAACAGGGATATCTTGAATAGACTTACCTTTGCCCTTATCTGCTACAACATGTGCCAAAAAGGCCACATAGTTCTTTCGTAGGTACCTCCAAGCTTTAAAACAAGACATGAGTTTGAGACCACCAGCAGGATCTCACCTGTCGAAAGCCGCACACGAACAATCTTCTCAAAACAAACTACCTCTGCGCGATGCTTGGCTAACCAATCCATACCCATAATAACGTCGAAGCTTCCAAGTTGCATAGGCGTGAGGTCAATAAGAAAAAGATGGTCGTTAAGGTTCAACTGGCAGTTGCGAAGAATAGAATCAAGAACAATGGGTTCACCACTAGCAACTTCTACTGTCAAGGGTTTTCCTAGTTTCGTTCTAGACATGCGAAGCAATGGCTCAAAAGATAATGACACAAAACTCTTATCGGCACCCGAATCAAAAAGAACAGATGCAGGCTGATTATTAATAAAGAACGTACCGTTCACCACTTCATTGTCTGCTTGTGCCTCTTGTACATTCATGTTGAAGACTCGCCCTCGAGCCTGAGCCTGATTCTGATTTTGATTTGGATTAGCATTCACCAATCTTGGACACTGATTACAGTAGTGGGTCAGATCCCCACAGTTGTAACAAGAACCTGGCGGGTAGTGTGGTCGTGCAGCTTGACCTTGTTGCTGAGCAGGAGGCTGAGCAACTCGTTGAGCCGGGTTCTAAACTGCCTGATTCTGAGCAAAACGACAAACATCAGCAAGATGACCTGACTTCCCACAGTTAGTACAGAAACGACACGGAAGTTGCGGCTGATGGTGACTGTTGCATCTATTGCACAAAGGTGCATTCCCTCCATAACGCTTCTTCGCTGGAGGCTGTGCGGGTTGGTTGGGAGTTGCCTGGTTAACTTGGGCAATGACAGCAAAATTTTGGGAAGCCTTACGCTTCCTTGACCCTTTCGAAGAACCAGATTCCTTACCCTTCTTGTTCTTTCCCTTCTTGTCATCCTCTTTGTCAGACGCCTGCTTCTTACCTTTGTCACCCTTTTTATGCAGCTTTCCCTTTCGAACCTGCGACTCATTCAATGTCGCTGCTAACTCGATCGCCTGACGGAGTGTGGTAGGGTTACTACCAGTAATGACGTCTTGTACTGAGTTAGGTAGACCATCGATGTACCTTTCGATAGCCTTGTCGAGTGGGGTAACAATTGTTGGGCAAAGCAGACTCAACTCCTCATATCTATCAGTATACGCCCTGTGTTCGCCACTATCCTGTTTCAGATCATCAAACTCCCTTTCTAGAGCTCGCAGCTCATGACGAGGACAAAACTCCCTCATCATAAGGGCTCTAAGTTCAGCCCAAGTTTGTGCTAGAGCAACTTCTACACCCCGGTCTCTCATAACCCCGTTCCACCACGTAAGAGCCCTCATCTGAAACACACTCGAAGAAAACTCGACCTTGCGATTATTAGGACACTGAACGTGACGGAAAGTGTTCTCAATGCTCTCGAACCATTGAAGAAGCCCAGTTGCTCCCTCAGAACCACTAAACTTGAGTGGTTTAGCCGAGTTGAAACTCTTGAAATTGCATGGAGCATGATTGTTGTTGTTGGCTTGGTTCCATTGAGTAATAATATTTGGGAACGCAGCAGCCATTTGCTGTGCAATGATTTCTGCCAGTTCGGCATTCGCTATCTGATTGTCGCGTCGATGAGGCATTCTAAAAGAGGAAAACATGAAAGGAAACGAGTGAGATGATTAGGTGAAAAGAATGAGATGATACAAAAATCAACAAACGCAAAGATGGTGGTTATTCGTCCGCATCACAAAGCAAGCAAACGACACACAGTGACTAATCAAAGTAAATGGGTCAAAAATAATGTATTGCAAAGACATGCTCACCTATAAGTGAACACTCACACCAAGAGTTCCCAGGTAAGAGTGACTGGTCCGATTATGTGGATTTGTACGAACACTCTAGCCTTAGACAGAAAACCCAGGGTATAGGCATTCACTCTTCCAGTTTGCACGTGTTCACACTATTACGAACCCAAAACTTTGACGAGATTTTGAAAATTCAAAGGGGATTAAAACCTTATAACAGAGGGTTAAAAACCTTGTAATAAATCATTTAAAAACAGATGATTGATTTTCAAAAATCGTTTCGGAAAATTGGGTTCTTGTTTTGGTAATCACCTAAGGATAGGTGAAGTGCATGTTTTAAGATCGAAACACAAGACAACTTGTGTTAGGGTCCTAGAAAAGGTATAGTCTAGGTCAAAGTATTACTAATAACCTAATTCCCTATAATCATTGGCTATGATACCAACTTTTCTGTCACACCCCGACCACGTAAAGCGAGAAACACGTGGCGGAAACGTCGGGGAGTATTGTAACAGAATTATTGTTTCACAACCATGGAAATTAAAATTACGTTTTATTTATCAACAAGAGAGTTACATTGTCTTTAAACATGAAACCAAGAGTACATAACATAATTAAACTAAGTCTATCTTCGTTTTATGTCTCTAAGGCACAGGTCCGCCCTAATGTCACGATCATCATCCTAAGCGACAGCTCCTGAAAACACATGTGAAAATAGGTACGTCAGCATAAAAATGCATGTGAGATACATAGGTTTAGTGAAAATAGGATTCATGACTTGGGTTTTAAAAGATAGGTTTAATAAAAATTAGTCATGAATCTGGTTATGTGTTTTCTTTTATAAATCGTATGAAAACTCGATAAGTAATCAGACTATATAAAAGAATCGTGTATGGTTAATAAAATAACCGAGTAAAATTAGTTGGATAAAATAAACTGTTTTGTAAGACAATGTCTTGTGAAAAATAAGTTGTTTATGTAAAATGTAATATTTCAAATATTGAAATGATTTAAGTGATGGGATTTTAACATGTTTATCAAAGCAATTTCATCCATATGAAATAAAAACGCAGCGGAAAATAAGTTTAAAAACATGTTACTTTTATAAGATATAAAACCATTTATATGCAAAATCCCAAAACCCGGATCCATATATGAGATGTATACTATCAAACACAACCATAGGATGTTTAGAAAACTACCTTCTTGAAGTACAAGGATTATGAAACGGATGATGCTTCTTGAAATGGTTGTCTTCAAGAGTAGAAGACCTCAAGCTTGTATACCCCAAGCTTCCAACAAACACCACAAGTTTAGCTAGGATTTAACACTTGAAGATCAAAATTTGAACACTTGAAAGAACCCTCTTATGGCCGAAAATTAGAGAACAAAATTCAGCTCACTCTTTCATTTTTGGTCATACATTTTATTTAAATATTAGAGAGAATATTGTCAAAACCAAGACCCAATCAAAATCTCTTACACATGCAAAGTTGCATGTCATAACATTGGACCAACATGGGTCTTGGGAAGACCCCCAAAGTGGACGGCCCCTTAGGGGTTTTAAAAAAAATTTTTTTTTTTTTTATAACAAATAAAGTCTTGTTTAATTTTATAACTTTTATAAAATTATAACACTATGTTTGCAAGACTTTATATAATCTTTTATAATGTCATTTAACCTATTAAATAACAAAATAAAATATTCTCTCAAAATAAATTATCCACATAATTTATTGGTTTCTCAAGTGTAATTATTTAGAAAACCAATTTCTAAATATTGTAAGTGTTAATATTTATTTGTTTGATCATATCACAAATAAATAATATAAGTGTTTGTCTAGCTTGTTATTGGGTATGACTCGACTTGGATCATAACGTACTAGCCACATCAATTTATTATGTGTCTTGGGCATACAGAGTCCAACAATCTCCCACTTGCACAAGATACATAGAAGATTGATGCAAGCAGTAAATGACGCCTAACTACGATTTACTACCCCCAATACGTATGACTGTATTTGCCATTCAATAACATCATCCCTTTCAAGTCCCTTACTTGAACATGATTTAGGTGAATTTATCATTTATCCTTTCGTTACAGATGTCATGTTAAATCCAGAGACACAGAGTGATCACTCTCTGTTGATTTAACTTTAGCAGGCCTTAGACATCTTACTCTCAACGAATAAGAGGAACAAATCCCTTCTTGACTACATACGTCTCTCACAATCACCTTGTACCACACCTGAGCTTAGCCTTATGTACTGTCATATTACTAACAGCGAAGAAAAAGTCAAGGTATAATATTTGGCGAATATCAAGACCCAATATGTATCTCAGGTCAGAGGATACTATGATATTCGCCTTTACTCAAAATTTACTTATAATCAATCACAAATGATTCCATGCAGTAATATTTGAGAGCGAGCCAGTCCAATATTTGTATCCCACAAATATCTATGAACTTTGGCAGCAACACTTTGCTCTATATTCATTCTAAATGAATATCCACCAATCCAAGTTCATAATAGTCTTACATTCATATTTGTTCCCACAATTATGATCGACTACGGACATTTAGAATAATTAACTTATTCACGGATTTAAACATGCTAATATGAAACATAACTCAAAATACCATAAAAGAGTTAAATTAATAATTGTTTCAATATCCAAATACAAAATTAGATCAAATCCAATCACTAGAATATCGAAGTCCTAAGGAACATGTATGACCCTCATGTTTTCCCCTGTCAAGGAGCTTCGTGAGTGGATCCGCAATGTTTTGATCTGTGTGAACTTGGCGGATACATATCTTTCCCTTTTCAACTTCATCCCTTATGTAGTTGAATCTCCGCTCGATATGTCTAGTCTTTTGGTGCGCACGAGGTTCCTTGATTTGAGCAATCGCACCCTCGTTATCACAAAAGATCTCTAGGGGGTCTTGAATGGTAGGGACCACCCCTAGGTCGGCTATAAATTTCTTCAGCCATCCAGCTTCCTGGGCTGCCAATGAAGCGGCGATGTATTCTGATTCTGTAGTGGACAATGCTACCACGTCTTGTTTTCAGCTCTTCCAAGAGACTGCTCCACCATTTAATATGAAGACATACCCCGATTGCGATCGAGAATCACTTCGATCGGTTTGGAAACTCGCGTCCGTGTAACCCTTTACAACGAGCTCCTCCTCACCAGATCCATATATTAAGAACATATCCTTAGTCCTCCTAAGATATTTCAATATGCTTTTAACAGACATCCAATGACTGTTACCTGGATTCTGCTGGTATCTACTGGTCATGCTCAAGGCGCATGAAACGTCCGGTCTGGTGCATATCATTGCATACATGATGGATCCTATAGCTGACGCATATGGGATTCTTTTCATTTTCTCTTACACATCCTTTGAGCTTGGACATTAAGATGTGTTCAATATTGTCCCCTTTTGAATAGGTACAAAACCTCTCTTAGAGTTCTCCATTTGGAACCTATTCAAGACTTTGTCAATGTATGCACTTTGGTTTAAACCTATCAAGCGCCTTGATCTATCGCTATAGACCTTTATTCCCAGAATGTAGGCGACTTCACCAAGATCCTTAATGGAAAAACAACTTCCAAGCCAAGCTTTTACACCTTCCATGGTTGGAATGTCATTCCCAAATAGTAGAATGTCATCGACATACAATACTAAGAAAGTGATGATGCTCCCACTAGCTTTCTTATACACATAAGCTTCATCACCGTTCTTGATGAATCCAAAATTCTTAATTTCTTCATCAAAACGATGATTCCAACTTCTAGATGCTTGTTTCAATCCATAGATTGATTTCTTTAACTTGCATACTTTGTCAGGACATTTTGGATCGACAAAACCTTCAGGCTGAACCATATAGACATCTTCATCAAGATATCCATTAAGAAAAGCCGTTTTGACATCCAATTGCCAGATCTCATAGTCATAATATGCAGCTATGGCAAATAATATCCTGATTGACTTTAGCATCGCCACAGGCGAGAAGGTCTCATCATAATCAATCCTTTGAGTTTGAGTGAAACCTTTTGCTACAAGTCTTGCTTTATAAGTATCCAAGTTACCATGCATATCCGTTTTCTTCTTGAAAACCCACTTACTTCCAACTACTTTGGAGTTGAGTGGTGGCACAACCAATTCCCAAACTTGGTTGTCATACATGGATTGCATCTCTATATTCATGGCTTCAAGCCATTTGTCACAATCAGATTTTGACATTGCATCATGGTATGTGGTTGGTTCATCTGAATCTACCACGTAACATCCATCCATGAAAAATCCATATCTTTCAGGTGGATTACTAATTCTACCAGATCTGCGAACATTTTGTGTGTTCTGATCAACCTCTTGATCATTTTCAACAACCTCTTGTTGAGTGCTAGTATCAACCAAACGTGTATCGTCTTGTGGTTCTTGATCCTCCTCAAGTTCTACTGTTCTACTACTAGTTCCTTCCATAAGGAATTTAGCTTCTAAGAACTTACCCTTTCGAGCAACAAATACCTTTTGCTCGGTTGGATCGTAGAAATAATATCCTATATCATCTTTAGGATATCCTACAAAGATACACTTAGTAGATCGGACTTCCAATTTATTTGGAGTGTATTGCTTAACATAAGCTTCACAACCCCAAACCCTTAAGAATGATAATGATGGAGGGTTTCCATGCCATATTTCAAAAGGTGTCCTTTCCACTTTCTTGGTTGGGGCCATATTTATTATACGGACTGCGGAGAGCAAAGCGTAACCCCAAAATGATAGAGGTAATGTGCTTCTAGCCATCATAGATCGAACCATATCTAATAGAGTTCGATTTCTCCTTTCGGACACACCATTGTGTTGTGGTGTTCCAGGTGGAGTAAGTTGTGAAATGATTCCATAACTTCTAAGATGATCTTGAAAAGCACCACTTAGGTATTCACCTCCTCTATCGGTACGAAGGACTTTAATTGTTTTCTTGAGTTGATTTTCTACTTCACTTTTGAAGTCTTTGAACATTTCAAATGCTTCATCCTTGTGTCTTAGTAAGTACACATATCCATAACGACTATAGTCGTCGGTAAAGGTAATGAAGTATCTTTCACCATTCCTAGTCATTGGCTTAAAAGGACCACATACATCCGAATGTATGATACCTAGTAAGTCTTTTGCCCTTTCAAAAGTTCCACTAAAGGGTGTCTTGGTCATTTTGCATTGTAAACAAGATTCGCATACATCAAATGAATTATCTTCATTTGTATTCAGAAGACCATTTTTCTGAAGTGTATGCATGCGATTCTTGCTTATATGTCTAAGGCGACAATGCCAAAGATAGGAATCACTCAAATCCATTTTTAGTTTCTTGTTGGTTACTTGGTACATTGAGCTATCGTATGATGCGTTATCATGATCTAATTCATAAATACCATTTAAAGATATAGCTTTAAAATAAAACACATCATTCTTAGAAACATAAATATCGTAGTTAACAAATTCGAAATTGAAACCAGATTGTTTTAAAAGGGAAACAGGAATTATGTTCCTAGTCAAACTAGGAGAATATAAAACATTCTTCAAAATCACTTCTAAACCACTTGGAAGCTTTAAAACGTAGTCTCCTTGAGCTTCGACTTCAACTTTTGCTCCGTTGCCCATAAAGAGACTACTGTCTCCCTTCTTGTAATGTCTACTTCTTCTGAACCCCTGCAACGAATTGCAAATATGAGTTCCAAATACGGTATCTAATACCCATGTGTTAGAAGAAATAACATTAAGCTCAACATGTATCATAAAGATAGTACCTGAGGTTTGCCCTGCATCCCTCTTGTTTTTCAACTCCTTGAGATAGGTTGGACAATTTCTCTTCCAATGTCCTATCTCACCACATTCAAAACATGGGTCATTTGTAGCAACCTTTTTCTTCTTCTCCTTCGGTTTGGTGGGTTCTGCTTTTGATTTTCCTTTTCCCTTTCCCTTAACGTGTCCCTTTCTTTTAGCATAGGTTGCTTTAGAGTCGGGGTGGGGCCTCTTCTTGTTGCCTCCTTCATTGATCGCTAGGACGGGTAAAGCCTTTTTGCCCATACTTGCTTCGGCCGTCTTGAGCATTGCATGAAGTTCACCAATGCTCTTGTCCCATCCATTCATGTTGTAATTCATTACAAAACTCTCAAATTTCTTTGTTAAAGAGTTGAGGATCAAATCCGTAGCCAACTCTTTAGAGACGGGACAATTTAGCCGTTCGAGGCGATCAATGTGGCTTTTCATCTTGAGAACATAAGATGATACCGATTGGGTTTCCTCCATTCGACATGCATGAAGCGCCCGAACAGTTTCGAAGCGTTCTACCCTTGCTTGTTGTAGGAACATTTCCTTTAACTAGGTAATCATGTCGTATGCCCCGTGGTGTTCAAAATCCTTTTGAATTTCGGGAATCATAGTTCCCAACATGAGGCATGAGGCTTGCATGGAGTCCTCGGTATACTTAACCCAATCGTTGTAGGCTTCCACATCTTCCACGTTAGGTTCATCGGGAATAGGATCGTCCAACACATAGGATATCTTCTCTTGCTTGAGAACGATTCTCAAGTTTCGAAACCAATCCATGAAGTTGTTATGGTTGAGACGATCCTTTTCAAGGATGGTTCTTAGTGACAGGTTTCGGACGGTTTGGTTAATCGGGTTTGCATTGTTAGCGGCCATCTACAAAATTTAACTAGTTCAATTTTAGTCTTTTCGATATTATTATATTTTAATCATTAATACCCTTTTGTGTCTTAAAGACAATTAATAATTAAAATTTAGAATCCAACGTTATATTTAAATATTGGTTAGGTGACCTTTATCCCTTTATTTAAATTAATAAGGTAGTCAACGTTTTGACAATTGCAACTTTTTGCAACTTCTAGTCATATGGGATCGGTTAAACATCTTTATGTTTAGTTGGCATGTTTAATCCCATCAACACCTTTGTTCCCCATGCTTCGGTGACCCTAAGTTCATGGTTTCCAAATCAAGTCGTCCAACTTACACACACATGTGAGTTTATTCACATAAGTGGTTAGGTGACCTTTATCCCACAAACATGGTAAACTCACCTCGAACATACAAGTTCCCTCAAATGTGGTTAGGTGACCTTTATCCCACAATAAGAGTTCCCAAGTGTTTCGAGTGTTGTATAAAAGGATGGTGTTTGACTTGTTTTATAAAAGGGTTTTTAATATTTCAAAATTCTAGTTTAGAAAATATTATGTACCACACATTTGCATGCATTCAAATCAATGGTACTTTAGTGAAAACTAATTTTCATGGTTCTTTTTAATAAAACCCATTTTATTATAAAATCATTAATTTTTAATAAAACCTTTATTAATCATTTTAATGATTTTGTCAAGAACCAATTTTACGCTTGTTGTTGATTATTAGTTTGTTAAGTCATGCATATCTACATATCATCTAAACAACAAAATAAACAACCACACAAGCATAACAATAGGTGCATAACCATAGCCAACTATTTTGACAACACTTGTTAGCCGAAACAAGTGTGCCAAAAGGTCCTTCCTAAAGGGTGAAAAATGACACAAGTAATGTGTCGATGAACTCCCACTTGATCCCGCATCCAAATGCTTCAAGTCTCCTTCTTGTGTTGTGATTTCTCCATTCTCTTTGAGCTTCCAAAAGTCTTTTATTTTCAGCCCCAAACTCCTTTGGACTTCAAAAAATGTGTTTTAGTTATCGGGTTAAAATCCCGTAGAGAACGATGAAGTCCTTTGGACCGAATATTATGGTCCAAACCAAAACCGCATTTTTGTGTGCATCTTCTTTTACAAAATATATCCTAATACATTTTTCTAGTAAAATAAAATGCACCTAATCTATTTATTTTACAAACCAAAAAAAATAAATAAATTACACATCTTCTAATGGAAGAACAAAATAATAATTATTACAACCCATTTAAATAATTAATCACAACACAATCATTCAACACAAGGTTATGGCTAGGTCATATGCACCAAAATATATATCCAAATATATATATATATTAATTTCAAGAAGCATAAAAAAAATGGTTCCCTTTTATAAACATTTTCGGCTATTTTCAAAAACCGAAAAGTTAAGTTTTGTCCAAACAAACAAATCATCGATATGAAATAATTTTTCAAGATTCATTTATGCATGTAAGAATATAATCTTGAAAAACAAAGGGATAACCATACTTAAAATTTCGGCCATAGGGTTTTCACCAAACCCGAAACCCGAAATTTTTAATCTATTGAAGTATGCACTCATATAAGCGGCTCTAGATGCCATTGATGGGATTTTAACATGTTTATCAAAGCAATTTCATCCATATGAAATAAAAACGCAGCGGAAAATAAGTTTAAAAACATGTTACTTTTATAAGATATAAAACCATTTATATGCAAAATCCCAAAACCCGGATCCATATATGAGATGTATACTATCAAACACAACCATAGGATGTTTAGAAAACTACCTTCTTGAAGTACAAGGATTATGAAACGGATGATGCTTCTTGAAATGGTTGTCTTCAAGAGTAGAAGACCTCAAGCTTGTATACCCCAAGCTTCCAACAAACACCACAAGTTTAGCTAGGATTTAACACTTGAAGATCAAAATTTGAACACTTGAAAGAACCCTCTTATGGCCGAAAATTAGAGAACAAAATTCAGCTCACTCTTTCATTTTTGGTCATACATTTTATTTAAATATTAGAGAGAATATTGTCAAAACCAAGACCCAATCAAAATCTCTTACACATGCAAAGTTGCATGTCATAACATTGGACCAACATGGGTCTTGGGAAGACCCCCAAAGTGGACTGCCCCTTAGGGGTTTTAAAAAACATTATTTATTTTTTTTTATAACAAATAAAGTCTTGTTTAATTTTATAACTTTTATAAAATTATAACACTATGTTTGCAAGACTTTATATAATCTTTTATAATGTCATTTAACCTATTAAATAACAAAATAAAATATTCTCTCAAAATAAATTATCCACATAATTTATTGGTTTCTCAAGTGTAATTATTTAGAAAACCAATTTCTAAATATTGTAAGTGTTAATATTTATTTGTTTGATCATATCACAAATAAATAATATACGTGTTTGTCTAGCTTGTTATTGGGTATGACTCGACTTGGATCATAACGTACTAGCCACATCAATTTATTATGTGTCTTGGGCATACAGAGTCCAACATTAAGTAACGCTACAACATGTAATATCATACAAGCACTTATATATAGGAAGTACCAGCGGCGTATCCACCATGCTTGTATCATATTACACATGCCTCGTTACTCAAATCACTTACCCAAACCAACCACCATTGTAAATTGTTCATGTATAAATCAATTGTCAAGTGTTATTGTATAAACCATATCAAAATGTCTATGTCTAATGTAAATCACTAAATGTGTATATCAATGTTAAAATGTTTATGTTTAATGTAAATCATGAATTGTGTATCCATAAATATCATGTATGGCAAGTGAAATACATCAACTAAACCATAGGTAAAATGCACAAAAACAGGGTATCGAATTAAACATAGTTTAAATCAAAGTTATGTTTTGTGGAACAAATGCATGCTATACTGATACAAACATCTATGCGGTATTGTTATAATGCATACATTCAAGCCTTGTGACTGTGGTGATAGACCTTTAAACAAATTAAAGATTCATATGTGTTATGTTTATCGAATTCGGTCATTCCTTCCATCCAAACATACCTAGGATGTCAGGAACGGGAGTTGTCAATTCCTATGGTACCACTACCTACTAACGAATGGCGTGATCAATGTTAATGAATGTATATTGTCCCATTTGAATAAACCAAATGTCCTACCAAAATGTAAGCGTGTGATGAATAACAAATGTACTAAGTATGCAACCAATGGACATATATAGCATGCGATGTGATGTAAAATAATGAACTAAGTATGCACTAAATGGACATACATAGCAGAAACATAATGAAATCATGTACTATAAATGTACTAATGAACATAACAAGCATATGATATGAAAACATGAAAGGCACGAAAGTAACAAGTAGGCACATGTGTTTCACCCCAAAATGTTTGGAAAAACAGTAAAAGATGGCTCTATGTACTCACTTGATATTTCCTAGAAGTCCTTGCGTAACAACCAATTAATGCTAGAGATCACGGAAAATCAAACGGCACCTAATATAGGTAACTACGTTAATACACCGGACCTAAATCAGAGGATCGGATAGAATGAGGGTTCGTAAACCAAATGAGTATGAGAACTCATGTAATATGGTTTAACAAAGCCTACATACTAAATGAAACCTAATCTAAGTGCTTACGACCCATTACGACCCGTTTAGGTAGCTTATGGCAGTTTAACGCGTCGTTCGCGTAAAACGCGTTCGGAATGCCTAACTAGCCCTATGATAAGTAAAATATGCCTTAACATGTCTAATATTGTTGCCAAAATAGTTTAGATATCAAAAGTTATGTTACATATGCTTAATATGAATTTTGGCGTAAAAAGGGCATTTTGGTCATTTACCTAAGGCATATAAACTACCTATCATACAACTAACTAAACGTCGTGACCATAAGGTATAACCTCAGAAGGTTATTCCCTATACAACTATGGTCACCTAATGTGTTTGGTCGGATCCTAATGATCGACCAAACGGGTCGGGTTCGAAAGTATAAGCGATTGTTTAGATCGCTTACCTTTACGACCCTAGACAAGCACAAAACTAAAAGTGACGAGCTACGCATGTTAAAACATGCTTAACTAAGTTTAGAAAACAGGTTTGGTATCAAAACAAACGGTTTTGATACCCAAGAGTAGTTTGGTTACAAAATACGCAAGAATGCGCATTTTGGCCGAAACTACGACTCATCACTAAGCCTAGATAACGTGGTAATCGGTAGGTATAGTCAATAGGGACTATAACCATTGTGATTACGCTCACGTTATGAAGTTCAAACGAACTTCGCATTGACCATAAATTGGTCAATGTAGAAAGTCAAACAAAGTTTGACTTTAACGCTAAAAGAATAAAAAGAACGAAGGAATACTTACAAAGGGTCCCCGAAAGCTTTGATTTCTCAAGTATTCTCAGGTATGAAGTGGTCTCACTTCAACTTAGAGAGCTCTCAAGAATTCAAGTGGGTTTTGCAAGTGAAAGGGTTGGGTATTTATAGGAATGTTGGAACCGTTAAGATCATCCCTACATTTGTTGCAACACCTTGGTACCCAAATTGGCCCCCCATGATCAGGAAATGACAAGTGTGGGTGAGGAGATGAGTGCATAACAGCTGTTAACAGCTGTTTAAACATGTTTTACTGATCTGGGAGTCTGACACGGGCCATGTAAGGGACACCCCAGGGCTTACGCGGGCCGCCTGGTGTAACAACTGTGCTTGTAATCACTATGAACAAGTTCTATTATCAATAAAACAATGTTATTTGATCCCAATGTTTGTTTAATTGTGTTTTACATTTTTCATGTTTTGACTTTTGTTCAATTCCAAACTCTACATCACTTTCTGGAGAGTTATACGCAAACTAGTGCGTAAACGTACTCAGTTTAATGCGAGAAATACTCCGGAACAGCAACATATACTCAACATACCTTAAATAACCTTTACATAACTTAGAAATAAGTTTTGAAGGCTTTGGTATGGCAAAAACAAGTTAATTCGCTTACAGGGACTAAACTTGACAAACTGCGAAAGTATGACGATTCGCACTGGAACAGACATTCCGGAACATAACCATAAGTTAAACACACCTTAAATATCCTTTACATAGCTTAGAAATAGGCTTTGAGGGGTTCGGTGTGCTAAAATAAACTTTTGGGTCATTCAGGGACTAGAAGTGTCAAAAAGTGCACAAGTTTGCATTTTCGCGCATAACTTACTTTCTGAATACATCTGGACATCCAAAAATTTATGAAAGCATGACTATATTATATTTTAGTGTTCGCCATAAGAAAAATCCATTCGTCGCATCATTTGGATCGTTTTTCGCGCTTGTGCGCATTCCGTCGTAATTAAGCGAACATCGCGACCGTACGGCCAAACGAACCGACATCCGAGATATTTTTGAGCACATTTTAAGTTCCCTATACTTTAACTTCATTTTAGAGCTTTGAAATGGGGTTAACGGGCCTTAAACGTGTCAAAAATGCATTGAAAACCAAGTTTAGGGGCTGCAGGGACCAAAACTGTAAATCTGCCAAAGTTGTTACCTTACGGACCTCAACATTGGCAGCTTTGAGGTCCGTAAAGCAAGTTCAGACCAGATGCAGAGTACTTAACAGCCTGTTTTCAGCTGTTTTGCACTCCCTAACCCCTTGCCAAGTGTCCAATCCTTATGGTGGTGAGCATTTTGAGGCACCATAACTTCCCGACAAGTGTACGGCCTTGATCGTGCCCTCCTTTCCATGAAACGATCCTAACGGTTACCCGAAAACTATATATACCCCATGCCTTTCATTGTTTTAAGGCACAAGAATCTTATTAGTTGTGTTCTAAGTTGAAACCTTGTTTCATACCTGAACTATACTGATCTAGATTAGCATTCGGGGACCCTTCGTAAGTATTCTTTCGTTCTTTTCCTTATTTTTACTGCTTTTCGAGTCAGAAAGTCAAACTTTGTTTGACTTTCAGCGTTGACCAGTAATGGTCAATGCGAAGTTCGTTTGAACTTCGCAACGTGATTGTAATCACGATGGTCATAGTCCCTTGGGACTATGCCTACTGATTACCACGTTGTCTAGGGTCGTAGGGTAAGCGATCTAATAAATCGCTTATACCTCGAACCCGACCCAGTTTGGTCGATCATTAGGATCCGACCAAATACATTAGGTGACCATAGTAGGTAGGGAATAACCTTCCGAGGTTATACCCTATGGTCACATCGTTTAAGTAGTTGTATGATAGGTAGTTTATATGCCTTAGGTAAATTACCAGAATACCCTTTTCATACATAATTGGTAATTTAGCATATGTAACCTAAACTTTTGTCACGTAACTGATTATGTAACATGTTTAGGCATATAATACTTATCATAGGACTAGTTAAGCGGTCCGAACGCGTTTCACGCGCACGATGCGTTAAAGTAGCATAAGCTACCTAAACGGATCATAATGGGTCAGTAAGACATAGGTTAAGTTTCATTTAGCATGTAGGCTTTGTTAAACCATATCACGTGAGTTCCGACACTCATTTGGTTTACAAACCCTAATGCTACCCAGTCTTCTGAGATAGGTCCGGTTTATTAACATAGTTACCTATATTAGGTGCCGTTTGATTCCGAGATCTATAGCATTACTTGGTGGTTATCTTTTGACAACTGAGCAATCTCAAGTGAGTACATAGACCCCTCTTTTACTGTTTTCCAAACTGTTTTGGGGTGGAACACATGTGCCTACTTGTTACTTTCATGCTTTCCTGTTTTCACATCATATACATGCTATGTTCGTTAGTACATTATAGTACATGATTTCATTTCATCTTATGCTAGGTGTGCCCATTGTGTGCATTACTTAGTACATTGTTTTACATGACATTTCCTGCTAGGTGTGCCCATTGTGTGCATTACTTAGTACATTGTTTTACATGACATTTCATGCTAGGTGTGCCCATTGTGTGCATTACTTAGTACATCGTTTTTTTATGACATTTCATGCTAGGTGTGCCCATTGTGTGCATTACTTAGTACATTGTTTTACATGACATTTCATGCTAGGTGTGCCCATTGTGTGCATTACCTAGTACATCGTTTTACATGACATTTCACGCTATGTATGTTCATTTGATTACATACTTAGTGCATCGTTTTCATATGCTTACATTTTGTTATGACATTTGGTTTGTTTACATGGGACAATATATCCATTAACATTAGCTACGCCGTTCGTTAGTAGGTAGTGGTACCATAGGAATTGACAACTCCCGTTCCGGACATCCCAGGGTAAGGGGACAGAAAGGAATGACCGAATTCGTTGACATTAAGACAGATAGACCTTTAATTTGTTTAAAGGGTTTTATCACCACAGTCGCCAGGCTTGGATGTATGCATTTTCACAATACCGCATAAATGTTCATATTAAATAGTTGCATGCATTTACACAAAACATAACTTTGATTTAAAACAAGTTTTACTTCAATACTTTTTTTTTGTGCATATGGTTTAGTTGAGACATTTCACTTGCCATACATGACATTTTGACATAGACATTTGACATGGATATTTGACATAGACATTTGACATGGATATTTGACATAGACATTTGACATGGATATTTGACATAGACATTTTGATATGATTTACATCTTGACATGAACACTTTGACATATTACCCAATACATTTGACAATTGATTTAAACATAGACTTCTTACATTGGTTGGTTTGGTTTGATTAAGTGATTAAGTAACGATGCGTGTGTAATATGATACAAGCATGGTGGATACGCCGCTGGTACTTCCTATATATAAGTGTTTGTATGGTATTACATGGCGTAGCGTTATTTGAATCATTTCAGTTTGAGACATAGAACATTTTATACAAATAACATGCTTTTCACAAGACATTGATTTACAAACAACTTATCTTATACAAACACATTTTTTTCATGGTCATTTATTTAACCTGACAATTACTTATACATATCATCTGATCTTATTGTTTTCAAATGATTTACAAGACAAAGCAAATAACAAGGTTTATGACTAAACATTTTCTCAAACAAAAGTCATGAATCTTATTTTCACAAAACCTATGTATCTCACAGGCATTTTTATGCTGACGTACCTATTTTCACATGTGTTTTCAGGTGCTTTTCCATAGGATGTTGTTCTTGATACTAGGGCGGACCTGTGCCTTAGAGACTTTAAAAGAAGATAGACTATGTTTAATTATGTTCTGAACTCTTAAATTTCCTGTTTGAAACAATGTAACACCCTTGTTTAATAAATAAAATACACTTTGTGTGCCATGGTTACGAAACAATTAATTCTGTCGCGACACGCCCCGATGTTTCCGCCGCGGTTTGTTGTTTTACGCGGTCGGGGTGTGACACCTGGGTCTTCTGATCAGAAGCAAACTTTCAAAAATGACAGTTTTGGTCCCTGTTATGCATTAAAGCCATTTCCGACACGTTTAAGGCCCGTTAAGCCAACCTTAAGGCCCTAAAATGATGCCTAAACGTTTTGGACATGAAACATGCTCAAAAATATGCCGGATGTTGGTTCGTTTGGTCGTATGATCGCGATGTTCGCTTAATTACGACGGAATGCGCATAAGCGCGAAAAACGATCCAAATTGCGCGACAAATGGATTTTTCTCATGCCAAACACTAAAATAAAATATTTTAGTGCTTACATAAATTTTTGGATGTCCGGATGTATTCAAAACGTAAGTTATGCGCGAAAATGCAAACTTATGCACTTTTTGACGCTTTTAGTCCCTGAATGACCCAAAAGTTTATTTTAGCACACCGAACCCCTCAAAACCTATTTCTAAGCTATATAAAGGATATTTATGGTATGTTTAACTTATGGTCATGTTCCGGAATGTCTGTTACAGTTCAAATTGGCATATTTTCGCAGTTTGTCAAATTTAGTCCCTGTAGGCGAATTAACTTGTTTTTGCCATACCAAAGCTTTCAAAACTTTTTTCTAAGTTATATAAAGGTTATTTAAGGTATGTTAAGTATATGTTGATGTTCCGGAGTATTTTTCGTGTTAAACTAATTACGTTTACGCACCAGTTTGCGTATAACTCTCCAGAAAGCGATATAGAGTTTAAAATTGAACAAAAGTCAAAACATGAAAAATGTCAAACATAAACAAACAAACATTAGGATCAAGTAACTTTGTTTTATTGATAACTGAACTGTTTACAATGATTACAAACACAGGTGTCACAAAGCTTGTATACCCCAAGCTTCCAACAAACACCACGAGATTATCTAGGATTTTAACACTAATGGTTAAGACCCGAACACTTGAGAATATGCCCTATGGTGGCCGAAATTTTAGAGTAAAATTACTAGTACACTTTATTCATTTGGTCATCCAATTCCTTTTATAACCATGAGAGATGTGCACCTCTTTTTGGGCCAATCACCAAGCTTCTTCCACATGCAAGTGCATGAGAGTTCATTGGACCAAAATGGTCTTGGAAAGACCATCCAATCAAATCCTCTCTAACACATGCAAAAGCATGAATTGTGATTGGACCAAGATCTTATCTTGGTAAGACAAAAAGGGGGGGGGGGGGGGGGCGCCCACTTCTTAAAAAAAAATCAGATTTCTTTTATAAAATTCAAGTCTTGGTTTATATATTTATAACTTTTATAAATATAACACTACATAAATGCAAGACTTTATACAACCTTTTAAAATGTTATTTAACCCATTAAATAACAAAATAAAATATTCTCTCAAAATAAATTATCCATATAATTATTGGTTTCTCAAGTGTAATTATTTAGAACACCAATTTCTAAATATTGTAAGTGTTAATATTTATTTGTTTGATCATATTACAAATAAATAGTATAAGTGTTTGTCTAGCTTGTATTTGGGTATTAATCGACTTGGATCATAACGTACTAGCCACATCAATTTAATATGTGTCTTGGGCATACAGAGTCCAACAAATGTGATAAAAGCATGGTTGATACGCCGCTGGTACTTCCTATATATAAGTGCTTTTAACACATTACATGTCGTTGCGTTATCTAGATCACTTGGTCGAATGTTTTCAAAATAAAGTTACACTACAAGGTTTTCTTAATGATATAAACCATACAATGTTTATTTTCAACAACGGTTTACCACTTTGTTTACAAAAACAAATGTTTTCAGTTAAGATTCATGGCTACAATGGTTTTGGTTTACACATATATCAACTTGTAAAGGTTGATAGAAACATACTGCAATATCAAACTCTTTTGTTTTCAAGGTTTACACTCGACAACTCTCGTAGTTTGTCGAGGTATTGCAATATGAACTCAAGGCCATGAATCTGACACACTCACAAAACCTATGTACTCGCAGGCATTTTTATGCTGACGTACTTTCACATATGTTTCAGGTACCATAGTTTGATGATGTTTGATGATGATTATGATGCATGCTCACATAGGAATGGACGAGGCCTTAGTGACTCAATAACAATGAAAGACAATTTGTTCATGTTTTGCTTTTGATTTCAATACATTGTAATAAACTTAATTCAATAAAACGAAACTTCAATCCATGTGTTGTGAAACAATGATTCTGTTACGACACTCCCCGACGTTTCCGCCGTGGTTTGTTGTTTTAACGCGGGCGGGGTGTGACAGGAGGTAATCCAGGTAATTCTTCTGGGAAGACGTCTGAGAAATCAGCTACTACGGGAATATCTTTTAACTCTTTTCCTTTAGTGTTAACGGTTATTGAAATCTTATACACCATTCCTCGTTTTCGTGCCTAACTTGCAGCTTTCATCACAGAGATGAATTGCGTTGACCTTGTCGGCTTGTCTCCTTTAATTATGATCCTTTCACCAGTTGGTATACATACTTCTACAGACTTTTGATCACACAAAATTTGTGCACAATTGGCTACCAACCAATCCATTCCTAATACCACATCGAATCCGACTAGATCCATTGGTAATAGATTAACAATAAATATATGGCTTAAAATTTATGTCTTTCCTTCCTGAAGGATTTCACTTATTTTGATAGAATTCCTGTTTGCCGTCTCAACCATACAGTCGTGGTGAAGTTTAGTTAATGTCTGATTGAGAAGTTTGTAGAAAGAAGTATTTATAAAACTTTGGTTTGCACCAGAGTCAAATAATACTTTGGCATAAACGTCATTAACTAAAAACGTACCGACAATTACATCAGGGATCATCTTAGCTTCTTCTGCTGTCAGTACGAATGCTTTGGCATTCTTGTAACAACCCGCTTTTCGAAAGTAAAAGTCAAAGTCAAGATTGAAGTCAAAGGAAGAAAAGATTGCTAATTGCGATTTGTCACTCCTTACTCAACTACTGTGTTGACTTCTTTGACTCTAATCAAATTATATCATATAATCGCTTTAGTTGTATTATGTGGAATATCTATTAATAATCAAGGTTTAGTCGCATATTTATCTCTAATTAACTTATCGCTAATCGCTATCGCAACTCGAATTATGTGTTCTGGATATTGTTTTACGTGTGTGTGCTAATTATGTGTTATTTGTGCATGTTATGTTTATGTTGAGGTGTTAATCGCAATCGCAATTCTATCGCATCCCAATCTAAACGCAAACGCTAAATGCAAGTTAATTATAGTGATTGTATGTTAGATATAGTAGTTATGTTATTTGGGAAACTACTGGGTAAATACTATCGCATCGCTCGCTCGAATCGCATCGCAATGCTCAACACGCGAAGCGAAACAACAGAACTCATCGCACCGGACACCAGGATCGAGTGGCCATCCGATCAGTGACCTCCTCGACCCTTCACCACTTTCCTTTTTGGGAAACCCTATAAATACCTCTCTGTCACATCAATTGTGATGGGACAGCTCCTTGTTCGACCAGCCGCACTCAAGCACTCCTTTCTCTCGATTTCACTCGATTCTTGTTAGTTTTCAACCTAAATCTTGTACTTCTATGATCTACACACACTCCTTCATCTTTCTCACCATTGAGTCTTAACTTTTAACCATGAAATCACCGGATTTGAGGTGTTCTAGGATGATGTCATCATGAAGTTCTTATGAACTTCAAAGTTTGGCTACATTCCACCAAGAACAACTTAGATCTGAAGGATTTCCACAAGTTTAAACAATGTTTCCACTTAGATCTACACATATTCATGGTGAAAAGGATTGAAAGAAGGTTTTCCAACTTCCTTTCAACTCTTTTACACTCAATGCACTCAAAACCAATAGAATCGGAGCTCGTTTCTGGATCTTCTACTCCTTCTTAGTGATGTGTTGGTTCAAGATCTGAATTCTATCCAAGAGACAACTGATTTCGGGATAAACACATACAACCGTCTCGAACAGTGAACAGGTCGGACTAGGGTGGTCCCTATTCGATCGGGCCACTTGGGTCCAGATGGGGTTTCTACTGTTTAGCACGTTGTCAAACCGTCTCGAACAAACTGCAAACAATCAAAATAGTCAAGTGTCAAGACGATCAGGCCGTCGAAACGAATTGTCGTCCGATCGGATTGCCATCCGATCGACCGGCCATCCGATCGGATTACACCTGGTCCCGAACCTAAACTTTTCATCTTCAAATCTCAAGGCTCTGAACGTCGAACGGATTGCCGTCCGATCGGATTGCCATCGAATCGAACGACCATCCGACCATGTGATGTTTGGAACTTTAGCACTTAAACAATTTTCAACATGTTCAATGCACAAGATTTCCATCCGATCGGATTACTATCTGATCGAGTGACCGTCCTGCTGTGAACTTGTTCTCAACTGACAAGCCTCGCTAATCGGATCGCCGTCCGATTGAAGGACCGTTCGATCGACTGGCCTGAAGGGTAGAGATACTTCTCTGTTTTCAAAATGCTACAACGAAAACTTCAAAGGACAAACCATCATACACAAACACATACTTACCAAACGAGGTGTCAATCCAATCGAATGGCCATCCGATCGGATGACCATCCGAATGGATAGAAATCTGATCGACTGGCCATCCAATCGGATTGCCATCCAATCAGATTACCATCCGATACTTGGTTACTTTACACCGTTTAATGTGCCGCTTATTGTTATGCTATCGTTAACCGTTCAGGCTAATCTCTCTCAGCGCTCCCTTCAATCCGAGAGAGTGTTTACTTGTTAAACACAATCTGTGAGTATACTCGATCCCTTTTTTTGCTTTATGCACTTTTGGGTGTTACATACATTACTTATTCTAAATCACATCGACCACACAACGCAAACACTATTTATACGCTAACCTCTAATGCATGTTATACGTGAATCGATGAATGCCTGTTTGTTATGTTTACACATTGATTGTTGTCTACCTGCCTTAGCAACGATAGTACTATAGTTTGGACTCAGCACCTGTCGTGGACAGGGGTTGTTAAGGATATTACTTCACGTGTTCGCAGTGGTGAACATGACATGCGTACTCGCTACTTGAAGTCAAATTGCCGTCATTGGTATTGATAGAATCTTTGTCGATAACTTACATGCTTCACATTATACGTTGTACATGATGGTTATGTGTAAACGATTTCGAACCCTATTATGCTATTATCAAACTTGTATGCTCACCTTTACACTATGTGTATTGACCTTTATTTTAACGTATGTAACAGGTGTTTAGGATGCTACCTGTTAGGATGCTGTGCTTTATCTGCTTTCGTGGAATCAAGTAGGATGGGGTTTAGAAACAAAGACAATTTATTTATTTGAATCTGAGTTGTCGGAATAGTTTTATTTGTTTGGAGATATCTATGTCTCTAATAACTTGCTTTCTTAATAGGTTATGGTATGGGACATAATGTTTAACTATTCTCTTGAACAATCTGTTTCGCTCAGCCCCATGCCCCAATGTTTCCGTCATCGGTTGGGGTGTGACAATTCTTCTTGGGTCCTTCAATTGCTTTTGCTTTGTTGGTTACTACTAGATCTAGTTTTGGACAGTTTGGTCAGATAAGGCCAGCTTCTCCGCAGTTATAGCAGATCCAAGTACATGCTTTTCTTCTACAATCTTCTTCCTTATGTCCTGTCTTATTGCAGAAGTTGCAGGATACTGCATATTTTTTGGAATGTTTCTTCTTACAGAACTTACAGAAGGGTGAAGAAGATGAACCCATTCCTTTCCCTCGATAGGATTTACCATAATGTAGTTTCTGAGTAATCCTCCGAGCTAGATTCTTTTTCTGGTTTTCCTCCTGGGTACGTATCGATCCATCTGTTAGAGTGTTAGCAAGTTCCACTGCTTCTTCTATTGTTTGTGGTCTAGCTGCCTTGACAATATCTCTGATCTCACTGATTAATCGCCAGATATAACGGGAGATTAATATTGGTTTTGGAGAGGATAATGTTTGTACTATCCTAGCATACTCAAAGAATTTGGTAGTAAATTCCCCGCAATCTACTCCAATCATTCTATGGTTCAAGAATTTTTTGGTAATCTATTCCTTTACATGAATAGATTCCCCGCAATCTACTCCTGTCACACCCCAATTTATTCGGTAAAGTAGTTGTTATGGAATTTCTCTTGAACAATTTGTTTCGCTCAGTGCCATGCCCCGATGTTTCCGTCATCGGTTAGGGTGTGACAGCTTGGTATCAGAGCCATAACTATAGGGAATTAGGCAAGATGTAAGGCCCTATAATTGAGTAGGTTTACGCTTATCTTTATCAAACACAATTATAGGCTATTGGGCTTAGCCTTGTAGTGTGTTAGATTATATTAGAATAAGCCACGTGGGCTAATTAAATGTTTTGGGCCTGTTTGGTTAGTAATATGCTTGTGGGTTAGGCCCAGTCTATAACTAGGTCACCCTATGTAACTATAAATAGGGTGAACCTAGGTCATTATTAGGTTGGCTGTTCATTTTATTGTTTGTCTTAGAGATTTCAATTTTTGTGGGTGTACTATACGGTTCTCTAGAAACCGTGTGCACCTTGGTTATTATTCAATCAATTTTGTTCTTGTTCTTATCACTTTCATCAGTATTCCACACTCGTGATTGTGATTGTGATTTTGATATCCGATTGGTAGTTTTGGGACTTACAATTGGTATCAGAGCCATTGAAGCCATTCAAGGTCTCGGTTTTGATATCACTCGAAGAACAAGAAGAAGGATTTGCACAGTGTCAGGGGATGTATGTTTGCCAAAAAGGGAGATCTCCTGTTCACAAGGTTAGTAGTTTATCTTATTGTTGAGAATCATGATTTGAACTATAGATGTGTATAATTTGGAAGATCGACCTCCGTTCTTAGTCACCGTATTAGACTATGTAATGGTTAATCATCATACTTCATTGGTTCATTTGAAAAGAATCAGGTCTTATTTTGATTATATTTGCAAACAGTTTGTTGGTCGAGAGGTTGGTGTGTGGATGTTTTCTTGAAGATTATCCATATCATGGTCCTTCGTTAGAGTTGGTGTTTGTTTTTGGATTGATCCGCAGGAAGGTTTAATTTTGAGAATGTGTGACTACAATTTTGGAAATTTGTTTATGGTTTTGAATAATATTCAAGATTGGCGGATATGAAGGGATTCTCTTTTTCAAGGAAAGTTGACAATTTGATTGATTATGAATGTGGCTACCATTTAGTCTAGATTCTTTCCTTGGGGTGAAGGTTTAAATGGGATTTGAAATATTGGCTGCATCATCTAAAAAGGATGCGGTTATATTCATGTGAAGAATTGAATGCACACAAAAGAAACATCACATCATTATCGTCGATTATGGGCAGCAGACATCACTATTTTGGACTCTAGAATTCTTATTACTCACACCATCCTTCATCAATTATCATCATCATTGCTGCCAAGGGTTTTTGTGCGACGAAGTCTCCTTCAAGTCTACATTATTTTGCGATTGGAATCCTCTTGTGCGACAGACATCTTGTGCGATTACTCTTTCCTGTGCGACTACAACAACAAACAACCATAACTCCAATTGTGCGATTGAAAATTATAGTGGGTGTGAGGCTGGCTTGTGCGACTATCTTCTTCTTGTGCGATTACTCCTTATTATGCGTCTGCAACAGTAAACCACCACCACTCCATCGGTCGTTTTCGTTCATCATCTTCTCCATTTGAAACCATCTCACCTCCGTCAACACCACACCGGAACCGCACACCGGAATCGACAACCACCATTATTCCTCCACACCACTGTACACCGATCATCCGAGAACCTGTAACTGTTTCTATTAAATTCATCTTGGTCATCTCCTCCACGTTCAACCTGCAACGTGATCTTTACCAATTCCGTACACCGTCGTAATCACCGTAATCATCGTTTACAACGTCCATCGATTATTATCGTCTCCATCATCTCCGGTTGCTGTTATCTCTCTGATCATCATCGCCATCCAGTTTTGAAAGTTTCAAATATGCTGTTCAACATCGTCACCACTGCTTCTCACCTTCGGCAACCGACATCAAGCATCGTTAACACCAACATCAATCACCAAACGTCATCGTAGAATCATCTCCATCACCGTTACATCTTCTTCGTTCACCTCTAAGCTTACTCCGGTTCGAGTTCAGGTTTTTGTGAACAGTCTTTCCGTTCATGATCATCGTTTCTCGAAGATCATACCAGATAGTCCTTGAGACTGTGTGCGATGCCGGTGATGTTCGTTCATCATCACCATTATTTTTGTTCTTGGCGGCTGAGGTTCATCATCGGTTAAAAGAAGAAGACGAACTGTGTTTTGTTTCAGTATTATTTTAAGTTTTGTTGTCTCTGGGCCGAAGAAGGATATGGATTTGGTCTTATGGGCTGATTAAGTTTCGTTGTTGGACCGGAAGGTTTATAGAGAGTGGGCCTGTTTACTATTGTACCACTGAAAGAAAAAGACCCAAGATTGAAGATCATAACAGCTGAAGATATTATTTTTCTAAGCCGTAATAAAGATAGCATAGCATAAAACTAGGGGGATATTGTAAGGCCCAGAAATTGTATAGTTTTACGCTTATCTTTATTGTACACATTTATGTTTATGGGCTTAGATTAGGATTTGGGCTAGGCCATGTGGGCCGATTGGTTAGAAGCTCCTATATATTGTCATGTCTGCTGATTCATCACAAAATTCAGAATCAGGTCGCTGTTCAGGTATTTAAATTCATGACTTCACTCCCACAATCAAAGAGGTATGTGTAGACAATATCTACTGTACTTCTAAATGTAGGGAAAAGGTTAAACGGTTCAAGGAGCAGGCAGACTCGCTCGTTATACAACTTCAATATACCAGATCTAGTAGTTATGAAATTAAAAAGAAACTGGGTGGGTATAAGGATATGGTGGAGGCACAAAAGCGTGATATCCGAAAGTTGCATAACGATCTGAGTTAAGCAAATTGTAGATATCTCCACTTCAAAGAGTTGTCTGAAAAAATTAAATGTTGAACTTAATGATTTAAAATCAACTTTTGAAAACACGGAATTTAATTTTAAAAAGTTTGATGTGTCTAGTGAAAAAGTCGAAAAATGATCAATCAACAGTTAAAATACAGTAAAAAGGAAGTCAGGAATAAAGGATTGGGATTTGTATGCATACCTCCACCATACAATCACAATTACACCTCACTTCCCATGACTGAAGAGGAGATAGATAATCTGCCTGAAATGGAATATGGGAAGCCCAGGGATAGGAAGGTTGAGCCTGTTAAGCCAAAGAAGTAAAAATCACAAGACCAGATAAAACCAAAATTATTCTAGAAAAACAGGCGTTTGATAAAACTTTCGTGAAACCTGCTGATGTTTCAAACCAGACTGAGACTCTAAATTTTGAGAATAATGCTAATATTAACAAACATTTTCAAGTGTTAGATGATAATGAGTCATTTTTTTTCTCAAAATTCACCTGAAGTACAACAACAAGAGAAAGCGTCTGAAACAAAATCTCTCAACTTCGAGTTTGGTATGTTGAATAAGTTTGCTAAGTGGTCTAGCAAACAAAATGAATCGACTTCTTCATCTGATTCGTCATGTGACTCCACAGAGACAGCTAACTGTGAAAATTCAGAGTTAGTAGATTCAGCCGAGTCTAGTAATGAATCACCTGAAATAGTTGAATCAGAACCAAAAATAGTAGAATCTGAGCCACCTGCTCCATCTGACTCCAAATGTGAATCACCTGAAGCAACTGATTCTGAGAAATTAGAATCAGTTGAATCTAGTGAATCCAACCGTGAGTCTTCTGAAGCAGCTGATTCAGCAGCAGAGGATTCAGCAGAGCCACTACTAAAGGAATATAACTCAGGTGGTTCAGCTGAATCAAGCAGTGAAACAGTGACTGAGCCCAGAACGTCCGAAATTGAAACAACAAGGCCAGTCCCTGATTTTAAATGTGTGAACGTTACTGATGCTTCTACCTCATGTGCAGATGAGGTAATAATAGAGGAATGGGTTGAGGGGGATGATATTGTTTGCCAAAAGGTTGACGGTGTTTGTTCAAAAACATCAAATTTGTCTACTGATGCCCCTCCATATGTGAGAAAGGCAGTTTCTGAGCCAGCTTTGAGAGGCCCTTCAAATAAATATATTCCTCCAAAGCCAACAATTAGAAATGAAAATACTAAATCCAATGAATGTGCTAACTGTTGCAAACAGGGACATAGGAAGCAGAGCACAAAGTTTGGAAAGTCTGCAAACAAATCATCCAACATGTGTTATAACTCATACTTAGCATCAGTTGGATCTAATGGATCGGGTTATGCTCCTTACATAAAGAAGCAAACATGCTACAACTGCGGTATACCCGGTCACATTGCAAGGAATTGCACACATCGTCCCTATGTGCCATACTATACACAACATCAGAAGGTTACACCAAGGTATAGATCTTATTCTAAGCCAATGAAGGCTGAAAAAGCCTAAGGCAATGATGAATAAGCATCCCCAGGTTAAACCATCTGATGGGGACTTGAATGCTGTAAAAGCTAAACGAAAACAAGCTTTGAAACCAAAACAAGTTTTGAAAAACAAAATGGTTGAAAAGCAAACAGTTTTGCCCAAGGCCCCAAAGAAATTAGAGAAGCCTAAACAAGTTTGGAAGCCAAAACATAAAGCAGCAACATCACCAGTTCTTGAATCAAAAGGGGGCATGTGTTTTCGAGAAGTGTCTTATATTGATGCTTCAGGAATACCCAGGACTACGATGGCCTGGGTACCAATGTCTTACTAATCTCCTTACCTTTTAGGGACAACCAAGGAGGAGCTGTTGACAATCCTTGGATGTTGATAGCGGTTGTTCCAAAGACATAACGGGTAACATTTCACTGTTGCTAAAGGTATATTTCTTTACAGTTGATATGTTTCGATTGAAGGAGATAAGAGAGGTAAGACAAGATCGGCGAAAAGGTACACATTTATATTTCGCATTCTAATTTTGATATTGATTAGTCTTAAATCTGATGATGGAACGGTTACACAAAAACAACAAAAATATTTTCATTTTCTTTTGCGTTTCTCTTTGTACATACGTTTTCGTAGGTAGGTAAATTTGCGCATAAGATTTATGCACAAATGTAGGGGGATATCCAGAGATCTGTAAATAGAGAAAAAAATTATAAAAACATTCGAAAAACAGAAAAATCTATAAAAACATTCGAAAAACAGAAAAATCAAAAATATTTTGTTGCATAAATGGGAAATGAAATGAATTTTCATTATGTAGATTAAGGCTGACTCATGTAAGACCAATATTGAAATGGTCTGACTCAAGAGCGATATGTTGGTAGGCTTTATCCTGATAGCTGGATTCTGTGACTGGTTCTGCGTAGAACATTAATATTTATTCTATGACCTCAGGAAAGAACGATCAATTGGAATTAGAGCATAGCTATTTGAATGCTTGTGTAATGTCCCGATACACACAATTTCGTTCTAGTTCTGAAATCTTTTCTGACCAACTCGTGTATCTCCTTTGTTTTGCGTGAGCAAAGATCTGGAGGTGCTAGGCAACGTCAGCTTCTGTTTTGCATGAGCAAAGACCTAGTTGTACGTTGTCGCGCTATAGATCAATTACACCCGAAAGAGGCCCTCTAGTGCCCAAAAGAAACCCGAAAAACCTATATCAAACTGAGAAAACTCATTCGATCTGTATATTATATCCATCTCTACTACTGATCTATTCTGTCTCTTCTCAATCCAGTCCCAGTCAAGGTTTCAGAATCCTAGAACGGGCTTGTGAAATATGTGGTAAGGAAACTGCATGTATGATAGCATGTTTAGATTAAAAATTTCGAGATTTGATTGTGATTGAATTGAGTGTTCATATTAATCAAAATTGAAAACATGATAAATCAGTTGCAGACCATCACTTGAAAAAGGCCTAGGGAGATAAGTTTAAGTGGACAAACATACTGGCAATCGCTCAGATCAACAAAAGTAAATTAGTGTTGATAAGTGTAGTCTAGCCTGAAACACTGTGATTTGATCCCATTGCAATTGTAATTGTATATTAATTTCTTTGTTTATTTGTGTTTTAGTTTATATTGTTAGTTTTTATAAAATCAAAAATCCAAAAATAGAGTGCTTATTTGATTGATTAAAAAATTTATTTAACCGTTCTTGAAGATTTGACTGATCATCATAAATTGAATGAAATTTGAATTGTGAAATCTGAGTACAAATACTTGGATGTACCGAGTGTTCATGTGGTATTTCCCTCTGTTGTTTAGGAATTTTGCTTATGAGTTTCTGAGCATGTGCAGAATTTGATTAAAATCAAGAAACAGGGGTTGTTGAAGATTGAGATGCTGTTGGCTGCTAACAAAGCATGAAGCATCACAATAGCAAGATGTGCCTGAGTCAGAAGAACCAGATATGTGTCATCATCTGATAGTGATAATACATTTGAAGAAGTACCTATGAACCTGCTTGAAATTGGAGACATTGACAAAGAAAAGAGTTGTTGAGAATCCTCTGCTTGCATTCTTTTCAACTAGTTTTTCAAGCAAAGCTGATCGTGATTAAGAAGAACTAAAAGCCCAAGTTTGAAGATAAAAAGATGAAGTATCTTCCCACAGAAACATGATGAAGACAGCCTTTTGATAAAGACAGCATAAACCTAGGGGGATATTGTAAGGCCCTATAATTGGGTAGGTTTACGCTTATCTTTATCAAACACAATTATAGGCTATTGGGATTAGCCTTGTAGTGGGTTAGATTATATTAGAATAAACTATGTGGGCTAATTAAATGTTTTGGGCCGGTTTGGTTAGTAATATGCTTGTGGGCCTGGCCCAGTCTATAACTAGGTCACCATATGTAACTATAAATAGGGTGAACCTAGGTCATTATTATGTTGGTTGTTCATTTTATTGTTCTTCTTAGAGATTTCAATTTTTGTGGGTGTACCAGACAGTTCTCTAGAAACCGTGTGCACCTTGGTTATTATTCAATCAATTTCGTTCTTGTTCTTATCACTTTCATCAGTATTCCGCACTCGTGATTGTGATTTTGATATCCGATTGGTAGTTTTGGGACTTACACAAGACTCGACCTAGTCCGGGTCGATGTCTTAGAACGACCTAGTCTATTGTCTAAGTAACAACAAACCTATCGCAACCCCCGCCCCCTATCTGTCCCGGGAACGGGCGGTCGCGAGACCAGTTTTGGTGGTATCATTTGTTTATCAATTTTGGCAGCGGAAATTCATCAGGACCGTAGTTAGGAAATATTTATCAGAGTAAATACCACACTTTTATAATATTAAACATATTGGGATAAAACCCAAGTTTTCATTACAAACATTTTCATAGGGAAAATCCCTATTTTATTGAATAAAACATCTTCTTTTATTTAGGTAACTTTTATAGCCACTTTTTCATGCCTTCAGTGCTGTCCAGCTGGCTTCTAGTTGGCTTTCACATTTTGTTACCTGGAACGCGTTTAAAAACATTTTGTCAGTGGGAAATACTGGTGAGTGAATCCCAGTTAAATCAAGAAGAGTTTTATCCTTTAACAGTATTGAGAGCTATTACAATTACTCATTCTGTACTGTCAATCCTGACTGGTGGGTCATATTACACATTGGCTAACTCGTTGTCCAATGGTAACATGTTCCATATTTTGTATAAAAAACCCCAACATACCGGCAGTAATTGAAGAACTAGAAAGACTCAATCACTTCTTAATCACATTGTAAAACATTTAAGGTTTGGTGAAAACAGTTTACAAAAAGGAGATTACTCACATTGCTGTCTTAGACTTCTTTTAAGGGATTCCTGGTTGTTATCTATTAATTACACAAATGTACATGTGTTAGTATAATAACCCAATATTTACATTAGTAATACCCTCCCCGAGACGGCATTCTAACGACTACGTCGGGCAGAACCTCGACAGCCGTTACAGAACCCTGGATCAATCAGGCAGCGTATCTAATACGTAACCGGGGTTATAATACTTACAACAGAGCAGAACTTCGTTAATTAGGGGGTATAATACCCGAAAATAGCTTATACTATCAGAAATTTTAAGAGAGAAAAAGGAAAGGAGCGTTCGGAACTGAAGGCCTGAGCTCCCAATTTATAAGAGCAGATTTGGGGTCCCTCGCAGCTCGCGTAGACTTAGAGGGAGTCTTACGCGGCCCGCGACATAGGGTGTCTAGGCCGTAGCCTTGTCCGGTCACGAGTATAGGTCCAACGCGTTGCTGCCACGTGGCAGCTCTGGGCTGCGTCTCGACGACTGGCTGTCGCGCCCCACGTAAATCAAGGGGGTGGCTTACGCTCCCCGCGAGCGACCTTAAAAATTCTTTTTTATTTAATTTTTATAAAAATAAAGATATTCAGGGTCCATTTTCGCATACGGGGTGTATTTTAGGACATATAGGAATATTTTAATATATTTTAGGGTGTCAGGAAAATTTCAGGACGGTTGTTATATCCTCCTCACCTTGTTTTAGAGCTCGTCCTCGATATCTACTGGAACAGGTGCGGATATTTCCTTTGCATTTCTGATTCAAGCTCCCATGTGTATTCTGATCCTCTTTTGAAATCCCATTTCACTTTGACCAGAACCAATCTCTTGTGTTTGAGGTTTTTAACTTTCCTGTCTTCAATCTGTAGAGGCTTTTCTACAAACTTTAACTATTCATTTACCTCTATATCCTTAAGAGGTACTACGAGTGATTCATCAGCTAGGCATTTCTTGAGATTAGATACATGAAATACATCATGTATTCCTGCCATTTCCTCTGGTAGTTGTAGCTGATAGGCTATAGGTCCTATTCTTCTAATAATCTCAAAAGGTCCAACATACCTGGGGCTTAGCTTTCCCCTTTTGATGAATCTTACCACTCCTTTCCAAGGAGAGACTTTCAATAACACCTTATTTTCTACTTGAAATTCCAATGGTTTTCATCTGTTATCTACATAACTCTTTTGTCGATCACGTGCTGAATGATCTTGTCTGTTGTTTCTTGTACTATCTCAGGTCCAGATAGTTGCTTTTCTCTAATTTCTACCCAACAGACTGGCGTTCGGCACTTTCGTCCAAAAAGTGCTTCGAATGGTGCAGCATTGAAACTTGTGTGATAACTGTTATTATAAGAAAATTATATCAATGGTAAATGATCGTCCTAATTACCTCCAAAATCAATTACACACGCTCTAAGCATGTCCTCTAAGGTCTGAATTGTTCTTTCGCTTTGTCCGTCAGTTTAAGGATGATAAGCAGTGCTTAGATTCAACTTGGTTCCCATGGCTTTTTGGAAACTTGTCCAAAAATGAGAGGTAAAACGACTATCTCTGTTAGAAACAATAGATAGAGGAATTCCATGTAATGAAACTATTTCATTTACATATAAGTTAGCTAATTGTTCCATACTGAAAGTTTCTTTCATGGGTAGGAAATGAGCTGACTTGGTTAGCCTGTCTACAATCACCCAGATTGTATCATTACTTTTTATTGTTTTGGGTAATTTGGTAACAAAATCCATTGTTATCAATTCCCATTTCCATACAGGCATTTCTAACTGTTGCAACAATCCTGAGGGTTTCTGATGTTCAGCTATGACTTGTGAACAGGTTAAACACTTTGCAACATATGCTGCTATATCTTTTTTCATTCATATCCACCAAAAATTCTTCCTTAAGTCTTGATACATCTTATCACTTCCAGGATGCATCGTATACTTAGACTTATAGGCTTCTTCTAATATACGGTGGCGTAGGTTTCCTAATTTAGGTATCCACATTCTTTTCTTATGGAATCTCCAAATTCAATCTGTTCTTTGTTCTAATTCCTTAATCATCCCTTTTAACTTTTCAGTATCATCCTTGATTACTGATTCTTGTGCCTTTCTAATCTGTTCATTTAAATCTACTTGCAGATTAAACTTAAGAGAACGTACTCTTTTTGGCCTTTCATGATACTTTCGTCTTAAAGCATCAGCTACTACGTTTGCTTTTCCTGCATGATACTGATATTACAATCATAATCACTAAGTATCTCCATCCAGCGTCTTTGTCTCATATTTAATTCCTTTTGCCTAAAAACATACCTTAAACTCTTATGTTCGGTGAAAACGTATAGGTAATGTCTCCAAATTTTGAGGGCAAAAATTATAGCTCCTAACTCTAGATCATGGGTTGAATAATTCTCTTCATGATTCTTAAGTTGTCTAGAGGCGTAAGCTATAACCTTTTGACGTTGCATTAACACACATCCATAACCTAACTTAGAAGCGTCACAATAGATTACAAAATCTTCTTCTTGTTTTGGTCCCCATTCGAATTTAACGGATTTACAGGTTAACTTAGTTAAGGGAATGGTTATTCTAGAAAAATCTCGAATAAATATTCTATAATAACCGGCCAATCCTAAGAAACTTCTAACCTCGGTTGGTGACTCAGGGTTTTCCACTTAGTAATCGCCTCGATCTTGGTGGGATCTACATGAATTCCTTCATTATTATCTAGATGTCCATGAAATTGTACCTGTTCTAACCAAAACTCACATTTCAAAAACTTAGCATAAAGCTTTTCTTTTCTCCATAAACTTAGAAGTGCGTGCAGATGCGCTGCATGCTCCTCTTTGCTTTTAGAATAAATAAGAATATCATCTATAAAGACAATTATGAATTTATCCAAATATGGCTTACATATTCGGTTCATCGTGTCCATAAATGCATCTGGGGCATTGGTTAAACTAAATAGCATGACAGTAAATTCATAATGGCCATACCTTGTTCTGAAAGCGGTCTTAGGAATGTCCTCTTCCTGTACCTTTAATTGATAATATCCTGACCTTAAATCGATTTTTGAGAAAAATCATGCTCCTTGCAACTGGTTAAACAGATCATCTATACTTGGTAATGGATACCGATTCTTAATCATGACCTTGTCAATTCACGGTAGTCAATGCACATACGCATTGATCCGTCCTTCTGTTTAACGAATAAAATCGGTGCTCCCCATGGCGATGAGCTTGGCTGAATGAATCCTTTCACCAACAATTCGTCTAACTGTTTCTTCAGTTCCTGCATTTCTGAGGGTGCCAAACGGTAAGGTGCTTTGGCAATTGGTGCGGTTCCTGGTATCAAATGGATTCTGAATTCAACTTCTCTATCGGGAGGTTGCCTTGGTAGCTCTTCTGGAAATACATCTGAAAACTAGGATACTACTGGAATATCCTTTAATTCTTTTCCTTTAGTGTTAGTGATTATAGAAATCAAATACACTAATGACCATTTTCTTATATAACTTATTGTTTTCATCACAAAGATGAACTTTGTGGATCTAGAGGTTTTATTTCCTTTAATTGTGATCTTTTCACCCCTTGGTGAATTTACTTGGATTGACTTTTGATCACATAAAATACTGGCCTTATTGGCTGTTAACCAATCCATTCCTAACACAACATCAAATCCTGCCAGATTCATGGGGTAATGATTTGCAGTAAATTTCTGATTTAAAATTTATATACTTGCTCCCTGCAAGATTTCAGAAATCTTAATGGTTTCCCCATTTGCTGTCTCTACTAGACATTCTTGTGGGAGTTTAGTTAATGATTGATTAAGAAGTTTGCAAAATGAAGTATTAATAAAACTTTGGTTCGCACCAGAGTCAAATAATATTTTAGCGAAAACATCATTAACTAAAAATGTACAGGCGATCACCTCCGGGATCATCTTTGCTTCTTCTGCACTAAGAACAAAAGCTCTAGCATTTTTAGTATTCTTGGTGTTTGTGGCTGGAGCTAGCTTTGGACAGTTAGGCTTGATATGACCTTGTTCTCCACAATTGTAGCATATCCTGTTGTTAGGCTTCTTCCTGCAATCTTCCTCCTTGTGTCCAAACATTTCGTAGAAGTTACAGTATATGGAGCATCTTCCAGAATGCTTCCTTTTGCAATACTTACAGTAGGGTGCAGAGGTAGAACCTAATTTTTCCCACGGTTAGAATTTCCAGAACGGAATTCTTGGGTAAGATTCTTGGTTAGGTTCCTCCTTTGATCCTCTTCTCGTGTACGAACTAATTCATCTGTCAAGGTGTTTGCTAGTTCTACAGCTTCTTCTATGGTTTGAGGTCTAGCTGCCTTGACTACATGCCTTATCTTTCCAATTAATCCCCAGATGTAACGGGAGATTAATACTGGTTCAGGTGACGCAAGGGTTGGTACTATTCGATCATATTCAAAGAATAATGTAGTATAACCCTTACTATCTATTCCAGACATTCTAAGGTTTAAGAATTTGTTTGCTATCTGTTCTATTTCATTGGGAGGGCAGAATTTCCTTTCTACCATGTTTTTAAACTCCTCCCATTCCATATTTTAAGTTCTATCACCCCCCCTAGACTGAAGGATAGTGTTCCACCATTCTAGTGTTGAATTCTTAAACAGATTGGAAGCAAACATTATCTTATCCTCTTCTGCGCATTCACTTATTCTTAAGACTGCCTCAGTCTTTTCTATCCAACGTAGAGATGCAACGGCCCCTTCATTGCCTGAGAATTCCATTGGTTTACAAGACCATAATTCTTTATAAGAACGACCGTAAGACACGGTTCTTCTTCTTTTGGGAATGGGCACTTGAAGTACGGGTCCATTGTTCACGCTGTTTTCAGGTTCAGAAGGTCGTTTGCTATCATGTTTACTTCTATTTTCTGCTTCCTTAACCGTTTTGATAATATATGGCATCGCATCTATTATCCCTTGTGCCACTATATGTTGCATGGCACTGTTATCCACTTGGTTTCCATTATTGTTGTTGTTCGGGTTTTCGTTATCCGGGTTATTGTTGTTGGACCCAGTATGGCCTTAACAACTTCTTTTCACGTAATATGGCAAGTGATTTCAGTAGATGTGAAAAAGATGTGCGGAAATGGAAATTAGACTTTCAAGAAACAAGACCTACAGAATTATCAAGTTTATATCACTTTGAAACAAAATGGTTTACAAGGTGATTGTAAGATTATTATCTAGTACAAATGAATCTTGAATTCTGTGGGTGAGAGGGCAATGGAGTTTTGATGTATGTATGAATGATAAGCTTCAAACTCAGTTATCCTCTACTGGTCGAGCCTTCTATTTATAGAAGGCTGGGTGCATGAATAAATAATAGTTTATTCATGCAATAAGTCCTGCAAAAAGTGGCCAATTGACATATTCATTGAATCCAACGTTCAAGTTGCCTTTTTCATCATGATATCCAATAATGTCAACTTGATTCGGTAATTGTGGCAGGATAGAGCCAATTTCAGACAAGTGGGGTATTTCATCAGAATTCTGATAAACCACTTCATCAGAAATTCTGATGAACAAATCATCAGAAAAATCCTGATGATCAGAATCGTCAGAAACTGATGATATTTCATCAGAAATATCATCAGATCCATCATAAATGACCTTCTCTGATAATCCAATTCAACTCTTGATCAACTTGTGATTCCTTGAAGTAGATGTTGTTGCATTTCAATTGTCCCATCTGATCTTCTTGTTCTTGTTTGTGATCTTTAGGACAGTGATCTCTTCATAGATCTAGTTGATTGTGATTTTCTTCAATACTTACAAATAAAGTTTCCTAACAGTTTCCCCCTAAGTATTGTTAGAAAATGAACTATCTGTATATCTAACATAAACAACTTTCTTGAAGGAGAAATTTTAAAAACAACTAAGTTCAGAAACATAGAACATAGTCAAACCAACCATAAATCAGATAAAAATAAAATTTTGTTCAAAAACAGACATTTCATCTCATCAATTCATTAATTGATCTTCACTCCACCTTTGTATTTGTCTCCTGGTTTCAGCCTTTTCTTGTGATCAATTGCCTTTTGAGTTTCTTTGTACATTTCTTTATACCATCCTCTTGACTCCATCCAGTTATCAATGCATTCTTCAATTGTTTTTCTCAGATGTTCATTGTTCTTTCCCTTCTTCTTGAGCTGCTCTTGTTTTTCATTCATGCAGTTCTTTATATATTTCAGAGTTTGATTGGAGTACCTGCATATTTCACTAATTTTGAACATAGTTTTCTCTTCATTAGCATCTTTGAAGACTACACATATTTCTGGTTTGTCAAAGATTGCTCCAGTTCTCACAAGCTTAGAGGGAATTTCAGCTGGAATTCTGGCGTTGGGAGGAGGTATTAATACCTTGTCACTGTACTCAAAATTGATACATAGATCAAAGTCTGTCAGTGTAGCTCTTTTATATAGCTTTGCTCCTGTACTTTTGAGGCTTTCAAGGGCTCTTCTGACCACAGCTGAATTACCTTTCATTTCATCAATGATATTCTTCATTTTGACTATTCCCAATGGGTGAATATCATCAGCTAGATCTGCATCAGTAACCTTTTGTTCGCTGTTATCTTTTCTTATCAGTGTATACTTGTTTTATGCTTCATAGCCTAAGATACCTCCTCCAGTGGTCAAGGTATCAATTCTTTCAATTGATACTATTGGATTGGTCATGTGCTTGTGTAGAACTACCCAACTTCCATTGTTTCTGTTTTCAACAATACTTTTACTCAATGGAGAGAGTGGTCTCTTTGGGTTGTCTTCTTGACCTTTCCAGTAGTAATGCTTTAAGCGTTCTTCAGGGTACATAACAGTGTGTAAATCACCTTCTAGCACATCCATTTTTCTGATGTTCCCCTCGGAATCTTCTATCATTTCTTTTCTTGGCCTTTTTGAGGAAGTCACTTCATGTTCCATTCTTTTCTTCTCTTTTGTATCCATCCTTATGCTGAAATCTGTTTCTCCTGTGATGGCTGTAGAAGATGACTGAACTGGAACATGTTCTTTCTGTTTGACCTTTGAAGTGTCTGGCTTTGGGACATTTGGTGGAGGACGCATGAGTAACTTTTGTTTATCTGGAGGTGGACCCATGGGTTGCTTCTGTTTTTTGAGTTGTTGAAGTTTCTGTTTGTTTGGTTTGAACTTGTTGAATGCCGTCTGATTGTTGTTGAGGAGTTTCTGATCTCCTTGCTTGTTTTTCTTGTTGAATTGGGGCTTTCAGTTCATGAAGATCAACTTTTGTTAATCTAGCAACATTATACTGCAATCTCTCTACCAACAAATGAACATTTGTGAGAAGTTGAGTATTTGTTTCTTCTTGTTTCTTCATTTTCTAAAACTCCAGGTTTTCTTGATTTCTTTGTACAGTCAATTCCATCAACAGATTCTCAAAAGCCTCAGCCATGCTGCTGTTGTTAGCTCTGAGGAACTGTATTTCTTCAAGAATCTTTCCTGAACTTGAGCTTTCTCCTGCAGTTACAACCTCAGCCATCTTTTTCTTGAAATCACGCAGTTCCTTGAGAGCCTTCTTGATTTCTGATGAGCTCTCCCTGTTTTCTGATGACTTTAGTAGTTTGTTGAGTGCTGCAGCATTGTCTTCTGTTTGTTTTTGCACAGCTTTGACAGTTTCTGACAAAACCTTGATATCTGACTTTTGATTTCTGATTTCTTCTAGTATCAGATCAAGTTTTCCTTCTGTTGATGTCTTCACAGTAGCAGTTATGTCCTCAAGTTCCTTGTGAAGTTGTTTAGGGGACATAGATGGATGTCCATGGGAAATAGGAGTAACAACAGATGTTCCCCTTCTAACACCAGCAGAAAACACAATCTCTGCTGTTCTGAGGTTAAGAGGATTGGAAGATTCCAAATTCTCTATATCCTCACCAGAAAACTGAAACATATTCAAGTTCTGGTTTTCCTCATATCCTTGAACCTTTTCAGGTTCTCCATGAGTTGTTGAGAAACTCTTAGTTTTCTCATCCAGGTTTCCTTAATTAGCTGACTGATCTCCACCTGTTGCCACCACATTTTCCTCCTCAGAATCTGATTCAGAAAATGGGTCCTTGGTTTCACTCATATTTTGTTTTGCAGAAATAGTGCCTCTATGTAAAATTTCATGTTTTCCTTGAATTGATTCATCAGAATCACTCTCAGAGAAATGAAATAAGTTAAGTTTGGAGTGTTGTGCACCTGTTTCTCCCATATGTGAGATTTCAGCATGATGTTCTTCTGCCACAGGACTCAAATTCACTTCTTCATCAGCTGGATGAGGATCAGATTCACCCTGCTGTTCCATTCTTGGTGTGCTTGACTCTTGTGCATCATGCTTCATGGGGGACACATTTTCAAAAACTTCCTTGTTTTCTGGCATTTTATTCAACATCTTCAGATATTCTGCTCTGTATGGTGAATCTTTTGGTATCAGATTCATCATTCTTTCTGATAGAGCAGGCACATCATAATCTGACTTCCACGATCCTACATCAGTCCAAGGTCTCATAATTTCTGTTTTCCACATATTTTCTGATGCTGGAATTTCTAGGTTCCTTTTAGAAAAAGCATCAGAAATTATGATTGACAGAAATCTGGGAAAGGGTAGATGTGAATCTATCCTTCCAGTGTTAGTCAGAATTGATCTTCTGATCAGAATAAATATTTCTGTTCCGAAATCAATGTTCAACCCATTACTGAGACTGAACATGATTGTCAGAATATTTTTATTTATCTGATCTGTACCTCCAATCTTTGAAGATAAACACTTGTTCAGAATTTCCATTAGAACTTTCCAGAAGGCAGGTAGCTTGTTTCTCTTGAATTCATTGATCTTTGAAATCTTTGTCTTGTAACCCATTACAGCATCCAGTTGTGAGAACATATCTTCTTTTGCAGGTACTTCTTCATAGCTTTGGACTAAGGGAAGTTTCAAACATTCCCTTATTTTCTCTGGTGAGATTGTATTAAAGATATTTCCCCACACATGTGCTGTCAGCTCAAGTTGATTTGAGACTTTGAGAGTTTTTACAACTTGTTGTATAAGTTCTTCTGGTACCTCTCTGGTCTTTGTGAGGGCTTGAGCTATGGGGCATCTTGTCAGAAATTCAATGAGAATTTGACACTTCACATCATACTCTTCAATGTTATCATTCATTGCTTCGTTGTTGCTCTTTAATGGAAGAAATTCAGCTTTAGTGATGAAGGTAACAGAGTGTTCGACTGGTGGTATGTTGATGTTGATAGCTGCCATTAAGAATTTTGGTTTTTGTTTTGGAAAAGGGTTTTAGGGTTTCGAATTTGAAGGTTGAAGATGGAGGACTCTGTTTTTGAATGAGGTATTTATAGAGTGTACTGACAGAGATTCTTGAGTGTTTGTCGTGGGTTGTTTGTATTCAAGGTGGTTAATGACACCTTTATGATGTTTTAATCCTTTAAGGAAACAACCGTTTTTGAAAAACCTTTGGTTTATCTCTAATTTAATGTAAATCCTTTAATGAGACTTAGAGATTCCAATGATTTTGCGGATAAACACTAATGTCCAACTTGCACCTTTTCTCCATGTGGGACCCTTTTTGTTTCAAAAGGTCCAATAGAAACCTTTTTCGAGTTTGTGTGTCTTCCCAGGTTTTCTTCATAATGATATATATCAGAAAATCTTGAATCAAACTTTTGAGAGTTGTATTTTCTTCATATATCATCAGAATTCATTTGATTCATTTACAGAGAATGAATCGTCAGTTTTTTTATTATTTTTTTTTAAATGAGAGGGAATAAGTAGAGTTCTGAGATTTTTACTTACATTGCAATCTTGCAGTTCTGAACTCCACACCTTTGTTCAGATATACAGGAAGTATTTTTCATACAGCTTGTTACAGTCCTTAGAAAAAAAAATTTGAAAGAAACTTATTTAAAAAAAGTTTAGATGGTCATAAGTTTCTTTTTAAATCTGGTTAAAAGCATTGTTTTTCTGATGATATGTCAAACTTCCTGGCTTTCAAGAGATTTTTCTGAAAAAAATTGATTTTCTGATTTATTGTCAGATTTTCTGGTGAATGATTAGATTCGTGTGGCTTAATGAGTTTTCTGAATAAGTACCAGATTTTCTGATTGATTATCAGATTTTCTGAGCATCACTTAAATCCTGTCAGATCTCATTTGAATTTTACCAGATTTTCCTTATTTTTATCAGACATATTGTGTTAGTTCCCCCTAGATCTATTGAATCAAAATTTTTTTTTACTTTTTCTAAAATATTGCCAAGGTACAGTTTATGAATATACAGTCAACAGATATGAATAAGGATGATAACATGCAGCAATTTGTTTTAATGAACTACGATAATTCTGATTATTCAGCATATTTTCTGATGATTCACCAGAATTCTGATGATTTATCAGGTGTTCTAATGTTGTATCAGATTTTCTGATGATTTCATCAGAATTTCTGATAAATTGCCAGATTTTCTGGTGATTTATCAGATATATGATTTTGATTATCACTAAAGCAATTTATCAAGCATTTTTCTGGTGATAAAATTATCTGAGTAATTTTTATCATTGAACTGACCATAACATAGCAGATTATTAGTTAAGCCTTCAACATAGGCTACTTTCTCTATGGTCAAACATCCATACCTTATGCATCCATATCCCATGATCCTCCCTTTCACTCCATTTCCAAAATTTACCATTCTACCCAGCTTTGAAACAAAGTTGCTGAGTAAGTTCCTGTCCCCAGTTATGTGCTTGGAGCTTCCTGAATCGCAGTACCGGATCTGCTAAACATGATGGTCCTGAAATGGAATGATTAGAGGGTTTTTGGTACCCCAGGCATGCTTGGGTACTGTTTCTGATGGAATCCTAATCAATTTATTTTTTCTTCTTGGTTTTGCATCAGAAATTCTGTTATATGCTGAGCCATTAACAGATTTTACATTTTTCTTTTGAAGATGGTGTTAAACAAGCTTCAGTATGTCAACACACATACAAGATTTATCAGAATTTTCTGATATTTCTTCTTGTGATGGAATGAGTGGATAATTTTGAAAAGATGAGGGAGCTGCTTCTGGAGTCTTTACAGATTCTTGACTGCATTCACTTATGTTTGATTTGAAGTTTGGTTTTTCAAAAGAGTATTCAGAACAAGTTGTCTTGCAAGATTCAGATTCAGATTCTGATGAAAATTTATCAGAAATCTGATGAGTTGCTTTTACAAAGATAGTAGGTTTATTTCCATTTGATCTTGTATAACCTAAACCCACTCCTTTGTTCTTAGGTGTGGACTCAATAAAGTTTATGAATTCTTTGGCTTGTTGAAAACCTCTTACATTGATTTCTTTGTCATTTATTTTCTTGTAAAGATCTTTTCTTTCATTTTCATAAAACTCAATTTTTGCTCTTTGATCTAAACTTTCCTCTATAAGAAGTTGGTTTTCAAGAATGATTTTATTGAAGGTCCTTTGCAACTCATCAGATTTTCTAATATCTGATTGATGTTTTTCTTGCGGATTTAGAAAATCTGACATGAGCTTGTTTAGCTTGTGTTTAAGATCAAGATTGTCTAAATTTACCTTTTGTTCTGAAGTTTTTGGTAGACCTTCAGAAAGTGCCATGAGGCAGAAATTTGCCAATTCTTCTTCTTCATTATCAGAAGAATCATCAGATAACCATGTATCTGTTCCAGCAATTAAGCTTAGTTGTTGCTGCTTCTTTGCTTCTTCAAGCTTTTTCTCATAATAGGCAACATCCTTCAGCTTTTTGGTCTTGCATTCTGATGCATAATGACCTCTCTGCTTGCCTTTGTAACACACAACTTCAGCCTTCCCTTTATCCTTAGATCTAAATTCCTCTTTAGATCTCCCATCCATCATTCCTCTGTCACTTCTCTGGTACCTCTGGCTTCCTCCCCTCAACCTCTGCTCAAATGTTTAGGTGAGCAGTGCTATTGCTTCAGCAAAAGCTGAAAAGTCTGATGATGTATCAGAAATTTCAAGATTTTGGCTGTTTGATGGTTGTGGATAATTGGAAGTTGTTAATCTTTGTGAGTTTGAGATAAGAGCTAAAGATCCCCCTCTTTGAATGGTTTCTTCAAATATTTCTTCCTCTCTAGGGATCAAGATGCTGTATAAGTCATGGAGACTCATGTTTCCTACTTCTAAAGTTGAGGACAAAGTCATTGTAAGACTTCTCCATTCTCTAGGAAGGGCATCAAGAAATTTTATGTTTCTTTCATCATTTGACTTAGTTATTCCAAATTTCTTTAGCTCGTTTAAAAGTTTTGTAATTCTTAGATATGTATCATTTAACCTTTCATTTGGCAAACTTTTAAACCTTTCATAAGATGAGACATTGTTTGTTCTTTTGTTTCTTCTCATCCTTTCTCCTCTTTCACAAAGATTTTCCAACTGATCCCATATTTCCTTGGCTGATGCACAAGCATCAACTTGTGAAAATATGTCATTGGGGATGGCCATTATTAAAATTGACTTTTCCCTTTCATCCCCAGCCACCTTTTCCTTGTCTTCCTCACTCCAAAGTATTTCACTTTTGGGAGCTTGGGAGGCAGGGATAGCAGGTGATTGGTCAGTTGCTGGAATAGATGGTATAACAGTCATTGGTATATGTGGACCCCTTTCAATGGATTGAAACAGAGCTCGGTCATGACCATTAAGAAAATTGACCATCCTGATTTTCCATTGGGGGTATTCCCCTCTGACAAGAGTCGGAGGTTTGGACATAGAACCAATCTTAAAAGCATTATTCCAGGATTGAAAGCTGGCCATATTTAGAGAAAAGAAGATAAGCGATTGATCGTTTGAAAATAATTTATTCAATCTGCTCTGATACCAATTGTTGGACCCAGTATGGCCTTAACAACATCTTTTCACGTAATATGGCAAGTGATTTCAGTAGATGTGAAAAAGATGTGCGGAAATGGAAATCAGACTTTCAAGAAACAAGACCTACAGAATTATCAAGTTTATATCACTTTGAAACAAAATGGTTTACAAGGTGATTGTAAGATTATTATCTAGTACAAATGAATCTTGAATTCTGTGGGTGAGAGGGCAATGGAGTTTTGATGTATCTATGAACGATAAGCTTCAAACTCAATTATCCTCTGCTGGTTGAGCCTTCTATTTATAGAAGGCTGGGTGCATGAATAAACAATAGTTTATTCATGCAATAAGTCCTGCAAAAAGTGTCCAATTGACATATTCATTGAATCCAATGTTCAAGTTGCCTTTTTCATCATGATATCCAATAATGTCAACTTGCTTCGGTAATTGTGGCAGGATAGAGCCAATTTCAGACAAGTGGGGTATTTCATCAGAATTCTGATAAACCACTTCATCAGAAATTCTGATGAACAAATCATCAGAAATATCATCAGATCCATCAGAAATGAGCTTCTCTGATAATCCAATTCTGCTCTTGATCAACTTGTGATTCCTTGAAGTAGGTGCTTTTGCATTTCAATTGTCCCATCTGATCTTCTTGTTCTTGTTTGTGATCTTCAGGTCTGTGATCTCTTCATAGATCCAGTTGATTGTGATTTTCTTTAACACTTACAAATAAAGTTTCCTAACAATTGTTACTCTGGTTATCATTATTCTGGTTTTCCTGGTTCACTTCGTTGTCCATCTGAATTTTAAACATTTGCCAATTATTAATATCACAAAATAATTAATAATTTATGCAACAATCACACAACACACATATTGGTCAAAAGCGTCGAGCATTGCGACTTACTCTTTCTTATATAGTATGTTTCTAATACAAACCGATACTAGAAATTAAAAATTACAATACTGATATGCATCGCTAACCACGAAGTGGTCTATACTACAACATATATTATTATTATTATTATTATTATTATTATTACACATATATATTATAAATTTTTTTCATACAAACATATTATATATTATTATTACTTTTATTATCTCCACCATCACCTTCACTGATAGGGATTCATCCAGTAATTCATATTGCGCTAGTCGTACTTCCAGACGAGTCGCTCTCCTACTTGCCTCATCTTCTCGCTATTCTCTAAAATCTCTTCTCCGAAAGTTCGGAGCTCTTGCACATTTTCTGCACTCATTGGGGGTGCAAGTGCTAGTACTGGGTCTGGGTACTGGGGCATGGATTCCTCTTGAGGGTACGGATTCTCTAAGATCTCCCTGATGCATTCATCATTATCGTAGTAGGGATCTAGAGGGTCCAGACCTGGATAGGCTGCTAAGTTTGGCATGGGTTCGTAGTTTAGGTGATAGCGTGGCACATTATCCCTATGATCATCGAACCATGGATCATAATCTGGGTCTAAGTGATTAGGAGCTGGTATCCTAGGTATCTCCTCAGGGTTGAAGTCATGCATTTGGACTTGGTTTTCGGGGTTGTTTTCTATCTCCATCGGCTGCGTGAGAAACAAAGGTAAGGGTTGTGGGGCTACTAGTTGTTCCAGGTTTGGGTCGGCGGCTGTGGTTAATAGGATATGAAAATTGGCTAAGCTCCTATTAAGCATATCCTATGTATGGGCATCTGTCTCTCGCTTAGCTGCTGCTAGGACTCTCTGCTGTTGCAACTTTCGCATTCTTTTCCTACGCTCGTATGCTCCCTTACTGAACCATCCTCTCTTTTTCTGAGGGAATGGCTCTACAGACTGAGCCTTAAACACAAACATCCATTCTTCATTATCAGCTGCATACCCAGAGAGGGCAGGCTGTGAAGAGGTACCTTCACTCATAGGTGAATCGGACAACTGACGATATGCGTCTGAGGGTCCTTGATCACTCAAACTGTAAACTAACAAATAGTCAAATAACACATAACAATAAAATACAGATATGCACGTATGTCCGTAATTAATTTCCTAAAAATTTGAATAATATATTTGTGTCAGCAAAACATTTATGTGGCTGAATCAGTGGCTTAGCTCTGATACCACCTTCTGTCACAACCCCCGCCCCTATCTATCCCAGGAACGGGCGGCCACGAGACCAGTTTTGGTGGTATCATTTGTTTATCAATTTGGCAGCGGAAATTTCATCAGGACCGTAGTTAGGAAATATTTATCAGAGTAAATACCACGCTTTTATAATATTAAACATATTGGGATAAAACCCAAGTTTTCATTACAAACATTTTCATAGGGAAAATCCCTATTTTATTGAATAAAACATCTTCTTTTATTTAGGTAACTTTTATAGCCACTTTTTTAAGCCTTCAGTGCTGTCCAGCTGGCTTCTAGTTGGCTTTCATATTTTTTTTTACCTGAAACGCGTTTAAAAACATTTTGTCAATGGAAAATACTGGTGAGTGAATCCCAGTTTAATCAAGAAGAGTTTTATCCTTTAACAGTATTGAGAGTTATTACAATGTTTATGTCTATACAATTACTCTTTCAGTACTGTCAATCCTGACTGGTGGGTCATATTACACATTGGCTAACTCGTTGTCCAATAGTAATGTGTTCCACATTTTGTATACAAAACCCCAACATACCAGCAGTAATTGAAGAACTACAAAGACTCAATCACTGCTTAATCACATTGTAAAACATTTAAGGTTTGGTAAAAACAGTTTACAAAAAGGAGACGACATTCCAACGACTACGTTGTTATCTATTAATTACACAAATGTACATGTGTTAGTATAATAACCCAATCTTTACATTAGTAATAGCCTCCCCGAGACGACATTCCAACGACTACGTCGGGCAGAACCTCGACAGCCGTTACGGAACCCTGGATCAATCGGGTAGCGTATCTAATACGTAATCGGAGTTATAATACTTATAACAGAGCAGAACTTCGTTAATTAGGGGGGTATAATACCCAAAAATAGCTTATACTATCATAAATTTCGAGAGAGAAAAAGGAAATGAGCGATCGGAACTAAAGGCCTGAGCTCCCAATTTATAGGAGCAGATTTGGGGTCCCACGCGGCCCGCGTAGACTTAGAGGGAGTCTTAAGCGGCCCCGCGACATAGGGTTTCTAGGCCGTAGCCTTGTCCGGTCACGAGTAAAGGTCCAACACGTTGCTGCCATGTGGCAGCTCAGGGCTGCGTCTCGACGACTGGCTGTCGCGCCCCGCGTAAGTCAAGCGGGTGGCTTACGCGCCCCGCGAGCGACCTTAAAAATTAGTTTTTATTTAATTTTTATAAAAATAAAGGTATTCACGGTCCGTTTTCGCATACGGGATGTATTTTAGGACATATAGGAATATTTTAATATATTTTAGGGTGTCAGAAAAATTTCAGGAGGGTTGTTATAAGACCGACTTGTGCACACCTAGTAGGGGTTTGTACGAGCTTACTCGCTATTTCTCGCTCGAACTCGTTGTATACTACATAATTGCTCGAACATCGCATACTACAATTCCGCCCAAGATCAGCCTTTCCTAAGGCTGATTACACACACTAACGGATGATCTGGTTAAGGTTAGGTGTGAAAACCGCAAACTCTCAACCAGATTACTCGTTTGAATTGTTATTTTTACTGTAACCAAGAGAAATTGCGTCGAAATAGGAGTGAAATCTATACTTCGACGCATATCTCCTTACCTATCTCGTGATTTCATCACACAAACAGGAATGTAGTTGCTAAGTTATGGGTGAAACCCGAACCTTGATGACAAGTTCTACTCTCTAATGTGGTTTTACAAAACTCTCACCAAGGTCTCGACGGACTCCAATGACTTGGGTCAGACCGTGACTAGAGGGATGCGTGCCGATCGCCCAAATTAAGGCGACAGCACAGTCTTGAAAGTCAAAAGTGTGCACCAAAAGTCCCTGTGAATAGTCGAATCACCTTGGGTAGTCAACGTCTATCTAGCCAAGACAACCGCTCTTCGATTTTATGTGTTTCGATTCTGGATTTGCCGCAGCTCACTTTGTGATTTATCGCTTTTATGATCGATTATATATGAAATTTATGTGTTTCATATGTTTATTTGTTAGCGTTTTGAGATAAACAGTATGGTGGTACTGATGGTTTCGATCCCATGTTTCTCGCTCCAAAACACACACAATTTACACCATGCTAACAAATCCTATGATGTTGTCTGTTGCAGACAATGTCATCATCTGGATCCCTACACTCCTGAGCTGCTAGGTGAAAACATGCTGACAAGCGACTCACCTCTCTCGTCGCCAGCCAAATCGTTAAAGTCACCCCCCAGATCGTCAGTGAACTGAATGAAAATGCGAGCAAATATTCTGCAGAGTCCAGGACCGATACTCCCAAAGCTGCTTTTAGCTTCAAGCAGTTCAAAGCCTGCGGACCGAAACAGTTTACTGGAAAAGATGGTCCTACGGCCATGTTTCAATGGTTTGATTCTATCGAGGTCACCCTGCGCCAGATTGGCTGTCCTGATAATCTCCGTACTCTCAACGCCACTGGCGTCTTCTATCCCGAGCCCTAGATTGGTGGACGGCCGAGAAAAACAAGCGCGGAAATGATGCAGCTTATGGGTTAACATGGGATGAGTTGAAGGACGTGATGATGCAAGAGTTCTGCCCTCCCCATGAGCGCCAAAAGCTGGAGGATGAATTCTGGCATATTAAGCAGAAAGATGGTGACAACGCCGGTTTAACTGCTCGCTTTAAGCATTTGAGTATTATCTGTCCGGACCAAGTCAAGACGCCCGAAATCACCATCAAAAAGTATATCCGTGCTCTTCCAGATTGCGTGGCTGATTTCGTTCAAGCTGCAAAGACGACGACAATCGAGGAAACCTACTTACTCGCTGCTGGGATCAACGACAAGCAAGTCAAGTCTAGTTACTGGGATAAAGCTCCCAAGAATCTGCATCAAGCTACAACTGCTACACCTGCCGAAACCGCCACCGCACCTCAGTCATCCAAGCTCTAGAGACGCAAGAGAAAGAACAACAGCGGCTCCAGCAAAAAGAATTGTGCGATCACTGCTGCCCCGCTCCAAACAGTACCAACCCAACCGCAACCTCAACACCGCCAAATAGCGGCACCTGTGGCCAATGCAAAGCCAGCAAAACGTGATTACACTGGACCATACCCGCTCTGCCCTACTCGTACTTATTATCACCCGGCTGGTATCGCATGCAGATACTGTGTTCACTGCAACATGTACGGCCACTTCACTGCAAACTGTTGTGCAGGTGTAACATTCCCAAAATTTTTATTTATATAATATATATAAAAACTTAAGTTATTAAAAGGATGCATCATGGGTAAATTGACAAATGGAAATATGAGATATTTTTGGCAAGTGTCTGAACCGTTTAATAACTAATTTATAAAAATACATTATATTTGAACCTACTCTGTTTTTTATGAAACTTGGTTCAAAATGTAGATACAAATATTCTCGTTCTAATGGCATGTTCATTATTTTATAAAACGTTATATTTTTGAAGTTATAAGCGCCAAATAATAAAGCAATTAAATTAATTATACTAATAACATAATAATAAATCTAACATATATTTGTTTTGTGTATGTGTACGTATCAAAACATCACTAAAATAATATAATCATTTGAAATATTTATTCATGGTATACGTGTCCACATGAGAACAATTCAAAATTTATGAAAACATTGTATACGTGAAACATAACATGAGGATTTGAACAATTGAAATAAATGTAGATATATACGTAGCTTTGCTTGAAGCACACTCTAATCTCAACATGCAATATAAATAGAAATCAACAGTTCATCAGTCAACCGCCAAATCCCTTTCTTTCTTTCATTCCCTCTCTACTATTATATTTGCCCCCATTTTCTTTAGTACTTCACCCTAAATCCTACAAAGTCCTGCCCCGTTTTAAGTACTGTAACCCCTGATCACTGATACCCTATCCAACTGAGGTAGGGCCCCGTAACGTATGTCAAGGCTCTGCCTAAATTCATTGGGGTTCTGTCTCGTGACGTAGGGATAAAAGTAGAATTGGCTTACTATACTTAATGCGAGTGCACTATATATTTTATTAAATAATCCAAGAATGGTACCCAAAATATATCAACCCCACCAAAATATTTCTGACACCCCTAATATATTTAGAATACCCCTATATAAATACACCCCTTATGTGAAAACCGAGCCCGGGATACAATATAACATTTAAAAATAAATGAAAAACAAGAAATATTAAGTTGAGGCGGGCCGCGTAGAACCCACCCCAACCTTACGCGGGCGGTATGAAGGTTAACAATTGATTTTGTTGAGTTTTAAGCATAGGCGGGCCGCGTAAGCCAACCCAGTTAGTTAACGCGGGCCGCGAGAGGTTCAGAATGGTGGCGCAGCCCGGTGATGACACGTGTCATCATCGTGGCGGGCCTAGGCGATGATCAGGACACGCTACGCATTGACCGGAGGTCAACGCGGGCCGCATAGGCCCTTCTCTTGTATTACGCGGCCGCGAGAAAGACAGACTCAGCAACTATAAATAGAACGCATCAGATCTTCAGTCTGTTCGTCCCATTTTCAATTCTCAATCTCAATTTTTGAATAGTAGGCTTTCTACGCGGGTATTATACCCCCTAAATAGTGAAGTTCTGCTCCGTTGTAAGTATTATAACCCCTGGATACATATTAGATACGCTACCCGATTGATCTAGGGTTCCGTAACGACTGTCGTGGTTCTGCCCGACGTAGTCGTTGGAATACCGTCTCGGGGAGGGTATTACTAATGTTAAAATGGGTTATTATACTAACGCGTGTGCATTTGTGTAAATTATAGATTGTCACCAGGAAACCCTTACGGAAAATCTAAGACAACAATGTGAGTTTATCCTCTTTTTGTTAATCTTTTTGGAATGTTTTACAAAACCTTAATTGTTTTAAAATGAAATTAAGCGGTGATTGAGTCTTTGTAGTTCTTCAATTACTGCCGATATATTGGGGTTTTGTATACAAAATATACTACACTGTGAGTAGTAAGTCGGGATGACAATACGTTACCATTGGACAATGAGTTAGCCAATGGGTAATATGACCCACAAGTCAGGATTGACAGTACTAATGGAGTAATTGTGTAGAAATAAACAATGTGATCGCTCTCAATACTGTTCACTGTGACTTTTTATTTAAACTTGATTAAACTGGGATTCACTCACCAGTATTTCCTGCTGATAAAATGTTTTAAACACGTGTTTCAGGTAATTTAGTGTAAAGCAAATAAAAGCCAGCTGGAGAGCACCGAAGGCTTGGAAAAGTGGCAATAAAGTTACCTGAAATAAAATAGATGTTTTTATTAAATAAAATAGGATTTATTCCTATGAAAATGTGTGTACTGCAAACTTGGGTTTTCCCCATGTATTTGTATTTATAAAATATTGTGGTTTACTCTGATAAAATATTTCCTAACTACGGTGTTGATGAAAATTCCGCTGCCAAATTTGACTAAACAAGCGATACCACCAAAACTGGCTCGCGGTCGCCCATTCCCGGGAATTAGGGATCGGGGGTTGTGACAAAAGGTGGTATCAGAGCCTAGCCACTGGTTCAAGCCAAAGAAGGTTTCTGCTAACACTTAAGTTTTAAATTATGTGTTAGGAAATAATTTATGTGCTTATGTGTTTTATATTATTTGACTATTTGTTAGTCTATAGTATGGGTAAGCAAAGAATTTTGGATATCTATCGTCAACTAGATAGTTCACCAAAAGATAAGGGAACCTCATTTCAACCAAATCCCTCAGGATACTCAGCAGATACTGAGGAAGGAAAATTTATTCGTAAGGCACAGTCTAAGAAACCATTTACCACTAAGAAGAGAAGTTGGATTATTAGCAAAAGTCGAGAGAAAATAAAGAAGTCACAACCAAAGGGAGCGATAATCAATCAGGAAATAAATACACAAACTCAGGAAGCAGACAATAACCCACTAGGAGAAGATGAATTAGACGAACAATGGGTAAATCTCCATATGTTAGCTACTACAACAGTAAATGCTAACTTATATTAAATAGTCGAACGGCCAAACCAGTACCAGCACCCATGCCGCCTATGAGTTAGAAACTTTAAAGGAACTTCGCCCCTTTTAATAACAACTTAGTGGAGACATGAGATAGAATAAACCCTATATAAAAGCATGTTGAGCATAATACTTCTATAACTTAGATAGACTAAAATAAGTTACGGATGCATAATCATTAGTATATTTTGAATTCCAATTGTAGTTTGTAATAAATATATATAAATATATATATATATATATATATATATATATATTTATATATATATATATAAGTCGCCATGTTCGCCGTTTTTAATCAATCTATTTTTATGATTATACCCAAATGTTTGTGCTAGAAATTTTTCTGTGATAATTAATATCACCCACTCAAATAATATCATAATATACATCAAACTAAGTTAGTTATTAATAAAGCAGTCATGTTTATGATTCTCTTTTGGAACCAATCATTTACTTTGGTTTAAAATACATATTGAAATATATGGTATAAAACTTTAAAATTTTGTGGTTTTAATAATATTGTTTCAAAATAATTTATATTCAAATAAATAAAACCGAAGCTATTAAATTAACCAAAAGGATTTTAAGAAGTAATAAAATTTTTAAAAGATTGCTTTAGTGGATCCAGCCAAAGCAAGTTTTGAAACCCAGGTGTACCAATTTACCACTCCATTTTATCCCTTCTGGTTTATAACCAGTTGACCATAAGACTTCATACTTTCATAATTTTATGAAATAACTGATGTTGGGATTACTTGTAAGATTTTCTATTGAAATACTTAGTAATAAAATAGATGGGTAAATGAATATGATGGGTATTCATGATTTAATAAAATCATTTAAAATTTTTGGGTTGGTTGGACTACGTAGAAAAGGTCTAACTAAACGTTGAAAGCATTTCTACAAATCTTTAATATTAAGGTATGTCCAGAATAGGTCTTATGCCTGGAAATTATTAATATAAGATTATAAGATTAACCGGTCATATTAGTTATAGGATTGTGTATCCTAAATTATAAAGAAAAATATTCGAGTCAGCTGGCTGATGTATAATAGTTAAATAATACAATATTAGTAAATGAGTTGAGTTGATAAATTGGATGTTAAACTTACCTTAAGTGGTCTCAAAGTTCTCATACTTTAAGAAGATTATAAGGAAAATAAAAGAGATAAGACTGAATTGTGATTGGTTAAACTTAATACTAAAAGAATAATAATGGAAATGGAAATTTTCATAATATAACTGTAGTAATAAAATGTCAGTGATGTACCCGTGACACAAATAAAGTTTATAAAGTAGGTTACATGAATCTATAAAAGATCTATTTAGTTAAATACTTGAATATAGATCTCGAATATATACGCAATAAAGTATTAATCTTAACATATTTTGAATATAAAATAGACATACTTTGTTAGTATGGGATGAAATACGGAACATAAGGGTTGAAAAAAAAATCAATGTTATAAGTTTATACTATATGCATATCCGCTATATTATTATAACTAAAGTTTTCAATTACAGAAAATAATTGGTAACCCATAAATACAATGTCATAGGTCACATATGCACATATTCTTCTAAATAATGCCTCTCAATCTTAAATGTATATTATAATTGATTCTTATAAAGGAAAAGGTAGGAATGTGATAATTGGAATAGATATATAGATGGTTACTTGAGAAGAAATTATTAAGGTAATATAAATAGTGAGTTTTGTATAGTTTAACCCATTAGTTAAAAATGGAATTGTTCTTACGAGTCCAGAAAATTTATATTTTGAGTAATTTATTTCCCTAAATTTTTTTCCAAAATATTATATTTGACAGAAATTTATTTCAATATACTACTTTTATAAAAGAATAAAATAAAGTCATGGAAATAAGCTTGATGATTGATACCATCGGATGTATAGTTATTATTTTATATATGTGTATATATATTCCGTGAGTTGAATATTAACTAGAGATTGAAATTTTATACACATATATGCATATACCCAATAGAATTTATGGATGATATACCCAATATAATGTCTTCTGTAAGATAAACATAAGAGAAAATATCATTGGTGATTCATGAATAAACCATGAAACCTACTATGTTTTAAAAATGTCATCTGTCTCAATAGAATATTCCTTGTGACGGAATTTAATAAAGTTAGATGTAAAGCATACTCTTCACAGTTAACCAAACTATAGTATCAATGGAGACAATAATATATTTGAAACTCCATTCTCCAACCAAAAGAAAACCACGACCATAGTAATATCTATGCCTAAATGAAAGAGTTAGGATATTGATATTCACTGGTAACAACCAGGACAGTGTTTAGACTTGAATCTAAGAAAAATACCTTAGTATAAAGCTTTGAGATAAGCCAATTACTTGCATAGATAAAGTGTGATGGTTATTGGGATCCCGTGAGGATGATGACTAGAACAGTGCCTGTATGATAAATAAGCGATAACAACTGGCCACTGTTATTTCTTGTTTATTAGTACTACTCGGTTCTAGAATATTATCCAACATGAGAATACTGATTTCCTTGTTTCTTGATGCAAACCATAATAAACGATGTACCTTAAAAATCACAATTTGAGAAAATCTATTTATGAGAAATACAATGATAACTACCTCTCCGGCAAGGCTGGGTATGGTGTAGTAGACTCTCCAGTTTCTCCGGGTAAGATGAGGGTACCTCTCCGGCGAGACTTGGTGAGATGGGGTATATGTGATGATAATGGAATTCCTTAAATAGTACCATGACCTGATGACTGACCTGTTTTTGGAAATATGAATCTGTTAAATACATTTACCTTATGAATGATGTATTACAGTATGTGAAATATATGATTATATAGATATGTATATCTATAAGGAAATCCAAAGACCATAATAATTGATAATTAGAGATAAATCACGAACAAGTATATCAAGGATAATTTTAGGCTTATTTATTAGCAATCTCTCGTATACGTCTATAATTTTGACATCAAACATTATTTCGTTTGATCATCCGTCTCGTAATCCGTGCGATAAGATGAACGACAGGAACCCTATAAGTTGGGACGTCATCAAAAGTTTAAGAATTCCCCTTGCAATTATTGACGCATTAGGAAATCTGTAACTATAAGTTGTGCTAAGACACAAAACATCTAAAAACTTACGCTAATGAGAGTCGTTTTACCTTCATTAAGAACTCTTGAGAAGATAAGAGTAACCCCGACTAGATGTACTTACAAGGACTCTCTTCCCTTTTAATTCTACTAAGATTTACCATTCGGAATCATTAAATTAATTTGGAATGACAGGAATACATGATATATAATTTAAGGTAATACCTAACTGACAAATCCTTAGTTGTACCTCTTCAAAGTTCTAGAGGTAAATGAAAATTTTAAATCCATTAAAAGATCACACAAATTAAAGGTAAGAATCTCAAAGCATAGAGAATAGTTCTGGTCAAAGTAAGGTGGAATTCAAAACAAAGACCAGAATATACCTTGAAACTAAACTAACTAAAAATATTCATCCATATTTCAGGGAATCTCGAGGACTAGATTTAAAACAAGGTGGGGAGGATGTAACATTCCCAAAATTTTTATTTATATAATATATATAAAAACTTATGTTATTAAAAGGATGCATCATGGGTAAATTGACCAATGGAAATATGAGATATTTTGGGCAAGTGTAGGAACCGTTTAATAACTAATTTATAAAAATACATTATATTTGAACCTACTCCGTTTTTATGAAACTTGGTTCAAAATGTAGATACAAATATTCTCGTTCTAATGGCATGTTAATTATTTTATAAAACGTTATATTTTTGAAGTTATAAGCGCCAAATAATAAAGCAATTAAATTATTTATACTAATAACATAATAATAAATCTAACATATATTTCTTTTGTGTATGTGTACGTATCAAAACATCACTAAAATAATATAATCATTTGAAAGATTTATTCATGGTATACGTATCCACATGAGAACAATTCAAAATTTATGAAAACATTGTATACGTGTAACATAACATGAGGATTTGAACACTTGAAATAAATGTAGATATATACGTGGCTTTGCTTGAAGCACACTCTAATCTCAACATGCAATATAAATAGAAATCATCAGTTCATCATTCAACCGCCAAATCCCTTTCTTTCTTTCATTCCCTCTCTACTATTATATTTGCCCCAATTTTCTTTAGTACTTCACCCTAAATCCTACAAAGTCCTGCCTCGTTTTAAGTATTGTAACCCCTGATCACTGATACCCTGTCCAACTGACGTAGGGCCCTGTAACGTATGTCAAGGCTCTGCCTAAATTCATTAGGGTTCTGTCTCGTGACGTAGGGATAAAAGTAGAATTGGGTTACTATACTTAATGTGAGTGCACTATATATTTTATTAAATAATCTAAGAATGGTACCCAAAATATATCAACCCTCCCAAAATATTTCTGACACCCCTAATATATTTAGAATACCCCTATTTGTTTTTTAAATACACCCCGTATGTGAAAACCGAGCCCGTGATACAATATAACATTTAAAAATAAATGAAAAACAAGAAATATTAAGTTGAGGCGGGCCGCGTAGAACCCACCCCAACCTTACGCGGGCGGTATGAAGGTTAACAACTGATTTTGTTGAGTTTTAAGCTTAGGCGGGCCGCGTAAGCCAACCCAGTTAGTTAATGTGGGCCGCGAGAGGTTCAGAATGGTGGCGCAGCCCGGTGATGACACGTGTCGTCATCGTGGCGGGTTTAGGCGATGATCAGGACAAGCTACGCGTTGACCGGAGGTCAACGCGGGCCACGTAGGCCCTTCTCTTGTATTACGCGGGCAGCGAGAAAGACAGACTCAGCAACTATAAATAGAACGCATCAGATCTTCAGTCTGTTCGTCCCATTTTCAATTCTCAATCTCAATTTCTGAATAGTAGGCTTTATACGCGGGTATTATACCCCCTAAATAGCGAAGTTCTGCTCCGTTGTAAGTATTATAACCCCTGGATACGTATTAGATACGCTGCCCGATTGATCTAAGGTTCCGTAACAACTGTCGTGGTTCTGCCCGACGTAGTCGTTGGAATGTCGTCTCGGGGAGGGTATTACTAATGTTAAAATGGGTTATGATACTAACGCGTGTGCATTTGTGTAAATTATAGATTGTCACCTGGAAACCCTTACGGAAAATCTAAGACAGCAACGTGAGTTTATCCTCTTTTTGTTAATCTTTTTGGAATGTTTTACAAAACCTTAATTGTTTTAAAATGAAATTAAGCGGTGATTGAGTCTTTGTAGTTCTTCAATTACTGCCGGTATGTTGGGGTTTTGTATACAAAATTTACTACACTGTGAGTAGTAAGTCGGGATGACAATACGTTACCATTGGACAATGAGTTAGCCAATGGGTAATATGACCCACAAGTCAGGATTGACAGTACTAATGGAGTAATTGTGTAGATATAAACAATGTGATCGCTCTCAATACTGTTCACTATGACTTTTTATTTAAACTTGATTAAACTGGGATTCACTCACCAGTATTTCCTGCTGATAAAATGTTTTAAACACGTGTTTTAGGTAATTTAGGGTAAAGCCAATAAAAGCCAGCTGGAGAGCACTGAAGGCATGGAAAAGTGGCAATAAAGTTACCTGCAATAAAATAGATGGTTTTATTAAATAAAATAGGATTTATTCCTATGAAAATGTGTGTACTGCAAACTTGGGTTTTCCCTATGTATTTGTATTTATAAAATATGGTGGTTTACTCTGATAAAATATTTCCTAACTACGGTCCTGATGAAAATTCCGCTGCCAAATTTGACTAAACAAGTGATACCACCAAAACTGGCTCGCGGCCACCCGTTCCCGGGAATTAGGGATCGGGTTATGACAGCAGGTCCACGTCAAACCCCAGCTCCAACCCAAGTTCAAGCTCCTGCTCAACAAGCTCTACTCACTGCTCCTCAAGGCCATCAAGCGGCTCCTGCACCCGCGGTCAACGCTAGAGCTTGCTTTGTGTGTGGTGATCCCAACCACTTCGCGAACATGTACCCTAACAGGGTAGTGAAACAAGAGTCCCAGCAACAGTAACAACAGCAGCAGCAGCAACACCAAGCAGCCCGCGGGCGCGTCTTCAACATTAACGCCCGCCAGTCTCAGGCAGACAACAACGTCGTTAATGGTACGTTTCTCGTAAATGGTATATATGCTTCGTGTTTGTCTGATACTGGAGCCGATAAATGTTTTGTGTCGCTTGAATTCGAAAAGCTCCTTAATCGTAAGCGCGCCCATCTCCCCTCGACGTTCGATGTTGAAGTTGCCGCTGGAAGAACCGTCACTGTCAGTTCTGTTTTACGTGACTGTACCCTCAATCTCAACGGTCATGTTTTCCCGGTTAATCTCATCCCAATGCAACTCGGTAGCTTTGATGTCATAGTAGGTATGGATTTCCTTCGGGAAAACCATGCTGAAATCGTTTGCTTCGATAAAATGATTCGAATCTCCCTCGCAAATGGTGATCAACTGTGTGTTGATGGCGAAGTCGCTCCGAAGAACTTACAACTCATGTCGTGTGTCCAGGCTAGCAAGTATCTCCGCAAGGAATACCAAGCTTTCTTGGCACACATAGTAGTAGCGGAGAAAAAGGAAGTTAAAGAGGTAGACCAGGTGCCTGTTGTTCATGAATTTCCCAACATTTTCCCCGATGATTTACAAGGGTTACCTCCCGCTCGTGATATTGATTTCTGAATCAACCTCATTCATGGAGCAAATCCCGTTGCTAAAGCGCCTTATCGTCTCACTCCCTCCGAAATGCGCGAACTCTCGAGTCAGCTCCAGGAACTACTTGATAAAGGCTTTATTCGCCCTAGTAGCTCTCCTTGGGGCGTGCCTGTCCTTTTCGTCAAAAAGAATGATGGTTCGTTTCGGATGTGCATCGATTATTTGGAGTTGAATAAGCTGACAATCAAGAATCGCTATCCCTTGCCTCGAATCGATGATCTATTTGATCAGTTACAAGGTGCTACATGTTTTTCTAAGATCGATCTACGCTCAGGCTATCACCAACTATGCATTCAAGAAGAAGATATCCCTAAAACTGCTTTTCAAACCCGCTATGGTCATTACGAGTTTGTTGTCATGCCTTTTGTTTTGACTAACGCTCCCGCCGTTTTCATGGATCTAATGAATCGAGTGTGCAAACCCTTCCTTGATCGCTTTGTAATCGTATTCATCGATGATAACCTGATCTATTCCAAATCAAAAGTTGAACACTCGCAGCATCTACGCTTGGTTCTTGAGTTGCTCCAGGGAAACCGTCTCTACGCCAAATTCTCCAAGTGCGAATTCTGGCTGGAGGAGGTCAAATTCTTGGGTCACATTTTCAATTGTCAAGGTATCCACGTTGACCCTGCGAAGATCGAAGCTGTTAAGAGTTGGGTTACACCCAAGAACCCGTCTGAAGTCCGTTCTTTTCTCGGACTGGCAGGCTATTATCGCCGTTTATCGAAGGATTCTCCAAAATCGCCGTACCGCTAACCTCTCTTACGCATAAGGATAAACCTTTTGTTTGGGGAGCTAAACAAGAGGAAGCCTTTCAAGCTCTCAAAACCATGCTTTGCAATGCTCCCGTGCTTTCATTACCCGACGGAAACGACAACTTTGTAGTTTACTGTGATGCCTCGAACATTGGTCTTGGTTGTGTTCTCATGCAACGAGATAAGGTTATCGCGTACGCTTCTCGACAGCTCAAGATCCACGAGAAGAACTACACCACACACGACCTCGAGCTTGGCGCAGTTTTTTTTGCGTTAAAAATCTGGCGACACTACCTTTACGGTACCAAGTGTACGATCTTCACCGATCACAGGAGCCTACAACATATCCTTGACCAGAAGTAACTGAATATGATTCAACGTCGGTGGGTAGAACTGCTCAATGATTACGACTGTGAGATCCGTTACCATGCAGGAAAAGCAAACGTCGTTGCCGACGCTCTCAGCCAACGAAGCTATCTACTTAGCGTTCGTAATTCCCAAGCCCAGTTTCATCTCAAAACTCTCATCCGTGACACGCAGCATGCTTGTTTTACCGAAAGAACTTTGAAGAAGGAAAGGATTCTAAACGATGGCGCTCAACTCGAGAATAAATCGAATGGTATTTTTCATTATTTGGACCGAATTTTGGACCGAATTTTGATTCCCAAGTGTACCGATTTGCGACAACTTCTGATGGCCGGACCGAATTTTTCATTATTCATCCCGGTGCAGACAAAATGTACCAGGACATGCACTACAAGTACTGGTGGCCGGGCATGAAGAAGGATATCGCTATCTATGTTTCGAGATGTCGGACCTATTCCAAGGTTAAGGCGGAGCATCAAAGACCCTCTGGCTTACTCGTTCAACCCAAGATCCCGACGTGGAAATGGGAGAGTATAGCTATGGACTTCATAACGAAACTTCCGCGCACGCCATCAGGTCACGACAGCATTTGGGTTGTCGTTGACCGTTTGACCAAATCCGCTCACTTTTTACAGATATGGGAAGACTACAAGGTAGAACGAATAGCCCGAATCTACACCAACGAGGTTATCTGTCGATATGGGACGCCTCGTGACATCATCTCTGACCGTGATGGTCGATTTACCTCGCGTCTTTGGGAAATGTTTCAATCAGCTCTCGGTACTACTCTGAATCTAAGTACCGCTTTCCATCCCCAGACCGACGGTTAGACTGAACACACGATTCGCACCCTTGAAGACATGCTTCGTTCGTGTGTCATAGATTTCGGTGGTAATTGGGACACGCCCTTACCTTTAGTCGAATTCTCGTACAATAACAGTTATCACACTAGCATACAAATGGCACCATTTGAGGCTTTATACGGAAGAAAATGTCGATCGCCTATTGTGTGGCACGAGATCGGAGAAGCAAAAATTACCGGTCCCGAGCTGTTACAAGAAACGACAGACAAGATCCTCCAAATTCGAGACAATCTATTGAAAGCTCGGAGTCGACAGAAAAGTTTTGCTGATAGACGCTGTAAGCCCCTTGAATTTGACGTTGGCAATCACGTACTCCTAAAGGTGGCACCTTGGAAGGGGGTGATCAGATTCGGCAAGAAAGGAAAGCTCGCGCCTCGATATGTTGGACCCTTTAAGATTCTGGAAAGAATTGGAAAAGTGGCTTACAGACTCGAACTACCAGAAGAACTGAGTAACGTCCACCCGACTTTCCACGTTTCGAACCTCAGAAAGTGCTTGGCCGACCAGGAATTACATGTCCCTCTTAAGGATTTACAAGTGGACGAAACATCACACTTCATGGAAAAACCCGTCGAGATCGTGGGATGAGAAACCAAGGTACTCAGACGCTCACGCATTCCCATTGTGAAGGTTCGCTGGGAAGGCAAACGCGGTACCGAGTTTACCTGGGAACTCGAAAACGACATGAAGGCGATGTACCCGTAACTGTTTGTTACACCTACTTCTTAAATTTCGAGACGAAATTTCCTAAAGTAAGGGAGGCTGTAACAACCCGCTTTTCGAAAGTCAAAGTCAAGATTGAAGTCAAAGGAAGAAAAGATTGCTAATTGCGATTTGTCACTCCTTACTCAACTACTGTGTTGACTTCTTTGACTAGTAATCAAATTATATCATATAATCGCTTTAGTTGTATTCTGGGGAGTATCTATTAATAATCGAGGTTTAGTCGCATATTTATCGCTAATCGCTATCGCAATCGCAACTCGAATTATGTGTTATGGATATTGTTTTACGTGTGTGTGCTAATTATGTGTTATTTGTGCATGTTATGTGTATGTTGAGGTGTTAATCGCAATCACAATTCTATCGCATCGCAATCTAAACGCAAACACTAAATGCAAGTTAATTATAGTGATTGTATGTTAGATATAGTAGTTATGTTATTTGGGTAACTAATGGGTAAATACTATCGCATCGCTCGCTCGAATCGCATCGCGATGCTCAACATGCGAATCAAAACAACAGAACTCGTCGTGCCGGACACCAGGATCGAGTGGCCATCCGATCGGATTCCCATCCAATCGACTGGTCATCCGATTGGATTACCATCCGATACTTGGTTACTTTACACCGTTTAACGCGCAACTTATCGTTGTGCTATCGTTAACCGTTCAGGCTAATCTCTCTCAGTGCTCCCTTCAATCTAAGAGAGTGTTTACTTGTTAAACACAATCTGTGAGTATACTCGATCCCTTTTTTTGCTTTATGCACTTTTGGGTGTTACATACGTTACTTATTCTAAATCACATCGACCACACAACGCAAACACTATTTATACGCTAACCTCTAATGCATGTTATACGTGACTCGATGAATGCCTGTTTGTTATGTTTACACATTGATTGCTGTCTACCTGCATTAGCAACGATAGTACTATAGTTTGGACTCAGCACCTGTCGTGGACAGGGGTTGTTAAGGATATTACTTCACATGTTCCCAGTGGTGAACATGTGATGCGCACTCGCTACTCGAAGTCAAATCACAGTCGTTGGTATTGATAGAATCTTTGTCAATAACTTACATGCTTCACATTATACGTTGTACATGCTGGTTATGCGTAAACGATTTCGAACCCTATTATGCTATTATCAAACTTGTATGCTCACCTTTACACTATGTGTATTGACCTTTATTTTAACGTACGTGACAGGTGTTTAGGATGCTACCTGTTAGGATGCTATGCTTTATCTGCTTTCATGGAATCAAGTAGGATGGGGTCTAGAAACAAAGACAGTTTATTTATTTGAATATGAGTTGTCGGAACAGTTTTATTTGTTTGGAGATATCTATGTCTGTAATAACTTGCTTGCTTAATAGGTTATGGTATGGGACATAATGTTTAACTATTCGGTAAAGTAGTTGTTATGGAATTTCTCTTGAACAATCTGTTTCGCTCAATGCAATGCCCCGATGTTTCCATCATCAGTTGGGGTGTGACAATTCTTCTTGGGTCCTTCTATTGCTTTTGCTTTGTTGGTTACTACTAGAGCTAGTTTTGGACAGTTTGGTCGGATAAGGCCAGCTTCTTCACAGTTATAGCGGATCCTAGTACTTGCTTTTCTTCTACATTCTTCTTCCTTATGTCCTGGCTTCTTGCAGAAGTTGCAGGATACTGCTTATTTTCCGGAATGTTTCTTCTTACAGAACTTACAGAAGGGTGAAGAAGATGAACCCATTCCTTTCCCTCGATAGGAATTACCATAATGTAGTTTCTGAGTAATCCTCTGAGCTAGATTATTTTTCTGGATTTCCTCCTGGGTACATATCGATCCATCTGTTAGAGTGTTAGCAAGTTCCACTGCTTCTTCTATTGTTTGTGGTGTAGCTGCCTTGACAATATCTCTGATCTCACTAATTAATCGCCTGATATAACGGGAGATTAATATTGGTTCTGGCGAGGCTAATGTTTGTACTATCCTAGCATACTCAAAGAATTTGGTAGTAAATTCCCCGTAATCTACTCCAATCATTCTATGGTTCAAGAATTTATTGGCAATCTATTCCTTTACATGAGGAGGACAAAAATTTTCTTTCAACTATTTCCTTAAAGTTGTTTCATTCCATGTTGTAAACCATGTCACTTCCTCTTGACTGAAGAATGGTATTCCACCACTCTAATGCTTCATTTTTGAAAAGATTAGAAGCACACATAATTTTACCTTCATCAGCACATTTACTTATTTTTAAGACTGCTTCAGTCTTTTCTATCCAACATAAGGATGAAGTGGCTCCTTCGTTGCCTGAGAATTCTATTGGTTTGCATGATAAAAATTCCTTGTAAGAACAACCATGTGAGATGGTTCTCTTTCTTTTTGGGATTGGAGCTGTGAGGAGAAGTCTGTGATCTCTATTCACACTATGACTTGGTTCTTCGTGAGTACGTTTACTACCTATTATAGTATTATTATTTTCTGCCTTTTTATTAAGAGTATCGATAATAAATGGCATGAAATCTATGATTCCTTGAGCTACTATGTGTTCTATAGCACTCTTTTCCACTTAGTTCCCATTATCATTATTATTCTGGACTTCCTGATTTACTTCATTTGGCATCTGAATTGTAAACATTATCACATATCAATATCACAGAATAAATTAAACAAACAATTACTCAAGCATATTGAACCAAAATTGTCGAGCATTGCGACTTTTACTCTTTTTCATATACTATGCATCAAGTACAAACAACTGAAATTCTAAAGGTTAGTAATTATGCATCGATACATATATATATATATTATATATATTTTAGTGGATTATATATATATATATATATATTATCAAATCAAAATAAAATACGTATATATATAGTATATTAGGCGATGATTTTCTAGTACAACATCTCTCTCTCTCGTCGTATTTCTAGACGAGATTCTCACCGATACGGCGTATCCTATTTCCTTCCTCAATCAGATCTTCACCATAGTGGCGTAGTTCGCCTACATTTTCCTAACTCATGGGTGGCATTTGGGCTGGTATAGGCTCGTTGTAAACTGGTTCGGGTTCTTCGTATGGCATGTAGGGATATGGGTCATTCATCAGATCTTGAAATGACCAGTTATTAGTCCACCATTGTTCTAGTGGGTTTGGTGCTAGTAACCTGGGTATTTCGTCTTTGGGTTGAAAGCTGGGATTGGTAACTGATTTTCTTGGTTTGGTTCTAGGTACATTGGTACGGGTGCTATGGGTTGCTTATGGTATAAGGGTAATAGCTGTGGTTCTTGTGCTGCTACATGGTTAAGATCGAGAATATTTTCTACGGTTTGGAACAGAGGTAAAGTTACTGGGATTTGGGCAGTTCATTCAACTATGGTTATTGTGGCTTGTTGGATTTTCCTTATTCTTTTTCTCCTTTCCCTTTTCTCTTTATTAAACCATCCTCTTTTCTTAGGTGGAAAGGCTTCCTCAGATTGAGCTCTAAAAAAAAAAGGTTCCTCGGAATCAGCTACATATCCAGATGCTGAACAAGATGGTTCTTCATCCATTGGAGAGTGGGACATGTGACAAAAAGCGTCAGATGTATTTTGATCACCTGTATGGTGAATTCAAAAATTGTTAAACTAACATAAAATCATAATATACATATTAAGATGTATTTACACAAAATAACACAGAAGTCTAATAATTTTCTAACATAATTGTTTAGAATTTAGGTATTTAAAAGAACACCTAAATGGCTTAAACCAGTGGCTCTGATACCACCTTCTGTCGTAGCCCCCGACCCCGCCCCGGGAGCGGGTGCCGCGAACCTAAACTGGTGGTATCAGTGTTTATTATATTTGCAGCGGAATTAAATCATCAGGATCGTAGTTAGGAAATAATTTCAGAGTTTGCAAAACACCAAACTTTTATATTAAACAAATGGGATAAAACCCATATTTTATTGATAATGTATTTATAGGGATACTGAAAACATAAACCTCTTCTTTTATTTAGGTAACTTAATAGCCACTTTATTTAAGCATTCAGTCCTCCATAGTTGGCTTCTAATAGCTTCGCATCAAGTTACCTGAAACGCGTTTTAAAAATATTTTATCAGCAAGAAATACTGGTGAATACATTCCAATTTTTGTAAAAGACACATTTGTAACATTTTACAGTATTAAGATGGAGATTACATAGTTTATATCTAACAAATTTTCCAAACTACTTGTCACTCGACGGATCTATGACTATGGACATATTACACATTGGCTAACCCATTGTCCAATTGTGAAAGTTATCAAGTAATGTATACAAAACCCCATAATACTGGCAGTAATTTGTAGAATACAAAGACTCGATCACTGTAAATATAACTGAAAACATTTAAGGTTTGTAAATCATTTTAAATAAAATGGCTCACAATATTGTGAGAAAAAGGAGAATGACTCACTTTGTAAATTTAGGTTTTACTACAGGCTTCCTGGTGATATTTTCTTATTATTTTCGTGAGTTCCTATTCAAAATATACAATGCACGTGTGTTAGTATAATAACCCAATTCAACTTTATCAATACGTCACGAGACAGAACCCCAACATAGTTTACAAAGCATAGCCTTTATCAGGCAGCGCCTTGGCATCCGTTGTTGGGTTCAAGATTGATCGGATAGGGTATCAAATTAGTGGTCAGGGGTTAAAACACTTACAACAGGGCAGAGCTTTGTGAAATTGTGGTATAATTTTCATCCTTAATATTAGAGAGAAAGAAAAGAGATTGAGCGATTGTGAAAGGCAGATGAACGCTCAATTTATACGAATTCTCGGACCCCATCGCATCACGCGACGAGCAAGCTAAATCAGCGTCGTGTAGCGCGACGGCACTAGCTGGGGCATAGGTGTGACTAGTCACCACCCTATCCTTGCCACGTGGCTGCCAAGTGTCCCAGTCGTCAGTAGGGGGGCCACGTTGCGCGACGAGAATAAGCGTATATTGTCGCGTAGCGCGACGACACAAAAAAAATCAGATTTTCTTGTTTAATCATGATGTGTCTCATTGTGTGTGTCTGGGGTCTCGGTTATGATTCTTTGTTGCTTTTTTGAGTGTTGTTACATGTTGAATGTATGATGACTAGGTTTGCCATACACCATATGTTATTCGATTTCAAGTTCTTCCTTGGTGTCAGGCATTATTGTGTAGTTGTGATTATATGGTGGGGCAACATGATTGTATCTCAAACCCTTCCCCTTGTTCTCTTTGTATGCCAGTTGCACATCGCATAGATCTTGATCGAACTTGATGGATGTATCAAACTTCTTTATATTTACTTCATTTTGTTGATACTTTCCAATCAAGAGCTCTAGATCAGCTCTCACAGACTCAAGTTCCATGTTTTTCACATTAAGTTTGTTTTTGTAATCATAGACCCAACAATGTTGTTGGTTAAGATCCCTGTGAAGTTGAGCTATGTCTTGCTTTTGCGCTTCAACCTTTTAAGTAAGGAACGTGTTGCTTTGTCTAAGGTTGATGCACTGAGTCATTGCATTGTTATAATCATCAACCATATTAGAGTTGAGTGCCCTGAGTTGTACAACCTTATTCCTGCAATTTTCAGAACATAAAAGATAGTTGACCGTGTCAATGAGCAATTTTGGTTTGTCAGTCTGAGTTTGGGCTTAGGGTGCTGGTGTGACACCCGGCTATTCTGAGCTTGTACTATACTAATGTGACACGTGTTATGACTATATGAAGGCACTAAATTATTAAATATAATGTTAATATGAGGTATTGAAGTATTGATAAACTCAAACTTTGTTAAAAATTACGTTGGCAACAATAAGATAAACGCTTATCGCGTAATGAACGAAATGCGAAACGAAAGTCAGTGACTGTCCGGATAATGTTAAAATCCTAAAAATATTCCGTTATGATTAAAATCCTATTTATATTCATATTCGTGAAGAAAATTAATTAAAACGCTTAAAATTCTTATTTTACGAATTTAAGCATGTTCTGCGCAATACCGCATGTATACTGCAAAATGTAGACAACGAATCCATCCTAGGTGAATGAAATATTGTTTAGCAATATTATGGTGAGGTAATTTTTATAGAATGATAAAAATAACTTTAAACTCCTTAAAAAGTAGATAAAACGTGAAATAAAATACCCGGTAGTCAGTTAAATGTATGTTTCTTGCATATATATGTGAATGTATGCATTTGAGGAGAGAGAAAGTGTGTGAGGGGGCTAAGGTGGCGGCACACAAGGTGCCCACCAATGCCTATAGTTGCCATGTGTTGGAAGATTAACAAACCAAAAGAATGAACTTTTCCTACACATAACCAACAACACATTTCCAAGAAATCAAACCATCCATTTCTTCTTCCTTTCTTTGAACCTCACGACCGAACACACACCTACATAAACATTAAAAAATTTCAAACTCATTTCTTTGAAGATCATGGCCATTTCAAGTTAGTTTTAAGTTGGTTTGAAGATTTAAAAGTGATTCCAAGGTGATTTCAAAAAGGAACAAGCTTATTTTAATCAAGAATCACATCATAAAACCCACTTTTGTTCTTGAAAGGTATAAAACTTTTATTTCTTTTAAACTTGTTTCATGATGATGATGATTAGCATGATTCTTAAATACTTGTATTCTCACAACTATTGGAAACAAAACAACCAATGATTTTTATAAAAATAAAAATGAGAATATATGTTTGTGTGTGTATATATATATATATATGTATATATATATACATACATATGTATATATATATATATATGAGCCGTAGGTATATGTGTGTTTGGATTAGAGTTTGTGTTTTGAGTTTTGATCAAAAAGATTCTTGAAAGGTGATTGTTTGAATGATCAAAATGATATGTATTAAAGTATGTATGATTGAAGTGATGATGATGTCTTGGATTTTATTTGAAATAACAATAAAAGCATGTATGTATATATGGCCGAAACATACATGCATATATGTTAAAGTTTATGTTTTGATTGATTATTTGATTTTGATTTTGGAAAGTATGCATGTTCAAATCAAAAGGGTTTTCATAAAGGTGTCATAATAAAAGTCTTATGATTTGAAATCAATACAAGAAAAAGTGAAATTTTGGAAGTTATATATATGTATATATGGTCGAAATGTATGTATATGTATATGGAAAATGTAGGTTTGTTTACATGTTCATAAATGTTAAAGATGTTACATGCATTTTATGATTTCAATGATTATTGAACAAGAATTAAGTTTTTAATAGGTTAAAAGATTATAATAAATGTAGGATAAGTGTATTTAATCTTGGATGATGATGATTAAATGATCATAAGAGAATGAAAATGTTATGGTATGATAAAGATGCATAAAAATCAGAATATAAACTTACAAAATGATGTTATATGATGTGTTTTGTTGTTATAAAAATTATGTTATAAACTTGGTAGCTTTGCATGTTGTACATGTAGCTTAAAAAGTAGTAAAATGGGTGAAATTGCATGATTTATGTGTCATACATGAGACCTGCATTATCATCGGTAATATTACCATTTTAATAAGTAGATAACATGTGTTATATTAAAATATCAAGTCGTGATGATTTGGGATGGTTACGGTAAAGTTCGGTATAAGACTATGCGTTAAAAACGGTAAAAATCGGCTTTTAAATTGAGTTCTGTAAAACGGTTTTAAATCAGAATATAAACTAATATTTTTATAATAAATATAAATATTTTAACTTATATTAAGTATCTCTGGTGTTTGGTTAGTCATATGCGACTTCCGACTCCCGAAAACGCTACCTAAACGATAAAATACGCATATTTCAACGTACGCGAAAACGGGATGTTCAAGGGTGAACTTTATGTGTTATAAAATGATATGTGAATATGAGTATGTGTAATGTGATTTCTTAAGTGATTACATTATGATATGAATTGATGCAATGTTTAGGCGTTTGTGCGATAAAACGGTAAACTAGATCAAAAATCACGTTATGTGTGTAAATTGTGATGAACATGAAAAATAAAGCTTAGGTTAACTTGATGAGCTATTTTGCATTTAAGATGAACATGAAAAATAATGCTTAGGTTAACTTGATGAGTTATTTGGCATTTAAGGGTTTAAGTATAATATATGTGTGAAATGACACAATATGTGAACTACAATATCAGTCGAATATGTCCATACTTATGCATATATATTACGAAGCGCAAATCGTAGATATATTGTAAATAAGTAGACATACATAATAACAAATAAAGGGTCACCAGTAAAATCGTTCAAATCAATCTTAATATGTATATATATATATGAACATATATCTATAATATATATATATATAATGCATATTCGAGGGGCAGAAATGGTCACTTGCCACTTTTTCAACATATATAAGTTTTGAAAGCATTTGTACAATGGTTCTATTCACAAAGTATCAAATACATTATGCACAAAACTCTTCAATGCTATGTACACCAGCATATCCATTACCCAATAAAGTAATAATTTTAAAAACCATTTTGAAATTTGAATAAATGGGCGGTTTTTTGATTTTGAAATTTGAATAACACCAATTTTCTCGATTGAATGAAAGCATACCACAAAGCCTTTTCACTATTCTAATCATCTCTTTCTTTCTCCCACGTTAGTTAAGAATATTGTCATGAAGATACAGTCCCAAAAATTCAAATTCGTTGTTCCTAAAGCCAGATCTGGCAAAAGAAATACAAAACTTCCCATAGGAAGATCTCCATGAATCCAAACCTTCAAAACCTCTTAGAAGAATTTCGCGTCTTCGCGATAAAACCCTAGGTTCTACTTCCCAAATCAAATTCACATTTGATTTTTCCCCTAAAACTGACTCCCTTCAATCTCATCAATCTCCATTAAATCAATGAACTCTCCAACCCTAATTTATGAAAATCCCCCAAATCTCACATATCTCTGATTTCGTTCGAACAGTTTCTTTCTCTCTGATTCATCGAGATCTGACATTCAGAACGATATTTGTCAAATGCCATGGATTGAAGAGGATGAAACGGAGACTAACTGTCGAACTCAACGACCCTTTAATGTTCCCCTCTGGTGTCTCGAAGTGGTGGAGGAAGACCTGGTCAGATCTAGGTCGATTTATTGCAATCGATGTGGAGTTGGTGAGTTGAATCAACTCGGTTGAACGATTAGGTTTGACTTATGTGTTATTTCATGTTTTCTTACTTTGGTTGCCTTCTGGAATCATTCCTACCCTTATTTTGCATTTTATTCTTTGCAGATTCTAATATATGGTGATGCTGATCTTCGTATACGTGTTCTTGTAGATGTGTAAATTTTTTTTCTACATTGGTTTATGGTGTGTTGATTTTGTTTACAGATCTTTGTGTTTATCTACCCTCTGCATTGTTTTTTCCATGTAAAAAATGTATGTTTCTCTACACTTTTATTATTTGTGTTCATGAAATCGGATATGAATTTTGTTTCAGGTATGAAACGAAATTTAATTGATTTATGTCAATTATTTGAGTTAAGTTTTTTTTCTTTTTTTTAATTAATTTTCTGGTGAGAGATGAGTCAGTTAGATGGAATGGAAGTATGGGAGTGTCTTTTTGTAGGGTGTGTGTTAGGCAAAACAAAACAAAAGCCAGGTTCATGCTCATCTCTTGGTTTCCAAGGCAAGAGTACATATCTACTACATTTTTACCAGCACAATAAAAGATGTACGCTAAACAGGTCATAACCATATTATATAAATTCTTTTATTTAAAGGGAAGTCAACATTAGGATGTCTATTCCAACTTTTCTTTTCATAAAAGTTACTGTACTAAATATGGCTATCATAAAAAGTGAGACACAGAAGTATTGCGTTTAGATATTTATAAGCAAGTACATAATTTACAAATTCATGTTTTGTAAATGTATGGTTTTATGAAAATATGTACATATATATCTATTTAATTGATTTGATATTTTACACTCAATTTTTGATATTTTAGCAGGTAGAAGCTCTTAAAGAAGAGATCGGATAAGTAAATTAGTTTCCCCCGATTGTTTCAATGGAAGGTACGTGCCCTGCCTATTTCTGTTCGTTAAAGAGTCTCGGATTTAATTTTGAAAAATTGATATTGTAGCATCTTAATTTTTTTCCCTATTATATTTATGCACCTTTAAATTATATTTACTTTATTATTTTAGTAAATCTCCTGTTTTTGGAGGTATCAACATATTAATAATAGATTTGTGTAAGTTGTACTTTAATGTCGAAAATCAACAATTATGTTATGTCACTATACGTAAATCAAGTTTACTTCTAGCAACTGACGTAGAAATTTTGTAAATTTTTGGACTGTAATGATAATTCTAACAGTTTTGGTAGTGATTTGCCACGACAACAGTGACTGCCGGTGGCGGAAGAGAACTCTGGATACCGGACATCGATGGAGGATGGTGGTGGCGCAGGCGAACTCCAGACTCGAAGGTTACAGGCCGCTTTTTACATTTTATTTGTATTGGTTCCTTTTTAATATATGAATTTACCTGGAAATCTTTGTTTTGTGCAGAGCTCCAAACTGCCAAACGGATTTCAACGCCCAAAGTCAGAGAGCTAGGTCTCAAAACGAAAGGGGGCAACCTATATAAGTTGAAGAGTCAGCATATGTTGATTGTTCAATAGAAATCTCAAATCAAAATGGATTTCAACTCAGTAATGTCTTTGATCCTTTGTTTGTTTTGAGATTCTTGTTAATATTGTTGTTTAGAATTTCGTTATGACTGAAAATTTGTGCGTGAAATTGTTAGGACTGTTAGCAATAGGATAAACATATTAAAGCTATTGATGTAATGATATGCATATGTTTGATGCTGATTAGACTCCTGCTCAAAATGAACTAGAGCGTGAAAATCTGTTATCACTAACAAATTACAATATGGTTTGTAACAACTCTCACCAAAACTATTATTTGTCACACCATAAAAATACCTCCTAGGGAGTGTCCCTGTTAGGCGTGTGACCACTAGCAATGAGCCACCAATTACATTGAATCATAAGTTTAAAATAACGTTCCATCAATTAATAATGATAAAATTCCAACCATAAGTTATTCAAAAACCACCAGTTCAGCGGAAGCGTTAATGTAACATAATGTAAATACTTTTCGATCAATCATAAGAAATAAATGTTTGATAAATAATCCCATCCGTATAACCATGACCACTCTCGCTCTCCAGCCAACAAGCTCCTATTTCAATCACCTAACGACCTGCGAGCATGTAACAAGTGTATCAGACAAAGCTGGCGAGTTCATAGTTTTAGAAAACGTTTGTTACCAGTTGTATGAAAAACAGTTCACTGACACATGCAAGTAATATTGTTAATATCTCAATTCCGAACAAGACGGCTCCTGATGTACATGACTGCCCTTTCCCACGTACTCCTATCCAGTAATGGGCCCGACTGGGTCATTAGTTCACATCCGTCCTATCTAGGAGCGGTGTGAGGGTGCCAAACCTTAGTAGCGCTACCAACTAATACCCGTTACCCTCCAGGTAACAATATAAGGGACTTACAAGAATGATAGGTGAGAATATTAACCAATATACCCGTTTTTACCCAAAAGACTTATCCCTCCATGGGATACCCACTGACTGTCCCCAACCACTGGGACGCATGCTCGAATGTAGTGAACTCACCTTTGGTTTGCTCGGTAGGGTTAAAGTATGTGTTCTCAGTTCAATCGATCCAATCCTAGTATGGTTTCAGTACCGGTCAGTTATTTATTCACATAAAGCACATATCCTCGTCATGTAAGTAATAAACAAACTTGGCACACATAGTCACACGTTAGAGTTCATTTACCAATTACATGCACATAGTTGGTTCCTTTTTACGATCACATCACAAGTTTGCACTACGTCTCGCATAACAAATTAACAACCGATCCCGCCCAATCAGTACTCGGCCCAATACGTTTACTCGGTTGATGTGTGTTCAGGCCCAACGTGCATGTTAACATGCAGCCCAACCGAAGTGGTGGTCTCGGCTGTTTGTAACCGAGCCCAATTCTAGACGTGGCCCAATTTAAATTCAGTTTGGCCCTTTTGATCAACGATAACCACATTCCTGTTTTAATTTCCAAAAATTCTAATACCTTGTTACATTCATAACTAACAAACAACACTAATGGCCGACACTGATAAACATCCATATGATTATCACTGAACCAATTCAGAAGTGGGTGACCCACACACCTTGGGCCGATGACCCATGTGCTAGTTGTTGCACCGAACCATGTGAGGGCCTGCCACTTTTCCTAAATTCAACAACTATAATTGTCTCAATCATCATGTACATTAGATATTAGTGCTCTTCTAATCATCATGAATATATGCAATCATGAATATTCCCTTCCTAGAACAAGATGTAATTTACACGAAGAACAATATGCTAACTGATTGATACCTTCTCCTAGATTACATACATGTCATAACAACCCATCACTAATTCACAACACATTGAATCTATGGCAAAACACAATACGAAAACATGTATATATCATCGGGCCGAGTTGCTACCTATGAACAATAATACACAATCATAACAGTCAACAAATATGATTTACTAACCAAGAATCTAGGTTGATCGATTGATATGATGAGAGGGAGGGGCTGCTACTGTCGACATACTTGTAGGGGTACGGTTTGTTGTTGTGATTAGGGATTTTACTAAGTGTTTACGTTCAATCATCTTTATAAGGTTAATACTTAAACAAGTGGGCCGATTCATGTTTCCTTAATCAAGTGGGCCGGTGATCAATGCTTTGGGCCGAAATCCTAATGAAGTTACACAAGGCGTGTAATGGGCTTGTTTAGTCCATGCCTATATTGATAAGCGGCCCATAAGCACACGGCCCAAGGTTTAGTTTTTCTAAATCAGTTGCACGACGCGCGGAAGATTAATTAGTTAAACGTACGCAATCATGTACAGTTAGTCAATTAAATGTACGTGATCAGGTAGTGATACACAATGCAGGCATATAAACATAAAAACACACGCTAAAAGTTGCGGGGTTTCGAGTAATGCTAACCTTAAATATTCAGGTTGTCACATTATTTCTTATTATAATTTACCCATTAGGAAACCCTAATTGAGACCCCCCAAGTGATACTGCATGACCCCTAAAATTTTCAGAACAATCGGAATCAGGATCAGGGCCCCTAAAACTTAGGGGGGGTATTTCCTAGTCAGTATTATCCAAACAGTTTTTGATAGGAATCGAATTTTAATGAATGGTCGACTCACCCAAGCTACTGAGACACGTGGCTACCCTATGCTAAAAGTGACCTCTCGCGCCACGCGAGAGCCTCTCGTGACATTCGTTTTTTCCAGTATAAATTCAGGAGTTTGGCACTTGAAGTTTGGCGTTGGTTCGACGCTAAAATTCATTTTCTACACCGAGATATCGTCTGTTTACTCCAAAAACACACACAATCATGAAATTCGGCCGCGATGACAGGGTAATAACTCGATCACTGCTACGATTTAATGTCCGATCGATAGAAACCAATCCGATGGATGTTTAAGTGCTGCCCAAACTCGGGTTATGCTTTGTCATTCGTCGTGAATTCGATGGATGTTTAAGTATCGCACTTTGTCATTCATTGTGAAGGTTTTGATCTCGTGAGTTGTCGTAAAAGTTGGATTAAAGTTACTAACCTAGTTTTCGTGAGCATTGTTATTTAAATTAGGTTACACGGCTAATCATTAGGCTAAGCGCTGCCCGTTTAAATCTGCAATGTGAGTCATTCTCTTTTTATCAAATTATTTTCTTAAAACTCTACTTGTTTTCAAAGTTATAATTACAGGGATTAAGTCTTTGTAGTCTTCAATTACAGCCGGTATGCGGGGTTTTGTATACATTACTTGATAACCGTCACCATTGGACAATGAGTTAGCCAATTGGTGATATGACCATAGTCACAGAAACGAGTCGAGTGACAAATACCGTTGGGTAATTGGTTGATAAAAACAATGTAATCACCCTTAATACTGTAAGTTATAACAAAGTTATAATTGCAGTGATTAAGTCTTTGCCAATCTTAAAGAAGCAAATGTAAAAACTCTTAATGCTGTGAATTATAACAAATATATTTTTGTATAAAAATGAATGAACTCACCAGTATTTCCTGCTGACCAAAATGTTTTTAAACGCGTTTCAGGTAATTACAGTAGATTGGAACATGAGTGGCGAGACGGCACCGAAAGGCTTAAAGAAGTGGCTTATGTTGTCACACCCGACCACGTAAAACAACAAACCGTGGCGGAAACGTCGGGGAGTGTTGTAACAGAATTATTGTTTCAAACCATGGATACAAAGAGTTTCGTTTTATTAAATATTAAACATTGTCTTAAGTTAAACAAACAAGTCAAACACAGTCTAATATCGTCATTAAATCACTAAGGCCTCGTCCGGACCTAAGTGAGCATGCATCCTATTTGCAATCAACACTAAGCAACTTCACCTGAAACATATGTAAAAACAAAGTCAGCAAAGATATGCTGGCGAGTACATAGGGTTTTGAGAGTGTTGGATTCATGGCAAGTTTACATGTTGCAATACTCAATTAAAAACCTTGTTTTGAAAAGTATTGTATTGCGGCATAACTAACCAACTCAAATCAAGTTGGTTATAGTGTATAAAATCTCGTAGCCATGATTCTTAACCCAAAACATTTATTTAGTAAAATCTCGTTAATAAAACTCGTATAGTTTATATCGTTTTGAAAACCTCGTTGTGTGACATTGCTTCCAATTGTTTACCCAAATCGTTTAATTCGTTAAACATCGCTTTAGTCGTTTGAATCATTCTCGTTTTAGATCGTGAAACTACTTTTGGTCGTCTCGCTAATAACATTCAAACCTTTGTGACTCGTCTATTGTTCAACTCATTTTCGCATTAACAAACCTCCAAAGAGTAAGTTAACAATCATCAGATTCAGTCATTACCCACCTAACCCACACATAACCATGGGTGCGGTCTGATAATGGGATTTGTCAGATCCTATGGTATCATAACCTAATACTGGTCGGTTTGGCCGAAATTAATGAATGTCATTCGTTATGTAATTACAACCAACAAGCTTGTTCACATTATCGAAATCGTTATTAGTTTGGTATAAACCATCTTACTCGTTTTGAAACCATCGTTAAAACATCGAAATCGTTTTGATACATATGAATCACCCCAAAACAATTGAAAACAGTAAAAAGAGGGGATCTATGTACTCACCTTCGGGTGCGTTTTTAAATGTTAACACAATCCCTCAATTGTTTATCCGCCCTAAATTAAATAAGAATGATTTTAATAATCAAAACCCACGCTTCGACATGCAAAATGCTACTTATGTCATTTATGTTTTAATATATATGAAACTGGACTGTTTTCGGATATTTAAATAAAACAGTTGACTTATTCCAAAAATTCTTAAATTTTTACAGAATGTCTTAAACGATCCAAATATTATTGTGTAAAAATATCGAGGTCTAGTTCATTACCAATATTTTATAAAAATTCAGTTTCCCGACTGCAATCAGATTTGCTACTTTCTGATCGCAATCTACGGATTAATTCACTAAAAATTAATCGTAAGTCCGATTTACGATATCCCAGTGAGAGTATTACAAATACATCAGTGGCCATTTACAGTACAAATTTCATGATCTAACTTTACACAGAATTCAAGTTATGATTGAAAACTGGACGCATATTTTCAGCAGAAAAATGCAGCTCCAGCTGCTGTTACGAAAAGACGCTTTAAAAATAGTAAACGGAGTCCAAAAATTATGATTCTGGTGCCATTAGAACCGTATTTCATAATAACATGCTACAGACTCAAGAAAATCAGTTTTTTGTTATGTTAAGATCTGGTTACAGCCAGTTAAAGGCGGCTGAATTATGCAGATCAGCATGATTTTTTGTAGTATAAGTGCCATTAAAAAGTACACTTACGACTACCATTCATTCTAATAATGATTTATCTTGTAACAAGAGTTATTTACAGCAGATTATCACTTATATATCACAGATTTATCAAGCATTATCATATTTCATCATTATTTTAACACTACTTTATCATGTGTTGGTTAATGTTCAAGACTTTGTTTAAGGTTCTTTAGAGTTCCTATCTTTTTTACCTTTAAACATCATTAACCACTTAACAATCATGTAAAATGAAAGGATCTAAGTGCTTACCACTAGCACAAGGCTAGGGGAGTTCGAGTGTAGAAAAGTGGTGGATAAAAGGAAACGAGAGCGGTCCTTGAGCTTCCGAGTGCACCAAGCTTGCTTGTTGGACCTCTTGCACCTTTGAGTATATGAAAAATGGCTAGAACCAAGCTTGATGGTGGTGATAGGGTGATGTGTGATGGCTACCGAAAGTGGGGAAGGAGGAAATGAGAAAGGGTTGTTTTGAGTTTAGTGAATCATGTTAATGTCAAGACCTTGTGGTTATATAGAGAACCTTCCAACACTTTTTGTGTCTAGTGGTTACTATGCTCCTTGAGTACTTAGCATATCAATTAAAGAAATCAAGAAAATCAAGGGGGTGTAAGACCCCATGTGACCGTCCCAAGGGGGGGGGGGGGGTGTCTTGTTGGGTTCTAACTAGATAGTTAGTGATTTGGCTGGAATTCATGGGTTTAGTTAGTGTGTTATGTTGTGTAATATAATATAATGTGTGTTAGGGTGTTCGGGGACCCTAACTAGCGTTTTAATTTATTTTTCAACACGAACCTGATTAAAATAAGATTTTAATTATAACAGAATATTTGTGGGATTTAAATATTATCCGGGCGGTCACCAACGTTCGTTTCGCAGTTTTGTCGTAATTAGTTCTTTAGTTCAAATAAACATGTTTTCGCCATACCGAATCCTTTGAAACTTATTTCTAAGTTATGTAAGGGATATTTAGGGTATGTTTGGCTTACGTCACAGTTCCGGAGTGTACGTCGCGTTAAACTGATTGCGTTTAAGCACCAGTTTGCGTATAACCTTCCAGAAAGTGATTTAAAGCTTGAAATCGAATTTGAATCAAATTGTAAAATCATTAAACATAATTGACACACATAATATCACCAAAACACATATAATAACACCAAATCATATTGTTATATTGATAACTGACATTGTTTTACATTATCCGATGATTACAGAACACAGTTGTCACAGTCTCCCCTACTTTAGGAAATTTCGTCCCGAAATTTTATTTAGAGGAATCTTGTGAAAAACAATGCAGATATTTCATCTTTATCTGGTCCTTATGTTCCCAAGTAAACTCGGGGCCACGTTTGGATTCCCAGCGAACTTTGACCAAATGAATCCGTTTGTTCTTCAACTGTTTGTATGTACGGTCCACTATCTCCACAGGTTTCTCGACAAAGTGCATCGTTTCATCAATTTGGATCTCGTCGAGAGGAATGTGAAGATTAGCATCCGCTAAACACTTTTGTAAATTGGACACGTGAAAAGTCGGATGAACATTTCCAAGCTCTCGGGTAGCTCTAGTCGATAGGCAACCTTTCCAATTCTTTCAACAATCTTAAATGATCCAACATATCGTGGTGCAAGTTTTCCTTTCTTTCCAAATCTCACCACTCCCTTCCAAGGTGACACCTTGAGTAGGACATGGTCTCCGATTTGAAATTCCATGGGCTTGGGTCCCAAATCTGCATAACTCTTTTGACGGCTTCTAGCGGTCACAAGATTATCGCGGATTTTCTTGATTTTGTCTGTTGTTTCCAGAATGAGCTCAGGCCCAGTAAGCTGAGCTTCACCGATCTCATTCCAACAGACGGGTGAACGACATTTTCGACCGTAGAGAGCTTCGGATGGTGCCATCTTAATGCTAGCATGATAACTATTAGTGTATGAGAACTCGATCAATGGCAGATGAGAATCCCAATTACCACCAAAGTCTATCACGCATGTTCTAAGCATATCCTCTAAAGTTTGAATCGTCCTCTCAGGTTGACCATCTGTTTGGGGATGATAAGCAGTGCTTAGATTCAGTTGGGTTCCCAAAGCAGATTGCATGGTCTTCAAGAAATGAGATGAAAATTGAGCATCACGATCGGAAATGATATCTAAAGGAAGACCATGTCGTGATACAATCTCGTCCACATAGATCTTGGCAACCTTTTCAGCAGAGAAATCCTCACGGATTGGTAAGAAGTGAGCAGATTTTGTCAAACGATCAACTACAACCCAGATAGCATCGTCACCTTTAGACGTACGCGGTAACTTAGTGATGAGATCCATTGCAATGTTCTCCCACTTCCAAACCGGTATCTCTGGTTGTACAAGCAAACCAGAAGGTCGTTGATGTTTAGCCTTGACTTTGAGACAAGTTAGGCATTTCGATACATACAAGGCAACATCCTTCTTCATACCAGGCCACCAATACTGAGTACGAAGATCCTTGTACATTTTATCAGCACCAGGATGGATAGAATATCGAGACTTGTGAGATTCATCCATTACTAAGGTGCGAAGATCGTCCTGATTCAGAATCCACAAACGATTCTCAAAATAGAGTAAACCATCGTCTTTCCTTTCGAGTTTAAGCTCAAGTTGAAGCGGTAGCTCATGTTTCAATAAGTCATTGAATATCAGATAGAGTTCGAATAGAATGAAGCTTGACTCATTCCTTTCGGCTAAGCGCATCGGCCACGACATTCGCCTTACCAGGATGGTAGCGGATCTCGCAATCATAATCGTTTAAGAGTTCAACCCAACGTCATTGCCTCATGTTCAGTTCCTTCTGATTGAGAATGTGCTGGAGACTTTTGTGGTCTGTGAAAACCACACACTTCGTTCCATAGAGGTAGTGTCTCCAGATTTTAAGCGCAAAAACCACAGCTCCTAACTCAAGATCATGAGTCGTATAGTTCTTCTCATGAATTTTCAGCTGTCTAGACGCATAAGCTATAACTTTACCACGTTGCATAAGAACGCAACCAAGTCCTAGATTCGACGCGTCACAATAGACAACAAAATCATCGTTTCCCTCAGGTAGAGATAGAACAGGAGCATCACAGAGCTTCCGTTTTAGCGTTTGGAACGCTTCTTCTTGCTTAGGTCCCCACTCAAAAGGCTTATTTTTCTGAGTCAAAGCAGTGAGTGGAACCGCGATCTTTGAAAAGTTAGAAATAAACCGTCGATAATAACCAGCAAGACCAAGAAAAGAACGAACTTCTGTAGGTCTCGTCGGTGTATTCCAATCCTTAATTGCAACAATCTTGGATGGATCCACGTGAATACCCTGCTCATTGACAATATGACCCAAGAACTGAACTTCTTTAAGCCATAATTCACACTTGGAGAATTTAGCAAAAAGTTGTTCCTTCTTTAGGAGTTCCAACGTCAAACGAAGGTGTTGCTCGTGATCGGCTTGAGACTTTGAATAAATAAGAATATCGTCGATGAACACAATGATGAACTTACCCAAATAAGGTTTACAAACCCTATTCATTAAGTCCATGAAGATAGCTGGGGCATTTGTCAAACCGAAAGGCGTGACAGTGAACTCGTAATGCCAATATCTTGTACGGAAAGCAGTTTTGGGAATATCTTCTTCGAAAATACGAAGTTGATGATACCCAGAACGCAGATCGATCTTGGAAAAGCATGAAGCACCGTGCAGCTGGTCGAAGAGATCATCGATTCTAGGTAGGGGATATCGATTCTTGATGGTAAGCTTATTAAGCTCACGATAATCGATACACATTCGAAAAGATCCATCTTTCTTTTTCACAAAGAGGACAGGAGCTCCCCAAGGCGAAAAGCTTGGACGGATAAATCCTTTATCAGACAACTCTTGAAGCTGTTTCGATAACTCTTGCATCTCCGATGGTGCAAGATGATAAGGTGCTTTCGCAATCGGGTTGGCATTGGGTACAAGGTCAATATGAAGCTCGACTTGACGAACTGGAGGCAAACCAGGCAGTTCATCGGGAAACACCTCCGGATAATCCCGAACAATCAGAATATCCTGAATACTCTTGCTCTTGTCTTTCTCCTCGGTGACATGTGCCAGGAAAGCAACATATCCTTTTTGAAAATATCTTTGGGCCTTCATACATGACATAAGCTTCAATCCACCAGATGGTTTCTCGCCACGAACTTCCAAAACATCGCCAGACGGAAGAGGAATACGAACAATCTTATCGAAACAAACCACCTCAGCATGATGTTTGGTTAATCAATCCATCCCCACGATAATATCGAAACTCTCGAGTTGCATCGGCTTGAGGTCGATGGGAAAAAGATGGTTATCAAGGTTTAACTGACAATCATGAATAACAGAATCGAGAACAAGAGGTTTACCAGTAGCAACTTCGACAGACAAGGGTTTCCTCAGTTTAGTTCTAGGTATCGCAAGCAAAGGCTCAAAAGATAGTGAAACAAAACTTCTATCGGCACCAGAATAAAAAAGAATGGATGCAGGTCGATTGTTAACAAGAAACGTACCATTGACGACGAGGTTGTCAGCTCGCGCCTCATTTGCATTTAGATTGAATACTTGTCCACGAGCAGGATTCGCATTCGCATTGACATTGACATTCACGTTCGGATTTGCATTTGCATTTGCCAGCCTCGGACAGTTGTTGCGGAAGTGACCATACTCTCCACAATTGAAGCATGAACCCGGTGGGAATCTAGCAGCATTCCCCTGAACTGGGGCTTGAACCTGAGCAGCTTGATTCTGAACAATCTGATTCTGACCCGAACGACAGACGTTGGCCAGATGCCCAAGTTTACCACACGTTGTGCATTGCCTACAAGCTTGTTGTGCAACATGATGACCGTTGCAGCGAGGACAATGAGGTGCGGTACCAGCATACACTTTCTTCTCAGGAGGTTGAGCTGGTGGGTTCTGAGCATTTTGTGCAGTTACTGCAAAGTTCTGAGCACCCTTTCGCTTTCTCGACTTCTTCGAAGACTCACCCTTCTTACCCTTACTCTTTTCCTTGTCTTTAGCAGAATCGGTTGACTTCTTCTTATCACCCTTGCAGGTAAGTTTACCCTTCCTGACTTGCGACTCAGTCAGGGTAGCAGATAACTCGATCGCTTGGCGAACAGTAGTAGGATTGACGCCAGTCACAATATCCTGTATGGAATCGGGTAAACCATCGATATACCTCTCTATCGCTTTCTCCAACGGGGTAACCATAGTAGGACACAAAAGACTGAGCTCCTCAAATCGATCTGTGTACGCACGGTGTTCTCCCCCATCTTGTTTTAGATCGTCAAACTCTCGTTCCAAAGCTCGAATTTCGTGATGGGGACATAACTCTCTCATCATGAGAGCTCGAAGCTCTTCCCATGTTTGTGCCAACGCCACTTTGGCACCCCTGTCTCGCATCACTCCGTTCCACTAAGTAAGAGCACGCTTCTCGAACACACTTGATGCAAATTCAACCTTACGCCCATTCGGACATTGCACATGTCTGAATGTGTTCTCGATACTTTCAAACCATTGAAGGAGTGCAGTCGCTCCTTGTGACCCAGAAAACTTTAATGGCTTAGCAGAATTGAAACTCTTGAAATTACATTGTGCATTGTTATTGTTGTTGTTGTTGTTGTACAGCTCGTGGATTTGGGTCACAACGCCTGGAAGCACAGCAGCCATTTGCTGAGTGACAAGGGCTGCGAGTTCTTCAGCAGTAAAAGATTGTGCATCACGTCGAGGAGGCATTGTCTAACAAGGAAATATGAGAAATGAGTGAGGTCGACAATCAGGAAGAACAAGAGAGGTATTGAAAATATCGACGAATCATAAGGAAGACGATCATTTGTTCGTTACCTCGAACAAACAAATGACACGCAGTGACTAATCAAAGTAATGAATCAAAATAATGTATCGCGAAGACATGCTCGCCTATAAGTGAACACTCACCCCAAGAGTTCCCAGGTTAGAGTGACTGGTCCGATTATGTGGATTTGTACGAACACTCTAGCCTTAGACAGAAAACTCAGGGTACAGGCATTCACTCTTCTAGTTTGCACGTGTTCACATTATTTAGACCCAAACTTTGACGAGATTTTTGAAAACTCAAAAGGCACTAAGCCAAAAATGAGTCAAACTGGAAGGGTTCAAAACCTTACAACAGAGGGTTCAAAACCTAGTAATCAATCATCCTGGAACGGATGATTAATTTTCGAAGCAGATTCATATTTTGTTTTTAAAATCTAAACGCAAATCAACTTGCGTTGGGGTCCTAGAAAGTTATAGTCTAGGTCAAAATTCTACTAATAACCTAATTCCCTATAACCATTGGCTCTGATACCAACTCTTCTGTCACACCCCGACCACGCAAAACAACAAACCGTAGCGGAAACGTCGGGGAGTGTTGTAACAGAATTATTGTTTCAAACCATGGATACAAAGAGTTTCGTTTTATTAAATATTAAACATTGTCTTAAGTTAAACAAACAAGTCAAACACAGTCTAATATCGTCATTAAATCACTAAGGCCTCGTCCGGTCCTAAGTGAGCATGCATCCTATTTGCAATCAACACTAAGCAACTTCACCTGAAACATATGTAAAAACAAAGTCAGCAAAGATATGTTGGCGAGTACATAGGGTTTTGAGAGTGTCGGATTCATGGCTAGTTTACATGTTGCAATACTCAATTAAAAACCTTGTTTTGAAAAGTATTGTATTGCGGCATAACTAACCAACTCAAATCAAGTTGGTTATAGTGTATAAAATCTCGTAGCCATGATTCTTAACCCAAAACATTTATTTAGTAAAATCTCGTTAATAAAACTCGTATAGTTTATATCGTTTCGAAAACCTCATTGTGTGACATTGCTTCCAATTGTTTACCCAAATCGTTTAATTCGTTAAACATCACTTTAGTCGATTGAATCATTCTCGTTTTAGATCGTGAAACTACTTTTGGTCGTCTCGCTAATAACATTCAAACCTTTGTGACTCGCCTATTGTTCAACTCGTTTTCGCATTAACAAACCTCCAAAGGGTAAGTTAAAAATCATCAGATTCAGTCGTTACCCCCCTAACCCACACATAACCATGGGTGCGGTCTGATAACGGGATTTGTCAGATCCTATGGTACGATAACCTAATACTGGTCGGTTTGGCCGAAATTAATGAATGTCGTTCGTTATGTAATTACAACCAACAAGCTTGTTCACATTATCGAAATTGTTATTAGTTTGGTATAAACCATCTTACTCGTTTTGAAACCATCGTTAAAACATCGAAATCGTTTTGATAAATATGAATCACCCCAAAACAATTGAAAACAGTAAAAAGAGGGGATCTATGTACTCACCTTCGGGTGCGTTTTTAAATGTTAACACAATCCCTCAATTATTTATCCGCCCTAAATTAAATAAGAATGATTTTAATAATCAAAACCCACGCTTCGACATGCAAAATGCTACTTATGTCATTTCTGTTTTAATATATATGAAACTGGACTGTTTTCGGACATTTAAATAAAATAGTTGACTTATTCCAAAAATTCCCAAATTTTTACAGAATGTCTTAAACGGTCCAAATATTATTGTGTAAAAATATCGAGGTCTAGTTCATTACCAATATTTTATAAAAATTCATTTTCCCGACTGCAATCGGATTTGCTTCTTTCTGATCGCAGTCTACGGATTAATTCACTAAAAATTAATCGTAAGTCCGATTTACGATATTCCAGTGAGAGTATTACAAATACATCGGTGGCCATTACGGTACAAATTTCATGATCTAACTTTACACAGAATTCAAGTTATGACTGAAAACTGGACGCATATTTTCAGTAGAAAAATGCAGCTCCAGCTGCTGTTACGAAAAGACGCTTTAAAAATAGTAAACGGAGTCCAAAAATAACATGCTACAGACTCGAGAAAATCAGTTTTTTGTTAGGTTAAGATCTGGTTACAGCCAGTTAAAGGCGGCTGAATTATGCAGATCAGCATGATTTTTTGTAGTATAAGTGCCATTAAAAAGTACACTTACGACTACCATTCATTCTAATAATGATTTATCTCATAACATGAGTTATTTACAGCAGATTATCACTTATATAATTACAGATTTATCATGCATTATCATATTTCATCATTATTTTAACACTACTTTATCATGTGTTGGTTAATGTTCAAGACTTTGTTTAAGGTTCTTTAGAGTTCCTATCTTTTTTACCTTTAAACATCATTAACCACTTAACAATCATGTAAAATGCAAGGATCTAAGTGCTTACCACTAGCACAAGGCTAGGGGAGTTCGAGTGTAGAAAAGTGGTGGATAAAAGGAAACGAGAGCGGTCCTTGAGCTTCCGAGTGCACCAAGCTTGCTTGTTGGACCTCTTGCACCTTTGAGTATTTGAAAAATGGCTAGAACCAAGCTTGATGGTGGTGATAGGGTGATGTGTGATGGCTGCCGAAAGTGGGGAAGGAGGAAAGGAGAAAGGGTTGTTTTGAGTTTAGTGAATCATGTTAATGTCAAGACCTTGTGGTTATATAGAGAACCTTCCAACACTTTTTTTGTCTAGTGGTTACTATGCTCCTTGAGTACTTAGCATATCAATTAAAGAAATCAAGAAAATCAAGGGGGTGTAGGACCCCATGTGACCGTCCCAAGGGGGGGGGGGGTGTCTTGTTGGGTTCTAACTAGATAGTGATTTGGTTGGAATTCATGGGTTTAGTTAGTGTGTTATGTTGTGTAATATAATATAATGTGTGCTAGGGTGTTCGGGGACCCTAACTAGCTCAGAAAAGTAAAAACAATATGTTTGACAATATTTTTATGTTCCGGGTAAAGTCCGGTCGTCTAGTCAGTTAGCGTTCCGTTAAAGTGTTTAATTATGTACCGGGTATTTTATCTAGCGTTCAAATTCCGATTTATGGCGTTTTTTATTATTCTATAAAAAATAAACTCGCCAGAATATTACTGAAATAAATTTCAGTTGCCAAGACTGGCTACGTTGTCTGCGTTTCGGAGTAGAAGCACTGTGTCGCGCAGAAACACACGGTACGCGCTTAAACTTGAAAAATAACGTTTTTAAGCGTTTTAATTTATTTTTCAACACGAACCTGATTAAAATAAGATTTTAATCATAACAGAATATTTGTGGGATTTAAATATTATTCGGGCGGTCACCAACGTTCGTTTCGCAGTTTTGTCTTAATTAGTTCTTTAGTTCAAATAAACATGTTTTCGCCATACCGAATCCTTCGAAACTTATTTCTAGGTTATGTAGGGGATATTTAGGGTATGTTTGGCTTACGTCACAGTTCCGGAGTGTACGTCGCATTAAACTGATTGCGTTTAAGCACCAGTTTTCGTATAACCTTCCAGAAAGTGATTTAAAGCTTGAAATCGAATTCGAATCAAATTGTAAAATCATTAAACACAATTGCACACATAATATCACCAAAACACATATAATAACACCAAATCATATTGTTATATTGATAACTGACATTGTTTTACATTATCCGATGATTACAGAACACAGTTGTCACATATGTTATCAAATAGATTAAATTAAATTAAATGTTGTTTCATATATATTCGGGTTTATCCCATATTAAAGCTACCTTTGTAAAACCTGGGTTATTCCCATCTATTTAATAAATAAAAATCCGGTGTTTCTAAACTCTTGTATTTTCTTAACTCACGGTCCTGATGAAATTTCCGCTGCAATAGTTTTCAAAATAACCACCGGTACCACTTGACTGCTCGCGACTCCCATCCAGGGTGTGGTCGGGGGTTGTGACAGAAGGTGGTATCAGAGCCACTGGTTTAAGCAATTGGGTGTTGTAATCATACCTAAACTTAAACAAAAGAGTTAGGAAATTGTTATTAACTGGTAGCACCCAGGATAGTATTTAGCGTTGAACCTAAGAAAGATGCCTTAGTATAAGCTTCGAGATAAGCTAATTACTTGCGTAAATAAAGTGTAATGGGTGTTGGTATGCCGTGAGGATAATGACTAGAACGTTGCAAGTATGGTAAATAAGCAATAACACTTGGCCACTGTTATTTCTTATTTATTGGTAGTACTGGGTTCTAGAATATGATCCGTCATGGGAATACTAATTTCCTTGTTCCTTGATGAAAGCTCTAATAAAAGGTTCATTTTAAATCGTGATTTAAGAAAGATCTATTTATGGGAAATTCAAATTACCTCTCCGGCAAGACTGGGCATGGTGTAGCAGACTCTCCAGCTTGTCCGGGTAAGATGGGGTTACCTCTCCGGCGAGAACGGGGTAAGATGGGGTATAGGATATGTCAAACAAGTGACAGAATTCCCTAAATAGTAATATGACCTGATGTCTGATTTGTCTTTGGAAATATGAATCTGTTAAATCCATTGACCTTATAAATGGTATGTATATTACCGTATGTGAAATATATGATTATATAGATATGTATATCTATAAGAATTAACAATTTAGAATAAAACACAAGCATGTGTGTCAATGATAATTCTAGATTTCTTTATTAGGATTCTCTTGTATACATCTATAATTCCGATATCGAACATTGTTTCGTTCGATTATCAGTAACTCGTGCGACAAAATGAATGATAGGAATCCTTTAAATTGGGACGCCCTCGAAAGTATAAGAATTCCTTTTGTGTTACCTTAGATTATTAACGCATTAGAAAACCTGTGGCTAAAGTTTTGCTAGGCACGAAACATCTAAGAACTTACATTAATAAGAGTAATTTTACTTTCTTTGAGAACTCTTGCAAAGATAAGAGTAATCACAACTAGGTGCACTTGCAAAGACTTTCTTCACCTATAATCCAACTAAGATTGTCAATAACAAAGGAATTGCTACAACAATATGTGAGCTTAAAGGACTAAAGTTGTCCTAACCATTAGTATATATGTTAAGAAAAATGAAGTAAGGTATGCTTCGAAATTTAGACATTTAGATAGTGAAAACCGATCTTCAGAACATATGGTCAAGACATATGCCATAAAGAACTGACAGAGAAGGAATCCTGTCTGCTTCAGGAATAAAATGGCAACAATGATTCCTGAGGTGATCACTGACTTAGATTGAGATATGCAAGCCAACCGGAGAAGTGACCACAAGGAGACAAGACAGACCAGCCAACAAAGTTCGTCTCTGTGATGAAAGCTGCGAGTTATGCACGGAAGTAAGACATAGCATATATGGTCTCGGAGTTCATTAACAATGGAGGCGTGGAACTGAAAGAAATTCCTGTAGTATCAGAATACTCAGATGTATTCCCAGAAGAACTACCAGGATTACCACCAGATAGGGAGTAGAATTTAGAATTCATTTGATTCCTGGAACTACACCCGTAGCTAAAGCACCCTACCGATTAGCACCCACTGAAATGTTAGAACTGAAAAAGCAATTAAATGAATTTGTCACACCCCGGCCACGTTAAAACAACAAAACCGTGGCGGAAACGTCGGGGAGTGTTGTAACAGAATCATCGTTTCAACAACCATGGTAATTAAAAGTTTCGTTTTATTGATTCATTAAGTAATTTACATTGTCTTAAAACCAAATAAACAAATTAAACATCGTCTACTATCGTTTTTATGTCACTAAGGCCTTGTCCAGATCCTAAGTGAACATGCTTCCTAGCAATCATCACGCAACATCACCTGAAACATATGTAAAAACAAAGTCAGCAAAGAAATGTTGGCGAGCACATAGGTTTTGTGAGAGTATTGGAATTATGGCTCGTTTATGTATATATTGCAATACCTCGAAAACCTTGTTTTGAAAAGTATATAATATTGCAACATGATTAACCAACTCAAATCAAGATGGTTATAATTTATAAAATCTCGTAGCCATGATTCCTAACTCAAAGACTTTTGTTTTAGTAAACTAATTCGTAAAACATCTCGTTTAAAACTCGTTAATAAAACTCGTATGGTTTATATCATTTCGAAAACCTCGTTGTGTGACATCGTTCCAAATCGTTTCCTAAGTGAACTAGATAATGACATGAAATGTAATATGATAAAAGCACTTATATATAAGATGTACCAGCGGCGTATCTACCATGCTTTTATCATGTTACACCCATCCCATTACCTAATCACAACCCAAACCAATCATTCGTTCAAATCGTTTATATTGTTTAAGTAGTTCCAAATCGTTTAACTCGTCCCAAAATCGTTTTCGTTTTAATTGTGAAACTACTTTTTGGTCGCCTCGCTAATAACATTAAAATCTTCGTGACTCAACCACCTAGTTTATCGTATTAACAAACCACCAAAGGGTAAGTTAACAATCATCAGATTCGGTCGTTACCTACATAACCCCCACACATAACCATGGGTGTAGTCTGATAACGGGATTTGTCAGATCCTATGGTACCATAACCTAATACTGGTCGGCTTGATCAATGCTAATGAATGGCATTTGTTATGTAGTTACAACCAACAAGTTTCGTTCACATTATCGAAATCGTTATTAGTTTAATATAAACCATCTTAATCGTTTTTGAAAACATCGTTAAAATATCGAAATCATTTTAATACATATGAATCACCCCAAAACAATTGAAAACAGTAAAATAGGGGAACTATGTACTCACATTGAATGATAGGGTATCCTTGATCTAAAGAACTTAGTGAAGCTCAGACAAACCAAGGAAATTCAAGTGGTACCTAGTAATCGGATCACTAGTAAATAAATCGACACCTAAATCAGAAGATCGGATAGAATGAGGTCTTGTAAACCAAATGAGTGTTGGAACTCATGTGATATGGTTTAACAAAGCCTACATCCTAAATCGGAACTTAGCCTAAGTGCTTTCGACCCGTTACGACCCATTAAGGTAGCTTATGCTACTTTAACACGTCGTTCGTGCAAAACTATGTTCGGATGGTTAACTATGTCCTATGTCAAGTCCTACATGCCCAATTATGCCTAATTATGTTACCATATCAGTTTAGATGTCAAAAACTTGTTCACATATGTAAAATATGGATTTAAGCTTCAAAAGGGCGTTTTGGTCATTTCCTATGGGCATACAGGCTACTTAACAAATAACTAACCAATCCTATATGATCAAAAGGTATAACCTCAGTGGTTATTCCCTATGCAACTAAGATCACTAATCAAGCTTGGTCGGATCCTAATGATCGACCAAACGGGTCGGGTTCGAAAGTCTAAGCGGTTGTTTAGACCGCTTAACTTACGACCCTAAACAATCACTAAACTAATAGTGACGAGTTAAACATGTCAAAACATGTTTAACCTACTTATAAAACTGATTTGGTATCAAAACAATGGGTTTTGATACCCGAAAATAGTTCCGTTGCAAAATGCGTGCTAAAACGCATTTTGACCGAAACTTTGACTCGTCACTATGCCTAGTCAACGTGGTAATCAGTAGGTATAATCGCTAAGGATTATAACCATCGTGATTACAATCACGTTGCAAAGTTCAATTGAACTTTGACTTGACCAATTAATGGTCAAAACCGAAAGTCAAACTGTTGGCCAAACTGTTTGACTTTCTGCTTAAACATAAAGAATAAGCATGAAAGAAGACTTACAAAAGGTCCTAGCTATCTTTTCTACAAAGAATAATCATATTAGAAAGCTCCAAACACTTGAGAGAGCTCCCAAATCAGATTGTAGAGAAGAGAATGAGGAAATGAGCAATGGACAAGTGAAATTGCTTGGCTATTTATAGTTGTTGCAACTTCACAAGATCATTCCATGTGTTTGTGTGGCCATCAAGGATTAAATCATATCCATACATGTGTTAGGAACTAATTAGAGACCTTGGAGAACACTTAAACTTGACCATTACACAAAGAATTTACCATAACAGCCCCTGAAGATCAAACAGAATGCTGAAAACTAAAATCTGGTCGCTGGGCACTTCACACGGCCCACGTAAGGTATAGGGGCAACCTTACACGCCCCGCCTGGCCTCCCCAGATCAGCAGAAGTTTCACAATTGACAGTTCAGGTCCCTGCACTTGTTTTAAGCACATTTCAGCCCCTTTTGATCCCCGTTGAGCCATTTTCAAGGCTCTACAAGGTCAATAAGGTTTAGAGGACTCAAAATGTGCTTGGAAAACTCTCGGATGTCAGCTCGTTTGGTCGTACGGTCGCGTTGTTCGTTAAATTACGACGAAACTCAAAAGGACGCGAAAACGAACCAAATTAAGCGATGAATGGAATTTCTGCATGCCGATCACTAAAATAAAAATATTTTAGTGTGTACACAAATTTTAGATGTCCAGATGTGGTCAGAACGTAAGATATGCGCGAAAGTATAAACTTACGTCGTTTTTGACACTTTTAGTCCCTGTAAGATCAAATAAGCATGTTTTCGCACACCGAACCCCTCAAAGCTTATTTCTAAGCTATGTTTAGGTTATTTATGGTATGTTTAGCTTATGATGAAGTTCCAGACTCTTCGATACCATACGAATCGGTATAGTTTCGCAGTTTGACACAAATAGTCCCTGCGTTCGAATAGACTTGTTTTCAACACACCAAACCATCCAAAACTTATTTCTAAGTTATGTAAAGGTTATTTTAGGTATGTTAAGCCTATGTCACTATTCCAGAGTGTTTGTCGTGTTAAACTGACTGCGTTTACACACCAGTTTGCGTATAACTTTCCAGAAAGCGATTTAAAGCTTGAAATCGGAATCGAATCGTAAATTCATCAAACACAAATACACACAACATAACACCAAAACACATTGTTTTATTGATAGTTAACATTGTTTTACATTGTTCATCGATTACAGAGCACAGTTGTCACAGTCTCCCCTACTTTAGGAAATTTCGTCCCGAAATTTTAACTAGAGGAAACTTGTGAGAACAATTGCGGATATTTCGCCTTCATTTGGTCCTCACGTTCCCAAGTAAACTCTAGGCCACGTTTGGATTCCCAGCGAATCTTAACAAAATGAATTCGTTTGTTCTTCAACTGTTTGTATGTACGGTCCACTATCTCCACAGGTTTCTTAACAAAGTGCATCGCTTCATCGATTTGGATTTCGTCGAGAGGAATGTGAAGATCAGCGTCAGCTAAACACTTTCGCAAATTGGACACGTGAAACGTCGGATGAATATTTCCAAGCTCTAGAGGTAGCTCTAGTCGATAGGCAACCTTGCCAACCCTTTCAACAATCTTAAATGGTCCAACATATCGTGGTGCAAGTTTTCCTTTCTTTCCAAATCTAACCACTCCTTTCCAAGGTGACACCTTGAGTAGGACAAGGTCTCCGACTTGAAATTCTAAGGGTTTACGTCGCACATCCGCATAACTCTTTTGACGGCATCTAGCTGTCACAAGATTATCGCGGATTTTCTTGATTTTGTCTGTTGTTTCCAGAACAAGCTCCGGTCCAGTAAGCTGAGCTTCACCGGTCTCGTTCCAACAAACATGTGAACGACATTTTCGACCATAGAGAGCTTCGAATGGTGCCATATTAATGCTAGCATGATAACTATTGTTGTAAGAGAACTCGATCAATGGTAGATGAGAATCCTAATTACCACCAAAGTCAATCACGCATGCTCTAAGCATATCCTCCAAAGTTTGAATCATTCTCTCAGATTGTCCATTTGTTTGGGGATGATAAGCAGTGCTTAGATTTAGTTGGGTTCCCATGGCAGATTGCATGGCCTTCCAGAAATGAGATGAAAATCGAGCATCACGATCGGATATGATGTCCAAAGGAACACCATGTCGAGATACAATCTCATTAACATAAATCTTTGCAAGTTTATCAACAGATAGATCCTCGCGAATCAAAATAAAATGAGCTGACTTCGTTAATCGATCGATAACAACCCAAATAGCATCGTGACCTTTAGATGTACGCGGTAATTTAGTGATGAGATCCATAGCAATGTTCTCCCACTTCCTGTCACACCCCCAAAATCCACTCGCGGAGTATCACCGCTTGGAGGCGCGGCTGACCGGGATCAAGCCACCAATCATATAGAACATAATAAGTAATACGTAAAATTCAACCACACAATATGAAAGGTGTTTCAAACCAAGACGTAGTTAAGTGTTTAGCGGAAGCATAATTGTAAAACCCAATATAAGTATTAAGTACGAGATAAAGTAAACGTGATAGCATGGGACACACTACCATGTCCCACAACGACCGCGCCTCCCTGTGCAACCTCCAAGAGTACCTAACGACCTGCAAGGCATGTAGCAACGAATCAACAACAAAGTTGAGCGAGTTCATAGTGGGTTGTTTAGTTATAGCATTCGTTTCGTAAATCGTATGTTCGTTTGTAACCAATGTATCGTGTTAATTAGAATCGCGGTCTCCCAGACATGTTTGCGAAGATTAGTGGGGGCTTCCCATGTATTTCTAGACCACGCGTATCGACTGCTACGAAAATGTAAGAGGTGCCCTAAGTCAATGTCTATCAGCATTGACCCTTTGCCCATAGTCCATTAGTACACGCCCGTCCGACTGGCACGGTGTGAGGTTTGTTAAACCTAATAGCGCTATTAACTAATGACCCGCTCGCCATAGGCCTCGGCGAATTAGTCGATAAATGAGGGACTTTAATTGATAGAGTTGATGGTCTTATGATCGTGTACGTAGGTTTTACGTACGTGCCCTTCAATCCGAGGACAGTAGTAAGTATGAGTGTACGTAGGTTTTACGTACGTGCCCTTCAATCCGAGGACAATAAAAAGTAGTTTAATAGTAATGATAGTACGAGTAGTTATTCAATCCCATTCCCAACCCCTGGGAATCCCATGCCTTGGAAAGAGTGTGAACTCACCTTGGTTTGCTCGGTATGCTAAAGGAATACACACGCTCATAATTTATCAATAACGACCTATAGTACGCACGTATATATATAATCAGTTTCGAATTCGCAATGTTTCACATGAAATCTATGTCACAAAGTGTGTTTGGCAATTAACAACATGCACCACGTAAGCAGTTAGTAAGTTCTCATGCAATTTATATTTCACACAAATGTTCATCACAGTTTGTACTAACAAGGTTATTGATTAACATACTTGAGAGGGTCAACAGTCTTAACGAAGTTAGCAACTTATCAGGGTTTATAAACATAACAGGAATAATAAAGTAACACCGTTAATTAACTAACAGGGTTAACAAAAGTTACCCACTTAATAGAGTGACATACATGAGTCTAACAGAGTTAATAAGGTTAACTGAGTTAATAAACTTAACTCAGTTAATAGGTTAAACATAGTTACATACTTAACAGATTTAACCACTAAACAGACATAACAGTTGGGCCGAAATCAACTTTGTGAAGAAAACACTTGGGCCGAAATCCCCTGGTTGGCGAAAACACTTGGGCAACGAAATCCCAAAGTGTTTTCGTCAAGTAGTGTTTTCGTCGGTTACATCATCATCATTAATGTCAGTTACATAGTTACATTCACAGCAACCCTAATATGCTAGTCGCCTATTATCGAATCAACAACGAATCAAGATCATCAGTATCAAAACAACCTAAGCATTATACATCACACAACAGATTTTTACATCAGATCATGGGAATTCCTGTCGCATTTATCTATTTAAACTGTATTGTATAGTTTTCGGCAATTAATCATTCCATATCTCGAACTAATAGTTTGCATGTGATAACATATTGAGTGTCCATCCCATGTGACTGTCCAAATTCAAATAAAACAATTGCATGTATCACGTGAAAGACTTGAATAGTGTTGGTGCATTCATCTGTTGTCTTCGTCTTATGTCGAGTCTCAGTTGCGTTGCGAATCTGATCAAGAGTGATGTCATCTGATACAATGATGACATCATAATATGACATCATCATTGCATCACTACACAGAAGACAAAATATATGGCAGATTCGCTTGAAATCAGAATTTTGTTTTTCATGTGTTTCGCTTGAAAGTCAACATATATATGAGGGTTTCGCTTGAATTGTATTAGATGGGTTTCGCTTGAACATGTATGTGGAGGTTCAAGCGAAAGCAGGTTTACTATAAACAGGGTAGTGGTCTATTCATTTGTTACAGTTCGTGAATTCCATACCGAGGTGCTGCCGGTGTGAAGACTGATTGTGTTTGCTATTATATCAATCAAATCAGTGTTTAAAGTGATAAGCAAGCTGTTTCAAAGTCAGTTTCTTATTTTCCGCATCTGAAACTGATAAAATCTCTTCTGAATGACTCGTTTGGGTCACAAATCGATCCTACAAGTGGTATCAGAGCTCAGGAGGAAGAGATCTTGCCAAAACAGCCTGTTTTCATCACTTTTTCTGATTTCTACACCATTCTTTTCAAATTTAAAAATTTTTCACGGTTAAAAATGGCTCAAACTTTCACATATTGTGCGTAATCATGTATTAACAAATCCTGGAAAGTTTCAGCTTTAAAATCGACTTAAAACTGGTTAAAATCATGCTTTCGCTTGAAAAGTTGTTCGAAATGCTGATGTCATCGGCCTCTCGCTTGAAAAACAGTTTGGGTCTCGCTTGAAATATACCTTCCGCTTGAATTTACATGGTGTTCCGCTTGAAATAGACCTTTCGCTTGAGTTTACATTGTGAGTCTCGCTTGAAACGACCGCTTGAATCACCAGTTCACTTGAGTGTGTACATCGAGTGTGTGAAACATTATACAAGTTTGTCAGGTCATTGGTAGTGGGAAAAGAAATCATGAGTTGAGTTTCAGTTTTTCATGTGAATAGGAGGTTGTGTTGATCAATTAAAAAGTTGTCGTCCACTAAGTGATTGTAGTTGGTCATGAGAATTGAATAGGCTACTCAGACTTTGCATGTGACTTGATAAGTGTGGTGTAAAAAGTTTGTCAGCTTAGTGGTTATATTCGGTCCATTCAGACTAGAACAATTATATCGGCTATTATAATGTGCATGTGATCTTTAAGTGAGTTGTCGACCATGTGATCTTCTCATATAACCTGGTCCAATTAAAAGCGATTATTAAAAGTTCTTGTCAGCCCACTATACCGATATTATAAATTTTGGTCAGTCATTTGATACATTCTATGTGAAAGCCCATGTGAAGAAATGTATCGGTTCATGTGATCATTTATTGAAGATTGTTGTCGGTTTAGTGGACTTTGAGGTCCAATCGATAAGTTTTTGTGTATTAAATAGTGCAGCCCATGTTGTGACAACTGGCACAAACCGGTAATTTCCGTACACTATAATTATTGCTTAATGACTGCAATTATGAGTTTAAGTGTCAGCAATGTCTGAACACATGATTAAACTAGTGAATTCATGCATGTTGTATACTACAAAATATTGCTTTATGCATAAACGAGAGCGTTGCGTCAAAATAATAGTAAACTCACCGGTAAGACACACTGTGTCGACTGAACTGCAGAAAGCAGTCAGACATTAGAATTGAGGCCTAGGTGTAGGTCCGACAGCAAGAATGCATTAAAACCCAAGAGTACATAAAAGGGTTTAATATATATGCATTACGAAAGCAAAAATAAGCACTAAAAAGCACCCGAAACGCACTTTAAGTGCAGAATTTATATAATTCAGCAATAAATCAGCATTTAGACATATAAATATTATGCAGAAATGTCGTTTTATTATCCAGAATATTTCCCTAAGTGTTGGGAATCGAAAGAGTACAAGAAAGGTACTTAAACGACACTAAAAAGTGTAATTTAGCACTTTAACGAATCGGTATCTAACCGAACGACCGGACTATACCCGGAACATGAAAATATTGTTATTTTCATTATTTGTCTTTTTCTGAGCCAGTTAGGGTCCCCGTATACCCTAACACCCGTCATAACACGCTACACATTAGTAACGGGGTTAAACACTTAACTTAACTTAGTTTAATCTAACTAATACTTAAAGATTAGTTACAAACTAACCAAACCGCCCCCCCCCCCCATTGTAATCGGTCCCAACTAGAAGGGGACAACCCTTGAATTCTTTTTATTATTTTAATCAAGTTGTCTAGTATCTATATGGCACATAATCCCTTGGACGATAATCACACTTTTGTCTATAAAACACTCTTGATGCACACAAGCTCATTTGCAACACAACACAAGAACCAACTCCTCTCTCTTGCTCTCTAGAACTTACGGCCAAACACCCCTCTTCCAACCATCCATCTTCGAGTTCGATCATCATCATTCCAAGCACACACAAGTATTAAGGGTCACGTATTAGGAGTCTTGGAGCAAACGGAAGGCGAAGGACCTCTCTACTTTGCTTTTATCCACCTCTTTTGCGCTTAGATTCTTCCCTAGCCACGAGCTAGAGGTATAATGCTTAAAACTTATATTTGAACTTATCTAAAGTGGTTAAAAGGATTTGTGTTGGTTAAATCTCGTTAAAATGCGAAAAGATGCACAAAAGTCTACTAAAAACATGAAAAATAGTGGTTAATAGCACATAAGTTGTGTAAAAGTTGTAGTATTTGAAATACATGATTATCTAGACCCGATCTATGATGTGGTAGCTCGGATCATCGTTTAACCCGGTTTGGTAAGATCATGGATCTTAACATAAAGCTATTTTAGAAGTAACAAGGGTTAAAAGGTGAAACTCTACCACACACATCATGAACTTGTGTAAAAGCAATTTAACTTGTGAGATAGTGTTTAAAACTAGTAGATCTATGTATCTACAAGCGGTATTTTCAAAGGACCAAGTGTCCAAGAAATCACATGTTCTAAACCGGATCTTACACAAACAAAAGTGGTTTTTGTGAACAAACAAGTGTATGGATACTTGTGTAACAAAAGTTTTAACGAAGAAATAGTTTTCGTAAAAACCGACTAGAAGTTGTAAAACTTCAGATTCTTTAAAAATAAAGTTTTTAAGAAGTTAAACTTATTTTTAAAGATAACAAGACTTACTAAATGTGCTAGTAAGTTACTACACATTTTTGTAAATATTCAAGTTCATGAAAGTAGTGATTATTGTTGACGATTATTGTTGATAATTGTTGTTGATGATTGATGACGATTTAAAAGAAAATAAACACATGTTTTGAAAACATGGGAAACCTCCATTTTTAGGGGAAACTCTGTCAAAATTTTTATAAATTTTGACACTTAGAAAAATATAAGTTTTTGAGAAACTTATTCCCTAAAAATGTATCTAAGGGTATTACCAAGGTTTCCCTAATTTTTGGTGATAAGAAATGAGTATTTCTTCAAGAATAAAAATGAATATAAGTATGTATATTTTGAGAGAAAAATATATATATTATTTGATCACCAACTTATGTGCTAAGTGTATATAGTATGTGTTATACGTACTAGTGTATTAAGACATAAAAATGCACAACAAAATACAAGATACATAATTTGGGTGCAAAGTGCAAAACACAAAAGACTTATATTTATTTTTGGAGAAAATAATATAAGTAAGATACGTTGTTAAAAATATAGAATACTTTTAACACAAGAATATATACAAAAGAGAGTGATTGTACTTGTGCGACGCAAGTCTAGTGACTAACGTTAAGAAAACGCGTATAGGTTACGACGTTAATTAAGCAAATCCGGTGGAGTTTACGACGCTAGGAACGCAAAGTTGTGAGTTCATGCTCCCCCTTTTCTCTTTAACTGTTTTCAGTTTTTATAACTTCGGGGGTGAAATACATGTACAAATGTACAAAATTTATAATTGGTATGATATAAATACAAGAAGTACACTTGGTGAGAACGAGAACCAAGTGCGACGAAATATAAGAATACAAGAAGTACACTTGGTGAGAACGAGAACCAAGTGCGACGAAATATAAGAATACAAGAAGTACACTTGGTGAGAACGAGAACCAAGTGTGACGAAATATAAGAATATGAGAAGCGCACTTGGTGAGAACGAGAACCAAGTTTGAGGCGCTATGAGAAATGATAACAAGAAACGCGCTTGGTGAGGACGAGAACCAAGTAGGATGCGTTATGAGAAATAGTGTCACGAATAGGGTACAGAAGCACCATTAATCAACGTATACATTCAGACCGCAGAACAAAAGGTTAGATCTAACGGGTGCCTGGCAGCCACACTCCCGGTCGGGGCGAGAACCGAGGAGTGCTTTTGTGTCTCAGAATATACCAATTAAATGCCTTAGGTTTGGTGACTTCCTATGACGTGCCACATGTTAATGGCTTTGCAACCCATTAACAATCTGATAATTACAGAAATACTGTATTTACATAAAATTCATACCATACTAAAATTGATATATAACTTGAAGTACGTGGGGTACTCAAGAGGATTGATATATAACTTGAAGTACGTGGGGTACTCAAGAGGATTGATATATAACTTGAAGTACGTGGAGTACTCGAGAAAAACTTGATTTATTCACAACTATGTTTTTATACAAAGTATACAAACGTGAAATACAAAACTGCATGAATTCACACCAACTTTATGTTGACGTTTTTCCAAAAACTCACATGTATTTCAGGTAACTAGGATGGATGTGCGCGTGGTCTTACTCATGCTCGTGGATGTCGCTTTGTTTATCTTTAAATAAAGTCGTGACTTTTAAGACAATATGTTATCTAGTGTTGTAAACACTCGACATATGTTTTTAGTAATGTAATATTTGAAGATATTTTTGAGCATGTAGTATGTTTACTCTTCGTATGCAATGAGAACCTTTCATGATCACACCTCGTGCTTCCGCCGCAGAAAGGGGTGTGACAGATTGGTATCAGAGCTGTGATTGTAGTGAACCAGGATTCCTTCTCGAGTCTAGTCTACAATCTCTAGGATCCATTCACGAAAACAATTTTTCAAAGAGTTTTCATTGCATAAAACGTCCCGCGACATCCACTACCTGAAACTGACTACATGAGTCTAGAAAAGACTCTACGAGACTTAGAGTGCACTTGAGTAGCACTTGTCCTTGACTAGAAACTACTTGCAATTATGTGTGATAATTAGCATGTACTAGAAGTAGAATGTCACAAGTATATGTGACTCTACCTAAAAGCAATGGCCTATCTGAAGGAAGAAATACGAGGATGAAACGAACTGTGCTGACTGTGCAAGGAGTTACGTAATTATGGATGCATACATAATTATGGAATTCAGTGCACAGAAACCACAGCAAGTCTTGTCACGTATAGATTCCCTCAGTGCAAGCCTATTAAATACTCTGCTAGAGTAGTAATTGTTTGATGTCACTTATGTGGTATATATACCTGTGAATATATATGATACTACTGTCTAGTGTGACGATATCAAACAAATGCCTAACCCTGTTGTGTTATGTTCTGTCAGAACATGGCACCCAGGAAAGCTGTGAATGCTCGCAATGACGATCAACCTCCTCCTCCCCCACTGCCAAGAACTGCTGATGAGCTGAACGCCCTGCTGGAGGAAAAGATCTCCGCTGCTATCGCCCAGTACGAGGCGAACCGAACTCAAGACAGTGGAGGACCAAGCAACGCTAGGCGTAATGGAGATTCGTCTGGAGGCAATGCAGCTCAAGGTAACCTCAAGACACTGTGCTAAGCATGAGGAAATTTATGAACGGTCTTTGTTTCATTGTTTCTTCGATTGCTCACACGTGAATTGGTTGAATCAATCCCAGGCTGCACTTTCAAGCAGTTCCTCGACTGCAAGCCGATGAACTATGACGGCACAGGAGGTGCAGTAGCATTTGTGCGCTGGACGGAGAAGACTGAAGCTACTTTCCGCATGAGCAAGTGTACCGCGGATCAACAAGTCACTTTTGCTACTGGGTTATTCGTCGATGAAGCTCTGACTTGGTGGAAGCTGCAAGCCCAAACTTTGGGTGATGACGCCGCTTATGGCCTCACTTGGGAGGAACTGAAGGAAAGGATGAGAGAGAAGTACTGCTCTCGTGCAGAACTCCAAAGGCTGGAAACAGAGTTCTGGCACTTAACTATGGAAGGTGCTGACATCAATGGTTACACTCGAAGGTTCCACGACCTGTCCAGAGTGCTTCCCTACATGGTAACTCCCGAATTCAAGCGTGTTGAACGCTACATTTGGGGACTGGCCTCAGAATTTCGTGGCATGGTGACGTCGGCCAAACCACAAACAATCACCGAGGCTGTAACTCTGGCTGTCAGCCTTACTGAAGATTGTGTTCGTATGAAGAAGCTATCACTGAACCCAACAGAAAAGACCGAGACACATGCTGAGTCGTCCGGTGACAAAAAGAGAAAGCATACAAGTTTGAACCAAGCTACTCGCAACAACAAGGGTTTCAACAAGAAGCGCGACACTAATCCGCCTCAGGAGACAAAAACCCATGCAACCAAAGCATACCAAGGCTCCATGCCTAGATGCCAAAAATGTAAGTTTCATCATGAAGGAGCTTGTCGCATTTCAAGATGCGACAAATGTGGTAAATTGGGTCATCAAACAGAAGACTGTTGGGGAAAAGGAAAGAATCGAAATGGAAACGGTGCTGGTAGCAAGAATGGTAACGGGAAAGGGCAGAACCAAGGTTGCTTCAAGTGTGGAAGCAATGATCATTTCATGAAGAACTGCCCAGAGAGAAACAACGCTCCGGCTCGAGCATTTGTGATTGGAGCAAGAGACGCACGCGAGGACCCTAACGTGGTCACCGGTACGTTTCTCATTAACAATCACTTTGCATCCATATTATTCGACACTGGCGCCGATTATAGCTTCATGTCTGTGGAATTTAAACGCATACTCGGAATAGAATCTAGTAGATTAGAAATTCCTTATTCCATAGAACTAGCCAATGGTAAACTTGTTGAATCGGGCGAAGTTGTTAGAGGCTGCACACTAGAACTTCGTGAACGAAGATTTAGCATCGACCTCCTACCTATTCAATTGGGTAGCTTCGATGTAGTAGTCGGGATGGACTGGTTGTCCAAGAACAAAGCTGAAGTTATTTGCCATGAGAAAATCATTCGCATCCCTTTAGCGAATGGTGAAACTCTCATCGTGCATGGAGAAAAACGAGACGCGCCTCTTCGAATCATCAGTTGCATGAAGGCACAGAAGTGCTTGAGGAAAGGATGTATCGCTTTCCTAGCACACGTTATAGACAAGAAGGCTGTGGAACCAAAACTCGAAGACATTCCTGTGGTGAAGGAATTTCCTGATGTGTTCCCCGAAGATCTGCCAGGACTACCTCCGCAACGACAAGTCGAATTCCGTATAGACTTGGTTCCAGGAGCTGCTCCTGTAGCCACGGCACCCTATCGACTTGCACCATCCGAAATGCAAGAATTATCTACACAGCTCCAGGAGTTGTTGGATAAAGGATTCATAAGGCCAAGATTCTCACCCTGGGGAGCTCCAGTATTGTTCGTGAAGAAGAAGGATGGAACACTGCGGATGTGTATCGATTACAGGGAACTAAACAAGCTCACAATCAAGAATCGGTATCCGCTACCGAGGATTGATGACTTATTTGATCAACTGCAAGGATCAAGCTACTATTCCAAGATCGACCTTCGATCTGGATACCATCAGCTGAGAATCCAAGAAGAAAGCGTGCCAAAGACTGCATTCAGAACGCGATATGGGCACTACGAATTTCTTGTGATGCCATTTGGGTTGACGAATGCACCAGCGGTCTTTATGGATCTAATGAACCGCGTATGCAAACCATATCTCGATAAATTCGTGATTGTATTTATCGATGATATCCTGATTTACTCGCGAACGAAAGAAGAGCACGAGCAACATCTCAAAACCATCTTGGAACTACTGAAGAAAGAGAAGCTTTATGCAAAGTTCTCGAAATGTGAATTCTGGATTCGCGAAGTACAATTTCTTGGTCACGTGGTGAATGAGAAAGGCATTCATGTAGACCCGTCCAAGATAGAAGCAATAAAGAATTGGGAAGCTCCCAAGACCCCAACTGAAGTTCGACAATTTTTGGGTTTAGCGGGCTATTACCGACGATTCATCGAGAATTTCTCAAAAATAGCTCAACCGCTAACGACCCTCACACAGAAAGACAAGAAGTACGACTGGGGTCACAAACAAGAGGAAGCCTTCCAGCTACTTAAGAACAAGCTCTGCGATGCACCGATACTATCGTTACCCGAAGGCACTGAAGACTTCGTGGTATACTGCGACGCCTCGCGACAAGGCTTGGGTTGCGTGCTCATGCAACGCCAAAAAGTCATCGCTTATGCTTCAAGACAACTGAAGGTTCATGAGAGAAATTATACCACTCACGACCTGGAGCTGGGTGCAGTGGTATTCGCCTTGAAGATTTGGCGACACTATCTATATGGTACTCGATGTACAATCTTCACAGATCACAAAAGCTTGCAACACATATTTGATCAGAAGGAATTGAATATGCGCCAGCGACGTTGGGTCGAGCTGCTAAATGATTACGACTGTGAGATTAAGTACCATCCTGGAAAGGCAAACGTTGTAGCGGACGCGTTGAGCCGAAAGGAAAGGGTTAAGACCCTGAGGGTTCGAGCACTGGAAATGACGATTCGAACGAACCTCACAGCACGCATTCGTGACGCACAACAAGAAGCTCTTAAAGAAGAGAACCGTAAAGCTGAGTACCTCCGGGGTGCATTGAAGTACATGGCACCAAATGAAGAGGGAGCCTTATACTTTAAAAAGCGCATTTGGGTTCCGCTGTATGGTGGCCTACGGGAAGTCATCCTTGATGAAACACACAAGTCAAGATACTCGATCCACCCAGGGTCGGACAAGATGTATCAAGACTTGAAGGAATATTATTGGTGGCCGAGACTCAAAAGCGACGTTGCTGTCTATGTTGGAAAATGCCTAACCTGTGCCAAGGTTAAGGCAGAATATCAGAAACCGTCCGGCCTACTACAACAACCAGAGATTCCCGTATGGAAGTGGGAACAAATCTCGATGGACTTCATAACAAAATTACCCAGGACCCCGAGAGGACACGATATGATATGGGTAATAGTTGATCGATTGACGAAGTCTGCGCATTTCCTACCAATCCGAGAGAAGGATAGCACTGGAAAGCTTGCAGAGATATACTTAAGAGAAATTGTGGCACGACATGGAGTGCCAATCTCAATCATTTCAGACAGAGATGGACGCTTTGTCTCAAGAATCTGGCAATCATTTCAGGAAGCCTTTGGATCTCAGTTAGATCTAAGCACGGCATTCCATCCACAAACAGACGGCCAGAGCGAACGGACTATACAAACGTTAGAAGATATGCTTCGCGCATGTGTCATGGACCTAGGCGGCAGCTGGGATACTCATCTACCTTTAGTTGAGTTTTCCTACAATAACAGTTATCATACAAGCATAAAAGCCGCGCCGTTCGAAGCTCTGTATGGCCGCAAATGCCGATCGCCCTTATGTTGGGCAGATGCCGGAGATAAACGTATGGTTGGTCCTGAACTTGTACAAGAGACAACCGATAAGATTGCGCAGATCCGAGAGCGCATTAGGGCGGCTCGAGAGCGACAAAAGAGCTACGCGGATCCAAATAGAAAATCGGTAGATTTCAAGGTGGGAGACAAAGTGTTGTTAAAAGTCTCACCATGGAAGGGCGTAGTCAGATTCGGAAAGCGTGGAAAGCTGAATCCACGATATATCGGACCATTCAGAATATTGAGGAGAATTGGTACCGTGGCATACAAGTTGGAGTTACCGGAAGAACTTAATGGAGTACATGATACGTTTCATGTATCCAACCTGAAGAAGAGTCCAACGCAAGAAAACGTGACCATCCCGATGGATGAAGTGCATATTGATGAAGCCCTCCGATTTACAGAACAACCCGTTGAGGTTACTGACTGGAAAGTCAACAAGACCAGGAGGAGCAGTGTGAAACTTGTCAAAGTACGTTGGAGCTCTAAGCACGGACCCGAGTACACATGGGAACGTGAAGACCAGTTCAAGAAAAAGTACCCCCACCTATTCAAGAAGACTCCAGCGAGAGTTAGTTCAGTCTGAATTTCGGGACGAAATTCTTTTAACGGGGGGAGACTGTGACAACTGGCACAAACCGGTAATTTCCGTACACTATAATTATTGCTTAATGACTGCAATTATGAGTTTAAGTGTCAGCAATGTCTGAACACATGATTAAACAAGTGAATTCATGCATGTTGTATACTACAAAATATTGCTTTATGCATAAACGAGAGCGTTGCGTCAAAATAATAGTAAACTCACCGGTAAGACACACTGTGTCGACTGAACTGCAGAAAGCAGTCAGACATTAGAATTGAGGCCTAGGTGTAGGTCCGACAGCAAGAATGCATTAAAACCCAAGAGTACATAAAAGGGTTTAATATATATGCATTACGAAAGCAAAAATAAGCACTAAAAAGCACCCGAAACGCACTTTAAGTGCAGAATTTATATAATTCAGCAATAAATCAGCATTTAGACATATAAATATTATGCAGAAATGTCGTTTTATTATCCAGAATATTTCCCTAAGTGTTGGGAATCGAAAGAGTACAAGAAAGGTACTTAAACGACACTAAAAAGTGTAATTTAGCACTTTAACGAATCGGTATCTAACCGAACGACCGGACTATACCCGGAACATGAAAATATTGTTATTTTCATTATTTGTCTTTTTCTGAGCCAGTTAGGGTCCCCGTATACCCTAACACCCGTCATAACACGCTACACATTAGTAACGGGGTTAAACACTTAACTTAACTTAGTTTAATCTAACTAATACTTAAAGATTAGTTACAAACTAACCAAACCGCCCCCCCCCCCCCCCATTGTAATCGGTCCCAACTAGAAGGGGACAACCCTTGAATTCTTTTTATTATTTTAATCAAGTTGTCTAGTATCTATATGGCACATAATCCCTTGGACGATAATCACACTTTTGTCTATAAACCACTCTTGATGCACACAAGCTCATTTGCAACACAACACAAGAACCAACTCCTCTCTCTTGCTCTCTAGAACTTACGGCCAAACACCCCTCTTCCAACCATCCATCTTCGAGTTCGATCATCATCATTCCAAGCACACACAAGTATTAAGGGTCACGTATTAGGAGTCTTGGAGCAAACGGAAGGCGAAGGACCTCTCTACTTTGCTTTTATCCACCTCTTTTGCGCTTAGATTCTTCCCTAGCCACGAGCTAGAGGTATAATGCTTAAAACTTATATTTGAACTTATCTAAAGTGGTTAAAAGGATTTGTGTTGGTTAAATCTCGTTAAAATGCGAAAAGATGCACAAAAGTCTACTAAAAACATGAAAAATAGTGGTTAATAGCACATAAGTTGTGTAAAAGTTGTAGTATTTGAAATACATGATTATCTAGACCCGATCTATGATGTGGTAGCTCGGATCATCGTTTAACCCGGTTTGGTAAGATCATGGATCTTAACATAAAGCTATTTTAGAAGTAACAAGGGTTAAAAGGTGAAACTCTACCACACACATCATGAACTTGTGTAAAAGCAATTTAACTTGTGAGATAGTGTTTAAAACTAGTAGATCTACGTATCTACAAGCGGTATTTTCAAAGGACCAAGTGTCCAAGAAATCACATGTTCTAAACCGGATCTTACACAAACAAAAGTGGTTTTTGTGAACAAACAAGTGTATGGATACTTGTGTAACAAAAGTTTTAACGAAGAAATAGTTTTCGTAAAAACCGACTAGAAGTTGTAAAACTTCAGATTCTTTAAAAATAAAGTTTTTAAGAAGTTAAACTTATTTTTAAAGATAACAAGACTTACTAAATGTGCTAGTAAGTTACTACACATTTTTGTAAATATTCAAGTTCATGAAAGTAGTGATTATTGTTGACGATTATTGTTGATAATTGTTGTTGATGATTGATGACGATTTAAAAGAAAATAAACACATGTTTTGAAAACATGGGAAACCTCCATTTTTAGGGGAAACTCTGTCAAAATTTTTATAAATTTTGACACTTAGAAAAATATAAGTTTTTGAGAAACTTATTCCCTAAAAATGTATCTAAGGGTATTACCAAGGTTTCCCTAATTTTTGGTGATAAGAAATGAGTATTTCTTCAAGAATAAAAATGAATATAAGTATGTATATTTTGAGAGAAAAATATATATATTATTTGATCACCAACTTATGTGCTAAGTGTATATAGTATGTGTTATACGTACTAGTGTATTAAGACATAAAAATGCACATACAAAATACAAGATACATAATTCGGGTGCAAAGTGCAAAACACAAAAGACTTATATTTATTTTTGGAGAAAATAATATAAGTAAGATACGTTGTTAAAAATATAGAATACTTTTAACACAAGAATATATACAAAAGAGAGTGACTGTACTTGTGCGACGCAAGTCTAGTGACTAACGTTAAGAAAACGCGTATAGGTTACGACGTTAATTAAGCAAATCCGGTGGAGTTTACGACGCTAGGAACGCAAAGTTGTGAGTTCATGCTCCCCCTTTTCTCTTTAACTGTTTTCAGTTTTTATAACTTCGGGGGTGAAATACATGTACAAATGTACAAAATTTATAATTGGTATGATATAAATACAAGAAGTACACTTGGTGAGAACGAGAACCAAGTGCGACGAAATATAAGAATACAAGAAGTACACTTGGTGAGAACGAGAACCAAGTGCGACGAAATATAAGAATACAAGAAGTACACTTGGTGAGAACGAGAACCAAGTGTGACGAAATATAAGAATATGAGAAGCGCACTTGGTGAGAACGAGAACCAAGTTTGAGGCGCTATGAGAAATGATAACAAGAAACGCGCTTGGTGAGGACGAGAACCAAGTAGGATGCGTTATGAGAAATAGTGTCACGAATAGGGTACAGAAGCACCATTAATCAACGTATACATTCAGACCGCAGAACAAAAGGTTAGATCTAACGGGTGCCTGGCAGCCACACTCCCGGTCGGGGCGAGAACCGAGGAGTGCTTTTGTGTCTCAGAATATACCAATTAAATGCCTTAGGTTTGGTGACTTCCTATGACGTGCCACATGTTAATGGCTTTGCAACCCATTAACAATCTGATAATTACAGAAATACTGTATTTACATAAAATTCATACCATACTAAAATTGATATATAACTTGAAGTACGTGGGGTACTCAAGAGGATTGATATATAACTTGAAGTACGTGGGGTACTCAAGAGGATTGATATATAACTTGAAGTACGTGGAGTACTCGAGAAAAACTTGATTTATTCACAACTATGTTTTTATACAAAGTATACAAACGTGAAATACAAAACTGCATGAATTCACACCAACTTTATGTTGACGTTTTTCCAAAAACTCACATGTATTTCAGGTAACTAGGATGGATGTGCGCGTGGTCTTACTCATGCTCGTGGATGTCGCTTTGTTTATCTTTAAATAAAGTCATGACTTTTAAGACAATATGTTATCTAGTGTTGTAAACACTCGACATATGTTTTTAGTAATGTAATATTTGAAGATATTTTTGAGCATGTAGTATGTTTACTCTTCGTATGCAATGAGAACCTTTCATGATCACACCTCGTGCTTCCGCCGCAGAAAGGGGTGTGACACATGTGACTTGAACATATTGATCGGCTCAATCAGACTTTTAATTGATTGGTACTTTGTTTGAAAGGTGATCTAGCTTGGACTTGATATTTCTCTTAACGGGACTGTCTTGATAAACGTGTTTCCGAATCATGGATATAAATTTCTTTAATATGACTAGTGAAACAATTAATAGAATAAATGTATTAAAGAAAGAATTTGATTCGTTTTCAGGTTGTCCAGGAGAAAGTACAAAGAGTATCATTGAGAGGTATAGTCATCTTGTTCGCTCAATGTCTGAGAAGTGTATTCAGAAAAATCCAAATGAATGGGTTGAGAGATTAGCCAATTCCATACCTCAACAAGAGTGGGGTACATATGTTTTGGATTTAAAAAGAACTGGAGAATACTCTAGAATGTCAATTTGTCAATTCATTAAGAAACTTGAAGAACAGATGGAGAGGAATGCTGAGAAGAAGAAAAGTCAAAGTGGAAAATCAATATTAAAGAAGAGCAAGAGTAAAGGTGTCCAAGTGGGAGAGGAACAGAATGAAGAAATTTCAGTTTTGAAAGACAAGAAGAAAGCTGATGATAAACAGATTCTTGAACTGCAGAAACATTTGGAGATAGTGAAATCTGAAAATATCAAACTGTTAAGTGATTTGGACAGTTTGACATTGGAAAACAAATTTTTGAAAGAAAAGGAAAAAGTTTTTGAAAACAAAAAGAAATCTTCAGAAGATGAAGATTTCTGGATAAAGCTGGAGAACAAGAATCTGAAAGCAAATGAAACAAAATTTCAAGAACAGTTAAAAGTTTTGGAAAATGAAAAATCTGTTCTTGAAAACATTAAAATTGAAAACGAAAAAACAATCAAGTCTCATCTTGAACGAGTATCTCGGCTTGAAAATGAAGCTGAGAATTCAAGGAACAAAATTGATGAGCTTGAAAAGAAATTGAAAGGTTTTGTGACTTTATCTGTGTTCCCCTGTCCAAAACCGATCAATTCTGTTCCAATAAGTGACAATGTCACAAACTTTGACAAAGTCAAGGTTGAAAATTGTGATGAGAAAACTGATGATGAAAATGAGGAGTTTTATTCAGCAGACGAGTCTGAGTCAGAGTCTGATGCTGAAAATGCGAAAAAGAAAATATTTTTAAAATTAAAAGAAAAATTTCAAGAAACTGTTCTACAATCGACTGAAAAGGGTGAATGCTCTAAGCAAAAACCTTTGAAGAAGAAAGTGGAACATAAACAAAAAGTTAAAAATTCAGAAAATGGTCAAAACAAGAATAAAAGCTTATTAGTTCAATCATCCAATCATTATAAAAAATCACAAAAATCTGAAAAACAAAACTCAAAAACAGTTGGTAATGAGTGGTGCAGGTTTGACCACAGTGCTTCAAAGCCAAATCAAATTTTCAAGAGGAGTGATGATCACTACAAAGCCAGACAATGCTATAATCTGAATGTTTGGACTGAAAGTGGTGATTGGTACGATAACAGAGTGTGTTACACTTGTGGTGTGAGAGGACACATTGCTATTAACTGCCAAAATCAATGGTTTGAGACGAGGAGATGCTTTGAATGCCATATCAAAGGTCACATTGCCAGAGATTGCCCAATGAGATCAAAGGGAAGATCGAGGGCTGGATCTCAGAAAATGGTAAAGAAACCAGTCAATGTCAAAGCAAAGCCCAAGGAACAGAAAGTTCAAGAATCTAAAGTTCAAGAACAGAAAGTTCTAAAACCAAAAGTGAAGCTTTCGCAGGGACAAAAAGACAGACTGAGGAAGAAGAGGAAGAAGGCCAGAGAGTATATGGAGAAGATTTTGTCCTCGGGTACTTCAGGAAAACCTAATAGCAGTTCTGATAAATCGTCTTGCTCTCCAAAGAACAACAAATCAAGCAAAACGAATTCATCAGATACAAATCTGAGGACAGAAGAGAGAAAGAAGAAAAAGAAAGTTATTGGCAATGAATCTGTTTCTGTGGAAACAAAGGAGCCACATGTTGGCGATGAATCTGGCTCATCAAAGTCAGACAAGCCACATTCAGGCGATGAATCTGGTTCGTCAAAGCCAGAAGAGCCATTTGTTGAGGTAAAAGTTGAGAATTCTGGTCTAACAATGGATGATGCAAATTTTCCACCATTGTTGAACAAGAATTCAAAATCACCCAAGGACCGTCAGGCTTGGGTGAATCTGTTTAAATGAAAAACCTGACTTGCCGGAGCTCCCAGGTTGGTAAGGGAGGAGCAGGAATCGGCACATTTCTTGAGAAATTCACAAATGTGATATTTCGACTTACAAGTGGTAAATCAAGGACATTAAGTTGTACTTGATTTTCTACATGTGATTGTGTTGTTAAAATCGATAAATGTTAAATCTTACAAGTGGTTAAAGAAAACAAGGTGATGAATATGATCCCCATGTTTGAGAAATGACTTACAAAACTAATTTTCCGGAAAAACCATTTTGATTAAAACAAACTTAAGTGTTTTGAAATCACTATGGGAAAATAGTTTGTTGTCAGGGGGAGTTCTGATTGTTCAAGCCAAGTGAATGGAGAATTGAAGTGATTCTCATCATGTTGTCACATTTCTTGTACAACTTGTTTTCAAATTTTCCCAGAAAATCAAAATTGAATCATATTTTGATTTTAGGGGGAGTAAAAATTTAAAAAAAATTAGAAAATTTGAAAAGTAAAAAACATTTAAAAATGCAAAAATGAGTTTTGCTGAAACAAGAGGAAATGATAGAAAATCAGTTGACTATCACAGCATGCTAAAGAAATGGAAAGTCAAAATGTGATAAACGATCTTACTAAAGATGTGACGGTAGGCTCAGCTAGACTAGTAGATTTGCGATAACGATACAAACCTAAATGAAAAAGCCTAGTTCTAGTGGGAAACATGGTCGAAAGCATAGTACTTTGTTTTGTCCTTCTTGACTGTGTGCCTACTCAGTAATCGCTGATTGTCGAAAGACATAAAACTGGTTAAGTTTGTGAACTTTCACAACTTTGCTAAAAAGTCGCTGTGATTGTGCATTTTATTTTGTGAAGATTTAAACTTGTTTTATTTCTTTATTTTGTTTAAGCATTGGACATCCTCTGCGTATACGTGAGTATCGACCTGGATGTTATTGCCTAAACGTTCTGCTTTATTTTATTTGGTGTTTCGTTTAAGCTTTGGATCACCTCTGCGTATACGGAAGTATCGACCTGGTGGTTAAAGCCTAAACAAATTCAACTTGTTTTATTTTTCTTATTTTGTTTAAACATTTGACTTTCTCTGCATATACGGAAGTATCGACCTGATTATTAATGTTTAAACATTTTGCTTTGTTTTCGCACAAATCACAGTTGATAAAAGTTTAAAGGCATTACTTGAGTCAGTGTATTGCATGATGAGGGGATATGCTGAGATCGTGGGGTCCATAAGAACTTAGTGCAAAATTTAATATACTTTAAACGTATCGGTAAGCATTTCGAAAGTTTTTAGATTGAGCTTAAGTGGACAACAATATCGTCAATCTACGTGAATCGTTTAGAGCTTAAAATGTTTAAAGCTTAACGGTGCTAGTGATTGGTCAAAATCTGATATGATCCTCTTACGCAAACTCACAAAAATAGTGTTTGTAAATATTTCTTTTCTACATTCCTTTGTTATCAAAAAATCCAAAAAGATTTTCAGTGTGTTTTAGCATAAATTTTGAAAAATACAAAAAGATTTTCGACAACTGATGTTGGAGAGCTAATTTTCAAAATTCCGAGTGCTGAACATGATGAACTGGTTTGGGAGTGTGTGTACTGAATTGAAAAAAAATTGATTTGAGAAAGAAAAGTTTGATTAGTTAATCGAGATCATTAATTTGAACTTGATGTAACTATTATTAGTAAGTTTTTCTTATTGATTTAAGTAAAAACTTATATGTTTGAGAGAATATTGTGCTGGAAATGAGCTTAAACAGAGATAAAGACAGGGATTGATCTCAAGGTGATAACTAATTCCAGATGGCGATCCCATCATGATGAGAGGGGGAGTCTGACGAGGTTAGACCCAAAGAGAAGATCCTGGTATATGCTAAGAATGAAAAGAGACTGATAAAGACTGAAGATTGAGAATACTCGACACTTAAGACTCGTCAACATCTGAGGGGGAGTCTGTTGCTGCATTCATCTGTCGTCTTCGTCTTATGTCGAGTCTCAGTTGCGTTGCGAATCTGATCAAGAGTGATGTCATCTGATACAATGATGATATCATAATATGACATCATCATTGCATCACTACACAAGAAGACAAAATATATGGCAGATTCGCTTGAAATCAGAATTTTGTTTTTCATGTGTTTCGCTTGAAAGTCAACATATATATGAGGGTTTCGCTTGAACATATATGTGGTGGTTCAAGCGAAAGCAGGTTTACTATAAATAGGGTAGTGGTCTATTCATTTGTAACAGTTCGTGAATTCCATACCGAGGTGCTGCCGGTGTGGAGACTGATTGTATTTGCTATTATATCAATCAAATCAGTGTTTAAAGTGATAAGCAAGCTGTTTCAAAGTCAGTTTCTTATTTTCCGCATCTGAAACTGATAAAATCTCTTCTGAATGACTCGTTTGGGTCACAAATCGATCCTACAAATAGATATTGGTCCAATCACAGTATACAATCATTAGATCGTTCACAGAAAAGCATAACATAATTACACAACATCAGTATCCATTAAACATATACATACATACATACATGTGATCATGTGTAACTTGAACCACAGAGCCACTCACCGAGATGAAAGGTCACTAGCTAGTCGAAAGGAAAAACTTGAAAACTTGCAGTTGCCGTCACACAAGGAAAGGAGCTCTAGGGTTCTTGGCGATTAAAAGTTTCAAGTAAGGATTAAGAGAAATATATAACTGAACCACTTCTGGGCCTAAAGTGTCACACCCCAAAAATCCACACGCGGAGTATCACCGCTTGGAGGCGTGACTGACCAGGATCTTAACCATCAATCACATTGAACTCATAAGCATTGATAAAAAAATACTTTCATTTATAAACAACAAGTGTTACAATGTTACAATATTTCACAGTTTACAGCGGAAGCATATTTGACTCGTTAAGTGTTTATAAAACCATATGTAAGCTCTTAGTCTTATATTGCGTTTCCATGTGTCTCGACCCATGACCACTCCAGCTTCTCAGACAGCAAGTCCCTTTGATAAGCACCTAAAGGCCTGCAAGGCATGTAACAACGAATCAACAACAATGTTGAGCGAGTTCACAGTTGGTTATTTAGTTATAGTATTCGCTTCGTAAATCGTTTGTTCGTTTTGAAAACCATGTATCGTATTAATCCTTATCGCGGCCAATCCAGGCATCTGTGCGATGATTTGTGGGGGTTTCCCATGTTTTCTAGACTAGGTATATTTGTATCGCGGCCCTCCAGGCATGTTTGCGAAGATTAAAGTATAGTTCGCGGCCATTCCAGGCATGTTTGCGAAGATTGTTCTAGTATCGCGGCCGATCCCGGCATGTGTGCGAAGAGAAGTACATGTATCACTAGTCTAGTAGTATCTACCATTGACCTTCCTCTCCCGAGGCCTATGGTATGTAGTTCCGATAACTCTTAAGCATAAATAATCAACCAACCCATTCCCAACCCCGGGAATCCCATGCCTTGGTAGAAGTGTGAACTCACCTTGGTTTGCTCGGTATGCTAAGTTAAGTGCTCACAATAAATCAGTCAAGTCCTATATTTATGCACGTATTTCCAGTCAGTACAGGTTTGTAAGGTTTCGCATGCAATGTTCGTCACAGAGTGTGTGTGTAACAGTAAACATCAGGCATTACAAAGAGTCAATCATCTTCATACAATTTATGTGTCTCATACCTGTCTTTTTGCAGTTTCAAATCTAACATAGTTAACTAACAACACACTTAGTAGAGCTACCACGCTAACTGGATTATCATAATCAAACAGGAATGACAAACCACAGTGCTAGTTAACTAACAGAGTTAACTAACTAGTAAGGTTACATATACTTGACAGTGTTAATAAAGTTAATAGAGTTAATAACTTAACTCAGTTAACAGACTATCCAGAGTTATGGACTTAACAGAAATTAATAAACTTAACTGGGTTTATATTCGTAACATGAATAGCATAATTAACAAACCTAACATGGTTAATGACTTAACAGAGTTATAACTAACAGGTTATTGTTTAACAGTTACAGAACTAACAGAGTCGAAAACACTATGGTTCGAAATCCCCCCCCTGGGCCGAAATCCCAAAGTGCCGAAAACCCTCAAGCCAAAACATAAGTGGACGAAAACCCTCTTGGGCCGAAAACCCCATATGGGCCGAAAACACTCTGTGGGCCGAAGACATACATGTGGGCCGAAATCACTTATGTGATTTCGTCCAATTTAAAGTTGTGGGGTGTTTTCGTTGTTCTGTGTCTTCTTCTTCAACATATTTACAGTAACATAAAAACCCAGAAACTTTATATCTATTCATTCAATCATCACAACAGTTTCAACAAACTATCAACCGACCCAAACAATAAACACTCATAATTACCAATTTATCTAAAACAGATTATATCCCCAAATCATCTAAAACAGATTACTAAATCATTGTGATATCAAGATTATCATTTAATCATCCGATCTTTCATATCATTCATGAACAGGCACAATAAAATCAACCATAACATCAGATTATAAGTATCTTTATCATACAGATTTACTCAAGCACATCGAAATCAAGAAATTAAACATGTAAATCACTAACCCAAGCCGAAGATACAATGAATCGATCGGTGAATGAGGTTCGAGTGGCTCGCGGCTGCTGTTCGGTTTCAAGAAGAGCGAGAGAGAGAAAGAACGTGATAGGTGGCTAGGGTTTTCCGAATACCCCTTTTACTCAGAAAAATCAAAGTATAAAAGAACTCAACACTGGGCCAAGGCCCATCTCTGTTTATGTTGGACCCATAGTGGACGAAAACACAAAGTGTTTTCACCACAAGGGTGTTTTCATGAGTGGGTGTTTGGCATGACTATTAAACAACAGAATGTTAATTCTAAATATAATTTTAACCTTCACTACAAATATAATGCACACCACATATATAACATATCGACCACAGTACGAATTAACATATTACAACGTCTACAGTTGTGAAACAAGCAAGTCGTGTCAACAAACAACATAAAAAAAAAATTAATGTGCAATTAATGCGAAGATGGAAATCTTGAGAATTCGAGTTGTCACATTATCCCCAACTTGAAAGAAATTTCGTCCCGAAATTTAGCATGCGGTTACTGAGGAAGCTAGGTAAGTTATCGTTTATTGGTTCTCCTGGGGTGTCACATCATCCCCCCGTTGATTTGGAATTTCATCCCGAAATTCTGTGGTAGCTTCAGCCTCAGTAGTGGTTGCATTGGTTCCGAATAACTGGGGATATTTGAGTTCCATTTGGTCTTCTCGTTCCCAGGTATACTCTGGGCCACGACGGGAGTTCCAACGAACTCGAACAAGTGGTATTCTGGTGTGCTTGAGGACCTTAACATCCCGGTCCGTGATTCCAACTGGTTCTTCGACGAAATGCAACCGTTCGTCGATAGTGAGCTCCTTCAAAGGAACTATGGGGGTCTCATCTGACAGACACTTCTTCAGATCCGTCACGTGAAAGACGTTGTGAACTGTACTGAGTTCAGCTGGTAAGTTCAGTCTGTAGGCCACTTGCCTATTTTCTCAATGATTTCAAATGGTCCGACAAATCGCGGATTAAGTTTGCCTCGTTTTCCAAAACGAACCACACCCTTCCAGGGTGAAACTTTGAGTAGCACTCGATCCCCAACCTGGAACTCGAGTAGTTTCCTGTCTTTATCGGCGTATGCTTTCTGACGGTCACGAGCTGCCGCCATGCGTTGTCGTATTTGAGCAATCTTTTCAGTAGTATCAACTACCATTTCTGGACCTGTGATCTGACTATCCCCCACCTCTGCCCAACAAAGTGGTGACCGGCATTGACGCCCGTACAATGCCTCAAACGGAGCAGCTTTAATGCTGGTGTGGTAGCTGTTATTGTACAAGAATTCCACAAGTGGCAGATGCTTTTCCCAACCGTTGCTAAAGTCAATTACACATGTACGAAGCATGTCTTCAAGAGTTTGAATAGTGCGCTCAGACTGCCCATCCGTCTGATGGTGATAAGCTGTGCTCATGTCTAAACGAGAGCCAAAAGATTTGTGCATTGCTTGCCACAGTTCTGAAGTAAAACGTGCATCACGATTGGAGATAATAGAGGTGGGCACCCCGTGCCTCGAGACAACTTCCTTAAGGTATACGTCTGCTAGAGTGGAGAACTTATCCGTCTCCTTGATAGCCAAGAAGTGTGCAGATTTTGTGAGTCGATCCACGATCACCCATATAGTATCATTCCCACGTTGAGATCTAGGTAGGCCAGTAACAAAATCCATGGAAATTTGTTCCCATTTCCATTGTGGTATCTCAGGTTGTTGGAGTGGGCCTGAAGGTTTCTGATATTCCGCTTTGAATCTCGCACAAGTCAAACACTTGCTAACGTAGGTTGCTATGTGAGTTTTCATGCTAGGCCACCAGTATGTAGTTCTGAGGTCGTGGTACATCTTATCCGAACCAGGATGTACTGAGTAGCGAGACTTATGAGTTTCTTCCATTACAAGCTCGCGTAAGTTGCCATAGTGTGGGACCCAAATGCGTCCTGTTGCATAGTAGGCTCCGTCTGCCTTTTGTTCTAACCGTTGCCTGGAACCGCGTAGGGCTTCAGCCCTGACATTTTCTGGTTTCAATGCTTCTACCTGAGCATCTCGTATCTGTGAAGGAAGACTAGACTGAATAGTGAGTTGCATCGCTCGTACACGCCTAGGTGTAGTATCCTTTCGACTGAGGGCGTCGGCCACCACATTGGCTTTGCCCGGATGGTACTTTATGGCACATTCGTAATCGTTCAGTAGTTCGACCCATCGACATTGTCGCGTGTTCAATTCTTTCTGCTTGAAAATATGCTCGAGACTCCTGTGATCTGGGTAGATGGTGCACTTGGTGCCATACAGGTAATGTCGCCATATCTTGAGAGCAAAAACAACAGCTCCCAGCTCTAAATCATGTGTAGTGTAATTCCGTTCGTGAATCTTAAGTTAGCGTGAAGCATAAGCAATAACTTTATCCCGTTGCATCAACACACATCCAAGACCTTGGATGAATGCGTCACAGTAGTCTACAAAATCGTCCGTGCCTTCAGGCAATGAGAGGATAGGTGCACTACAAGGTCTATCCTTTAAGTGCTGAAACGCTGTTTCCTGTGTATTACCCCAAGGGTAAGCAACACCTTTCTGTATCAGTAGTGTAAGTGGCTGTGCAATCTTTGAGAAGTCTTTGATGAACCGTCGGTAGTGTAAGCAACACCCGCCAAACCCAAGAATTGGCGTATTTCGGTTGGTGTGCGAGGTGCAGGCCAGTCCTTGATCGAATCTACCTTGGATGAATCGAAATAAATCCCATCCTTGTTTACCACGTGGCCTAGAAAGTGGACTTCACAAAGCCAGAAGTCGCATTTTTGAAAACTTAGCGTATAACTGTTTCGTTCGTAAGAGTTCCAAAATAAGTCGTGAGTGATGCTCGTGTTCCTCCTGACTCTTTGGAGTAAATCAAAATGTCGTCGATAAATACAATGACGAACTTGTCAAGATAAGGTTTGCACACCCTGTTCATAAGATCCATGAAAACCGCAGGAGCGTTCGTTAGCCCGAATGGCATGACCAAAAACTCGTAATGGCCGTAGCGAGTTATGAATGCTGTTTTGGAGACGTCCTCATCCCGGACTCTCAGCTGATAATAACTTGATCTCAGATCAATCTTGGAGTAGTAGCTCGACCCTTGCAACTGGTCGAATAAGTCGTCGATGCGTGGAAGTGGATAGCGATTTTTCACGGTCACCTTGTTCAATTCACGGTAATCTATGCTCATGCGAAAAGTACCGTCTTTCTTCTTCACAAATAATACTGGAGCTCCCCAGGGCGAAGAGCTAGGACGTATGAAACCCTTTTTCTAAGAGTTCTTGTAATTGCTTAGACAGTTCTTCCAGTTCAGTTGGAGCTAAGCAGTAAGGTGCTCGAGCTATGGGTGCTGCTCCAGGAGCTAGCTCGATCTGAAATTCGACCTGGCGATGGGGCGGTAACCCAGGTAACTCTTCAGGAAACACTTGAAGAAATTCGTGTACAACAGAAATATCCTCTAACTTCTTCTCTGTCTTCGATGTACCTGTAACAAGTGCTAGAACAGCTGTGTGGCCCTTTCGTAAACACTTCTGAGCCTTCAAGAAGGAGATGATGCCACTCCCGACACCACTCTTGTCGCCTTGAACTTCGAGAGGTTCTTTGCCAGTATGGGGAATATGAATGACCTTCTCCTTGCATAGGATCTCTGCTTGCTGTTGGGATAACCAATTCATCCCAATGACGATGTCGAAACCATCACAACGTTGGGGTCATTTCTAGCATCACCCTGGCCAACCATGAACACTCGACCCCTGGCACCATTGCCGTCGTTATTACCCCCGTTGATATTCCCGTTACCCTGAGTATTGTTGTTGCTGATTCTGCGGTGCTCGCTGTTACTGCTGATGATTCTGATGTGCAGGTTGTGAACTCCTGAAATCTTTGGCTTCATGATCAATCTTGAGACACCTCTGACAACGAACCTTGTTCCACTGACCACTGTGGTGTCTGTTGCGTCTGTTGCATTTTGGGTGATTTCCTCGATATCCACCCTGCCTTTGACTACCATAAGACTGCTGACTGGGGCTCTGGTAATCATCAATCTTTCGCTGCTGTGCCTGGGACTGAACTGAAGTCGAACCCTTGCTAGAGGTTCCATCCCATTTTTTCTTGTTGTCACTAAGAATAGCAGAAGTAATAGTAGTGGTAGTAGAAGTACTGATACGTTTAGGCAGCCTGTTCTGTTCCACTGCCTGGTCTGTGAGACGATGAGCAAGACGAGTAACATCTTGAATAGTAGCAAGGTTAGCAGAAGTCACATGACTTTGAATTTCTGGTACTAAGCCTTTGAGGTACAGCTCAATGCGCTTGATGGGAGGATCCACCATGGTTGGATATAACACTGCCACTTCGTTGGACCGTTTCGTGTATGCTTCTATCTCTGACCCCGTCATCTTCAGGTTAAAGAACTCCCAAAACTATCATTGTTCCTTGGGTTGATGATATTTTAACCTAACCCGTACAGAGGTCGGTAAGGTACTACGCTCATCCTCCTGTCCGTCGTCGTTACGAGTGGTTCAAGTGGTTCGCTATCTGATACGAGAGTGTTGCGGAAGTGATCACACTTCGGGATCGGGGACGTCAATCCATGAGTTTCAGGAGATGAGGAGGGGCAGGAAAGGGTATCGTTTAATCATTCTACGCAGGGACATCCAACTCAAGGACGTTTGTATAAGCACCTAACATTCTACGCGGTTTGCTAGACGTTCTAATGGGTGCTCAGGTAGTACTCGTCAACACCGAGTTTCGAAGGGATCCAACTAAAATTGAGAAGTTCACGTTTATGTTTGAGTAGGGAGACAATTACTGTTATGGCCCCTATAGGTTGGTCATGTTTCATATTGATCAAATAACGGGACAGAACCCCTTTTCCACTTGTTAAGCCTTACTGGGACTCACATGCACCCCACAATATTATTATGTGTGCACCCACAATAATATTGTGATTTGCATGTTCATCTCAGCTCCTCTTAACTTATGTCAAATGGTTCCCCACACTCAAGTAGGAATCAAAGAGTATCACATAGCGTATGTTATGAAGGTTTAGGGAAAGACCACCCTATCGGTCACTTATTACGTGAAAGTGTTCATGAATTCATATCGGTGTGCTAAACGTGCTATCACATGCATTATCGTATGTAGGTGTTCACTAGCTATGTAGTACAATGAGTATAAGAGGGACGAACCTTGCAATCAGGAGCTGAGTGTCATGGTCGTATTACCGTTTTCAGAATCTTTCCGGTTATAGTCTGGTTTTACAAAAACAGTTTCCCCTTTTTAAAACCAAGTTCACTATAACCAATGGCTCTGATACCAATCTGTCACACCCCCAAAATCCACACGCGGAGTATCACCGCTTGGAGGCGTGACTGACCAGGATCTTAACCATCAATCACATTGAACTCATAAGCATTGATAAAAAAATACTTTCATTTATAAACAACAAGTGTTACAATGTTACAATATTTCACAGTTTACAGCGGAAGCATATTTGACTCGTTAAGTGTTTATAAAACCATATGTAAGCTCTTAGTCTTATATTGCGTTTCCATGTGTCTCGACCCATGACCACTCCAGCTTCTCAGACAGCAAGTCCCTTTGATAAGCACCTAAAGGCCTGCAAGGCATGTAACAACGAATCAACAACAATGTTGAGCGAGTTCACAGTTGGTTATTTAGTTATAGTATTCGCTTCGTAAATCGTTTGTTCGTTTTGAAAACCATGTATCGTATTAATCCTTATCGCGGCCAATCCAGGCATCTGTGCGATGATTTGTGGGGGTTTCCCATGTTTTCTAGACTAGGTATATTTGTATCGCGGCCCTCCAGGCATGTTTGCGAAGATTAAAGTATAGTTCGCGGCCATTCCAGGCATGTTTGCGAAGATTGTTCTAGTATCGCGGCCGATCCCGGCATGTGTGCGAAGAGAAGTACATGTATCACTAGTCTAGTAGTATCTACCATTGACCTTCCTCTCCCGAGGCCTATGGTATGTAGTTCCGATAACTCTTAAGCATAAATAATCAACCAACCCATTCCCAACCCCGGGAATCCCATGCCTTGGTAGAAGTGTGAACTCACCTTGGTTTGCTCGGTATACTAAGTTAAGTGCTCACAATAAATCAGTCAAGTCCTATATTTATGCACGTATTTCCAGTCAGTACAGGTTTGTAAGGTTTCGCATGCAATGTTCGTCACAGAGTGTGTGTGTAACAGTAAACATCAGGCATTACAAACAGTCAATCATCTTCATACAATTTATGTGTCTCATACCTGTCTTTTTGCAGTTTTAAATCTAACATAGTTAACTAACAACACACTTAGTAGAGCTACCACGCTAACTGGATTATCATAATCAAACAGGAATGACAAACCACAGTGCTAGTTAACTAACAGAGTTAACTAACTAGTAAGGTTACATATACTTGACAGTGTTAATAAAGTTAATAGAGTTAATAACTTAACTCAGTTAACAGACTATCCAGAGTTATGGACTTAACAGAAATTAATAAACTTAACTGGGTTTATATTCGTAACATGAATAGCATAATTAACAAACTTAACATGGTTAATGACTTAACAGAGTTATAACTAACAGGTTATTGTTTAACAGTTACAGAACTAACAGAGCCGAAAACACTATGGTTCGAAATCCCCCCCTGGGCCGAAATCCCAAAGTGCTGAAAACCCTCAAGCCAAAACATAAGTGGACGAAAACCCTCTTGGGCCGAAAACCCCTTATGGGCCGAAAACACTCTGTGGGCCGAAGACATACATGTGGGCCGAAATCACTTATGTGATTTCGTCCAATTTAAAGTTGTGGGGTGTTTTCGTTGTTCTGTGTCTTCTTCTTCAACATATTTACAGTAACATAAAAACCCAGAAACTTTATATCTATTCATTCAATCATCACAACAGTTTCAACAAACTATCAACCGACCCAAACAATAAACACTCATAATTACCAATTTATCTAAAACAGATTATATCCCCAAATCATCTAAAACAGATTACTAAATCATTGTAATATCAAGATTATCATTTAATCATCCGATCTTTCATATCATTCATGAACAGGCACAATAAAATCAACCATAACATCAGATTATAGGTATCTTTATCATACAGATTTACTCAAGCACATCGAAATCAAGAAATTAAACATGTAAATCACTAACCCAAGCCGAAGATACAATGAATCGATCGGTGAATGAGGTTCGAGTGGCTCGCGGCTGCTGTTCGGTTTCAAGAAGAGCGAGAGAGAGAAAGAACGTGATAGGTGGCTAGGGTTTTCCGAATACCCCTTTTACTCAGAAAAATCAAAGTATAAAAGAACTCAACACTGGGCCAAGGCCCATCTCTGTTTATGTTGGACCCATAGTGGCCGAAAACACAAAGTGTTTTCACCACAAGGGTGTTTTCATGAGTGGGTGTTTGGCATGACTATTAAACAACAGAATGCTAATTCTAAATATAATTTTAACCTTCACTACAAATATAATGCACACCACATATATAACATATCGATCGCAGTACGAATTAACATATTACAACGTCTACAGTTGTGAAACAAGCAAATCGTGTCAACAAACAACATAAAAAAAAATTTATGTGCAATTAATGCGAAGATGGAAATCTTGAGAATTCGAGTTGTCACATAAAGCCCATTTGATTTTTCGTTGGCCACATGTGGACGAAAACACATGAAGTGTTTTCGTGGGTGGAGTGTTTTCGTAGAGTGTAGGTTTTCGGCTAAGGGTGTTAGTCAAAATTCCATGTTTTAAATAATTATACAAATAAAATATGTATAACATATACACCCATATTATACATATCACAAATAACACTTATAATGCACACCATGTAATTATTAAACCCACTTAGCAAATAAGTACGAAGTTAAATCGGATAGAGACCTTGAAAACTCGGGTTGTCACATTATCCCCAACTTGAAAGAAATTTCGACCCGAAATTTAGCATGCGGTTACTGAGGAAGCTAGTTAAGTTTGCGTGGTTTACTGGTTTTCCTGGGGTGTCACATCATCCCCCCGTTGATTTGGAATTTCGTCCCGAAATTTTGTTGTAGCTTCAGCCTCAGTAGTGGTTGCACTGTTTCCGAATAAATGGGGATACTTGAGTTTCATTTGATCTTCTCATTCCCAGGTGAACTCTGGGCCACGACGGGAGTTCCAACGAACTCGAACAAGAGGTATTCTGGTGTGCTTGAGGACCTTAACATCTCGGTCCGTGATTTCAACAGGTTCCTCGACGAATCGCAGCTGATCGTCGATAGTGAGCTCCTTCAAAGGAGCTATGAGGGTCTCATCTGACAGACATTTCTTCAGATTTGACACGTGAAATACATTGTGAACTGCACTGAGTTCTACTGGTAGGTTTAGTTTGTAGGCCACCCTGTCTATTTTCTCAATGATTTCGAACGGTCCGACATAACGTGGATTGAGTTTGCCCCTTTTTCCAAAACGAACCACACTCTTCCAGGGTTAGACTTTGAGTAGAACCCGGTCCCCGACCTGGAATTCTAGAGGTTTCCGGCGCTTGTTTGCGTAAGCTTTCTAACGGTCGCGAGTTGCCGCCATGCGTTGTCGTATCTGAGCAATTATTTCTGTTGCGTCTACTACGAGTTCTGGACCTGTGATCTGACTATCACCCACCTCTGCCCAACAAAGGGGTGATTGGCATTTACGCCCGTACAATGCCTCAAATGGAGCGGCTTGAATGCTGGTGTGGTAATTGTTGTTATACGAAAACTCCACCAATGGGAGATGTTTTTCCCAGCCGTTGCCAAAATCAATTACACATGCCCGAAGCCTGTCTTCAAGAGTTTGGATGGTGCGTTCAGACTACCCATCTGTTTGCGGATGGTAAGCTGTGCTCATGTCTAACCGAGAGCCAAAAGATTTGTGCATTGCTTGCCACAGTTCTGAAGTAAAACGTGCATCACGATCTGATATAATAGAGGTTGGCACCCCGTGCCTCGAAACCACTTCTTTAAGATAGACGTCTGCTAGAGTGGAGAACTTATCCGTTTCCTTGATAGCCAAGAAGTGTGCAGACTTTGTGAGTCGATCCACGATCACCCAAATAGTATCATTTCCACGTTGAGATCTAGGCAGGCCAGTAACGAAATCCATGGAAATTTGCTCCCATTTCCATTGTGGTATCTCTGGTTGTTGGAGTAGGCCCGATGGTTTCTGATATTCAGTATTGACTCTCGCACAAGTCAAACATTTGCTAACGTAAGTTGCTATGTGAGCTTTCATACTAGGCCACCAATACGTAGTTCTGAGATCGTGGTACATCTTATCTGAACCAGGGTGTACCGAGTAACGAGACTTATGCGCTTCATCCATCACAAGCTCGCGTAAGTTTCCATAGTGTGGGACCCAGATGCGTCCTGTCACGTAATAGGCTCCGTCTTCCTTTTGTTCTAACCGTTGCCTTGAGCCGCGTAGAGTTTCAGCCCTAACGTTTTCTGGTTTCAATGCTTCTACCTGAGCATCTCGTATCTGTGAAGGAAGACTAGATTGGATCGTGAGTTGTAGTGCTTGCACACGCCTAGGTGCAGTATCCTTTCGACTGAGGGCATTGGCCACAACATTGGCTTTGCCCGGATGGTATTTTATAGCACATTCTCAATCATTCAGTAGCTCGACCCAACGACGTTGTCGCAGGTTCAACTCCTTTTGCTTGAAGATATGCTCGAGACTCCTGTGATCGGTGTAGATGGTGCACTTGGTACCGTACAGGTAATGTCTCCATATCTTGAGTGCGAAGACAACAGCTCCCAGCTCCAGATCGTGTGTAGTGTAGTTCCTTTCATGAACTTTAAGTTGGCGTGATGCGTAGGCTATGATCTTGTCACGTTGCATCAACATGCATCCAAGACCCTGAATGGATGCGTCGTAATAGACCACAAAATCGTCCGTGCCCTCGGGCAATGAGAGAATAGGTGCGCTACAAAGTCTATCCTTTAAATGTTGGAACGCTGATTCCTGTGTATTACCCCATCGATAGACAATGCCATTCTGAGTTAGGGAGGTGAGGGGTTGCGCAATCTTGGAAAAATCCTTGATGAACCTCCTGTAGTAACCTGCCAAACCCAAGAATTGGCGAATTTCCGTTGGTGTGCGGGGTGCAGGCCAGTTCTTAATCGAGTCTACCTTAGATGGATCAACATGAACCCCATCCTTGTTCACCATGTGGCCTAGAAAGTGGACTTCACGAAGCCAGAAGTCTCATTTTGAAAACTTGGCGTACAGCTGTACTGCTCGAAGTAGTTCCAAAATAAGTCGTAGATGCTGCTCGTGTTCCTCCCGACTCTTGGAGTAGATCAAAATGTCGTCGATGAATACAATCACAAACTTATCCAAGTAAGGCTTGCACACTCTGTTCATAAGATCCATAAAGACTGCAGGCGCGTTTGTTAACCCGAATGGCATGACCAAAAACTCGTAATGGCCGTAACGTGTTCTGAATGCTGTTTTGGAGACGTCCTCGTCCCGGACTCTCAGTTGATGGTAGCCTGACCTCAGATCAATCTTTGAATAGTAGCTCGACCCTTGCAGCTGGTCGAACAAGTCGTCAATGCGTGGAAAAGGATAGCGATTCTTTACGGTCAGCTTGTTTAGTTCGCGGTAATCTATGCACATCCTGAATGTACCGTCTTTCTTCTTTACAAATAATACTGGTGCTCCCCAGGGCGAAGAGCTAGGACGAATGAAACCCTTATCCAAGAGTTCTTGCAATTGCTTGGATAGTTCTTCCAGTTCGGTTGGAGCTAAGCGATAAGGTGCTCGAGCTATGGGTGCTGCTCCAGGAGCTAGCTCGATCTGAAATTCGACCTGGCGATGAGGCGGTAGCCCAGGTAAATCTTCAGGGAACACTTGAGGAAAGTCGCGTACTACTGGAATATCCTCTATTCTCTTCTCTCTCGTTGATGCGTCAGTAACAAGTGCCAAGATAGCGGTGTGGCCCTTTCGCAAACACTTCTGGGCCTTAAGAAAGGAGATGATGCCCACAACAGCACCACCCTTGTCACCATCAATTACCTAAGGTTCTTCACCAGCACGAGGAATGCGGACGATCTTTTCTTTGCAAAGAATCTCTGCTCGATGTTGAGGTAGCCAATCCATACCAATAACGATGTCGAAACCATCACAACGTTGGGGTCATTCCTAGCATTACCCTGACCAATCACGAACACTCGACCCCTGGCACCATTGTCTTCGTTATTACCCCCGTTGTTGCCTCCATTATTATTCCCGTTTCCTTGGTTGTGGTTCTGATTCGCAGGTCATGAGCTCCTGCAATCCTTGGCTTCATGCCCCATCTTGAGACACCTCTGACAACGACCCTTGTTGCACTGACCACTGTGGTGTCTGTTGCATCTATTGCACTTTGGGTGATTTCCTCGATATCCACCCTGCCCTTGACTACCAGAAGACTACTGACCAGGGCTCTGATAATCATCAATCTTTCGCTGCTGTGCCTGAGACTGAACTGAAGTTGAACCCTTGCTGGAGGTTCCATCCCACTTTCGTTTGTTGTCACTGGGAGTCGCAGAAGTAGTAGTAGCAGTAGCACCAATACGCTTAGGCAGCTTGTTCTGTTCCACTACCTGGTATATGAGACGATGAGCAAGACGAGTAACATCCTGGATGATAGCAAGGTTGGCAGAAGACACATGACTTTGAATCTCTGGTACTAAGCCTTTGAGGTACAGCTCCATGCGTTTGATGGGAGGATCCACCATAGTTGGACATAACACTGCCAGTTCGTTGGATCGTTTCGTGTACGCTTCTATCACTGACCCCGTCATCTTCAGGTTAAAGAACTCCACTTCCCGCTTGTGGATGTCATCACGACTACAGTATTCACGTTTGATCAGTTCCTTAAAATCATTCCATGGGGTGGCATTAGCTGCCGCCAGCCCCAGCATCTGAACTTGCACGTTCCACCAAGTTAGCGCAGTGCCTTCGAGAGTACCAGTGGCGTACTTCACCCTACGAGCCTCGGGGCATTCACACATTTCGAAGACCGATTCGAGCTTCTCGAACCAGTGGAGGAGTCCAACGGCCCCTTCAGTGCCACTGAAAGTACTAGGACGACAGTCCATGAATGTCTTGAATGTGCATACAGGTGGCTGAGCGTGTTGACTTGTCGTGTGCGTAAGAGTAAACAAAATTAAGCACAAGTGTCGGTTTACGAAAATAGGATCTAAGGATCCTAGAGTAAGTTGTGATGGCAGGTTATACCTCCTGCCTGGGCAGCTGCGATCGCTGTAGTAACTTGTTCAGTGATCAAAGCCGCCAACTGGGCTTGAGTCATGTTGACACGTCCACTCATGATCTTCATATCTTCATACCAAAGGAAACATGAGTGAGAGAGGTTTGCGAAAGTACGATGACAGAAGAGAGTAAGTACACATGTGTTTTCCAATCAACGGTTGTTACGTTTATCTAAGCATACCATGAGCAAAGTTCTATGTAATCTAGCAAGTAGGCAATGTAAACATAAATCGTATCACCAAGAATGTTGAGTCTTGCACGTGGAGCGAAGCGTCGTTGTGGGTCGTTAAGTACTGTTCAGGTTATAGTCTGGTTTTAACAAAAACTTTTTCCCTTATTAAAACCAAGTTAACTATAACCAATGGCTCTGATACCAATCTGTCACACCCCCAAAACCCACTCGCGGAGTATCACCGCCTGGAGGCGCGGCTGACCAGGATCAAGCCACCAATCATATAGAACATAATAAGTAATACGTAAAATTCAACCACACAATACGAAAGGTGTTTCAAACCAAGACGTAGTTAAGTGTTTAGCTGAAGCGTAATTGTAAAACCCAATATAAGTATTAAGTACGAGATAAAGTAAACGTGATAGCATGGCTCACACTGCCATGTCCCACAACGACCGCGCCTCCCTGTGCAAGCTCCAAGAGTACCTAACGACCTGCAAGGCATGTAGCAATGAATCAACAACAAAGTTGAGCGAGTTCATAGTGAGTTGTTTAGTTATAGCATTCGTTTCGTAAATCGTATGTTCGTTTGTAACCCATGTATCGTGTTAATTAGTATCGCGGTCTCCCAGACATGTTTGTGAAGATTAGTGGGGGCTTCCCATGTATTTCTAGACCACGTGTATCGACTGCTACGAAAATGTAAGAGGTGCCCTAAGTCAATGTCTATCAGCATTGACCCTTTGCCCATAGTCCATTAGTACACGCCCGTCCGACTGGCACGGTGTGAGGTTTGTTAAACCTAATAGCGCTATTAACTAATGACCCGCTCGCCAAAGGCCTCGGCGATTAAGTCGATAAATGAGGGACTTCAATTGATAGAGTTGATGGTCTTATGATCGTGTACGTAGGTTTTACGTACGTGCCCTTCAATCCAAGGACAGTAGTAAGTATGAGTGTACGTAGGTTTTACGTACGTGCCCTTCAATCCGAGGACAGTAAAATGTAGTTTAATAGTAATGATAGTATGAGTAGTTATTCAATCCCATTCCCAACCCCTGGGAATCCCATGCCTTGGAAAGAGTGTGAACTCACCTTGGTTTGCTCGGTATGCTAAAGGAATACACACGCTCACAATTTATCAATCACGACCTATAGTACGCACGTATATATATAATCAGTTTCGAATTCGCAATGTTTCACATGAAATCTATGTCACAAAGTGTGTTTGGCAATTAACAACATGCACCACGTAAGCAGTTAGTAAGTTCTCATGCAATTTATGTTTCACACAAATGTTCATCACAGTTTGTACTAACAAGGTTATTGATTAACATACTTGAGAGGGTCAATAGTCTTAACGAAGTTAGCAACTTATCAGGGTTTATAAGCATAACAGGAATAATAAAGTAACACTGTTAATTAACTAACAGAATTAACTAACAGGGTTAACAAAAGTTACCCACTTAACAGAGTGACATACATGAGTCTAACAGAGTTAATAAGGTTAACTGAGTTAATAAACTTAACTCAGTTAATAGGTTAAACATAGTTACATACTTAACATAGTTATATATGTAACTTAACAAAGTTAACAACTTAACAGATTTAACCACTAAACAGACATAACAGTTGGGCCGAAATCAACTTTGTGAAGAAAACACTTGGGCCGAAATCCCCTGGTTGGCGAAAACACTTGGGCAACGAAATCCCAAAGTGTTTTCGTGAAGTAGTGTGTTCGTCGGTTACATCATCATCATCAATGTCAGTTACATAGTTACATTCACAGCAACCCTAATATGCTAGTCGCCTATTATCGAATCAACAACGAATCAAGATCATCAGTATCAATACAACCTAAGCATTATACATCACACTGCATATTTTTACATCAGATCATGGGAATTCCTGTCGCATTTATCTATTTAAATTGTATTGTATAGTTGTCGGCAATTAATCATTCCATATCTCGAACTAATAGTTTGCATGTTATAACATATTGAGTGTCCATCCCATGTGACTGTCCAAATTCAAATAAAACAACTGCAGGTATCACGTGAAAGACTTGAATAGATATTGGTCCAATCACAGTATACAATCATTAGATCGTATACAATCATTAGATCGTTCATAGAAAAGCATAACATAATTACACAACATCAGTATCCATTAAACATATAGATACAGACATGTGATCATGTGTAACTTGAACCACAGAGCCACTCACCGAGATGAAAGGTCACTAGCTAGTCGAAAGGAAAAACTTGAAAACTTGCAGTTGCCGTCACACAAGGAAAGGAGCTCTAGGGTTCTTGCCGATTAAAAGTTTCAAGTAAGGATTAAGAGAAATATATAACTGAACCACTTCTGGGCCTAAAGCCCATTTGATTTTTCGTTGGCCACATGTGGACGAAAACACATGAAGTGTTTTCGTGGGTGGAGTGTTTTCGTAGAGTGTGGGTTTTCGGCTAAGGGTGTTAGGCAAAATTCCATGTTTTAAATAATTATACAAATAAAATATGTATAACATATACACACATATTATACATATCACAAATAACACTTATAATGCACACCATGTAATTATTATACCCACTTAGCAAATAAGTACGAAGTTAAATCGGATAGAGACCTTGAAAACTCGGGTTGTCACATTATCCCTAACTTGAAAGAAATTTCGTCCTGAAATTTAGCATGCGGTTACTGAGGAAGCTAGTTAAGTTTGCGTGGTTTACTGATTTTCCTGGGGTCGCATCATCCCCCCAGTTAATTTGGAATTTCGTCCCGAAATTCTGTAGTAGCTTTAGCTTCAGTAGTGGTTGCACTTTTTCCGAATAACTGGGGATACTTGAGTTTCATTTGATCTTATCGTTCCCAGGTGAACTCTGGGCCATGACGGGAGTTCCAACGAACTCGAACAAGAGGTATCCTGATGTGCTTGAGGACCTTAACATCTCGGTCCGTGATTTCAACTGGTTCCTCGACAAATCGCAGCTGATCGTCGATAGTGAGCTCCTTCAAAGGAACTATGAGGGTCTCATCTGACAGACATTTCTTCATATTTGACAGGTGAAATACATTGTGAACTGCACTGAGTTCTGCTGGTAGGTTTAGTTTGTAGGCCACCCTGTCTATAGAGGTAGTGTCTCCAGATTTTAAGTGCGAAAACCACAGCACCCAATTCAAGATCATGAGTCGTGTAGTTCTTCTCGTGGACTTTCAATTGTCTAGACGCGTATGCTATAAATTTACCTCGTTGCATAAGAAAACAACCAAGGCCTAAGTTGGACGCATCACAGTAGACAACGAAATCATCGTTTCCCTCGGGCAAAGATAAAATAGGAGCATCACAGAGCTTCCGTTTTAGCGTTTGGAACGCTTCTTCTTGCTTGGGTCCCCACTCAAAAGGCTTATTCTTTTGAGTCAAAGCAGTGAGTGGAACCGCAATCTTCGAGAAATTAGAAATGAAACGACGATAATATCCCGCAAGACCAAGAAAAGATCGAATCTCGGTAAGCGTCGTCGATGTATTCCAATTCTTGATTGCAACAATCTTGGATGGATCCACATGAATTCCTTGCTCGTTGATAATATGTCCCACAAACTAAACTTCTTTAAGCCAAAATTCGCACTTGGAGAATTTAGCAAAAAGTTGTTCCTTCTTCAAGAGTTCCAAGGTCAAACGAAGGTGTTGCTAGTGATCGGCTCGAGACTTTGAATAAATGAGAATATCGTCGATGAACACAATGATGAACTTGTCTAAATAAGGTTTACAAAGCCTATTCACTAAGTCCATAAAGATAGCTGGAGCATTTGTCAAACCAAAAGGCATGACAGTGAACTCATAATGACCATATCTCGTGCGGAAAGCAGTTTTGGGAATATCTTCCTCGAATACACGAAGCTGATGATACCCAGAACGTAGGTCGATCTTGGAAAAACAATTAGCACCTTGCAGCTGATCAAAGAGATCATCGATTCGAGGTAGGGGATATCGATTTTTGATGGTAAGCTTGTTAAGCTCATGATAATCGATACACATTCGAAAAGATCCATCTTTCTTTTTCACAAAGAGGACGGGAGCGCCCCAAGTTGAATAACTCGGACGGATGAATCCTTTATCCGATAACTCTTGAAGCTGTTTTGATAACTCTTGCATCTCAGACGGTGCAAGACGATAAGGTGCTTCCGCAATCGGGTTGGCATTGGGTACAAGGTCAGTATGGAACTCGACTTGACAAACTGGAGGCAAACCAGGCAGTTCATCAGGAAACACCTCTGGATAATCCCGAACAATCGGAATATCCTGAATACTCTTACTCTTGCCTTTCTCCGCGGTGACATGTGCCAGGAAGGCAACATATCCTTTTCTTAAATAACTTTGGGCTTTCGTACACGACATGAGTTTCAAACCACTAGATGGTTTCTCGCCACGAACCTCTAGGACATCACCAGACGAAAGAGGAATACGAATGATCTTATCGAAACAAACCACCTCAGCATGATGTTTGGTTAACCAATCTATCCCCAGGATAATGTCAAAACTCCCAAGTTGCATCGGTATGAGAATAATAGGAAAAAGATGGTTATCGAGGTTCAATTGACAACCACGAAGAACAGAATCGAGAACAAGAGGTTTACCAGTAGCAACTTCGACAGATAAGGGTTTCCTCAGTTTAGTTCTAGGTATCGCAAGTAAAGGCTCAAAGGATAATGAAACAACACTCCTATCGGCACCAGAATCGAAAAGAACAGATGCAAGTTGATCGTTAACAAGGAACGTACCGTTAGCAACTTCGTTGTCAGCTCGAGCCTCCTTAGCGTTTAGATTAAATGCCCGTCCACGAGCGGGATTCATATTCGCGTTTGTGTTTGCATTTGGATTTGCATTCGCATTTACCAATCTCGGGCAATTGTTGCTGAAATGACCCATTTCTCCGCAATTAAAACACGAACCAGGTGGGAATCTCGCAACATTCCCTTGAGCTTGTGGTGGAACTTGAGTAGCTTGATTTTGACCAAAACGACAAATGTTGGCCAAATGCCCAAGTCTACCACACGTAGCACACTGTTTACAGGCCTGTTGGGCAACATGGTGACCATTACATCGAGCACAGTGAGGTGCGGTACCAGCATATGCTTTCTTTGCAGGAGGTTGAGTCGGTGGGTTCTGAGCAGTTTGTGCTGTAACAGCAAAATTCTGAGCACCCTTTCCCTTTCTTGACTTCTTCGACGACTCACCTTTCTTACCCTTACCCTTTTCCTTGTCAGAATCGGTTGACTTCTTTTTATCACCCTTGCGGGTGAGTTTACCCTTCCTGACTTGGGACTCAGTCAGGGTAGCCGACAACTCGATCGTGTGACGTACGGTAGTAGGATTAACACCGGTCACAATATCCTGAATGGAATCGGGTAAACCATCGATATACCTCTCGATTGCTTTCTCCAGTGGAGTAACCATAGTGGGACACAACAAACTAAGCTCCTCAAATCGATCCGTATAAGCACGGTGTTCTCCCCCGTCTTGTTTCAAATCATCGAATTCTCGTTCCAAAGCTCGAATCTCGTGACGGGGACAGAACTCTCGCATTATGAGAGCTCGGAGCTCTTCCCAAGTTTGTGCTGATGCCACTTCAGCACCCCTATCACGCATAACTCCGTTCCACCATGTAAGAGCTCGATTCTCAAACACGCTTGAAGCAAACTCAACCTTTCGCACATTCGGACACTGCACATGTCTTAATGTACTCTCGATACTCTCGAACCACTGCAGGAGCGCAGTTGCTCCTTGTGACCCAGAAAACTTAAGCGGCTTCGCAGAGTTAAAATTCTTGAAATTACTCTGAGCATTATTGTTGTTGTTATTATTGTTGTATAACTCGTGGATTTGGGTCACTACACCTGGAAGTACAGCAGCCATTTGCTGAGAGATAAGGGCTGCGACTTTTTCAGCGGTAAAAGTTTGAGCATCGCGTCGAGGAGGCATTGTCTAACAAGGAAACATGAGAAACGAGTGAGGTCGACAATTGGAGAAACAAAAGAGGTATTGAAAATATCGACAAAACACAAGGAGTGCGATCATTTGTTCGTTACCACGAACAAACAAATGACACGCAGTGACAAATCAAAGTAAATGGATCATAATAATGTAGCACTGAAGACATGCTCGCCTATAAGTGAACACTCACCCCAAGAGTTCCCAGGTAAGAGTGACTGGTCCGATACTGCGGATTTGCACGAACACTCTAGCCTTAGACAGAAAACTCAGGGTACATGCATTCACTCTTCCAGTTTGCATGTGTTCACATTATTTAGACCCAAACTTTGACGAGATTTTGAAAAGTCAAAAAGGCACAAAGCAAAAGATGAATCAAACTGGAAGGGTTCAAAACCTTATAACAAAGGGTTCAAAACCTAGTAATCAATCATCCAAGGATAGATGATTAATTTTCTAAGCGGATTCGTTATTGTGTTCTCGTTGTGGTTATCACCTAAGGATAGGTGATGGTATTGTTTTAAAATCTAAACACAAGTAAACTTGCGTTAGGGTCCTAGAAAGATATAGTCTAGGTCAAAGCAATGCTAATAACCTAATTCCCTATAACCATTGGCTCTGATACCAACTCTTCTGTCACACCCCGACCACGTTAAAACAACAAAACCGTGGCGGTAACGTCAGGGTGTGTTGTAACAGAATCATTAAGTAATTTACATTGTCTTAAAACTAAATAAACAAATTAAACATCGTCTACTATCGTTTTTATGTCACTAAGGCCTTGTCCAGATCCTAAGTGAACATGCTTCCTAGCAATCATCACGCAACATCACCTGAAACATATATAAAGACAAAGTCAGCAAAGAAATGCTGGCGGGCACATAGGTTTTGTGAGAGTATTGGAATCATGGCTCGTTTATGTATATATTGCAATACCTCGAAAACCTTGTTTTGAAAAGTATATAATATTGCAACATGATTAACCAACTCAAATCAAGATGGTTATAATTTATAAAATCTCATAGCCATGATTCCTAACTCAAAGACTTTTGTTTTAGTAAACCAATTCGTAAAACATCTGGTTTAAAACTCGTTAATAAAACTCGTATGGTTTATATCATTTCGAAAACCTCGTTGTGTGACATCGTTCCAAATCGTTTCCCAAGTGAACTAGATAATGACATGAAATGTAATATGATAAAAGCACTTATATATAAGAGGTACCAGCGGCGTATCCACCATGCTTTTATCATGTTACACCCATCCCATTACCTAATCACAACCCAAACCAATCGTTCGTTCAAATCGTTTATATCATTTAAGTCGTTCCAAATCGTTTAACTCGTCCCAAAATCGTTTTCGTTTTAATTGTGAAACTACTATTTGGTCGCCTCGCTAATAACATTCAAACCTTCGTGACTCCACCACCTCATTTATCGTATTAACAAACCACCAAAGGGTAAGTTAACAATCATCAGATTCGGTCGTTACCTACATAACCCCCACACATAACCATGGGTGTAGTCTGATAACGGGATTTGTCAGATCCTATGGTACCATAACCTAATACTGGTCAGCTTGATCAATGCTAATGAATGTCATTCGTTATGTAGTTACAACCAACAAGTTTCGTTCACATTATCAAAATCGTTATTAGTTTAATATAAACCATCTTAATCGTTTTTGAAAACATCGTTAAAATATCGAAATCATTTTAATACATATGAATCACCCCAAAACAATTGAAAACAGTAAAATAGGGGAACTATGTACTCACATTGAATAATAGGGTATCCTTGATCTAAAGAACTTAGCGAAGCTCAGACAAACCAAGGAAATTCAAGTGGTACCTAGTAATCGGATCACTAGTAAATAAATCGACACCTAAATCGGAAGATCGGATAGAATGAGGTCTTGTAAACCAAATGAGTGTTGGAACTCATGTGATATGGTTTAACAAAGCCTACATCCTAAATCGGAACTTAGCCTAAGTGCTTTCGACCCGTTACGACCCATTAAGGTAGCTTATGCTACTTTAACGCGTCGTCCGTGCAAAACTATGTTCGGATGGTTAACTATGTGCTATGTCAAGTCTTACATGCCCAATTATGCCTAATTATGTTACCATATCAGTTTAGATGTCAAAAACTTGTTCACATATGTAAAATATGGATCTAAGCTTCAAAAGGGCGTTTTGGTCATTTCCTATGGGCATACAGGCTACTTAACAAATAACTAACCAATCCTATGTGATCATAAGGTATAACCTCAGTGGTTATTCCCTATGCAACTAAGATCACTAATCAAGCTAGGTCGGATCCTAATGATCTACCAAACGGGTCGGGTTCGAAAGTCTAAGCGGTTGTTTAGACCGCTTAACTTACGACCCTAAACAAGCACTAAACTAATAGTGACGAGTTAAACATGTCATAACATGTTTAACCTACTTATAAAACTGATTTGGTATCAAAACAATGGGTTTTGATACCCGAAAATAGTTCCGTTGCAAAATGCGTGCTAAAACGCATTCTGACCGAAACTTTGACTCGTCACTATGCCTAGTCAACGTGGTAATCAGTAGATATAATCGCTAAGGATTATAACCATCGTGATTACAATCACGTTGCAAAGTTCAATTGAACTTTGACTTGACCAATTAATGGTCAAAACCGAAAGTCAAACTGTTGGCCAAACTGTTTGACTTTTTGCTTAAACATAAAGAATAGGCATGAAAGAAGACTTACAAAAGGTCCTAGCTATCTTTTCTACAAAGAATAATCAGATTAGAAAGCTCCAAACACTTGAGAGAGCTCCCAAATCAGATTGTAGAGAAGAGAATGAGGAAATGAGCAATGGACAAGTGAAATTGCTTGGCTATTTACAGTTGTTGCAACTTCAAAAGATCATTCCATGTGTTTATGTGGCCATCAAGGATTAAATCATATCCATACATGTGTTAGGAACTGATTAGAGACCTTGGAGAACACTTAAACTTGGCCATCACACAAAGAATTTACCATAACAGCCCCTGAAGATCAAACAAAATGCTGAAAACTGAAATCTGGTCAATGGGCACTTCACACGGCCCGCGTAAGGTATATGGGCAACCTTACACGCCCCGCCTGGCCTCCCCAGATCAGCAGAAGTTTCAGAATTGACAGTTCAGGTCCCTGCACTTGTTTTAAGCCCATTTCAGCCCCTTTTGACCCCCGTTAAGTCATTTTCAAGGCTCTACAAGGTCAATAAGGTTTAGAGGACTCAAAATATGCTCGAAAAACTCTCGGATGTCGGCTCGTTTGGTCGTACGGTCGCGTTGTTCGCTAAATTACGACGAAACTCAAACGGACGCGAAAACGAACCAAATTAAGCGACGAATGGAATTTTTGCATGCCGATCACTAAAATAACAATATTTTAGTGTGTACAAAAATTTTGGATGTCCAGATGTGGTCAGAACGTAAGATATGCGCGAAAATACAAACTTACGTCGTTTTTGACACTTTTAGTCCCTGTAAGATCAAATAAGCATGTTTTCGCACACCGAACCCCTCAAAGCTTATTTCTAGGCTATGTTTAGGTTATTTATGGTATTTTTATCTTATGATCAAGTTCCAGACTCTTCGATACCATACGAATCGGTATAGTTTCACAGTTTGACACAAATAGTCCCTACGATCGAATAGACTTGTTTTCAACACACCAAACCATCCAAAACTTATTTCTAAGTTATGTAAAGGTTATTTTAAGTATATTAAGCCTATGTCACTATTCCGGAGTGTTTGTCGCATTAAACTGACTGCGTTTACGCACCAGTTTGCGTATAACTTTCCAGAAAGTGATTTAAAGCTTGAAATCGGAATCGAATCGTAAAATCATCAAACACAAATACATACAAAATAACACCAAAACACATTGTTTTATTGATACTTAAGATTGGTTTACATTGTTCATCGATTACAGAGCACAGTTGTCACAGAATTGTTCAATAAAGGATTCATACAACCTAGTTCATCCCCGTATGGAGCTCCAGTGTTGTCTGTAAAGAAGAAAGATGGTTCGATGCGAATATGTATCGATTATAGGGAACTGAATAAGGTTACAATTAAGAATCGATATCCATTACGTAGGATTTATGATCTCTTTGATCAACTCCAAGGAGCTAGATATTTTTCTAAGATCGACTTGCGCTCCGGATATCATCAATTGAAGGTACAAGAAGAAGACATACCCAAAACTGCTTTTAGAACTAGGTATGGTCATTACGAGTTTACAGTCATGGCCTTTGGATTAACAAATGCTCCGGCGGCATTTATGGATATGATGAATAGAATCTATAAACCGTACTTGGATAAATTTGTAATTGTCTTCATCGATGATATACTTATTTATTCTAAAAGTCAGGATAAGCATTGTGAACACCTGCATGCACTCTTAACTTTGTTAAGAAAGGAAAAGCTTTACGCCAAATTCTCGAAGTGTGAATTTTGGCTACAGGAGGTGCAAAATTTAGGTCACATGGTGAATCATGAAGGTATTCACATAGATCCCTCCAAAATAGAAGTGGTCATCAAATGGAAGATCCCGCAATCAGCTATGGAAGTTAGAAGTTTCCTAGGATTAGTTGGATACTATAGACGATTCATTAAGGATTTTTCCAAATTAGCTGTGCCATTAGCTAAGCTAACCTGTAAAGCAGTTAAGTTTGAATGGGGACCTAGGCAAGAAGAGGCTTTTAAGGTTTTAAAGCAAAAGTTAACAAACACCCCAATTCTTGCCTTACCAGAAGGTACAGAAGATTTTTGTGATGCTCCTAATCTAGGATTAGGATGTGTGCTAATGCAACGCAAGAAGGTAATTGCATATAGGCAATTGAAAAAGCACGAGGAAAATTATACGACTCATGACTTAAAATTAGGAGCCATAAGTTTTGCCTTAAGATTTGGAGGCATTATCTCTATGGAAGTAAGTTTACTATCTATACGGATCACAAGAGTTTAAGATACATATTCGGGCAAAAAAAAAATTAAATATGAGGCAAAGGATATGGATGGAAATTTTAAGCGATTACGACTGTGATACTCAATATCACGAAGGAAAGGCAAATGTAGTAGCGGATACCTTAAGTCGTAAGTATCATGAGAACCAGAAGCAAGTTCGTGCTCTTAGATTAAATCTACAGTTATATTTAATGGAACAACTGAAAAACATTCAAGAAACAGCAATCAAGGATGATGCTGAAGGAATGAAAGGAAGGATAAAGGAATTAAAAGCAAGGAGCTGATGGAATTTGTAGATTCCACAAAAGAAGGATTTGGGTACCTAAGCAAGGAAACTTAAGAAATAAAATTCTAGAGGAAGCCCATAAATCTAGATATACCATGCATCTTGGTAATAATAAGATGTACCAAGATTTAAGGGATAATTTCTGGTGGATAGGAATGAAAAAGGACATAGCTAGATATGTATCTAAGTGTCTAACTTGTTCACAAGTTAAGGCAGAACACCAGAAACCTTCAGGGTTACTCCAACAATTAGAAATGCCACTATGGAAATGAGAACTAATAACAATGGATTTTGTTACTAAGTTGCCCAAAACTAGAAAAGGTAATGATGCGATTTGGGTAATTATGGATCGATTAACCAAATCAGCTCATTTTCTACCCATGGAAAGGCTAGCCAAGCTATACGTAGACGAAGTAGTATCCTTATATGGAGTCCCACTCTCCATTGTATCAGATAGAGATAGTCGATTCACTTCACATTTCTGGACAAGTTTCCAAGAAGCCATGGGGACGCGATTAAATTTAAGTACAGCATACCATCCCCAAACAGACGGGCAAGGTGAAAGAACGATCCAAACCCTGGAAGACATGCTCAGGGCATGTGTAATAGATTTTGGTGGAAAGTGGGATGATCACCTACCTTTAATTGAATTCTCCTACAACAACAACTATCATGCAAGCATTGAAGCTGCCCCATTCAAAGCATTGTATGAACGAAAGTGCAGAACTCCAGTTTGTTGGGCAGAAATAGGAGAAAGCCAACTATCAGGTCCTGAGATTGTACAAGAAACCACTGACAAGATAACTTAAATCAAGGAAAGACTAAAGACGGCTCGAGATCTCCAGAAGAGTTATGCAGACAATAGACGCAAGCTGCTAGAATTTCAAGTAGGAGATAAGGTAATCTAGAAAGTTTCTCCTTGGAAAGGAGTAGTCCGGTTCGGTAAGAAAGGAAAGCTAAGTCCAAGATACGTAGGACCATTCCCAATAATCCAGCGAATAGGACCAGTTGCCTATCGTTTACAACTACCAGAAGAGTTAGCCGGGGTACATGACGTGTTTCATGTATCAAACCTCAAGAAATGTCTATCTGACGAATCCCTGGTAGTACCTCTTCAAGATGTAGAGGTAAATGAAAAGTTAAAATTTGTTGAGAAGCCACTGCAGATAGAAGACAGAAAGGTCAAGTTTCTCAGGCACAAGCGACTAGTGCTGGTCAAAGTCAAGTGGAATTCAAAGAGAGGACCTGAATACACTTGAGAGCTTGAATCAGAGATGAAGCGAAAGTATCCCTAATTGTTCCAGTAAATCTCGAGGATGAGATTTTTATTAAGGTAGGGAGGATGTAACAACTCTCACCAAAACTATTATTTCTTATTATATTTTACCCAATAGGAAACCCTAATTGAGACCCCCAAGTGATACTGCATGACCCCTAAAATTTTCAGAACAATCGGAATCAGGATCAGGGCCCCTAAAACTCAGGGGGGGGGTATTTCCTAGTCAGTATTATCCAAACAGTTTTTGATAGGAATCGAATTTTAACGAACGGTCGACTCACCCAAGCTACTGAGACACGTGGCTACCCTATGCTAAAAGTGACCTCTCGCGCCACGCGAGAGCCTCTCGTGACACGCGGGCGCGCCGTTTTTCCAGTATAAATTCAGGAGTTTGGCACTTGAAGTTTGGCGTTGGTTCGACGCTAAAATTCATTTTCTACACCGAGATATCGTCTGTTTACTCCAAAAACACACACAATCATGAAATTCTGCCGCAATGACAGGGTAATAACTCGATCACTGCTACGAATTAATGTCCGATCGATAGAAACCAATCCGATAGATGTTTAAGTGCTGCCCAAACTCGGGTTATGCTTTGTCATTCGTCGTGAATTCGATGGATGTTTAAGTATCGCACTTTGTCATTCATTGTGAAGGTTTTGATCTCGTGATTTGTCGTAAAAGTTGGATTAAAGTTACTAACCTAGTTTTTATGTGCATTGTTATTTAAATTGGTTGATTAGGCTAAGCGCTGCCCGTTTAAATCTGCAATGTGAGTCATTCTCTTTTTATCAAATTATTTTCTTAAAACTCTACTTGTTTTCAAAGTTATAATTACAGGGATTAAGTCTTTGTAGTCTTCAATTACAGCCGGTATGTGGGGTTTTGTATACATTACTTGATAACCGTCACCATTGGACAACGAGTTAGCCAATGAGTGATATGACCATAGTCACAGAAACGAGTCGAGTGACAAATACCGTTGGGTAATTGGTTGATATAAACAATGTAATCACCCTTAATACTGTAAGTTATAAGAAAGTTATAATTGCAGTGATTAAGTCTTTGCCAATCTTAAAGAAGCAAATGTAAAAACTCTTAATGATGTGAATTATAACAAATATATTTTTTTACAAAATGAATGAACTCACCAGTATTTCCTGCTGGCCAAAATGTTTTTAAACGCGTTTCAGGTAATTACAGTAGATTGGAACATGAGTGGCGAGACGACACCGAAAGGCTTAAAGAAGTGGCTTATGTTATCAAATAGATCAAATTAAGTTAAATTAAATGTTGTTTCATATATATTCGGGTTTATCCCATATTATAGCTACCTTTGTAAAACCTGGGTTTATTCCCATTTATTTAATAAATAAAAATCCGGTGTTTCTAAACTCTAGTATTTTCCTAACTCACGGTCCTGATGAAATTTCCGCTGCAATAGTTTTCAAAATAACCACCGGTACCACTTGACTGCTCGCGGCTCCCGTCCAGGGTGTGGTCGGGGGTTGTGACATGGTTAAAACTGTTGTTTAGAATTTCGTATGACTAAAGACAGTTCCTAATAAGAGCAAGAAAAGATTTGTGATATATGTTAAGAAGGGGGTTTACTATGAGAATGTTAGGATTGAAAAGCCCAAATGGAATGTCACACCAACATTCCAGTCAGCAAGTTTTGGTAAGTATCATTTATGTCAAAATATATAATACTTCACAAGTTCAAATCAGTTGTTGCTTTGCTTATATATGTCCATCATTTTTTGTGGTGTCCTCTTTATGCATACCCGATACCCGTCACATCAATCATTTCAACTTCTTTTAAATGGCCATATAAGTATTGGTCTTTCCTATTAAGTGCATATGTATCCTTACTAGTTACTTTTTGCTGATGCAGCAGTGTTCGACAATGGGTTTATATCCCGTGACATGGGTTTCTGCAACACCGTCGGTGCTTCCGAGCACCAGGTCGTTGCTCTAATGTCGATAGCCGACCAATCTGTATTCTACCATTGCCAAATCGACGCTTTCCAAGACCCTCTTTATGCCCATGCCAACCGCCAGTTTTACAAAGAATGCAACACTTACGGCACAATAGACTTCATTTTCGGCAACTCAGCCGCTGTCCTTCAGAAGTGTGATATACATCCAAGGCGACCAATGACTGGCCAACAAAACATGATCACTGCCCAAGGAAAGTTTGATCCTAACCAAAACACCGGCATTTCGATTAAAAACTGCAACATTTCACCATTCGGCAACTTGAGTGATGTTCACACGTTTCTGGGACGTTCGTGGAAAAACCACTCAACTACAGTTTACATTAACAACAACATGGTAGGCTTCATTGATCCAAAGGGATGGATGCCATGGGTTGGAACATCGGCTCCCGACATGATATTTTAGTCCGAATTTGGTAATTATGGTCCCGGTGCAGTGACAAAGTATTGGGTGAAATGGAAGGGGTTGAAGTTAATAAAGAGCAAGCAAGCGATTAAGTTCACTGTCAAACCTTTTATTCAGGTGGACAAGTGGGTTAAAGATGCAGGTGTTCCATACAAATCGGGACTCTGATAGCTACTTCTTGAACACTTGTTTTTTTAGTCCAAAATCTCCTAATTTTTTTTTATATGCTATTCACATTCATTTTGTAAGCGATCATATATCGTCTATTTTTTTTACAATGTTTCTGAAATACATGAGAGTGTATACTAAAGGTTGTTGGTATTTTTTTTGTTTTGTTTTGTGCATGAACCACAAATCATTAGGCTGGAAGGTATGGTATCAAGCCCCTAGGGGCTTTATCCCACCATCTCAGCGCCACGTCATGTCCACGTCACCCAGGGGGCTTTAAAGCCCCTTTAAACTTGGAAGTTGTGGTTTAACTACCCACTTTACACTATAGCGCCCCCATTTTGACCAAATATCATCGTTCAACTCAATTTCACCTCGTTAACGTGCTGGTGAGAGGAGGATCGCGCCCCCGATAACTCCAGCGGTATGGACGATGGCGCCCTTGGGGCGCTATGGTGGATGAGGTGGCGGGGTGGCGTTAAGCCACACCCACCAGCCTTATAATAGGGTGTTACAAGTGTGTGTCTACCTATTGCAATGATGTACCTAACTTTCTAGGTTTGGTTCATTTTAATAGTGAGTTCTAATAGATTGTTGATTACAAAGGTGTATGTAGTTGTCAACACGATGCATACTTAAATAGATGGAGATTTTAAAGTTTGCCGCTGGGTAAGTGATGTTTAGAGAATTGTGGTTTGAGGAGGTAGGGTCAATCTCTTTACGTATGTGTGATTGGTGGGTGGAGTATAAGGGTAGGGTCTATGGTTCTAGGGTAATGTTTTGGTTATGGGTGGCCAAATTTTGTAAATTTGGGGACTGTAATGATAATTCTAATAGTTTTGGTAGTGATTTGCCATGACAACAGTGACTGTCGGTGGTGGAGGAGAAGTCTGGACGCCGGACATCGATGGAGGATAGTGGTGGCACAGGCAAATTCCAGACTCGAATATATGAGTTTACCTGGAAATATTTGTTTTGTGTAGAGCCCCAAACTGCCAAACGGATTTCAACGCCCAAAGTCAAAGAGCTAGGTCTCAAAACGAAAGGGGGCAACCTATAGAAGTTGAAGTGTCAGTATATGTTGATTGTTCAATCGAAATCTCAAATCAAAATGGATTTCAACTCAGTAATCTTAGCTAGCCGATTTTATCACTATTTTAGGTGTAGATTGTTGTGTTAGTTAGAGATAATCTTTTGTATTTTTTGTATATATCCTTTCCTTTATTCTTGGTTGTATGATTCCCTATATATAGGGCCCTTGTTTATCAATAAGATCATTGAACATTATCAACCATAATTGCTTTTAAGGTGTCAAACCACATCGATGATTCAGCCGCTTTTTGCCCTCCGTTTTTTTCCGTCTAAAACCCTAATCGGATTCGTTCAGTCTCGTCACCATGCCGCCAAAAGAAGATACCGCTGAACCATCGACTATGTGACAACTGGCCCAAACCGGTAATTTCCGTACACATTAATTATTGCTTAATGACTGCAATTATGTGCTTAATTGTCAGCAATATCTGATTACATACTAAACAAGTGAATTCATGCACGTTGTATACTACAAAATATTGCTTTATGCATAAACAAGAGTGTTGCGTCAAATATACTAGTAAACTCACCGGTAAGGCACTTTGTGTCAACAATACTGCAGAAAGCAGTCAGGCAATAAAATTGAGGCCTAGGTGTAGGTCCAACGACAAGAATACATTAAAACCCAAGAGTACATACAAGGGTTAATATATATATACATTGCGAAAGCAAAAATTTATCACTAAAAAGCCCCCGAAACGCACTTTAAGTGCAGAATTTATATAATTCAGCAATAATTCAGCATTTAAACATATGAATATTTTGCAGAAATGTCGTTTTATTATCCAGAATATTTCCCTAAGTGTTGGGAATCGATAGTGTTACAAAAAGATACTTATTAAACACTAAAAGGTGCAATTTAGCACTTTAACAAATCGGTATGTAACCGAACAACCGGACTTTACCCGGAACATAAAAATATTGCCTATAACATTGTTTATCTCTTTCTGAGCCATATAGGGTCCCTGAATACCCTAACACCCGCTGTAATGCTCAACACACTAGTAACCGGATTAACCTCCAACTTAACATAACTAGATCCTAACTATTAGTTGTAAATGAACCATAAGACCCCCCCCCCCTAACCGAGTTCGTCCCCTAGGGGGGACACCCTTGTCCTTTATTTGATTTTTATAATCTTGTTTGTCTAATATCAATTAGACATAAGAACCATTGGTTAATTGTGAAAGGTTTTGTCTATAAGAACAAGCTTTAGCACACCATATCATTTCACCACTTAACCAACAACACACTTCTCTCTCCCTCTCTTTGAAACTCACGGCCGAACACACCCACCCACACTCATCCATTTTCGAGCTTTGATCTTGCCTTTCCAAGTATCTACAAGTGTTAAGGATTGCGTATAAGGAAGCTCGGTGCACTCGGATTGTGAAGAACCTCGCTACATTGCTTTTATCCACGCATTTTTTGACTAGTTTCTTCCCTAGCCTCGAGCTAGTAGTAAGTGACTTCAAACACACTCTTGATCTATTCTAAAGTGGTTAATATGAACTTTGTCGGGTGAAAATCATGAACATACTAAATCACATACTAAAAGTTTACAAGAATAAGAATTAAGTTGGATAAAAACTATAATGTTGTCTAAAACTTGTAAGACTTGTTTTGTGGTGATTATTTAGTGCCGATCTATGTTGTGGTAGCTCGGATCATCATCTAACCCGGATTAGTCATGTTCAAGAATCATGGCATAGAGTTTGTTAAAGTATGAAAAGGGGTTAAATGATGAACACTACTACATAATAACATGAACTTGTGTAAAAGTAATTTTTCTTGTAAAATAAAGTTCTAAACTAGTAGATCTAAAGATCTACAAGTGGTATTTTCGAAGAACCAACTGTAAGACGAAACCATGTTTTAAAACCGGATCTTTCATGAACTAGAGGTGTTTTGTGAACAAACAAGTGTGTGGACACTTATGTAACAAAAGTTTTAACAAAGAAATAATTTTCGTAAAAACCGAATAGAAGTTGTGAAACTTCATATTCTTGAAAAATAAAGTTTTTAAGAGATTAAACTTATTATTAAAGATAACAAGACTTACTAAATGTACTAGTAAGTTGCTACACATTTTTGTAAATATTCAAGTTCATGAAATGGAGAAACTAGTGATTATTGTTGATGATTATTGTTAATGATTATTGTTGATGATAATTGTTGATAACTGTTGTTGATGATTGTTGACGATTTAAAAGAAAATAAACACATGTTTTGAAAACATGGGAAACCTCCATTTTTAGGGGAAACTCTGTCAAAATTTTTATAAATTTTGACACTTAGAAAATATAAGTTTTTGAGAAACCTATTCCCTAAAAATGTGTTTAAAAGTATTACCAAGGTTTCCCTAATTTTTGGTAATAAGAAATGAGGATTTCTTCAAGAATAAAAATGGATATAAGTATGTATATTTTGAGAGGAAAATATATATTATGTTATCACCAACTTTTGTGCTAAGTGTATATAGTATGTGTTATACGTGCTAGTGTATTAAGACTTAAAAATACACTAACTACTCATGAGGAGTATAAACATAAAATACACATACAACATACAAGATACATAATTCGGGTGCAAAGTGCAAAATACAAAATACTTATATTAAATCTTGAGAAACTAATATAAGTAAAATACTTAGTTAAAAATATGAAATATTTTTAACACAACAATACAAATACAAAAGAGACTGACTGTACTTGTGCGATACAAGTCTAGTGACTAACGTTAAGAAAACGCGTATATGTTACGACGTTAAGTAAGCAAATCCGGTGAAGTTTACGACGCACAGGAACGCAAAGTTGTGAGTTCATGCTCCCCCTTTTCTCTTAACTGTTTTCAGATTTTTAACTTCGGGTGTGAAAAACATGTTACTAATACTCCAGTATTTACAAAATGGTATGATATGTACTAAAACGAGAAGTAATCTTGGCGACAACTAGTGCCAAGAATTGATACGAGAAATCGTGTCACGAATAGGGTACCATAAGCACCAATAATCGTGTACATACATAGACCGCAGAACAAAAGGTTAGATCTAATGGGTTCAGGGCAGCCCCACTCTTGGTGACAACTAGAACCAAGTAGTGTTTTTGTGTCTCAGTCGTGAATCGACTATAGAAAAATGCCTATGGTTTGGTGACTTCCTATGTCGTGTCACATGTTAATGGCTTTGCAGCCCATTAACACTTGATACATATGGAAATACTTGATTTACACTTGAATACGTGATTTAACAAATACATACCATGATTTTTATACAAAGTATACAAGCGTTAAATACAAAACTGCATGAATTCACACCAACATTATGTTGACGTTTTTTTTTTCCAAAACTCACATGTATTTCAGGTAACTAGAAGTGGATGTGCGCGCGGTCCTACCCATGCTCGTGGATGTCGCTTATGTGTTGTCTTTAAATAAAGTTGTAAACCCTTTTGAGACAATGTTTTATGTTAACTCGCGATGTAAACGCTAACTTATGTTTTCAAATTATGGGATTTGAAGTTATTTTCATGAGCATGTAGTATGTTTACCTTTCGTATGCAATGAGAACCTTTCTTGATCACACCTCATGCTTCCGTCGCAGAAAGGGGTGTGACAGATTGGTATCAGAGCCGCGATTGTAGTGAACCAGGATTCCTTCTCGAGTCTAGTCTACAATCTCTAGGATCCATTCACGAAAACAATTTTCAAAGAGTTTTCATTGCATAAAACGTCCCGCGACATCCACTACCTGAAACTGTCTACATGAGTCTAGAAAAGACACTATGAGACTTAGGGTGCACAGAAGTAGCACCTATAGTGACTAGAAATTACCTGCAGTTATGTGTGATAATTAGCATGTACTAGAAGTAGAATGTCACAAGTATACGTGACTTTATCTGAAAGCGATGGCCCATCTGAAGGAAGAAATACAAGGATGAAACTAACTGTGCGGACTGTGCAAGGAGTTACGTAATTATGGATGCATACATAATTATGGAATTCAGTGCACAGAAATCACAGCAAGTCTTGTCACGTATAGATTCCCTCAGTGCAAACCTACAAAGTACTCTGCTAGAGTAATAATTGTTTGATGTCACTTATGTGGTATATACCTGTGAATATATATACTACTACTGTCCAGTATGACGATATCAAGCAAATGTCTAAACCTGTTGTGTTATGTTCTATCAGAACATGGCACCCAGGAAAGCTGTGAATGCTCGCAATGATGACCAACCTCCTCCTCCCCCACTGCCAAGAACTGCTGAAGAGCTGAACACTCTACTGGAAGAAAGGATCTCCGCTGCTATCGCCCAGTACGAGGCAAACCGTACTCAAGACAGTGGTGGACCAAGCAACGCTAGGCGTAATGGGAATGGAGATTCGTCTGGAGGAAACGCAGCTCAAGGTAACCTTAAAACAATTTACTAAGCATGAAGGAATTTATGAACGGTCCTTGTTTCATTATTTCTTCGATTGCTCATAAGTGAATTGGTTGGGTTAATTCCAGGCTGCACTTTCAAGCAGTTCCTCGACTGCAAGCCGATGAACTATGATGGCACAGGAGGTGCAGTAGCATTTGTGCGCTGGACGGAGAAGACTGAAGCTACTATCCGCATGAGCAAGTGTACCGCGGATCAACAAGTCACCTTTGCTACTGGGTTGTTTGTCGATGAAGCTCTGACTTGGTGGAACCTGCAAGTCCAAACCTTGGGCGATGATGCCGCTTATGGCCTAACTTGGGATGAACTGAAGGAAAGAATGAGAGAGAAGTACTGCTCTCATGCCGAACTCCAAAGGCTGGAAACGGAATTCTGGCACTTGACTATGGAAGGTGCTGACATTAATGGTTACACTCGAAGGTTCCACGATCTGTCTAGAGTGCTTCCCTACATGGTGACTCCCGAATTCAAGCACGTTGAATGCTACATTTGGGGACTGGCCTCAGAGTTTCGTGGCATGGTGACATCGGCCAAACCACAAACAATCACCGAGGCTGTAACTCTGGCTGTCAGCCTTACTGAAGATTGTGTTCGAATGAAGAAGCTATCACTGAACCCCACAGAAAATGCCGAGACGCATGCTGAGTCGTCTGGCGACAAGAAGAGGAAACATGCAAACTTGAATCAAGGAACTCGTAACAACAAAGGTTCCAACAAGAAGCGTGACCCTAACCCGCCTCAAGGGGCGAAATCTCTTGCAGCCATGAACGACGCTCCAGCAAGGGGATACCTGGGCACCTTGCCCAAATGCCATCGGTGTAAACACCATCACGAGGGAGCTTGTCGCATCTCAAAGTGTGACAAGTGTGGAAAGTTGTGTCACCGCACTGAAGACTGCTGGAGTAAGAGGAACGGGAATGGAAATCGTAATGGGGCTGATGATAGGAACAATGGTGGAAATGGAAATGGTGCTGGTAACGGGAATGGGCGAAACCAAGGATGCTTCAGATGTGGAAGCAAAGATCATTTCATGAAGGACTGCCCAGAGAGAAACAATGCTCAGGCCCGAGCATTTGTAATTGGAGCAAGGGACGCACGCGAGGACCCTAATGTGGTCAACGGTACGTTCCTCATTAACAATTACTTTGCATCCATATTATTCGACACTGGCGCCGATTATAGCTTCATGTCTGTGGAATTTAAACGCATACTCGGAATAGAATCTAGTAGATTAGAAATTCCTTATTCCATAGAACTAGCCAATGGTAAACTTGCTGAATCGGGCGAAGTTGTTAGAGGCTGCACGCTAGAACTTGGTGAACGATGATTTAGCATCGACCTCTTACCTATTCAATTAGGTAGCTTCGATGTAGTGGTCGGGATGGACTGGTTGTCCAAGAACAAAGCTGAAGTCATTTGTCATGAGAAGATCATTCGCATCCCTCTGGCGAATGATGAAACTCTCATAGTACATGGAGAAAGACGAAACGCGCCTCTACGGATCATCAGTTATATGAAGGCACAGAAGTGCTTAAGGAAAGGATGTGTTGCTTTCCTAGCACACGTTGTAGATAAGAAGGCTGTGGAGCCAAAACTCGAAGACATTCCTGTGGTGAAGGAATTTCCTGATGTGTTCCCTGAAGATCTGCCAGGACTACCTCCGCAACGACAAGTCGAATTCCACATAGACTTGGTTCCAGGAGCCGCTCCTGTAGCCAAGGCTCCCTATCGACTTGCACCATCCGAAATGCAAGAATTATCTACACAACTTCAGGAGTTGTTGGATAAAGGATTCATAAGGCCAAGCTTCTCACCCTGGGGAGCTCCAGTATTGTTCGTGAAGAAGAAGGATGGATCACTGCGGATGTGTATCGATTACAGGGAACTGAACAAGCTCACGATCAAGAATCGGTATCCGTTACCGAGGATTGATGACTTATTTGATCAACTGCAAGGATCAAGCTACTATTCCAAGATCGACCTTCGATCTAGATACCATCAGCTGAGAATCCAAGATGAAAGCGTGCCAAGGACTGCATTCAGAACACGCTATGGGCACTACGAATTTCTGGTGATGCCATTTGGATTGACGAACGCGCCAGCGGTCTTTATGGATCTGATGAACCGCGTATGTAAACCATATCTCGATAAATTCGTGATTGTATTTATCGATGATATCCTGATTTACTCGCGAACGAAAGAAGAACATGAGCAACATCTCAGAACTATTCTTGAACTACTGAAGAAAGAGAAGCTTTATGCAAAGTTCTCGAAATGCGAATTCTGGATTCGCGAAGTACAATTCCTTGGTCACATTGTGAATGAGAAGGGCATTCATGTAGACCTGTCCAAGATAGAAGCAATAAAGAATTGGGAAGCTCCCAAGACCCCAACCGAAGTACGACAATTTTTGGGCTTAGCGGGCTATTATCGGCGATTCATCGAGAATTTCTCAAAGATAGCTCAACCGCTAACGACCCTTACTCAGAAAGACAAGAAATGCGACTGGGGTCACAAACAGGAAGAAGCCTTTCAGCTACTTAAGAACAAGCTCTGCGATGCACCGATACTATCATTACCCGAGGGCACTGAAGACTTCGTGGTATACTGCGACGCCTCACGACAAGGCTTGGGTTGCGTGCTCATGCAACGCCAAAAAGTCATCGCTTATGCTTCAAGACAACTGAAGGTTCACGAGAGAAATTATACCACTCACGACCTGGAGCTGGGCGCGGTGGTATTCGCCTTGAAGATTTGGCGACATTATTTATATGGTACACGATGTACAATCTTCACAGATCACAAAAGCTTACAACACATATTTGATCAGAAGGAATTGAATATGCGCCAGCGACGTTGGGTTGAGCTGCTGAATGATTATGACTGTGAGATTAAGTACCATCCTGGAAAGGCGAACATTGTAGCGGACGCGTTGAGCCGAAAAGAAAGGGTTAAGACCCTAAGGGTTCGAGCATTGGAAATGACGATTCGAACGAACCTCACTGCACGCATTCGTGATGCACAACAAGAAGCTCTTAAAGGAGAGAACCGTAAAGCTGAATACCTTCGGGGTATGCTGAAATACATGGTGCCAAATGAAGAGGGAGCCTTATACTTCAAGAAGCGTATTTGGGTTCCACTCTATGGCGGCATACGAGAAGTCATCCTTAATGAAGCCCACAAATCGAGATATTCGATCCATCCAGGATCGGACAAAATGTATCAAGACTTAAAGGAATACTACTGGTGGCCGAGACTTAAAAGCGATGTTGCTGTTTATGTTGGAAAATGCCTAACCTGTGCTAAGGTTAAGGCTGAATATCAGAAACCGTCCGGCCTACTACAGCAACCAGAGATTCCCGTGTGGAAGTGGGAACAAACCTCGATGGACTTCATAACAAAATTACCCAGGACCCCGAGAGGGCACGATATGATATGGGTAATAGTTGATCGATTAACGAAGTCTGCGCACTTCCTACCGATCCGAGAAAAAGACAGCACTGGAAAGCTTGCTGAAATATACTTAAGAGAAATTGTGGCACGTCATGGAGTGCCAATCTCAATCATTTCAGACAGAGACGGACGCTTTGTCTCAAGAATCTGGCAATCATTTCAGGAAGCCTTTGGATCTCAGTTAGATCTAAGCACGGCATTCCATCCACAAACAGACGGCCAGAGCGAACGGACTATACAAACGTTAGAAGATATGCTTCGCGCATGTGTCATGGATCTAGGGGGCAGCTGGGATACTCATCTACCTTTAGTTGAGTTTTCCTACAATAACAGTTATCATACGAGCATAAAAGCCGCACCGTTCGAAGCTCTGTTTGGCCGCAAATGCCGATCGCCCTTATGTTGGGCAGATGCCGGAGATAAACGTATGGTTGGTCCTGAACTTGTACAAGAGACAACCGACAAAATTGCGCAAATCCGAGAGCGCATTAAGGCGGCTCGAGATCGACAAAAGACCTACGCTGATCTGAAAAGAAAATCAGTAGAATTCAAGGTGGGGGACAAAGTGTTGTTAAAAGTCTAACCTTGGAAGGGCGTAGTCAGATTTGGAAAGCGCGGAAAGCTGAATCCACGATATATCGGACCATTCAGAATATTGAAAAGAGTTGGTACCGTGGCATACAAATTGGAGTTACCGGAAGAACTTAGTGGAGTACATGATACGTTTCATGTATCCAACCTGAAGAAGAGTCCAACACAAGAAAGCGTGATCATCCCAATGGATGAAGTGCATATTGATGAAGCCCTCCGATTTACAGAACAACCCGTTGAGGTTACCGACTGGAAAGTCAACAAGACCAGGAGTACACATGGGAACGTGAAGACCAGTTCAAGAAAAAGTATCCCCACCTATTCAAGAAGACTCCAGCGAGAGTGAGTTCAGCCTGAATTTCGGGACGAAATTCTTTTAACGGGGGGAGACTGTGACAACTGGCCCAAACTGGTAATTTCCGTACACATTAATTATTGCTTAATGACTGCAATTATGTGCTTAATTGTCAGCAATATCTGATTACATACTAAACAAGTGAATTCATGCACGTTGTATACTACAAAATATTGCTTTATGCATAAACAAGAGTGTTGCGTCAAATATACTAGTAAACTCACCGGTAAGGCACTTTGTGTCAACAATACTGCAGAAAGCAGTCAGGCAATAAAATTGAGGCCTAGGTGTAGGTCCAAGGACAAGAATACATTAAAACCCAAGAGTACATACAAGGGTTAATATATATATACATTGCGAAAGCAAAAATTTAGCACTAAAAAGCACCCGAAACGCACTTTAAGTGCAGAATTTATATAATTCAGCAATAATTCAGCATTTAAACATATGAATATTTTGCAGAAATGTCGTTTTATTATCCAGAATATTTCCCTAAGTGTTGGGAATCGATAGTGTTACAAAAAGATACTTATTAAACACTAAAAGGTGCAATTTAGCACTTTAACGAATCGGTATGTAACCGAACAACCGGACTTTACCCGGAACATAAAAATATTGCCTATAACATTGTTTATCTCTTTCTGAGCCAGATAGGATCCCTGAATACCCTAACACCCGCTGTAATGCTCAACACACTAGTAACCGGATTAACCTCCAACTTAACATAACTAGATCCTAACTATTAGTTGTAAATGAACCATAAGACCCCCCCCCCCCTAACCGAGTTCGTCCCCTAGGGGGGACACCCTTGTCCTTTATTTGATTTTTATAATCTTGTTTGTCTAATATCAATTAGACATAAGAACCATTGGTTAATTGTGAAAGGTTTTGTCTATAAGAACAAGCTTTAGCACACCATATCATTTCACCACTTAACCAACAACACACTTCTCTCTCCCTCTCTTTGAAACTCACGGCCGAACACACCCACCCACACCCCATCCATTTTCGAGCTTTGATCTTGCCTTTCCAAGTATCTACAAGTGTTAAGGATTGCGTATAAGGAAGCTCGGTGCACTCGGATTGTGAAGAACCTCGCTACATTGCTTTTATCCACGCATTTTTCGACTAGTTTCTTCCCTAGCCTCGAGCTAGTAGTAAGTGACTTCAAACACACTCTTGATCTATTCTAAAGTGGTTAATATGAACTTTGCCGGGTGAAAATCATGAACATACTAAATCACATACTAAAAGTTTACAAGAATGAGAAATAAGTTGGATAAAAACTATAATGTTGTGTAAAACTTATAAGACTTGTTTTGTGGTGATTATTTAGTGCCGATCTATGTTGTGGTAGCTCGGATCATCATCTAACCCGGATTAGTCATGTTCAAGAATCATGGCATAGAGTTTGTTAAAGTATGAAAAGGGGTTAAATGATGAACACTACTACATAATAACATGAACTTGTGTAAAAGTAATTTTTCTTGTAAAATGAAGTTCTAAACTAGTAGATCTAAAGATCTACAAGTGGTATTTTCGAAGAACCAACTGTAAGACGAAACCATGTTTTAAAACCGGATCTTTCATGAACTAGAGGTGTTTTGTGAACAAACAAGTGTGTGGACACTTGTGTAACAAAAGTTTTAACAAAGAAATAATTTTCGTAAAAACCGACTAGAAGTTGTGAAACTTCATATTCTTGAAAAATAAAGTTTTTAAGAGATTAAACTTATTTTTAAAGATAACAAGACTTACTAAATGTACTAGTAAGTTGCTACACATTTTTGTAAATATTCAAGTTCATGAAATGGAGAAACTAGTGATTATTGTTGATGATTATTGTTGATAACTGTTGTTGATGATTGTTGACGATTTAAAATAAAATAAACACATGTTTTGAAAACATGGGAAACCTCCATTTTTAGGGGAAACTCTGTCAAAATTTTTATAAATTTTGACACTTAGAAAATATAAGTTTTTGAGAAACCTATTCCCTAAAAATGTGTTTAAAAGTATTACCAAGGTTTCCCTAATTTTTGGTAATAAGAAATGAGGATTTCTTCAAGAATAAAAATGGATATAAGTATGTATATTTTGAGAGGAAAATATATATTATGTTATCACCAACTTTTGTGCTAAGTGTATATAGTATGTGTTATACGTGCTAGTGTATTAAGACTTAAAAATACACTAACTACTCATGAGGAGTATAAACATAAAATACACATACAACATACAAGATACATAATTCGGGTGCAAAGTGCAAAATACAAAATACTTATATTAAATCTTGAGAAACTAATATAAGTAAAATACTTAGTTAAAAATATGAAATATTTTTAACACAACAATACAAATACAAAAGAGACTGACTGTACTTGTGCGATACAAGTCTAGTGACTAACGTTAAGAAAACGCGTATATGTTACGACGTTAAGTAAGCAAATCCGGTGAAGTTTACGACGCACAGGAACGCAAAGTTGTAAGTTCATGCTCCCCCTTTTCTCTTAACTGTTTTCAAATTTTTAACTTCGGGGGTGAAATACATGTTACTAATACTCCAGTATTTACAAAATGGTATGATATGTACTAAAACGAGAAGTAATCTTGGCGACAACTAGTGCCAAGAATTGATACGAGAAATCGTGTCACGAATAGGGTACCATAAGCACCATTAATCGTGTACATACTTAGACCGCAGAACAAAAGGTTAGATCTAATGGGTTCAGGGCAGCCCCACTCTTGGTGACAACTAGAACCAAGTAGTGTTTTTGTGTCTCAGTCGTGAATCGACTATAGAAAAATGCCTATGGTTTGGTGAATCGACTATAGAAAAATGCCGATGGTTTGGTGACTTCCTATGTCATGTCACATGTTAATGGCTTTGCAACCCATTAACACTTGATACATATGGAAATACTTGATTTACACTTGAATACATGATTTAACAAATACATGATTTAACAAATACATACCATGATTTTTATACAAAGTATACAAGCGTTAAATACAAAACTGCATGAATTCACACCAACATTATGTTGACGTTTTTTTTTTCCAAAACTCACATGTATTTCAGGTAACTAGAAGTGGATGCGCGCGCGGTCCTACCCATGCTCGTGGATGTCGCTTATGTGTTGTCTTTAAATAAAGTTGTAAACCCTTTTGAGACAATGTTTTATGTTAACTCGCGATGTAAACGCTAACTTATGTTTTCAAATTATGGGATTTGAAGTTATTTTCATGAGCATGTAGTATGTTTACCTTTCGTATGCAATGAGAACCTTTCTTGATCACACCTCGTGCTTCCGCCGCAGAAAGGGGTGTGACAGACTAAACCCAACTCCCTCCACCCCGCATACTCTTTATCGAACTCTCAATCCAAGATCCGTACTTTGGACGGATCGAAGGTCACTTATACAGCCTGGGTCAAACTATTTCGCCTTCATATCGTCGCGTATAAGGTGTCAAACCACATCGATGATTCAGCCGCTCCAGCCACTACGTCACCGGTGAATGATGAATGGAAAGAACTGGATGCATTGGTTCTTCAGTGGATCTACAGCCCCATTTCAGATGATCTTTTGAAACGACTCATGGATACGACTGTAGCCAGAGCGGCATAGATGAAGCTCGAAAAGATTTTCTTGAGCAACAAAAAGGCTCGCGCTGCGGCGTTCGAGACAAAGTTTTGCAATCTTACTCTCACTGCTTCCTCCTCGGTTGACGACTATTGTCAACAGCTGTCCGATTTAGCAAGCCAATTGGTCGACGTTGATCAGCCTGTCTCCGAATCCAGACTTGTTCTTCAGCTAGTTTGCGGCCTTCCGACCGAGTATAATACTACTGTATCCTTGATTAATTAGCAGGGCGTTGATTGGGACCAGGCCATCGTCATGCTTAATGACGAGGTCATCCGCATCGAAGCTCAAAAGGGTTTATCGCACACTGTCCTGTCTGTTACTACAGCGCCGACTTCATACAATTAGCACTCTTCAACTAGCAACCAGCCCTCTGAAGCCTCGTATTCATCCACAAATTGCCGAGGCAGCAGAGGCAGGGGCGGGGCTTCAAACTGTCGCGGCAGGGGCATGGGTCGACCACATCAATCCCCATGGTCCGCCTATCCGGGTCAGCAACAGCAGCCATCCTTTCCGGCTTGGGCTTGGTGAACACCTCCACCTTGCCCCTACCTGACCCAACAGCCATGGTCTAGCAACAAGCAACCAGACCAGGCTTTGGCCCAACAGGCTCAATTTACCGGGTTCACTCCGGCTGCTGGTTATGCTGCGGCCCAGTTTGCTCCACCCGGGTTCACCCAGCCCGTGTACAATCCCCTCTGCCCAACCGATTTGAGTGTTGCAATGGGAAATATGCAGGTCAATAGTTCAAATTTGGCTTGGAACTCAGATGTTATAGATACAGGAGCCGAGTCACACGTCACTAAAGACCAAGGTAAAATAGTAATCCCTGATTCTACTCCTGTGTATCGTAGTATTTTGGTCGCTAATAGCATGTATTTACCAATTAAAGGATTAGGTACGGGTTTTCCCCCCTTACCAAACCGAACCTACATACTCCCAAACATCCTTTATAGCCCTCAAATAATTAAAAATCTTATTTCCGTTAAACGTTTTACTCCTGATAATCAAGTGTCTGTCGAATTTGACCCGTTTGGTTATTCTTTAAAGGACCTCAAAACTAAGAAGACACTATCTCGCCACAATAGTAACGGGACCTTTATTGCTTCAACTGCCACCTCAAGCCACCTTTATTGCTTCCCACCATCTACCTTGGCATGATCGTTTAGGACATCCCGGGGCGCAAGCTCTAGATATTTTAAATCGTAATTTTAATTTTCAATGTAATAAGGACAAAAGTCACAATCTTTGCAATTCTTGTCAACTTTCGAACAGTAAAAGATTAACTTTTTATTCTTCTAATACATTTACTTTTGCTCCTTTTGGTATTATTCATTGCGCTTTATGGACTTCGCCAATCACGAGTAAAACATGATATAAGTATTACATGGTGCTAATTGAAAATTTCTCACACTTCGTGTGGGTTTACCCCCTAAAATATAAATCCGAAACCTTTCCAACTTTTGCCAAATTCCATCAATTAATTCTTACCCAATTTAACCGGAAAATAAAAACCTTTCAATGTGACTTAGGGGGTGAATTTGACAATTTAGCATTTAAAAATTTTGCCCAACAAAATGGTTTGCTCTTTTGGTTTTCTTGCCCTTAAACATCCTCTCAAAATGGAAGGGCCGAACGTATGATTCGCCTCCTGAATGACATTATTCGGGCTCTCTTAATTCATGCGAATCTACCTCCTTCGTTTTGGATTGAATCCCTACACACTGCCACTTACCTTCACAATATCTTACCAACCAAACGCCTAAATTTTAACACACCTACCTTTGCCCTTTACCTTCGTCACCCTGATTACAGACACTTACGAGTGTTCGGATGTGCGTGTTACCCTAACACATCCGCTACCCAGCCTCACAAACTTCACCGTCAGTCCATGCGTTGTATCTTCCTCGGGTATCCACCCAACTTCCGTGGCAACCGTTGCTTGGACCCTACCACAAGCAAGGTACATATTTTCCGTCATGTGACTTTCAACGAGTCCGTGTTCCCGTTCACGCGTCCTACTCATCCTCTCACCTATGATTATTTGGACGACACTACCCCACCGGGCTTCAATTTTCATCGGCATGTTAAGCAGCCCATTTCTCAGCCCGTTAACCAGCCCGTAGGCCAGCCCGTTACACAGCCCGCATCACCACCAGTTCCGACCCCATACCCGGTTACATACTCATGTCATCCCCGTACCAATATTAACACCCACACCGGCCCATCTAATATTGCGTATTTATTGTTATATGTGGACGATATAGTTCTCACAGCTTCTAATGACCGTCTCTTAAACAACATTATTAGCACACTCTCTCGAGAGTTTGCCATGACTGATTTGGGCAGGTTACATCATCTTTTGGGGATAAAGGTTACTCAGCAGAAGAACGGTATTTTCTTATCACAAGCTCAACATGCAAAGGACATTATCGCTCGTGCTTCGATGTCCTTGTGTAAATCGTGTTCTACACCGGTTGATCTTTCATCTAAGTTGAGTGCTACCGATGGGGCTCTTTTCTCGGATCTAACACTCTATCAGAGACTGGTGGGTGCATTGCAATATTTGACTTTTACTCGTCCTGATTTTTCTTATGCAATTCAGCAGGTGTGTCTCTTCATGCATGAGCCTCGAGATCCTCACTTTGCTTTTATGAAACGTATCATCCGTTATCTGCAAGGTACAATTGACTATGGCATACGGATTCCCCGATCAGCATCCTCTGATTTGGTGGCTTATTCTAATGCTGATTGGGGCGGCTGCCCAGATTCGAGATGCTCCACATCGGGTTATTGTGTTTTCCTTGGTGACAACCTCATATCATGGTCCGCTATACGTCAGCCTACTGTATCTCGCTCAATTGCGGAAGCTAAATATAGGGGGGTTGCGAATGCAGTCGCTGGAACGACATGGATTCGAAATTTGCTGTTCGAACTTCACACTCCTTTAACACATGCAAGAGGGGTATTTTGTGACAATACACATCGAGATTGACATTCATTTCGTACGAGAGAAGGTTCATCTTGGGCACATTAAAGTTCTTCTTGTCCCATCCTCCATGCAATACGCGAATATATTTACTAAGGGATTATCTCGTGAACTATTCCAATCGTTTTGGTCCAGCTTGAGCGTTTGTCCTCTGCCCGCTCAAACTGAGGGGGTGTCTTAGCCAGCTGATTTTATCACTATTTTAAGAATAGATTGTTGTGTTAGTTAGAGATAATCTTTTGTATTTTTTGTATATATCCTTTCCTTTATTCTTGGTTGTTGATTCCCTATATATAGTTCAATAAGATCATTGAACATTATCAACCATAATTGTTTTTAAGTAATGCCTTTGATCCTTTGTTTGTTTTGAGATTCTTGTTAATATTGTTGTTTAGAATTTGGTTATGCCTGAAAATTTATGCGTGAAATTGTTAGGACTGTTAGCAATAGAATAAACATATTAAAGCTATTGATGTAATGATATGCGTATGTTTGATGCTGATTAGACTCCTGCTCAAAATGAATTATAGGGCGAAAATTTGTTGTGACAACCGACACTTTTCCATATATTTCGCACAATGTTAAATAGTAACTTGTGCATTAATGACCGTGCCTGATATAATTAATGACATGAAAGATTTTCTAAATGCTGTCATATACATACAAGTGCATTACATGTTGCAAGATTATTTATCATTATTGCATGCAACACAATATGGTTCAATTAGTGCACGAAACAAACTTAGCACAGTTATCAGACAAAATAGAAGTACTGGCGGGAGTTCAGTACTCAGGCAGACATGACGTTAAGACACAGAATGAGCCCAAAACCAAGAGTTACACTAGAGTAGTGTGTAGGAAAGTAGGGATCTCAAAACTGCCTTCCGAGTGGTGATTTAAGTGCCGGAAAGTGCCCGAAACACACAAAAACTGCAGAATTCTGCAGAAAACAACACAAATCAGAAATTTTCAGCTTTTTACCAACAAAATACAAAGCAGAATTTTGGTTTAATGGACCAGAATACCTTCCTAAGTGTCGGGAATCAAAACTATCATAAAAGGGAACATAGACCATACTAAACTGCGTAATTTAGCACTTTAACAAATCGGTAACCAACCGAACAACCGGACACTACCAGAAACACCAAATTTTCACTAGAAGCATTGTTTTAGTGTTACGAAGCTAGTTATGGTCCCCGAACATCATAGCACACCTTATAATTGCATAAAAACTACAAACACTAAACTTAACATTTAGATTCTAACTAATAACCTAACTATCCAATTGAAATCTAACTATACCCCCCCTTGTTTGGACGGTTACCATGGGTGGCCCACCCATAGATTTTCCTTAATTGTTTATGTGATCATGTTATTACCTTTAGAAACATCACAAAGGGTTAAGAAATGTTGGAAAGTTATGATTATAAACCACTAGATCCCTCAAACTCATTTCACAAACACACCAACACTTTCCTCTCTCTCCCTCTCTCCCTTGTCACGGTCGTGAGCCACAACCACCACTTTCAAGCTTTCATCCATCGATTCTAAGGTTCAAAAAAGGTGTAAGGAGCTTGATTAAGGAGCTTGGTGCCATTAGAAGTTGAAGGACCTCTCTCAAGAGCTTTTAACCACCAAGTTTATCACCTTCATCATTCTTGATCTCTTCCCTAGCCTTGTGCTAGTAGTAAGATTCTACTAACTCCATTTTACTTCTTATTGTGATGGTTAAAAGTATATGTAAAAGGCTAAACATGAAGAACATCAAAGAACAAGAACATAATTCTTAACATAAAGCTTAAAAATCATAAGAATCATTGTTGTTTAAGTGTATGTGTGCATGTTGATGATAGATTACTTGTGTTTATGATGTTAAACATCATATGAAACTTGCTAGATTGTGATTAAACACATGATCTAGCAAGTGAGAGGATGATCTTGTGAGAAACCAAAATGATCATCCTATTATGTAAACATGAACTTGAAAGATGAAATTGTTTTTATGAATAATGATGATTGAAGCATGATATTAGCTTTGGTAAGTATTAATTGAATTATAGTTTATTGGTGATGATTTTTAAAAGAAAATGATATGCTTTGAAAGCATGGAAACCTCCACTTTTAAGGGGAAACTATGGCAAAGTTTTTCTTGAATTTAAACACTTAGAAAAAAAAATTTAAACAAGTGATTATAAGTGAATTTCAACCATTAATTTTTCGTATAAAATTTTCCATAAATTTTGTTACAAAAATTATAAATGTTGGAGGTTGTTTTTGATAAATAAAAGTGACTAAATATGTATTTAGGAAATATATATTTAGATGTCACAATTTGTGTGATTACTTGTATATTATGTGTATTAGTTATATTATTTTAGGACTTGATATAATATAACTTACCAAAATACCAAGAATTATAATACAAAATATTACAAAAATTCCAAGAAAACGAATATATAAATTATACCAAAAAAATTGACAAACCAAACATGGAATATGAACTGCATAAATATTCCGGAAATTGAGTTCATATATATATATATATATATATATATATATATATATACATATATATAAATATATATTTTGACAAATAAGTTAAGTAGTATTTTTGAAACCAAAGAAACGGAAACTATAATTTTTACAACTGTTACAAAAATATATCATATTTCTATCAAGTAGAAAATACATTATTTTTTTTTGAATAAGTAAGGATATATATATATATATATATATATATATATATATATATATTCCTGAGTTATTAGAGGATATATTATTTTGAAGAAAACATATTTTCTTAAATAAATTTAGAATACGTTATTTTTGGGGTGAAAAATGAATTTATAAATATTTTCTAAGTTAATCTTGAAAAATATATTATTTTTGAGATTTATATGAAAATAAAAATATTTTTGCCAAGCAAGAATTATGGATAAATTTTTTTCTATAAAAGTTTTCTTAATATATATATATATATATATATATATATATATATATTTTAAGAATATATACATTGGTGATTTTTATTTGATTAAAGATAATATTCCGGAAAATTAAATACAAAAATTAAGTATAAGAATACGTAATAATACAACAAAAATACGTCTTCTTATACGTATAAATACACACCGGAATACGTCACCAATACTTAGCAAATACCCGTATACTAGTAACATACACAAGTGTGAGAATACAAAATACACAAGTACAAGCACACCCATACTTGGGAGAATACTTATGTGGAAATACATAATAAACCAAGTTAAAAATATATATTGTTTTGGCAATATTTCAAAAAAAATGGAATAAATATAATTTAAGTAAAACTATTATTATTTTAACTAATAATTATATATGTAAGTCCCGAAACCGAGATCACAATGATATCGCACAACTCGTAAGGTGGCGGAATCACACAAACAAGTTGTAAAAGAAACAAAGAGATGAAGAAGAAGGATGATTATCTATTCAAATGATTCAAATCTTTCATACAAAGCTTGTTGTCTAATACAAGATTCACCAAAATCACCAACCATGTACTTATGACAACACTTACTATTTATAGAAAGGGATTAGGGGGGATGCTCCCTAAACCCTAGGCCAATTACTACCCAAATAAGCCCAAAACTAACCATTAGTCCAACACTCTTACTAATCCACTAAGTCACTTATCCATAAACCTTTAAGGGCCTAGCAATCTCCCCTAGGTTTATTGGATAAGTAGACGCATCAAACACTTGGATCACGTGGAACTGGCGGAGGATCAGCAAACAGGTAATGTCTCAAGATGTTGGCAGCAGCAGTAGTCCATGATTTGGCACACTCTTCATACTTTTTGTTGGGTCGGATTTGATGTTGTGTGAGAACCAAGATGTCTTCTTCATGAAAACTCATCAGGTCATAAGAATTAGGGATCCTGATGGACTGTTCTTCAGTAACGATGACAGCTTCTGCCAAGTATGGATCATAAGCCCAGAACTTGAATTTCCTCAGTATTCCTTTCTCAAATTTTCTTGTAAGTGGAATGATCTTCTATTTATCAGTGGGAGGCCAGATGATGGATTTTACAGTCCTTTAATGAAATATTCACGGATGCCAGGATTTCTTTTCACTGTTGGCTCATCAGTCTTCATAGTAGCAGAGTTTGTCGTCACTTCCTTTTCAAGACGCGAGTGGAATGCCCAACCTATGCCTTTCTTGCTTAGATCTGGATCATAGTAAGGAGCACGTAATAGTGTCTTCAAGTCAATCTGGGTCTAGGATTCAAATTGACTTTCCTTGCCATAATATTCTCCATGCCCACTCTTTCGAGTAACCAACCACATCCATTTGTCTGGCTCATATCTCTAACATGCCACTTCTGATTTGTTTCCCACTTCATCGTAATGAGTAGATCCTAATTACATTATAAGTCTGTCGGACCTTGTCGAGGGATCCTTTAACTGAAAGTTTTCATCCAGATGATTCATATCTTGATTCTTCATCACCAGCAACTGTTTTTTTTACTTTGTTTTTCCTTTTCTTTCTCCTCTCGCCTCTTCTTAGATTTTCTGCTTAACTTCTTTGGTTTAGGAGCCAAATAAGCTTCTAGGGCTGCTTCACGTTCAGCTTCAGCCGCTGCATGTGCTGCTGCTCTTTGTTCTTGAGTTTGCTCTGGTCTTCCAACATAAAATTGTTCATCCTCTTTATCCACAAATTTATTTCCAAATTTCTTTTCAAGTTTGGCCTTCAGATCGTAGACAGTTGACATTAACATAACTACATCTCCTTGTAGTTGATCTATGGTAAGATCTCTGTTAGTGAGTTGAGATTGTAGAGATGCGATCTGGGCTTCTTTCAATGCAGCATCTTGTTGGAGAGAAACAATCTGAGCACTTTTTAGCTCCCCATCTTGTTCCAGTATCACCACACGCCTTTCAACCTTTTAACATATTCTTCTTCATCACTATCGCTATCGCTTTCAAAGACATGTCTCTTTTCGCTTGCATATCAAAATGCTGCTTCATTATGCTCAGTAGTATGTGTACCACTAGAACTCCCTGCTTCAAATTGAGCACCACCACTAGAACTGCCTGGCTGTGAGGGGGTGGCTTCAAAATCGAAGTTGAAATCATACAAATCTGTGTCTTCCAGGTTTATTCTCTTCGATGCATCTATTGTTGGTGGATCAGGTTGAGAATTAACTGTAGGAGTAGACTCAGAGGCAGTCTAGGGCCCAGAAAGACGGTTGCCTTGTACAGTGTCGGTTCTTTGTTTCTTTGGAGCTGATTCTTCAGTAATATCAGCTGTTTCTTGAATATCAGCAGTGGAGATGGATGGAGGGTCTCCATCGCCACCCTGTAAACTTTGAATCAAAGCTGCAAGATTATCAGAGGTCATTGGCACTGGCTGTCGAATGGCATCTTCTTCCTTATCAGACATTACTATCTCTATCTCGCTTCTAGAATCTATTTCTTCACTCGAGTCTGTTTCGGATCCAGAATCAACTAAAAGAACTTCATCTTCATCATCAGCCGCGTGTTGTACTTGCTGCATGAGCTGTACATCATGCTCTTTCGCTATTTGTGCATTGATTGGAGGCGGAACTAGAGCAACAGGGACGACTGGAAGAGCTGGTGCGACAGGAGCTCCTTGCACAATGTCAGCAAACCTCCCATGCTTCTGAAGTGGAAACCTCGGCTTGAAATTATGATGCTTGGCCCTTTTGTTTCTACATGCATTCTCAAAGCATCCTGACCCCATTGGCTTTAAATTGATGTAATTCAGACCCTTGACTAACGTTGGGTGATGCGTGTGAAGTGTCATAGGTTTTTAATGTATATTTTAAGCCCTTTTACACTTTTTAGTCAAGTTTTAAATTTATAAAACACGATATTTACTAACACTAAACACACATGTGGGCAAGTGCACCCATCGTTAGCGAAGTATAGTGTTGGTAAGATACCGAGGTCGTCCAAGGACACAAAAGCTTTTAGTACCGGTTTATCCTCAACGTCTAATCAAATCAAAAGTTAGAAAAAGGTTTTTAAATAAGAAAAATAAAACTAACTAAAATGCTGAAAAATAAAAAGTAAAAACAGATAGACAAGATGAATAACTTGGATCCGACTCGTGTGTAGTGTAACCTTTGATTATTTCCGCACTTTTGCACTTTTTAAGAGATTATCTTAGTTATTGTAGTAGGCTCCTCTTTTGAAGGTGACGTTACCCTCAACCCAGTAGTTTGAGTCAGCAAGGATACAATCCTAAAGGGTCGGATTATTGAAAGATAATTAATTAAGTTATTAATGCATAATGTGGTAGGCCCCTCTTTTGAAGGTGACGTTACCCTCGGCTAAGTAGTCTGAGTCAGCAGGGATACAGTCCTAAGTAGCCGGGTTAAAATTTTTATAGTAGCTTACATATGAGGGGATCAAAGAGTTTGGACCCCCGCCATCCAATACTGGTGGGTATTGAAGGAGGTCCTACTAAATTCGACCCAGGTCCTTGCAGGATCTATACACTGAACAAAGGCAAGACTCTTACCAAACCGTTCCCTTAACCCCCGACCAGGTAGCCAACATACCTCCATATAGACAGTGGAGATATGAATGGTGAAAATCTTTTATTTTATATAGACCGTAAAATAATGCCAAGACACAATGAACAAACGATAAGGAAGAATCACCTTCAACATGAGAAATAGTTATTAAAGTCATTAATACATAACCAAATAAAAAGTGCGAAAAGATTAAAAATAAGAAGTATTACACTAGACACTTGTCTTCACCAAGTGATGTAAGAGACTTAGGCAAACATGGCCTTTGATTGTCAAGAACTCTTACGATCAATCTTGGATCCCGAGAGGACTCACACACTCTATGATGGATGATGGATGTTGGTGGTGGATGATGGTGTTTTGATGGTGGTGGAGGGTGGGTGAAGTGTGAGAGAGGTGGTGTGCCAAGGGATGGTTTGCAAATGAGCCAAGCACCCTTATTTATAGCCTAAACAACAGCTCGGGCACAGCCCTGTGTCCATTGGGCACGGCCCCGTGTCCATCCTTCTTCTCTATCTTCATTAATTGCAGTTTGTCTGCATTAGTTGACCACGCCCCCGTGTCCGCTGGGCACGACCCCGTGTGCAGAAGCGTATCTGTACTATCAAGATTTCCCCAGATTCTGCGAATCTTAGAGTTGACCACGGCCCCGTGTCCGCTGGGCACGCCCCCGTGGTGGGTGATAGAAGCTTCTACAACTTTTTCTTTTCTGCAGACACTTGGGCACGCCCCCGTGCTCATTGAGCACGGGGCGTGTTCAGCCTTCTATTCTCTTATTTTTGCTTGGGAAGATGCTGTCGGGGGGTCGGGCATGCCACGTTTATTCCTTTTCTTGTATTTATGTTAGATTTAGCTGCCTTCTTGCTTCTTTTGTTCATTTGAGCTCATTTAATCCTGAAAATACAAAAGGAAGACAAAAACACACTTTTTTCCAACATTAGTACTAAAAAACTTAGTTTTATGCCACAATTGACGTAATTTATATGTTGCATTTTACACATATCAAATACCCCCACACTTGATTCTTTGCTTGTCCTCAAGCAAAACTCTTTATAATGTGGATTTTCACTCCCAAATGGAATGGGTAGAAGAGAAGGTTTTTGGGCTTGTCATAGAGTGTCGGGATTTCCAAGATTCTTTATTAAGTTTTATTTTTATTTATTTACAATCCTATTCGTCATGATTTATTTAAAACATTACATAAGATAAATTACTTATTAGGGCATAACATGCCTTTTTAAAATTCCACTTATATACAAGTTCACATACCTCACGGGGTTCACTCAACACTCGGCCGAAAATGTTTTTTAGTGAATCACTCGAGAGCGGCATGGAACTTTACTCCTACCATAAGCTTGCCAAGCAATCAATCCTCCTCCTTTTTAACTATACACCTTTGTAAATATCAAGAGGACTTTTGGGGTGAAGGGTTAGGCTTGGGTTAAAGGTAGGTGGTTGGGTTAGTGGTTAGTAGAAAAGGGCGAAAGGCGTAAAAAGCATCGGTTTTTTTTATGAGACTTTTTATTTTTCATAACTTTTTATTTTGATGAAGAAATTCTTCAAACAAATTTGTTTTTTGATAAACTTGTTTGTTTATTTTTGGCTTCATCATCCTCATTTTTTTTTCAACATAAGAAAGTCATAAGAAAAACCGAGCTTGTTACTAAAACAAAGGGTTTAAAATAAAAAAGTTTTGGTGGGTAAAAGGGTGTTTGTTTTGGGTTAAGAAATGAAAAGGTTTAGGCTCAAAGGGTTAAATAGGGGGATTTTGGGTAGGTGGTAAAAAAGAAAAATAATGGTGTAGAAATAAAAAGGGCTAGTCCTAATGCCTCCATCATTTACTTACTCGGGTTTAAGTTGGTAAGGACCGGGAATGTATTGCCGTGGTAAGTTCTAGAGTCGTAAGAACCAAGCGGCTATTCACACAAGAAATGAAAAATGAGTAATTAGTTTAAAGATATGTATTTGTATGCTCAATAAAGGATCAAAACTCCCTTTTTGTGGGAATGGGTTTTTATGTGATCAAGTATATATAATCAAATTTTAACTAAACTTGTCATGCCGTTTCATAATTTTCTTATGTTGGTTCTTTTTATCACGACGCTATCAGTTGTAAATTTGTAAAAATATAACCTTTTTAGAACTTGAAATTCCCAAATTAAACCTAGACAAGTAAAAAAAATGAAAAACTTTTGAAAAAAATTTGGGGTGATTAGTGGTTCCAATAGAGTTTTGTGTAAGGCTTGTGATTATGACTATCAAGATTCAAGGTTTTAGCATCCCCCCCCCACACTTAAATTACACATTGTCCTCAATGTGTCCCAAAAATAAGATTTTAGGTTGATTGAATGTGTAAAAAGGTGTGAAAAAGCAAAAACTTATGTTACTGGGCGTCTGGACATGGCCCCATGCTCGTTGAGCATGACCCCGTGTTCAGAGTGCCAGTAACCAAGATTTACAGAAGGTGGGAACGGGGGCGTGTCGGCTGGACACGACCCCGTGTCTGGGTAAAATATGCAGGGATAAACAAACAGTAGGTCTGGGGTAGTGGGCACGGGGGCGTGTCGGCTGGACACGACCCCGTGTAGACAGTCTGCAAAGGGTGAAAAATAGGTTTCTAGCTTCGGTTTTCCTGTTCCGGCTTTAGTAGTACTAATGTTTAGTACTCTAAGCCTCGTATGTACCTGTTTCATCAATAAACACTACACCAAACCATAGCAAACATCCTAAATTACCATCGTTCAAACATCCACGTCACAAGGTTAAAAAGTAAAATAATGCAGAAAGTAAAAAGAGTTAAAGGAAAGTAAATTGTTCAACACACGGCATGCAGGCCGGAAATTTTTCATGAGACAAGGGATTAACCTGTGGACCTCCAACCATGAACCTCTACCTTCGCTCCTCCCGCTTAGTCCATGTCCTCGTCATCATCATCATTGTCACCACCATCTCCTCCGTGCCCCGCCATGTACTCCCGGATGTTCCCAATGTCATCCTGTATGTTGGATATATTTCTCTCTATTGCTCTGACCCGGGTGTACGTGTTGCTGGTAGGTTGTAGGTGTTCCCGGTGCACATGAGGTTTTCCTGCATTAAATCATGTAAACTTTGAAAATTAGGAAAACCACCTCCTTGTGAGGAGGATTGGCACGGATCACTGTGGGGCTGGTATTGGTGTTGAGGAGGATGTTCGAAGTGTGGTGCGTGGAGGACGAGTGCCTCTTGCGGGTTCCATGAATGCCCCTAGACTCTTTGGAAGCTAACCATCCCGTCTTCGGCTTCATAAATCAAATTCATGGAACGGCAGATGTGTATGTCCACTCTTCCCGACCATGGGCTCTTTTTGAAAGATCTGGGCATGTTCACAAAATGCTTGAAGAGACGGTATATCCACCCCCCGAAGAAGATAGGGGTTGGTGGAGTAGTAAGCCGGTTCCATTGCATGTTTCAGAGCAGGAGGTATGGAACATCAAGGTTTCTGTAGTTGTGAATGCAATGAAGGACCACCAGATCTCTCTACCCTACAACGCCACTGCTATCGTGCCTTTGGCTAAGAGAGTAAGTGAGGACCCTATGGATGTAGCGGTAAAGAGGGTCCCTCAACTTAGTGCCCTTAGTGCTACTTGGGTTGTAGATTCTATCTCCTATTTGAGCCCAAGCGGCTTGGCGTTCGTTTTCTGATAGTTCACGTAACCCTCTGGTGTTCTCTTCATTACCCGCATCTTCCTCCGCATACAACCCAACTATCGACCCAAACTGTGCCATCGAGATAGAGTACGTAGTCCCTCCACATCTGAATTCTACCGCATCATTATCAAATGGGTCGGATCTTGAATTGAACACGAATGTGCTATAGAATTCCAAATTATACTCGTGGACTGAGCGAAGTCGAGTGGTTAGGGTGGCTCTTAGTGGGCCGGTGACTAGGTTGTTAAACTGGTCAAGCTGGTTCACCATAGCTAAAAGATCCATGCATACTTGTCTTGGGTATTCTTCCGATCTGGTTCGAAGCACATCGTATCTTGCTTTAGCATCCAACTCATTTGCATTGAACCGTGTGAACTTCTTCGACTTCTGAAAGGAAACACCAAACAATTAGCATGAAAATTTTAAATTTTCAGAGAAAACTGAAAACAGTCGGCTGAACACGACCCCGTGTTCAGCGGACACGCCCCATGTTGGTCAGAAAATAGCTGGACACGCCCCCGTGCTTAGCGAGCACGACCCCGTGTCCAGACGTCTGTTTCCCAAAAATCACATTTTTTGACCCGGTCCCGAAAACTTGAAAATTTTTGGTCTAGTAGGTGCGGTTTCCCCCGAAAATGAAACCCCAATTGCCGTTTTTCCCAAAACAAACCATTTACCCCTTCGATTTTATCTTTTTCGGTTCAAAAACAAGGGTTTGGGGTTTTTGTGAGAAATAGGGCAAATCTATGAACAATACAAGTGGATTTACTTCCTATAACATGAATCTAAACTAATGCTAACAATTTTATGCAAAAATTTGAGGTTCGATCCGGATGAAGTTCAAGAACCCTAGATTTTTCCCTAAATTTTTTATGTTTTAACTACATGCAAATGCTTAATCTAACTACTAATGATGATAGAATCATACGTTGATGTTGTTAGAAGTAGATGAGACGTTGAAATCTTGCAGAAAATCGCCTGAACCAGAGTGTTTTTGGGGAAACGGGGCGTGTGGAAATGAAGAAACCGTTTGGAAAAGGGGTTTTATCCCGACAGTTGCACGGACACGGCCCCGTGCCGGGTGAAATTATTATTATTTTTTATTTTTTAGTGCTCGTGTGAGTGCCCTTGTTTCCCAAAAACTCGGTTAGAAGACTTACCGATTTATAAGTCAACCCGTTTGTTCGTAACTTACCAGGTATGATGTTGATGCTTTTATTCTTCGACCGTTTGAAGCGAGATTTCTTCCTCCTCATCCTCAATGAATCCTTGATAGAGCTTCAGCCATTGGCCATTGACTTTGAATGGAATGCCATTACGAGATATAATTTCTACTGCACCGTGTGGGAAAATATGGGTGATGGCAAAAGGTCCTGACCACCTAGACTTTAATTTACCAGGAAACAATTGAAGTCGTGAATTAAACAATAGAACTTGATCTCCTACTCGAAATTCATTTGGTTTTATGTGTTTGTCGTGCAAATTTTTCATTATTTCCTTATAAATTTCAGAGTTTGAGTATGCATAATTCCTTAATTCGTCTAATTCATTTAATTGACAAAATCGATTTTTACCGGCAAATTCTAAATCAAGGTTTACATTTTTAATTGCCCAGTAAGCCTTGTGGGCTATTTCTATTGGCAAATGACAACTTTTTCCATAGACGAGCTTATATGGGGTTGTACCTATTGTTGTTTTATAAGCAGTTCGAAAAGCCCATAAAGCATCATCTAATTTATCGGCCCATTCTTTTTTATTTAACCCTACGGTTTTTTCAAGTATTCTTTTTTAAACCTCTATTAGTCACTTTGGCTTGTCCGTTTGTTTGAGGGTGATATGCTGTCGAGACCCAGTGATAGACCCCATATCTTGCTAAAAAAAATTCAAGTTGATGATTACAAAAATGGGTACCTCTGTCACTTATTAATGCTTTAGGTGTTCCAAAACGAGAGAATAATTTTTTCAGAAATCTTGCCACGACTCTTCCATCATTTGTTGGAAGTACCTCGGACTCGGCCCATTTAGACAAGTAATCTACAGCCACAAGTATATATTTGTTTCCTTTTGACGGTGGGAAAGGTCCCATAAAGTCGAGTCCCCACACATTAAAGATCTCACAAACAAGAATGCCATTTTGTGGCATTTCGTTTTTGGAAGAAATATTACATGTTCTTTGGCAAGCGTCACATGTCTTGACAAGACTTTGGGCATCTTTGTAAATGTTTGGCCAATAAAATCCTGAATCAAATACCTTTTGTTCGGTACTAGTGGCACCATGATGTCCTCCGTATGGACCTTCATGACAATGGCGGAGAATTCTTCTTGCCTCGCTACCATGTACGCATCGTCGGATGAGTTGGTCGGCACACATTTTGAAAAGATAAAGATCTTCCTAAAAATAATGTCTTACATTAGCAACGAATTCTTTCTTTGATGATGTGGCCAACCTTTTGCGACTACACCGCTAGCTAGGTAGTTAGCATAGTCGGCGTACCATGGCTCTTCTCTGTATTCCACCATTTCTCGGGACTCCGTTGGAAATTTTTCGTTGATTTGTTCATCCCTGGTTGCCTACAAAGCTGGGTCTTCTAAGCGTGAAAGATGATCCGCTGCATTGTTTTCTGCTCCTCTTTTGTCTTTGATTTCAATATCAAACTCTTGGAGGAGTAGAATCCAGCGAATCAAACGTGGTTTAGCATCCTGTTTCTTGAAGAGATATCAAATGGCTGCATGATCTGTATAGACTATTGTTTTAGAAAGAACAAGATAAGAATGAAATTTATCAAAAGCAAATACCACAGCTAGTAATTCTTTTTCAGTTGTTGTGTAATTTTCTTGTGCATCGTTAAGTGTTTTACTAGCATAATAAATTGGGTGAAAATGCTTCTCTTTTCTTTGTCCCAAGACAACTCCAACTGCAAAGTCACTTGCATCACACATGATTTCGAAAGGAAATTTCCAATCAGGCGCTATCATGATAGGTGCATTGACAAGCATTTCCTTTAGGGTTAGTAATGCTTGATTGCATTCATTGTCAAAGATGAACGGGGCATCCTTTTCAAGTAATTTTGTTAGAGGACTTGAGATTTTTGAAAAGTCTTTGATAAACCACCTATAAAATCCGGCATACCCTAAGAAACTTCTGATAGCTCTAACGGAGGATGGGGGTGGTAATCGAGAAATAGTGTCTATTTTGGCTCGATCAACCTCCATTCCTTCGCCTGAGATTTTGTGACCGAGTACTATTCTCTCCGTTACTATGAAATGGCATTTTTCCCAGTTAACGGCGAGGTTAGTTTCCTCACATCGGGATAGCATTCGTTCAAGGTTATCGAGACATTGGTCGTATGAGTCCCCAAAGATAGAAAAGTCGTCCATGAAGACTTCCATTGTCTTTTCTATCATGTCATGGAAGATGGCTACCATGCAACGTTGAAAGGTTGCGGGGGCATTACATAGACCGAATGGCATGCGTCGATAAGCAAAAGTTCCATAAGGACATGTGAAGGTTGTCTTTTCTTGATCTTCGGGTGCTATCGGGATTTGAAAGTAACCTAAAAACCATCCAAGAAACAATAAAGTTTATGACCGGATAATCTTTCTAACATTTGATCAATGAAGGGCAAAGGAAAGTGATCTTTCCTTGTTGCTTCATTTAATCGTCTATAATCTATACATACTCTCCATCCTGTGACGGTTCTCGTTGGTATTAATTCATTCTTTTCGTTAGTTATTACCGTCATACCTCCTTTCTTTGGAACTACTTGAACAGGACTTACCCAAGGACTATCGGAGATAGGATAAATAAGTCTGGCGTGAAGTAGTTTGATGACTTCGCTTTTAACCATTTCTTGTACATTTGGATTTACTCGACGTTGTGGTTGTATTACCGACTTGTAGTCATCGTTCATTAAAATTTTGTGTGTGCACATGGAAGGACTTATTCCTTTAATATCTACCAGCTTCCAAGCGATCGCATTTTTGTGTTTTTTGAAAAGTTTAATTAGTTTTTCTTTTTCTAAACTACCTTATTTAGACGAAATAATTACAGGTGATCTACCATCTTTGTCTAGAAAAGCATATTCCAAACCTTTCGGAAGTTCTTTGAGCTCAAGCGGTGGGTCTTTAGGAGACTCCTTATTTTCTTGCTCATTTTGATCAAGAACTTTGAAAGTTTATTCTATGGCGACCTCTTCTTCAACAAAGTGGTCAATCTTTTCACTTGTATCGGGTGGTTCATCTTCATCTTCAATTAGGGGGTCATTATTGCCGAAAGGATATTTCATTGAACGCTCAATATTGATGCTTCTTTTAAATGCCCCTAATTGAATTGATAGATAAGCTTCGTGGGTTTTTACAAAAGGTCGTCCCAACACTAGAGGAGCGTCATCGAGGATGACAAAGTCGGTTGGGATTACCATTTGATTTGTTTGAACCAAGACATCCTCAACTATACCGATTGATTTTATTACTTTCAGATTGGATAGAAAAATGGGTATTTGAAGTGGAGAAAAATCACTAGTGCTTAATTTTTTGAAAATGTAGTTGGGCATTATGTTAAGGCAAAGATTTTTATCAATTGTGACATTACTAATAAATGAATTTTGAAAAAAACATGGAACCGGTGTAATGTTGATTTCAAATGGGTCTTCTTTCATTAGCGAGGTTTGATCATTTGTTAACTTAATCTTACCGTTTCGTCAATTTTAGTGTTAGTGTTTAACTCTTTTAAAAACTTAGCATGAGTGGGCACTAAACAATGATTTTCAAAGGAAGGTGACAAGAGATTAATTTCTTCAAAATTAGACTCTTCTTGAATTTTAACGTTGTCGGACTCACCTTTTTCGTTGTTTAACTCATGTGTCGGTTTTTTATTTATTTGTTCTTCCATTTTTACACTTTCAACTATCTCTTTTGTATTTAATTCCTCTCTTGCGCGGGACTCCTCTTCCCTTGCGTGAGATTCCTTTATGTAACGCTCGATAGTTTTAAGGTGTTCTAATCTCCTATCAGTCACGTCGGCGATAGAGTAAGGATCGGGATTTTCAAAGCTTGAATCCGGATGTTCGATCCTTTGTTCCTCATAAGACCCATATGAAGTAGATGGTTCACACCATTGTCCTTCATTGTAAGTATATGATGGATAAGGGTCGTAATTTTGTTCTTCATAATACTCATATGAGGTGGGTTGTTCACGCCATGGTTCCTCATAATAAGCATACGAAGGTGGTGTCTCATATCTTGGTTCTTCAAAGTATGAGTATGAAGGCTCATACCTTGGTTCATCAAAATATGAGAATGAGGGAAAAGGTTCATACCTTTGGTCTCCATAGGATGTGTATGAAGTTGATGGCTCGTACCTGGGCTCCTGAAAGTAGGTGTATAAAGTGGATGGTTGAAATAAGTCACAATATTGTACCGAGTGAGTGTTACCGCAATTGGTGCAACAATCTTCCCTATAATCATCCTCCTCATAGGTGTAGTTGTAGCCTCCTGAGTATTGATCCATAAGAATCACTCAGCAGACCACAACAGAGTCTCGAGACCAGAAAACAAAAACAAAGACGGAAACAGAGGCTGGACACGGCCCCGTGTTCAGTGGACGCGGCCCCATGTTCAGGATCTGTATCTTGGCGTTTGAATTAAAGTTACTGGTTTCGTTGAGCACGGGGCGTGTTCAGTGGACACGGCCCCGTGTTCAGGCTCTGTATCTGGGTGTTTTATGAAAAATATGCAGCACGGCCCGTGTTCAGTGAGCACGACCCGGGTTCAATCTACTGTAAATGCAAAACTAAACTCAAATGAAGAAAAATGTGCGCGCGTTTCGAAAAGGTTTTGAAAAACTGATTAGGCCGTCGATTTTAAGCTTTCTTAAAATCCTTGTGTCCCCGACAACGGCGCCAAAAACTTGAAGCGTGTGAAGTGTCGTAGGTTTTTAATGTATATTTTAAGCCCTTTTACACTTTTTAGTCAACTTTTAAAATTTATAAAACACAATATTTACTAACACTAAACACACATATGGGTAAGTGCACCCATCGTTAGCGTAGTATAGTGTTGGTAAGATACCGAGGTCGTCCAAGGACACAAGAGCTTTTAGTACCGGTTTATCCTCAACGTCTAATCAAATCAAAAGTTAGAAAAAGGTTTTTAAATAAGAAAAATAAAACTAACTAAAATGCTGAAAAATAAAAAGTAAAAACAGATAGACAAGATGAATCTCTTAGATCCGACTCGCGTGTAGTGTAACCTTTGATTATTTCCGCACTTTTGCACATTTTAAAAGATTATCTTAGTTATTGTAGTAGGCCCCTCTTTTGAAGGTGACGTTACCCTCAACCCAGTAGTTTGAGTCAGCAAGGATACAATCCTAAAGGGTCGGATTATTGAAAGATAATTAGTTAAGTTATTAATGCATAATGTGGTAGGCCCTTCTTTTGAAGGTGAAATTACCCTCGGCTAAGTAGTCTGCGTCAGCAGGGATACAGTCCTAAGTAGCAGGGTTAAAGTTTTAATAGTAGCCTTGTTGGTGCATATGTCTGTCGACTTCGTCTTGTATCGAGTCTTGTTTAAGGTTGATTAGATCAGGGCACGAAATACGAGAAATAGGTGTGATGGACCATTTCGCACGAAATGGGTATTAACCATTTCACACGAAATGAAGTTGCCATTTCGTACGAAATGACATGAGTCATTTCGTGTGAACTGTTTCGTGCGGAATGGTGTGTCTATAAATAGTGCCTTGTTCAAAATCATTTATAAGATTCTGATTCCGGTAGCGCAGCTCTGCCGAAGTGTCTCCAGCATTGTAAAACGATCTGATATCAATACAGAGACAGTTTAAAGTGAATCTACGCGCATATTAGCTGAAATAAATCCGATACGTTTGTTTCCGCCACTCGTATTGGCTAGTACTCTTCTGAGCGACTCGTTTTGGTCGTGCAAACAATCCTACAAGTGGTATCAGAGCTCAAGAGGAAGAGTTCTTACCATTGCGGCTGAAAATTCTAATTTCTACACCTTCTTTTCAAAATTAACTAAGTTTTCACGGATAAAATGGCTTGATTTTGAAATATAACGTGCGAAACTGTGATTTAACAAACCCTTGAAAGACTCAGACCTTAATTCGAAGTAAAACTTGATCAATTTGTTCAAAAACTGTCCGAAAGGGTGACATCATCACCATTTCGAACGAATTGATATCATTTTGTTTGAACTTGCATCCATTTCGCACAAGATCAACTTGTCATTTCGCATGAAATAGCCTCTATTTCGCACCTGAATTCCATTTCGTTTGAAAGCTTATCATTTCGTACGAAATCATCCATTTCGTTTGAAATAGGTCCATTTCGCTTGAAGAGCCATTCCGCACCAAGAGTTCAGTTCGTTTGAAAAGCATTTCGTTTGAAGAAATCCATTTCCTTTGAAAGTTTGTATTTGTGATATTTTGGATACCGAATCATGGACAACGAGTTCTACAACGCGTTTGCTAGTCCGATTACTATTACTCAGAACACGATGCTAGAAAATGAAACGGGTACCACGCAAAAATCGCCTAAGCTTATGAGTATTGAGGAATATAGTGGATGGGCCGAACGGTTTAAAAATTGGGTTCAAGCATATTACCTAGATGCATGGGATTATACTGAATTTCGATATATTAGACCGGTTAATGACAACGGACAGAAAGTTGGCATTAGAGATCTAGATGTTGATGAGAAAAAGAAATACAAAAATGAAAAGTTGATGGTTAGTCTCTTGCAGCAAGCTATAAAGGATGAAATCTTGATCTTACTACAACACAACGGTAGTGCACAATCAATATGGAAAGAACTGAAAACGAAATTTGTTGGGAGTAAAGAGATGATCAAGAACATAAACGTCGCTTATGAAGAAAGAATTTGATATATTTTGTGGATTAAGAAATGAAAGCACCAAGCAGATTATAGAAAGATACTGCAATTTGGTGAAGAATATGAAAAGATTGAGCATCAATAAAGATAAAGAAGAATTGATTGAAAAGTTGGCCGATGCGTTGCCACATGATGTTTGGGGGACGTATCTTATGATGTTGAAAAATAAACCTGAATTTGACAATCTAATGCTGAGTGATTTTATTGAACAACTCGAAGCTCAAGAGATGGAACAAAGAAAGATAGCGAGAATGAAGAATTATGATGGTGAACAAGACATTGGTCTGTATTACAAAGGAGGTGTTAGTGACAAGCCCAACATTGCACCAAAGATCGAAACTACTTTCAATGCTAAAAGTTCTTCTGAAAGTTCATCTCAAGGATCAAGTAGCAAAACGGGATTTTCTTCATATCCATCGTTTGATCCAAATTTTTCAGCATCAAAGAGTGGCAAAATTCTGCAATGCAACATTGCACTAAATCTTGAGACTGATCAAAATTATTCTGAAGAAGTAGCCAAAAGTCATAAGTCTTTGTTGGTGACTGTGTTAGAGTCTTATGGGAGTTTAGTTGCAGGAAGGATCGGAAATACAATGTTGACAAAAGAGGATTACGATCAGATCGATGCTGAGGAGATGGAGTTAATGGATATAAAGTGGTGTTTAGCGAGCGTGTTGAGAAGAGCTGAAAAGTTTAAACAGATTACGGGAAGAGATGATTTCCGTGATGCTAATGTTTCTACTTTAGGATTTGATAAATCTAAAGTTACTTGTTTTCGTTGCAGGGAAAAAGGGCATTTCAAGAGAGAATACACAAACCGCGAAGCAAGTGGAGCTCAAAATCCTTTCAACAATATTGATTATTATCGGAATGCGATTTATCATCAAGTTGCTCAACATCCATATCAACAACAACCACAAAATGCTCATGCTAGGAAGGAGATTGAAGAATCAAAGAAAGATTATCTTGCTAATCAAGATGATGGAAGGTCGTCTAAAGGATTCAGTTGCGATAAATATATTTCAGCTGAAAGTAGAGCATGTCTGACAGATCAAGATGATGAAAGACTTCCAAAAGATTTCAGTTGGGATGATTTTGATCCTAACAGAACAGCAGATCATAAAGCTTTTGTTGCTCAAAAAATTGAAGATGATGAAGATGATTATTGGGCAAATAGTATGAAAGAGCATTTAAAATATCTAGCCGAAAAAGTTGCCGAGAGAGATGCTGAAAGGGCTCGAATGGCAAAGAAGAAGGTTGAAAAACAAGATGATCATGATGATAATTATTCATATGAGGCAGAAATAATGAAAGAGCTTTTAAAGTTTCAAGCTGAGAGAGACGAAGAAAGAAGGAAAGGTAAGAAAGATGAAGAAGAAGTTCGAGTGATAAAGCAGAAAGAAATTCCAGTTTTCAAGATTAAAAAGGAAGCTGTTGCTGAAAAGGTGTCTGAGAATTGTGAAAATTGTGAGACAATAAAAAAGCAAAACAATGAGTTGATTCACAACATGAACAGACTAAAAGAATCGTATGGTGTCTTAAACAAAGCCATGAATCAATACAATCAGTCAAGCAGTGAACAAGCTACAGCCATGAAGACACTCAATGGAGCATACATGATAAAACAGGTCAATTATTACATTGATATGTATGCTGAGCTTGAACAGAAGTTGGAAACTCAGAGAATCGAAACTGAGAGAGTAAACAAATTATTGAAAAGTTACTCATGTTCTTCTTATGTGATTGACAGGATTTATCCCACAGTTGAAGGCATGAAGGCATTTGAAAAAGAATCATCTGAAGAAAAGAATTCTGAAACAAAAGAGGATACTGAAGTGAAGATTTCTGGTAAGAAACAAAGTTTTGGCTATAACAAGTGTCCTCCCCTGCTTGAAAATGGATATTATCCACGAAATCCAAATTCAGAAAGAGTCAAAAAGGCAACCAATTTACAGTGGGAATCTGAGCCTTCAGATAACTTGCCAGACTACATTGATGTCACTTTTACATAACCCGACACTGATCATGACTCCGAGTTAATAAAGAAAGTGGTTGATCAGGTGTTGGATAAAGATGAAATAGAGGAGTCAAAGTCTGAGTCCGACACTTGTAGTCCAACAGTCAAAAAGGGCAAACGGGTTTATAATAAAGATTTTCTATTATCGCAAAATAATTTGAATGAACAAACATTCAAAGTAGCATATACTTTGAATGATTCTGACAAATTATATTCTGATGAAGAATTTCCAATAAGAGGTGTTAAAACTGAAATGATTAAAAAGGTTTTCAAACTAACAGAAATCAATATTTCTGAAATAAAAGATGTAAATCTTTCTGAAAAACCAAAAACTTACACCTCAAGTGTCACACCCCGACCACGTAGAACATACAAAATGTGGCGGAAATATCGGGGAGTGTTGTAACAGAATTAATTGTTTCAAATCCATGGCAATTGAAGTTTCGTTTTATTGATTAAAAGTGTTACTATGCCTTAACAAACAAAGAAATACAACATAATTAACTAGTCTTGCATCTTTTATTGTCACTAAAGCCCAAGTCTGTCTATGTGTATCTTGAACATCTTATGCAACAGCTCCTGAAAAACACATGTGAAAATAGGTACGTCAGCATAAAAATACCTGTGAGATACATAGGTTTTGTGAAAATAAGATTCATGACTTATGTTTGAGAAAATGTTTAGTCATGAACCTTGTTATTTGCTTTGTCTTTTAAATCATTTGAAAAACGATAAGATCAGATGATAAGTATAAATCAATGTAAGGTTAAATGAATAACCAAGTAAAATGTGTTTGCATAAGATAAGTTGTTTATAAATCAATGTCTTGTGAAAAGTATGTTATTTGTATGAAATGTTCTATGTCTCAAACTGAAATGATTCAAATAACGTTACGACATGTAATACCATACAAACACTTGTATATAGGAAGTACCAGCGGCGTATCCACCATGCTTGTATCATATTACACACGCATCGTTACTTAATCACTTAATCAAACCAAACCAAACAATGTAAAATGTTCATGTCAAGATGTAAATCATGTCAAAATGTCTATGTCAAATATCCAAGTCAAATGTCTATGTCATATATCCATGTCAAATGTCTATGTTTAAACCAATAGTCAAAAGTCCTTGTATAAACCATGTCAAATGTTGATAGTCCAAAAGTAGTCAAGTAATGTATAACCAAAATGATATGTATGGTAAGTAAAATTTAGACTACTTAACCCATAAGTAAAAATGAACAAAACAAAGTATTGAAGTAAAACTTGGTTTAAATCAAAGTTATGTTTTGTAGAATAATGCATGATACATTGATACAAACATTTATGTGGTAAGTTAACGCATACATTCAAGCCTTGAGACAGTCGGATAACCCTTTCAGTCAAGGTTATCAAAAGAATTGTATTCGGATTCAGTCATTCCTTACATCCAAACAAACCCGGGATGTCAGGAATGGGATTTGTCAAGTCCTATGGTACCACTACTTACTCCCGAGCGGCGTAGCAAATGTTAATGAACGTAATAAAGACCCGTTTGTGCAAACCAAATGTTATAGCAGTCGTATACATGTCATATGAAAACAATGTACTAAGTATGCTAAGTTAACATACAAAGCAGAAAAGTCATGTAAATCAATGTGCTTAGCATGTTATCAGTCAACATACATAGCAGAAAAGTCATGTAAATCAATGTGCTTAGCATGTTATCAGTCAACATACATAGCAGAAAAGTAATGAAATCATGTACTATAACGTACTAACAAACATAGTCGGTATATGATATGAAAACAGGAAAGCATGAAAGTAACAAGTAGGCACATGTGTTCCACCCCAAAACAGTTTGGAAAACAGTAAAAGAGGGGTCTATGTACTCACTTGAGAATGCTCAGAAGTCCTTGAGTAACAACCAAACAATGCTAGAGATCGCGGATATCAAACGGCACCTAATATAGGTAACTATGTTAATTAACCGGACCTAGATCGGAAGATCGGGTAGCATTAGGGTTTGTAAACCAAACGAGTGTAGAGACTCGTGTGATATGGTTTAACAAAGCCTACATACTAAGTGAAACCTAACATAACTGCCTACGACCCGTTTAGATAGCTTATGCTACTTTAACGCGTCGTTCGCGTGAAACGCGTTCGGACCGCCTAACTAGCCCTATGACAAGTGTTATATGCCTAAACATGTTACATAATCAGTTATGTGACAAAAGTTTAGGTTACATATGCTTAATTACCAATTATACATGAAAAGGGTATTCTGGTAATTTACCTAAGGCATATAAACTACCTATCATACAACTACTTAAACGATGTGACCATAGGGTATAACCTCGGAAGGTTATGCCCTATACTAGGGTCACCTAATGTATTTGGTCGGATCCTAATGATCGACCAAACTGGGTCGGGTTCGAAGGTATAGGCGATTTATCAGATCGCCTACCCTACGACCCTAGACAACGTGGTAATCAGTGGGCATAGTCCCAAGGGACTATGACCAACGTGATTACACTCACGTTGCGAAGTTCAACCGAACTTCGCATTGACCATTACTGGTCAACGCTGAAAGTCAAACAAAGTTTGACTTTCTGACTCGAAAAGCAGTAAAATAAGGAAAAGAACGAAAGAATACTTACGAAGGGTCCCCGAATGCTAAACTCGATTCGAAAATCTCAGGTATGAAACTAATGTTTCAACTTAGAGTTTCTCAAATCAAATTTCTAGTAATTTTTGCAAATGGGTGATGGGGTATTTATAGTTTTCGGTGAACCGTTGAGATCGATTCTTGGAAAAGGGGAAAAGATCTAGTCCGTACACTTGTCGGAATGTTATGGAAGCTTAATTCCATCCTTATCTAGTGACTAAGCAAGTGAAAACATGTGGAGGATAATTAATCAGCTGCAACTTGTGTTTAAAACACTTAATCTGGTCAGATCATGCAGTCGCGTAGCGCTAGTGCCAAGGCATTATGCAGTCGCGCTACGCTAGCACCCCCTGTTTCAGAAATGTTTCAAAAGTGGCAGATTTGGTCCCTGCACGTGTTTTAAGGCATTTTCGACATTTCCAAGGCCCGTAAAGCCATCTTTAAGGCCCTAAAATGTTGCCTAAACATTGTGGACATGAAACATGTTCAAAAATATGTCGGAGGATGGTTCGTTTGGTCGTACGAACGCGATGTTCGCTTAATTACGACGGAATGCGCATAAACGCGAAAAACGATCCAAATGACGAAACGAATGGATTTTTCTTAAGGCGAACACTAAAATATAATGTAGTCATGCTTACATAAATTTTTGGATGTCCAGATGTATTCAGAACGTAAGTTATGCGCGAAAATGCAAACTTGTGCACTTTTTGACACTTTTAGTCCCTGAATGTCCCAAAAGTTTATTTTAGCACACCGAACCCCTCAAAGCCTATTTCTAAGCTATGTCAAGGATATTTAAGGTGTGTTTAACTTATGGTTATGTTCCGGAATGTTCGTTACATTTCAAATTGACATACTTTCGCAGTTTGTCATATTTAGTCCCTGTAAACGAATTAACTTGTTTTTGCCATACCAAACCTTCCAAAACTTATATCTAAGTTATGTAAAGGTTATTTTAGGTATGTTAAACCTATTTCACTATTCCGGAGTGTTTGTTGCATTAAACTGGTTATATTTACGCATTGGTGCGCGTATAACCTTCCAGAAAGTGAATTTAGAGTTTGGAATTGAACGAGAATTGATATGTGCAAAATGATACACATATTTTTACAAATCCCAAGTATGAAATATAATATTTCATTGGTTCGGTATTTGTTTGATGGCCGTGGAGGCACAGGTGTTACAGTCTCCCCTACTTTAGGAAATTTCGTCCCGAAATTTATTTAGAGGAAACTTGTGAGAGTTTAAAACATGAAGTCGAAAAGATCAAACAACATTGGTTAGGGTTCTTGAACTTCTAGTAACCTTAATAACATTATGTTTGCAATGTAAGAGGGACACTTATATACAAGTATATGAAGCGTCATTGGTGCGTCCACCATACCTCCATTACATCGTCCTCATTTTGTTATTGTTGTCACTATCGGTTCTTTCACATAATAAATCTTACTGGATTTCTGTGCACTAAATTTCATAATTATGTGCGCATACATAATTAGAGAATTCCTTGCACAATTCACACAGTCTATTTTATAATGTGTAGGGTAAAACCAAATGAAAAATCCTGTGATGAGCGTGACTTAGACCGCCATAGAGTCCTTTAGACTAAATCAATAAATGATTTAAATAGACTTTCAAGGAGTCTGTTCAGCTACATCACTAGATGTCATTTTTTTTAACCAAATTGTGAATCAATCTTTTTGACTAGACCACTTAAGGGTCTCCTATAAAACATGGAGTGGTACTATATAATCGAAGGGTCTTAACTATTACATAGAAGCCCATTTAAGGATTAAAGGTAGTACCTTTTGAATATCCTGCTACGAATCCCTCATATGAAGATATGAAAGATCCTGCAAGGATTTGGATAAAGAATATCCAGAGTATTAAAAACACCAAAAATGCATAAAAGAAAACATAAGATGAGTAAACACATAGTCACATAACCACAAAATTGTTTGTTAATTTGTCTTGTAAATTGCGTATATGCATTTAAAGCACACTAGAAATCCATTCCGTGGATTTCATTTGGTACTTTAAACGTTACCAAGAATCCAACTATAAAGATAGGAAGATTCAAAAAGAAAATTCGATTTCGATAATTAGGAACCGAAGTGTTCGAATTTAGGTACATAAGGAATCCAATTAAGGACTCTGATTTGAATGATAATCATCCACAAGGATCTAATTGTAAAGATAAAAAGATCCCATATGAATTTTTGAAGTTGAAGATGTTTTGAAACCTTGCACTGGATGTGCTTAGGTCAAAACATGATGTAAAATGCTTATGAAGTTGAGATGCTTGATATGTCAAGGCGACATATGAAGCAGAATTTTGAAGGTTAAGTCAATGTATGAGGAAAATATTTTTGAAAACTGTGCATGGGGTTCTATTAAGAGAAATGTGTTTAACGTTTTTTGAAACCTTATATATATAATACTTTTGAAATCATAAAGTAGGTGTATTAGGTAGATATATTTACAAAAAATGTTTTAAAATCATGCGAGATGAATTTTGAAATTATGTATAAGGTTTTTGAAAGACATGAATGATGCTTTTCGAAATCATGCACTTGATCAGAAAATGTATTGTGTTAATATTATCTCCAGACTATATGAAATATTTTGAAATTAGAAAGGTTGGTTTTGATAACATGGCCAATGTTTTTGAAATAACATAGACTATGTATCTAGAAAAATTGTTTTCAAACTATATGGAATGTTTTGAGATCATGAAGATTGTGTTGAAATACTTGTACTGGGTATGTTGAAAAAAATAAAAACGTAATGGGTATGAGATTTGAAAATATCCTTAGTTATCCAACCAAGGATTTAAAGGTACTGATGTGCAAAAAGCACGATTACTCATAATTTCACTTTATTTCCTGTACTTCGTTTCTTAGAATGAAACGAGTACTTAGAACTTTCGAGGAAATTATGAGCGATCACTTGAAAGAGAGAATCACAAGAGTAGTTTGTAAGGAACATAGTTCCTTAATGCAGGTATCATAGGAAAATCATACACACAAGTAATTATACTTGTATATCAGATTTTGTGAACAACGATTTATTTATGAACACAACAGATTGTTTCACATTACAAGAAAACAAAAGAAACAAAAGCATAAGACAGCAACATCTTATACTCAGCCAACTGCTCATCCGTGGGTCAGATTTGCATTAGCAAGCTTTGGGCAATCCCTTTGGAAATGGCCCATCTCGCCACAGTTGTAGCAAGACCCTCGTGAGAAACGAGCTTGAGCAGGATGTCGCCAGCTTGATTTGGTACAGCTGCAGTTGGGCAAACCCTTGTTGTATGACCTATAAGTCCACAAATCCGACATTTGCGGCACCTCACACTAGGGTGATGATGAAGGTTACATTGGTTGCACAAGGTGTCACACCCCGACCACGTGGAACATACAAAACGTGGCGGAAATGTCGGGGAGTGTTGTAACAGAATTAATTGTTTCAAATCCATGGCAATTGAAGTTTCGCTTTATTGATAAAAAGTGTTACAATGTCTTAACAAACAAGAAATACAACATAATTAACTAGTCTTGCATCTTTTATTATCACTAAAGCCCAAGTCTGCCTATGTGTATCTTGATCATCTTATGCAACAGTTCCTGAAAAACACATGTGAAAATAGGTACGTCAGCATAAAAATGCCTGTGAGATACATAGGTTTTGTGAAAATAGGTTTCATGACTTATGTTTGAGAAAATGTTTAGTCATGAACCTTGTTATTTGCTTTGCTTTGTAAATCATTTGAAAATCGATAAGATCAGATGATAAGTATAAATAAATGTAGGGTTAAATGAATAACCAAGTAAAATATGTTTGCATAAGATAAGATGTTTATAAATCAATGTCTTGTGAAAAGTATGTTATTTGTATAAAATGTTCTATGTCTCAAACTGAAATGATTCAAATAACGCTATGATATGTAATACCATACAAACACTTATATATAGGAAGTACCAGCGGCGTATCCACCATGCTTGTATCATATTACACACGCATCGTTACTTAATCACTTAATCAAACCAAACCAACCAATGTAAGAAGTCTATGTTTAAATCAATTGTCAAATGTATTGGGTAATATGTCAAAGTGTTCATGTCAAGATGTAAATCATATCAAAATGTCTATGTCAAATATCCATGTCAAATGTCTATGTCAAATATCCATGTCAAACGTCTATGTCAAGATGTCATGTATGGCAAGTGAAATGTCTCAACTAAACCATATGCACAAAAACAAAGTATTGAAGTAAATCTTGGTTTAAATCAAAGTTATGTTTTGTGGGAAATGCATGATCAAATGTCAATCATGTTAAAATGTCTATGCCGAAATGTCTATGTCAAATGTCTATGTCAAGATGTCATGTAAAACGATGTACTAAGTAATGCACACAATTGGGCACACCTAGCATGAAATGTCATAAAATCATGTACTATAATGTACTAACGAACATAGCAGTATATGATGTTAAAACAGGAAAGCATGAAAGTAACAAGTAGGCACATGTGTTCCACCCCAAAACAGTTTGGAAAACAGTAAAAGAGGGGTCTATGTACTCACTTGAGATTGCTCAGAAGTCCTAGGATAACCACCAAGCAGAGATAGAGATCACGGAATCAAACGGCACCTACTATAGGTAACTATGTTAATTAACCGGACCTAGATCGGAAGATTGGGTAGCATTAGGGTTTGTAAACCAAACGAGTGTAGAGACTCGTGTCATTTGGTTTAACAAAGCCTACTTACTAAATGAAACTTAACCTAAGTGATTTCGACCCATTACGACCCGTTTAGGTAGCTTATGCTACTTTAACGCGTCGTTCGCGTGAAACGCGTTTGGACCGCCTAACTAGCCCTATGACAAGTGTTATATGCCTAAACATATTACATAATCAGTTATGTGACAAAGGTTTAGGTTACATATGCTTAATTACCAATTATACATGAAAAGGGTATTCTGGTAATTTACCTAAGGCATATAAACTACCTATCATACAACTACTTAAACGATGTGACCATAGGGTATAACCTCGGAAGGTTATTCCCTACCTACTATGGTCACCTAATGTGTTTGGTCGGATCCTAATGATCGACCAAACTGGGTCGGGTTCGAGGTATAAGCGATTCATTAGATCGCTTACCCTACGACCCTAGACAACGTGGTAATCAGTGGGCATAGTCCCAAGGGACTATGACCAACGTGATTACACTCACGTTGCGAAGTTCAAAAGAACTTCGCATTGACCATTACTGGTCAACGCTGAAAGTCAAACAAAGTTTGACTTTCGGACTCGAAAAGCAATAAAATAAGGAAAAGAACGAAAGAATACTTACGAAGGGTCCCCGAATGCTAATCCCGATTCAAGAATCTCAGGTATGAAACAATGGTTTCAACTTAGAGGTTCTCAAATCAGAATTCTAGTGATTTTAGCAATGGGGGGTATGGGGTATTTATAGGAATACCCGAACCGTTAAGATCGTTTCATGGAAAACGTGCCTTAATCCTATCCGTACATGTGTTGCAAAGTTATGGTGCTTAAATTCCATCCATACATGTGTTGCAAAGTTATGGTGCTTAGGTGCTTAAATTCCATCCATACATGTGTTGCAAAGTTATGGTGCCTAAATTCCATCCTTATCCGCTGACTAGGCATGTTTAGAATGTGTGGTTGTGAATTAAACAACGGCTAATACATCGAATCTGGTCCCGAATGCGAAAAACTGAGTTTCTGCATGTTTTCTTATGGCGAACACTAAAATAAAATATTTTAGTGCTTACATAAATTTTTGGATGTCCGGATGTATTCAGAACGTAAGTTATGCGCGAAAATGCAAACTTGTGCACTTTTTGACACTTTTAGTCCCTGAATGACCCAAAAGTTTATTTTAGCACACCGAACCCATTAAAGCCTATTTCTAAGCTATGTAAAGGATATTTATGGTGTGTTTAACTTATGGTCATGTTCCGGAAGGTCTGTTACAGTTCAAATTGGCATACTTTCGCAGTTTGTCAAATTTAGTCCCTGTAAGCGATTAAACTTTGATTTCACCACACCAAACCTTCCAAAACTTATATCTAAGTTATGTAAAGGTTATTTAAGGTATGTTAAGCCTATTTCACTATTCCGGAGTATTCGTTGCATTAAACTGGTTATATTTACGCATTAGTGCGTGTATAACCTTCCAGAAAGCGATTTAGAGCTTGAAATCGAACATGAGTTGATATGTGCAAAAGATACACATATTTATACAAGTCCAAAGTATGAAATACATTATTTCATTGGTTTGGCATTTGTTTGATGGTTGAAATGACACAGGTGTTACAGTCTCCCCTACTTTAGGAAATTTCGTCCCGAAATTAATTCGTAGGAGTCTATTTGTGACTTTGTGTTAAATAACCATCAAAGATGAACAAGACTTAATCCTGTAATTTCTCTTTAACGAACATTTTTCAGAAATGAAAAATGAACAGAGTTATTCTCAACAGGCATTCTTTAGAAACAAAAATGAACAGAATAGTCATTTTCCACAACATATTCAGAAACAAAAATGAACAGAATAGTCATTTTACATCTTCAGAAACAAAAATGAACAGAATAGTCATTTTACATCTTCAGAAACAAAAATGAACAGAATAGTCATTTTACATCTTCAGAAACAAAAATGAACGGAATAGTCATTTTACATCTTCAGAAACAAAAAATGAACAGAATAGTCATTTTACATTTTCAGAAACAAAAATGAACAGAATAGTCATTTTACATCTTCAGAAACAAAAATGAACGGAATAGTCATTTTACATCTTCAGAAACAAAAATGAACGGAATAGTCATTTTACATCTTCAGAAACAAAAATGAACGGAATAGTCATTTTACATCTTCAGAAACAAAAATGAACGGAATAGTCTCTAGACACATGACAAAATTTGCTGTGGTTTCCGTGCACTGAATTTCATAATTATGTATGCATCCATAATTACGCAATTCCTTGCATAGTCCGCGCCATTTGTCTGAAATGTGAAGGGGAGGAAAAATCAAACCTGATGATGAGTGTGACTAGACTACCATAGGGTCCTTTTAATTAGATCAACAAAGGATCCTTTTAATTAGACCACCAAGGGGTCCTTTCAGTTATATCATCACATGATATTCCTAACCAGATTTTTGGATCAATCTGTTTACCTAGACCACTCAGGGGTCTAATTATGGAATAGTACAATATAATCCGAGGGTCTTTACTATTACGTAAAATCCCATTGAGGATTTAATATAGTACCTTTGGATATCCTACTTTGAATTTCCTTATACAAAGATATGGAAGATTCTACGAGGATTTGGATAACAAAACTTGGATTACACCAAAAACATAAAAGGAAACACATAAGCACATAATCACATAGTTGCGTAACCATAAAATTGTTTATCTAGATCTTTGATTTGTAAGTTTTGTTTTGTTAATTACGTACATGCATTTAAAGCACACTAGGAATCCATTTCATGGATTTCATTCGGCACTTTAAACCTTAACAAGAATCTAACTATGAAGATAGAAAGATCTTAATAAGAATTCGGCTTTGTCCTTATTGAATCGTAATGTACGTATTAAGGCATACGGATAATTCAATTAAGGGATCCGATTTGAGTGATATTCATCCACAAGGATCTGATTATGAGGATAGAAAGATCCTTCATGGATTTTGGAATTTGTGTAACGAGAGGTGCTTCGACACCTTGCACTAGGCGTGCTTAAGTCGATACACAAGGTAGAAAGTTCATGAGGTTGAGGCGCCAGATATGCCAAGCAACATATGAAGCAGAGTTTGAAGGTTGAGCAGCAGCAGGATTTGTAACAGCTTTGCTTTGGATTGCAAAGCGGCACATGTTAACCAACTGTCTCCATCGTCCACCGTGGGTACATTTGAAACAGGGTATTTGGTTTGGATAATGACAGTTGCATTGATTGCACCAAGGAGCAGTTCCCTTACGGCTTCATCCCTGAGGCGAGTCATGGTGATAGCTAAGTCAACGGTCTTCTGGAGTACTACGCCTATTTGTTGGGCAGTTGTAGCACCTGGTCCGGACACTCGAGTCTTGTTGCGATGAAGAGACACCATGAAGAACATAGGAGATATGGGAGGGAACAAGGGAAATGAAAACAGAATAACAATGCATAAAATTGCGATCATTTGTTTGTTACTTAAGGCAAACAAATGAGACGGTGACTAATCAAAGTAAATAGGTCAAAAATAATGTATCGCGAAGACATGCTCGCCTATAAGTGAACACTCATCCCAAGAATTCCCAGGTAAGCACAACTGGTCTCGCGTCTGGTTGAGATGTATACGAAGTGCTTGCCTAGACAGAAAACCCAGAATACAGGCATTCACCCTTCCAGTTTGCACGTGTTCACATTATTTAAAACCCAAAACCTTGACGAGATTTTGAAAATTCAAAGGGGTTCGAAACCATATAACAGAGAGTTCAAAACCTTACAATAGAGGGTTCAAAACCTTGTAATCAATCATCCTAGAACAGATAATTAGTTTTCAAAGCGGTTTTGAAATTTATGTTCTTGTTGTGGTTGTCACCTAAGGATAGGTGACAGTATTGTTTTATGACTAAACGCAAGTAAACTCGCGTTAGGGTCCTAAGAAGGTTATAGACTAGGTCAAAGCATTACTAATAACCTAATTCCCTATAACCATTGGCTCTGATACCATCTTTTCTGTCACACCCCGACCACGTGGAACATACAAAACGTGGCGGAAATGTCGGGGAGTGTTGTAACAGAATTAATTGTTTCAAATCCATGGCAATTGAAGTTTCGCTTTATTGATAAAAAGTGTTACAATGTCTTAACAAACAAGAAATACAACATAATTAACTAGTCTTGCATCTTTTATTATCACTAAAGCCCAAGTCTGCCTATGTGTATCTTGATCATCTTATGCAACAGTTCCTGAAAAACACATGTGAAAATAGGTACGTCAGCATAAAAATGCCTGTGAGATACATAGGTTTTGTGAAAATAGGTTTCATGACTTATGTTTGAGAAAATGTTTAGTCATGAACCTTGTTATTTGCTTTGCTTTGTAAATCATTTGAAAATCGATAAGATCAGATGATAAGTATAAATAAATGTAGGGTTAAATGAATAACCAAGTAAAATATGTTTGCATAAGATAAGATGTTTATAAATCAATGTCTTGTGAAAAGTATGTTATTTGTATAAAATGTTCTATGTCTCAAACTGAAATGATTCAAATAACGCTATGATATGTAATACCATACAAACACTTATATATAGGAAGTACCAGCGGCGTATCCACCATGCTTGTATCATATTACACACGCATCGTTACTTAATCACTTAATCAAACCAAACCAACCAATGTAAGAAGTCTATGTTTAAATCAATTGTCAAATGTATTGGGTAATATGTCAAAGTGTTCATGTCAAGATGTAAATCATATCAAAATGTCTATGTCAAATATCCATGTCAAATGTCTATGTCAAATATCCATGTCAAACGTCTATGTCAAGATGTCATGTATGGCAAGTGAAATGTCTCAACTAAACCATATGCACAAAAACAAAGTATTGAAGTAAATCTTGGTTTAAATCAAAGTTATGTTTTGTGGGAAATGCATGATCAAATGTCAATCATGTTAAAATGTCTATGCCGAAATGTCTATGTCAAATGTCTATGTCAAGATGTCATGTAAAACGATGTACTAAGTAATGCACACAATTGGGCACACCTAGCATGAAATGTCATAAAATCATGTACTATAATGTACTAACGAACATAGCAGTATATGATGTTAAAACAGGAAAGCATGAAAGTAACAAGTAGGCACATGTGTTCCACCCCAAAACAGTTTGGAAAACAGTAAAAGAGGGGTCTATGTACTCACTTGAGATTGCTCAGAAGTCCTAGGATAACCACCAAGCAGAGATAGAGATCACAGAATCAAACGGCACCTACTATAGGTAACTATGTTAATTAACCGGATCTAGATCGGAAGATTGGGTAGCATTAGGGTTTGTAAACCAAACGAGTGTAGAGACTCGTGTCATTTGGTTTAACAAAGCCTACTTACTAAATGAAACTTAACCTAAGTGATTTCGACCCATTACGACCCGTTTAGGTAGCTTATGCTACTTTAACGCGTCGTTCGCGTGAAACGCGTTTGGACCGCCTAACTAGCCCTATGACAAGTGTTATATGCCTAAACATATTACATAATCAGTTATGTGACAAAGGTTTAGGTTACATATGCTTAATTACCAATTATACATGAAAAGGGTATTCTGGTAATTTACCTAAGGCATATAAACTACCTATCATACAACTACTTAAACGATGTGACCATAGGGTATAACCTCGGAAGGTTATTCCCTACCTACTATGGTCACCTAATGTGTTTGGTCGGATCCTAATGATCGACCAAACTGGGTCGGGTTCGAGGTATAAGCGATTCATTAGATCGCTTACCCTACGACCCTAGACAACGTGGTAATCAGTGGGCATAGTCCCAAGGGACTATGACCAACGTGATTACACTCACGTTGCGAAGTTCAAAAGAACTTCGCATTGACCATTACTGGTCAACGCTGAAAGTCAAACAAAGTTTGACTTTCGGACTCGAAAAGCAATAAAATAAGGAAAAGAACGAAAGAATACTTACGAAGGGTCCCCGAATGCTAATCCCGATTCAAGAATCTCAGGTATGAAACAATGGTTTCAACTTAGAGGTTCTCAAATCAGAATTCTAGTGATTTTAGCAATGGGGGGTATGGGGTATTTATAGGAATACCCGAACCGTTAAGATCGTTTCATGGAAAACGTGCCTTAATCCTATCCGTACATGTGTTGCAAAGTTATGGTGCTTAAATTCCATCCATACATGTGTTGCAAAGTTATGGTGCTTAGGTGCTTAAATTCCATCCATACATGTGTTGCAAAGTTATGGTGCCTAAATTCCATCCTTATCCGCTGACTAGGCATGTTTAGAATGTGTGGTTGTGAATTAAACAACGGCTAATACATCGAATCTGGTCCCGAATGCGAAAAACTGAGTTTCTGCATGTTTTCTTATGGCGAACACTAAAATAAAATATTTTAGTGCTTACATAAATTTTTGGATGTCCGGATGTATTCAGAACGTAAGTTATGCGCGAAAATGCAAACTTGTGCACTTTTTGACACTTTTAGTCCCTGAATGACCCAAAAGTTTATTTTAGCACACCGAACCCATTAAAGCCTATTTCTAAGCTATGTAAAGGATATTTATGGTGTGTTTAACTTATGGTCATGTTCCGGAAGGTCTGTTACAGTTCAAATTGGCATACTTTCGCAGTTTGTCAAATTTAGTCCCTGTAAGCGATTAAACTTTGATTTCACCACACCAAACCTTCCAAAACTTATATCTAAGTTATGTAAAGGTTATTTAAGGTATGTTAAGCCTATTTCACTATTCCGGAGTATTCGTTGCATTAAACTGGTTATATTTACGCATTAGTGCGTGTATAACCTTCCAGAAAGCGATTTAGAGCTTGAAATCGAACATGAGTTGATATGTGCAAAAGATACACATATTTATACAAGTCCAAAGTATGAAATACATTATTTCATTGGTTTGGCATTTGTTTGATGGTTGAAATGACACAGGTGTTACACAAGGGTGCAGTTCCATTGTATGGCTTCCTAGCAGGGGGTTGAGCTGGTTGATTGGGGAAGGCTTGACCATTGTGAGCGACAATGGTGAAGTTCTGAGAAATCTTTCGTTTCTTTGACTTCTTAGGGGATCGTTCATCCATGGTCTTTGATTCCTCAATTGGTTTCTTGTCTGGTGGTGCTATCACCTGACTAGGTCCTGCCTGTCTTGGTGACTCTTGAGTGGCTTCATCCTGGAGACGATACATGGCAGTAGCTAATTCCACAGTCTTCAGGACTACTTCGCCTATTCGCTGAGCGAATTTGGCTGCTTGCTCAGATATCTGGGCGTCATCGTGATGAAGAGACATTCTTGAAGAAAAATAAAGGCATAGGGAGAAACAGGTGAAGGTTATTGGATAATCAATACCGAATGGTAACGAATGAAAATTTTGATCATTTGTTTGTTACCTAAGGCAAACAAATGAGACGGTGACAAATCAAAGTAATTAGGTCAAAAATAATGTATCGCGAAGACATGCTCGCCTATAAGTGAACACTCATCCCAAGAATTCCCAGGTAAGCACAACTGGTCTCGCGTCTGATGAGATGTATACGAAGTGCTTGCCTAGACAGAAAACCCAGAATACAGGCATTCACCCTTCCAGTTTGCACATGTTCACATCATTTAAAACCCAAAACCTTGACGAAGTTTTGAAAACTCAAAGGGGTTCAAAACCATATAATAGAGAGTTCAAAACCTAGTAATCAATCATCCTAGAACAGATGATTAGTTTTCAAAGCGGTTTTGAAATTTATGTTCTTGTTGTGGTCGTCGCCTAAGGATAGGTGACGGTATTGTTTTATGACTAAACGCAAGTAAACTCGCGTTAGGGTCCTAGAAAGGTTATAGACTAGGTCAAAGCATTACTAATAACCTAATTCCCTATAACCATTGGCTCTGATACCATCTTTTCTGTCACACCCCGACCACGTAGAACATACAAAACGTGGCGGAAACATCGGGGAGTGTTGTAACAGAATTAATTGTTTCAAATCCATGGCAATTAAAGTTTCGTTTTATTGATTAAAAGTGTTACTATGCCTTAACAAACAAAGAAATACAACATAATTAACTAGTCTTGCATCTTTTATTGTCACTAAAGCCCAAGTCTGTCTATGTGTATCTTGAACATCTTATGCAACAGCTCCTGAAAAACACATGTGAAAATAGGTACGTCAGCATAAAAATGCCTGTGAGATACATAGGTTTTGTGAAAATAAGATTCATGACTTATGTTTGAGAAAATGTTTAGTCATGAACCTTGTTATTTGCTTTGTCTTTTAAATCATTTGAAAAACGATAAGATCAGATGATAAGTATAAATCAATGTAAGGTTAAATGAATAACCAAGTAAAATGTGTTTGCATAAGATAAGTTGTTTATAAATCAATGTCTTGTGAAAAGTATGTTATTTGTATGAAATGTTCTATGTCTCAAACTGAAATGATTCAAATAACGTTATGACATGTAATACCATACAAACACTTGTATATAGGAAGTACCAGCGGCGTATCCACCATGCTTGTATCATATTACACACGCATCGTTACTTAATCACTTAATCAAACCAAACCAAACAATGTAAAATGTTCATGTCAAGATGTAAATCATGTCAAAATGTCTATGTCAAATATCCAAGTCAAATGTCTATGTCATATATCCATGTCAAATGTCTATGTTTAAACCAATAGTCAAAAGTCCTTGTATAAACCATGTCAAATGTTGATAGTCCAAAAGTAGTCAAGTAATGTATAACCAAAATGATATGTATGGTAAGTAAAATTTAGACTACTTAACCCATAAGTAAAAATGAACAAAACAAAGTATTGAAGTAAAACTTGGTTTAAATCAAAGTTATGTTTTGTAGAATAATGCATGATACATTGATACAAACATTTATGTGGTAAGTTAACGCATACATTCAAGCCTTGAGACAGTCGGATAACCCTTTCAGTCAAGGTTATCAAAAGAATTGTATTCGGATTCAGTCATTCCTTACATCCAAACAAACCCGGGATGTCAGGAATGGGATTTGTCAAGTCCTATGGTACCACTACTTACTCCCGAGCGGCGTAGCAAATGTTAATGAACGTAATAAAGACCCGTTTGTGCAAACCAAATGTTATAGCAGTCGTATACATGTCATATGAAAACAATGTACTAAGTATGCTAAGTTAACATACAAAGCAGAAAAGTCATGTAAATCAATGTGCTTAGCATGTTATCAGTCAACATACATAGCAGAAAAGTCATGTAAATCAATGTGCTTAGCATGTTATCAGTCAACATACATAGCAGAAAAGTAATGAAATCATGTACTATAACGTACTAACAAACATAGTCGGTATATGATATGAAAACAGGAAAGCATGAAAGTAACAAGTAGGCACATGTGTTCCACCCCAAAACAGTTTGGAAAACAGTAAAAGAGGGGTCTATGTACTCACTTGAGAATGCTCAGAAGTCCTTGAGTAACAACCAAACAATGCTAGAGATCGCGGATATCAAACGGCACCTAATATAGGTAACTATGTTAATTAACCGGACCTAGATCGGAAGATCGGGTAGCATTAGGGTTTGTAAACCAAACGAGTGTAGAGACTCGTGTGATATGGTTTAACAAAGCCTACATACTAAGTGAAACCTAACATAACTGCCTACGACCCGTTTAGATAGCTTATGCTACTTTAATGCGTCGTTCGCGTGAAACGCGTTCGGACCGCCTAACTAGCCCTATGACAAGTGTTATATGCCTAAACATGTTACATAATCAGTTATGTGACAAAAGTTTAGGTTACATATGCTTAATTACCAATTATACATGAAAAGGGTATTCTGGTAATTTACCTAAGGCATATAAACTACCTATCATACAACTACTTAAACGATGTGACCATAGGGTATAACCTCGGAAGGTTATGCCCTATACTAGGGTCACCTAATGTATTTGGTCGGATCCTAATGATCGACCAAACTGGGTCGGGTTCGAAGGTATAGGCGATTTATCAGATCGCCTACCCTACGACCCTAGACAATGTGGTAATCAGTGGGCATAGTCCCAAGGGACTATGACCAACGTGATTACACTCACGTTGCGAAGTTCAACCGAACTTCGCATTCACCATTACTGGTCAACGCTGAAAGTCAAACAAAGTTTGACTTTCTGACTCGAAAAGCAGTAAAATAAGGAAAAGAACGAAAGAATACTTACGAAGGGTCCCCGAATGCTAAACTCGATTCGAAAATCTCAGGTATGAAACTAATGTTTCAACTTAGAGTTTCTCAAATCAAATTTCTAGTAATTTTTGCAAAGGGGTGATGGGGTATTTATAGTTTTCGGTGAACCGTTGAGATCGTTTCTTGGAAAAGGGGAAAAGATCTAGTCCGTACACTTGTCGGAATGTTATGGAAGCTTAATTCCATCCTTATCTAGTGACTAAGCAAGTGAAAACATGTGGAGGATAATTAATCAGCTGCAACTTGTGTTTAAAACACTTAATCTGGTCAGATCATGCAGTCGCGTAGCCCTAGTGCCAAGGCATTATGCAGTCGCGCTACGCTAGCACCCCCTGTTTCAGAAATGTTTCAAAAGTGGCAGATTTGGTCCCTGCACGTGTTTTAAGGCATTTTCGACACTTCCAAGGCCCGTAAAGCCATCTTTAAGGCCCTAAAACGTTGCCTAAACATTGTGGACATGAAACATGTTCAAAAATATGTCGGAGGATGGTTCGTTTGGTCGTACGAACGCGATGTTCGCTTAATTACGACGGAATGCGCATAAGCGCGAAAAACGATCCAAATGACGAAACGAATGGATTTTTCTTAAGGCGAACACTAAAATATAATGTAGTCATGCTTACATAAATTTTTGGATGTCCAGATGTATTCAGAACGTAAGTTATGCGCGAAAATGCAAACTTGTGCACTTTTTGACACTTTTAGTCCCTGAATGTCCCAAAAGTTTATTTTAGCACACCGAACCCCTCAAAGCCTATTTCTAAGCTATGTCAAGGATATTTAAGGTGTGTTTAACTTATGGTTATGTTCCGGAATGTTCGTTACATTTCAAATTGACATACTTTCGCAGTTTGTCATATTTAGTCCCTGTAAACGAATTAACTTGTTTTTGCCATACCAAACCTTCCAAAACTTATATCTAAGTTATGTAAAGGTTATTTTAGGTATGTTAAACCTATTTCACTATTCCGGAGTGTTTGTTGAATTAAACTGGTTATATTTACGCATTGGTGCGCGTATAACCTTCCAGAAAGTGAATTTAGAGTTTGGAATTGAACGAGAATTGATATGTGCAAAATGATACACATATTTTTACAAATCCCAAGTATGAAATATAATATTTCATTGGTTCGGTATTTGTTTGATGGCCGTGGAGGCACAGGTGTTACATCAAGAGTTCAACAAAGGATAAACAAGAAAAAAAGTTACAATTCTGGTTCTGGTTTTCAAAAGAAACCAAACAATAATGGTAATTTCAAAAAAAAAGGTCTTGGTTTTATTCCACCGAAAAATCATAAAAATGAGAAAACTTATAAATCAAAAACTGTTTTTGTTTCAGGACATCATCAGAAGAAGAAAAAGAGAAAGTGTTCAGAAAGCAGACAAACAAAGAGTTCCTTGCAAAGAAGCAAGAGGAAATAAAGAAAGACGTTGCTCAACAGAAGAAAGAGACAAGAACTTGTTATAACTGCAAAGTAGTTGGTCACATTGCCCGAAATTGTCCGAAGGCAACCAACACAAAATTGGGAGTCTCTGAAAAACTGAAAGAAAAGATTGTTGAAAATGAATCACCAACCAAACAATTTAAAGTTTTCAAAAATTCAAAGTTTGAGGTTGTTGAAAGTTCAAAAAGTTTTTACAAAAGAAAGGTGAATCTTAACAATCAAAGGTGGGTTGTTAAGAAATCTGATGATAGTTCTAGCAATGATTATGATTCGTCAAAATCAGAGGAGCTATTTTCTGGCGATGAATCTGACTCATCAAAGTCAGAAGAGCCACAAGTTGAGATTAAAAGTGAAAATTCAGTGCCGCCATTTGATGATGCAAATTTTCAACCATTGCGGGCTGAGAATTTAAAATCAAAGATTGGAAAAGTCGAGATTTCAAATCAATTCTTTTCTGAAAAGAAAGAATTTGATGTTGAAAAGGCCTTTAGCCCCAAAGTTCAAAATATTTTTGGAAAAATGGTTGTCGGGAAGGTCAAAGGGGTAAAGTAATTTTATGAGAAGAAAACAAGGAAACCAGATGGAGATGGGTCATCCCAGGTTAGTAACTGGGATAGAACCTATCATGACTAAACTCTGGACTTGCCGGAGCTCCCAAGTTGGTAATCGTGGAGCCGGAATCGGCATTATTCTTAAAAATTGTTATATTTTTGCAAATAGTATGGTTGATAAGTGAACCTACAAGAGGTTGAAAAAGAGGTTTTCACCTACAAGTGGTTTGTGAAAATCAACAAAACTTATTTTCCGGAAAAACCATTTTGGTTAAAACAAACTTAAGTGTTTTGAAATCATAATGGGAAAACAGTTTGTTGTCAGGGGGAGTTCTGATTGTTCATGCCTAGTGGATGACGAATTGAAGCAATTCACATCATGTTGTCATGTTATTTGTACAGTTTATTGCTTTCCTTTTCAAATATTCTCAGAAAATCAAAATTGAAACATATTTTGATTTTAGGGGGAGTAAAAATTTTAGAAATTTCGAAAATTTGAAAAATCCAAAAACATGAGAAAATGAAAATGAGTTTTGTTGTGAAAAAGAGGAAATGATAGTACATCAGTTAGACTGTCACAGTACGCAAAAGAAATGGAAAGTTAAAATGTGATAAACGGTCTTACTAAAGATGTGACGATAGGCTCAGCTAGACTAGTAGATTTGCGATAACGATACAAACTTAAATGAAAAAGCCTAGTTCTAGTGGGAAACACAGTTGAAATCATAGTACTTAGTTTTATCCATCGTGATTGTGTGCCTACTCAGTAATCGATGGATGCTAAAAGAGCATAAAAACCGGTCAGTGTGTGAACTTTCACAACTTGCTGAAAAAGTCACTGTGATTGTGCATTTCATTTTGCAAAGATTTAAACTTGTTTGATTTCTTTATTTTGTTTAAGCATCGGACATCCTCTGCGTATACGTGAGTATCAAACTGGATGTTAGTGCCTGAACGTTCTGTTTTATTTTTCTTGGTGTTTCGTTTAAATCTTGGATCACCCCTGCGTATATGTGAATATCGAACTAGTGGTTAAGATCTAAACATATTCTACTTGTTTTTATTTCTTATTTTGTTTAAACATTGGACTTTCTCTGCGTATCGAAAGATTGACCTGATTGTTAATGTTTAAACATTCTGCGTTGTTTTTGCACATATCACAGTTGATGAAAGTTTAAAGGCATTACTTGAGTCAATATATTGCATGATCAGGGGATATGCTGAGACCGTGGGATCCATAAGAATTTAGTGCAAAATTAATATATCTTAGCGTATCTGTAAGCATTTCAAAAGTTTTTAGATTGAGTTTTAGAGGACAACTATATCGTCAATCTATGTGAATCGTTTAGAACTTAATATGTTTTAAGCTTAACGATGCTAGTGATTTGTCAAAAACTGATATGATCCTCGTACACAAATTCACAAAAATATTGTATGTAAATATTTCTTTACGGCTTCTCCTTTAAAAACAAAAATCCAAAAAGATTTTCGGAGTGTTTTAGCATAAATTTTAGAAAAATACAAAAAGATTTTTGACAACTGATGTTGGAGAGCTGGTTTTCAAAATTCCGAGTGCTAAACATGATGAACAACAGGTTTGGGAGAGTGTGTTTAAGAAAAAGATATGTTTACAAGTGGTCATCTAAGATTATAAATGTTAAATCATTTTGGATGATATTTACTAGAGAATGTTTGAGTTTGAAAATGGAAAGTAGAGTTTAAAAATTGTCAAATTTTAAATTTGTAAAACTTATGTTTGTGGTAGAGATTGTGCAGGCAGAAGCAGCCAGGTTTCGACTCTGAATGATATGCGAAAGCCAGATTCTGATTTCTGTAAACTTGTAGCATGAGGAGAGCCAGGTTACAATCTTAGAACCTGTGAAAGTTATAAAAAAAAAGGTTTTCGATCCAAAGCTTGTAGATTGTGAATTCCAGATTGCGATCGCAGCTTATCGAAAGGGGGAGTCTGAAGACATCAAGAAGGAGTTTGAAAATGTGAAGAGCTAGATTCAGATCTAGGAACAGTGTTTAAGATTGAAGCTGTTGATGCTGAAGGACTTAAGGAATCAAGAGATCTGATCAAGAGAAGATAGAGACAGGTTGAGATTCTGGAGAAGAGATTGATTGATGATACTTACAATGGAGAATATTTTGGAGAGAGTGAAAAGGCTGATAAAGACTGAAGGATTGACATACCAAAGACTCGACACTGAAGACTTCGTCAACATCCAAGGGGGAGTCTGTTGGTGCATATGTCTGTCGACTTCGTCTTGTATCGAGTCTTGTTTAAAGTTGATTAGATCAGGGCATGAAATACGAGAAATATGTGTGATGGACCATTTCGCACGAAATGGGTATTAACCATTTCGCACGAAATGAAGTTGCCATTTCGTACGAAATGACATGAGTCATTTCATGTGAACTGTTTCGTGTGGAATGGTGTGTCTATAAATAGAGCCTTGTTCAAATCATTTGTAACATTCTGATTCAGGTAGCGAAGCTCTGCCGAAGTGTCTCCAGCATTGTAAAACGATCTGATATCAATACAGAGACAGTTTAAAGTGAATCTACGTGCATATTAGCTGAAATAAATCTGATACGTTTGTTTCCGCCACTCGTATTGGCTAGAACTCTTCTGAACGACTCGTTTTGGTCGTGCAAATGATCCTACAAGCTTACATATGAGGGGATCAAAGAGTTTGGACCCCCGCCATCCAATACCGGTGGGTATTGAAGGAGGTCCTACTAAATTTGACCCAGGTCCTTGCAGGATCTATACACTGAACAAGGCAAGACTCTTACCAAACCGTTCCCTTAACCCCCGACCAGGTAGCCAACATACCTCCATATAGACCGTGGAGATATGAATGGTGAAAATATTTTATTTTATATAGACAGTAAAATAATGCCAAGACACCACGGACAAACGATAAGGAAGAATCACCTTCAACATAAGAAACTAGTTATTAAAGTCATTAATACATAACCAAATAAAAAGTGTGAAAAGATTATAAATAAAAAGGATTACACTAGACACTTGTCTTCACCAAGTGATGTAAGAGACTTAGGCAAACATGGCCTTTGATTGTCAAGAACTCTTACGATCAATCTTGGATCCCGAGATGACTCACACACTCTATGATGGATGATGGTGGTGGATGATGGTGTTGTGATGGTGGTGGAGGGTGGGTGAAGTGTGAAAGAGGTGGTGTGCCAAGGGACGGTTTGCAAATGAGCCAAGCACCCCTATTTATAGCCTGAACAGCAGCTCGGGCATGGCCCCGTGTCCATTGGGCACGGCCCCGTGTCCATCCTTCTTCTCTGTCTTCATTAATTGCAGTTTGTCTGCATTAGTTGACCACGCCCCCGTGTCCGCTTGGCACGACCCCGTGTGCAGAAGCGTATCTGTACTATCAAGATTTCCCCAGATTCTGCAAATCTTAGAGTTGACCACGGCCCCATGTTCACTGGGCACGCCCCCGTGGTGGGTGATAGAAGCTTCTACAACTTTGTCATTTCTGCAGACACTTGGGCACGCCCCCGTGCTCATTGAGCACGGGGCGTGTTCAGCCTTCTGTTCTCTTATTTTTGCTTGGGAAGATGCTGTCGGGTGGTCGGGCATGCCACGTTTATTCCTTTTCTTGTATTTATGTTAGATTTAGCTGCCTTTTTGCTTCTTTTGTTCATTTGAGCTTATTTAATCCTGAAAATACAAAAGGAAGACAAAAACACACTTTTTCCAACATTAGTACTAAAAAAAGGTTAGTTTTATGCCACAATTGATGTAATTTATATGTTGCATTTTGCACACATCATTGGTTATCGTTCGTCGAGAATCATCTGGATGAACCTTGGGTATAGCATGAAAATCTTCTTCTTTGGATCATCCAACTTTTTCTTCATGTTATCAAAGATGAAGGCTGAAAAGTTGTAATCCCATTCATTCACTAAAGCCACGATAGCAGAAGTTTACGTTTTGTTTAGCTGATCTCATCCACCCTTGTTTTCAGCAATACATTGAAGGAAATAGTGAACTAAAAGCCTCCAATATGGTGGGAATAGTTTCTTCAGGACAGTTGGATAACCACCTTCATAGCTCATCCTTCTTAGTGCAGCTTGAACTCTAGATTGATCGTACAACATTGGATGATGCGGTTGATCTCCCAATCTTAACACTTCTCGAATCACTGCTTCAGAAACAATAATCTTTGTCTTTTGCACTGTAGCTTCAATAGATCCTGCTCCTTGCATGTTTATCTTCGCGGTGTTCCAAAACATGTTAATGCAGTTGCTACATATGACAGGATTTGCTCTTAAAGCGTGCATAAGAGGACAATTGATCAGACCCCTGATTAAGGATCCAAATAATTCCACTTGATCTGCCGGAGGTTCTGACAAGAATCCTGCTTGATTATGAAATTCATTGACTTCCAATTGCCATTGATTCCCTTCTTGTAACATTGCACCGACCATTTTCGGCACTAAAATGTCGTCATTAGATCATTTTAGTATGAAAGCTAACTTATATTAGAGTTAATGATGAGTTAATAAAATCAACACGTCGAAAGCTTAAACACAAGCAACTTGTTCCAAAAGCAGTTCAAAGGTCCAATTGAAAATGTTCAAATCAAGGGTCAGGTCAAAGGTCAACTCAGAACAGGTTATGGTCCGGAATGATGGGGTTCATCTCGAATGAACCTCTTCATCCGGAATGACATTCCGTCCGAAATCATTCGTGATGAAAATCTCCCAATCCGGAATCATCCGTGATCCGGAATCATCCGTGATGATGATCTTCCAGTCCGGAATCATCGGGAATCATCCGTAATGCTGCTTTGTGATCCGGAATGGTATACCTTCAGTCCACAATCAATCCGTAATCAGTCCGAAATGAGGCGAGTTGAGAGAGAAATCTGAGATGATTCGAAATTATGATACGGACTCTTGTCCTTTTCTCATTAAATATTCTGGAATGGTTAATGGGCCAGGCCCATTTCGGATGCTTGGTCCGCAATGATGGGCCTGTTCAGGATTGACTAAGTCAATTCCTGATGGGTCCCATCCAAAATAGTGGGCCATCCAGATTCAATTCTTTATTATTATTTTAATCAATTTTTCAAGATAGCAAAATACCCCCTTCAAAATCAACGAAACAACCCACAGAGCACCATTTAAAATATATTGAAAAATAAAATAATAAAATAATAATATGCACAAGGTACTAACATAGGGGTGATATTGGGAAGACTGTCACGGGATCAAATCGTTCTTGAACGGATTAAGGGACACTTTTCAGCCCTTCGTTTACTTGGGCTGGTCCATGCAATTGTTGATATGTTTATCCTCTTAAATCCACCGCTCAAACTTCAACTTTTAGCTTCGCCATACGCTTTAGGTAGAATTATACTGAAACATCTGTGTGCCCCATTCCAAGGCATACCCCCGGGATCAAGGTAAGTACAACGATTCATCGTAGCAGGTGAGTATACTGAGATCATCCTTTCTATTTTTCAACACCAGACTTCCTGATGAACAGGTCAGTACTTCCGTACAGCAGAGAGACCAAGGAAGTTCTGATGAGGGCGAGACAGATACCTTAAACGGTACGAATTTGGCTATGATAGCTCACAGAATTCTCCTTTTTGTGAGATTTCTTCCATTTTCAGGTTTTGGCCCTTTTTGTGGCTCTTTTAGCAAGATATCCTAACTGTGCCCAGGTCTGCATATAGTCTGGATGCAACAGAGGGACAGCCCTGATATCCCGGATTATTTATCAGTATAAAGACACGAAACCTCAGATGTTGGCTATCTATCGACGCAGGATTTAAGACCATGAAATCATACACCGTTGGTCTGTTACCCACGAGATGTCCAGTCCATTATGTTTGTATGACTTTTGCTTCTTTTTGCTTTTTGAGCGGTAGACCTATCAACACATCGCAGTGGAGCCTTGCCTGTTTAACATTGAAACCTTACGTGTTTCAATTAAGTTCTTTAACACAAAAGTTTATTTCATTTCCCAGCAACTTTTTCTCCCCCTAAATTTGTGAAAAAGTAGAATATTTTATGCCCAAATTTACCAGATGAGACACATAAAAACCCCTTTATTTGTTATATACACTAAAGGTTTTTTTTTCGCTCAGTCGGTGAAACGAATCATTTTCAAGAGGTCTACAAGCACATTGAACCTAGAGATCCTTCAGGTTTTGTAAAGAGATCCGATGTGTTAGCATCAGTATGGATCTGTTCAAGTTTAATAAGACCTCTGTCAAAGCAATCTCTTATGAAGTGAATTTTGATGTCAATGTGCTTGGTTTTGGAGTGAAAAACAGGGTTTTTATTGATCTGGATAGTGGCATCGTTATCAAAATAAATGGTTGTATCAAGATAAGTCAAACCGTAATCCTCCAGCTGATGTGGCATCCAAAGAACCTGAGAGCAGCAGGCAGATACTGCTACATACTCTGCTTCCGCTGTGGAGAGAGACACTGTCTGCTGCTTCTTGCATTGCCAAGAGATGAGTCTATCTCCCAAGAACTGGCATCCAGCTGATGTGGACTTCCTATCCCTGTCTGTTCCTCCAAAGTTGCTATCTGAAAAGGCAAACAGATCAAAGTTGAATCTCTGGGATACCAGAGTCCGAGTTTAGGAGCTCCCTTCAAATATCTAAAAATTCTCTTAACACCAGTTAGATGAGAGAGTTTAGGGTTAGCTTGATAACGAGAACACTGACAGACGGCGTATAGAATGTCTGGCCGACTTGCAGTCAGATACATTATTCAGCCGATCATGGAGTAATACAACGTTTGATTAACAGGATTTCCCTCCGAATCCTCAGTCAACAACGGCCGTTCTGCAATTGGGGAGTCTATCGGCTTTGAATCTGTCATGTTGAATTTTGCAAGAACGTCATTTACATACTTACTTTGGGGAATCAAGATTCCTTGATTATTCTGACGGACTTGCAGGCCCAAAAACATTGTCATTTCTCCTAATGAACTCATCTCAAACTTTCTATTCATGACCTCTTCAAACTCCTTGCAAAGTGTCTCATTAGTTGATCCGAAGATGTTGTCGTCAACATATATTTGAACAAGGATGATGTCCTTGTCAACGCGTTTGATGAACAATGTCTGATTGATCACCCCTCGAGTGTACCCATGAGCAAGCAAATGTTCTGTTAGTGTAGCATACCATGCACGAGGTACTTGGTGCAAACCATACAGAGCCTTGTCCAGCTTGTAGGCATATCCTTCTTTCTCTTGATCAATGAAGCCCGGCGGTTGAGCAACATAGATCTCTTCCTTGACCTTCCCATAAAGAAACGCCGTCTGGACATCCATTTGATAGACTGTAAATCCCATAAAGGATGCATATGCCAGCAAAATACGGATGGCTTCTAGCCGTGCAACTGGGGCATATACTTCATCATAATCTAAACCTTCAACCTGGCTGAAACCTTGGACTACTAATCTGGCCTTATTTCTCACAATCACACTAGAATCATCTTGCTTGTTACGAAATACCCATCGTGTGCCAAGGGCTCGTTTTCCGTGGGGCAGCTTCTCAGGTTTCCATACTCCAAGCCGTTCGAATTGATTGAGCTCTTCATGCATTGCATCAACCCATCCAGGTTCCTGCAAAGCAACATTAATGTTTTTAGACTCAATCTATGATATGAAATAAGAGTACAAGCATGACTTGATGTCTCCAGATTTGCTGCGGGTCTGAACACCAGCAGATACTGGGCCAATGACATTCGTGATTGGGTGACTTTTCTGAACACGCTGTGGAATTGCTGTTGCAGGGACTTGTAGGTTAGGTTGCAGATTTGAAAAGCTTCTTGATGCTATTCCAGATGTCTCCCCCTCATTTGGTGCATCGGTGTAGATCACTGAAGGATTCACAGCACAATCCGATGGAATTGTTTCTTGAAATAGAGAAGCTCCTTGAGCGTTTGAAGGTCCTGCAGAGACGTCAGAGTTGTTACTTTCACCATCAGGGGAAACTGCTGAGGGATCATGAATCGGCTCCTAAGTAGTGGAGGAGAGACGTTGTGTTGTTGCCTCCTTGCTAAATTCTAATGGATTCACAGTGAGCTTCTTGATTAAAGTCTGGAAGGGCACATCCTCGTCTTCATCTTCAAAGGGAATAGGCATCTCTGCATTTGAAACACCTGCATCAGCAATTTCATTAGACAAAATAGGAAACGATTTAAAGAAGGAGGAATAATCATATAGCCAATCAGGTCCAATGCGTGCATCTTTTGGATTTTCTTCTAGCCAATCCACATGATATGCTTCCACAATCTGCTTTTTAACCTTGTTGTACACACGATAAGAAGTGTTTTTAGCGTATCCAATGAAATAGCATGGATCTCCTCGAGCTTCAAATTTTCCTTTGGAGTCCATGAGAAGAAGTACGCACGGACAGCCAAAAGTGCGAAAGTGTTGCACCGAGGGTTTTTGACCTTCAACGATCTCATATGGAGTTTTCATGTGACGCTTGTTAATCAATGCATGATTCTGAACATAGCAAGCTGTGTTTACTACTTCTGCCCAGAGTATGAGAGGAAGACCTGAATCTATCAGCATTGTGCGAGCAGCTTCGATTAGGGTACGATTTCGTCTCTCTACAACCCCATTCTGTTGACGGGATCTAGCCGAACTGTATTGACGGTCGATTCCTTTTAGGGCACAAAATTCATTTAGTTCAGCATTCTTGAATTCTGTCCCATTGTCACAGTGGATAATCTTCACTCGTTCATTTGACTGATTCTCCATGAGTATTACAAATTTCTTAATTAAACTAGTAGTCTCGCTTTTCTGCTCCAAGAAGAATACCCAAGTGAAACGAGAAAAATCATCTGTGATGACCAAACAGTAGGCCTTTCCCCCAATGCTGAGTACATTAACCAGACCGAACAAATCCATATGCAGCAGTTCCAAGACCTTTGAAGTGGTGTGAACAGGTTTGGACTTATGAGGCCGACGATGTTGCTTTCCTCGAGCACATGCTTCACATTTCTCTATTCGCATGAAATCCTTGATTGGCAAGTTCCTAACGAGACCTCCTTTTGCTAGTCGATTCAAATTTTTCGTGTTCAGGTGACCCAACCAACGGTACCACAGAATAACATCATGTTCAGCAATTTCTGAAAGCAAACAAGTAACTTGATTAGTAGGTGCTTTGTTCATATCAATTACATAGGCATTTCCTCTATGTTCGGCTTCAATCAGAAACCAGTCTTCAGGTATGAGAATTCCTGGTTTCAAAATAACACATCCACTCTTAGTGAAGAGAACTTATATTCCTTTGTCACACATCTGCGATACACTCAACAGATTGTGCTTAAGCTCAGGGACATAGTTAACATCTGAAAAGGTGAGGACGACATTCTTGACTGTGCCTTTCATGGTGATTCTTCCTGATTCTCCTCCAACGAAGTTGACACATCCACCGTCGAATATCTTGATATCATTCAATTGGGATATGTCTCCTGTCATGTGTCTAGAACAACCACTATGAATAAACCAAAGTCTAAAGATAGCCCTCCATAGTCGTTCCTACACATATAACGGAATCAGTTAGAGACTGGAACCCAGGCCATAGAAGACCTGAGTTTACCATCGCTATCTGTGTAGGTAACTTCGCGAAAGATCATATGATTTTTTATCGTTGTTTGTGATTTTAGGCGGCGCGGTAGAAGTTGATGGTTGCGAACACGGAGACTGGGATCTAACTGGATTTTTAGGTTTCCAATCTTTGGTGTCCGAGACACTTCTGTTGGATGAAAAAGCTTTTGTCTTTTCTTGAAACCTGTTTGTTTTTGAAAGTTTTTGATTTTCCAGTTTAGCAAGATTCCAGTCTCTGTCAGAAGGCCTTGCTTTGGGATGTCGATTTTTGACAAAATTAGAGTGCATGGCCCTCTGATGGTACATGTTCCTAGAGTAGTAGGGACGATGAACACAATTTCTTGCGATGTGTCCCGGAATTCAACAGTTAAAACATGTCTGACTTTTTGAGAAAAAGACATCTAGTTCTGCTTGCGTTATTCTCGAGAACTGATCAAGTAATTTCCATTCACTTGACGCTGAGTGCTTTTGAGGGTGCTTGTTCTTGGATGAACCCGGCTCACAGTTGTCAGCACAAGAGTAAGTATCCGGGACCTTACCCTTGTGCTTGGGTTCTGTTTGCTTGAGATTTGGGTTTTCCCTTTTTGCATTCTTTTTCTTTAGCCTTCTGTTTCTACGTGACCACTTTCTTTTAGGGGGAACAGATTCAGTTGACTCTGTTTTGTTAAGGTTACTTTTGGGATCGATAGATGAACTGTCTGTGGAAGTGACTTTCACATCTTCCTTTTCTTTAGAGACCATGTCCTTAGGAGAATCTGCAGAGAAGGTTTCCATAATAATTTCTTCTACAGTTTCATCATCTGATTCGACTATGGAATTGATTTCTATGGATTCCTTCTCCATAGTTTTCATGTTTCCATGGGTTTCTGTAGAATTAGACTCTATGGATGTCTCTTCTTTAGTCAGATCAGCTTCTGAGCTCTCGACATTAGATGATTCTGGTAACTCAGATGATGAGCAGTCTGTGTCTAAGACAGTTTGACTGTCTTCTTTCACAATGCTGCTAGATTCTGATTGATCATCACAATCGAAAATGATCGAAGATTTGAGCTCATTATCTGAGATTCCTGAATCCTCTGTTTGATTGCCAAGATCGTCAGGTGATCCATGCTGAACAATAAATTCTTCATTATCACAATCAATCACATCAAATTCATCATTACTGCAGGAAGCATCTGATGTGTCATTCGATGTTTCAGACATACAGGTGCAGTATTCTGAATTATCGGAATTGTTTTCTGAGTTATTCGAAACAGATGTCTCAAATTCCTCAGATGACACATCAGGCTCTCTTGTCTCATCATTTTCAACATTTTAAGCATTTTCAACATAATCATTTTTATCACGTGCATAATCTAAAAATAATAGCACCAGATTCATAAGTCTTAGTGGGAACACCCCAAGTCTCAGCAAACCAAGAAAAAACACAATTCCAAGCGTAAAGGTCATTTTTATCAGAAATAACATTATCAGCAGCACTTTGATGTGATTCATCAGCCTCTTTAGACTTCTCTTCAGTTCTTACTGACTCTGCACACAAACTAGAACAGTTAGTATTTCTAACAGAATCAAAATTTGGTGGACTTTCCTTCATCCCCTCTGCAGATTCGTTAACTGGTTCCGTTTTGTTTCGGCTTCTGTATTTGTTACTGTTTCATTTATATGATCGGACTTATCTGCTGATTCATTTTGAACATTTTCATTTTTGAAAAAATTCATTGGTTTTTTTAAATCAGCAGGTGGATCATTTTTAAACTTAGATGGATCATATGCAACGTAATCACTAGGTTTGCCATACATCAGTTTGTCATAATTTTCCATTTCCTGCTCAGTGATTGGCAATCTGGAATAATTATGATTGTATGGTGGCGGAACCTGTGTATATCCCAATCCCTTTCCCTTGTTATCTTTATAAGCAAGTTGCACATTACACAGATTATGAACTTTTTCACTGGAAGTGTCAAACTTTTTGATGTTTAACTTGTTTTGTTTGTACTTTCTAGTGAGGAGCTCTAGCTCACCCTTCACAGAGTCACATTCAAGAGTTTTGACTGTGAGTCTATGTTTATAGTCGTGAACCCAACATTGCTGTTGATTCACGTCTCTGTGAAGTTGAGTTATGTCCTTTTTAAGTGCTTCAATCTTTTCATAGAGAATTTTATTATTCTCTCGAAGACTGATGTACTTTCCTATCACAGTGTTGTAATCGGTGATTAAAGCTGAATTTTGGGATCTCAGCAAAGCAACTTTCTTCCTACAATGTTCAGTACATAAAAGGGAATTTACCGTCTCGGTGAGTGACTTTCGTTCCTCGGTCATAGCCATCAAGCACTGATGAACCTTGTTCACGATAGCAGTTTCAGACAGCTTCATTGATTCCACTTGAGCAACAACATCAGCCAAGTTGAATCCATTCTGCTCCTGAGCGATCAAAGCCCTTCCAGCTCCAGAATTTCCCTGTCCACTTGAGGTTGCAGTTTCAGCAAGTGTGACGGGAACCATAGACCTTTCCTTGTTCCTTGCTGTAGCTGCCTGAGTAGCTTCATACCCTGTAAGAACCTTCTTGCAATCCCTAGCAAAATGCCCTGGTTCATAGCACCTGTAGCACCTTAGCCTGTCATTCAGCACTCTAGGACGAGCATACATAGGACGACGTCCATATCTTTTCACAAACTTGTCAGCCTTAAATGCTGACATAGCCATGTTGCAAGCCACATCCAGCTCATCCAGGTCTTCTTCCACAACTTGATTAACATATGGTGTTATCTCCCCTGAGGGCATGAGATCTCCTGCCAGGAAAGCATTGAAACTGGAGATCATAGAGGCTGCAAGAGCAAGTTTCTCTTCATTTTGTTTTGTTAAGAAAGCCATGTGATCCATTGATGGGGTGTTCTGAGGAGCGGACTGAGTGTTTGAGCTGAAAGCAGCATTCGCATGTTGAGGTTGAGGCTGAGATTGTGACTGCACATTTATGGCATTGAAAGCGGGTGCTTGAGAGGTAGGAACAGTCATCCCATACACATAGTTGACTTTGGTGCTACAATAGGACTGAAAACAATGTTTGGGTTATGGTTCATAACTCCATGAACAGGACTGAAAACTAGATTTGGATGAGCTTTAGACATCAGTGCCGCATTGTTGGGACTAGTTACTCCAGCAGCCCTCAGTGAGTTCTTGTGATTAATTTCTCTTTGCTGATTGTCGATCTCACAAAACTTAATAGTAGCAATAAGTTCTGTCAGTGTCATTTCATTCAGATCCTTCATACGATTGATCAAAGAAACCTCGACATCCCATCCCTTAGGCACAGAGTTAAGAAGCTGACGATTCATTCCACTGTTTGATATGCTAATTCCAGCACTCACCAATTGTGACACGAGTTTGACAAACCTTCTGATCTGATTTTCAACAGTTTCGCCATAGATATGATTGAAAGAACTGAACTGTTGATTCATCATGTTGACCCTGCTAGCTTTCATGTTAGCATTTCCTTCAAACAGGTGTGTTAGTTGATCCCAAATTTCTTTTGCACTTTTGCAGTTTCTAACTCCAATAGAAATGTCTGGGCCAAGTGCCATTGACAGAGTTCTGTAAGCAGCTTCATCTTCAGCAATGACGTTTCTGTCATCATCAGTGTAAATGTTTTCAGGTTTCGGAATTTGAGTTTGAGGGTCATCTTCAGTAGCGTACATGATAGTACGTGACCCATTCTTGATGCTTCTCTAAACATGAGGCTCTTTTGCCTTGCGGTACTGCTCAGACCAAAACTTCCACTCGTAGTAGTCATCCCCATACAAGATTCTTGGAACCTTGGTGGACGTGCCAATAACTTGGTCAAGTTCTTGATGAAATGCCAAAGACTGGGTCTGGATTGCAGCAAGGGTAGCATTAGCAAGATCAGCAGCAGTCACAACACCATTCATAACACCGGTTTGGTTCAACATGATGTACGTAATGACTGAAATGAGGTCCGAAATGAGATCCGAAATGAAGAATCTGAAATGGTCACAGATCAAAGATGAAACAGGTCCGAAATGAACAGTAGTCCAAAATGGGCTTTATCCGAAATGGGTCCTTATCCGTAATGATGGGTCCGAAATGAAAACAAGCAATCTTTAAACAGTATGATCCGAAATGACTAACTTTAGTCCGAAATCTAATAACTTTTATTCGTAATCTGATGACTTTTATCCGTAATCTGTTGATTGTGATTCGAAATCTGATGATCACAATCCTAAATCGGATGAATTTTGTCCGTAATCTGATGATTGCGATCCAAAATCAGGCAATCTTCAAGTCCGATACAACTAAGGACGATACGAAATGATCCGAAATACTTCTGAATACAGTCCGAAATCAACAGAAGCAGTCCGAAATGTGCAGATCAAACCAGAAAGCCGGAACAGTAACTGATGCGGAACAATAACAGCGAAACAGCCACGCGATATTAGATGTGAGCCTGGAAATCAGGTTCGACAGGCTCTGATACCAATTGTAAGTCCTGAAACTGAGATCATAATGATATCGCACAACTCGTAAGGTGGCGGAATCACACAAGCAAGTTGTAAAAGAAACAAAGAGATGAAGAAGAAGGATGATTATCTATTCAAATGATTCAAATTTTTTTAAGAAGAAGGATGATTATCTATTCAAATGATTCAAATCTTGTATACAAAGCGTGTTGTCTAATACAAGATTTACCAAAATCACCAACCATGCACCTCTGACAACACTTACTATTTATAGAAAGGGATTGGGGAGGATACTCCCTAAACCCTAGGCCCATTACTACCCAAATAAGCCCAAAACCAACCATTTGTCCAACACTCCTACTAATCCACTAATTCACTTATCCATAAACCTTTAAGGGCCGAACAATATACCTTGGAAGTATATAATGAACATCAAAGATGTAACTCAAAGTATACCAAGAACTCCGAAATAAGTCTTACTAAACAACTAAGACTAAGAGTCGTTATACGACCTTAACGTCTAATAGAACTCAGCACGTGTGTAGGTTGTAGTACGGCGTAAGGATACATACTTTGGGTATACAGGAATTCCTAGTAGTCTTTCCCAAAGACTTGACTGGGCTACCTCCACAGTGGCAAGTGAAGTTCTGGAGAGATCTAGTGCCAGGAGCGGCACCAGTAGCAAAGGCGCCTTACCGGTTAGTCCCGTCTGAAATACAGAAGCTTTCAACACGACTGCAAGAGTTGCCAGACTAGGAAATTTATCAGGCCGAGCTTCTCACCTTGGGGAGCTCTAGTGTTATTTGTTAGGAAGAAAGATGAAAACTTTCGTATGTGCATACAGCTTGATCTAAAAGGAACTCAGGTGAGTTAATGAGGAAAAAGTATGGTGCAAAGGTTACAGGGAGATAGACAACTAACCATTAAGAATCGATACCCCCTTACCGAGAATTGATGACTTGTTTGACCAACTACAAGGTTCCAGCTATTATTCCAAGATTGACTTAAGGACATGATATCACTAGTTAAGGACACAAGAAGAAATTATCCCTAAGACAATCTTTAGGACTCGCTTTTGGCATTACGAGTTCCTTTTTATGCCGTTTGTCTTAGCCAATGCACCGGCAGTATTCATGGACCTCATGAATCAGGTGCGTAAGCCGCACCTGGACAAGGTCATGATTATATTTATTGGCGACATCCTTATTTGCTTAAAGACCAAGGAAGGTCATGAGCAACATCTGCGAGCTACCTTGGAGCTCTCGAAGAAAGAATAGTTATATGCAAAGTTGTCGAAGTACGAATTTTGGATTCGCGAGGTGCACTTCTTAGGGCACGGGGTGAATAAGAATGGAATTCATGCTGACCCTGCCAAGGTCGAAGCGATCAAGAATTGGGAAACCCCCAAGACGCCAACTAAGATACTGCAAATTCTAGAGTTAGCAGGCTATCACAGACGATTTATTAAGAATTTTTCAAAGACTACTCAGCCGCTGACATCCCTAACCCAAAAGGACAAGGAGTTTGATTGGAGAGAGAAACAAGAAATAGCTTTGCAGACATTGAAGGATAAACTCTGCGATGCACCTAATTTATCTTACCTGACGGCACCAATGGTTTTATAGTTTACTGTGATACTTCTCGACAAGGTCTTGGTTGCGTGTTGATGTAACAAGACAAGGTCATCACATACGCGTCACATCATTTAAAGGTACAAGGAAGGTACTACACCACGCACAACCTTGAGCTAGGTGCTGTGATCTTCGTGTTGAAGATCTGGCGTCATTTCCGTATGCCGCTCGTTGCACGATCTTTTCGAGATCATAAGAATTTGCAACACATTCTCGAGCAGAAGGATTGGATTATGAGATAGCATAGATGGGTTGAGCTGTTGAATGATTATGAGTGTGAGATCAGATAACACCCGGGTAAAGCAAATGTTGTAGCTGACGCCTTGAGTCGCAAGGGACGCGCAAAGCCTCTAAGGGCGCGAGCCTTAGAGATGGCAACACAAACCGATCTCACCATTCGGATTCATGAAGCCCAACAGGAAGCATTTAAACCAGAGAGCTTACGAGCAAAAATCGCTGCATGGTATGGAAGTGAAATTGGTTCCAAAAGAAGATGGAACAATGTAATTCGTGGAACTAATTTGGGCACCATTCTTTGGCAATCTACGAGCACTTATTCTGGACAAAGCTCATAAGTCGAGGTACTCAATCCGTCCTGGATCTAACAAGATGTACCCAGGCTTAAAGGATTGGTATTGGTGGCCCAAGATGAAAGCCGACATTGTTGTATATGTGGGTAACTGCCTTACTTGTGCCAAAGTTAAGGCAGAATACCTGAACCCGCCAGGGTTACTGCAATAACCGGAGATTCCCGTCTAGATGTGGGAACAGATCTCCATGGACTTCATTACAAGGCTACCAAGAACACAAAGAGGACACGATATGATTTAGGTGAATATCGGTCGACTCTCGAAGTCTGCGCACTTTGTACCTATCTGTAAGAAAGGCAGCACAAAGAAGTTAGCAGAAATACCTCTTAGAGAGACTGTGGCACTTCAGGGAGTGCCTTTATCTATCATATCCGACCGGGATGGTCGTGTTGCGTCAAAGTTTTGGCAGACGATTCAACACGCGTTTGTTTCACAGTTGAATCGTCGCACAACCCTTCACCCCCAAACGGACGGCAAGAGTGAACAGACGATCCAAACATTGGGAGACATGCTACGTGCTTGTGTGATGGACTTTGGTGGGAGTTGGGATACTCACCTGCCCTTGGTGGAGTTTTCCTACAACAAAAGCCATTACACCAGTATACAGGCCGCCCCGTTTGAAGCTCTATAGACGTAAGTGTCGATACCCGCTGTGTTGGGCGGAGACCGGAAATTTACAACTTTTTGGTCCTGAGTAGTTCAAGAGGAACATAGACAAGATTTGCTTAGTACGTGATCATATCAAGTCAGCCGTTACGGACAGAAGAATTACACCGACAAGCGGCGGAAACCGTTGGAATTTGAGGTTGGTGATATGGTTTTACTGGAAGTCTCGCCTTGGAAAGGCGTGGTACAATTTGGTAAACGTGGAAAGTTGAACCCAAGGAACATTTGACCCTTCGAGATCATGGAAAGAGTCGAAACCATTGCATACAAACTAAAGCTTTCAGAAGAACTTAGTAGTGTTCATGACACGTTTCAGGTGTCAAATCTCAAGAAACTCCAAGAGATAGTAGTTATTCTCGCAAACGAGATTCACATCAACGACAAACTCCAAATTACTGAATAACCTGCCAAGGTTACGAACTGGAAAGTCCACCAGACACAAAGAAGTCGTATAAAACATGTTTCACAAAGTTTACTTGGGAGTGTCCAGACTAAATCGAATCAAAGTATCCGCACTTGTTTCACAACTCCCCTGCAGCCGATAACGCAACTTGAATTTTGGGACGAAATTCTTTTAACGGAGGGAGAATGTGACAACCGGCACTTTTCCATATATTCCGTACAATGTTAAACAATAATTTGTGCATTAATGACCGTGCCTAATATAATTAATGACATGAAAGATTTTCTGAATGCTGTCATATACATACAAGTGAATTACATGTTGCAAGATTATTTATCATTATTGCATGTAACACAATATGGTTCAATTAGTGCACGAAACAAAGTTGGCACAGTTATCAGACAAAATAGAAGTATTGACAGGAGTTCAACACTCAGGCAGACATGACGTTAAGACACGTAATTAGCCTGAAACCAAGAGTTACACTAGAGTAGTGTGTAGGAAAGTAGGGATCACAAAACTGCCTTCCGAGTGGTTATTTAAGTGCCGGAAAGTGCCCGAAACACACAAAAACTGCAAAATTCGGCAGAAAACAACACAAATCAGCAGTTTTCAGCTTTTTACCCACAAAATACAATGCAAAATTTTGGTTTAATGGTCCAGAATACCTTCCTAAGTGTCGGGAATCAAAACTGTCATAAAAGGGAACATAAAGCACACTAAACTAAGTAATTTAGCACTTTAACGAACCGGTAACCAACCGAACAACCGGACACTACCCGAAACACCAAATTTTCACTAGAAGCATTGTTTTAGTGTTACGGAGCTAGCTATGGTCCCTGAACATCATAACACACCTTATAATTGCATAACAAGTAAAAACACTAAACTTAACATTTAGATTCTAACTAATAACCTAACTATCCAATTGAAATCTAACTATACCCCCCCCCCCCTTGTTTGGACGGTTACCATGGGTGGCCCACCCATGGATTTTCCCTAATTGTTTATGTGATCTTGTTATTACCTTTAGAAACATAATACACAAAGGGTTAAGAGATGTTGGAAAGTTATGATTATAAACCACTAGATCCCTCATAAACTCATTTCACAAACACACTAACACTTTCATCTTTCTCCCTCTCTCCCTTATCACCTCCGTGAGCCACCACCACCACTTTCAAGCTTTCATCCATCCATTCTAAGGTGCAACAAAGGTGTAAGGAGCTTGATTAGGGAGCTTGGTGCCATTAGAAGTTGAAGGACCTCTCTCAAGAGCTTTTAACCACCATGTTTATCACCTTCATCATTCTTGATCTCTTCCCTAGCCTTGTGCTAGTAGTAAGACTCTCCTAACTCCATTTTACTTTTTATTGTGATGGTTAGAAGTATATGTAAAAGGCTAAACATGAAGAACATCAAAGAACAAGAACATAATTCTTAACATAAAGCTTAAAAATCATAAGAATCATTGTTGTTTAAGTGTATGAGTGCATCTTGATGATAGATTACTTGTGTTTATGATGTTAAACATCATATGAAACTTTCTAGATTGTGATTAAACACATGATCTAGCAAGTGAGAGGATGATCTTGTGAGAAACCAAAATGTTCATCCTATTATGTAAACATGAACTTGAAAGATGAAATTGTTTTTATGAATAATGATGATTCAAGCATGATATTAGCCTTGTACATGGATCATTTCAAAGATAGTTTTCTCAAGAAACCAAGTTTACTTACAAGATCTACATAACCATGATGTTTAAAAGAAACTAACCATGTTTTAGTGTTAAATCAAGTGTAGAAATATGTTGTTAACAAGAAAAATTCAAAAGAATGATTTTTAGAAAAACCATTTTACAAGTTGTGAAAGTCTAAAATCTTAAAAAATGTGATTTATAAATAAATAACCACATTTTAAGGGTAACTAAGCTTACTTAACAACATACTAAGTTACTACAAATTTTTACAAAATTTCAAGTTCATGTTGTAGTGTAAAATGCATGATATTGGCACTTGGTAAGTATTGATTGAATTATTGTTGATTGGTGATGATTTTTAAAAGAAAATGATATGCTTTGAAAGCATGGAAACCTTCATTTTTAAGAGGAAACTATGGCAAAATTTTTCTAGAATTTAAACACTTAGAAAAATATTTGTAAACAAGTGATTATAAGTGAATTTCAACCATGAATTTTTCATATAAAATTTGCAATAAATTTTGTTACAAAAATTATAAAATTTGGAGGTTGTTTTTGATAAATAAAATGACTAAATATGTATTTAGGAAATATATATTTAGATGTCACAATTTGTGTGATCACTTGTATATTATGTGTATTAGTTATATTATTTTAGGACTTCAAATAATATAACTTATCAAAATACCAAGAATTATAATACAAAATATTGCAAAAATTCCAAGAAAACGAATATATAAGTTATACCCAAAAATTTGACAAACCAAACATGGAATATGAACTACATAAATATTCCAGAAATTGAGTTCATATATATATATATATATATATATATATATATATATATATATATATATATAGGGAGAAGATCATGCGAGA